>OU342577.1:10000000-11315256 GCA_910589295.1 Noctua janthe | reverse complement strand
TGTGTGGAAATACTTCTTCCACTGATGCCCGTATTCACTAACTAGGCAACACCTACTTAGTAAAAATCACTGAGTAGACAACGCACTGCTTAAATCTTAGGGTCCAGAACATATCCAAAACCATGAAATTTTGAGGTTTTTTAAAGGTGAGCACTAAGAAAGGACTTTTAAATCCTTAAAGGGATCTTTAATTGCGGCATATCAAATCCTGTTGAAATTCCCACAGTGCAGTTACATTTAGGCATTACTAAGGCGTCGCTTTCGTTGGCCGAAACGGGCTTGAGCCTTTTACCTGCCTCCGTACTTTGGCCCTGCATTAGTAAGATGCTATTAGTATTTCTTCGGTACCACATGATTCATTCATGCATGATTGAGGAGTTGAACGCGGAGCAAATGCTCGACCTTCGAATCCTACAGAGATTCACGATTTTATCTGTAGGTTATTTTTATAAAAACAGATTGTAGTACATGTAACGTAGAATGGTAATTAATTGAAATGGGATAGTAACACGGTAGCACCGTTGATCCCAGCTGACATTCCCGGATATTCATTTCAACTGCCGTTACGGGTCCTGAGAATACCGAATGTCTAGCAACCTGTCTTACCATACCTTATCAGAGGGGTAAGCCGCTCCAAATGGAGCGAATTCTAATATTTATCTGTATTCGGTTGGGTTGGGCGTTGACCCCAAAATCGTTGAGAATTGGAGAAGACTTTTGGGAATACGAAATGGACGTTGGTGATTCCATCTATAAACAATACAAATTACATTCACTAATGAGCACAATTTAAATCAAAAACAGTTTAAAAACGAATGCAATTAATGAATTAGTCATTCTACACTAATCGTAGTTATAAATTACCTTTGAGCTCAGTTTCTCGCTCTGTTTAATTCAATGCACATTCAGAGAACGTGAATATCTGCATTGAGTACAGCGCTAATATGGCACAGATCGGGTTTTAGAAAGAGACGGCACGTTGGGTATGTCCCAGCTGTCATTTGTACATCTTTGACAGTCGTCACGGAACTTACGGATAGTCAGAAGCCTGAACTTCTAACAACCAGTCGTACAAAGGAGCCTCGTGTTACCTTGTAGTGGTGGGGGTCAGATAGGCAGTCGGTCCATTTAGAATACTGGTATTCAGCTGCATCCAGTTAGACTAGAAGCGGACTCTAACATAGTTGGGAAAACGCTGGTGTGACGTGGTTTTAAAAAGAGACTATCTATCACAAATTGCTGATGTTCGTCACAGCTGAAATGGAACTGGGCTGGCTAAATCTACCGCATGCCGGAGGAGCTATGGGCCGAAGACCCTTGACTCGCATCTTCCGAGTTTCTCACTGGGAACTTGGATCAGGGGCCTGATTCAGAAGGCAGTACTCCTCGATACAGCTCGTATTGTGAGATTCCTGTCGCTAGAGGTCTAACCACCGCACCGGTACCTTAGACCCTGCCCCCAAAACCGGCGGAAATGATTATTTTTTAATATTTTTAAATGTTTTTTTTTTAAGAAACACGAATATACGAAATAAATAACTGTCATACAGATAAAAGAGAAGACGCTCTATGCATAAACTTGTAGTTCTTTGCAAACCTCGATGCCAAAATAAAGACCAAATATTGAATGTCTGCTGAATCGAGTAAATCAATATGAATGTTAGTGCCAGGTGCGAAAGGAACCCTTAATGGACGTAAGTTGGTTTTATGACTCTAGAAATTTTAGTCATTATGTTATTTTTAACAAGGCCGAATGTTTAGGGTTGTGCACTTTCTAATTTTAATAAAGTTAAAAAGTAAAGAGAAAATCAAATGTACTTACTATACAAACGATGTGCGAGCAAGGAGTAATATAGAATTTAGAAATTGTGTGTCAAAAGTTTTCTTTTACGCAACACTTTTTAATGACCTCAACTTACACCGTCACTTACGGGATTATCATTTATTCTGAGCTCCCGATATTTCTACTCTGTTGCAAGCGCCATGACAGTGTAAATTTCAATTAAGAACCCTTTTTTTCGGATGGGAAATCATCAAATGACTTCTCCCGCTCCGAGAGGAGTGGAAGGGAGTGTCAGACTTGTACTGACTAAAACCCATCCATGTTCCTTCTTTGCCCTTTGTGTTCCAGGGCCGCGGTATCTCTTTCGAACGGTCCCGCAGCCCTAATTATGAACCCTGAAATCAAAAGTGTTTAATTGCCTCATATTAAAAAGAACCAAAGAAGTATTTAAGTAAAATGGCCCATTTCTTCTAGAAAATGAATATTAAATTGACACGGGGAAAATAATTCCAACGCATCGCTTTAGATTATTACGTTTTGTTTTTGATATGTGACGCACGTGCTCATATAACACATGCTTTACATACATACGTCACATTATTACCGATAGTGCTGCTTGCGACTAAACGCTACTTGTTGAGAAAATATTATATCGCCCATCTGCCTAGCGTTTTCCCAACTATGTTGGGGTCGACTTCCAGTCTAACCGGATGCTGGTGAATACCCGTACTTTACATGGAGCGGCTGCCTATCTGACTACTCAGTTACAAACATAATAATTATCATTATCTCCATCTGCCTAGTCTTTTCCCAACTATGTTGGAGTCGGTTTCTAGTGTAAGCGAGTAATACCCGTGCTTAAGATGGAGCAACTGCCTATCTGATCTCGCAGAACTCAGTTACTGGACAACGCGATAAACCTTGGTTAGTCTGGTGTTCAGACTGTCGGATTATCAGACCCTTAACGCCTGTCGTCTTAGAATTATCGCCGAGACCAAACCGTTTACTTGCTTTCCGAGACACGGAGAGGTCTTGATATATAATAATAAATGGTCGTCTATCCACAGACCGGCCTCGGCAAACGTCGCTTAACCTTCGATCGACCCGTGAAGTTATTACTTAGCCACCAGCCCCTCTACTGAGATATTTTCTCTTTGTTTTTACTAGAGAGAAAATATAATAATGATTCATGAATTTTGACACAATATCAAGAATTTAACTGCGTCGTTGATCTAGTGGTCGCAAGCGCGATTGCTGAGCATGAGGTCCTAGGTTCGATTCCGAGGTCGGGCAAAGTGTTATTGGGTTTTGTCAATCAGGAATTTGATGATTTGAGATGCCAATTTCTTGTTTCTTTGAAGACTGTCGGGTTATAGATAAAAGAAAATGTATCCAATGATCTATCAGGAATTTCGCAGTGGCTGCCGCAAAGCCTGGATTTGTGCCCAGTTAATGTCATAACTGGTGAATTGCGAGTGTACTATTAGGTACCCCGTGTCTAACCCTTCGGGATTACAGGCGTAATGTTATGTTACGTTATTTACTATGCCGAGATGCGGTCCCTAACCAGACGGTGGAAGGACATAAAAAAACGACCTGTCTGCATTTTCCCTAATTAAGATAGAAAATCTTTTCTATATTTTTTTTCTTACTGACTACATAGGAAAGCAAACGCTGTCTTTCCATTCCATTTCTCTTATTCTACCTTTCATTAATTTCGGTCCGAGTTCGTAGACGGTTAAATCAATTCTGTCTTGGACACACTAACTAATCTTTTTTCGTCGGTTTTCGTTCTTTTCTCACAAGATAAACGGTGAAACTGTACGGAGTTCTAATAAAGAAAAATGCTTTTAATTAGTGGATACCGTCCGGAGTTCTGAGAAGCTGTAGACTGGTCCTAATTCCTTTATGTTTTTGCGGACAGCTAGGATTGCTTTAGACTAGGAGATAACGAAATAGGATGTTACATAAAGTATTTACTGTAATTAATATGTACATTTAGAAGAAGAAAAAAAGTGAGTTTTGGGAAAATAAATGGGAGGCTGAAATGGGAGTGAAATGGTCACGAATGCACGCAGAGATGTGGGCAAAGATCGTCACTCACTGGAAGCCGTTGAGGTCGACCGCGGCGAAGGTGGTGTGACGGTCTGACCATGTTTGCAGGGCACCATGGCCAGAAACTGCTCGAGACAGAGAGGTTTGGAAGGAGACAGAGAGGTTTGGAAGAAGAAAGGGGAGGCCTGTGCCCAACAGTGGAAACGACATAATACACACATAAATAATTCGTGAAAACGTTTTATACTTAACGTTTTTGACTAATCCTTGATAAGTATCTATCAATGTTGAACTTGCAATTATTAAAAACAAACGCATTCACATTCCGAACCATTCATGATTTTGTAATTTATTTAAAAAAATAACAATTTATCTAAGTAAGTACCCTATCTCACAAGGTCATCCCGATACCGCAAAAAACATGACCTTTTTATCATGAAATTGGTTTGAATATTTTTTTTTTTAACTTTCTATGCATTTGGCTTTTCGATCGGTAATCTACAAAATGCGACAGGAATAGTTAGAAGCTTTCCTCGGTGGAAGGTTACTCTGTGACGCGACGTTCGCGCTAATTCGGAAACACGACGGTTGTCGAAGCACATACTTTTTCTGGTTTAATTATACTTTAGTTTTAGGGTCCCATACGTAAAGGGTTCCGTGTGGCTCAACGGTAGCGATACTGACTTTGCCTACACCCATGTCTTTGTCACACACAGAGCTGCATCTTTTCAACCATATGAGACAGCTAGCTGACATTAGCGAAAACTACGCCTTATTGTGGCTTGTTTAATGTCAATTAAAAACAAAATTGAAAGGAGGCCTTTAATTTTGGTTTTAGTTGGCCAACTCCGCAGTTAAAATAAATATTTTTTTCCAAAATTTTTTTTCCGATCGGTAAGTTATTTTTTAAAAGAATCACATGTGCGCAAGTTCGACTCTCACTTTGCCGTTTTTTTTTAGACGACGACGTATAAAAATGGTATTATTTCGCTGAGCCGTTGGAAAGTCTTAGTTTTTTTTTCTTTTGCATTTTTTAAGTCTATTTTGTTTTTTGTTTTAGTTTTTTATTATTCAATAAACACTGTTACAACTAAATTGTGTAATTGTATTGTTGTTAAAGCAGAAGGAAGAAAATATACTGACAAGCACAACAAATAAATACCTTCTCATTCAAAAGTTTCTCTACGAAAATTAAAGCAAAAATTTGCCAGAAGGCCTCCTGCCTTATACTCAGCAGTCCCGGGTTGAAATGATGATGAACCTTACAAGATGATTAACTTTTACATGTCATATGACCAACTAATTACTTTATCTTATTTATTTTATCAACCAACATTGTAGACACTACCTACTTCATCAATAGGTAGATATCTCTTAAAACTTTAATTAATTTTATATTTAACAAGTCATTGTTCAATGACTTACTTGTAAATATAAAATTAACTAATCTAACTCAATGTATCTCATTTTTTTTAAGTAATACTTAACTTCTAATAATTTGTCTCAAATTCGTCATATAATTCTACTTTACTAGATGTTATATTTTATAAAAATACTCTCTTCATAGAAAGCAATATGGTAGATATTAGACAAACAGAATATGAAAAAAATCTGTAAGTCATAAAATATGTTTAAGAAAGAAAACTTTAAACAAGCATAATGTGTTAGGTTTTACGTTATCTTATAATTATATTAGCTACGCAAATGATTTGCTAGTGATGGCCTTTGTCCAGCAGTGGGATAATACAGGCTACAAGTTATGAGGTGTAAATATGAAAGAGAAATGCCTAAATAAGATAAATAAAATGTGATGAACCAATAGTTTATATCAGTAAAGATAGTATTGATTAGAATTTTAGATTCAGACTTGAAGCTAAATAACAATAGCAAGTAATTATTTTGCTACTTTGACAAGGACAATGAACCACTGTAGTTTCTTTTGTGTAATTTAAATAGAATGTGTGCACACAGAGTTTTGTAACAACACTCTGTTTGTTGTAAGTTAACTTTTATATTTTTAGTTTAAATATTTTTCAAGGACTGACATTTAATAATTACAGGTAATTTAAACTTTTATGAATAAATATAATGCATTGATTGAGAATTAATCACAATAATTAAAATAAAATAACACTTCAGTAAAAACAATAAACAAAGAGACTAAATTTTTGTCAAAAAAATGTTTATGAGAAACACCATTATTATAAATATTCACAGTTGTTTATGTCTTAGGAAAGAGAGATATATTTAGAACAAGTGCAAAACATATCAGAATGTTCCAAAACAAAGTACTTATTATGAATCATGTGCTGTAATACAACATCAATGAAAACTTTAAGGATTTATTCTAATGCAAGTAAAACCTGTTTGCTGACAATGACCCAAACATACAGTAACAAAGAAATAGCTAGCAACAGGGACCTATGTACATGCAATAACGATTAATTACGCATAATAAACTATAATCCGTTGTGTGTGCCTAAGGCCATAAACATAGAGAAAAAAAATGCGCAATCGAGACCATGGCCTACATACGGAATTACGAAATATCACCAGCTAGACACATACGGAAGAACACTGCTAACGTAACGCACCTACCTACTAGTTTATCAATGCGTTATATATAGATACGTTGGCCCACGGAGACGTGAAAAGAATGCACGCTCCTTACCCAGACAAATAGGCAAAGGTCTACATCAATAAGAACCTTCAAATAAAGTGTTATTAATAACTTTTCACGGGTGTACAACAAAGAAATGTTAATAAAAACACACCCCATATTGATTTTATATAGGGTCGTGACAATCAGCTGACGGCCCTACAGCTACTTATTTACATGGTGGCCCTCGAACGCAATAGGTTCTTTGTAATGACGATAACAAAGAAAGGATACAGTTTGATGACATCGGTGTCCATGCGTCGTTTCCCAGCGCTCGGTGACGACATCTTCGTGATCTATTGCTAATAAATCACAATATCGAACACGAACACTAGAACTAACTCACACTAGACGCAGCGAAACCAATTTTTCGTCCACCAGCAGCAGTCAGAAAAATAACATTGTAGAAAAACAATGGACACAAACCATAGACTAAAATTTCGAAGATGATGTGTAATGAAAACGATGTTGCCACCTAGCAAAATCAATAAAACTGTTGGAAAACCTCCGATTTTAGCCCTATGTATACGGTTCTTTACAATAGACAACGGCAATTCCAGAAGATTATGCGTCAAAAATTAAAAAGCATGCTAATTTGTCTATGCGTCATCATCAGCGAAACTTCGCGTGTGTGGATCGAGGAAGATTATTTATAATTCAGTTTTAATTATAGATTTCTTTTACATATACATCTCAAACTTAGTTAGGACGACGCGTTTGTGGATTGCGACGCTCCGTCGGCGCGCCACGAATGCGGAAACATGTGTTTTGATGTGAACATCAAATCATGATACATGACAACAAATTATAATTTATCAGAGTTTACGTCAATTAACTGTTTGTTGGAGTGATAAAGGGTTGTTGTGAGATCATCTGGTAGTGGTGATTATCGTGGCGGATCCGTGTGGGGCTGGTGATAAGTGATAAAGTGCGGTCATTTCCGGTGTGTTATTCGTGATGTGGGCGCCCCGGTGAAGTCTCCTGCTGAATCGTTCTGACGTCCTGGTATAGCCATGGCGAACACGGGGATCGGGGTCTCTTTTGACCCTAATGACATGACCAGGTTAGTAACAAGATCACTAAAGTAACCCCAACCACAATACCTATAATTTCCTGTTTCCCTTAATGATTATCCTAATAAGGAAGTAAAATACAAAGTACTAGCAAGTTTCTAGAAACTGAATCTGTAACACATTAGTATTTAGTTCAAAATCTTCCACTTCTTGTCTACAATAAACATGTTCAGAATTATTACAACTGAAATCTGTGTTAGGTATTCCCATTTCTATAATTAACTAACAATTTGAACAAATAACGAGAACAAACAATTAGAAAAACTATCTCAAAACCACAATTAGATGACACATGAACAAATCAAACATCAACACAGTTTATTTATTTGGTTTTCCCTTTAAATTAATATAAAGTCATATTTCTCTACTTGATATAGTGTCATAGTAAACAATGTCAGTTTATCCACGTAGCTTGGACCTCATACACCTCACACTTAATAAGGTTTACCAAACATGCCTTCTATAAATGATCTCTATTACCTGATGTGTGAGTATCAAGTATGGTAAGCATTTTTATTTTATTTTTGCTTGTGATATTTTTTCAATGTCATTATTTCTATTAAGGAACCCAAATAGTGAGTAAAACTATACCTAAATCAGTTAAAATAATTTATTAGTAGACTTGACTTTTATTTAGTTTTCAAGTCAATTTCTCTTTCAATCCTTGATTGAACCTAATTAATAAAGCCCATGTCTATAATTATGTTAGATGATGATCTCAGAACTCACCCCCTTTCTTGCCATATCATCTTTGCCATCATCATCATCAGCCTGTAGCATTCCACTGCTTGACATAAGCCTCCTCAATTGCACTAAAGTCACTTTGCCATAAACATAGCCAGTTGCTGCAATGCCATGCTTTGCTTCTTGAGTTAATGTTTAATAATGTTTTTGAAAATATACCTTATTACAGTAAACCATGATTTTTCACCCCAAAAAATAAGCAATTATTTTTGTGTATAGTTAATTAGTTTCATGTACAAAATGCTTGGAAGGGTCCATTTACACCTTGTATAAATCAGCCAATCATGTCTAACACTGCCCACTCTAAAATTAATACTCTGTCCTTCCTAGCAACCAAAATAAATGTTAACAACATTAAGTAGAGTAATATCAGTTAATCTGCCATTGATAACAACTCTATAAATATCCCGCTTCATTATGCTACTCATGTTTTTTAACTCGATTGAAGTTTCAAGTGTTGATCTCAATATTAAAATAACCGATGGTGTATGTACAGTCTCAAGCACTGATATCAATTATTATCAGCCATTTGTGTGCCTCTGCAGGGCAAAGGCCTCCCTCCTACTTCATCAACATCCACAACTCGACTTCAACCACTACTGCTCGTAGGCCTCTCTTTGCTTTTGCTAAGCTCCGCATTCTTGTGCTAGCCTCACCTGGGACAAACCTGCGATGGCAACACTTCTGCTCATCTGTCCTTCTACTTATCCCTATCCATTGCTGTTTATAGCCAATATTAAAGATACAAGTCTAGTTTGTCTCACCACCTCCTGTGTTGCTGCTGTTTTACACCCTCTGAAAAAACCAACACGTAATAATTTAACTCTTTCTCAAAATTTAAAGTTATTTTCCTATTAAATAATTATTGCTACTTTAAGATGAGATCTTTATATGAATTACATGATCTGTAATAAATAAATGATTTGATTTATCATAATGAAATGGGCTCCAAAATTAAAAAAATAGTCTCTGTAAAAAAACTGCTACTGTACTGTAGAAAATGACTTTTATTCATAGTATTAATCGCTAATTTATTTACTAGACCTTTTTTACAGAGACTTTTAGAAAGCAATTTGAATGTACAGGTGCACTTAAAATTTGCATTAAGTCAATTTCAAAAGTTTTCCATAAAAAGATAAACAAATATGGTTATTTATGAGTAAATTAGAATTTCAATAACATATTTATAAATAAAACTTGAATTTATCAGAAATTAGTTGAAAACACATTCAATCTCCAAGCAAGCATTTTGCTTTTATAGTAATTCAAGAACTTCACACAATACTGCATACTTCATAGCACACAATTTTTTTTTATTGCAGGAAGCATGTCGAAACAAAGATGGTAAACAATATTTTTAAAGAATCTAGAAACTAATTAACCTAAAATCTTAAAATAAGCTCTAAAGTGACTCATGAACATATTTTATGACTGTCCCCAATCTAAGAAAACAGGTTGTTTACCTCAACATATAAACAAAACAAAAATAACTCACTACACACTGGCTAGACTTTGAACTGTGATCAACAAAACATAGGTTTTTTGATTTTTGCAGTACTCATTTAATGAAAAACCTCATCTTTGTCCCTGTTGAGGTCGGAAATAATTCCACAGCAACACATACCTACACATTAATTAACTAAGAAAATGGTCCTAACCCACATCATTGTCAAAATGTGTGCTAAATTTCAGCTTTAAGGGAAAGGTAACAGGGTGTTAATTTCCTCAGCTCCGATCGGCAAGGGAGGATCCTCCGATCAGATGGATGATGTGTCTAGTGGGCTACTGTTCTATGGTTGATGTTGGGTAGTTTTACATATTCTTATCTCGCAGATAACTCTGATTGTGCGATGCAAGATTTTAAGTTCTTAATTGTGCTAGCATTCCTTTTTTTAATTTGCATATTATGTCCGCTGCAAGCCGTTAAGTTGTGAAAAGGTAACAGACAGACAGAATTATTTATTATTTATTTATTTAACATATCAAGCACAAAAGTACAGAGGCGGAGAATTACTTTCGTATTTATTATATTAGTAAGGAAAATTATAGATTTTAAGTAAAGTGGAAACATTTTTTATTTATTTATTTAAACTTCATGTACAATAGTGGTACATAGGCGGACATGCATAATGCCACAAGGCATTCTCAACAACAAAAACAATAGAAAACAACAAGAAATACAACAATAGAAATTAATCTTTAATGTATTTACCACAATTCTATAATTTCAAGCCTTGTTGATATCCTCTGAACAGGAAATACCTATTTAGTATACCAGCCAAATAGAAGTTGTTTACATCTAACTTTATGCTAGGTATAAACCCAAAACATGGAATTTATAACAAAATAATATGTTATGTCTCACATGTAACAATAACTCCATATTTAGAATGAAGTTTTAAATGGTATGTAAATGTAAAATTATAAGCATACATTTTACAAAATACAGGAATTCCAAGAAATTATTATAACTTCAGTACATTATGTGTCACATAACATTGCCCGCATTTTACAGTCACATGTAATAGGGAGTGAGCTTATAGCAAGCACAAATAGAAACTCCAGGATGCTAAAGAGAAATTCCTTGTGCGAGAACCCAATACCAGCTGTTTTGACATGGAAAGAAAAAATCTAGTGCGAGTAGGGTTTGAACCTGCGACCTTCCGATTCAGTACACCGGACATCTTAACCAATTAGACCATCGCACCCTGCTCACAGATCTCGAAATTTTCGTTCCATTAATAACGTCTTACGGTGACGTTACAACCCAATACCACTTTTCCCAACCTAGGAATCAAACCCTCATGCACATCATTAGCTCTTATCACCACTAGACCATGACTCAGTAAACTTGAAAATAAGTGAATCATATTTTGCAATTCTAAATAATTATTTTAAACCACAAATAACAAAGAATCCAAAATTCATCACTCAAGAGATCACTATTAGTACTTTACCTTGAAATTCTTCACAACTCAAGAAGTGTAATTAACACAAAAACATCTTGTATTGAGACAACAAAAACATTTTGTTGGTAATTAGTAGCTAACTAGAATGACCTTCTGTAAGTAAAACCGTTCATTTCTGGGCTAGTTTATTCTACTTCCTTAGTGTGGGAAGAATTTTAAGATTTCTCGAATCATTTTCATTCATGAAAAACTATATGTGACATAACATAACAGCTATACATTACATAATTAATTACCATTACCTGCATTTGGTTGGACTGGAAGCTGACCCTAACATAATCATTAGAAGGCAATGGATTTTTCTTTTGCTGCCTCTTCAATTACTAAATGTTAGGAATGTTGAGGATGTTACTTCTCCTCCTTTGCAAGATGGAACAGCTCAAGCTGTCATGTAGGCGTTAGAGTTAGATGTATTGGTACTAAAGTAGGCCCAAGATAGTGCCTTGGGGCATTCAATTTTCATTTATTGCCTTCTGTTTCAATATGCCTTATCTTCTCCATGAGTTTTAGAGTAAAATACAGGGTGGAAGGGACACCTTTACACCATATTGATTTACTGGATATGTGGTTTGTGCGTCAGTGTCTTCGACCCTGTATAATATTAGGGGACTGAGATTGCATGCAGCTTTATAAATTCAAATGCTTGGTGAACCCCTAATCATTGTTATACAACCCACTCAACTACATTTTCCATGAGAGTAGATGGCGTTTTTAAACGTTTTGTTTGATGATCTCTTGGTTATTTCTTGGATTTATAAGTAATGCCAGCTTCTCAGGTTATTTTCAATAGTTGCAATGTTATAACATCACTCGAATAATCATAAATTCTGATGATAATTTATTTTCTATCAACAGCTGGTACTTCAGAGAGTTATCCCGTGCTGAAGCGACGAGGTTACTCCTCAACGAGACGGAGAGCGGCGTGTTTCTCGTCAGGGACTCCAAAACGATTACTGGAGACTATGTGCTTTGTGTCAGGTTGGTGTTTAACTTCTTTATTGACTGGCTTTCAAAGGACAAACTTTTATTTTGCATTTTAATGCTGATGATGCTTATAATGCTTATGTGGCTTCTAGCATTAGGTACGGAATCATTTTCTGGGGCAACTCCACTGACAGAGACATTGCTTTTAAAGCTCAGAAGAAATGCTTGCGATCGTTTACCAAATTACAAGCGATTGATAGTTGTAAACCATTGTTTAGGGAACTTTGTTTGCTCAGTCTACCGTCTATGTACATATATGAAATGGGAGTGTTTGTTCGCTGTAACCTGCATTTATTTGAAAAACTTCGCTCTCGCCGTTATCAGAATACCATTCATGTTACCTCTCATAAAACCGCATTTTTAGGCAAAAGTGTGCTAGGTATGGCCCCAAAAATATATAACAGTATACCAGAAGCTATCAGAAATAAAGAGTGTCTGGCGTCCTTTAGGAGGTCTTTGTTTAAATTCCTTATAGATAGATGTTACTACTCCATCACTGAATTTACTACTGATAAACAGAGTTACTATGACGATTCCGACTTGCCAATGAAACATTTATGATTTTATTTATTGATTAAGTATAAATGTGTTTATTAATCTAAAATTGTAATGACATGTTTACCTAACTGACATATTTTAAATTGAATAATTTTTTCTTGTTCTTAATGTAATCTATTGACATGCCACCTTATTTGTTAATTTTGTACGCCATAAATTGGCAAAACATAGTGCACCTATTCTAGACAATATACTATCTGTTATCTGTAACCATACCTATGTTTAACAAAATAAATGATTGATTGATTGATTGATTGATTTTTGTTGGTGCGGTTTCCCATATTTTTGATTAATGCACAGTTAGATTTAAACCTGTGGCATGCTATACAAATGGATCTGATTCGGCATAACAGCAAGCCGAACGGTAAAATCAAATGTATATTTTGACGCAAACTGTCCCGAATGCGACCGGACCAAATAGGTGTGTAATACTGCTAACGCCACAGTTGAGCGCTGCGAAAACAGTAGCTGCCCCTGTACATCAATCTTCTTCTTTATCGTGTGGTTAGTGCCTAACCTAGTGTCAGAGTTTTTATGCTGCCTCTGACTTGACTTTACATGCCTTCGAGAAATAGCCCTCGGGCATGCTGGTTTTCTCACGATATTTTCCTTCACCGAAGCAAATGATAATTATACAAGTCGCACATGAATCCGAAAAATCAGAGGTGCGTGTATTGGGTTCGAATTTGAGACCTATTACTTGGCAGTCCGACGGTCACACCACTAGGCTATCACTGCTTCTGCTTCTTATTTTAGTATATCAATGAAGAGTGTAAACTGAATTTACTAAGTATTACGAGGATTATTTACGCGGATTCTGCGCGCGGCCCCCGAGCCTAATAAATAAGCGCACGTTTATACGATTGCTTCTTCGCGAATCAAATATTTTGGACAATTTTGTACAAACTTATTCAAAACCTCCTTTCCCAACTTTCAGAGAAGACGACAGAGTCTCCCACTACATAATCAATCGTGTCGTCTCAGCCGACGGCGCGATCAGGTTCCGGATTGGAGACCAACTCTTCGCCGACATGCCAGCTCTCCTGGCGTTCTACAGGCTTCATTACCTAGACACAACGCCGCTTGTCCGGCCACTGCCACAGGCGCTGGCGAAAGTGGCAGCACCGCCACCGCAGCAACCTCACCAGGTCTTGGAGTTGGTGATTGCGAAGTTTGATTTCTCTGGCAATGTAAGTATGACCACGTTTTGGTTTCACTGCTGTTAGGTCTCAAACATACTGCGTTGGTCTTATCAACCTTTAACCTGTAAAACTTCGAGCCACAATTCAATCAATTGTCTATTATTCGTGACTCTCTTGGAGTCGATCGTTGATTCCAGCAGAAAGAGAGTTTTACATTTCCTTCTCTGTGCGAGAAAGAGGAGTGCCATATACACCGTGACTTTTTAGTCGTCTTACAAAGGTCGTCAACTCACGTACCCGACATAAAATAACTCTAGGCATGATTTTTTTTTTATCTTCCATAATAGCTACAAAGAAAAATAATAATAAATGATTAATTAGAATAAAATTATGAAACATCCTATGATGTTTACTTGTCAAACGGGAGAACATTACCTACCCAGCACTCGAGTCCAGTAGATCATCGCTCGGAACAGGGTGTTTTAACTACGTCATGCGACATAATACTGATTAATATTTTTATTTTTAAATTATTAAAATCGCATAAATACCTATTTTTTTATGAATGTTTAGTATTCATTGGATACATGAAGTGGGCTGCCGATGTAAGATGACTAAAAAGTCGCGGTGTATACCGTAACCCACTACGCTGGCCTTGTACGGGTTGATGGACACACACACACTTTGTATCATGTTCAATTATAATGAAATCGTCGAGTTTTGTCTAGACTAGGCGTATTCTTTCCCGTTTTTAGGGTTCCGTACCCGAAGGGTAACCAACGGAACCCTATTACTAGGCTTCCGCTGTCCGTCCGTCTGTCTGTCAGCGGGCTGTATCTCATGAACCGTAATCGGGAGACAGTTGAAATTTTCACAGAATGTGTGTTTAAGTTGCCGTTTTAACAAAAATAAATTAAAAATTAAAGGGGGCTCCGCTTCAACGATGATCCGGAGCCCTTCATGCGCGAGTCCGGCTTGCACTTAGCTCGTTTTTATTATAAAAGTGCACCTCGTAGTTTTGAATCCACTACCTACGAGTCGAAAATCTTTCGACTCGCTTGGCTTCACCTGCCTCAAAATATTTGACTAACAGATTAACTCTTACAGAAAACACATAGTAACAAAAATAATGGTGCTTGTGACACGCCATGTAGACTTATTTGGAACTGAACAATAGACCGTGAACATTTTATGACAGGTGTTATTTGAATCGATCAATAAGCTGTATTTGTAAACGTAGATTACAATCGTGTGTGAGATGTTACATTTAAATATAGTTTTAGTCCGACCCGGCCTGATTGGGATTTTCGACCGTAAATGGATATTTGTGCCGTGCGCTTTAAATCTATTCACCTGATATTACAGTTTAGGGAGAAAATAGGATGTCGACCTAACCATTATACTAAACTTTCCGTACTGTATTTAAACATACGTATAATTGCACTAGCTGTTGCCCGCGACCTTTGTTCATACGCATAAGCATAATCAATCAGCCTATAATGTTCCCACTACTGGGACACAGGCCTCTTCTCTATAAGAGGGAATGGGCTATAATCCACCACGCGGGTTGGTAGATGTCACATATCTTCAATTTTTTTGGTTCTACGACATGCCGGTTTTCTCGAGATGTTTTGTTAGTGGTGATGAAATAAATTACACAAAGTAATGCGCCTGCCTGGGTTCGAACCCACGACCTACTGTTCGTAAGTCGGGGCCGCCACCACTGGGCCACCGCTGCTCTGTTCGCGACCTTTGTTCGCGTAAAATTATTATAAAAAATATTACTTCCCTTTTTGAATCGGATTTTGTTAACAATTTCAAGGGTTTTAATTTTTTTGCACGGATCCCTAATTATTTTTCTAAAATAAAAATAGTACACTTTATACCATCAGCTATCTACCAGTAAAAGTCCCTTCGAAATCGATCCAGCCCTTTCGGGAGATTAGCCGGAATAGACAGGCAAAAATTTAAAAAAATGTTTTGATTATAAGTGCCGTATATATTTTCTTTTGCATTCAGTAATAAGCTGTTATTTTGATATTACCAACAGACACTTCAATTTTATTTATTTGTATAGATTTTTGACAAAATGTTGGTATACTTGGCACCACTGTTTTATCTATATGATGTTAGTTTTAAAATCCAGAACTTTCTATCCAGATCGTTCATCACACCGATGACTAACACATTCAAAAATAAAAATATGCCTACAAACAAGGAAGAAAGATGTCTCATCGTAAAACGATAAAAACCAGGTCTCTCTATGAGTGTTTTTCTAAAATTAGCTTTCATAGTAACGCTGCCGGTGACGATATGACTAACTGCCGCAATCATATCGAGTTACGTTCTATTATGGGCAGTAGGACCATTTTGTTAACCTTTTGAACGCCAGAGCATAAACGCACGCGCGTGCCCTCAACGCCAAGCCACAATTTCACCGCAAATACCAACAAACAGAATGGGGATTCCAAAACTATTTTTTTTTTTATTTCGTGGTATAGTGCACCGAATTTTTTGTCACATTTTGGTGTCATTGCCGTACAGGGCACGCGCTTGCATGTCACGTATGTGACAATGGTGTTCAAAAGGTTAAACTGCAAAAAAAAAGGTAGATGGTAAACGAGTCACAATTTTGTATGTTACAAAATTATTATAACTTCACCCTATAATCTCAGGTGGACAGTGGTTTATAATGCGGTCCACATTTGCCATGCTATAAGTCCTTCGCAATAGAGGGTGTGAAAAATTCTGACCCTGGGGATGTAACTAAGAATTTCGTTATTGAAGACTTTGCCTATTTCTCAAAGTTTTCACTTACCTTATTACTATTTTTTAGATTTAACTGAAGTTTATTTAAAGCACGTTAAACCCTTGGTCCCGGCGGTCATTTGCAGATCTTTGTCAGTCGTTACAGGTAGTCAGTGGCCCGAAAGTCTGACAACCAGTCTTACCAACGGTATTACCCAGTACTAACTGGATTGTAGAGGTCAGATAGGTATGTAAAATACTGGTATTCAGCTGCAGCGGTTAGACTGGAAGCCGACCCCGTCATGGTTGGAAAAGTCTAGGCAGATGATGAACTGAAGTTAAATTAAAATGGTAAAACTTAACGGCTAACTGAATTAAAACCACTCATAAACAATCACACAATGTATGTTGTTTGTTTTTGAGTGAGGGGGTGAATATGAACCCTGTGGGCAGTAGCAATCGTTTGGACTGAACGCTGGGCTCCATGTTCAGCAGTCATGCGTGCGACCACATTCTAAAATGTAATTCTAGTCTCGAATTATCCAGCGCGTTGTAAGAATTTATGCTTCTGCACTTTTATTTTAATTTGCATATGTACAATCACTAGCACAAATATGTATACACTTTCCTAAATTTAAAAGGCGTGAAATAACGATTGTAAACTTATACTGTCACTTACGGGATATCTTTTGTAATTGTTCATTATTTTGAGCTCCCGATATTTGGACGCTGTTGCAAGCGCCATATCGTGACAGTATAAGTTTAGTTGTAAACTGTGAAAGGAAATAACGATTGTAACTTGAAGATAGGATCTTTTTCATAAAAAATATGAGTTCCAGAATACTATTATTATAACTAGAAGACGGGATATTTACCATGTTTATTGTTTTCTTTGAGTTCCCGATATTTCGGCGCTGTTGCAAGCACCATGATCACGGATAAACTGAAGTTATTGCGGGTGGGTGTTTATGAGCAGACATATCGGTCTACCCTCTTTCTTGTTCGTTTTTTGCACTCAGTACCGCTACCACTGTCACTCACAACTCGATTCTGTTCCCGACACACGAAACTCACTGTGTCTGCTCGCAAACTTTTTTCGGCACTATTCCGCTTTTTACACAGCTGGACCACTGGTTTCCAGGCTTTCGACAGTTGAAAGTTTGAAACCCATCCTCCCGATTGAAGTTATCATGGTAAATATCCCGTCTTCTAGTTATAATAATTTTAGTGACCAAGAAAGTTTAAAATCTTATATCCAGAATACTATGTTCGTAATTGAGAGCAGCGGTGGCCCAGTGGTGGCGGCCCCGACTTACGAACAGTAAGTCGTGAGTTCAAACCCAGGCAGGCGCATTACTTTGTGTAATTTATTTCATCACCACTGCTCTCAAAGCGGTGAAGGAAAATATCGTGAGGAAACCGGCATGTCGTAGAACCAAAAATTCGAAGACATGTAACATCTATCAACCCGCACTGGGCCCGCGTGGTGGAATATAGCCCATTCCCTTTCATAGAGAGGAGGCCTGTGTCCCAGCAGTGGGAAAATTATAGGCTGAATATGCTTATATGCTATTATGTTCGTAACAACATGAAATTTTAATCAGAACAGTAGCAGAAAAACAGTTTTAGAAGTTGTTAAGTGTTTACATATTGGTGCTCGTGACTGTACAGAGGCCAGCACATCAAGCTACTACAAGCTGTCAAGTTTCTTTAATAGATTTTCAACTTTATCGCTACAGCATTAGGTTCAAGGTTGATTGGGAAAATTTGACAGTTTTGGTTAGCTTGTTGTTCTGGCGTCGGTACTAAGATAAAAATAATTCGGAACTAATATGAGTTTATAGCAGATGTGCTCTGTTTATGTTATGCTTCGCTAATATGCCAGTGATAGTTACGAAATTATGACTGACGCACTGCGAGTCGTGGGTTCGAAGCCCGAGTCGCAAAAGAATTTGTTTGGCCTAAACATAGACCAAGGTCTGTGGTGTACAAATATTATGTTGTGAATGCCACAAGTATGTATGATTTGGATTTTATTATCGTGAAATGTTTTCTATATTCTGAACTGTTCAATGTTTCTATCATTCGTGGGATTTGGTTTTATAATATAAGATCACGCTTGTATTATCCGAGGGGGCAGGCAGAGCACACCCACATTTCGACAGTTATGTCCCATGTATTACATGGGACATAAACATACTTGGGCGCGAGCCTATTGTCATCAACCGGGCACATATCCAGACTCCGTGGCTGCTACTGAGAAATTCCTAATGGAAATACCACTTTGCCCGACCTGGGAATCAAACCCAGGATCTCATGCTCAGCAGTCGCGGTTGCGGCCAGTAGACCAACGAGGCACAGGTGTATATTACAACCAAAGTTCGGCATGAAACATAAGTTTTATGGGTGACCGCCCATCACATACCGAGTTTCCTCCTTGCCTCGGAAAGCTGTTAAACCGTTGGTCCCGGCTGTCATTTGTAGAACTTTGACAGTCGTTACAGTTAGTCAGTGACCCGAAAGTCTGACAACCAGTCTTACCAAGGGGTATCGTATTACCCACTACGTTGTGGAGGTCAGTCGTTCCATGTTAAATACTGGTATTCAGCTGCTTCTGGTTAGACTGGCTGAAAAGGCTAGGCAGATGATGATATGATATATAAAACTTTGTTACTTTAATTCCAGGACGCAGACGACCTCCCATTCCGCCGCGGGGAACGCTTGATGGTGATCAACCGCGACGAGGAGCAGTGGTGGACCGCGCGCAACAGCCTGGGCCGCACCGGCTCCATCCCGGTGCCCTATGTGCAGAGGGTAAGGTCCTTTTTAACTTGTCGATGACAACCTAAGAGCCCATCACTACTTTTTGCAGCGATGCAGCAAACGGCCGCGATGCTGTCGCTGACTGTGTACCTTTGCCCGCGTAACCATGATTCTGTAACGGCACTACCGCGGTGCATGTTGTCATCATCCTAAAATTACCCATACAGTACCCGAACTCGAAGACGCACGAATATTTCCGAAGCGCATAACTTAAATTGTAGTACAGTACAGATCTCCCACGAAAGTATACGCTTCATCAATCAAAGAAAACTTTTTAAACACACAATGATCAGAACACAGTATAAAACTCTGCGTCTGCGTGTAGGCGCCACAGAGTATGCTAATTCGACAACATGAAGATTACCGAGGAACATACCAATTCTGGTTTAACCATACTGCATCATTATATCCTTAGGGCGTGAATATAGCTCATCGATGTGGAAAGAGACTGTCTCATAGATTTTAGTGATATAATGACAATCTACTGCATAGCTATTCACAAAGGCTTCGATTCGTTTTCGATTCTTAAAGTCGTATTCTATCTCGCTCGCTTTCATAAAGCCAAAAAAAGATAGACATACGACTTGTCGAATCGAATGGAAGCCTTTGCTATACTGATCTATGTTCTTTTAAACTGCCGATGGCACATATTGTATGTAGAATTTGATAATCTACCCAGATGTAGTTGATTCACCTAAGAACGTTGTCATTCAAATGGATTCTGTTGCTCAATTGCTAATGAAAGTAGCGACCTGACGTCTCGACAGTGTTTCAATAAAATATGGGCATTAATTTTTTGAATTTACAATCGAATTTGACAAAAGGATTGGGTCTGATCATCCGTCAGGCTGTTACCAAGCGCCCCACTCCCCGGCCGCTACCCCACTACTGCCCGATACGGGGGCTTTTGACTGCTAGGTCACCCCCCTGGCCCGTTTCACCCCTCCTCAGTGAACCTGCACCCCTCGAACTCCTTCGAGGGGTCCATGTTAGTACCTGGCTTAGTATGGACGGCCAGTATATGGGTTGCTCAGTCCCAGGGACCCTGACGTGAGAACATCCGCCGCTCCCGACCTCCGTGTCGCCGGATTACAGGAGGCGCCACGCTCCCAGTCGAAAGGGTAGTTGAAATACTAGACTAGTATCTGCCGAAAGTCGGGGTTTCGAATCTAGGTTTTAACTTTGGCACTTTTTACAATTCTTTTTGTGAAAGGTTAGCGGCTATGTTTTGTATTTATTTAACTTTTCCTTTTTTAATCTATTATATGTTTTTAACTAAGTATAAGGCCTTTTTTGATACTCCATCGTCGTTTGGGGGGGGGGGGGGGTATCGGTATCTAATACCTACAATTAAAGAAAGAAAAAACTAATATAATTTTATCACAGCTGATCATGGGATTAATCACATCGCGCGTAGTAACATGAAATTGTGTTTATTGCAACCAGATGCCAAGACCGATAATGTTTCTGAAGTTTAACTTATTCATTTAAAAGAAATCGTAATTTCTTGGTCACGTTTTATGGCATTGTGTCCTTTTACTTAACGTCCTATACAGAGTGAAGTTTTGGTAACCAGCATCGGTAGAATCACCCCCTTGACGGATGCAAGTGGCTTCACTGCCACCCTGTATTGTGCACCAATCTCCAAAGAATTATATCAATTAAACAATTTTTAGGCACTATTGTTACGGACCCTGTCAGTTAGTTAAAGCTAATTAATTGCCCGTTCAAAAACGTAGACATCTTAGGAGAAGAACGAGCAAGAAAGTCTAACGATACTATTTTATAACCGTTACCTTATTCCTTCGTATATCATTTCTAATCTTCTACCCATCTCACCAACAGATCTTGGACCCGGCCGGAGTACCGTACCCACCGACAGAGGCTCTCAATCACCTCGCCGACCCGCCCAGCCCGCCCAGCAACAAGCACCCGCAGCAGCGGACTAACATGCAGGTCTGTAGACACCTCCTCCTACACTGCGCAGCTTGCAGTGCGACCCCCACTACTATAAAGGTCAACAAACCGTAACCGTTATACGCACTGCATGTGATCAGCCTCCGTATCCACAAACGCTTCGAGTCGATAACTTGTACGTCTATCTTTTTTTGACATTACGAAAGCGAGCGAAATGGACATACGACTTTCCGAATCGAATCGACGCGTTTGTGGATACAGAGGGCAGAATCGCCTTTACTCGAGTCCTACGAAATTCTGTCTATGAGACTCCATACTGCAACATACACGGTACAGTCACGAGCACCAATATGTAAACACTTAACAACTTTTAAAAGTGTTTGTCTCCTACTGTTCTGATTAAAATTTCATGTTGTTACGAACATAGTATTCTGGAACTCATATTTTTAAGAAAAATATCCTATCTCGAAATTACAATTGTAAAACTTGCTTTTAAATTTAGGAAAGTGTATGACACGTGACTGTACACCTATAAGCACAACAACGGCATCGCTTCAGATCGGGAGCCAGCTAGTTAAAATGTGGGGAGATGCTCCTACAAGGCAGTTCTTACAAGCATAGTATTGTAGTATAGTTTTGCTGTTCCCAGTATCTGATCTGGCCTCAACCCAGCCAGTTACTGGACAGCCTATTCCTTGGGGAGTACAGACGTAAATTTAATTGTTATATTTTCTCGTACGTTACAGCGCACTCTTCCGGCGTTAGCTCGGGTGAAACAGCCGCGAGTACCCAACGCGTACGACAAAACAGCACTCAAGCTTGAAGAAGGAGATATTATCAAAGTAAGTTGAGAGAAAGTACGATAAATAGGTTTAGATTTATTTTAAGGACATACAGCATCAATCTTCTTCGTAAAAGTATTTAAAGTTTTAGAAAGTTGGTTAAAACTAGTGATAAAGATTCTTTTGAAGTTGAGTCATTATTCCACTACTTAGCATATTTGTTTCACATGTTTTGCCTTTCCAAAATCAACTCACTAAGCTAATCGTTCCCCAAAATTCTCATTTTCTTTCCGTCTTCACTAATGTCATGTGTCACTAAAATAAAAGATCCACATGTGATTTAACAGCAAACTTGATCAAACACTTGAGATCAGACTGTTTTAAACTGAGTGTTTTATGGCACCCATAGAACGCCTCTATAGTCACATATTTTTTGTTAGGCATGTTATACCTCGCAATTGTTAACTATCATCACTACATATTATTAAACAAAGTCCTCCGCCGCGTGTGTCTGTCTGTCTGTTCACGATAAAGTCAAAAACTAATGAACGGATTTTCATACGGTTATCACCTGTAGATAGTGATTCATGAGGATGGTTTAGGTATACATATAATTTGTCAAGGTTTTGTGCAAATTAGTTGAAATATGAGCATAATTGTTAGAAATGTCAGAAAAAGTCAAGCTACCTGGGAGCTTTCATCGAAAACGCTGCCTCGACACAAAACATGTAGGCATAATATGCTCTACTACCCGTGCGAAGCCGGGGCGGGTCGCTAGTATAGTATAAATGCAACTAAAGTAGCTATTCAGTAGAATTTAAAACATTTTAACGAATATTATTTAAATCATTTTTCCAGGTGACGAAAATCAACATAAACGGCCAATGGGAGGGGGAGTTACACGGTAAAATAGGTCATTTTCCATTCACTTGCGTCGAGTTTCTCGACGAGAATCAGACCAGTTAAAATTGTGTCGTCATATGGCCATAGACTAAATGTCTATGGTATAGGCTCTATGGACTGTGCCCACCGATATTGGGCTATTGATTGCACGGTAGTTATGGTGAAGTGAAATTGATGGTTAAGTTTTTGGGTCCCGTATTTGAAACGTATCATAGCTACTTTTTGCTTCAAACTACACTGTGGTACCCTGTTTTTACCCGATTGCCCCAAAAAGAGGGTTATGTTATAATTATTTGGGTGTGCAATGATATGCAAATAATAAAATAAATTTGAATGTGTGTAAAAAATACTCATCAGTTGATTTCATAAATGCTTTTAACATTTGAAGGCCTTCTGAAATGATTATTTTGCTTTTGGCACACACACAAAATACATGACTATTATAATAGTATTGATACATTTAAATATGGGATTTGAAAATTACCAAAATGTTATGAATAACTGAAGTATACCTATAATTTGTGATGATCTTTAATTATTACACATTTTGTAAAACTGATTTAGTTAATAAATATACAATTGTAATACACACAGGACGCACAAAAACATGTATTGTTAAACATAATTATTTACTTACATATTATCCAAAAATATATGTATAAATAAATTGTAATTATAATTTTTCGTAATCGAAATCTACTAAAAAAATTTATAAAAAAATCGATATTGAGATTATTAGAAACTCATTTTGATGTGTATTTATTTCTTTTTTCGTGCATTTTACTGCATTTTCTAATGTTTATATAAATTCGTGTAAAATTCGTACTTGTCTCATCATTTTAAATGTATGACATTTTTTATAATATGTAATTCATGGCTGAATCTAAATTCATTATTATTCCTTATGCGGCCATAATGATTGGTTCAGCTATTTAACTAGGTGTTTTAATAACCATTAACTATTGGTAAATTATTGAGGAGCTCGTGACTAAATAATAACAGCCGCTCGGGGTCGACCTTTAGGTTAAGCGGCGCTTGCCTAGGTTGATCCGTGGATGGGTAACCACTCATTACATACCGAATTTACTCCGAGCCTCGGAAGGCACGTTAAGCCGTTGGTCGCGGATTTCATTTGTAGATTTTTCACAGTCGTTACAGGTAGTCAGTGGCTCGAAAGTCTGACAACCAGTCTTACCAAGGGGTACCTTATTACCCAGTACTAACTGTGTTGTAGAGGTCAGATAGGCAGTTGCTCCACATAAAATATTGGTATTTCAGATGCATCCAGTAAGACTGGAAGCCGACCCCAATAATGTTGGGAAAAGACTAGGCAGATGATGAACTATTGGTAAATTATTGGAATTCCAATCAGTAAGCTTGCAGTATAAGGAATATTGATGGAAAGAAAAATCATGTCCAACGCTTGTTTGGCTCGCAGGACCATTTTTAAATGTCTAGCAACTAATCTTAATGCTTGATGTTGAAACTAACATTAGATGAATTTGTAACAAAATAGGTAGGTATAGAAGTCATGAAAGTGCCGGCTGTCATTTGTAGATCGAGCTTCAGGTTAAGCCGTGCCTGCCTAGGTTGGTCGGTGGATGGGCCATTTCATACCGTTTCCTCCGTGCTTCGGAAAGCACCTCTAGCCGTTGATCCCGGTTGTCATTTGTAGATCTTTGACAGTCGTTACAGGTAGCCAGCGGCCCGAAAGTCTGACAACCAGTCTTACAAAGGGGTATCGTATTACCCAGTACTGACTGGGTTGTGGAGGTCAGATAGGTAGTCGCTCCATGTAAATTGCTGGTATACAGCTGGCTAGACAGGAAGCCGACCCCAACATAGTTGGGAAAAGGCTAGCAGATGTTGATGAGGAGTCGTCTCCGTAAAACAAGCGAAAACGCACGCACACATAGACACGGTTCACCTCCAGCGAGTCAAGTGCTCTCGAAACCAGCATTTGCTTGAGAGCAAATGATGCCCCAGTGGTGGTGGGACTTACGTCCTACGAAGTTACTTTGTGTAATTTATTTCATCACCACTGTTCTCAAAACGGTGAAGGAAAACATCGTGAGGAAACTGGCATGTCCTAAAACCAAAAATTCGAAGACATGTGTCTCATCTACCAGTCCGCACTGGGCCTGCGTGATGGAAGCCCACTCCCTCTCATAGAGAGGAGGCCTGTGTCCCAGCAGTGGGAACAGATATCAGTATAGGCTGATTATGCTGTTCTGTACCTAACTATCTTGTGATTTAGACGTGGTCTAACATTTATTAATAATAGAAATTGTTGAATTGCAGCCATTGTCCTTTTATACGGACTTGGAAATGTCCTTCTAAGAGTCGGTTTCCACCGAGCGCCAATGTCAGGACTATCAATATTTAACGCAGACAGCGTCTTCTCCCGCGTGCTCGAGGATGCGCGTGCGCTCAATTTTATTTTATCCTTTATTCAGTGACACCAAAAAAGTGCGCAAGGATATTTCCGCTTCGTGGAAACCGACCCTTAAAAGGACTTGGAAGTGATAGAGGAATTGACACCTTTCTTGTAATTAACATTTGTGATTGATATATCAAAGAAGATTAGATTTATTAATCGTTGTGATTCATAAATCCGTGTGAAAGATAGTTTCTTAACGATTTGAGACTAATAAAATCATTAAAAATAAGTTTTTCTTAAGACTAAATATATGTCATACAAAACGAGTGTATTTATTTAATTTTCTGAGGCAATAGACATTATAGACACTGTAATTATTTTACGAGACCAACTTTTCGGGCCCGCAAGTAGCTCCTCTCGTTCACTCCGAAACGAAGTTCACTTTTGGGACAAGATTAGACCAAGGAGATGATTAAAAATCACGTAGTTTTAAGTGAAAAATGGTTAAAAAACACCGGACATTGTATACTCTGATAGTGAACGCAATTATATTGTAGTATGCAGTTACCTAAGCGGTTTTTGGACCAAACTTGTGTGCAGAAGTAGATATAATGGGTATTTATAATGTGGATTTCGCCAATGCACTCATAAATCATACTTACAAACACGGACCGATAGTTTTCTACATCTCTTTCTGTCACTTAAAAGCGTTATTCGCCAGAGTGAGAAAACCATCTGCACGTAAATACGCATTCAACGCGAATAAGCGTTAGGTGCTTGCGTCACAGCAAGCGGTTTTCGCGCTCTAGCAGATGCCTTTATGTGATCTAAATAGACAGAAATACAGAAAATTGCTGATACTTTGTAAATGTGATTTCTGCCAAGGCTTTTTGAGAGGTAGAATCGAAGTAACTATACATAGTGGTAGACACACCGACGCCAAAACTGTTACCACGTATTCAGTACATCATTCTGACACGGCCACATACAAATTTTTCGTCGTATTTATTTTAAAAAAAAACAGCTGTTTTCTACAAAACTGCAATACCTACACGGTTAAAATGTATGGAACAGCTGATTTTTTTTTAATTACCAATGAAAAATTTCTATGTATGGATTTAATCGTTTTAGCGTCGGTGTCCCTTCCACTTAGTATTTTGTGTAAACTGTTCTGGAAAAAGCGCTGCTAATCTCCTTCAGCTTTCTGAATAAAGTCTTCATTTTCATGAAAGTAAGCATCTTAAAACACACAAACATGTTTGGTCCAAAACTCGTCAACAAACATGTTTTCCATAAGGAATTGATATTTATATTGTATACATCGAACGTTGTTTGACTGTTAGCTTTGTAACGATTTTACTATATTGTACATTTTTGACATGGAAGTTGACATTTTGACAGGCTTATGCTCTCGTGGTTAAACAGGGTGGAAGGGACACTGACGCTAAAACGGTTACCACGTATTCAGTACATCATTCTGAACCCCACCACAAGAAAAAAATTCATCGGTTATTAAAAAAAAACCTATTTTCTAAAAAAAAAAACTGCAATACCTACACAGTCAAAATGTATGGAACAGCTGTTTTTTTTATATTACCGATGAAAAATGTCTATGTCCTCGGGTTCAGAATGAAGTACCGAATATGTGAAAACCGTTTTAGCGTCAATGTCGTTTCCACCTAGTATATTTCCCCTACCCGCGAAGTTTTTGTCTGCTAAAAGAGTGACCAGACCTATAAAGGCAGAATCGGCTCAAGTTTTCAGTAAAAGTATTATGTCCTTTCAATCAAAGCTAAAAAGACGTCTTTCTCGATACCGCGTCGGACTATTCGCTTTTTTTGCATGGACTTAAGGTTCTTATGGGCCGGCTTAAGCTGATTCCACGTCGTAGTTTGGTTACTCCCTTAACCGGCAAGAGATTAATCGTAAGCTGGTTGAAGCGGGTATTGCATTGTGGGTACTGGGTACATCGTGGGATTTCTGAAGGTGCAATGATAGTTTTCATGAATAAGAACAAACAGAAATAACTGTGGCCTATAAAATCAAAGGCAGCTAAATGCGATTATATTTGCACTCTACTAAAATATGGGGGATTTTATTATTTTATAATTTCAGATTATTATTAAATTCTGATTCTTTATAAATCTGGTTTAAAATATAATATCGTCGCTACCTTGACAGAAATATCAGTTTTTGTAGCTTCCTGAATATTTATCAGATTTGAATTTAGCTGCCTTTCATTTTATAGGTCTCAACCATTGATATATTGGGTTTTTTAATATATCAATGTTCTCAACTGATGTGTTATCAAAGATTTATTTAACACTCTGGGACCGTATTATCAGGCAAAACTAAAGAAAGAAATTAAGGGTCATGCAGAAGTATTCTGGATAGTCTTTTTGTTAAAAAAATATTTTGATTTTTAATGCTTGACAAGCTGCTTGCTCCATCGTAAAACTATTTGTACTCCTAAAACTATCATTACACCTCAGTATGAAAAAAAAAATGGAATTGTGACATAAGTCGTTTTTTAAATAAATCACTAGATAATATAGCGAGCTCGATCATTCAAAAAATCGGCCAAAATATATATTTTAGAAATATAAGCTCACTTGAAATAAACTCGAGTCACAGGTAAGTAGTTAAAGTGTTATATTGTGAAAAGAAAGTATTTTTTTCGTACGAATCTTGCAATCTTGTTCTTCCAATTTCATTTTAATTTGTACCATTAGCTTTATATTTTAAGATTTATAATGTAATGTTTTTATGATGATGTCATGTTTTTTTTTATGTAAATATAATTTTCCACCGATATTTCTTGTGACTTGAGTTATTTTTTGAAGTACCACCTTATTTCTGATAGAGCGCGCTCTTGATCCAAAATGGTTCTCATTAATACCGCTGTAGAAGTATTTTTCATTTGCTTCGTTATTGATTTCGCAAAACACGTGTACCTATCCTCGTTTAAAGACCACACTGTTTAATAACTTGCGTAACGAAAATCGACCTCAGTGCTACGACATAAAGGCGCTGTCAATATCAGACGGGCTGCAATATCGAATAAGCCTTCCTAAATATGTTGACATGTGTATGTAGTACGCCTAACGAAACTAGGTAACTGAGTAAAGTAAATATGGCCACTTATAAAACCTGGAGTTTGCCAATGTGTTTGTCTTTAGGGACAAAGACGGGCTATGAGTCGAGTTCACAAACTCGACTCATGGCCCATCTTATGAAAAATATGATTTCGTTGGTCCTCAGAGCGTCAGCCAACGGTAGTTGACCTCTCAGAAATGAGGTGAAACTCTTCCAAAATATACCATAGTCAATATTTTTATAATCGCGCAGGTGCAAGAAGTATTTAGTTTAGTATTATGGTAGTCGGCTGGCCAAGTTTATTGACATTGTATTTTCTGTATATTTATTTTTCTATTGCAACCTTCGTATTGCTATCGTGAATTGTTTAAGCTATTATGGTTCGTTTGCGAGAAAGGGATGGCGTTATTCATCCAGTATAGCTCCATCTCTTTTTCACTGGAACAAAGATGGCGCTAATACCTTGCAGTACAGCTGCATGTGGAAATACAGCTAATACGATTGTGATCTTAATTCTTTATTTGGATTATCTTACTCAAGATTTCCATCTTTTTACTCACAGCTGTAACTGTAAATGTTTCTGTTTTAAAATCGTATCAAATTCTTCCATATTAACCGACTTCAAAAGAAAGAGGTTCCCAACAATGTCACTCAACTTGGCTAGCAAAAATGAAAGTATTGAACTTTTAAAAGAATGCTCGTCATCAGTTATTTAATTCGGGATTAGTAATGATACCAAAATGTTATCGTCATTGTATAGAACCATTCTATTTTGAGATTATGTGTCATATTATAATGCATTGTACACTCTTTTAAGTCATATAAAAAAAATAAAAAATACATCTAATTTTTTATTAAGTTATGTGTAACGGTTCGAAATAAAAATTAGGAAAGATTAGCTGTGTTTTCATTTTATTACTAGCTTACATCCGCGACTCCGTTCGCGTGTAGTTTTTTTACATCAAACATAACTGGCAATGCTTTTATCAGTAGTTGATATATGTAAGTCGGACGAGTAGTTTCGGATATTACGTCCAAATCCAAACTAACAAAGTTTTATCTCTTTTGTGGTCTACTCGGCCTGTTATAAGCATGTCCACATTGGCGACATTTTTATGTCCCTGCATTACACTATCACTGCACTACATTTCTACGTCTAGTGTAGAGGATGAGCGAGCATCTAGCCATCAATCGATAGCAAATTCAGACTGAAAATCGAATTCCTGGCATCATGCTGAGCGGTAGGGCCACAGAGCATCATATAAAATACTCCTCGCCAGACAGACCCACAATATCCCTATTTTTTTACGTTGTCCCTCCAAAAAATCCTTTTGTCCTGCCAATCCTGCCTGATAAAATACACCAGACTGAAGCCTCTAGAAGCTGCTGAGCATAAATTAATCTTATGATGGATATTAGTGCCAAAACTACAGTTTATGAAGAAATTTCGACGGTTTTCGAACCAATTATAATAAGTGTTCGTCTCTAACTGACCTCCTTTGGATACAATACAGTACAGACCAAGGCTGCTCAACCTATTTTGAAGGGGGCTCAGGGTTGAGCGGCCTCTACTTATTATGGAACAAATAAGTACTTGCTCATTATTCTCATAGACATGAATCCTAGATGATCATGGAGCAACAGTAGGAAGATGGTCAGTGTGAAAGGCCTTTTATAAAGATATAAACACGTCCGTAGTGTTGGGCTCACTCACACAGAAAACATCGAGACGATCGGTACGTCGTCGTTTCAAAGAGAGGAATATTTTACAATTATTCTTCAATTTTAAGTATTCCGTGTATTTTTCGCCTAAGTGGTAGTTAATTAGAATTAAAGTCTTTCTAGTCACGTCTTTAAAATAGTGTGTAAGCTTTTAATCATCGCAGCAAAAGATCTGTGTCTGCACAGTTTAATCGATATTGCGTTTTATTTTTCCAAAACCATAATTTTAAACTGACAACGCACATCACTGATTTTGACAAGTGATGATAACTGATTGTGGTGGTCCGATGTTAATCGATTGAAAATAATTGGAAAAAGGACATTTTAAAATTCTTATACTAATAGTCCCGATAGTTCCTAGTGATATAGTTTCGGTAGTTACAGTGTTTAGTATTTGTTACAACGCTGTGTTTAAAAACTGCAGGTGTACAGTGTTAAATGATATCAATTTGTCTCTTGCCGGCAGCTAGTGGTTCAGAAAATTGAAAATAGTGACTGAAAATCGACAAAAAGTGAGAAGTTTTGTGCAAAAAGAACATAATAAACATTGTGACTGTAACATTCTATGAAAATGATTTTGACATTGAACTGGTTGGTGTGAGAAAATATGCATAAAAACGTTGTGATGGATTTGTTGCCGCAATTATTTTTTCTTTTTGGCAAAACATAGTTTTGTGGCATATAAAAGTAGGTTATCACGATTAGCTATGGAGGCGACGTTGCCAGTGGTAGAGATAACTGTGAAGCATGAACCTATGGACAGTGATAATACGGAGGGGGATGAGCAGAATGGATATAATCAAGAAAGTGAAGAAGGTAAGTAATGTAAACACATAGATACACATCACGCCTGTGCTCTCAGGGGGGCAGGCAGAAATGTTAAGTAAATACATATTTCGGTGTTGTTCCATGCAATGGATGGGAGTGTTGCCACCGACCATGCTCAAATCGTAAATACAGGCTGCTACCGAGTTTCAGAAAACAAACCTCTCTAGATATCAATATTTTTTTAAATAATAAAATATTGCTGCCTTTCAGTTGACACACATTTTTTATTTATATTTTTTTGCCTTTGTATTATATACTGCAGAATTCCAAGTGAATTCCAGGTACATACAGATGAACCGTTTTAATTCACAAAATCCTTCCAAAATCATCATCATTCTTATCCTAATTTATTTGGGGTTGGCTCAGCATGGCTTCTTCCGTACTTCTCTATTACTTGTCATCTCAGCAGCCATCCTTTCTAGCCATATCATCTTTGACACAGTCCATCCATAGTTTCTTTGGTCTTGCTCCACTCTTATAGCCAGAAAATTCTTTCAAAATATTAACATATTATCTACATTTCTACTTCAGCCAAAGAAGAAGAACTATTGATCAAGCTGGAGCCCCAAGAAGATGAGTCTCAAGATGCCATCATCAAGGAAGAGGATCCGGGTACGCAGTCAGAAAATGAAACCAAATTAGATGAAGAAGCCCTGAATGACGAATACAATAGTGAGTACAATATTGTTGAACGGGATCTAAATACCCACAGAATTTAGCCTAGTCTACTAATCTCCACAGATCTAACTGGCCTTTTGATACCGCAAAGTTTATGTACATGTGTAATATTGTGTCTGTAAATGGATTTGCACTACTGAAGAGAGAAAGAGAATTAATATAATATTGAAAGGACTCAATGTTCAAATTACACTCCTAAAATAGCACCTTAAATATCATCTGAGTATACTTACTATTTAAAATACCACCTAAATTTATTAAAAATAATTATTTAAAATTAATAATTATGCACCTACATTCATTTTTGTCTTTGAAATGTTTAGTATTCCAGAAATCTGTAACTACATAATCAGCTTATAATATTCCCACTGCTGGGACACAGAACTCCTCTCTACAAGAGGGAGTGGGCTGTAATGTGCCACTTGGCCCAGTGCGGGTTGGTAGATCTAACATTCTTCAAATTTTTAGATCCTAGACATATCAGTTTCCTCACAATGTTTTCCTTCACCGTTTTGAGAGCAGTAGTAATGAAATAATTTACACCAAAAGTAATACGCCTGCCTGGGTTCGAACTCACCGCTTACACCTCGTAAGTCAGGTTGTTACTGTTGGGCCACCACTGCTCCGTGTAGTTACGATTAAACAAAAATGTTCTTTATTAGGTGCCCTTAAGATTCATTTAATTTTGTTCTACTACCAAACTTTGGGTTTGTGTTGGTTCAACATAAAAAAAGAAAAAAATCCACCATTTTTCCGTATGCTGTAAGTATAATAAATTAATATTATCTTTGTAAATAGTTAAAAGCTAGCAACCAATACAGTAACTTTTTGTTTTTAGGGAACAGGCAATCTAATGCACCTTCGAGAAAACAGATTCTGGTGTTTCTAGATTTTCTGAATGAACACAGGGACCTTGCTAACTGCATGTTGAGAGGACCTTCTGGCCGGGCTCGAGCAAACCATCTCTGGGAGTCTATTGCAGAGAGGCTCAATAGCATCAGCGGTTGTATTAAGACTACGCAGCAATGGCAAAGAGTAAGACTGTTTTTGTAACCGCCTTTGGTCTATAATTATACAGGATGTAAGGGACAGCCCTCCACAAACTGACAGGGTGCATTCAGCTCCATATTTTGAATCATATTCCATCGAAATTTTTCTCTGGAAAATCTAAATGTTTTTATATTTTTTCGGTGACCTCTTGTCTCTTCCCTGTCAGTACAACACAAAAACTTAGCAATCCACAAGCCATAAAAGTTTTCTTTTTGTACTTTCAGGTATGGTCAGATAAAAAGTATCTAACAAGAAAAGCTGCGGCTATGAGATACGGATCCTTAGCAGCTGCTGGAGCTCTCGCGCCAGAACTGACCCTGCAGGATGAGAAGATCCTGGCTATTATTGGAGAGCCAATTCCACCGAGACGCGTCTGTCTGAGGACTGCTACTCCTGAGGTGGGTTTCAGATTAAAGTAAAGAATGGTTTAAAAAAAACTGTAAAGTTTTTATATGTATAGGCATTCAAGTAACTAATACATTTTTTTTAGAACAAGATATTTATATTACTCATAAGCTTTTATTATTGTCGCAAACAAGCGAAGTCTAGCAGATCCTAAAGCTTCTGGGTTAGATCCTCAGGTCAGGCTGTGTCATTGAGATTTGGCATTATGAAATTTTGCGGTAGCTTGGCTTGCCTTCGAATTTATAGCATTTATACACCTTTGCCTAAAAACATACTAAATTTTATCAATTTTCACTTTTCCAGCCAAAACCGCAGATGCCGAAACAGCCACAAGACGCCTTAGTAGTATCAGCACCTTCTAAAGTAGAATTGGATCCATCATCACCAGCAGTGCCAACAGAACGACTAACCCCACATCCAGAAGTACTAATACTACCAAGAAAACCGTATACTCCAAGAAAGACCGACCTTTCACGGAAAGAGGAATCAAGAAGGTCTAATATTCCACACCCAGACGTACCATCAACACCTGTTATTGTACCAGATATGTTCCATCAGCCAGATGCCTCAAAGCCACCAGATGAGCCGCCTGGAGATCAGAAACTGGATGACCTACCATCTTCAGCTTTTAATTCCGATCCTCCATCACCAAATCCTACTCAACGAGGTTTGTATTACAGCCGTTTCACAGTTATTTCAAACATTGACAGTTGCAAGTCAACCCAACCTTATGTAACAAGAGTAAGATCACTGTGCTGTTGACAGTCGTTGTCTCTGTCTGCAACCTGTTGGATTGCTGTCAAAGACCAACCATGTAACCTATTCACTATCCTTACAACGTTTTAATGAATGGATCCGCAGCGGTGATGCGAACACGTATTTTTCCTATGCAATGATGTCTCAAACTCAAGATTTGTCAAACGGCGATGGAGCGTAACGCACACAGAATTCGCAATACTGCATGGGTTGAAGTGGAATTGGGCGGGCCATGTCTGTAGAATGCATCAGGACCGATGGTCCCCAGTTGTCACGCAGTAGGTGCAGTGTGTGTACGGGCTTAGTTGCCGAGGGAGGCCTACAAAACGCTACGTGTCGACCTAGAGGCGTTTGATTGGCCAGAGAAAACCGCACGGAGGGAAGAGTGGAAGGCTGAGAAAGGCCTTTGCCCAACAGTGGGAAAAAATGAAATAAAAAGGTAATGTCTACGCAACGCATCATATCCGTTTATGAGACTAATCTCTGCACTGAACGCACCGAAGACTTTTAATTATTTATATGATTTTATTTAATTAATATTTAATAGAAATTAGAAGAAAGTTCCTTTAAATTTTGATACAACTTGGGAGGGGCCTATCTTCAGCAGAACAAAATAGGGTGATGAACATCAAGTCAAAAGTCAAAAAGCATTTATTTCAATTACACCACCACAGGCACTTTTGAATGTCAATAAAAACAAAACGAAGCGAAGCTACAGTCACAGTCACAAGGCATAATAACTTGAGAAAGTACTGTAGTTGCACATTCCAAAGCGTAGATCTCTATGGAGAAGAATGGGCAAGAAACTCCATGGACACTCTTTTAAATTAAAATATTTTTACAAAATCGTGGTTACCTCATTCATGTTGAGGTTATACATATATAGAAGGGGAAGCAAAGGTATGAAGCCACTAAACAGCCTAATATCATAAATTAAAAAAAAAAACTAATATTTTTCTATTTATGACACAAATAAATGTTAATTTGTTGATAAAAGCAAATTATTTTAAAAATAACAATTATTATTTATGGTATTCTGTTCATAAACAGAATTAAAATTTTCATTAAATATCTCTGCAAAGAGGCGCATTTAAGGCCTTAGGTACCTTAAATGCGCCTCTTTGCAGAGATTAAAAAACAATCAGTTGAACAATTGTTATCTGTGGAAGTAAAACACTAGTTGATTTAAATGAAAACACGAGTGTGAAATACATTGCATGTTGAACCTAAACACAGTGCGATAACATTTCCAATTAGATCAATATTAAAACGTAACTATCTTCAACAGAACAAAATCGTCAAGGCAGAGTAAGACTCCGGGGCGGCCTGGACCCATACACAAAGAAATTAATCCATCTAAAGGAACGAAGACTAAAAAGTGATGCCAAAAGAAACGAAGAGTTGACAGGAATCAGAAAAGCCATCCAAGAAATGGTAGGACTTGTGAAACAATTCACTGAAAAAGAAGATAAAAAATAAAGCGTTATGAAATGTAAAATTTTTATTAATAGTTATTTTTCGACACAAATAAAATTAAATTTTATTACAAACACTTTTCTTCATTGAACCTATGCGAATTATTGTTTAAAATTTATGTTTTTTTTTTTACTTTGGCTTCACATTAAAATAATTCAAACAGTTACTTACCTATATAGTAACCATCATTTAATCATCATGTTATCCAAAGTTGCCTACAGATTTGCAAAATTTTTGGTAATGTGAGAGCGACACATCTGTCCTGTCCTTTAGTACTTCTTCATGATAAAGGGCAGAAATACTAAACAAAATATTTCAGAAATCTAGTAAGTCTGTAGTAGGCACCTATATTTAATCATTTAAACTTAAACTAACTGATAGAGGTGGGACATGGCTGAATAAACTTATTTTTAACAAATTTTAATAACACACTTAAAAATATGAAAATAACTTATACTTTGTATCACTAGAGATCATGACAAAAAAAAAATAGTACTCAATGAACACTTACATAATATCCTAAAAAAAAGAAAATTTAACTTATTTGACACTTAGGGCGGATTTGAACAAACTGGCACTACCCTAGGAATAAAATCAGAGTAAAGCTTATTTTGACTAGGTAACATTTATACAAGTTGGATCAAATCAGTCCTAAAAAGAACTCTATGACTGACAAATTATAAAAATAGTATGATTGTACAAATTGTAAGCTACAGAGGTACAAGGATATTTTGGAGCTTAGGCCAAATTGAAATGAATGCAACTATTTTGTGTTTCAATAAAATATCCCTAAATAATTTTACGAACGACAACCTGTCAATGTGTAAATCAAGCGCTTAAAAAGATCTTTGTAGCTCTGGAACTTACCCAGTTACTGCCACGCAAAATTATCGACGGGTCAAAATTAAAAAACGTCAATGCTGCATTTGTTTGAATGTACTACCAACACCCAACCGCATTACTTGACCGGCTTTTAATTCTGACGTGTCCATAATTTTCTTTCCAAAAACCAGGCTTTATGACTGACCTATAACATATTTTGATACGTGCGTGACACAAATCTAAAGTAACGCCGTCATCATATTATTATATTATATCTCTGTAACTTTTTTAGTATTTTAACCCTCCTTGTCCTTTGTAGTGTAACTACATGTGGCCTCTGTAGTGTAACTACATGAGGCCTCTGTAGTGTAACTACATGTGGCCTCTGTAGTGTAACTACACGTGGCCTCTGTAGTGTTGCTACATGTGGCCTCTGTAGTGTTGCTACATGTGGCCTCCATAGTGTTACCACACATGGTCTCTGTAGTGTTGCTACATGTGGCCTCCGTGTTACCACATGTGACCTCCATTGTTTCACAACCAGCCTTTAATCTATTCTCCTCAATCACCTGAACCAACTTAACCCTGTACTCTTCATCGTAAGAATAGCAAGATACCTCAGAAAAACCATCCTGTCTCTGTCTCTCTTCCTCAATATCACTTTCTGACATTTCAGGGGCTTCTAGGCCCGCCAGATTACACATGTTATGTAAGATAGCACAAGCTATGAGTATTCTTGCAGCCGTAGACGGATCGTAATTCAGCTCCTTGCGAGAAAGAAGGCAGCGCCATCTAGATTTTAACTTGTAAAGTGTTTGGTCTATGGTAGCGTAGACGGTTCTGTGTAAATCGTTGTAACGGCTTTCTGGGGAGTTCTTGGTGGCATCTGCTATAGGTATCATCAGGTGTTGATCTAAGTTGAAGTTTGAGTTGCCTGTAAGGATATTGGATTTGATAAAAACCCTGTTTTATGGTTTTACTTACGTCTAATTAAATAATATAAAAAATGAAGTTTGTAAGAATCGTAGCAGATTGCATTTTGCCTACCTGACATGACAGACAGTTTATGTAGGTATTTGCAAAAAAATTTTTTTCTTATACTCTTGTTTATTTATTAATTTTTTCTAAAAATGAGTTGATATACTGATGACTCTTAGCTATAATAATATTCCATTATTATGTACAAGGGAATTTGTCAGTTAATTGTCATTGGATACATCACTATCCCTTCAGGGACAAGTGTAATGTTATCTTTTAAGGGAAAAATAATTAGTTACCTATTAAGTAGGTAGTCTCAGTATCTTCCAGGGCGTTCAAATGAGCACTGATGGGGTCATCAAACCATACATCAGTATAATCATATCCTCCAACAGAACTGGCATTTACACCCAGGATGTTACAATCAGCATCGCAAATCTGGGAAGAATAATGTTTCTATATTAAAAGAATGAAAGAATAATGGGTTTATTCTGAAAAAATAGAACATTGTTATAAAAAAAATACTCAGAAAATATGCACAATAATACAAAGAAGACAAGATACCTCCAGCTTCAGATAACTATTGGTGCCTTTGAAAAACTTATCGAGAGATTGTGCCTAGATAATGAAATAAATAGAGAAATACGATGAAGTTGGGCACTTCATCGTATTTAACTTAAAAACACTGATCAAACATTCGCTGCACGATTTTTTGTTATGCTACAAACATTTTACGAAACAATTTTTTTTTAGTTTGGATTCACGTATCCACGAATGTTCGTTGCGTTAAAAAGTTCACGCTTAACCACAAATTATTGTAAAACAAATTCGTGAAGCTAAAGCCCGTCACAGACGTAGCTATAATATATCGAGATATATATTATAGTATAGCAAGCTACCACACACGGGAGCTATACTACAATATATATTTTGCCCTCACTCGGTCTGCGGTCGTCCTTTGCCAAAATATACCGAGATATATTTGTCGACATATTCTGGTTTCTATTCTGGTTTCATAGAAATATATATTGTAGCTGAGGCGTGCGGTCTCTTGAAAATTTATACACCGTGACTTTTTAGTCGTCTTACAAAGGTCGTCCACTCAATGTACCCGACATAAAATAGCTCTAGGCGCGTTTTTTTTATCTTCCTTAATTGGTACAAAGAAAAATTAGAATAAAATTATGAAACATCCTGTTAATGATATTTACGTGTCAAACGAGAGAACATATACCTACCCAGCACTCGAGTCCAGTAGATCATCGTTCGCAACAGGGAGTTTTAACTACGTCATGCGTCATAATACTGAATAATATTTTTATTTTTAAATTATTAAATTCTCATAAATACCTATTTTTTTATGAATTTTTAGTATTCATTGGATACATAAAGTGGGCTGCCGTTGTAAGACGACTAAAAGGTCACGGTGTATAGAAAATATGTCGTAATATGCCTTGCTATGATTCATACACCACCACACCTACCACTGTTTGTCTCTGCATCACCCAAAGGTTGACTGGTAGAAAATGCCTATGGCATTAAGTCCGCCTCTGTACTTTGTGCTTGAAGTGTTAAATAAATAAATAAATATTAGTATATATTATAGCTACGTCTGTGACGGGCTTGATGGTCGCGATGGATACCATCTTTTGAGTGAAAAGAAATTAGTTTTCTCCAGGTAGAGTAAGCAGGACATAGGTTAAACTCAGGATGAGATATCATAAGTAGCAGTAAGTTAAATGTGTTGGCCAGATAGGGTGCGTGTTTAAAATGAAAAACTACTTACAATTCGGGCCAAGATAGAGTGGTAATTATGATAGTTTCGGTAATGTGTTGCATTATCAGCCGGTTTAGCGATAGCAAGGTGGTTGCAGTCCATGCATCCTATCACATCAGGAAAACCAAACTTTTCAAAAAATCTGTAATCATATTTACATGATGGTTATGTGTCAGCTGTCAGAAACACTTTTTTTAAACAATATATTACAGTATTGTAGTTATTATGGTGAAATATCAGGATAATTTTCTATCGTTTACTATAAGGCCATTGAAAATGAAAGTGTTTCAGTTTTAGCTAGTTTTTTGTGATATGTAAGTAGAATTTATATAAAAGAAATGGTCTGAAGTGGTCAAAAACATACTCACCTCTTTTTAATACCATCCCGTTCCTCTTTATTTCTCGGAAAATTAATATATTTCTGTAATATGGTGCAATGAGTGATGGCGGTGGTGACCTCTCTGATGTAACGGGATATCGTCTGGTTAATTAGCATGTCAACGTTTTTATCGGTAAAAAGTTGCAAGGGGCCCCAGGCATAGAAATGTAATACAGCTAGGATCTAAAAGAGATATTAATTTTAGTGATATTATTTTAACCTAAGGTATTGATTGTGTGTGTACCTTCAAGACAAAGGTCGGATACATTAGCCATGTCAGAGCACACACATAAAGGGTGTAAATAGACCCGTTTCCGTTCTCCCTGTCACTGCGATCATTTTTTTGTAATGACTAGACCATACCTGGGAACCTTCTAGTTACGGAGATATTGGGGGTCAAAGTTCCAACTTTTTCACAAGTTTTTTTTTAATTTAAGATTTTTACTTTACACACCTCCACGACCCTCGTACTATTCAATCCATTCATCAGCACAATGCTATGAGTGCTTTTCATCGAGTCCTACCGTAAAACGTGATTTTTCACCCCAAAAAAAAAAGTCGATTCCCAGCAATAATTTTTGCGTAAAGTTACTTAGTTTGATGTACAGAATGCTTGGTTGTCGGATATGTGAAGGGTCTGTTTACACCCGGTATACCTATTCACCAAAAACCAAAACATAAGTAGTCACTGTAGCCCGAATTAGCTTGGGAAAATAAAATCTAAAGTTATAAAAAAAATGTCTATGGTACTTCTTCTAACACTGAATAGACCATAAAGTGTTACTCATGGTCACAGATTTATCCGTGATCATGCTCAATCAGCTTGAAATATCAGGAACTCGAAATAAGTAGTAAACATGGTAAATATACCGTTTTAAGCGTTAATGATAGCTTAGTGACCATGTCAGTTTATAAACTTGTATCTAAGTAATAGGAGTAAAAGTATTAAGTTAACGATTTGTATGGACGATTTCGTGAAAAGTGATATTTCCATACTAACATTTTTTTTTTTCTTGTAAACGTTTGAACCAATTATGTATGATGCAATTGCAAATAGTTAGAGTGAAAAAAATGCGCTGCACTGCGTATCTTAAATTCTCAAAACACAGTCTATAACAAAAATATACCTACTTGAAGTAATGAAACTAATGGCACATTGAAACAGGTGTTTTGACACACTACCCTATCAGGTAATTTTTAAACTCTAAAAGCTACGTAATTTACCAATTAATCCAATAAAAATGGAATTACGAAAAAATATATCTATACGTCAAAGTTACAAACAACAAAATGTGAGAAAAAAAACGGTAATTTCATAGTTAAAGACCTATTATTAGAAAAATATAGTACCTTTACACTAGGATCGAGATCATCCGGTCGCTGTTGGGCCAGCAAAGGCGTTATTTCTGCACACAATTTATTAAAGAGTTCTCGGTTCAGCCTGTATTTGTATATGAACTCTTTTTCAGAAATTGAATTCGAGGCGAATCTTTCTCGTAAGAAACGCCGTCGTTGATAGAGCTCTTGTTTTTTTTCTTCATCTTCATGCACTGTTGTTCTCATGATAAAATACGAGAGTGTTATTTCGTAGCTGTGCAAGTAAAAAGAAAAAAACAATTCTTAAGTTGTTTTTGCAGTCACAGTTAACACAGCAAAAGGAGTGTGCGAAGGTGGCGCACACAGGCGGATGTTCTTAAAAATTTGGCCAAAACTCGAATGTACCAAGTCAGCCTAATAAGTCACATGACTTTAATTATTGGATCTTATTGGTTTCTTGCATCAAATGACAGTTCGCATAATATTTTAAACGAACCTTTTTCATTGCTACCCACTGTTACAAAATATCAATTTCTAAACTACAATCGGTTGTTGCCAAAAATTACGGTTACTTAAAAAAAAAAAATTCAGTGTTTTAAAAGTGTTTAGTGTACTTTTATCATGGATTGTGAAGCTGAGGGTATGTATCTGTATACTGAAGATGAATAAATTGTTTTTTTTTGACACAAGAAATAATAAAACTAATTTACAACAAAAATTCACGTTACGATTGCTTTTATTAAGCTGTAAAGTTATGAATTCATTAGAATCAGACTACCTTATAAAGATCATAGTTAAGATATACATCTTAGCTGAATATATATGTTATTAGTGGCTGTTAATATGTGCTACTCTGATTTTTGTTAGGCAATTACCAATTTGAATTACGAAACACGAAAATCTTTGTTTTTTCTTTATTCTTAGGTTCATCTTCTAAGAATGTCGTCATATGTCGCCAACACTTAGTTGATTATTATAGAAACTGTAATGCATCAGATAATGATGAAAAATTTGAAAATATTGTGTATAAAGTAAAAAGCTTTTTAGATGTTGCAGATGGTTAAACAGATGATTCGAAACAATTATTATCTAAGTTTATATTCGAATATAAACTGAAGTGGGCTTCAGCTAAAAGAAACAATGACTATGTTAATAGAAAATAATCATTTTGGTTTAATAATGGTATCTGTTTTGTTATTAAAAAACATGTTTTAAAGCGAGCTGGCGGAAGACCTACAAAAAATTAATTAAAAGACCTACAGGAAATTTTTTGCATTCTTACGATTATTCAGCTGAAATTATAGGCATTAACAAAAATATAATTTATCGCTTTTTTATACGACTGCGGCGAAGCCCAAAAGGAGGGTTATGTGTTTGACCTGTATGTATGTATGTCTGTTCCTATGTTCCCTCGTAACTCCTAAGAGGATGAACGAATTTAGATAAATTATACGTTGTTAGATTCGTCTTGGTGGCGCGAGTGTCACTGGTTACATTGAAATGAAAAACAAAGAAAAATGGCGGATTTAGGGTGCCGTATCGTAGGGATCGAAATTTTTTTTTTTCAATGCCTTTGAGTGGTGGGTATCAAAATAAAGGGTATTAAAGGGTGATGTAAAAATATATTCAACTTATAATATTAAAATTAATTCGAAATGACAAATCGTATAAAATAAGAAAATCGTCTGCGAATTCTTTCATGTTAATAAACTAAAAAACTTGAAATAAAAAAAGTAGTTGAAAAAACGAAAAAACCCGACTGAAAAGCTTAAAACAAACACATTTTAAATTAAACAAAAGTTGGAATAAAATAATAAATATAATATATTCAAATGGGCCCCGCCTGCTTCCAACTTTTGTTTAATTTCAAATGTGCTTGTGTTGACCAAATATTTTAAGAAAATTCGTTTGTGTCTGGCGTTCAGTAGTTTTCGCCTGCCCTGATGAGAAAAAGGCGAGCTTATGTAATTGTGAATTTTTACTGGATGTTTAATGATATTCAGTGTACACTTTACATCAAAATAGAGGCATTTTTAGCTTACCCGCTTGAATGGCTACTACACAGTTTCAAAAGCTTGAGAGCTAAACTGGACATTGCGCGGACGTTGCAGAAAATCCGGACCGCTATCCCGCGGACGTCGGCGATCTTTCAGCTGTTGAGTTAGTCTTCGTTATAATGACTAATAAAAAAAATAAAAAAAAAAAAAATCATTTAATTCAGATAACTTGATCCATACACTGAAATTAAAATTAAATTAAATTAACATTGAACTGAAATCAGGATTAAAAATAAAATAAATTAACATTTAAAATAAAAAAAAAACAAATAAAATAAAATAAATTACTATCAAAATTAAAATTAACATTAAAATCAGAATTAAAATAAGATAAAATTAAAATTCATGCAAAATTAAAAAGATAAAACAAAACAATCAAATAAAATGATTGAATTATAAAATTATTGATTAATGAAATCTAACAAACGTTATTTAAGTCAACAAAGTTGCAAACTATGACTTTTTTTTTTCAAAGACAACTTTTTTACTTATTTGTTTTGTATAGCCGTTATCGAAACACTGATAGTGTTTTTGATTAGGTATAGGAGTAAAATATTACCTGAGTGTATTAAAAGCTTGTAATTAATAAAGTATTGTATTTGCGTATTCTACCGAATCTCGCTCGCTCGTTTTGTCGATTTGTTTGACGTTGACGTCTTTTGCAAACAAATACGACAAGTGTCATTAATTCTGCCTTAGCTGTCAATTTCATTGTTTCGTTTCGTTATTCAGTAATTCGTTTGGAAGTCAAGACGTGGAAACGACTTTCGAATTAAAGTTGCCAATGGATTGTGGGTATCCGAAGCGGGCTGCATAGTTTTCGAGCTTGCTACTCTCGCATCCTAATCTCTTAATTGTTTAGAAACTTTTATGCGTAATTATGTCGAAAGTATTATCTGTATGATTGAAAGTAAAATATATATACAAATCCGACTGCTAAGTTTTTTAAGCTCGTTTCGCTCGTTTTTGCATTCTGGAGTTACTTATTCATTCTGAAACTGTTATACATAAGTCGGCAAAGTAAGGCGGGTGCCAAAAATTTTCGAGCTCGCTTCACTCGCTCGCCTCTTAAGTCTTCATAGTTGTGCAAAATCATTTTAATAACGCCTATAATATAAGTGGTATAAATAAAGTGATACAAATCGGAGGAGAGCTGCTAAAATTTCCGAGCTGGCTGCGCCCGCTCCTGTATTCTAAAGTCTGTAGATTATTCTGAAAATCTAACTTATCAGAGGCAGGTGCAAAAAAAATCGAGCTCGCTGCTTTTGCTCTTGTATATTATTAGTTTCTTCTTGTAAAATTCATCATTAAACTACTACCACGCCACGAAGATTTTTCCCTTTTTTTTGTTTCGACGACACTTTGCCGATTTCAGGGCTGTGATGACCACAACCTATTTTGAGGGCTGGATCCGAGCCTGGGACTTATCTCCCAAAGATTGAATATAAAGAATAGTCAAGTGTAGTTCACGCTGCGTTTTACCTCACAGATGACGATATATTGCAGCTTGGTTCACTTGCTCCAGGTGCTATTTGGGAGGTGGCTTGGCACTATGCCAAGCCATCTCCCAAGTAAGGCAGCTAGCTCTCCGGTAGTAACAATTCCGGCAGTCCGGCAGTCTCGCACTGCAACCATTAGGCTATTCGTCATTGGTGTCGTCCTAAGTTGTTGGTTTAATTTGTATGTTACACTAGTGACCCGCCCCCTGCTCCAATTACTTCGCACGATTTTTACGACGTGATAAAACATAGAGATTTCCATGTTGTATGTAAGTCTTTGAACACATTTCATTTACACATAAATCATCCAGAATACAATTTGACAGTTTCTAAATGATGATGTAGGCTAACCGCTTCAAAATTCGTTGCTCAGTTAAATTAGGTAAGTTTTCAGGATAAAAAATGTCTGTTGTCTTGGTTTTCATGCGAATGTACACATTTATAATTCAATCACTAAGGAAAACTGAGCGTAATCCTCTTACGGGAGAAGCGCCAGGGTAGCTCGCAAAATTTTAATTATCTTTGTTAATGATCATAACTCAGATAAGTCATTGTTACGGTCGCAAATCATATTTTAATCATATCCCGACAATGACCAGCAGATTGCAAAAAACGTAAGAAAATTTGAATTTTACTGGCTACTCAGGCACTTTCACTTTAAGTGGCTGTAATTAGAGCATTTTACACGAAGACCGCACTGGGCCAGACAGTTCTGGAGATGCGATCACGAACCGGAAGGCGCTGCTGCGTGGGTGGCATACAAAAGATTATGCGGCATAAGCAATTTATAAGACATACGGCAACCCATTAGGTGGACAGATGACATTAGACTATGGTCACGAAAATCGGCTTGCCAGGTGAGGAGGCGCAGGACCGCTCGTTGTGACGAAGCTTGAAGAAGGGAGGTCTTTGTCCAGCAGTAGACGTCTTTCGGCTGAACAAATGAGAAGATATGATACGATTACTAACACCGTTTATTTTAATTCTTACGAACGCGTGCCACGCCTATAAGAAGAGGGCCGATGACTGCAGTGAGATAAATCAGAAGTCTAAATAAACTAAATACATTTTTACAGTTTCGAACTTAGATTTATATAATCCTGATATTTGTCTGACCTCTGCTGTTCAATCGAGCATGCATCTATCTTAAAAACGTAAAGTTTTACAAGAAAGGTGCATGTTCGATTAACCACGTGAACATAGTTACCAGGTTGCCCCTGCGCTTAAGTGTCTATTGGGGTAAAATTATAAAGATAATCAGACCAGTCCAAATACACAAAATGTGCTACACCTAATTCGGCAAGCAAAAAATAAAATATTCGCAATCATTGAATATGCTCCTTCGGGTGGGAAAGTCGAAAAGATTCCTAAAAACTACAAGGAATGGACGTCATACTGCAGCATTCATTATCTATAACCTTCGAAATGTACCAACATAAATTGCATAGAACGCACACTGCAGATGAATTGCCTCCGCTGACCCTGCGTGTACTCTTTGTCTCCCAAACTGCGCGGTACCCATTTACTCCTTTGTATTGATCGATTAGTACTTTGATAGACTTACCTATACTTATATTTGAGACCTAACTGACCTGCGCGGGGATGCTGCAGTATCCGCGTCTGGCTGGGGTATAAAAGGGGTGCACCGGGCCCGATGGGCGTAGTACCGCATTACATAGGACCGGCTTAAGGCTTGCACTGAAATATTGTGCAAAATTTTGTGAAAGTGTTCTTTGGATAAGGGTTTTTAAGGCTTTAAAATTCATAACCGCGTTTTAAAGTAGTATTCAATTTTTTTAAATGGCCGAGTTTCGGTTTGGTTTCGAGAAAATCCTGCATAAATTTTGCAGAATTTTTTTGAGCGATTTCCCCCCTTAACAAGTCAATCTAAGGTAAGAAGAAAGCAGGGAGCTAATAATATTCTAACGCTACTGCATATTTTCAGATGAAGAAACCAAAGATCTGAAATCATTGCCGCTCAAGAAAAGATTAGAAAAGAGAGTCAAGCAAGAAAATGACGACTTCTCAAAGGAAGAAAACACGGATGAAAAGGTGAGTTTTTTCGTTCCTTATCTAGATTGGTCGTGCGAGCTGCGGTCAGGCGTTCTCGATCTGTGCTCTCCTATTTTTCCTAGATTCTTGTATCTTTTTACAGGTTTAATTAAACAGTCGCAGCATGCAGGATGCTGACGCCGCCATCTTTTCAAGTTTTGACGCCGAGTTTTGTCAAGCATCAAGCTAGGTTATACATGTCGGTTTTACTTTTATGACCGTCATGCGTGCATTGCGGCCATTACGTCATGATTTTCCGGGAGTCGTTTGCGTTATTTGTTATTTTTTCCCATGGGCGTGGTTCGATTTTGAGATGGTGCAGTGCGGGGGATGAAACGGGAGAGGGGGAATTGATACTTAAAAGGTTGGGGTAGGTAATGCAGTCCGGGGCAGAAGTGAAGCGTCGACACTCGAGATACGTACATCTGTACTAAATGAAGGATTCCCGGCAGTCGGTTGCATTATTGGTCTTAAGGACTTGGCTTTTGGCATTTTATCACACGGGCGTGGCCCCATTTTGAACTGGTGCAGAGCCGAGAATGAAACGAGGGGGAGGGGGATTGATACTTAAAAGGGGTGGGGTAATGCAGTCCGGGACAGAAGTGATGGGTCGACCCTCGAGATACATTTATACTAAATGAAAGATATTAGTGTGATATTAGCTGTTGTGGGGATAGTCATACTGTATGAAGGATATTAGTGGGATATTAGCGGTGTGTTGCAGGGATATTCATACTGTATGAAGGATATTAATTGGTATGAAGGGCGTAGTTGGGGATAGTCATGATGGATGAAGGAAATTGTCAGTTTAGTGTGGGATAGTCATTCTGAATGAAGGATATTGACAGTTTAGTGTGCGATAGTAATGCTGAGTGAAGTATGTTGGCAGTTTAGTGCGAAATAGTCATTCTGAATAAAGGATATTGGCAGTTTAGTCTGAGATAGTCATTCTGAATAAAGGATATTGGCAGTTTAGTGTGAGATAGTCATTTTTAATAAGGGAAATGAAGGATATTTTCAGTTTAGTGTGGGATATTCATTCTGAACAAAGGATATTGGCAGTTTAGTGTGCAATAGTCAGTCTGAATGTAGGACATTGGCAGTTTAATGTGGGATAGTCATTCTGAATAAGGAATATTTTCAGTTTAGTGTGGGATAGGAATTCTGAATAAGGGATATTTTTAGTTTAGTGTGAGATAGTCATTGTGAATGAAGGATATTGGCAGTTAAGTGTGGGGTAGTTATTCTGAATGAAGGATATTGGCAGTTACGTATGGGATAGTCATTCTGAATGAAGGATATTGGCAGTTACGTGTGGGATAGTCGTTCTGAATGAAGGATATTGGCAGTTTAGTGTTAGACAGTCATTTTGAATGAATGATATTGGCAGTTTAGTGTTAGACAGTCATTCTGAATGGAGGATATTGGCAGTTTAGTGTTAGACAGTCATTCTGAATGAAGAATATTGCTCTATTGAGTTATGGAGCTATAGAGCAAGCACTTTCTTGATTGAATCGCATGTCGCTTAGTGTTGGTGAAAACGAGCACATCAAGATCTGTCTAGCCTTTCCCCAAAAAGACAAAGGCAAACATTTCGTAGGAAACGGTAGGCACAAAGTTGTTACAATAACATATGGTTCATCGCCGCCATCTTGGATTATAGTTAATTCACCGGTATGAGTCGGTGAAGTCATCTTTAAATTGATAAACTCCGTTTTTTAAGTTGGTTAATAGGCAGGTAGATGCAGCTTTAGCATCATCTCAAATAATTTAAGTAGGACTGGGTGTTAAAGGTGGACACACGGATTTTGCTGTGAATTTTGGAGTTTTGCACACCCAGAATGAAGCCTTATTAACTGATTATTCTTTCTTGCAGAATGTCCCTGAAGAAAATGAACAGCAAGGGGATAATCCTCAACCTAAGAGTAAGTTTACCACATCTACCCTCCAACAATAAACCACATTTTTTAAGTTTAAATTAATGGAGCTACAAGATTAACCTTTTACGTTACTATCACATATACGTGACAAGCAAGCGCGTGCTCTTACGCCAAACGACACAAATATGTGACAAAATGGTAGCTGAAAATGTGACTTGGCGTGGAGAGCACGCGCTTGTGTTTATGCTCTCGCGGTCAAAAAGTTAAATGACTTATCAAAACCTGGTCTATTTTCCTTAAATTTTTTTGTTGTTTTCTTGTGCAGTGGAAACCCCCGTGATGTATTCCTACGAAACGCTGCGGAATATAGAAATCGTGACCATTGACGAGGAAGAGCGTGACAAGGAGTTCAAAGAGACGCTTAAGTCTCGCCAGCATATGCGTCATGTGTGTGAGCACTGCGCGCTTGGGTTTGTACTGCAAAATGCTTTTGATGTGCATATGAAGGTTCATGCCCCGGTAAGTACCACCCCTGATTTTATTTAGCCAACGTAGATCGTTTGGTGTTTCCCCGATTCCCCCAAATACTCAGTGCACAAGGCGCGAATCAGCTCCCTCACTTCTTAAGTCCAGAATTTTAGTCGACTTAAGAAGATTTTTTTAAAAATTTAATAATAATAAATTCTCGAAATTGTTGCGTTACCACGGCTCTAACGTCTGGTCGACACTGAAGAAAATAAATACGAGCATCTAGTTATATTTGTGCTAACTCATGGATGTGCGGAGCGCATAAATGCCTTCTATGCGGAATCTAGAGGAGGTTATCTGTTTCAAATTAATGACCGAGAATCTTGGTAATTTATCTTTCTAAACTTCACCAGGAGTCAGGCGACCACGAATGCTCAATCTGCCACTCGCGTCTCAAGTCCGCGGACATGTTGTACCGGCATCGCTTACGTCACTACCGTCGATACCGGTGCCTGCTCTGCTGGACGCGGTTCAAGGATAAGGACACTGCGGCCTGCCATGTTATGAACGATCATGCGGGTCAGACCTTTGAGTGTGATCATTGTGGGAGAGGATTCAAGTAAGTTCGAGCGTTGGTAGATAGAATTAGGTCCCTAAATTTTATTTCGTCGGTAGGAATTTCAAATGTCGTAACAGGCGTGCTGGTAGATTTTCCTCTTACGGAGCTAAGTGAGAAACGTTACACATCAATCATGCTCTTGTCCTTTATGGTAAATTTCCACCGTATAAAAGGGGTCCTATTGACACGAGAAGAATCCATATTAATCTAGGGCCAAAATGGACACAAGTCAGTCGACGCCACTTGCAGTGGTCCTGCGAGAAACTGCCTTAGCGTCAAGGAAACAGCTGCCCAAATCACCCTGGGAGATCCACCACGTACAAAAGCCCAATTGCGAGTTTAAGTGCAGACAATGGAGTCCACAAACATGTATACGACACCACCGTGATCAGCATCCACAGCCCGACCTCACCCGCTGCTGGGTATAGGCCTCTCTTTGCTTGTGTATACGACATACGTAGCTTTAAATAATTGACACAATTCCTAGACAGCATATTGGTGTGAAGAATTTTCTATGACTGACTCCATGCTTTGCCTATAAGCCATGCTTATTTATCTCCCTTGATTGCAGACGACCGCAGTACCTGAAGAGGCACGTGGAACAGCATCACACGAAGCCTCATAATCTTGAATGTGGCGTCTGCTTCCGGGTCTTCCACGAGCGGGGCTGGTATAGGACGCATATCAGGTATGAACAGTTCTGGTTTAAGGAAACCGATAGTACAATACCCCAAAAACTTATGCAAACGCTCCGTAACAATGGATTGGATCTGTTTATTTTTATACACCGTCAAGAATTTTCTCAATTTTTTTTCTGAGTCAATACAACCACATCAAGATCTTTTCCGACTCAATTACTCAACATCAGAACTTCAGCACCCTACATAAAACTACAGTTACTGTTAGCCTGCATCAGCCTACAGCTGAACATAGGCCTCTCCCCATGACTTACAGTTCTTTCGATGCAGGGTTAATGTAGACCACTGGTTGTTGATTTTGTCCAGCTCGTCATAAAACTCTTTATTTATAATTATCAAGCCATTTATTCAGACGATTTAAAATTATACTACCAAAATAAAATTATTAACATATATTTTCAATTTTTACATTAATTCTATCAATGACACCGGCTGTCTATTGGGGAAGACCTCTTCCATTTTTCTTTGTTGACTGTATTATTCGAGTTCACAATTTAACTCCAGTACCTTCCAGTTCATCGACATGAAAATAATCTTATTCCAATTTCAAACAGAACTCATAACGAGGAGGTAAGAGCCAAAACGGTGCGCCTGCCAGCGACCTGTCCGATCTGCTCTCGCGACTACAAGACCAAAGCCAGCCTGAAGCGCCACCTCCTGACACACGATGAAGACGTCCACTGCGAGATCTGCTACGAGAAGTGCAAGAATCGGATCACGCTGGGCAACCACTACATGAAAGTTCATAATGAGAAATATGTTGGGTGAGTACTAGAGCCAGTCTTACCAAGGGGTATCCTATTACCTAGTACTAACTGGGTTTTGGAGGTCAGATAGGCAGTTGCTCCATGTAAAATACTGGTATTTAGCTGCATCCGGTTAGACTGGAAGCCGACCCCAACAGAGTTGGGAAAATGGGAGAAATTGTCGCAAGAAACGATCGGATATGTCATCGTGCAGATAGCCTACAGCTTTGGATGTAACGCCTAATATAACTTACTTAAACAATTGTTAATTTTTTCGCACTTAATGTGAAAGCGCCAGGGTAGCCCGCAAATCAATAACTATTTCATGAAAAAGTCATTAGAGCGTTGTATTGGTGATGTGTACCTACGCACAATATTGTAAATTCATTAAGAAAAACTCGTAGATAACTTGAAACTTGTATAATATCGATTAATTTAGAATTTTCCTTTACGGAGCCGAAATGATGAGTACAAAATTTTTTACCTTCAGAATACAGTATGTAATATAAAAAAAAATTAAAAAATGCTGTAGAAGCAAAACACAAACGTGATGAATTGCTCTAAAACTATGAGCAGGCGCGTACAGGTGATTTTAATGATTATTAAATAATTCTGTAACTACATACGTGTTACGGACGCGAATCACATTTTCATCAACATACAACCTGACACTGACCTGCAAATTGCAAAAAACGTAAAATTTGAATTTCTTTTTCTCTTAAGGCTGCGGACACCTGATATGACCCTGAAATAAACTTCAGTACATTATCTCTCAAGTCCGCGATCCGTATCGATCTGTCCGTACCGTGTTAACGCTGGTGTAGGTACTAATAATATATTTTTAAATATTTGCCAGGCTGCCGGAGCAGACCTGCACAACGTGCGAGCGGATATTCTCGACACGGGCGATGCTCAAGCGACACATGCAGAGGATGCACAGCGATAGGACTAAGAAGTATGTAGACGTAATATTCATTCAGAATGATGTACTGAACGCTTACCACGTAGGTAAGCGTTTGTGCGTCAGGGTGCCACAGGGTGGAAGGGGTGTCGCTTCCACCCAGTATATTGAAAAAAGCAATAAACTTGTATGCAATGCAACTATTATGTTCTCACTATTGAGCCTCTTTGTGAGACCACGCGATGACGCGAGCCCAGTTAGGGTCGGTGGATATCACATGTCTTCGAGTTTTTGATTCTAGAACACGCTGCTTTCCTCACTTTGTTTTCCTTTACCGTTTTGAGAGCAGAGCTCTTTTTTTTTAAAAAAAAAAGTTGCCCCACCCTAGGAATTTCTCCTGTATCGTGGGTGCGTTTACAAACATTGAACTTACATACACAGTCAGACCCGGAACAAGTACCTGTAGGCCATACAAATATTTGTTTCGTGTGGGAATCGAACCCGCGACACGCAGCGCTCAGCCACTGCGTCAACCGTGCCGTCGAAACGAAACGAAAGCTACATTACAGAGTGTTACAGGCTACATTTAAAACGTTCCCGTGAGTATATTCCGTACAGAACGAGGGCGAAGCCACGAGCAATAGTTAGTTATTAAATAAATATACTTTTCTCCTAGATACCAGTGCGACTACTGCCAGCGCCTGTACCTGACCAAGGGCGAGGTGCGCGCGCACATCACGTGGTCGCACATGCCGGCCGAGGCGCGCGGCGGGCACGCGTGCACGTGCGGCCGCATGTTCCGCAGCCCCTCGCTGCTGCGCGACCACAAGGCCAGGTTCCACGGCTCGCAGCCGCCGCCCAGGGTCCATCAGTGTGAACATTGTGAAAAGGCTTTTGCGGTAAGAAACTGTTTACTTAGAGCCTTCAACTGCAGGCATTTTCTATGCCCAATTGGAGACTCCTCGACATGCAATGTAAGCCAAAATGATATGAAATAAACTTTTTTATTTTTTTTAGGGTTCCATACCCGAAGGGTAACCAACGGGACCCTATACTAAGCCTCCGCTGTCCGTCCGTCTGTCCGTCTGTCTTTCTTTCTGTTAGCGAGCTGTATCTTATGATCGATGATAGAAATTTTCAAAGAAAGTGTTTCTGTTGCCGTTATAACAACAAATAATAAAATGAAATTAAAGGGAACTACAATGACACAGAACCCTTCATGCGCGACTCCGACTCGCACTTGGCCGGTTTATTTTTACACTATATCTTTATAAATTGTATAGCCCTTGTGTTTTTCTGTTGTGAAAGCTACAGCTTCGAACCGTGACTTCTTACTCATGGACCTAGCTTATTACGCGATATTACAAACTCGTCTCCTATTTCACTCACATCAAGTTTTATTCGCGATGAAAACTAGTTTACGTCCTTCTCCAAGGTTCCATCTCATCATCATCCACAGCCCAACTTCACCCACTGCTGGGAATAGGCCTCACTCTAGTACCAAGTTCCAAGTTCTTTCGCCAGCTTCATCCAGGATATTTCCGCGATGGCACTAATGCCGTCTACCCATCTCGCCGCCGGACGACCAACACTTCACTTTCCAGTCCTTGGACGCCACTCGGTCACAACTTTACTCCACCTGCCATCTCCACGCCTTGCCAGATGTCCTGCCCAACTCCATTTGAGTTTCTTATCTCGATTTCCAATATCGAAGACCTTCAAGGTCCCATCTATCTCTACCAAAATTCATCAAAATTAATTCAGAGTCATTGTATTTAATTTTAGTTCATTAATTGCATTTTAATCTAATTTTAAATTATAAATTACTATGTCCAATTACTGCATGCTAAACCAAGATGTAAAATCTAAATATTTGTACGGCTGAAATGCCGAATATAGTGAAACCCGTAGATCATAAGAACTTTATTACCTATCTATAGTCTTGCAAATAAATATATCATTCATTCATTCAGAGGTTTACGCGTGAAAACGTAACAGACAGACAGCATTACTTTTGCATTTATAATATTAGTTAGTTTAGAATATTATTGTGAAGTTTCATCAAAATCCGACCAGTAGTTTTTGCGTGAAATAGTGTGAAACATTGATCCTTCCATCATCTCTAACTTTCGTTTATAATAGTCGTATGATTCGTTTAGTTCATTCAGGTCGTTTGGAAGATATCGCTATTTGCCATCTTTCTTTCTTTTATATTGTACACATAGATTTAAGAATATTGTAAAAGAGCTGTTGTACAATTTTCTTTGAAATTCGTGATTCTTTCTAATTCTACTGTAACGTACACCTATAAGCACTGTAACGCCATCGTCTCAAAATTAAATATTGTAAAAAATGTACTTAAAAAAAAAAAACAAAAAAAAAGTTGAAAGCAGGCGGGACCCATTTGAATTAGCCTGCTTCCAACTTTTGTTTTTTGATAACTTTTTTTTTATTTCCAGCTTTTTAGTTCAGTAATGTGAAAGATTTCGCAGACGATTAAAACTATTTATTTAAACGAGTTATTAACTTTTTAAACGATTTATCATATTGAATTACTTTTAAACACAAGTTGTATATTTTTGTAATCACACCCTTCAAGCGATGTCAATTAAAAACCTTAATTTTGATACCCCATTCGTTGTTTCGAAAAAAAAAAAAATTGTCGTTCTCAGTTCATCACTTTTACGCCTGTTAATTAAAAATAACTAAATGTGTTTTCGTGTCCTTTACAAATACAATATAATATTTAACTAAGTCTTGTTAGCGTGTCGATATCAATCTAAATTGTATCAGCCCAGAATTATGCCACGAGTTACCTAGGTGCCTTCAGTAGCGTCCATCAGTTCCTGATTCGTCACGGATGAACACGCCTGCGCATCATGTTAGAACTTTTTTGATACAATGCGAATGATTCCCGACAATTATTGGCATTGTAGCATAAATATTCTATTTACATCAGACTGAAGACTTGCAACTAGTAGGACAGACGATCTCATTAAAGTGGCCTGAAGAAACTGGAGAGCCATGACACAACACCGCCAAAAGTGGAGAGATTCACCCTCGGCATTGGGTGGCGAAAGGTTGAAGAAGAGAGAGAAGCCTTGCAAGATGGAGGTCATGTTCGTGGTTACCTTGTATCGAATCCCAGGGCCAATGAGATATTGTTACGTAGTCACTGGTTCTGGGATTCGGTATGAGGCTTTCGCGATCGCGTCGGGAGAGACCAAGGTACTGGGTAAGACATAGTAATAGTAATGTGAATATGTTGTTGTTTACCTAACTGTTTTATAAAGATTGTGTTTCTAAAGAAAGTGGAGTGTGAAAATACAGAAGGTACATCGACGGACAAACGAATACCATGAATTCAGCACATAAATCTAGACCACCCAGCGTCATAATTTTACGCTGGCTCAAAATAAATTATTAATTGTTCGATACATTTTGACCGTGTAGGCATTACACTTTTGTAGGAAACAGTTGTTATTTTTCCTCTCCTCTCTCTCTCCTTCCATTACTAAGCTGTCCGTCCGTCTGTCTGTCAGCGGGCTATATCTCATGATCCGTAACAGGTAGACAGTTGAAATTTTCACAGAATATATATTTCTGTTGCTGCTATAACAACAAATAATATAAATAAATTAAAAATTAAAGGGGGCTACTACGATGGTACGGAACCCTTCATGCGCGAGTCCAACGCGCACTTGGCTGGTTTTTTTAATAACCGACGAAAACTTGTGACTGAGTCTAGGAATCATGTGCTGAATTTATTTATTTATTTAACACTTCAAGCACATAAGTACAGAGGCGGACTTAATGCCATAGGCATTTTCTACCAGTCAACCTTTGGGTGATGCAAAGACAAGCACTGGTAGGTGTAAATCTGAAAATAATTTTAAATAATAAGATTAACTACAAGGATATATAAAATACTATAAATATATATCAAATACTATAAATATATATCAAAATTTAAATTAATGTAAATAAACATTTCCACGAATATACCAAAATAAAAACACAAACCATGGGGAAAACATTACCGTTGTGACGAAACTGCCAGCTTCTTCCGAATGTACTCACGAACTTTAATTTAATTCATGGTAACCGTTTTTACGTCGATGCCATTTGCACCCTGCTAAGCTATTTTTGACACTGTTTAAATACTTCGTGTGTCAGAAATACGTGCCATATTTAACCATTACAATATTTCAATATCTAACCTATGTGACATCAGGTTATTTTTTCGTGATTACCATGTTGATTCCATACAGATAGTTGTTCTGTTTGATGGCGTTTGCCACACCACTAAATATGACCACATAATATATCTGATAAAAGTGGACGATGGAAAACCGGCGTGACGCGATAAACGCTGTATGTATAGTTAATTTATGTATAACGAGATTGTTATTTGTAATTTTATGTAGGCCAATGCTTAAATTAAACGATAATTAAAACGCCTGATTATAAACTTCATGAGGATGTGAATTTTCATGACAGCCCCAAGAATTATAATGATGTTATAATGTAAAGATGTTTATTTTGAATCTACTGTTTGTTCTGCCTAATGACTTAAATACATTATTTTATACAAAATTAGTTTTAGTATATGCGAATCCCGAAACACGTGTCTAGGATTTTTATGGAAACAATCTATGTACAAAATTTCAAAACTGTATCATGTAAAATTACAAAGTTATAAGCTTGTTCTGTTACCTGGTTGTCCGCACAAAAACGTGGTCACCACACGTCGTCTTGAGCTCATTGATAATAATAATTTGGCAGTAGGTACATAAATGATTGCGATAGGTACTTAGTGTCGCTCGATGTCCAACTTGTAACCTTTTAAATATTTTTGGGACAAAATATAACATGGTTTTTATTCTGAACAAAATATATTCAGGTTTCGCAAATACTAAAAAAAATGTTGTAAAACTCGTTGGTACATCTCTATCTAACCCTTTCTTACAGGCGTGATATTTATGTTATGTTATATTTTATCTAACCATCAAACTGTCTTTCCCAGAACAAGCAGGTGCTGACCCGTCACAAGAAAGTCCATTCCAACGAGATGTATCCCTGCAAAGAATGCGGACTGCTCTTCAAAACTCAACCTTATGTTAAAGTCCATTACCAACTCAAGCATTTAAACATGACAAGAGAACAAATCAAAGCACAGAGGAAACGTAACAAAACTCAATTGATACAGCACAATATAAATAGAAGCACGAATTGGGAACCGCCTATTTCAGATAAGAAGAAAAAGTGTGATGTTACAATTGAGAATGAGGAAGACCCCCTTTTGGTTCCGGAGGGGGAGATACAGATCAAAATTGAGAAAGAAGAAGATGAATTTGAAGTTCCAAGGTTTCAAGCATTTGTTGACATCAGTAGGGTGTAAGTATGTGTGTATACGGACTCTGTAAAGATAATTTTATCTTTTACTTCCTAAGTCGTCGTAGTAAATAAGTTGAATGTAAGTAAATTTTACTCCTACTAACATAATATGGACATGTATCAATTAATGTGAGCTTGGTCTGAAATAAATAAATCGCACATCCTCTAAAAAACTGTCATAACACAAAAATAGCAGTTTTGAGATAGACGCATTTAAAGTTTTTTGTGTTCTTAACGATGCTTTGCGCCAAAAACTTTCGCTTGTGCAATTTGGCGACTTATTTTGGTAACTTATAGCGGTTTTTTTTTTTCAATTATAGGGCAAGAACAATGAAGTCGAGTAGGTTATTATCTAAAAACCTACATATTTTGTGTCATGACAGTTTTTCAGAGGATGTGCGAAATGTTTTTAATTTCAAATGAAATTTTTTGCCATAACAGCTCTGAATGGTCCAAATAGTGGGAGATGGGGACTATTTGGACCACAAACTGGGCTGAACTAATGCCGCACCGAACCGCAATGCGCTGCGGCGCGGGCGGCATGGCGCGTTAGTTCCAATTTTCGCCACGCGCTAAAACCTATACTAATATATTAATGGTATTGAGGTATGTGTGTGCTATAGGAATGATATTTAAAAATTGACAGTCGCAGGCAAAGTGCTAGTATCCTTAGATACTTTGCCAAAATAATAGGTAGGTAAAACAACCAATGGGTAGTACAACCTTCTAAGTTCTTAAAAATAAAGTTATAGTGTTCCTATTATTAGTATTAAGTAGTGTAGTTGTTAAGTAGTATAATAGTAGTCTATAGTTATTTATTTAAATTAATATGTGTATTGTTAAACTTACTAACAGACCAAGTCTTTCAACAACCCCGCGAAGTTCAAATTTTCTTACGTTTTATGCAATTTGCAGGTCAGTGTCGTGTTGTATGTTGATTTAAACGATTCGTCCGTAACAAATACGGCTTTACAGAGTTATAATCATTAAAATCATCAATACAACCCTCTAAGTTCATTTAATAACATTTAGTAACTGCCTTTACTTACTCCAAGACCTTCGTTGTAGTTTCTTTGGCGCTCGGGAACATATCGTTGAACTTTGACTAGGATATGACACATACCTACATCACAAAAAGACGATCGATTAATATTTTTCAATACACTTTCTCGACAACTGGTTCTTATGGCACTACGATTACGTTCACACGTGTGGATTTTTAATATTTTTTCGCACACGTGCGGAAATAAAAATTTACACAGATAACTATACTTATACCAAGTCCAAATGGGTTCAATGACTATAGTCGGCGGTGTTTGTTTTTTTAAATCTCGGCAAAGAGATATGCGACTTTACGGCGTTAATATTTTTTGAGTATTTAAATTGTGTTTATAAATAGAATATCATAGATAAACATAATTATTTAAAACAAATATTTACTTTTATGAACAAATTACCATTTATTTGTGTTCTAAATTCAAAACAATTTTAATTTTCTATTTTTCATATTAGGCTGTTTAATGGCATCATACATTTGTTTCTTTTTCAACCTGGCGAAAGCAAAGCGCGGAAAAAAAGCAAATTAAATCATAGTTTCCTTATAGTTTTCTTATTATTTGTATGATCCACAGGTAGTTGTTTCGGGTCTGGCTGTTTGTGTATGTGAGTTTATGTGTTTTGTTCGATACAGGAGAAATTCCTAGTGTGGAGCAACGTCTTTACAAAAAAAAAAAAAACTCCTGACATCTTCGAAAGTGTATTGAAAAAAAAAATGATACGCGTGGGGATTTGTTACTGCAGTTCTCGGCTCCATAACATCCCCGCCTGCTGCTCGGGTGTTAATTCCGCCTCGAATGCAACAACAAAGTTTCCCACTTCTATCAAAATGTACTATTTAACCTAATCAAATCGAGTTTTCCCGTTTCCGTACCGCCTGAGTGTTTTAGTAGTTTAATGTTTAATTCACCTTCATTAACAATTGTCGTAATAACTTGGTCTGCTAGTTATTGTAAAAGAAGAGAAATTAGTTTTTGTCGCATTTTTGCGTAAAATAAATGATTAGATTGTTCATGGTTGTTTAATTTTTACTTGTGGCAATCCTGTTTTTTTTTTGTGTCTTTTGTTCAACACTTGGACAAAAGATTCTCTTGCATTGAGAGGATCCTAGCTGTATCTAGAATGAAAAACGAAGAGCTGGGTGGAGATATTGTACAGTAGCTAGCGCATCAAGTTACCATAATCTGTCAAATTTTGTCATTTAATTTTGAACTTAACCTTGAACATTTTATGGTTTAAAATCATTTGGAGATATTTGACAGTTTGTGGTAACTTTATGCGCTGGCGACTGTACATATCTTGGAGATTTTTAAAAGTTTCCTTGCAACTCTCGATCAGACCATAAATATTATAATTAGAAATGGGAATATTCTTCTACTGCAATGAACGAAACCCCATGGTAAACAGAGATTACATTGTAATAACTTAAAGAACACTTCATGGATGCTCTCAATTTGTGGGTACAGAGGGTTATGTTGGACTCCTACCGACTAAAACCCCGGTCCCTCCTACTCCAAGATACTTGATACAATCGATACCTACAAATTTAAACATGTGTTTAAGTACTCCTTCCCACCTATGGGGGGTTGGGGGGGAGAGGCAGAAACTTGACATAATCTCTGACTGCTTAGTTCTGATGACTTGGCTAAAAGTAGGGAGGGACGATTAAAAGAAACTGCATAAAGTACACTTAGAAATTATTTATTAAAACATCACGTCTGTTATTCCGAAAGGGTTAGGAAGAAGTGTACCTAATAGTACATCCATATTTCGCCAGTTATGTTTAAGTCCCTTGTCAATTAGTAATAGGGGGCGAGCCTATTGCCATCAATCGGGTACAAATCCAGGATTCGTGGATGCTTCTGAGAGATTCTTTATGAAAACACCCAATAACACTTTTTCCGATCCGGGAAACGAACCCAGAACCTTATGTTGCGACCACTAGACCAAGGAGACAATCCAAATTTATTACCTATTTCATTAATTTTTAAACACAAAATCACGAAGCACACAATAACCGTGACAGAAGCAAAAACTACTAAACGTGTTAAAAAATGTGCAAAAAGGATTTATTAACACCTAGGTGTCATTCCAAGAAAAATGGTAAATCTTTTGAGTTTTACCATATTGTTCGTTAGTAAAGTTTTTGAATTTGTTGGGGGCTATATAAAATAATAGATAGGAAACTGACGCTAAAACGTTTACCACATATTCAGTACATCCTTCTGAACACCCCACATAGAAATTATTCGTCGGTTTAAAAAAAAAAACAGCTGATTCCTACAAAATTGCAATACCAACAAGGTCAAAATTTTTTTTTTTTTGGATCTTTCGAATAGTTGTTATTTTTTTTTAAATAACCGATGAAAAATTGTGTTCAGAATGATGTACTGAATACGGTAAGGTAAAGGTAATTGTATAAGCAGATACTGAGTGGACCTCGCAATGCCTCATACAAGGTATAATTACTATCAACTAACAACAGACATGACGTGAATAACTAAAGTGATAAACCAAATTAAATATTTGTTCATATACAACATTATTTTTAGTATATGCGAAACCTGAATATACATAGTTTGTTCAGAATAAGTAACTGAATCGATTCCAATCATTTTTAAACCATGTTGTAATTTGTAAAAGTTAGAAGTTGGACACCGAGCGACATATCGCACTAATTTAAGTTCCTACTGCCAAATTATTATTATCAATGAGTTCAAGACGATGCTGTCGGCGCGCGCGCCGGTTCGCTGCGTGGTGAACACGTTTTTGATGATACAGTTTTGAAATTTTGTACATAGATTCTTTACATAAAAATACTAGACACGTATTTCCGGGTTTCGCATATAGTATATTAAAAATATGAGTACTCAAATTATGAGTTACGAAAATCTTCTTTTTTAGATGTTTTCCTTTCTTGAAAAGATATATCCACCCATCACGTCTCCATAGACGAAACTATAATTAGCTTGGTTCATTTGACCTTGTATATGGGGCTTGCAAAGAAATGAAAGTTTAAAACTCCTCTGGTTTGACACCATCCCAGTCGATGGTTTGTTTGTCGAACCACACCAGTTCCCCTCTCAGGGAGTCGGGCGCGTCCAGCGCGACGTACAGCAGAGCCCCCGCCCCCCTCGCCGGTGTTGATTTATATATTATAGAAAAAAAGATGCTGATTCACGTTCCGTCACTGTTTGACGAAAATAGCAAATCATTCCACTTTATCTACCTTAACACCGACGTCGGCGACAGCTCACACCCACAAAATGATAATAACGTATGGTGGTTTCGACGTAGGATAAGGTTTTGGCCTTTTTAAGTGTGGGACACCGTCGCGAAATTCCTACACGGTCAAAATGTATGGAACAGCTGATTTTTTTTTAATAACCGTTGATAAATTTCTTTGCAGGCTCAGAATGATATAGGTACTGAACATGTGGTAACCGTTTTCGCGTCAGTGTCCCTTCCAACCCCCATAATCAATAGAAAGTGCAACTTGCGTAGTGGCCAGTACTTGTAAATCGGACTTTATATTGAAAGAAATAGTTACGACTTTACGAGTAAGTCAATGCACAATTTTCTTCATCCCGTTTAGTTAGCAGCAAAGGGTACACTGACAAAGAAAAGGAATGAAAAGCTGAAAACTATCCTTTCCTCACCAGTAATGAATAAAGATAAAGTTTGGTACACCTACCTTGTAAGGTAATCGACACCGTAAGTATGTACAATCAGCTTCAAAAATATATAGACGAACTCGAACAGACACTGATCAACAACTGAGAACTAACTTTATTTGAGTTCGATCAAATCTTTTTAGATTGAGTGTTCATTCGAAAGCACCCTAAGGCCGCTTGTATACGTCCGTTTTTTTCACCGGACAACGGACCGTTTTTTTCGTCGGATTCGCGGTGGTGTATCGTGTGTACATGCACCGGACATCTGTCCGGCGAAAAATTTACGCCGGATGCACCACCGTTTCCCCTCGGTGCTACGGACACCGGTCCGGGGTAAGAAAGAGCGGTCATCCACGCCAGTGTATTGGTGCGTGTTGACGCTGCCGGACGTATTGCCGGTTTTCTGTAAATTGAGTGCCGCTGCATTCTTAAAAAATGGATTATATATATATTGACATGAAATTATTAATAAGTTTGGTTGAAAATAGGCCTGTACTGTGGGACAAAATCCTAAAAGTAAAGTAAGTGCTAAAAAAATAGTCAGTCGAGTTTTGCCGCTTGGAGGGAAATTTGTATTGTGTTAAATGAAGGTTTTGAAACGTTGTCCGAGAAAGAAAAAAAATAATTTTGGTAAGTAATATTTTATTTTCATTATTTATATGCATATTGATTTTGCCAGGGTACACGCCCTGCTGGTGACATGAAATACTCTGCATATTTGTTACGAATCATATTTGCTGTTACATTACCTCGTGTTGATTGGGAATGAGTCATATTGCATAGAGCGCTATCAGTAGACATCATTTGAGTAAACTAGCAGTAGCATTATTAGCAATACATTCTTCTTTATGAATTATGTTTTGTAGTAAGCAGCATATTTTTACAATGTTAACAGCAGTATCTGTTGAAACATTCAATGGTATATGCAAAATCCTCCATTTATTGGATAAAATACCAAATGCGCATTCAACGTAGCGTCGCGCTCTCGTGAGACGATAATATATATTGTTTTTTATTGAGTCAAGTTGATTCCCACCATAAGGACGAAGTACGTGTTGATGTAAAACGAAAACTTTATCAGCAACAAATACATAAGGTAACTCACTGTATGCATCTGGCAACTGCTTAGGTCTAGGAATAATTGATTTATCGAATACTACTCTTTTCCAAAATTCTGTTTCTTTAAATACTGCTGAATCGCATTCTTTTCCGTAGGCTCCTACATCAATAAAAATAAAATTATAGTTTGTGTCTACCACAGTCATCAATACTATTGAGAAATAGTGCTTGTAGTTGAAAAACATTGAACCACTTTTCTCCGGCTTGATGGTTCGAATATGTTTGCCATCAATGGCTCCTAGGCAATTAGGAAAATTTGCATTCGTCTCGAAATTTTTTGCTACTGTCAACCCTTCGTTTTCCGTTGGTATTTTCATATAAATTGGAGAAAGGGTTTCCCATAATGCTTCACATACTTCTTGTACAGCTGATAGTTTTTATACCCATTCTGAAACTGTAATGTAGATCACTAAATGTGTTCCCTGCAGCTAAATAACGGTAAGTAACAATTTTTTTTCTTTTTTAGGTAAAGATATTATAAAAAAATGGAACAATGCAAGAGATAACTGGATGAAATATCACAAAAAAAGTTAAAGAATGTAAATCCGATTCTGGTGCAAAAAGTCTACGAAAATATAAATTCTACGATCAAATGCTCTTTTTAAGTAAAATTGTGATTCGCCGAACAACGGAAGCAAGTATTACATAAGAAAAAAACATCACACAATCTCAAAATGAAGAAACTGACTCACAAACCAATAATGAATCTAGCGTACCAGCCAATACTACCACTAGAATAAAAACAAGCAAGAAGAGAACTCAGACGGTAGCGAAGTTCATCGACAAATGCTTACTATAATGAAATCTGTTGAAAATGAAGACAAGAGTAAGAGTATGTGTTTTTTCAAAGGTATTGCTCCGATTGTAGACAAGTATAGTGACGACGATTATGCAGAATTTCAATATGAAGTCATTAAAGTTATTAGAAATTTAACTCGGAGAAATCAAGCGTCCATGCAGCAGCAAAACACAGTTACAATATTAATCGTGGCTACACTACGGCTACACCCGACTACAGGATATATGAATATCAACTAACACAGCCCATTCCATCCCCATCCAGGATGCCCTTTGGATATCAGCCAACACAACCCATTCCATCCACATCCAGAATGCCGAGTGAATATCAACCTAAGCCACAAGAACTGATGCAGCAAGATGATTCCCAATCTTGAATGATTACTGAATTAAGTTCAATCGCATCGCCTCATTACGATTTCGATTTTTCTAAAACTCCTTAATTTCTGTTTAGAGTATAATAAAACATTTTACTACCTACAATTTTTTTTTTTTAAATAAATAGAGGTAATTGTTAGTTTTCCCTTATAGCTTCTTAAATACTAAACGTATTACAATAATATTCCCCTTTTCTATAGTCCCCCTCTAAAGGATTCATCAATTCTTCCATACAACTTTGCCCAAAACATGTACCTCAGGTGTAAATCTATATTTTTGTAGAGAAAATTATGGTTAATTCATTAAAAAATAAAATAAAATTGTTCAATCAGATAATAGTTTATTTTGTTGTTGCTGTCGGGTATAGAAAGATTTTGAATACTGTAGGCTAATTTGCCTGATTTGAATTTGACTGACCAGTTTGCAATACAAATAAAGTTTTTTTGACGTAGCTGTAGGTACCTCGGTACATAATTTGGGCAAAAATAGAACATGTGTTAAATATACCTTAGCGTAACGGCTAATCTCTCTGCCGGGGAAATAGATTTACGCATGCCAGTATCCTCGTGTGTTATTTTATCATATTATATGGCTGCTAATAAAAGTTGAAAGGTTTCTTTTTTCATCCGAAAATAATTGAAAAATATCGTTTCATCTTCTTCCAACTTCGTAAAAAGCGTATGAAATGCACAATATTTTTCCCTTTCCAATAATATAGGATGCACCTAGAATGACCTTTTACATTTTTCTGTTTCTTTTTGTTTCTTCTGGTACAAATAGTAAGCCAATACGACTTTTTTTTCTTATTATTTCACATTTCACACGTGTGTAATCTCTGACAACCAGTTTAAAAGTAACGCATATAGACGGCAGTCCAACCTAACATCCATCCGGTAAAAAATTATATGTACTCGTATACAAAGTTATTCGTTTATTGACGGTCCGTTTTCGGGTGAAAAAAACGGACGTCTACAAGCGCTCTACTCTTATTGCGGTAAAGGTGGTTAGTGAAGCAAGCAGTCTCGTCATCCAGATATTTTTGACGCGGATTATACCTACCTACTTAGTTACCACCCGAAGCTCGTAATCAGACAACACCAAAACGAACTCGTCATGTTTACAAGCGAGTGTGCTCTGACTACTATGACGATGCATGTTTCAATGTCAGCCGCATACTGAGCTTTGTCGCTTCTGCTTGGTTCATTGAATGGTTGAATTGAGCAGTGGCGTTACGTTGCTCTAATTTTGTATTAGAATGGTGGGGTAAAAAAAGAGATATCCCATAAATTTGGGTGGAGGTGGTGGCAAAAAAATATATTCATCTTACCCAAAATTTATACCTATTATTTAAATTTTGGGTAAGCTGAATATATTTTCGCGATTAGATACGATGTTGGTCCCATGGAAAAAGATGTTCTGTTTGATGGTGTGTACCTACTGTGACTGTTCGTAAATTACCCTAGGCTGATAAAATTTTCATTTTTCCTAAATCATGTAAATATTAGTATTAATGTCGGCTCCCCCCGAAGGGGGAGAGGCCGCGCCCCTCCGTCCGCACGGCCTTGTAAGACTCGACACCAAACTGGTCATCTTTCCACCGACTACTAAATTGAACTCCAGCCCTGTCCCGACTTTAGAAGCTAGGGGACAGGGAGGGGTACAAGGTGTAGTTATTATTGGGAGGTCACAGTTAAGACATATACATGAATAATATCAAATCCTATAAAACTAAATCAGTAATAAAGTATGAAGCTAATAAGACAAGAGGGCGCAAAGATATATATATATATGATAAAAGCTTGGTGAAAGGAAACGTTACGCTTGCGCTTAAGAGATTTATTATTTTACAGTTACGTTAATTTGATGATTCCAAAATACTAGTTGCCGATTTGCAAACGCAAACGATTCCATGTTACAACATGGAACCGTTTTACAACGTTTGCTCGGCGTACGTGTACTGTTAGACCTAAGTGCATAGTCCTACTGAGAACATTGCTATGAACTCTAACAGGCCACGTTCCCTAGGCTCCATCTACATATCTTTCCCAATCCTAAGGCAGTGGGTTGTGAGGCCACTGCCATTGAGGAAGACAGGTTTCTAGTTTTTCTACTTATACGCGTACTCACGTTAATAACACCCTTACGGCAGATTACCCCAATTACTATATTGTAACACAATTTGCACGAGCGTACCGTAGATTCAGTCTGTAGCAGAACATATTGCGATTGTTATTGGTGGACGCCGAAGTGGTTATTCCATCGTCACTTCACATTTCTTTACTCTGCCCCATGTCGTGGTTGCGTGTCTCGCTAAATAGTGTCGATTCAGTAATCGCTGTGGCAGCCGGGGTTAGTTTTAACGAGACACAGTCCCTAGCGTTCCTAAGAACGTAGCTATCCAATCAGTTTAGGATACTTGGTGAAGCCTACCCCCGCTCCCTGAAATGTGCGCCAACAATCTCTACGCAATGTTTCTGAGCTAGACCTTTACAGGAAGCAGTATTCATCAGCAACGTTTGGTTGATTTGTACCACAAGTACAAGTCGGCATTATATCACTGAGCAGTATAATTTGTCTTAATAAATCCGTGAATATTACGGTGTTGCCGTCACCACTGAACAATATATTTTATCTTAATTGGAATGTGAATATTACGGTTCTGCCTTTCATTTGTCAGGTAAAAGTCAACATTCGTCAATAGTCGGGTGTGTTGATGTATAGTGTGTTTGTCGTATGCATGAAATGTGTGTATAGTGTTGCGAAAGGCGGTCTCCGTTCCTATAACCAAACGCAGATGAAGAATATGTGCCAAGGTTAGGAGTTATTAGGACACACAACACAGGACATAATAATACACATTGTGATGATAAAGCGGCTCTGCCGTCATGCTGAAATAAATAATTATTAGCATCGCTGCGTTTCCGCCAAACTGCTACTTAAGCTATGAGGTAACTATAGTTAACACTTACCACGTGTTCATTGTTCATTGAGGAGGACTAGTCACCAGCTACTTACATAGTACTGCACACATTACCAGTCTCACCTCCGCTACAGCGTCTCCTTCAGGTTCTCGTCACTCACTTTAATTAGGCATATAGCTACTACTTATATTTAACTTATAAAATACTAATCGCTCTCTTACGACAGTCCTCTGGGACATGTCCATCTTGGTACCAAGATTACGCTAACTACACGAACCTAACCTAGAACGTCCTAGCTCTTTAACCGTTTTCAGACCGACTCCCTGACTTAGCCCGACTAGCCTCCACGTGTCGACTCTTCCGCGATTTGAAATCAACTGCCTCGAATCCACCCAGCTTTCTCCGGCCCAGCCTCCAAAAGCCCACCACCCTTGGCATGTTCCCATACTTTTTAAATCGCCTCTTTTTTTTTGTGCAACCGTCTCAATTGTTTTAAAGGGTCCCGGGCCGTGCGATACCGAAGACTGTCCAGCAGATGTGGCGTTAGTATCCTTTAGAAATCAGTAAATTTTTTTATCTCTTCTTAAGATTTCTCTAGTCCCTTTCCCATTAAGCGTTTCTAAGTGATGCAATATTTTTTACAATTCAAGGAAGAAATTTCACTAAATCTTTATTAATTACGGTCACTTGCCAGCCTGTCAAGCCATAAAATAGAAGTTTAATGTGTTTATAAGTGACCCATACCGTGTGATGATTTTAAATAAAAATCAATACTAAAATATCTACTTAATAATTAGGAGTACGTGACAGACAGTCACACTACCCTTAAATTTATGAACACACCTTTCTGATAATAAGCTTTATACTAACCTTTTATATGTATATGATGCTCTGTGCCCTTTGAGCTCGGGCTACACGCTCTTGCAAGTTGCAACAGCGACCGAGCAGAACACAAATAAAAGAAATCGTCATAAACGGGGCTCGGGCTCATAAAGGTCACAGCACACATATCATCTCGGAGGGATCGGCACCGGATCGGATTTTCCTGTTATAAAGAAAAAGATCTCTATTCGAAAATCTCCCAAATGGATGTCCAAAGGTATAAAAACTTGCAGCAAACGGAAAAGGGAAATACTCTGGCAATTTCGAAGATTGCCTACGAATGATAACAAACAATTGTTAAAACAGTACTCAAAACGACTCAAAAAAGTCATCTACTTGACCCAAATCTCTCAAAATAATTATCTTATAAATAATGCCGACAACAAAACTAAAGCTACCTGGAAAGTTATAAAACAAAACAAATCAAACTTTCGTTCTGAAACCTTGCAAAAAATACATTTTGATAATAAAGTAATTGATGATCCTATCAAAATTGCTACAGCGTTTAATAATTATTATGTAGATGTAGCAGATCAAAAAAATAGTAATAATAATCAAAATTGTAATAGTTTCTCAAACATAACTCATTATCCAAAATCCATATTTATGGCACCTACTGATCCCTTAGAAATATTAAAAATAATCAATTAATTAAAAAACACGAATAGCACCGGATATGACGGCATTGCAACAAAAATTCTTAAACTTGTGGCTAACATTATCGCTCCCGTACTAAGCTATGTTATTAATTTATGTATTGAAAATGGACACTTTCCTAGTAGGTTAAAAATGACATTGATTAAACCACTACATAAGAAAGGTGATAATACAACCATATCCAATTACCGCCCCATAGCTTTAATACCAATATTGTCTAAAATCTTTGAAAAAGTTATGTATAATTCACTATATTCCTTTTTTGAATCTAATAACATACTAACAGAAGAACAATATGGATTTCGGAAAAATAAAACTATAAATAAAGCTGTATACGAGTTATTTTCAAAAATTATTCAGAATGTTGACAAAAAAATACCCGTTACAGCAATATGAATGGATATGACTAAAGCATTCGATCACGTAGACCATACAATTTTGTTGAACAAACTAGAACGTTATGGTATTAGAGGCAATATGTTAAAAATGATTCAGGCATACTTAACCGAAAGAAAACAGGTCACTACCATTGATAGAATTTGCCCAAAGACAAAAAAAGAGATTACTTACAGTTCATCTGTTAGGATCACAACATGTGGGGTTCCTCAGGGTAGTGTCCTGGGGCCCTTACTCTTCATAATATATATAAATGATCTTCCCAAGTATACTGCTCAGCAAACCATACTATTTGCCGATGACAGCACAGTAATTATTCCATGCAATAATGTGAATGAATATGAAAATGATATAAATACTGCCTTACAATTCACTGGTTAAAAGTAAACAAATTAAAAATAAACTTGGAAAAAACTAAAACGATGTCTTTTTATCAACGTACAAACCAATCACAATTAAATATAGTTTATGAAAATATTAAAATAGCCGACACCAACAATGCCAGGTTCTTGGGCCTAGATAGTCATCTATCATGGAAATCACACATAGAAATTATCTGTAAAAAATTCAATCAATACGCTTATGCTCTCTATAACTTAAGAAAAATAGTAACTGAATCCGTCGTCCTAGTAGCTTACAATGCTTACGTAACATCCACTTTACGCTTCGGAGTACTATACTGGGGAAATTCTACAGATAGATTTATCGCTTTCAAAGCGCAGAAAAAATGCTTAAGATCTGTTTTCAAGCTGAAATCAACTGATAGTTGCTTGCCATTATTCAAAAAGTATAAGTTACTTACCCTACCGTGTATGTATATTTATGAGACTGCAGTGTTCGTAAAATGTAACTTACATTTATTTGAGACATTGAAGTCGAAACGCCGTAATAATGAGATTTGTGCCAATTCACACAACACAGCACTTTATTCAAAAAGTCTTAAGGGCATGGCACCCAGAATATACAACAAAATTCCGAAACCCATAAGAGAAAAAAGTGATGTTAATGATTTCAAAAAGTACCCTAAACAAATATTTAACACAAAAAGCATTTTACTCTATCAAAGAATACCTAGACGAGAATGCAAACTAAGTAGATTAGATAGTAATTAAGAAAATTTTATTTTTGTAATAGGAAATGTTCCTTTTTTCATAATTTTGTATGTTTAAAAAACAAATTCAGCTCATAATATTAAGTTAGCATAGTTTTTAAGAATAATTTATAGTATAATTTTAATATTTGTACGCCGTTGTCGGCAAAACATAGCGATCTCTTTATATTTACTTACATCTTTTACACCTACACCTATGTTTAACAAATAAAAACTTTGACTTTGGCTTTGACTTTGACCTTAAAGGTGCAAAGTAGTGTGTTTATTCTTCATTTATTCGTGTCCGAGCTAGGATTTCTGAAGCCACGCCAACTAAGCAACGTCGTAGGACCTCTTTCAGCAAGGGGTATTAGAATAAAATGAAATGATGTTTACCTTCTTTGTAAATTGGTTTTTACAAATACTTTTAAAATGTCACTACCGCCGCGATTGAAAATTCGAAAACGGTGAAATTAATCTAGAACAGCCACCGACCCATCGTATTTACAAACACTTCGATTCGGGAAGTCGTATGTCTATTTGCTCGCTTTCGTTATGCCAAAAAAGATAGATTGACTTGTCGACTTGTCGAATCGAACCGTTTGTGTATACGGGTGCTAAAGAACTTCTAATCACACATTATACTAGAACCGCGAATTTCGAATGCATAATCTCCGTTTTATAGGTCGGGTAAAAACGACAAGTTCATACTGCGTGCTTGTGCATTTACATTCCTTAAATTCGTCAATACAATTCCGATTGTCATCCACTAAAATAGACTTATCAATTTCTGGTAAGATAGTGTAAGTTTGGTGTGTTACTGATTATCTATATTTTATCTCATTACTCAGCAACTTTTAAAGTTATCATATTTCTTGGCGGCCCGCAAGAAATATGATAATTACCTATTAGATTTATGTAAATTTGTCAGAAAACACCCAGATTTTTACACCAAATGTGAAGAAACACAAACAAGATTCACCTTTCGACACAACAAAAACAAAATAAACATTCCTCAATCCCGAATTAAAATGCACTCAACCAGCGCATTAATTATGTCCATTAAAATGTATAATAAATTGCCAAATGACATTCAAGAAGTGGACAAAACAAATATATTTATTAATAAATTGAAACAATTTCTGGAATCCAAGGCATACCTACTACTCAGTAAAGGAGTTTCTAGATGACAAATCGATTACAAACTAAAATCATTCGCTCTCATGTAATACAACAAACATTACGAAATAAATATATAATATAATATGGAATAATATGGAATTTAGGAAACCAAATATAAATATGAAAATATGAATACACAAATAATAACATAATTTAATAATAATTAAATACTTTTAATAATTTCATAATAATTACTTACATTATTGTTATGCAATACATTATTAAAAATAACTAATATACTATAAGTACCTATATGAACAAACCTAACAATGTATTATGTATATATTCATAATTAAACAACCAATTTATAATTTCTAATAATTTATATGATATTATTGAATTGCTGCTTAGCCCTCTTCCTCTCTCCTAATGTTGCTGTGCCCGACAGGGTCCATAATGATCTTTTACCTTGTTACACCATCTATGTAATACTTATGAAATGCAATAAAAATTTGAGTATTGAGTATATAAAAGTACTCTGTGATGATAACTTGATAACTTCATAACACCCACAGCGCTTGATTGTGATTGACGTACATATCGTGTTTTAAAAGTCAATTTGACATTACTGATTTAGCTTGACATACAATTTTTCAGTGGTAAAACTGCTGTGAATTTATTTGTTGATATTTATTTACTACATAATTTCGTGTAAAATGGTTTCAAAAGTCGCCGTAGTAACCGGGGCAAATAAAGGCATCGGTTTCGGGATAGTTCGCGGACTTTGCAAGCGTTTTGAAGGCGTAGTTTACTTGACTGCTCGTGATGTCGAGCGCGGCCAAAAGGCGGTAGCGGATTTGGAAAAAGAAGGATTAAATCCTAAATTCCACCAACTGGATGTGACTGATAAGAAAAGCCTTGAGGTGTTCAGGGATTACATCAAGAGTAACTACGGAGGTATCGATATTTTGGTTAATAACGCAGCCATAGCGTTCAAAGACAACGCACCGGATCCGGTTGCCGTGCAAGCCGAGCAGACTCTGTTCGTAAACTACTTTGCTTTGGTATCTACTTGTGATATCCTCTTCCCCATCTTGAAGAACGGAGCAAGAGTGGTCAATGTTTCCAGTTCTTCAGGCCACTTGAGTAACATACCAAGCCAAACTTTAAGAGACCGTCTTAAAGACGAGAAGCTGACTGTTCCAGAGCTTTCCAAGCTGATGCAGCAGTTTGTGGATGCTACTAAGGAAGACACTCATGCTGCAGAGTGGGGTAACTCCACATATGTTGTGTCTAAAGTGGGTGTGACCGCTCTGAGTAATATACAACAGAGAATGCTGAATGAGAGAGGTGAGTTAGTCTTACTTATATTGTTGTGCAAATAATAATAATAAACTTTGAATTTGTAATGTCTTGGGAACTATGTAAATTATTGTTTTCAATAACTCATTTTTACTCAAGGTCATGAAGATAGGAATCACTGGCGATAAATAACACTAATTAAATATAAAAAACAAGTTTGATGAAATAACATACGAAAAAATCACACGCCTTTAATCCATGAAGGGTTAGGCAGAGGTGTACCAATTAGTACACCCACATTTCATCTATTATATTAGGGGGGAAGCCTATTGCCATCAACCAGGCACAGATGCAGACTCCGTGGCTGTTAATGAGAACTTGATGAAAAAACCCAATATCGCCCGTCTAAGGAATCAAACCCAGGACCACATGTCAGCTGTTGCACTGGTGACCACTCAAGCAACAATGCAGTCAGAGGTGTGCATGGAGTGCTGCTTAAAATTTACATTGCGTTCAACAGCAAGGCAATTTGAAATCTTAAATTCATTCGGCTACTGACACAACGCACATTTGTGTAATTTTTTGGTAGAATTTCCTATTGACATACGGCATACGGATGGCAACAGTCTCACCAAGGGGTTTGTGTTGCCAAGTAAATGGGTTGTGGAGGTCAGATAGGCAGTTGCTTTATGTTAAACTCTGGTATTCAACTTTTCAACATAGTGGAGAAATTACTAGGTAGATGAGAATTATGTAATCAAACATACCTCACACAAATATTGGTCAGTGGGTCGTCTTAGGGACATTTAATTATAAATAAATATCTCTAAATGCCACCTATTTGCCTTTCCACAGACATAAAAGTGAACTCGGTCCACCCCGGATATGTAGACACGGATATGACATCACACAAGGGGCCTTCGAGCATTGACGACGGTGCTGCAGCCCCGCTATACCTAGCCCTAGATGCTCCAGACTCCATCAGGGGTCAATATGTGTGGTTCAACAAGGAAATTGTTGAGTGGGGTGGCGTGAAACCTAAGGAGTGGTATTAGACTGGGTACACTTAGCAGGTAAACACAGTTAACCCTGCGGAAGTGTGGTGGGGTGTGATATGCCCCACCCATTGTTTTTGTTAAGATATTTTTTAATTTGTCAAAGCCACATTTTAGCGGCTTTGTGTAGCCGGAACTAATAATAACCTGATGCATTTACGCTAAAAACAATAATATACAGTAATTTTTGTGGCTGGGCATATCACACCCTGCCACATACTCGATGTCATCTTCTGTTACCACACTCCTGCCAGGTTAAAAAGACAAAGATGCACAACCTGCTAGAGAATTCAGCACATACATTTTGTGTGTATACAAGGTGTAACATGAAAAAAACACACATCCTATCGTGTGGTGACTCAGACCATGATACTGATGTTGATCGCGTCAATTCCTATAAGAAAAACAATTCTTATTTTTAAAGTTAAGTTGTTTAGTTTCATGGTCTGAGAAACCACACGAGAGGTTGTGTGTTTATTATGTTATCTTATATAATATTGCACTTTTGTAAAAAACAGAAGAATTTTGTATGAAAAGTTTCTCTGCTGGGGTTGCTGAGAACCTGAATAATAAATGTTATTTTTATAAATTAAATGTAATAATTATTAGTAAACCATTAACTACGCCCCCTTTTTATTTTAAAGTTTGTTTAGGGGGTTACTGTGACGTCTTAAAGCAGGAGTAATTCCAGTGTGGGAAAGAGACAGAGCTATACGGCTCGTCTAGCGCCATCTCTTTCACACACTGGAATTACCCCTGCTTTAAGATGTCATGGTAGGCCCCCAGTTCATTTAGAGGTTGGGTAGATATTGCTATCAGCGAAAAAACTGCCATTGAGTTAGCAATAATGTAAAAGAGCTCTGATACAAGTTTGGTAAGTATCTTCTATCTCGTAATCTGTTCTAAAGGAAATAACCAAATTACCATTATTTTGTGCCTTTGTTTTTTTTTTCATAACAATTTAACATAGTAATTAAAGTATGTTGTTATATTTTTTACTGCTCTAAGCATAATGTTTTTGATTTATAAGTTTAAATAAACCGGTATTCTATTATCCATTGTTTTTTTTTTGTTACATCTTGAATTGTGTAAAGTAGCAATAACTGGGCGCTGTTGGTAAACAATGTAACATCACGCCAGTAATCGCCGAAGGGTTAGGTAGACGTGTATTTAGTACACTTACTTTTCGCCAGTTATGTTTATTTATAAGTCACTAGCTGTACCCGGTATGCATTGCAATGCACCTTTTCCTACTACCTACCTAAGAACCTTCTCCTGACAGTAACGAACAGAACAAAAAAAGAATTAGCGAAATTGGTCCAGCCGTTCATGCGTGATGCCGTGACCAAGGGAGATAGAGATTCATTTTTATAAATATAGATTTGTGAAATTATGCGTCATAAGATGTAACGACTTGTCGACGTCGACACAGTCGTTCCCATCAGTAACTAATGGTTCCAACCTCCAACAAATTATCATTTGAAGGTGTTACTCGTCGTATGTGTTACGACATCTTTTAGGAAAGCCGCAATGATCTGCTCTTTTTATCAGACTAGCAACGATGAATGAATAAACAAAAAAACTATGAAACAGCGTTTTTTGCTACTACAAAACATAAACCGGCCAATGTATGGGTTTAGTACCAAACTGAACGCTGAATAAGTAACATTATAACTCCTCGGCTGAAATAACTGAATTTATTTCCAAATATGGCCACGAAAGTCGCCGTAGTAACCGGAGCGAATAAAGGCATCGGCTTCGCAATAGTTCGCGGACTTTGCAAGCGTTTCGATGGAGCTGTTTATTTGACTTCGAGAAATATAGAACGTGGACAAAAAGCAATAGCCGACTTAAAAAAAGAAGGATTAAACCCTAATTACTACCAACTAGATGTTACCGATAAGCAAAGCCTTGCGAAATTCAGAGATTACATCAAAAACAAATATGAAGGCATCGATATTTTGGTGAACAACGCTGGAATTGCTTTCGGCAGGAATTCGACAGAAGCCGTTGCAGTGCAAGCAGAACAGACAATATTCGGTAACTACTTTGCTCTAGTGACTACCAGCGAAATACTTAACCCGATCCTCAAGAATGGAGCTCGAGTGGTGAACATCTCCAGTTCCTACGCGCACTTGAGTAATATACCGAGCTTAGCGCTGAGGGAGAAGCTCAAGGATGAAAAGATGACTGTTTTGGAGCTGTCCAAGCTGATGCAGCAGTTCGTGGATGCTGCTAAGCAAGGCACTCATGCTGCGGACTGGGGCAGCTCGTCGTTAGTCGTGGCTAAAGTTGGTGTGACTGCTCTGAGTAATATACATCAAAGAATGTTAAACAGGAGAGGTGAGTAAAACTCCCAGTTTTTATCAGTCATGCATGACAAAGTTAGGTAGTCTCCTTAAAATATATTTGAGAGTTATCAAATTATCAGAGAGAAATATTAGGTAACACCTTGATGACATTAGGAGCTTGTTATTTACACGCGTTGTTTATTACTATTATATACTTAAGAGAGTAAACCTTGATAAGTACAAAAGGTACCTAAGTTCTTTCACAATTGGTAACAGCCATTAAAGATAATGTTAACGATGTCTTCCTCCGCCGCTTTGAGAGCAATGGTGATGAAATGGATTACACAAAGTGATGTGCCTGCCTGGGTTCGAACCTCCCGAATTAGCTCTCTCTGCATCTTATGATAATCCTTTCATCTCCCGCAGACATAAAAGTGAACTCCGTGCACCCCGGCTTCGTGGACACGGACATGTCCTCTCACAACGGCCCCATGAGCATCGATCAGGGGGCGGCGGCTCCGCTGTACGTCGCGCTGGACGCGCCCAACTCCCTCAGGGGGGAACTGGTGTGGTTCGACAAGCAAGTCGTACCCTGGGATGGTGTTAAACCAGAGAGAGAATTTTAAACTTTCAGGAACCGCCGCAAAAGGAGTGACGCGAATCGGTTTGAGTCGGCCATAAAAAGTTTATTCATGACCATACAATAAAAGCGAACAGTCCGCCATGGTGTCGAATCGCGTCGCCCTAAAATAAAAGTACCTAGCTATGTTAGAGCTCAGCATCATCAGCTATCTTTCAGTAAAAGTCCTGTCAAAATCGGTCCAGCCGTTTCGGAGATTAGCCGGAACAAACAAACCGACAGACAAAAATTAAAAAATATGTTAATAAGTCATCATCATTTCAGCCGAAAGACGTCCGCTGCTGGACATAGGCCTCCCCCAAGTGTCGCCACATTGACCGGTCCCGTGCGTCTTGCATCCAACGGATCCCTGCAACCTTTACCAGGTCATCGGTCCACCTAGTGGGAGGCCTTCCAACGCAACGTCTTCCAGTTCGCGGTCGCCACTCCGGAACTTTCCGGCCCCATCGGCCATCCGTTCTGCGAGCAATGTGCCCTGCCCACTGCCACTTAAGTTTGGCTATTCTTCGGGCTACGTCGGTAACCTTGGTTCTCTTACGGATTTCCTCATTTCTGATTTGATCACGCAAGGAAACTGTGAGCATAGCCCTCTCCATTGCCCTTTGGGTGACTATAGGCCTTCTGATGAGGCCCATTGTGACCGACCACATTTCGGTCCCGTATGTAATCACTGGCAACACACTGTTAATAAGTGCCATATATATTTTCATATGCATTCAGTAAAAAACCTACACTTCAATTTTATTTATTTGTATAGCTGGATAGATTGATTGCTTATAATGTTCGGGCAGCTGAGAATACCTACAAAGAAAAGCAGTTTTCTTATTATACTGAAGATTATATTGTGTTACAAAGCAAAGGCAAATTATCCTATGGTATGATAGGTACAAGGTTGGTATAATAAAGGTTTAGACCTTCACATATCCGCCCCTAAAAACGAATATTTACAAATTAGGTTAGGTACACTTCAATTTTAACGTCAGTCTTATAAAGCCTAACTAACTTACACTCTTATAAAAAAACATAAAAATCTACTTAGTAGTTAGGTATTTATGTTTATTGCCCTAAGCCCCAATAAATTCAAGAACACAAATAGGCACAGCAAATATAGAAAGAAAAATTTACATTAAAAATTATTTAGGTAAGTACGTACTTATGTTTTTTTTTATTTAGATATATATTTGTATTATTTTATTTAAAATTTACTTTTTTCCTTTATTTATTTCTATACAAATTAATTACATTTTTAAATATTCCTTAGAAAAAACAATATAAAAACATTTAAAAATATAAAAAATTGTAGCCTACCGGTATCGGGAACAGGGTTCAAGCTACCGGCGCCGGCGGTAAATTTAATTTAACTTATGCCATTTTAAGACTAGCTGATCCCGGCATACATTGCAATGCACCTTTTCCTACTACCTACCTAAGGACCTTCTCCTGACAGTAACAAACAAAACAAAAAAAGAATTAGCGAAATCGGTCCAGCCGTTCACGCGTGATGGCGTAACCAAGGGATATCCCTAGAGACTTGATGTGTGAAGTATGAGTTGCTTATAATAACAGCAGTAACTTACTACTTTCTGCTATTATTCTAAGCAATCGATATTTCAGTTGCTTCAACAAATACTAGATATAAAAGGATTTTCATACAATTTTATTGAGTAAAGAATATAAAAGCGCTTTATTTGGACAAGTTTCAATCATCACAATTAATATAACTTAAAAAAAGAAGTCAGGAAAAACAAAATTTAAACAAAAACTTTGCGTGCCAATTATTCAGCAAAACATACTTACTGCACTTATCGCTAGCGCGGCAGATGTATATTTCTAGTGTTACAGAGGGTTGCTAGATCAAGTTCCTGATTCTCCCCATATTCGTATCTCCCCCCCCCCAATGTTATTTTTTTTGCACCATCTCCATTGTTTATTTTTTGACTTTCTCGTTGGTCTAGTGGTCGCAAGCTCGACTGCTGAGCTGCCGTCTGCTGCAATTTTCAAGCCAGGCACCGTGTTAAGTGTTATTCCATCAGGATTTTCTCAGTAGTAGCAACAGAGCCTAGATTTGTGCCAAGTTGATGACTATAGGCTCGCCCCCTATTACATAGGACTCGATGTACCTAATCAGGTAAACTTCAGATTATTCATAAAAGAAAATATTTCACATAGGGTGACACAATGGGCGGTCTTATCTCTAAAAGCGGCAAATTTACGTTTTTTCAAACAGGTTCTAAAACAAATGGAATGATTTTATGTTTGCAAACAAAATAGGCCAAAGAATATTTTCCTATTACCAAACATTTCTCTCAAATTTCCCCAGTCTTAGGGATTTTTTTCCGAAAAAACCCCAATCTACCAACGCTGGTGTTGCAACAGTGAGATTCGGAAAACATGAAAATTGCCAAAAAAGAAACGTGAGAAATTATTTTTTATATCTCACAATAAATTTTAATTACGCTGATTCAGACTGCTTTGCTCAATAATTTTCATCCTGTACGCTTTTGAGGTTTAATTTCCCAAATCCACGTGTAAAAGGAAATTAGACATTAAACATTTTCACAAGGTTTTCATTTCTCTAAAAGTTTCCCAATCTTGGGGAAATTAAATCACGCGGTACACATTTTTTTTTCAGAAAAACCCCATCTACCAACGCATAAGTATTGCAAAAGTGACAAGGACTTGCCAAAAATCATGAGAAATTTTTTTCACTGGCAATGATATTAGATTAATAAAAATGTGTTTTTCTTAATATGTGAGTAGTTTCTTTTACGATGGAAGCGCCAGGGTAGCCCGCGAAATACAAATTAAAAAAAGATTGAATTTCGACGGCTACCCTAGTGCTTCCCCCTTAAGAAAAGGAAAATGTAGAAGAGATATTTCAGAGTTATTGTAATTCAGGTAAGTGTCATATTTTATACAATAACAACTTTTTTAACATGCATCTTCAAGGGTACTTAAACATGGAATAACTAAAGGAAAAGCTTGGATCAACAGCCTAGTCGATGATGCAGGATTAAAACATTATAGCAGAGCAAAAATCCTGGAAATTGCTACCAAGTTTTATAAAATGTTATATTCAGATACCCCAGAACCCACTTTAAATGAAGTGCACAGAGCGCTTACTACCATGCGCTACGACAGAAGTCTCGGAGAGGATGGAATCTCCACCGAAGCACTCAAAATCGGCTCCACCACCTTGTTGCCTCACCTTACAAATCTGTTCAACACCATTTTGAAATCAGGAAAAGCTCCCAAGACTATGTGCCATTCTAATATAATACTACTGCATAAAAAAGGCGATAAAAGCGATATCGGCAATTACCGTCCAATCAGCCTAACATCACACATCTACGAAGCATTTATTAAAGTCATACTAATCGTATTGACGAAAAGCTGGACAAACATCAGCCACCAGAACAAGCCGGATCTCGCCCTAGTTTTTCCACAACTGACCTCCTTTAGACACTAAACCAGATTTTAAATATGTTTTTTACGCAAACCCTGCGTAGGGAATTACAGCTTTTTAATATGGGAAAAACTAAACCAGATTTTAGGAAAGTTCAACAAACCTCTATATTTGGCCTTCGTAGATTATACAAAGGCATTCGACAGCATAAAACATCTCGAAATTTTCAAATTCTTGAAATTTTAAAAGTTGGAACTTGCAACACAGTACATCGATTTTCTTAAAAAACATAATTACTACAATAGCTCCGCCAACATTAAACTGAATTCTGCAGGATCCTCTTTTAAAATACAAAAAGGCCTTAAACAGGGTGACCTGCTCTCTCCCAAATTGTTTACGAGCACACTCGAGAAGGTATTTCAGACACTGGCAGCCCCATGGAAGACCAAGGGCGTTGAAGTCGGCAGTAAGAGGCTGACTAACCTTAGATTTGACGATGACATTGTCCTCTTTGCTCCAACAGCTCTCGAATTACAGAGCATGCTCCAAGAATAAAGTACGGCTAGCTTCAAGGTGGGATTCGCGATGAATCGGTCAAAAACTAAAACTATGAGTAATAGCACTAAACGTAGGGTCGAGGTAGATGGGCAGGAAATACACTATGTCGATGAGTACATTTATTTGGGCCAGTTAGTTTCTTTCGAAAACAGGAAAAGGACATCGATCGCCGAATCGACAACGCCTGGAAAAGCTACTGGTCCATGAAGACGCTAATGAAGGGAGATCTGCCGATCTCCTTGAAGCGCAAAGTCATCGATATGTGTATCCTGCCCATCCTACCCTACGGTGCGCAAACCTGGTCACTCACCGAATCACAAAAGTCCCGCCTTGTAGTCTGCCTAAGAGCAATGGAGCGCAGCATTCTGGGTGTAAAGAGAGCTGACAAAATACAGAACACTACGCTGCGTTCAAAAACAGGGAGCACAGACATAGGCAAAAAGGCTGCCAGGCTGAAATGGGATTGGGTGGGTCACGTGAGCCGCATGGATAACGACCGCTGGGTAAACGACTCAACACGATGGGTGCCTGAGGATGGACAGCGCCGCCGAGGCCGGCCCAGAAAACAGTGGCGAGATGATTTAGACGCGTATCACGAAGGCTGGTTCGAGATAGCGCAGGAGAAGAGTACTTGGCCTTTGCCCAGCAGTGGGACATACAAGGCTAACAAAAAAAAAAAAACAACTTTATTAAAAATTGTGTATGTGACTCTTCACAATGTGCACAGCTCATATTAAAATGAGGGAAACCGTGCTTAATTTTATAGACGGCCTTAAAAATAAATAACAACATATGGCTTTTTTTTAATTGTTGTTCGCTGCTGTGTAAACAAATCGGTATAACTTTAAAATTAAACGATCTATCACGATGGAACAAACTCAGTAATGATTGGTGGTATAATTCCAATCATAACGCGAGCAAAAGTCATTATTTGATCAAATTTAACTCTGAAAATAACATTGTATAAGAAAAAATAAACAGGTGACAAATAAAGACGAAGTGTCATCCTCATCATCATCATCCCTGTCCCTTACATGTTGTTCTGTAACCGATGGGTTTTCAACAGGATATGATACTACTACATTATCATCTGCACGTGTGACTATCCACGTCGAGGGTATGCATACATACTCATCAATAACTTTGTAAGGTCCTTCGATCACATAATATTTAAATTCAGCAGGGCTTCCCATCTGAAAGTAAGAGAAACAAAAATGAAATCACAGCTTGCAAAATCTAGTCATATTCAAACGAGGGTGAGAATCATTTCTGAACGTCAATAACTACATAAGACTCCCATAGTAGACCAGTCCTTCGCACACTGGCCACTTCTTAGTGTTCTAACCGGTGAGAAGAGAAGAACGAGATTTAATGTGTACAGGGTGTAAGGGACAGCCCTCCACAAACTGTTGGGGTGAATTTAGTATATCATACTAAGATGATCAGTACAAGAAATTATTTCAGGAATGTTAAGGGTGGATTCTCATAACATTCCTGAAATAATTTCATTACGGATACCGTTCTTAGTATTTATTTGTTAAAACGCACAAGAAACTGAACCTTATGTGCATGTCTCAAAGCCATTTCTGTTATTTTTTAGATTTTTGGAAAATAGATTACGAAATAAAACATTTAATTAAAATATGCATATCAATTTATTAGGTCTTTTGAGTCAAAGGCACTTACAACTTAAATTAATATTTTAGTTTTTCACTGCTCTATGCCAATTCCAAGATTTTATCATGTTTTCTAAATATTCTAATATAAAATAAACCTTTATTTAATGTCCATGATTTCTATTCAATCAGTATTAATTTATTAAAACAGTCCTTATAATTAATTACATTTTATTATTTTAGTTGTTGAATCATAATAAAATCAGCATCACTTTCTTGTATTAAAATTCTTGAATATATATTTTTAGTAACCACAACGTTACATTTACTTATACAGGGTCAAATAAAGTTAGCTAGAGAAACTACGGAGACATGATGGCTATATCATAATGATCAAATTATTTTTACGATATTTAAATAAGTTATACCACAAAACAATAAAAATACAGATTTTCTCAACTCACACTTCAACATTACGTTTACCTTTAATCCCCGAAGGTTTAGGCAGAGGTGTACCTAATACTTCACCCACATTTTGGCAAATATGTTCAAGTCCCATGTAACAGGGGGCGAGCCTAGTGCCATCAATCTGATGGAAAAAGCCAACAACACTTTGCCCGACCTAGGAATCGAATCCAGGACCTCATACTCAGCAGTCGCGCTTGTGACCACTAGACCAACAACATATAAATTTCAAAATAATAACTCATTTATCACGTTTGCAAGAGCGAAGTTTCCCTAAGTATTAAATTTGACCTCGAAGTTTATTACATTTAAAATTTTACAAAAATTATGTAAATGTTTAAAATATTCTTTTTATAACAAGTCGTATAATTAAAATAAAACTAACATTTTCATGGAAGGAATGATTGCTCGCATATGAGCAAAGCACCGAATACTTATATCTTACGTACTGGCTTAGTATACTTAAAGTACTAAAAGATTGCCTGTAGACGCTCCAATACAAAATGGCCGACCGCACTTTGGATCCGAATTTATATCGTACGTTAACGTATGAATAGTGGTCGTACGACTTGAGTGCGCACACTGAATATGTTTTTTTCCGTCAATTATGTATAAATGACGACTTTGGAACCAAAGTGATCACAACAGAATTTAGTACAGCACCTCATTACTTAGATCAGTGTGGCATGACCTTCACTTTGCAGATCGCACCAATTCTACATATAGTGACATGTTGAGATCCCTCGAGGAATAAAGCACTGAAGAGCACTTAGATCAGTGTGGCATGGAAGAATTATGATTTTTCTATGTTGTGTCCCCATTCATGTTCCTTCTTTGCCCTTTGTGTTCCAGAGCCGCGGTATCTCTTTCGAACAGTCCCGCAGCCCTTGCGTGGAACACGAACACGCCGTCGACACGGCCTGTCGTCATCAGACGGACCGACGGCGAGATTTCTCATTATTGGTACAAATGTCACTTAGATCGCTCTAGTTCCAACGTCGTCAAACTACGTTCAGCTCGCGAAAGATTTTCCAAAAATCCGATTTTTAAAATCCCAACAAGTTCGGATGTATTGGGTGGCCAAAAGTTGAAGAAAGAACTCTTTTTGTAGCCAAACGCTTTTCGATGAAGTGATCGCTTAGTAGTTTTGATAAGTCCATTCACTAGCGCTCAGCATTCAACAAGTAAGGTATAACGTCATCGATGCTGACATCACCGACAAAGCCCACAAAGAACACGTCTTCGAGGAAGGGTCCAGAGAACGTTCTCAGGACTGGAAGCTGCAGCAGCAAGGTCGCCAGACGATCTTCGTCGGGCTGGCACGACGCTCGGAGCGACCGCAGCACTTTGATCTGGTAGTCTTGGAGTTTGCGGGTCAGGAAGTCGGGAACGCCGTCTGGGGAAAAATGTTTTGTTGTTATAAATAAACTAGCTATTGCCCACGACTTTCATCCACGTGAAATTATTATAAAAATATTACTTCCCTATTTGAACCGTATTTTTTTTTGACAATATTAATAGAAGTGTTTTATTTTTTTGCACGGAACTCTTTTTCTAAAACGACCTAGCCTAAGTTACTCTTTATAACATCAGCAATCTTCTAGTAAAAGTCCCGCCAAAATTGGTCCAGACATTTCGGGGATTAACCGGAACAAACAGACAGAAAGACTGACATTAAAAAAAATGTTTTATGTTATAAGTACCGTATACCTGTATACTTTCAGTAAAAAGCTGTTATTTCGAAATCACAAACAGACCCTTCAATTTTATTTATTTGAACATTGTATAGATATAAGTATATTACCTGGTGAGAACAAGCACAGAGCTCTCAGATGAGCGTGCTCGCGTTGCTGAACGCGCAGTTGTTCCATGTTGCTGATGAACTGCTGCAGGCGGGACAGACTGCTGCTAACTTCCGCTATTCGCTCGTCGGAGTAGTCTGACGTTGTGATCTGGAAAAATAAAGAACTTACGTTAAAATTTGTCAGGATTTATTAAGAATTGACGGGTAAGATAGTACTTACGTACGAAGACATCACAGTGAAAAGGGCATCATCATAAATCATATTTAGTATCGTATTTAGTATATTTAGTAGTGTATCTAGTATTAAAACATAACATGATGTAACATGTGGTGTTTGCCTGTAATTGGTTGTTCAGTTAGATTTAAGACACAATTACTTTTATGCTCCTATTTGTATACCTGTAACAACTGTTGGTGAACCTTAATTAAATAAATAAACATGTAAATGTTTTTTGTAATAACCAATTTACTGAAATAAATATGATCAAAAATCGTTGTATCGAAAAGCTTTGGGCATATTTGTTGGTTCTTGGTAGATCCAACAGTTTAGGCTGTGCCTGATCGGTCAGTGAGCGTGAGCGAATTAAGAATTATAATTAAGTAGTTTTCTCACCTCTGGCATGGCCATATCATGTGAGCGTACCGCGCAGTCGTTGCTGGCTCTGTCGCGCAGCACTGCTTGCAAGTGGCTGACCATCTGTGGCAGCAGACTGTTGAGGGACAGCTGTTGGGAGAACATGGAGAGGGATAGCACGAACAGCTCCGGCCAGCATTTCTTTAGGAGGGTCACTTGTATCTCGAATCTGGGGAGGAATGAAGATTTTTGTTTTAGTAGCCCACCGGACACAACACTCGTCTGGTTACTCAAAAGGTTTTTTACGGAGATTAAGTAGTATAGAATTACGCATGTTTCTTTTCCGGAGGTTAAAGCATCAGTGTTCATCATGAAAAAAAAAAGTGTAAGGGTAATGTTTCAATAGTTTTTCGGGGAGCTGATGACGAAAATAAGGTGTGAAAAGAAAAGTAATAAAAAAAATGCATCGTGGTATACTAACGGCAGCGCATGCGCAGCGGGCACAGCTCGCAGCCAGCGCGCCGCCGCCGCCAGCAGCCGCGCGCCCGCCTCGCACACGGCGTGGAGCCGCAAGTGCGCCGGCGCGGCGCCCGGCAGCGACACCTGCAGCTGCACCGCCTCGGGGCTGCCGAGGATGCCGCCGCCTGGTGCGTCTGCTGGGACAAACGATACGAACTAATAATTAATAGTCTGTTCTTAACAAACTCCAAGGTCCATGAAATGTATTTAGTCTAAAAACACCGCAGATCATAAGAACGCATGAACCGAGACGACAACTCTTGTCAATTTTGATGCCCTGACAAATAAATAGTTAATTTGACTGCCTTTTCGGTCTAGTGATCGCAATCGCAGCTGCTGAGCATGAGGTTCTGGGTTCGATTCCCGGGTCAAATTGTTATTGGGTTTTTCCAACAGGAATTTCTCAGTAGCAGCCACGGAGTCTGGATTTGTGCCTAGTTGATGGCAATAGGCTCGCTCCCTATTACATGGGACTTAAAGATAACTGGCGATACTGTGGGTGTACTATTAGGTACGCTTTGGGGATTACTGGCGTGATGTTATGTTATATTAACTTTTCGGAAATTATTTTTTAACAATATCGTATTTCAACAAATAATTTCTAAACAGATATCTATGTGGATTGGATCGTTTTCTTAAAACGGCTTCTATTAAAATGGGAAAATATTTCTTGGGAGTTTGGGAGTCAACTTTCTCCATTCCTATCTATCTCTTATTTCTTAATAGCTGTAAACTGTCTTATGTTCTATTTGTGAAGCTTCTTTTATTATGTTTTACCTACCTTCAGTCTGTTGCGTTTCAGCGGCGGCGTGTAGAGCAGCGAGCGGCACCTCTGGCGGGGTCGCGCCGTAAGCGGATTGAAGATACTCGTTGATTGCACCTAAACAAAACATTTGTTGTTAGTTACAAGTTATTGAATGACCCCACTTTGACTCTGGTGTTATATAAACTGGAGAATTTGGCGAAAAAAAAAATCGCGAAACTGAATCGTGACAGTAAAATTCTCAAAACTCCATTATTATTAAATATTATATGATGTCCCTTTTAAATTGAAATATGCTTCAGCTGACAAAGTCTTGTTCGCACGACGACCTAAGTCACTATACATGTTATAGCTGTACATTGATATTTTGGCATATGGCCAAAAAACGGAACTAACAGCGGCATCTTGTTTTTTCAATGTATTAGATAAAACAATTTCACATTTTTTTACCAACTGCGCCCCTTTAAAAACGCCAAAAGATTCTTGTATCACTGTTAAACATGTTATAGAGCTGTAGGCACATCATTCATATCACATCCTAACTATTAACTTACCAAACTGTCCCATCTTGAAGAGATTCTTAGCGAGTTGCGTCTGCAGCATCAGCTGCTGTCTCCGAGCGCCTTCGATGTCACCCGCATTGCTCGGCGTTAAGTATGGAGACACTGAAACGGATAGCTTGATCAGAACTACATTACGTCACGCTTGTAAACCCCGACGGCTTAGGCAGAGGTGTACTACAGTTCACCCTATGTCATTAGGGGGCGAGCCTATTGCCATCAACCGGGCACAAATCCCTCTGAGCTGCTACTGCAATATATGTATCTGCCCGACCTGGGAATCGAACTTAGGACCTCATGCTCAGCATTTGCGCTTGCGACTGGTCGACCAACAGTTGTCAAATCTAATAAGTTTGCCCAGCAGAAGGCTATCAAAACCTAGAATTTAAATAACATAAAATTTAGACATTACCTGGATTATTCTTGTTAAACGCGACGGCGGCAGCGAGCGCGAAGTTAATCGCAGGCGCAGGAGACACCGCACCGAAGGCCGAGTCGCTCGGCTCCTCCTTAGGATTGATCTGCGAATATACCTCCTAGATACAACACCCAAAAGTTAATATTACTCTTAGCACTTCAGAAAATGAAACAGAGGTAAGAGTGACAGCAATGGGATTCTTGGAAATTAAACGTTTACTAATACATAATGGCTGTAAATAATCCATAGCCTAGTCGAGAGGCACTTGTTCTCCCGGCCATTGCAATTACTTTTTTGTTCTGGACCATACCTGGGAACCTTCTAGTTACGGAGATGTTGGAGATCAAAGTTCCAACTGTGTCACAACTTTTTTTAAATACAATTTTTTATAAAAAAAAAAAATTAAAAAATTAAAACAATCCAATCCAATTTTTTATAAAGGGTGTAAATTTTTAAAAAATGACGTTTTACGGTAGGACTCGATGGAACGCACTCCAAGCATTGTGCTGATGGATGGATTGAATAGTACGGGTGAAGGTGTTTAAAGTAAAAATCTTACATTAAAAACATTTATTTAAAAAAAAACTTGTGAAAAAGTTGGAACTTTGACCCCCAATATCTCCGTAACTCGAAGGTTCCCAGGTATGGTCTAGAACAAAAAAATGATCGCAAAGACGGAGAGAACGCGTGCCTTTCGGCTTCGTTAAGGGTCTATTTACACTCTTTATGTAGTTATAAATCAATGATCCACTTCTTCATACATAAATACATTTTACGTAAACAAATCAAAGTCAGACTCACTTGTCCCCCCTGTGCCTGTCCCGCCAGCCCCAAGAACTTGGAGTAAGCCGCCTGCCGGTCGTGCAAGCCTTCTCGCTGCTCGTTCTTGGACTTGTCGACGATAGGCTTGCGTTCATGCTGGACCGCTGTCGCATACAGTGCAAGAATTATTGCTCATCAGAATTGGCAACATAGAAATAGGTAATTATTTGTCAAAGATAACAAACAAATATAAACACCTGTATTTCCAAATGCATGTGACTTAAAGAGACAATGAGAAACAATGACAATGAGAATGTACATGAATGTTGATGGATGGAGAGGGATAGGAAGGGCAAAGAAAAGATGGATGGATTGGGTGAAGAATGATATGAAAGAGAAAGGAGTGAATGATACCGTGACGTCTGACAGGGGAGAATGGAACGAAGACGTTGCGCCGACCCAAAAAGACTGGGCTGTTAACTCAGCCCATCCAAATTTCTAACTTAGCAACAAGCCCCAGAGATACGTATTATGTAGATCGGTAGTGCTTTCGCTAAGAACCATTTTTTTTTTTCTATTCTTATTGTAAAATCATTGCATTGACTATGAGCATAGATTTTGTCAGATTGAGTGTCATGCAGACAAGCTCCCCACTGGGATGGAATCTTTGTAATCGGTAGCTCATTGTAGGCTATACAGGTTCAGGAGTTTGTGTTTTGAAGAGAACCGTCTTAAAGAAGAAAGCTCTATACAAACAGATAGCAATTAAAAATCGGTATTGTTGCCAATACGGATCATCTCAAATAAATAAACATCATTGTGATACCATATGTAAAGTATTATCATTTATCAGTCTAGTTGCAGTCTAATACTACGTTTAAGTCTAGCTGATACTCACAGTCGCTCCTCATGCCACAAGCGAGGCACTTCTGCAGCCGGCAGTACTGGCAGCGGTTGCGATGGTGCTTGGTGACCTCGCAGTTCATGCTGCCGCGGCACTGGTAGCCCAGCTTCTTGCGGATCGAGCGCTTGAAGAAGCCTTTGCAGCCTGGCGATGAGAAGGGGACATTTATATTTGAAAAGTTAGTTTATTTCAAATACCTTCTCAAAGACGACACGCAATTTCACAGTAAATATGGATGTGAAAATGTACAAAACCGCCTGCTGTAAAAGTGCAAACCCCTAAAAAAACAAGGTTTATAAATGTTCAGATTGTCTCTTTTTAATTCTCTGAGGTTGATGCTTCTTTGTTTCAATCTATCTTATCAAGGAGTATTGTATTACCCAGTACTAACTGGGTTCTGGAGGTCCTATAGGCAGCATTTTCCCACCTGTATGCAAAATTTGCGCTTTGGACTTGGGAGTTGGACACCAGCCAGTTATACAATACAAGTAATGGTCATCTATAATTACTATTTCCCTCATTGTGGTCTTTTTCATTAGCACTGTACTGGCAGCATAAACTCATACCTTCACAGCTAATGGCTCCATAATGCCTGCCGGAAGCCCTGTCTCCACATACGATGCAGAGCTCCAGCCCCCCCACCTCACTGTTGCCGCTGAACTTCATCTCCATCTGGTCCTGGCCTTCCATTGTATCTAAAGTCAAAGGAGATAGGAACATAAATCAAAAATCAAAATCCTCTAAAATTACTTATGCTTTATACTGTGGTGTTAGAACTTCAATGATGATTTCAAGATTTTGCTGGTTGACATTTTTTTTGGGTTAATAAACAAGCCTGAGTTTCAAATAAAAGTAATTCTCAATTCATGTTGTTATATTATTATATTCTCATGACAAATAGGTAGTGGGTCCATTAAATACTGGTTTTCAGACAAATTGGAAGCAGACCTCAACAAAGTTGGGAAAAGGCTGGCCAATGATGATATTCTTAATGACATCAATGTCACATGGAAGTGAGTGTACAACATTGCATATTTGTTTTAAGTTTATGGAGAACTGGTTGTTGCACTAACAAGATGGTATTTCCGTATTTGTAGGAGTCAGATACTTTATAAAGTTCAAAGAACTCTGAATCAATAAAGAAAGAAATTATATTTCATTTCAGAAAACAAGTAAGCCAATACTTTTAAATAGAAATTTTTTGTTCTGTTTTATCAAAGCCTTCTATTGTTGGTATAATTAACGTTTATGATTGACAATATTCTCTTGCTTGGACACTGCATTGAAATTTACATGAGAAAGCATCCACGACCATACGCGTCCACTTATTATGACGAAAAAATCAATTTTTGTGTACCATACCTTTCACTTTTTCAAACCATGGTATTTTTCATATTTTGTACCCACAAAAAACTTATTAATTTATAGTTAAGAATCAGACATGAGATTAAAACAAAGATTTCTGTGATCACGAAACAAAGCAGAGGGCATGCTACGGTCACTGGAGTGAAAAATCTATGCAATAGCCACAAATACAGTTACTCGATTGGACTTACCTTGTCTTTTATTGAGAAGGTTTCTGTTTATTTCGCATCTGTAGCGGTTTGCGGTGCTGATGCTGCGTACAAAACTTCACCATTTACGATTTATTATGATTTTTTCACTTTATCATCAGGAATTTCACGATACACAACGAAAATAAATAAAAAATAATGAACGAATGGTAGGCGCCCTGGGTGAAGCGGAGCGAATGAATTGAAGTTAATTGTACGAAACAGTGTTGCCAGCTGGGTCTTATCAAAAGTTACTTGAAACGGATAAAAAAGTAACCTTTTGGTGTGAAAAATAACCTTTCAAATATTTTTCCAGTCAATTCAATTCCAGTAGAAAAGTTAAAATTGAATAGACAGATTTTGGTTGTATAAAATTATACATATTTCAGTAAGTTATACTGAAATACGTATAATTTTGTCATGTTTTCTTTCATGTTTATTTTAAGTTGCATTAACCCGCTACTTTTTTAAATACTTGAAATTAACTACTATACTTAAAGTTTTCTGGGCCGGCCTTGGCGGCGCTGTCCATCCTCAGGCACCCATCGTGTTGAGGCCTTTGCTCATCATCCATGCGGCTCCCGTGACCCGCCCAATCCCATCGCATCACGAGGGCTGGTTCGAGGTGGCGCAGGAGAAGAGTACCTGGAAGGATATGGGGGAGGCGTTTGCCCAGCCATGGGACATACAAGGCTAATAAAAAAAAACTTAAAGTAATTTGCTAGTGAAATAAAAAGGACAAATTTCTCCTAATGATTTTAAACCATACAGCGTTGACAATTAAGTTCAAAATCGAATGAGAAAATTTGACAACTTGAGGTAACTTGAATTCAGACCTCTGATTATCTGTTTTCCAAATTTCGCAAAAATCACCTTAAAGTTACCTTTCGAGTCGTATAACCTAGAAGTAACCTGAAAAAGTTAAAAATCACCTAAAAGGTTACAAAAGTAACCTTCTGGCAACGCAGGTACGAAACTACGTTATCTGTTGGGTTACCATCACCGAAACTTGCCATATTTTTGCATCAAAAGTATATCCGATGCGATATTTCCAAAAAGACTCTTACTCAGCTTCGGTATTTATAGTCAAACTCAAAATTGACATTACGATATAAACGAAACCGCGTGTGATTTTGTTGTAATCAAAGGTGCTAAAGATATATTTTCCATGCGAAATCTATTGAAAATAATCAAATAGTTGTAGTTAAAACAGAATACATAATGGCGTGTCCAAAGCTAGATCAAATAATAGATAAGTTCAATGTTTTCACAGAGAAACCAGTTAAATTTCTCACTGTGCAAAGTGACCTCAAAGATGATATTAAAAACTTGGTTAAATCTGTGTACGACTACACGAAAACGGAGGAAACTATTGATAATAAAGTAAAGAAGGCTGCGTTGCCGGAGCTGATCGTCGAGGATTTTGATGAGGAGCAGATTTGGCAACAAATCGAGCTTCAAAATACTGAATGTTGGGATCAGTTTGTATGGGAGGTAGCTAGTTGCATGTCCACTAAAACTAACTTACAATTCCCTGTGACAACTTCTGAAGAGGAAACTAACGTCTCGACTAAACAAAACGACTCAGTTAATGAGGAACCTATGTCAGGAGATGAAAAATCTGATACATATGAAGAAAATGACGACGAGGACGAAATCAAAGAAAAACCTAAGAAAAAGAAGCCTATGTTACCAAAATCTAAAGTTAAACCCTCAATAGTAGATGATAAGTTCTTCAAACTACAAGAGATGGAGAAATTCTTGCTGAATGAAGAGAAGAATGATGGGAAAGCCCATGCTTCTGATAGTGAGGATGAATCTATAGATATGTTTGAAGATATTGATGATGATGATGATGGATCCCATGAAGAAGAAGGTGGTAAAGAGGCCATGTACTCTGACTTCTTCAATCAAGAAGGAGAAGAGGACCAGGATGATTACAATGATGTAGAAGAAGAGATAGGTCATGGAGAGGAAATTGAAGAAATGGATGATGGAGAAGAAAATGAAGAATCAGATCATGAGCCTATAAAGGCAGATGATAAGAAAAAAGTCAGGTTTGCTCTTGAAGCTTCTTCAGATGATGATGATGACTCCGTAGATAGTGAAGTAACTACAAACAATAATAAAAAACCACAACCAGATGAAAAGAAATCAGAGTTTGAACATCGACAGCTCAGGCTGAAACAGCAGATAGAGAAATTGGAACAGAAAACCTTGTCTGATGCCCCATGGCAGTTGAAAGGAGAAGTTGATGCAAATAGGCGTCCCCAAAACTCTCTTCTCGAAGAAGTAGTAGACTTTGATCTTACAAGTAGACCTCCACCAATAATAACTGAACAAACAACTGTCACTCTAGAAGAACTAATCAGGCGCAGAATCAAAGACAAAGCCTGGGATGATGTCGTAAAGAAAGAGAAACCAGTAGACGACCAACTTTCATTCCGTAAAACGGAAGTCTTAGATCAATCTAAGAGCAAATTGAGCTTAGCACAAGTGTATGAAGCTGAGTACTTAAAACAAAAGCAAGCGATATCTGGCGAAGACCAAGACGAGAAAGAACCGGAAGCCCACACAGAGGTTCGTGAATCTATGAGCAAATTATTTACAAAACTAGACGCTCTGTGCCACTACCATTACACACCAAAGGCACCGCAAGCCGAAGTCAAGATCGTTAGCAACACGCCTGCAATATCAATGGAAGAAGTAGCTCCAGTGGCAACAAGCGATGCTACCTTACTAGCCCCAGAAGAAGTCAAGAAGAAACGTAAAGGAGAACTGATGAGTAAAGAAGAACGGACACAGACAGACAAGAAGAGAGAGCGCAGGAAAAAGAAGAATTTGCAACGTAAGAAGGGTAAAGTTGAGAAGGTAACAGAACACAGGAACACGGAGAAGGGAACTGTTACGGATGACAAGTCACTGAAGACCTCTAAGGCGTTTTTCCAGCAGTTGACGGATGATTCTAGAAGTATGATCAAGAAACGTAATGTTAAGAACAAAGGACAATAAGAATAAATGTTTGTTTAAATGTTTATTGTTGTTATTATTTTTTATTATCTACATATTGTTATTTTGTCTACCTTTTGATAAGGATTTCTCCAATCAATAACAGTTATAATGATTGCTGAAATGGATAGCATGGAGATTTGTAAACTCAATGTTCTAAACAGTTTTTACCCGCGGCGTTGCTCGCATGAACGTGGGAAATTAAAGTAGGTATTCTATACTTATACTGTCACTTACGGGATATCTTCCTTGATTGTGAAGAAGTGTGAAGCAGCAGAGCAGCGGAGCAGCTGCAGAGTGTTTGTGTGTGTGTTGCGTTGAAGTTTAAAACAGTGTTAGGTATTCTATGTGTTAACCTAAATGGTCTATTCCTAATTATATCATCATTCTCCTGCCCTTATCCCAAGTTATTTGGGGTCGGCGCAGCGTGTCTTCTTCCATACTTCACTATTACCAGTCATCTCATTAGATACCTCCTTTTTAATCATGTCATCCTTCAAACGGTACATCCATCGTTTCTTTGGTCTTCCTCTAGTCTTATATCCACATTCATACTCAAAACTTTCCTCATGGTATTAATACTAGGTATAGAAATTCGCCAAGCTAGGATATTAGTTAGGATTAAGGGTTGTTAGACCGTCTCCTATGCTGTAGGTCCTGTGTTCGATGCGCAGGAAACTCGGAATTAATGCACAACGATACTGACTGGTGAGCACGAGGTCCTGGGTTCGGTTCCCGGGTCGGGCAGTGTTATTGGGTTTTTTCATCAGGAATTTCTTAGTAGCAGCCAAGTAATCTAGATTTGCGCCTCCTTGATGGCAATAGGCTCATATTACATGGGTCTTAAACATAACTAGCGAAATGTGGGTGTAGGTACTATTAGGTACCTAAACCTCTGACCTCTGCCTAACCCCTCGGGGATTACAGGCGTGATATCATGTCCCTAATGCGCAACACGGGTATCGTACCCGTACTATGCTCATATTTCTCCAAACACGCAGCCCTTTAATTTATGTTTAAGCCTCATGTCATTTTTAAGACGGCAAGCGGACTCCGGGCTATTACTAAAAAAAAATTATTCGAAAAGTCCAATAACACGACTTGGTATCCAACCTCTGACGCGCTCGACTCCACTAGACCAACTGTGCAGTCAGATGATAAAATAAGCAATGGGCATATTTTCATTCGGTCTCATCGCTTCATTCCAGTACCCCTTTCCCCCTGAACTTAAAGGACTAAATACAAGTAGACAGACATCACCAAAACATAGCCGCAGCTACATATGTACGGAATACAATGAAATCCCCAAACTGCGTTGGCTTTCGGGAACTAACTCCGCTCGTAACTGCACACTGGCGGTAATTAGTAGAGGAAAAACCTAGCGATATGGGCCGAGACGAATCAGACGACAGGGGAGCCGTGAAGGTAGTGGGGAGAGTGGAGTTGGCAACGTTAAATTTAAAGGACATGCCGCTAAAACAGAACCATTTTTGAGTGAGCTCCTTCACAGGAATGCCTCACTGCGGAATGCTCCTTTTCGGATTTGAATGAGTAGAATGACAGGGTTGTCCAGGTGTCTCATGCTTTGACCGCTAAATATTTGAATAGGTCATTTTTAAGATATGAAGAAAGTGATCAATGAGGTACCTACATTGCGGAACGGAAAGCATTTTAGGTGGAAGCGCCAGGGTGGCCGCGAATCATATTTTAATTCACATACAACCTGACACTGACTTGCAAATTGTAAAAAAACGTAAGAAAAATTGAATTTCGCCACCCTGGCGCTTACCGCATAAATCATTAACCTATCCGTGACTTATCGAACGTCATTGTCTCAGCTTTTTTTATGGCAGTATGGTTATAGCCGTACTACTAACCACCAAGTAGGTACTTAAATAAGTACCTACTTGGTTGTACCCTAACCCTACCGGCAGAAATAACCTAACCCTGCCGGTATGATTAGAGAGCTGGCATTATTACAGTCACATTCTCATTCGCATTTAAGCTTTGTTTCGGGAATCTGTAGTATTGCAGCAAATGTTCATAGGTGGCGGTAACCACATGACAATATAACTTACAAAAGAGGACCACTAACAACCTACGACTGAAAATACCCCCTCCATAAGAAGAGACAACAGCTTCTTAACTTCCTACCGCGTATTGCAGTTAGCCGCGTCGACTGAAAGTTACATAACACGAACTCGTTACTTTTTAGTTTTAGACTACAAATGTTAAATGCCTAAGCACACTTGGTGCTGTACTCATGATACGTACATAGTTTGATGGCTTAGTGTAGTTTTTCTGGAGTAGGTAAATGGGAGCTCTCATCCATAAAAAATAAGACAGTTTTGAAGGCATGGTTGCGTAAATAATCATATTAAGCCTTACAACGTAGAATAGTTTAAGTAATGAGAGAAAGTCTGAAAGTGGCGCTGGTGACTGAAAACTTGTGTAGTAGGTAATCGGTTGTCGCAGTATGGGCATGTGATGCGGAGGAATGAGGAAAATGTCGTGAAGAAAGTTTTGAGTATGAATGTGGATGGGGTATACGAGTAGAGGAAGACCAAAGAAACTATGGATGGACTGTGAATAGGATAATATTGCAAGAAAGGAGGTGTCTGATGAGATGTAATAGAGAAGTATGGAAGTATACATGCTGCGCCGACCACAAATGAATTGGGATAAGGGCAAGAGAATGATGGATTTGGAATAGTTTACCTACAAATATTCGTTGTGTTAAATTATTATTATTTTTAAGGGCCCTATTATTAAGGGGTGGTTAAATAGGTGTTCGAGTTTGTGAGACCATTAACCTGCGCCTTGAAAACGGGCAGCATAATATAAATAATTGGTTTTACTAGTTATGTACATCTACAAGAATTTATACCTACGTATATGTTACACTTTGTCCAAGCAGAAACATCTACCTACCTAGTGGTCCCCGACAAATGGGGGAAGCGCCTAATATTGCGACCACAGTTGCGCTTACTACAAATTGCTATGAGTTTTTTTGTAGGAACTACGAAATTTTTAATTTCGTCTGCTGTACTTTCGTATTTCGGCATTATGGTGGAGTTTCTATTGGTAGTTTTATTTTATATCAGCCTGTTGACGTTCACTTTTCATATGAGCGTTTTCATTAGAAGGCAAATGACGCCAATAACGCTACTGTAACAAATGAGAGACGAAATCATGTAAATGGAATTTGTAGCTATTGGTTTTACTCACATCGAACCAGTACCACACCGAGAAGCTATAGAACAAAATAAAATAAAAACAAACATTTATACTAATATTACAAATGTGATCGTAACTCTCCAGAAGGACTGCACGGATTTTGGCACATACTTGCTTAAGCCGTGCTTGCCTAGGTTGGTCCGTGCATGGGTGACCACCCATTACATACTGAGTTTACTCCGTGCCTCGGAAAGCTGTCATTTGTAGATTTTTGACAGTCGTTATAAGTAGTCAGTGGCCCGGAAGTCTGACTACCAGTTTTACCAAGAGGTATCCTATTAGCCAGTACTAACTGGACTCTGTAGGTCAGATATGTAGTCGCTTCTTGTAAAATACTGGTATTCAGCTGCATCCGGTTAGACTGGAAGCCGGACTCAACATATGTAGTTGGGAAAAGGCTCTAGGCAGATGATGACTCGTAGGTAGACTATATGGACTCAGAAATAAGCTAGGACTGGGTAGGATATTTTTATCCAGGTATGTTACCTTGGAATAATTTCCATCCTTTTGACGGTTGAAGCCGCAGGTAGAAGGATGCTGCTGAGACCCAAAACTTTGTGGGATGACGCAGAACGTAAAGCACCAAGCGAACCCGGTATGGGTCGGTGAACCAAAGCCCTAAAAATGGTAATTCCTAAAGATTGATCCCTATAAAGGCCTTTGGGGGAGGCTCAAACTCAGCAGTGTCTACGGTCTAGTATGTCTGTATTAAAATCACAATGCATACATGTTAATACAAATGGGTTTAATAAACAAAACACTGCGGGCTATAGTGGCACTAAAAAGATAGTTCAAAAGGCCCACTTTGCAAAATCTTTCAGCCGTTTTATGTCGGGGTCGATGTGTGAGGTCGAAGCAAGGAAAACCAGCAAGGTGGATATTTATAGACTATTCCAGCCTTAAGTTGCACGGGCATGCAGGACACGATTAACCAATGACAGGCGCGGTACTTTACGAAATCGAATTATACACGGTGTAAGGGTAAGGGACATGGATAAGCAAACTGTTACCATGCAGCCAACGATTCTCGACCACCCCGGAGTGCAATGTGCCAAAATGTATGGAACAGCAGTTTTTTTTAAGAGTAACCGACGAATTTTAATGCACTTAGGTACACATGGGATGGAAAGCAAGATAATAGAAAAGATGGATGGATGGTGTATTCAGTAATGGTGTGACAGAAAAAATAAGATGATAGCGTGACGGCTGACAGGGAAAGATGGAAAAAGAACCATTTTCTGCTGACCCCTAGTAACATGGGGCACGGGCAGGAAGATGGTGATTATGATGACTAACAATTTGTGCTTCGATATCCCTTAGACGCAGTGTATCGGACGCTGCAACCGCCGCTGCTCCGTAATCCTGTGGTTTCGCTTTTAGTAAGGTTAGTAACATCCTTAAATGTAAGATTTCTGTTTTTCCTGCTTAGTGACAGCGTTGCGACGCGACTGCGACGCCGCTGCGACTGCGCTGCGACCGCGACGCGAGTGCGACCGCGCGATTTAATCCCGCAACAGCGGCAGTCGGTCACAAATTTATAATTTGTACAATTACCAGCGCCCCCGAGACTTGGGGGAGTGTAGAGCTAAGAAGCGTAAAAAGAGAACTTTATATAGTTTTCGGGATTTTACTGTGTAAGATAAAAGTAGTTGGTAGACCTCAAGTATCAATTTAAGTGTATAAAACAAAACAATTTCTCGAAAGCTTTTTTTTTAAACCCGAATTTTGGAACACCATTATCATCATTTAGTAGTCAGTATGCCTTCTTGATGAATTGGAAGATGGGGGAAGAAAGTGCTGGAGTGGAGACCACGGACGGGACGGAGGAATGTGGGAAGAAAACCGACTAGGTGGACAGACGATACCATTAAAGTGACTGGAAGAAACTGGATAGCCATGACACAAAACCGCCAAAAGTGGAGAGATTTTTAAGAGACCTACACTACACTCAGCATTGGGTGCCTAAAGGTTGAAGAAGAGAATAGTTGCCTTTTTGATAATCTTCTTTCTTTCAAAGATAAGATACTCTTTCAAAGAAGAAAGGAGAATATCGGGGCTGCTATTGTCTCAGCGAATGTTCTTACTCTTAGGCCAATATACAAATTTTAGTTAACTTAAACCTTGATTAGATGAAGATACCCATAGCTGTTTTAATTGACCTTTCCCACTATTTCTTCTCTTAAATCCCATGGTTTACAATACGGATCCATCTTTTCCAATCATGTCCCTTCTACGATATTCCTACCCCGAGTACGAGAGCAGAATCGCCGGGTAGCAGCGCAGACAAATAAATTTAGCAGCGAGATAAGCGACGTATAAATCAGACGACTACAACGCACGCTTACCACGGGAAAAATGTTCCGATGCAACGCTAAGCGCTGCTAACTTCGGAGGTAACCTACTGACTTTAAGAAATGCGGTGAAAACCGGATTAAACTGGATTTTTTGTAGTCTAGCGTTCTAATTTTGAAAACGTTTTGTTTCTGGACGTTGATAGAAAGTAAGAGTTTTTTTATTAGCCACAGAGGAAATAAGGCGCTCGTGTCTAAATAATAACAGCCGCACGGGATCACTTTTCAAGGTTAAGCCACGCTTGCTAGGGTCGGTCTGTCAATGGGTGACCATCATTACATACCGAGTTTCCTCCGTGCCTCGGAAAGCACGTTAAGCCGTTGGTCTCGGCTGTCATTTATAGATCTTTGACCGTCGTTACAGGTAGTCAGTGCAGTGACCCGAAAGTCTGACAACCAGTCTTACCAAGGGGTGCCGTATTACTCAGTTGGTTGTGGAGGTCAAATAGGCAGTTGCTTCATATAAAATAATGGCTGCGTCCGGTAAGACTGGAAGCCGACACCAATCAATTTGGAAACAAGTCTAGGCAGATGATGAGGCACAGAGGAACGGAACTCTTTTGAAAAAAAACTGCTAAGAATTTACAATAAAATGTCTATTTATAGCTAACTTCAGAGGTAACCTACTGACTTAAACAGATGCGGTGAAAACCGGATTAAACTGGATTTTTGCGATTTAGTGTTCTGATTATCATAAAGTTTTGTTTTTGGAATGCTTCTAACATGCGAGGCCCTAGCACGAGCGTGCGGTGTAAACCTAACGTAAATACGTCGATATTAAAATTTAAAATTCTCATTACAATAGGATAGAATAATTTTATTTGTGTAAAAACATGATACAACTATAATATTTTCATAAATTTAAGAATTTGAACATATACGAACGACGAAGCTGATCCTGACTGTGCAAGCAGAATCATTTAACTAAAACGGATAACTGTATTTCTGATTCAAAAATCGACGTATTTACGTGACGTTTACACCCCGCGCTAGTGCCAGGACCTAAATCTTTAAAAATACTAGTGAGAACAAGATTAGTGTAAAAATACTTATGCCATTGCCCAGCAGAGGGATATCACAGCTGACAAAAACAGCGATTTGTTGAAAAAACATTGTGTTCGTGTTCTAGTTTAGGTAAGTCACAAGAAGGGGATCGAACTCATGACCTCTAGCTCGCTCGCTCTGCGTCTACCGCTGTACTATTGATACTTTTTTTTTTATAAAAAAACCTTGCAATACTTGCACTTGCCAGAAACTTTGTTCGGTCAGTGAGCGAATAGTAAACTTATTTCAAAACTTCGTCCCAAACGGAGAATCTATTCCTACGTCAACCTTGCATAGAGACACATGCCCAAAAAGCCTGGATGAGGCTGGCACAGGAACCTGGAGATTGGCATAAGAAAAGAGAGGCCAGCAGTGGGTGAATTCAGGCTGTGGATGATGATGATGATGAATTTAGCTACCTTAAACTATCAATCCTTTACTTACTAAAGTATTGATCACTGTTTTAAGCTTTCACGGTTTACAACTAAATTTATACTGATAGATTTGTCTGCTCTTAACAATTTATTTTCCATCCACCCGCATTCTACAGTCAACCCGCGCATGGCGCTTGCAACAGCTTCGTAATATCGGGAGCTCATAATAATGAACAATCGCGGAACAGTATAAGTTTAAAGTATTGATGTTTAAAACATGTTATCATTCTCGAAATCATCTATTACGTAGATAAGATATACGTAAGGTACCTATTTATGCTTGTGACTGTTCACATATTGCTACCCGCGACCCGTTACACGGAGCCACTCGAGCTATAAACCTCTCGCGACATTCTCCTATAAAACTATCAAAAATAACCCGTTCTATACCCATATTCACTAAACCTAACCCGGCTAAAGCTAAGCCTCACCGGTTTCAAAACCGTTTTACGTAAAACTATTCGCCAAATGTTTTATGCCCCCGACGAGTAAGCGAAGAAGATTGCAATTTGCTCCTTACATTAAAATATGCTGGCACAATTTGTGGATATTGGATAGGAATTTATATTACGTGGTGGTTGGTGTCTTGGTGGAGGAAGGATTAGAAGGTGTTAGAATTTTTAGGTTCAGTCAAGATGCATGCGAACCTAACCTAACCTAACCAAGCAAATTGCAAACAGAGTGTAAACAAAGCCTTCCCGAAGCCGTCAACCAAGCATTCTGTAGGTACAACTAAGTAACTCGACACAAAAATTATGACTTTTTTTTTGGGGTGAATTATTACGTTTTACGCTAGGACTCAAAGTAACGCACTCAAAAGATTGTGCTGATGGCTGCATTGAATACTACGGGGGTCGTGTAGGTATTCAAAGTTAAACTTTAACTTCTGTAAGTTTTACAAGGTTCCCAGGTATGATAAAGAACAAAAAAAATATCGCAATGACGGGGAGAACAAGTGCCTTTCGGCTTCGTTAAGGATATTTTTACACTTATTGTAACAAACGTAACATTTATTTATTAACAGGCAATTTCAGTCAAATCACTTCGCTTCGCTTCTAGGAAATATTCTAGGAAATATATCAATGTATCTTTTAAGTCTCACGAAAGATTATTTGTAACTTCAGAACCTTACTGTAAAAAAAAAAATATACTACAAAAAATGACCCTGATAACCTCAACCATCGCCCCCGATTTTAACCCACCCTGTATAGAATACTTGAAATTAACTCACGGGAAACCTAGAAACAAATGTTACCTCATTATTATACCTCCCGTTTCTAGTTAATACTAGAAACGGGATATTTACCATGTTTACTGTTTGTTTTGAACAAACAGCAAAAAGTAACAGTCAGTCAGTTAGTGTGTACAGTCATGATGCACCCACACTCTTTGCCATTTACTTCGCAGTTGTTATGAGAGACGCCCTGCAGTACTGTAGTGACCGAATCCAGTTAAACGTACGGACTGATAAAGGCGTGTTTGATGTCACTAGGTTTAGGGCAAAATCAAAACTGCAAAAGATCTCCATTCTAGAAATACTTTACGCCGACGATGTGTGTCTCATGTCCGATAGCATGGCGAATCTTCAAAGCTATGTTGACGCACTACACCAATCTTGTCAACGATTCGGCCTTGTGATAAGCGCTTCCAAGACGCAAGTCCTCAAACAACCACCACGAGGCTGCCAAGCTGATGATGCCACTCTGAATCTAGATGGAAAACCACTAGAGGAAGTCATGCAGTTTAAATATCTTGGAAGCAACATTAGGCATGATAACACCTTGGCTTCGGAGATACCATCGCGCATTGCAAATGCCGCTGCGAACTTTGGACGGCTTAATGACCGTGTCTGGAGATCCCATGACCTAAAGCTGGAAACAAAAATTAGTGTTTACAAGGCACTAATCCTACCTGTCCTTCTTTATGGCGCAGAGTCATGGTGTCTATATAAACCAGACATTCGGAAACTTGATACATTTCACCTAAGGTGTCTGAGATCCATCCTAGGCATTAAGTGGCAGGACCGCGTTGCTAATACTGAGGTTCTGCGCCGTTCTAATATGTATGGCATAGAGGCTCTACTTATGCAGCGCCAACTCAGATGGAGTGGACACGTCCTTCGCATGAAGCATTACCGTTTGCCCAAAGTGGTCTTCTACTCTGAGATGGCAGAGGGCAAACGGAAGCATGGCGGTCAACATCTCCGCTATAAGGACGTGCTCAAGAGGCATCTTAACGCTTGCTCTATTGATCCGACCGGTTGGGAGAGGCTCGCTTTGCACAGGTCGTCTTGGCGCTCTACTATCTACAAAAATGTAAAAACCTTCGAAAACCAGCGACTCGATACATTGAACGAAAAGCGCCAAATACGTAAAGAAAGACCTAAGCCCTCCTACACCTACACCTATAACTCCACCGGTCAACTCTACTGCTTTAGTTGCGACCGGGTATTTAAAAGCAAATTCGGTCTGGCCAGCCATATAAGGGCACACGCGAGGAAATAGCATTAAAGGATCGCCGTTACCGAAATCGGTAAGGAGGACTATATATATATATATATATATACAGTCATATAGTTGGGAAAAGGTTAGGCAGATGATGATGATGGTGACTGTTTGTTTTGACTTCCCCAAAACAAACAGGAACTCAAAACAAACAGTCAACATGGTAAATATCCCATATCTAGTGTTAATGACAATGTTAGTGGCCATGAAAGTTTAATTTTACCGCTTGGTTAAGATATTTGTCAAAAAATACAGCTAAACGCAGGCAACAGCTGGTAACCAACTAAAAATGCACTCGTTCATACTCCATAACAATAAACCACTAACTAGCTAAACATTACAGCCGTAACAGCCAGTGTTGCGCCAATTTTCAAATAAACATAAAACGATATTCGTCCGATAGATAGTGCTGTGCCGTTACTGTTATCGGGCACATAAAGTCGAACGGTTCGAAATTAAAAAGAATAACGGTCAGCGACATCGCCTCAGGCTGTTTGTGAACGGTTTCTGATATTTTGTATACACGTAACGGTTACAGACGGGTTTTTTTTGTCACAATTATCGCGGCGGAAAAGGGTTTTGAATTTTCTTTGTTTTTTTTTTTGGAAGGTTTTCTTTAATGGCCTGCTGTGAGGGTTATGGTGGCTGATTCTTCATCATCAGCAAAGATAGCCTAGTGGTGTGGTCGTCGGACTGCCAAGTCATAAGTGACGAGTTCGAACCCAAGACAGGCACCTCTGATTTTTCGGATTTATGAGCGTATTGTATAATTATTACTTCGGTGCTGCTTCGGTGAAGGAAAACATCGTGAGGAAACCAAACATGCCTGAGAAATATTACTTGATGGCATGTATAGCCACGTCAGAGGCCCATGGGCGTCAAAAAAATTCTGACACTAGGTTAGGCAATAAAAATATGAAAAAGAAAAGAAAAGATCTGCCTAGCCGTTTCTCAAGTATGTTGCGGTCAGCTTCCAGTCTAACCGGATACTGCTGAATACCAGTATTTTACATGGAGCGACTGCCTATCTGACCTCCACAACCCAGTTAGTACTACTTAATACGATACCCCTTGGTAGACTGTAGTCAGAGTGCACATGCTGTAAGAGATATGGCGGCTAATTAAGGCGGTACAATCAATTTAAGTTGTCGAACTAGGGTGCTGTCGTTGTGGTGAGTTACTGGTCGTTACTTTAAACCATCTTTGCACCCCATGCATCCTTTGCAAGACACAGTCTTAACCACAAAAGGGATTAAGACAGAAAAACGTTCCTTAAGGTAAAAATTTGAAGGCGATTGTAAATGCTTCTCTGTGTAGATGACAATATTGCCGCCCATCAACATTCTCTTGCCCTTTTCCAAATTCATTTGGGGTCGGCGCAGCATGTCTTTTTCTTCCATACTTCTCTGTTACTTGTCATCTCATCAGACACCTCCTTTCTTGCCATATCGTCCTTCACACAGTCCATCTATCGCTTCTTTGGTCTTCCTCTACTCTTATACCCATCCACATTCACACTCAAAACTTTGCTCACGACATTTTCCTCATTCCTCCGCGTCACATGGCCATACCACGACAACCGATTACTACTATTTTCCAGTCACCGGCGCCACTTTCAGACATTACAGAATATTCAAATTCAAATTCAAATTCATTTATTGCAAATATGGGTAGTTATACAGGTGGGTTTTTGAAGAACAGGAAAGTCCATATTCTGCACTAGGCATGCAACATTTAGTTCGGAACGTGGTTAGTCCCTAAATTAAAAATTTAAATACATTAAAGTTCAAAATTACATGTCTATTAAATTTGTCAATTAAAGTCAAAGTAAATATTGTCAAAGTAATAATGTCAAAGTTAATCTATTAGGCTAAAATGTCATATTCAATATTGCCACCCGTTTGCCCCTAATCGAGTTAATTCGGCAAAAAACAGGCAGGTCACGTAATGGATGGGTCACTGCCCACAGTAAGGAATACAGCTACTGTTTGGACCTCTGGACACCTGTAATTGCAGAGACACCGCAGATGCGCTGCTCCATCTAATAAATCAAATGAGCGTTTTTGCTTTAAATAACAAATAACATAACACAACATCACGACGGTAATCCCCCAAGGGTTAGACAGAGGTGTATCTAATAGTACACCCACATTTCGCCAGTTATGTTATGTTTAATACCCATGTTATACGAGGCGAGCATAATGCCATCAACCGGGCGCAAATCTAGACACCGTGGCTGCTACTGAGATATTCCTGATGGAAAAACCCAATAACACTTTGCCCGACCCGGGAATCGAACCCAGGACCTTATGTTTAGCTGTTGTGCTTGAGACCACTACACCACCGAGGCAATCACCAAGAAATATCAACTGCTTTTCACAACACCCAGCCACAACACAACTTATTTATATCCCAAAGAACCAGCTACATCTATAATAAAAAGCTCACATTACCCTTCAATCATAATTTTATAACCATGGCAACATTTCTACAGTGTGTCAAAACGGAAGCAAACTGACAACACTCACATGGACGTCAGTCAACGCGAGACATTCTTGGCACAGGCCTAGTGTGGGTGGATTCATGGGAATTGTATGCTCACGCTTGATTTAAGTAACAAGGTGAACAGTATTCTATGGTGGTGTTGTTGAGAAGGTTAAATGAGCTCGTCCGGGGAAGTACCACCATAACTATTTTTGTCGGTGAGCGGCGTTGCTGTGTTGGTGTGGAACAGATGTATGAGACATTTTTGGTGTTTTGACATGGAAAGAAAAATTCTAGTGCGAGCAGGGTTTGAACCTGCGACCTTCCGATTCAGTACACCGGATGTCTTAACCAATTAGACCATCGCACCCTGCTCACAGCTCTCCTGTAATCCCCGAAAGATTAGGCAGAGTACCTTCCTAAGAGTATACATCCTCATTTCGCCAGTTACGTAAAATAGAGGGCGAGCCTATTGCCATGATTCGGTCATAAATCCAGATTCCATGGCTGTTTACTGAGAAATTCCTCATGAAAAAGTAGCTCATAACAAACTCACGCAGGTAATCGCCGAAGGATTAGACAGAGGTATACACAGTAGTACACTCACATTTCGCCAGTTATGTTTAAGTCCCATGCAGCTTATTGCCATCAACCGGGCACAAATCCAGACTCTGTGGCTGCTACTGAGAAATTATTGATGGAAAACCCAATAACACTTTGCCCTACTTGGAAATAGAACCCAGGACCTCATGCTCAGCAGCCGCGCTTGCAACCACTAGACCAACGAGGCAGTCTAGGAAATAAATCATCATCATCATTCCATCATCAGTCCACTGCTGGAGATAGGCCTCCCCCAAGTGTCACCACATTGACCAGTCCCGTGCGTCTCGCATCCAGCGGATCCCTGCAACCTTCACCAGGTCATCGGTCCACCTAGTGGGAGGCCTTCCAACGCAACATGGTCCGGTTCGCGGCCGCCACTCCAGAACTTTTCGGAGCCATCGGACATCCGTTCTGCGATCTATGTGCAAACGGCCCCTTAAAGGAAATAAATAAATGTAATAGAATGGAATAATAGAATAGGTCTTTATTTGCTTAGAATGTAGGTACATAAAAATCGGTGGGGGTAGGGTAGGTTGTTAAATTATAAAATAGGATTCATGTACTCATGCAAATGTAGTACATAGCAAAGGATTAAAAGGATATTACAAAAAAATATAATTTAAGAAATCCTGCACAGAATAATAACATTTGTCTACAAGTAATTCTGTGAAACGTTTTTATTCGTCGTTTTTAATTTTTATGACGGTAAGTTTTTACTTTGGGCAGGTATTTTATTAAAGATTACAGGAGCCATACAAATCACATTTTTTTTAATAAGCTAGTTTTAAATACGTCTGTGCATAATAGATTCTGGTATTGAGATCTCATAGCTCTACTTCGTTTTCTAGTTTCTATTAAAGTTGCAAATAAACATCGATTTGTACCTGTTACAAATATTGCTAATTCTAGGATATAAAGGCATGGGAAGGTTAATAGTTTATGAGACTTAAATATAGGAACACAACTGTCTGTTACTTTAAGATCAAATATAGCTCTTAGACAGCGCTTTTGAGCTTTGAAGATGCTTTCTCGTTCACTAGTGACCCCAAAATATGTTACCAAATCTAAGAATCACTAGACCATGGTAAACCAAAAACCTTGTCGGTAAATTTACTGTTTTCGATAGATAATGCAACATACGCGGCTGTGCTGAAACGTTTACACATATCTTCTGCCAGTGGCTTCCAAATTAACTGGCTGTCAATTATGATTCCTAAAAACTTTGTACTGTATACTTTTTCTATGGTTTGACCATTGTAGTTTATATCCATATTTCCCGTAAATTCGTTGGTAAAAGTTCATGATTTTAGTTTTTTGAAGATTAAGAACTAAATTATTACTGTCAAGCCACTTTATTAAAACTTTGTAAGTAAAGTGCATGTGCTTAAAAAGGGTACAAAGTTTTTTCTTCAAGTAGAAAATCTAAGAAATTCCCTACACACACACACGTCTCTAAGAAAATCAGAATTTTCTCTCGCACCCCGTAAATCAAATCAACCATTAGGCTCCCTCCACACTCGCGACACGTGATTAGGCTCCTTCCACACGAGCTACACGTGAGCTATTTAAGCTGAGTTCAGCCCCGTAATATAATAAAGCGCCAGACTTGTAGTACTGTATTAGATTTACTACTCACCTATTGTTTATAGAGTAGTGAACGAGGACAGAGAGTAAAATACGAAATTTTACGTTTAAATTAATATGTTTTACTATTTTATACTGCCTAGCGCTTTTAGCAGGTGGAGTAGCTTCTGACTACCCTCCATGGGTAAAAGGTGTGAGGTTATGTATGTATTTTTAATCTGCCTCGTTGGGTCGGTTTGGTAAATAAATGGTGGTGGTGGTGGTCTGTGTTTCCGCCCACATTTAACCCGTCTGGCTTCAAATCAAGAGTGAACAGGCATCTTCTGGGCACGCTCGTCCTATCATAGACCTCATCTATCGCTTTCCATCAGGCGTGATCGAGGTCAAGAGTAGGCACATTTTGTAAATAAAAAAAATAAAAAAATGGATTGACATTAAGTGGTTGCAAAGCGCTATTGCTAAGCATAAGGTCCTAGGTTAGATTCCTAGGTCGGGCAATATGTTATTGAGCTTTACCGATGATGGACCCAGCTAACCTAAAAGAAGCCTATTAACTCGCGACTTTATTATCATGGACCTGTCACAAATACAATGTCAGTGTGGAGCCCTTCTGCAGGATATGCCCCACCTCCTTTCTTGCCCATCTTGCACAACCACCTGCAACTTCCAGGATTTCAACGAAGCCAACGACAGAGCTGTGCATGTGGCAATATGCTGGTCGGATATTATTTGAGTCTATCGATGTGCAAAGAAGAAGAACTCACGACCTAAATAGTTTGGGGTCATATGGACTTAGGAACACCGACGCAGGCAGGGAACTTGCTTTCGGACCCAGTTCCTTGCAAGATATCTGCCATCATCAACAATTATTGATTTGATGGTCGCAGTTTCCTTATAATTAGAATCTCTTGATGCAACCAATCAGTGACTAAATCATTTTTTTTATTGCACTTTCGAACATTTTACTCATAATCCACCGCCTTTTTCCAACTATGTCGGGGTCGGCTTCCAGTCTAACCGGATGCAACTGAATACCAGTATTTTACATGGAGCGACTACCTATCTGACCTCTACAACCCAGTTTGTACTGGGTAATACGATACCCTTTGCTAAAACTGGTTGTCAGACTTTCGGGTCACTGACTATCTGTAACTACAGTCAAAGATCTATCGAGGATAGGAAGATATCCGAGGCACGGAGGAAACTTGGTTTGTAATGGGTGGTCACCCATCCACAGACCAACCTAGGCAAGCGCGGTTTAACCTGAAGATTGATCCAAACGGCTGTTATTATTTAGCCACGAGTTCGTAAGTGCGAGCCAGTAAGTGGCTAAAGCATGTACTTTCAAAAATGTTATACTACAGAGTACTAATAATGAATGATTTCTAAAACCTCTCTGTCCTACACTACTCTGTAGCCCCCGCTCTGCAATAACATTACACTGCACTCATGACGTCACAACGCTAATCACTTACACACATAAATTATCAATACCGCGCCGTGGGTGGCGTAGCGCCGTAGCTCGTAGCTCGTAGCGGGTCTACGCTGCTACGAGATAGGACCCGTCTACGAGAATTGTGGGTTTTCTTACGTTGCTTTTTTGTTTGTGGGTTGTGGTTAGATAATGTTTGTGATAATTTGTGAATTTAGATTGTAATAATCTAAATTATAAAGTAAAGATTTATGACTGTGTCTGCCGCGTTGATCTAGTCGTCGCAAGCGCGACTGCTGAGCCTGAGATCTTGGGTTCGATTCCCAGGTCGGGCAAAGTGTTATTGGGTTTTTCTATCAGGAATTTCTCATTAGCAGCCACGGAGTCTGGATACGTGCCCGATTAACAGCAATAGGCTCGCCCCCTATTACGTGTATTTACAATAATTTATGTACTAACAACAAGAATTTGTGTGGTATACTGCAACTAAAAAACCTGACTACTAAATAAAATGTAGCCTGTTACCCGGGCCATAGTAACGAATCGATTGATACCTTATTCATAAAAATCGGATGAATAGTTTAGGCGCTACGGGGGAACATACGTAAATACAAACATACATAGACTGCTAAAATCATAACCCTTCCTTTTCACTTCGCCGAAGTTGGGTTAAAATAATTATCAACTCACTTAGTTTTGTATAAATATTTTTTAATATACTTTAACTTTGTGACCCTCCAGTCTACTCCAGTGCAAGAAAACTAGTGCTTATATCATAATGTAGCTACTCCACTGCATTGTCTATATACTTCATCTCGTTTTGATACGAAATGTTTATGTTTTGTAAACTAAGATAAGCTGTAAACACTGAACACTATTATAATATGATGAGCTTACTAAATAGTTAGGTGGATAGTTTATGTATTTATTTATTTACTGCACTGAAGTTGAACTATTTCTGCTCTGATACAGGTTGAGTTTTTCACGTACAGTTAAGTCTTGTAAGACACTACAAGTTTATACGGAAACCTCGGCGCGCGAGTCCAATTCTTATTCTTATTCTTTATTGCACACAAAATAACAAATATACATACAAATTGCAATAATATAGCTTATGTACAACGGCGAGCTTAACCCAGAATTGGGTTTTCTTACAGCAAACCAAATTTTGACTGCGAGATTTGCAGAAGAGGATATGCTTATGTGCATATCCTCTTCTGCAAATCTCGCATATTACAATCCATTCAATTCAATCAATCAATTCGCACTTGGCCGGTTTTTTTTTAAACCGTTTTTCCCTGTGGGCCTTGACAATGATGGAACAGGTAGAATTGTGTAAGCACCTCCGGAAACGAAGCCGACAATGCCAAAGCCTCCGATGTACTGCAAAGCTTTTCTTGAGTGTACGTGTAGTGACACTGTGAGAGTGTCGCTACAGTGTCAGCGCCATTAATGCACGTATGTTGGATAAAAGCGCTTACAGGCACGTTAAGCAGTAGATCCCGGCTAACGTTTGTAGATCTTTGACAGCCGTTACAGGTAGTCAGTGGCCCGAAAGTCTGCATACGGTAGGACTACAAGCCGAACCTAACATAGTTGGGAAAAGATTAGGCAGATGATCATAACTATAACGTAAAAGTCCTAGTCCAATGCATTCAAAACTCAACTTAGACATGACATAATTGCGGATCTGTCACTTCTGGAGAAATTAATGCATTGGATGGGTAACTATTAACTTGTAATACTGATGACGAACTTTTTGTAATCTATACAGGGTGTAACAGAAAGGGTATAGTTATATGAAAGGATATGCCACAGACCATCAAACTGAACAACATTCTCCTTGGGTCCAATATCGTAAATATATCAGCTATCTCATACATTTGGGTCGAGTAGGTATTGAAATTTAGTATGGGACAAAACTTATACTGTCATTTACGGGATATCTTCTGTGATTGTTCATTATTTTGAGCTCCCGATATTTCGACACTGTTGCAAGCGCCATGAGATATCCCGTAAGTGACAGTATAAGTTTACTTGTAAACCGTGAAAGCTTAAAACAGTGTTATCATGGGACAGCTGATAATTTTTTCGCATTTACTATATTTGTACTATGGAAGAAGTTGTTCAGTTTGATGGTCTGCAGCATATCCTTTCATATGACTATATCCTTTCTGTTACACCCTGTATATGTATGTTCTCAAGTAAGTGACATGTCTTTATGTTTCTTAACCGTAAAGTAAGAAATGTCTTGGATTCACGTAAGATTCGGAAAAGCTATGCCTTTTTTTTCAGTTTCACTAACTCTACCGGTATAGGTAACCCAGGGATCAACCCCCCATGAGAACAACCGACTACTACACTTACAAGAGTCGTTCCTATATTTTGTACTTTTCAACATTACATACCATCACGCCTGTAAACCCGGAAGGGTAAGGCAGAGGTATACCTAACAGTACACCCACATTTCGCCAGTTATGTTTAAGTCCTAGTAATAGGGGGCGAGCCTATTGCCATCAACCGGGCTCAAGCCCAGACTCCGTGGCTGTTACTGAGAAATTTCTGATGGTAAAACCAAATAAAAATTGGACCGACCCGGGAATCGAACTCAGGACGTCATGGCAATCGAGGCAGTACTTTTCCTCCCTCAGAAACAAACCTTGAGCCTCGAGGTCAAATGCTATCATTTAATGTTAGTCATTGTGTATCATTCATCTTGAGGATAATAAAAGAATATGTATGAAAGAAAGAAATAAAGAAAAGTGGTTTTTATCCTTAAGGGCGAGTTTCACTTAGCAACTAAACATGAAACATCACGACTGTACTGTAGTGGTGTATATAGGTATTATAGTACATGGGTATTTATAATACCATTATGTAAAAGCCCCCCTGTAATAGTGGGCGAGCCTATTGCCACCAACTAGGCACAAATCCAGACTCCGTGGCTGCTACTGACAAATTCCTGATGAAAAAACACAATAACATTTCGCCCAACCCGGGAATCGAACCGAGGACCTCATGTTTAGCAGTCGCGATTCCGACCACTCGACTGACGACGCAGACAAAATAAATCAAAGAAAAATAATAATTAATATTGTATAAAAGTCATGTAACGATTTAATCGTGGAATAACGATTGTGCAATTTCGAGATAAGAACTGTTTCTCCAAGTAAGTTTATTCCTAACAACATAAAATTCCAATCAATACAGTAGAACAAAATCTCAAATCAAATCGAAGCTCGTTTCTAAATATTCACAGCCGCTCGGGTTGATCTACAGGTTAAGCCGTGCTTTACTAGGTTGATCCATGGATAGGTGGCCGCTCATTACATCACGAGTTTCCTCCGTGCCCCGGGAAGCACGTTAAACCGTTGGTCCCGGCTGTCATTTGTAGATCTTTGTCAACTGTTACAGGTAGTCAGTGGCCCGAAAGTCTGACAATCAGTCTTACCAAGGGGTTTCGTATTACCCAGTATTAACTAGATTGTGGAGTGAGATAGGCAGTCGCTCCATGTAAAATACTGGTATTCAGCTGCATCAGGTTAGACTGGAAGCCGACCCCAACATAGTTGGGAAAAAGTTTGGCAGATGATGATGGTAGGATAAAATCACTTCTAAAAGTGCTTGTGAGTCTACAATAAAGAATATTATACCTATCTATAGAATATGTATAGAAAAGAATCGTGGTATATGTGATGCGGAGGAATGAGGAAAATGTCGTGAGGAAGTTTTGAGTATGAATGTGGATGGGTATATGAGTAGAGGAAGACCAAATAAACGATGGATGGACTGTGTGAAGAATGATATGGCAAAAAAGGAGGTGTCTGATGAGATGACGAGTAGTAGAGAAGTATGGAAGAAGAAGACATGCTGCGCCGACCCCAAATGAATTGGGATAAGGGCAAGAGTATGATGATGATATCTACCTATAGAAATTTAAGCAATAAAACTATTTATTTTCAGTACTGTGATTTTGTTAACAGCCACATACACCCGAACTTAATACAACACACACAAGCAACGGTAAATTAGTAATACAAGGTGTAAACGGACCCTTCACAAAGCCGTCAACCAAGTTTTCTGTAAATCCAATCTACGCAAATTATTTTGGGGTGATAAATCACTTTTTTCGTTAGGACTCGGTGTTAAGCACTCAAAACATTTTGCTGATTAGATGCATTGAATAGTACGACGGTCGTGGAGGTACCTATTTAAAATAAAGTTAGTACATTCAAAAATTGTATTAGAAAATAAGTAAAAAAAAACGTTTGAACTTTGACCTCCAATATCTCCGTAACTCTAGACCGACCGCTTTAATGAGTCCTCCGCCTTGCCCCATCAAAGGCACATTAAGCGTCCACAAAGTCCTAACAATATCCTACAGGTTATTTGCTTTAAAATAACCATAATCCACGTAGGTATTAAAATAGTAATTGAACCAATTCATGATCAGCCTTCAGAATATATCATTTAAATTGATACCTTCGCGAGGACTCATCAAAGTGGTCGGTCTATAGAAGGTATGGTCCAGAACAAGAAAAATATCATAATGACGGGAATAAAAAAGTGTGTTTCGGTTTCGTTAATGGTCTTTTTACACCCATTATTAAGTCATAATAGGAATGGAATTAATGACATCCAACTTAGAAAGCTAACAAAAGGAGCCACTACAAGTCTTAAAACTTTTATGTTCTGAAATTAAAGTCACTTGAGACTGCATGACACCAGTGACTTTTCAACTTAGTTTCTGGGTAACTAGCACACGCATAGACAACACCTAAGTTACGTCCTAAGTACGTGACTAAGGAGTGAAAAATAAAAACAAGAATTAAAATCCTTGTTTAGAAAAGCTTTGTAACTTTTTAAATACAGATAATACAATTTTGGGTACTTATTTAGTAGACAATACATGCTTGAAGTTTCATAAAAATATGTTTTCTTAAGTAAAAGAAAATTATTATTATCTAACACGGAAAAATCTGCCTAAAATCGCTACCGACGGTCCGCCCAAGATGTGTTTTTAACTCACACACACAAAAATAAACGCACACAAACACACATAATGTGACATTTATAGACGCGTCAGCTGAAAAAGGCAAACAATGTAAATTAGACTTTATGAACAATTAAATAAGAGCGACAATACTCAGCAAAAACTGAGCTAAATTAGGATATTTCAAAAGTCAAACACAACACTTGAACTTTTTTCTCTCAAGGCAAATCAAACTTTAATTCAAACTTACGAAGGTTCTAAATTGTGTTGTAGAGGAAAACAGATATGTCATGTCTGTGTTCCGAATTTGAAAGAGCTTTCCGAGGGGAGCCGAGCGCTTACCGATCGGGTACGAGAGGCGCCGAGACGCGGCGAACACCGAATGCATTACGACGTAGTGCTATAGGGCTGGGACTAAGGAAAACTGCTATTTTTACATATACATACTTTTTGGTTGTTATAGTTTTAGTTTTGATGCGTTTTTGTTAAGTAGGTTATTTTATTTTGGGGAAAACAGTTAAGGTACTGTGTGGAAGTGGTTAGTGAGGTTTTGTGAAGTTATTCAATATTAAATTATTTATTTACTAAAACCTAAATGGTCTAATTCAATCAATAATCTGCAACACAGTTTCAATGAAATCAAATCTTAATTGGTAATTAACAAACATCTTGCATAAAAATACTCAAAAATAATGCACAAAAAAATCAATAACTCGAATAGCTTTCATCTAGCCTAAAAATAGCAGTCACAGCCTAAAAAAACCTTACGAAAAAGCCGGAAAAGCTTGCCGTCAGCCCTGTGCGTAGGGCGGGGCGGGGAGGGGCGCGCGCGGCTCGGGGTGCGCGCGGGGAGGGGGCGCGTCGAGTCGCGCCAGTCGGTCGCGGGGCGCCGCGCAGCCCACACGCGTCATGCGCGCCCTCTAGCGTATTATGTTCCTCCCCGACCTCCCGCGAGCCTGCATGGTGGACGACGTAGCGACTTACTTGCAAGCGCCCTCCTCGGGACAGGTGGCTACAATTATTAACAACAAACCCATATGTAATTAACAATGATCATATTAACAGATGTTGTGAGCTAATGTTGCTTACCTAAACTGCGTCGGCCGCCCGGGTATTTTCGGGACGTACCGATTTCGCCGTCAGATCAATGTGGACGCACGTGATCCTCTAATGTTGTAGGCTGGATGCTACTGGCTGTATGGCCACATCACTAGTAATAAGGTAACTTAAAAAAAAAAAACAAAAATAAGAAAAACACGTGTTCGATGAAGATTGAGAAGAATTCAAATTAAGAATCAAGTGTAACGGACTTCAATAAGGTAAAGAAGTAAATTGTGTTCAAAACAGAGCTTGTAAACAGATCGATGGACATGCTTTCGTATAAAATTGACAGTTGCAAGTTGTGACGTACCTACGTTGAATTTAAAACAATTCAGTGAAAATTTTAAAACCAAAACGATGGGAATGTGAAGCTTTGCCACAAAAAAAACCGACTATAACCTCAAACAACGGGATAATGGTGAATATAAGTTGCAAATTGTATAATATAAAAAAAATAACCTGTGCTAGATTTCATCCTAAATCTTTATGAACGAGCATAACCTTCAAATGCGACTAAATTATTTATACTAAAGGAGAATCATAAAACTGGAACATCTAAAGATCGAGATTTTAATGTAGTTATGAAACCGAAAGACTAAAATTAATTTAGAAACAATCCAATGACTAAGAATATGTTGTCGCGTGATTCAGAATGACAATCATTTTCATTCAATGTGGTCCATAAATAATAATTAGAAAGACTAATCACATGCTTAAATTTAGAAACAAAACTTAAATGCAAATCACGTACAACATTGAACAAAATCCAAACAATATTCAAGTCATGAAATAAAACTGAATCCATTTTCAAAAATGATAAAATTGATATCAATACAAACTTCAACCAATCAAAAAAGAAAAAAAAGAAATCCAACCTCTTTGCTGATCCAATAGCTCCAATCAACATTTAAAAAAAATAAGCCAGTCCGAGGACCACAGATTATAGCAATAATAGAAATGGAAAAAGGTTAGTGAATCGATATGGTGTGGCTAAGATGTGAATAAGTTGACTGCAGGGAAACTACGGCATAGAATAGCATAACGCCCATCGCATCTGCAGTTCACCCTGTTTTGCTAAAATCGGCTCTATCCGACTGCAAAAACAATTTAGTAGTTGTTTTCAAAAAAGTTTTAGTTTTAAAAAGGAGTTTTTATGCGGGTTCGCGGACCTCTGTCGTTTATGTTACGTTACTGTAATGCTTTTAGGTTAGGATAACATGGTTTTGGGAAACGCGTGTTCTTCTTTAGTTGAAGTATTTTTTTATCGTTCTTGTTTCTGTTTGCCGAGATAAATGTTATACCTATTGGACTGTCCTTCGTTATATTGATTACGATTCCTCCTGTGTTCTTTTTGGTATAGTTTTGTGTCTGCGAGAATTCTATATACTACGGATACTCCGAGATTTTATTTCGATTACTTCATGAAGAGTTTAATAGATTCTTCGTTATTGTTTGTTTATTTATACTTTAAAAGACCGTTGTTTTAAAAGCTTTCGTTTATTTTGTTCATATCTTGGAAATTTTGGAGTTATTGGCTCCGTGCCCTAATACTTTGCCCTTGATCTTGATGATGAGAAAACGGTTGGTAAACATAAGCTTTTTATGTAATACTAATAAATCGATTGGATTTATGATTTATTTTCTTTTTTTCTTCGCCATAATTTTGTTTTCTTCGTAAAATTATCTTCACTAAAAACTGTCCATTTAAGTTTCGTCATATAATATCGTTTGATTTCGTGATTTACTTCGCAAATTTTCGTTATTATTTTACTCAAAGCCGCCCCAAAATAATAAAAATATAAAAAGATTTCTTTGGTCATAAATCCGTACCATGTTTTTTGCGAAACAATATTACGGCAATAGTATTTGTAAGTTGAAAGACTCTTACCGTAATATTAATTTTATATTATTTCAATAACCGACATTTCTCCACAATAAGTCAAGAAAATCTCAACCAAACTAAAGCAACATTCAACATAAATTATCGAATAACAATTCAGAGCTTCATATAATACATAAAATTCGTACATACAGATAATATAAACGAGGTTGCGAAGGTACCAACCTCCCAAGTTAGCCGAGCCGGCGCTTATTCAGCACAGATAAACGGACCAGAACTCGACACAACTTGAAATTCTAATTTAATTTCGTACATTTCACTTGTGGAATACGAAGCATTTGATTAAAAGTTAGATCTTGCTGTTTTACAATAAAAAGTCGTGTAATAAAAGGTTTCAAAGGTAATGGATGATGAAATAAAACGAATTGGGGAAATTTATATTTGTATTGAATAACGGGATATGTCCGCAGCTCCACGTACAAATCACGGATTTTGCTTACAAAAATTAGACTTGGGATTACAATGCACAAATGGTTAGGTTCTAGTGTCCTCGTTGTTAAAGAGCCTAAAATAAATTTCAATCTTGCAAAATAGTTACTATTCAACCAATAAAAGAAAAGTAGCAAAATGGAGAATCAATGAGCCTTAAGGAGTACGCAGTATTGATGGAGAGAAATAAGAATTTTATGTTGTTTTCGCTGATTTTATGATTCGGAAATCGGAAGAGTGATGTAATACTGTAATTAAAGAAGAAAAACAAAAGTAAAACGATACAGAGGAAGAAGACCAGCTAAAATAACTTCAAACAGAAGGAATAAAGAAATCAAAACTTGCAAAAACATCTGAGTGCGAGATTCTTACCATTAAAGAAAGGTGATAAATAGATCAAATCAGTTCAAAAAATATTTACAAATTCAGATTTTTATTATTTTATAATCAGATGAACAATGATATTATGTTATGATAAGTGTCACATCAACAAGATTTTCAAACGTTTAAAAAAGGAACAGGGAATAGACAATGAAGAACTCAATCACGGTCTCAAAAAAGAACTATTTTAATGTTTTAAAAACGGAATATTATTAAAAAACTGACGCCCAAAGTACCCGGCCGGCTTGCGTTGAGCAGACCGCGTCGCATCGGTGTTTCTCGATGTATCCCCCTATTATTTCTTCTATCACCCTTTTTGCCACTCGATGTATGAATGTTTTTCACTAACTGTTAATGTTGATATTTTAATGTATCCCTAATTATTGTTAGTTTGGACTTTTTTTTTCTGTCTCCTTTGTGGTGCGTGAAATGTTATGTCATTTTGGATTTTTCTAATGCGTCGGCAGCCTTATATTCTGTGTGACTTGTTCTTTAGTATAAAATTCTCTGAATTATTGTGACTAAACTTCAGTAGACAATCATGATTCTATTTCTGTTATTGTCAATCATAATGATTCACGCGCTACAACGTATATTTTTGTTTGTATTTGGATTGCTACATTGATTTTACGAACTTCTCATCAATAGATTTATTTGATACATTAAAAGACAGCTGGAAAAGCTATAGTTAAATCTTGCGTAAACATAGTAAAAGTCAGTAAAGACAATGTAACATAATGTTCATTTACAAAAAGTGGCCAGGAAAATAAAAAAAAAATTGTCGATGAAAGACGGTTTCTCAAACACAATGTATGGATATACAAAGTACTTAACTATGATTAGGTATTTTGAACCATATGATTTCCTGATAAGTAATTTATTTCCCTGGCCAGCAGTGTTTAGCCGATAATTCTGTATATGTGCATGATTCCCGAATGCACTACCCTAAAAGCGAGAATGTGTTGCACGAACCTGTTATTTTTTTAATGTTCTTTTTTAATTTGACTACTCCAAGCAAAGGAATCCATTAGTGAATTGGATTTGTATATTGATGTTTTTTATTTCGATTGCAGCGCACAGGTAATCCATGTATAATGCCTGTATGTAACCTCGTGTATTTTGACTCTTGATGTCTATATATTTATATTTTAAGCGTGTTTCTTCTTACATCGGATTTTTAACAGGTTTTTAAATAATTTTCTAAAAATGTTTCTACTGTGGAGATAACATCGAAATAGTAAAATGGGTTAATATCTCTAGCGACAGTAGGAAGCTCGTTCAATAAAACAGAGGATTTTTTTGCCATCTATAAATAAACTGAGATAATACTTAGTCCGTTTGACTGTTAAAATATTACGATTCTTATTTTTTCAGCGTTGAAAACTCTGTGACATTTGTTGTATGAGTTTTAACATATATTATGGAGAAGATTACGGCAGGTTCGGTTATTAGCTAAACTAACTAAAGATTATAAACGTAAAGAGGTTTAAACGAGCTTTTCTCTCATATTTTCGTTTAAGGTTTGTACAGTCGCCAGCACATCAAGTTACCACAAACTGTCAAATTGTCTCATTCGATTTTGAACTAGAAATTTGACTGTTTGTGGTAACTTGATGTGCTGGCAACTGCACTAAATATTCTCAAAGTGAAAGCTTTTAGCTATTAACCGGTCTAAGGGTTTTTTTGAAACGGTATACTGTTTAGGGCGTAATGTTACAGCACTATTTTACACACAACAAGCTCCTCGACGGTGCACCTTAATCGATTACTTGCAGCTCTACGCCAACGCTCACGGTTGTGAACATCAAGATCGGAATCGAGCACCGATTATAACAATTTTACATGTAGGTAACGTTAGGCATCATTAGACCTTGAAGGTCTGGGGCTCCTGGCTAAATAACATGCGCACGGGTCGATTTTACGGGATAAGCATCTTTTGCGGAGGTCAGTCTGTGAATGGGTGAGCATCCATTACATACAGAGACCCCTTCGTACCTCGGAAAACATGGTTTTCTTCATTTGTAGATCTTTGACAGTCTTTATGGGTTGTCAAAAGTGTGGAAGTCTGAAATCACTAATTAGTCAAGGAATTTCTGTTATCCAGTAACTGGTTTGTGGTGGGCAGATGAGCAGACGCTCCATATAAAATACTGGCATTCTACTGCCTTTTTTTTTTCTGATGGGAAATCATCAATTGCCCCCCCCCCCCACTCTGGGCGGAGCGGAAGGGAGTGTCAGACTTGTACTGACTAAAACCCATCCATGTTCCTTCTTTGCCCTTTGTGTTCTAGGGCCACGGTATCTCTTTCGAATAGTCCCGCAGCCCTGGCAGGCATCGGCCCATGCGGACCCCTACTTGGTTGCTGACATCTCTTTGAGGCGCGCGTGGAACACGAACGCGCCGTCGACACGGCCTGTCGTCATAAGACGGCCGGACGGAGGGCTAGCCGGACGTGAGGTTCTTTCCCTCTCACGTCCCGCCACCTCCTTTACTAGCATGACTGCTTCGCAGTGACGGCTTCCCATTCCCTCTCGCTCCGGACCATGGCTTGAACCAGGGCCGGACGCGAGAGATCGCCGCCGACAATATTCTACTGCCATTATCCCAATTTATTTTAGATCGGCGCAGCATGTGCTCTTCTTCCAGACTTCTCCAAAGTCAAATTCAAACTCGAAAGCATTTATTTCAAAAGGACCGTTACAGGCTCTTTTAAATGTTAAAAACGATGAATCTACAGTCACAGTCACAAGGCATAATAAATTGTGAAAGTACTGTAGTTGCACATTCCAAAGCGTAGACCAGTAAGGAGAAGAATGGGCAAGAAACTCCTTGGTCACTCTTTAAAATCAAAATATTTTTACGAGATCCTGGTTACATCATTCATGTTGTAATTATAGACATGAGAACAATACAGATAGACTGCAAGACGACCCCAACATCTTTTTAAAAAGACAAGGCAAATGATGATTATACCTTAGAATATGCGGACCGTCAGCTTCAACGTATTTATTAAAAAAAAAGAATTCATGATAATAATGAAAAGAAAACTTTCTAAATAAGCATTCACTATTGAACGTTTCAAGTTCATCAGCATCCTACACAAATACTTACATAAAAACATATTGAGGAGAAGCAAACAGAAATAAAGTTTATTACAGTCATAAGTGTATCTCTGGTAGCAAACAATAAAAAATAAGGAAGAAATAAATAAGCATAGACAAAGAGGATTTACTTATAATTTCTATGTATGGAGGTCGTAAATCTTTGATAGAACCTTTTTATGTGTTTCATTTGGCTAATTGTCTGTGATATAGTAATGAGGATGCTATGGTATATATAACTTTGTGTTTGGGGCTCTCTCTCTCTCTCTCTATCATCACCTGCCTACTTTTCCCAACTATGTTGGGGTCAGCTTCCAGTCTAACCCAGTGAATACCAGTATTTTACATGGAGCGACCAGTTGCAGACAGTATGTCTAAGTCCTTTAACGAGGGTGTGCTATACACCTCTGCTAACGCTTTCGTTACAATACAGGCATGATGTTATGTAATGAGCCCAATCCTTATGAGGTCAACTTAGAAAGAGCTATCTCTCTGTATGAAAAGGACAAAAAAAGGCATTCAATGGGATTATATGAACTTAGAGGGTTGTATTGATGATTTTAATTATTATAATTCTGTAATACATACGTGTTACGATCGCAAAACATATTTTGTTCAACATACAGCCTGACACTGACCTGCAAATTGCAAAAGAACGTAAGAAAATTTGAATTTCGCGGGTTACCGTGGCGTTTCCCACTTATACTCAGCAGTCAGGTTGACGACCTCTAGACCAACAATCTTAGTCTTTTTGCCACACTAAAAAACTCTTTTAAAAATAATTAGGTAATTACCAATTCCCAACATTAACATCTTAAGTCCCACTTAACACTACCGTCCCAACCACCCAAGTTCCGTGATACATCATACTTTACTCGCCACAATTTATGTAGTAACTTGTATATAGTTCCATCAGTATGCGGCCTACGTCTTGTTTACAAGATAACGCTGAAATCTTATATTGATGCTGTAAATCACGGGTAGGGAGGGAAAACATGCGGACAAGGAAAGGTTATTATTTTCTGTAAGATGTTGCGGCGTGCGGTTGGTATAATCCACTTTGGTGGCGTTAGGTTGGCATGATTTAGTTAGTATGTAATTTAATTAGGCTTAAAGTGAGGGGTATTGGTAATTTTGCGGGCTTTTGGTGTGCTGAGCTTTTAAAATAGTCAGATCTAGGTGATTTTCTAAATGACTTACTAACGATTATTATAACGAGTGATCAAGTGTAAAATACCCCTAATGAAGCCCAAAGGTACGTCATTGCAAATTTATTTTTTTGTTCTAGACCGTACCTGGGAACCTTTTAGTTAATCAGATATTGGTGGTCAAAGTTTCAACGTTTTGAAATACTTCCACGACCCCGTACTATTCAATGCATCCACCAGCATAGTGTTTTGCGTTATATGGAGTCCTACTGTAGAACGTGATTTTTCACCTCAAAAAAGAGTCGTTTCCCAGCAATACCTTTTGCGTAAGGTTACTTAGTTTGATGTACAGAATGCTTGGTTGACGGCTTTGTGAAGGGTCCGTTTACACCTTGTATACAAGCAGATGTGGAAAATCAATCGTCAATGCATTTAATTTTTTTCAGTTTTGTCTTTGGTTGCTGTTAGTTAATTTTCTGTTTTTTTTTTCGGAGAACGTTATTATAGATTTATTCTGAAGAACGATTATATAACCTAGAAAAAAGTTAAGGTATCTTAAATTTACGTCTATACGTCGTCGTCAAAACAATTCAAATTGACTTTCACGTAAAACAAGAAAGAGATGAAACTACGGTACAGCTTTCGTAGATCTTGAATTGACTGTTTGACAATATGTATAAAATAAATAAATTCTAGATGGTTATCAAGGAATGATTATCACCTCACTTATGTTCTATTTACCTGTTTAATTTGCTTTCGGCGAAGTATGACTTCTTTTCTCACACATTTCTTCAAATCTCTTGGTAACTTTGTAAACAAAAATTGTTATTAACTTTTTCTGAGAACTTTTTAAGGAAATAACTGTAATGTAAACAGAAACAGCCATTAAAACATAACACTTTAAAACCCCAACTATTAACCAAATTCGTTCCCAAAAAAGATGTCAGATCTTTAGTTTTAAAAGTTAATTCGTGTTAAAAAGTGCTAGAAAATTCAGGAACGGCAATCTAAGTTAAGTTGGAATGGTTAGACATTACCGTTTGGTTAGCTGATAGCTGGGGGCTGGTGCCAACTGTGACTGCTGTGCCAAGGGACCCTCGGGATGCGACCTTCGTGGGAAAATGTTGATTTTTGTTTGACGTTTTGACGTTTTTGTAGAAGAATTGCTTTAGAAACTGAGATCTTCTTGGGTAAAGCACTGACTTAATAGAACTGGCGAAATGTGGGTGTACTATTAGGTACACCTCTGCCTAACCAGGCGTGATGTTATATTATGTTAATAAAACTTTATCAACTTTTTTACTTATTTACTGTTTAGGCAATGCAATACAAAAATACAATCATATTTTTTGCACTATGCGGTGAGACTTAAGAGTAAAAATAAAAATTAAAGTCATTTATTCAAACTGGGTTGAAGATCAGCACATTTTGAACGTCAATTACACAAGACAGTTCCCCAAAACGCCCGCCTTTCGCCTTTAAAAGTGAGCTTTAGAAGCTTTTCGTTTATTTCGCAACTATATCGTAATTATTGTTGGTTCGAAAGTAATTTTCTGTTACAAGATAAACTTCCAATTATTTTCAGAAACAATATAGAAATAATAAAATCTTCATTCTCGTTTTGAATGAATTGTGTAAGCATCTCTATGGCCAATTGATTGAACGTATGACTTACATATTATACCGCCGGCACCTGTTTTTCTACCTACCCTATAACGGTAACCTCCTTGAAGATACTCTAACAAATGTGCCACAACGCACGTGGTGCGTGCTGCTACCACCGTCACGACTATGCGAAACGTGCATGTATGTACTTAACGTGTTTACTAAGAGTACACTTGACCAAGGAGTTTGGTTGACAGGCAAAGAAGAATGAACAGTACAATAATGGATATAAAGAGACCCTTAACGAAGCTGACAGGCACTTGTTCACCCCAATTGCGATCATTTTTTTGTTCTGGACCATACCTGGGACCTTCTAGTTACGGAGATATTGGAGGTCAAAAACTTTACTTTAAATACCTTCTACGCTTGTTTACGGCTGAGCCACCCGGATCGATCTTTAGGTTAAGCCGCGCTTGCCTAGGTTGGTCTGTGGATGGGTGACCACCCATTACATACCGAGTTTCCTCCGTGCCTCGGAAAGCACGTTAAGCCGTTGGTCCCGGGTGTCATTTGTAGATCTTTGACAGTCGTTATAGGTAGTCAGTGGCCCAAAAAGTCTGACAACCAGTCTTACCAAGGGGTATCGTATTACCCAGTACTAACTGGGTTGTGGAGGTCAGATAGGCAGTCGCTCCATGTAAAATACTGGTATTCAGCTGCATCCGGTTAGACTGGAAGCCGACCCCAACATAGTTGGGAAAAGGCTAGGCAGATGATGATGATAGATAAAGACAGCCTTCGATTTCAAAACAAAAAGCTTTTCCAAGCTTGATTATAAGATCCTGCACGGCATCCTGCCGTTGGGGTCGCTCTATTTTTTCAAAGTCGGTCCATTATCTCACCCTCTTAAAACAAACATTGTGTCTTAAAATAAATAAAGCGATTATCATTACTACTCGTAATTAAAATCAAAAGTTATTTATTCAAGTTACGAGTATGCTGATAATCAGTACTTTTTGAACGTCAAAATTTTCAAGAGACCCCGAAATGCCCATAAGCATAAGCATAGCATAATCAGCCTATTAATGTTCCCACTGCTGGGACGCAGGCCTCCTCTCTATGAGAGGGAATGGGCTATAATCCACCACGCGAGCCTAGTGCGGGTTGGTAGATGTCACATGTCTTCGAATTTTTGGTTCTAGGACAAGCCGGTTTCCTCACGATGTTTTCCTTCACCGTTTTGAGAGCAGTGGTGATGAAATAACTTAAACAAAGTAATGCGCCTGGCTGGGTTCGAACCCACGACTTACTGCTCGTAAGTGGTGGCCCAGTGGTGGAGGGCCACCGCTGCTCTCAAAATGCCCGTCGAAATGCCCGCCGTACGCCAATTCCTAATGTTTTATTATCATCATTTCACTGTGTGCAATCATCAGCCATTTCCCAACTATGTTGGGGTCGGCTTCCAATCTAACCGGCTGTAGCTGAATACCAGTATTTTACATGGAGCTACTGCCTAACTAACTTTCACAACGCGTTAACTGTGTCACAAGTATAAAAACACGTATGACTTCGTTTAGAAGTTTTATCGTTAGTTGCAACCAGGATATGTTATGATGAGCTGCCTGGGTACCAATCTCTGTGGTTGACTGTACTATAGTGTAATGAGGTATGTTGAGTGTAGTATTTACTATCACTAAGCAGTTACCAAGAAAAGTGTCATCGTTAGTTTCTTTGTAGTATTTTTCTCGTAAAATGTGTCATTTAAACGTTTTTAGATTAATTTTCGTTTACGTTTTATGAATATTTAAACTTACGCCATTTTTTCCATGGGATATGCAGAAACTACAGACCGCCTCCTGCTATAATCCTTACTTACTCCTTTTGCTTTTTCGTGTATCGATTTAAATAATTTAGTTATGTATGTCTACATGATCAAAAATGTGAATGAAACCACTACATGAAAAATGAATGTAGAAAAATGGATGGAGAGGGAGAGCAAGGCCAAAGAAAAGATGGATGGATTGTGTGAAGAATGACGTGAAAGAGAAAGGAGTAATTGATGCCGTGACGCCTGACAGGGAAGAATTGATGAAGTAATCGTGTTGCGCCGAACCCAAGTAGAATGGGAAAAGAACAGGAAGATGAAGTCTACATGATCAAACGAACTTATAAAGATGATTATTTAAATATTTGAAAACTTGAGACAGGCTGTTTTTCGATAAACCTTTTTACCACATCAGAAGCTATGTCGAAGTAATTTCAATACTTCTTGCAGTTTAATTCATCTTGGATGATTAAAGCCAAGAAAAATTTCACTTTACCAAAAAAGCTCTGATTGTCTCGTTTTCCCGGTCGGGCAAAGTGTTATCGGGTTTTTCCATTAGAAATTTCTCTGTAGCAGCCAGGGCGTCTGGATTTGTGCCCCGTTGATGGCAATAGACTCCACCCCAATTACATGGGACTAAAACATAACTGGCGAAATGCGAGTATTCTGTTAAGGTACATCTCCGCCTTACCCTTCGGGGACAACTTAAAGGCTGTTATGTTATGTTATGCAAACAAAGTTAAAAAGATGATTATTTAAAAACTGAATCGGCTTTTCACTAAAATGTTTCACCACATCATGAGCTATATCGAAGAAATTTCAATACTTCTTGCAGTTTAATTCATCTTTGTTGATTAAGGCCGAGAAATTCCACTACAGCAACAAAGCTCCGAGTCATTTCCACACCGGTACCTCCTCATCACGGGTTATTTTAAGGTGTCTACACACTGTCCTAGTTCCACACCGTGTGTGCAGGGCACATTGTGTAACCTCTGGCTTATGAGGTCGTCTGACTAATTAAGAACTTTTAATTGATGGCTTGTTTTTATTTTTACACCAGTCATGCAAATCCGTCTTGCGCACTAAAACGCGTATGATCTATAATCACACTGACTGACTGACTGTCCAACTTGAGTTCAAGTAAATACTTATGCAAACATTTTTATGCACTAGACAGAATTTAAACGAAGGAAGAACCGTCAAAGAAAACAAAGCAAAGAATTCTAACTTTTGATAGTTCTAAAAACGTGACTTTCACCAAAAAAAAAAGTCGTTTCCCAGCAATAATTTTGCGTAGAGTTACTTAGTTTGATGTACAGAATGCTTGGCTGACGGCTTCGTAAAGGGACCCTTTAAACCTTGTAGATTAAAAGAAACAATAAAAATGATAGACAGACAGACGGACGAGTAAACAATCAGTGTCCCGATAGAGTACCGTTTTCACCCTTTCATTTACACTATTACCAAAGAGTTTAGATTATTTTGTGTTCAGTGTAGTCCCGTGCTTAAACGATTGTGGCCATCATAATGCTGTACAGTAATTGAACTGTATATTGCTTTGCTCGTGGGCACAGGTTCTTAGGCAGTGTTACTTGACTCATCATCTGCCTAGCCTTTTCCCAACTATGTTGGGGTCGGCTTCCAGTCTAACCGGATGCAGCTGAATAACAGTATTTTGCATGGAGCGACTGCCTATCTGACCTCCACAACCCAGTTAGTACTGGGTAATACGATACCCTTTGGTAAGACTGGTTGTCAGACTTTTTGGGCTACTGACGACTGTCAAAGATCTACAAATGACAGCCGGGACCAACGGCTTAACGTGCTTTCCGAGGCACGGAGGAAACTCGGTATGTAATGGGTGATCACCCATCCACAGACCAACCTAGGCAAGCACGGCTTAACCTAAAGATCGATCCGAGCGGCTGTTATTATTTAGCCACGAGCTCCTGACAGCAGTAGCAGTGTTACTTGACTACGGCGTAGCAAATATTTTCGTAGCATGAAAAAGTTCCTATTTCTAATAGGTAAATGCCGTACGCATTTACCTATTTATAAATACTAAGAACTGATGAGAATGGGCTTGTTTCTTCATGTGTGTGTATTTTGGTTTGTCGGAAAATAACTAAGTGACAAAACAATATCGCTCAAAAAAATATTTCTCGAGTAATTTTTTTTTTAAATTTCAAATCGCTTAGTTGACAGTTCCTGTGACCCGAGGGCTGGCCAAAGGCTGAGCGTTGCCATACAACGTGGCAACGCCGCCAGTCTCTTGGGTACATTAACAGTTGACAGCGTTGAGGAGGAGATGTTTTTGTCGCCATTTTTTAAGTTTATTGTTAAGTTAGTTACTTTAAGTTATTTTAATTTATAAATGTATATAATATATTCAAAATAAAGAGATCAGCATATTTTTCTAGTTAAATTTACGTTTCTCTATTTACGTATGTTCAAGATTGATGAATTCTATGAAAGTCGAGATGATTTACTGTTCCTTATCAATTAAGATAGGTACAGGGAAGGTATTTTAAAGTTTTAATGTTATTCTTAATGTAATACGTTGATTTTTGAATCGAAAATACTATCATCCTACAGCATTTTCGTTAAATTATTTGCAACAAGCACAATCAGTATCATCCATTGATATGAATAAATTCTTAAAATTACGGAATTATTATTTGTGAAACGAGTATTTTTAATTTTAAAATCTACATATTTACTTTACGAAAAACCTCAGGTCCTTATTACTCTTATCATAATTTTACGTTTGTTTCAACATTTCAACATTTGTTTCAACTTCCATTTTCAAAAAAAAAACTGTCCCAAAATTATTCAATGAGATCCGTCTCACCTGTTTCTTGAGGACGTCACAAGATGGCCGCCGTACCTCATACACGTGGCCTGCCAGTCTCATGCCAACTGGCATATTCCGCCCTTGACACTGCTCTGCTTCTCCCAATGTCTAACTAGCATTATGAAATATTGCTTCCTTTCAATTTTACGTAATTAGGTGGTGATTTAATTGGGTAACTGAAGCTTTTTGGTGTGGTGATAGATTTATCTTTGTTGTTTATCACAGGATAGAGAAAGCTTGTGCAAAATGTATTCCAATTTTCTGTAAATGTTTTGTAAGTAAAAATAATAATTATAGATCTTTGACAGTCGTTAAGTAGTCTGTGGTACGAAAGTCTGACAACCATTCTTACCAAACGGTACCCAGTAATAACTGAGTTGTAGAGGTTAGATAGGCAGTCGCTCCATGTAAAATACTGGTATTCAGCTGCATCCGATTAGACTGGAAGTCGATCCCAACGTAGTTGGGAAAAGGCTAGGCAGATGATGATGGTGTTTTGTAAGTAACAGGAATTTTCGTTTTGCAGAGAAGCGTCATTGTCCATGCTTTCCGGGTAGTTATTTTAAGAAAACGTTTACTAAATAAGAATTATACAAAATTTATTACTAAGGGCTAAAATAGGTAGCGATCCAGTTTATTATATTTATTTATTATATTTTCCGGTCTTCCTTTACTCTTATTAATTTGCCGTATCACAAATAAATTAGTCACCACAATTTATTTGTGGTCAGCGTAGCATGTCTTTTTCCATACTTCTCTATTACTCGTCATCTCTTCTGACACCTCTTTTCTAGTCATATCATCCTTTACACAGTCCATAGTTTTTTTGGTCTTCTTCTGCTCTTATTTGTCGTCTATTATAACTTCAAAGTAAATACGTAAACCTCAATGCTTTCGTACTAATGACTTTTGTTTCTTTCAACCGTCATTGAACAAGCATATTTTTAAATTAAAAATACATCTTCATAGGTCTCGAGTTCGAACCCAAGACACGCATCTCTGATTTTTCGGATTCATGTTCGTATTGTATAATAATTATCACTTGCTTCGGTGAAGGAAAACATCGTGAGGAAACCAGCATGCCTGAAAGATATTTCTCGACGGCATGTATAGCCAAGTCAGAGACCTATCTAGATATATGGGCTGCACAAAAACTCCACCACACCACACGATATAGAAGATACTATACTAAAAAACTGGTTTTTTATTCGGCAAAATTACCGGCTGAAAAAAATCAGATACAATTCCCTCAAAAAGTTTTTCAAAATTCGCTTTTTCCCTTTTAACTCCTGAAAGTCTGAAACCTGTAGCTGACAACAAAGGCTTCCGTGAAATAGATACGGGTATATTTCAGTATTTCAGCGAGATATGTATCGTTCTGGTATCGACTGCCGTTCAGATTCGATCACTGATACCGATACCCCTCCGTTCAGGTGGAAGAACCGGCGTTTACCTGAAACTTTTAACCTTTTTATTGATAGCGAATTTTTTTATTTTACGGAGTCTGTTTTCTTTTGAGTTACTGGCATTTTCACGACTTTATTTCCCCGAGGGATAGGCAAAGGTATACCATACTCTTCCATTATGATAGACGTAAGTCTTCGGGCTATATAAGTTCATTGCCATAACTGAGGAACCATTCAAGCGCTACTTCAGAAAAAACTCCATGACAAAATCAAAAGTTATTATTATTACAGCTAGCCCATGTTGTCTTACTGCTGGACAAAGGCCTCCCTCCATTCCTTCCAACGGTCACGATTTTGTGCTACTTCTTTCCAATCCTCAAGGAATTCAGTTCGCCTCGCCATCTTCTTCGTGGTCTGCCGTGACCCCGTGTCACTATTTCAGGGCACCAATCCTGAGCTGTACGGGACCACAGTTCGTACTGCATGCGACCAAAAGCAGCCAAAAGTTATTTATTTAAATAAGGGTGAGGTCCTTCAAAACGCCCACCCTTCACATTTTACCCAACACTAGGGTTGAACCTAGTACTCCACACTTTACAGGTGGACTTGTGACCAGGTCATAAGGTAGTTATTTTATTTAGCTTATATTCATGACCGATATTCTATTTGTGATACAAACATACGTCGTACATTGTGCTGTAATCAAAACACAGTCTTGTGCTCTCGCCGGTTTGATCCAGTTTTCTTAAGCCCTTAGTAATTAATTAATTGCGCCCGCACGGGATGATAGTTAAATTCAAATTTTGTCCCTACTTTCTCAGCCTTAACCGTTTTTCCCGATCGCACTATCAAGAAGATTATTTCAGGGTGAACTACACTATTGAGGAAACGATGGCAAATACTCATCACCTGCCTAGCCTTTTTCCAACTATGTTGGTGTCGGCTTCCAGTCTAACCGGATGCAGCTGAATACCTGTATTTAGAACTAGTCCTCAACTTTGATGTATATTAATCACAAAGTGAATGCTGCAGTAATATTAAAACGAGAGCCAATAAATTTTCACAATTTGGGATTATTCTGGCCCTTAAGCCACATTGCATGTATTTGCGATGAATCACGAACATTGTCTACATATGTACGTGAACAGTGATATTATTGGGCTGCGATCACGCTTGCCAACCGTGGTGATAACGTGTATATGACATGGTGGTGGTTTATACATAAGTAAAAGATCATTCGATGTATCAGAATAGGCAGGGTCTTCTGTTTCTCGTTCGGTGTCTTACAGGAACTTACGTGTAACACTTATGGGTGTAAAAAAAAACCCTTAACAAAGCCGAAAGGCACTTATTCTCCCCGTCACTGCGATCATTTTTTGGTTCTGGACCATACCTTTGACCCTTCTAGTTACGGAGATATTGGGGGTCAAAGTTCTAACTTTTTCACAATTTTTTTTTTAAAATACAAGTTTTAATGTTGTAACTTTACGTTAAATATCTCCACAACCCCCGTACTATTTAATGCATCCGGCAGCACAATGTTTTGAGTGCGTTAAATTGAGTCCTACCGTAAAACGCGATTTTACACCTAAAAAAAAAACTCGTTTCCTAGCAATATTTTTTGCATTGAGTTACATAATTTGATATACATTCATGAAAGGTTCGTTTACACCTTGTATGTAAACCTATGCTTAACCTTTCAGGAAATACAGGCGTAATGTTATGTTATTTTTAACGTTGATTAAGACCACCGTAACTGCCGAACTCAGAGACGATTTAAAATGATGTGTATTCTGTAAATGAAGATGTCAAATAAACAGTATAAATGTATCTATCAGCCGAGCCTTTTCCCAACTATGTTTGGGCCAGCTTCCAGTTTAACCGTCTTAATAAATTAAATATTATAAATCATTAACTTTAATTGAGCAGATTGTCAACAAAATTAAAATGTTCTCATTCTGATACATTTTTAGCTGTCAACGTTCCAATATTTGCTGGTCAATTAAATTTTATGTTTCAATAATATTCAGTGTCATGTCCGAGACACAGAATTCGAGAATAAAGCAACATTTACTAAAAAAATACGAAGATTTTTATCAATAGACCAACTAGCTTTTGCCTATTCCACGGAACCATACTAGGGGTCGTCCTTAATTCACGTGAGGTCCAAACAGGGGGAGAGGGGGTCAAGGTCAAATCACAACTAATCACCAGGAGGCAGGCATAATGTGACAATCACGTGTATTGTTTCGTGGTATGAAATAGTGACTGACGTGTAAGATATTGTGTCCCTATTAGGAATTAAATAACGGAGCAAGTGAATTTGTGTCTAAAAACTCGAAAAAAATCTTTTATTGAAATAGATTCTAAAAGTATGCGGTGTGTTCTTTTCAATAAAAAAATACACGTTATGCTAAGAGGGTAAGGAGAGGTAGCCTAAAACGTCACGACGTATCACCAAGGGGAAGGGGGGATAAAAAGTAGCCAATAAATCTCACGTGGTTACAGGATGGCCCCTAACGAGATTGTCCTAACTCAGATCATGATCTATTAATGTGCCGAATTTCATTTAATTTCTTTCAGCTTTAATGAAGTGAAAAAATAACACATAAATCAAGAGTTTATTTTATCTCAGACCCTTTTCAGTTAAAAATACAGCTAGAATGTTCAGTCATTTCATTCACGAGCTCCAAGAAAGCCGCTTAGTCGCTCACTACAAAGAAATTAGTCTTTCCGGACGAAGCGCTTTATGCTGAAAGGTAAATAAAATGTAGAAAAGCTTTTTCACGTCTATCGTTAATTGTGCTTACGTTATTTCAATTGCAGTAGACTACACTACTATGATTTATGAAAGAAACGATCTGTGATTGACAACTATCATAACTGTTAATGTGATTCATTGTACAAAGGTTCGGTTGGTGAGTCTTTCTGAATTCAGACTAAATTCATCATCATCTGCCTAGCCTTTTACCAAGTTCATTGGGATCGGCTTCCAGTCTTACCGGACCTTCACCCCCCGGTCTCACGCTCTTGCATTATAGGGAAACTTCTTTAATACTTTATGTATCCGCGTAAAAGTTGTCTATGTTTTAAAACCTAGAGATAGTCTGTGTGCTATTTTTTCCCAAATCTGTTCAGCCGTTTTTGAGTGCTGAATCAACAAACATGCACACCGTCGGCGTCGCTTGTTTTGATTTTTTTTTTTCGTAATCGTTCAATTTACTTTTTTATATTTTTATTGTCGTTAACAACTACATGGCACTTTTTGTTATTTTTGCTGTATTTCATAAATTCTTATAAAAATACGATCCTTTAATTTTGGTAGCTCCTAGCAATGCTCCATACACATCGAACCAATTTTTTACGTTTGTAATATGTCTGGGATAGGGCCGTCTCAAATTGCATTAAAATGTCATTTTGTAAATAAATGGAGGTTTGTCTATGGGGCGATATAGAAAAATGCAATTAGGATTAGCGTTAGGGTTTCGCAAATTGGCTGCGCCAGTCTATCGTGAAATTGAATTAAAACTGCATATTATACTGACAAAACTTTGTCATGTTAACTTATTGTTTTTGGATATAATTTAGACAATATAAAAAGTTTTATACAGAAGAGAACACACACACAGTTGTACAATTCATTTTTTTTTTTCAAATATACTGCTTACTCTATTTTTTTATATTTGATTAGGTATCTCGCTCACTGAAAATCCTATGTATAATAATAAGTTAATTTGACCAAAAGAAAAGTAACACATCTATATTTATACATATTTATATTATGGTAGGCATTAAGGTAAAATGGTGACAACCGTATTAGTGTAAACTGTATTACGGCTGCCAGCGCCGCCGTCGATCAGAAACGTTGTACAATTTACATAATTCGGGATGTGACACTTTATCACGTGACCTAAGTACGAAGAGGTCACATCTAACGTGCTACCTTCCGTCATTACCCGTTTTTAGGGCCATAAAGATTTTGTTTGAGTTAAAGACTTAATTCGATGTTTAAAAGTCGTCTGTAATAATGACATTACTTTATGATTTCATTGGTGTGAATAAACTCGACTTTTGACTCGCATTATTACTAATTAGACTGAGCTTTTGCCAGATTCTGTTAAAAGTAGTATGACTAAACTCTGGTGCAATGTGTGTACAACGGTTTTATCATAAACAATGCACTTTACAAAACTACAAAAATAAAACTATGACATTAATGATCTCCTGAAAACACATATTATTTTCCAGTCAAACCGATGCGGACAACTTGGGGAACGGTGGCAGATACCACACATACTTCAATACGGTATCTGTCCAAGTCCGGTATCCGAAACAGCGTCCATAACTTGTCCACAGTAGTCATAATCAGTTTTTGTCAATTTCAGCTTCTATAGAAGCTTAACATCTAAGAGCTTGCTTCGAGTTTGATACAGAGCCCAGTTAGTTTTCATTACGCTATTACAAGTCCATATGCCATTATGTTATATCGTGCAATATGTGCAAGCAATACATATCTATTGATATTGGTACATTAGACAGATGACGTATCTAAACAGCAGACTGAACACATCAATTCTCCTTAAAACCAAGCTAATGAGACACATTCCTCAGTTCGTATCAATCAGAAGCCGAATCTGTATCCCGATCTCCGGAATCAAAGACTCGCCACTGCCGACGTCCGTTGCGTTCATTTTTCCGATAATAGCCCGCGCCATCTCGCTCACTCCTCGTTGCGCAAACGCCACCAACCCGAGCTAAAACAGGGCTCAGCCATACTAAATTTAGTTCTGCAACACTGCACCGTGTCATGCCCATAGAAAACATTAACAACCATACACCACACGATATATCGAGACCGCATATTCCCAGCCAGATTTTCGCGATCACAAATTGCTGTATAATATTCAATTAGGTCGCCGATATTGATGGGAGAGCCGGCCGCCCGGCAATTTTGGTTAGCGCATCTGCTGCTCTATACGCGTAACGTTTGATATACGATTAGTTTTCGAACCGTTTTCACCAGGTTTATCCGGTCGATAGTCCATTATCGGCCGATAGCCGGTTAGCTTTCGGACCGTGGCGAGCGGCTCCGAACGGCGACCGTTTGTCCCTCAAGGTGCGTCGCGGGGACAGCTAAATATAACCGCACACGCGGCTCGTCGTCTCACAGTTTTTCCTCGGTCCACCGTACTCCCGGCATGCTGCCAGCTCGACGTCACACCTCTATTACCTCATAAACGCCAAACTTTGAGAAAGGACTTTAAAATTAGCAAGGACGCGGGTTCAAACGGTTACAGACGGGCCGCAAGCTGGGTATTTCTGTACGGCGACACCAGCGCTCCTGATAATTACGCAAGCTTCGGAACATCGAACATGGCGGCCGGCCGCGCGGCAGAAGACGCGGGAGAGATGAGCTGTCACGGGATATTTATGAAATTGGAACTAAAATAGATTCAGTAGTAGCTTGGAGCGAGTCACCTTGACGCGCGTGTCTTATGTAACACGCGCCACGCGAATCGAACGCGACGCGCTCCAAAATCGAAATTCGAAAATGTCAAAAACGTGACGCAATCAGTGACGTGTCGATGTGTGACGTAAGTTTAGTGTTGCCACTCCTCCGTTCGACTAATAAATTTATTGTTTGGCATGTAAACGGATGCGTTCGAGCCAAGAAATTACAGCGTTCAGTAAAAAAAATATTGAATGAAGCAACGGAATGATGGCGCAGTGTAATCGGGCCCGCCTTGCAGCTTTGCCAAACACTATCTTGTTTATAGTTCAACAGTTGCACAAGATTTTTGATTATGGAATGTTTACACCTTCCAGTTTCCTTGTTTCATTGTGAACGGACGGACTTTTGTTCTCTCGCTCTATTTTTTATAGAACTTTTAATTACTCCTTTCTCCTAATGACGGCGGCGCCTATTGAAACGCTGGACCACTTAAACTTAAGTGTAGAAATGACTTTTTATTTTTACCGTCTGTAGGTAGTGTTCCCTAATGATTTTTCAGTGGTACTCGTTTGAGATGGTGGAAGTTTCGTTTGCATGCATTGTTTGATGAGTAAAGTTCGAGTGTTTGAATGTTTTCGGTGCTGGCAATACCTACCGGGTAATGTCAGTTGACATTGTTTGTAACATTGTATGTCTCAATAAATTCGAATATTATAGTCACTTATATATCATTGGCATCAAAATCTGTGTACTTTAATAGTTTTAGTACATTTTAGTTTTATTTATGGGCAAGAATTGAACTAAATTGCTCAGATTTCTGTCCATTAGTTCGGTTTCCATTATTTTAATGGTAGTCTTATTTATTACGCATTCCTCTCAAGTCTCTTGAAAGTAGGTACAAATAATTATCATTCTATAATGGGTTTTCCTGCAAACTTGGACTTCAATTTTCAGGCTACAGAAACAGTCTATTTAAAAATGTTTGAGTACTTTAGAGGAGAAATGATTTTTTTTTACAAAACCTTTTTAGCTCACATTTTTTTTTGTTTTTATTAGTTTGGTAGAAACCGTAAATAAGTATTAGTTTTTCCTTTTCTCTTCATCCTCTATTCTCAAGGATTTGTCGACATCCTTATTTTTTTAGCATATTTTTTTTGTCTGACCGCCTCTCTGGTCTAGTGGTGGCAAGCGGGTCTGTTGTGTTGAGGTTCAATTCCCGGGTCAGGCAAAGTGTTATTGGGTTTTTCCATCAGGAATTGAATTATTAACTAGGAGCCACGGAGTGTGGGTTTGTGCCCGGTGGATGGTAATAGGCAAAATATGTAATAGGGGCAACCCCTATTACATGGGACTTAAGTATAACTGGCGAAATCAGGGTGTACTTGTTAGGTACACCTCTGCCTAACCGGGGTATGTAATACCCCGGTTAGGCAGAGGTGTAATTTTATTTTTTTCATTCTGGATTTTTCTATATAAAGACGAAAAACGTTAACAAAAGTTCTACTTCGACAGTCCCCAACCATAACCTAACCCAACTTGATGTAGACAAGCCGAAACCTATTCTAAAGTTGTGAGGTCCTTTATTATTCTCCTACCGTATGGCACGTGGTACGGAATCATAATGTACGTAAGCTCGTTGCTCGGCCGTATTGAGGAATTAATAGGCTTGTCTGTTTAATATGGCTCCTAGGTTGTTGCGGGTTATGTTACCTTGACATAAGTACTGATAGTGGTGGTGAATTGATAGGCTTTTGTTTTTTTTTAGGTCAGTTTTTTGGGAAAAATTGTCTATTGTTTTTTTAATTTTTATATTTTAGTGGCATTGCGATGGATGCTTTCAGTAAGAGTAATGTAAAAACCAAAAAAAGATAAGTAGCTTTAATTCAGTGGTGTATTTATTTATTAATTTGGGTTTAGCTTCATTTAAAGTTTATATTCCTATTTACATCTGTATAAAAAAAATTATTTAACAAAAGCTTTTGACACGAGATAAAAAAAAAAAGATTAGGTGATTATTCATTAACGTTACTTAAAGTTGCGTCTCTTTACTTTGATCAATGTTTATAAAATATACCCCTAGTTTTCATCTCAATTTCATGACAGCAGTCTGTTTTATTCAGTTTCCGTGTTACAAATAACTGAAACGTCTTCTTTACATAAACTATTAATTAGAACACATTTTGAGAACATTTCATCAATAAACCAAAGACGACAATTCGGCATCTGCCTAGACTTTTCTCAACTGTGTTGGGGTCAGCTTCCAGTTGCAGCTAAAACCAATATTTTACATGGAGCGACTGAGCTGACCTCCACAACCCGGTTAGTACTGGGTAAAACGACATTAAATAAACCAAAGACGACATTTAATACCAATAATCCAAACAGTCGATAACCATCAATTTTTCCAACGCAACGCCATGAAATACACGCGGGCGGCCCGCCAACCCCGGCCATTGCAAATCACGGACCCACAAACCACAAATTGGGTGCCAGTAATCATAACTTCGCTACACCACACAACACTACTCCATATCTTACGATAAGCCGCTGACAACCCTACCAGCCGGGATTAGTGACGTGCTAGCCTGTAATCCCGGCATATCCCGGGACAACACGGGAACTATTTGCATACGATCGCAGTTAAACGTCATCTGCGGGATTTGAGACAGTGCTGCGTCTTAGCGGGATTGCAGCAAGTCGGTAGTAATTTTGTGTAATTTCAACCCGGGATTACAGGGGGTCCGGGCTTAGGGTGGGTAGGCATGTAGTCGTGTCGTTATGGTCTAAGGTTCGACTGCTCTCGAGTTATGGGATGTACAGATCTTGGTTTGGGCTTATGGTGTTTATGCTTCGGGCTGGGACTGTTTTGTCTCTGTAGTTTAGTTTCAGGCTTCCCTTAATAATGAAAGGAGATCACATTAATTCACTATCAAAATTAACTTCATTTATGATTTTTTCTCAATTGAGACGGGTAGGTAAACATATGTCCTCTATCTCTACTTAAATGTTTTCTATATTAGATAAGAACGAAATACTGGGAATAATACAAACTGACTACGGAAAAACGAAAGCACTGTTAAACGACCGTAAATTTCCTTCAAACGAAACCTTCCCACAATTAAGGATCCATCAATAAAAATCTCTTTAATTTTCTCATTTAAAGATTCGCCCAAAAATCAAAAATCTTCCACCAAAAAATTTACCATCCTTCTACTGCACATGCACATTGACCCAAATTACAACCGAACCCGGGTGAACGATCCTCAGCCTTATGCAACAATGACAACTGACAATACGATTAACATAACATATTTATTATACGCCACGTCAACTGTTCCATTGTAAAAAAAACTTCGTCGTTCGTGATTAGAATCCAAGCGGCGTATTTGCAAATAATTGTCAAGCAAGTGCAATGGCCTACGCTTACCTTGTGTTACGTGTCGAGAATTGGACATAGGGATTGGATGTTGGGTTTTTTGTTATAACGGCAGTTCAGGAATTACCAGTGTGAGTGGATATTGTTATTGTTATGTAGAAATTGAGTTTTTGTAATTTGCATAGATATTCTTGAGTCATTTCGTGCCATTCGGACGGTGTGAAGGATGACATGTCTAGAAACGAGGTGCAGCTGAGATGACGAATTAAAGAGAAGACTATGGAAGAACAAGACATGCTGCGCCGACTCCAAATATATTAGGATAAGGAAAGGAGAAAGATGATTCTTGAGTCGCTTCGTGGCTCTGATTAAGATAATATGGCGTATGTAATATGTTGTGAAGAAAATTTTGGATATGAATGTGGATGGCTCTAATTAAGGGTAGAGGAAGACCAAAGAAACAATGGCCGGACTATAAGAATGATAATATGGCTAGAAAGGAAGTGACTGCTGAGATGACGACTAAGAGAACAGTGTGGTATAAAGACATCTGCACCGACCTAAAATAAATTGGCAGAATGGTGATTATTATGGATTCAGAATTTAGACTAAAGCAATTGGATTGCATTAAGACATCATTGAACTACAATATTTTGAGACCATGTAAAGGCGATGGTCAAAAATGGCCCTGGCAGTTTTCCTAGTTTTTTATACTGAATAGGATTGAGTTTGGCCGCAGCTCGCCTGATGTGAAGCTTCTCCAAAGTTTTGCCAGAATATTACCTATAAGGTTCTCAATTTGCCTCGTACGGCTTGCTTCTTGCCTTTTACTGAGAAGATTATCGATGCCTGTACTCCTTTTGTCTGACGCATTTAGGAAGTAGATTAAATCTAATTTCTTGATATATGCAGCACTGGGTCCAACTTTATAGGCGCCTCTACGATCTCTCAAAAGGCGCCGTACCAGATCTTTGATTCAGAGGGCGTGCAGAATTGAGACATCTATGCACTTCTAAAGTAGACATTGTAGATTTTCTTAAGCTTCCCCATACGTTAAATAATATGAAGTAAAGATTGCATTCCTCTTTTTTTAAAGAGTTTAAATTTTTTTAGAAAATGAATGATTTTGTTGTGATGCCTTTATGTATGCCTTTTTATCTGCAGGCCTAGTCTGTTCCCAAGTTTGTTGGGGTAAGCTTCTAGTCTAACCGGATACTTTACTTACTTAATACTTTACTTGGAGCGACTGCCAATCTGACCTTCACAACTCAGTTAGTGTTTAACAAGTTTCCCCTCCCAAGACTATTTAATTAGTCTATTCAATTTCACTGACGTTTCAGTAACATTGTATAATACCAAATTGCGGGTAAAGGTCTGTAATAATATTGTTGTTACAAAAGCTTTGTATATGGCCAGAGTTAAAAATCTGTAGACAAGATTTTTCTAAAATTTTTGTTATTCGAATTCCCCGTCAAAACAAGACTTCTATTTTTAAAAATACTGGCCAGTGATTTTTAGAAACAAAACTTTTATTAGAAATATCGAATTTTTGTTATAAATCGAGGTTACTGACATTAAATAGTCCACTAGACGTTCGCAACACATTTCTAGGCTATAAAATAGGGCTAAACTCACGTGTCGTTTAATTTAGGACGGATAGAACCTTGGAGTATTTGTGTGCGGGCAACATTGTGTGCACAATGTGTGAGCAAGATATGTCGGGCTTTAATCGATGTTTTGTTGTTTCTGGTGGGTGGTTGTTACAATAGATGGATGGAGTTGAAGAGGTAGACGAAACAGAAGATGGATGGATTGAATGATATGATAGAAAAAAAGGAGTAAATGATGGCTGGAAAAAAAGTGTTACGGATACCCCAAGTAACATGGCCCAATGGCAGGAAGATGATGATGGTAGTGTTAGAAATATATAAGAGGTTTCAGTCGCTAGACTAGAATTTAGTTTGACTCAATTAAGATTGTCATCAACACGCTAAGAAGTAGAAGACACTGCACCATTTATAATAACTTTTCACTTATAACGTTGAGGTCAGATAGGCAGTCGCTCTATGTAAAATACTGGTATTCACCAGCTTCCAGTTTGGTTTTCTGGAACGACTGCGTTCGAGGATTTAGTATAAGCCTGGACTAGTAGGAGCTTTAAAAAGAGTAGGACCTTTGGTGTCTCCGAAAAGGTCAAGTTTTGTCCTTCATATTGTGACTAGTTATATAGACTTACTAACTTTTAGAAATGAAGATCGTCATTTCTTGATGTGTTAGATAATTACTAAGTAAAACTTTTTGAATCTTCAGCTAAATTAGTGAATTCCAACGTTGCATAGATATCGAAAAAATCTTGTGGGACGGACGGACGGATATAAAAGTGACATTTTAAAGATTTAGTTTTTTTTTAGGGTCGGAGCTATAAAAAGGATGTGCTTAAATGACAAACGGATATGACAAAACTATAACAGCTCTATGGTAACTACTGGAACTTTAAAAAGCCTCGCAAATAAAATATAGCACCTATTAACATAGCAATAAAGCCATTCCGCGATACTTTAAAACTATTAGCATAACCTTGGCGATTTGAGAAGGCGATCGTTTGAGAGGATGCCAAGCAAAATATTAGCTTCTCAAACTGGTTGGGTTACACAATTGGTTACAAAGATAAATCAGAAAGTTTGTATAGTGCCTAGATCGTGGAGTCCCATGCAATTTTCTGTATCACTGCAGTATTGGAAGTTTTTAAATGATTTGTGGAGTAAGAACTGTTGTCTACCTACTTCTGTTTTATTTCTTAATAAGATTTTTTGTTTGTCTGTTTTGCTGCAGTAGCGGATCGGCCTTGGATAGCGGGGTCGTGGTTTCGATTCTCACATTGGGAACTATATTATGTATGGCCTATAAATAAATTAATAGCAGAATTTCGGTTAGTTGAGTTAGCGTGAAATTGCATTTTTTATGCAGTTGTAAAACCTACCTGATTGTTGGCTGGCTAGACTTTTTCCACAGGATGAGCTGTGCTCATTCTTCATAACTTCTTTTTCCATATTTTTCTTATAGTCACCATCATTGTAGTCACCATCTTTCTAGCCTTTGACACCCTATAGTCATCTTTGTACTCGTGGAGGAGCTCGTGGCTAAATAATAACAGCCGCTCGGGTCGACCTTTAGGTTAAGCCGTGCTTGCCTAGGTTGATCTGTGGATGGGTGACCAGACCGAGACAGATACCGAGTTTCCTCCGTGCCTCGGAAAGCACGTTAAGCCGTTGGTCCCGGGTGTCATTTGTAGATCTTTGACAGTCGTTAGGTAGACAGTGGCCCAAAAAGTCTGATAACCAGTCTTACCAAGTGGTATCGTATTACCTAGTACTAACTGGGTTGTGGAGGTCAGATAGGCAGTCGCTCCATGTAAAATACTGGTATTCAGCTTCATCCGGTTAGACTGGAAGCCGACCCCAACATAGTTGGGAAAAGGCTAGGCAGATGATGATGATGAGTCATCTTTGCACATTCAGACTCAAATCTATTCTCATACATACACAATCTCCCGCCTTTTACCCAAAGGGGTAGGCAGAAACCACAGAACGCCACCTGCTACCATCCTCACATACTCCTTTTGCCTCGTCCACGTCCATACATCTGGTCATACACGCACGCCGGTTGCGAGTACTACACACCTGACCTTTCTGAAGAATTTGTTCTCATCCATTTAATACCGATACGATAGAAGAAGTTCCCTACATCATCTTACAGTTGTCGTTTATTCTTTACATTCGATTCTTCCCATCCATTTTGTTTGTCTGTAAGAAACTCTTAGTGCTAAGTCCGCCATTGGTGTTTTGATTTTCCTCTTCTAACTGTGCAATTAATCTTTTTGTTTTGGTATCTTTTTAATAACTAGGTAAGTGAGGTTCGCTATTGACTGCGATTTTTTCTCAATGATCTTTACGAGGTAGAACAGCGACCGATACACAGAAAAATAAAAGTGGCTCACGCACTCACTGATTGACTTACCAACGGCCAGCCCGAACTTAAAAAGCTGAACTGTTGTACAGACTTTTACTTTATGATGTAGTAAAATAAAAAGGCCTGATTTTTCGAAATTCTCACGGGATATGAAATTCACGGGCAAAGCAGAAGGCTGGCAAAGTGCTAGTAGCGTACAATATAAAATATCCATGAAGATGGACATATATTCTTTGGATATCCATCTAGATAGATCTAGAGACATCTATCATGACAAAACCGTCCAAACGCGTGTTACATAAACTCGCAAGACGTACGTAGGAAAACCCGCGAACAGCACATTAAAACGCATCACCTTTATTAGAATTCCTCCCAGTAAGCGTATTTATTAGTACATGACGGTCGCAGCCTGCATTCAACGGCGTATCCGGGAGCATGCACGATTATCCACAATTACTCGTACCTTGAGTATGCAGCCCAAGTTCCCACTGAATAGTGAAATCGATATGCGAATCTGCCAATAGATTTCGTTGGCTTCGTGTAGATTGTGTGAGAGTGGATCTTATGCACCTGTGGTCTAAGGGGTAGTGTTTTGCATTTGCATCTGTGAAGCGGTAGCCTTTGTTAACGGTTTGTCCATCTGCTGATTGATTTTGCCGCTAGTTAAGTACAGTCACGAGCACCAATATGTATACACTTTCCTAAATTTAAAAGCAATTTTCGCGAGACCTAGCGATTGTACCTTGGAGTTAGGATCTTTTTCATAAAAATATAAGTTCTAGAATACTATATTCGTAACAACGTGAAATTTTAATCTGAACAGTAGGAGAAAAACACTTTTAAAAGTTGTTAAGTGTTTACATATTGGTGCTCGTGACTGTAAGTGTACATCGATTTTCTAGACCTTTTGTTAACATACACATTTGTCCAAGAGATTCCTTTGATGCCAAAAGTGCCTCCTCAATCCCTTCCCTATTTCGTTTTGTCCATTAAAATATTAGGTAGTATGGTGTATGTAAGCTTCATGGAGTTTTCCCAGGAACAATTTTAAACTGCTTCTCTTTCATATAACTGATTAAGTTTCATGTACCTTTATTTTCCTTTATTATTTGACAAATGGACCGACATAGCTATTTCTATTGCGATTCTCAAAAAGCTTCTGAGTGTTGCCCAACTTTTTAGAAGATTATTAAGCATACTCCTTCAAACCATTGGCATTATATGTTTCAGCTTAGTTGTAACTATGAGGTGTACAATCTTAATTTCCACTTTTCATCTGCGCTATATTAAACAGAAAGTTCCATGCATTTACATCTACGAACTGTATTACTTAATTCCTCGCGACCTATATCACTACCCACCTCATTTTAAAGACATTTAGTACATACCACAGCTGCGGTAAAAAACGCAAACGTTTCGCGTCGTACGAACTTTGAACGAAACAACTTGATGTAAGTTCTGCCCGAGAAGGTCGCTGGATTGCACATGGGGTGCAGCCTTAATCACAGCGGGTTCCAAGCCGGAACCAAGGACTTTTTTTGAGGTATTTTATATTACCGCAAAACGGATGAATTGTTACCGGAAAAGGGATGCGAGGGTGAATTGGAACAAGACTTTGAATAGGATTTCATTGTTGAGTACAAATAATTCATAACCACAAATTGTTATTGTTCTAATTTGATAAAAATTGAGTTCTTCTAGGACACTAAGAATATTTAATTAACGTGAAAATACCTTTCAAAGTTTACCCCGTGTCCTTTCAGACCATTTTACCGACACATGAAATATTTTTAGTGTCAAGTAGATTTGGTTATTATAAGAGTCTCAATTCGTTTTTGGAGATCTCACGATTCTTCTTTTCTAGTTCGCTTTTCTCGTTATGGGAAAATGCAGTATGTTTTTTGAGAAGGTTCCTATGTAAATCTTTTTTGTTTCTCTTCAATTTTGATCAGGTATTTTATTGAGATGACTGAGCATTGTATTCTTTCTCCAATCCGATTCTTTATTCCATTTTATTATCATCTGATATCTCAGCAACCACTACAATCTTGCCATTTGTAGTATGTTGATCTAAAGCGGAAGCGTGTTCCCCTTAACCCGCTGCCACACACACCACAACTTTAGTTCTTGAAACTATTTTCTATTTGTGCGCAACTGCTCAGCTGTTACTATTCTTCAAGTTGTTCGGTATAAATACCTACTCTGTCTGCACCTATGGTGGTACGTAACGAATCTATTTGTTTAAAGGTATGTGGCCATTTGGATATTGCATTCTTCAGAAATGGGATAACCATTTCACGCTATCTTATTATACTCAGTTAAATCTTGTTTTGGTTAAGGCTTTCGTCTAAAACAAAGTTAGAAGAAAATATGGCCTAGGTTAACAGATTTAAGGCTCAATATGTTTTAGTGGGTATCTTACGTTTATTATGAAATTCGAATCATACTATCTCTATTTTGACAATTCTAATAAATACTAGCCTACATAGCACAAACACCAATTTTATTCGAATACAAATTTGATAAAACCTGCTAACCACCTCAAGGTAAATTCTAGGAGCTTTTTTAACGTCTTTAACCATCACGTTACGAAATTATTGTATTTTCTTGACACCATACTGATTTTACGAGCATGGTCGTAAAATAAGCCACGTGTGCCATGAAAAACTCGTTCCTGATGGTTTTGGTGCATTATATCTACTCTATTTTTGATTGGACTATTTTGATTGGGCAAGAAGAAGAATTTGATGATGAAAATTTAACTTTGCGATTAATGGTCGGGGATGTGGCGGTTTTATTGGTTTTATAAGGGATTTTATTTTTTGATTAGGTACCTATCTTTGAGCCTGACTTCTGCAAAAGTTTTACGCCTGAGTTCACCAACACATTGCAACAATTAAAAGACTACCTACATATTTAAGAAATAACAAGAATAAGAAGAAAAGAAAATAAGCTTTTTATAAAAAGCTAATTTTCACCACTTAATCATCGTGCAGGTTTTACTTAAAGATGGACAACATTGTCTTTAATGTAATATCTAGAAAACATTCGATTACCGAATCATTTCTAAATATTACATAAAGATATTGACACAAATAACACTATCTTCTTAAGGTCAGTGGATTTAAAATAAGAAAATATTTGTCTTGCGCTTATTAATAGCCATGCGACTAGTTTTTATAAGTTTGGCTTCAGGAAAACGCTAACCTCAACGCCGCTATAGTAGCTAAGATTATTATAATAAAAGGAAAAGAGACTTGAGTAACCGGTAAAATCCACATAAAGAAAAAGGTCATAGTAATTTATATGTAGATGATATTGTAATCTAGGTCCTGGTTCAGTCTAGGCTTCTAAGGTTTTTATATCAACACGACTAAACTTACTTAATTAACAGATGTTGGAAAACTTTACAATCACAATCTTTTGTCTAAATTGCATATTGCCCTAAGTGTTATTTTTACTAATTCGTTCTTGTCTAAAAGAATAGAAAGAGTAAAGCTTCTGTGAAATTATATTTTTATCTTCTCTCTTATTACATCTAGATATGAAACCAGGAACCAAGACCTGAAGTTTTCTGCAGTGTTAGGTAACTTCATGTTGAAACAATGCAAACTGAGATAAGACCTTGTGAATAACACACAAGAGAGCAACCTTAACAATATGTTTAAAACATCTACCCCCGTTTTCAGAAAATTAAAGCTTGCATAACAATTTTCCCTCGCTAAAGCAGATTAAGCCGTCCGACATGTGCATATCGATGTATTTGATTGCTCATTAGCAGCTCTCTAAACCGCCGCAACCAAGTTTAACATACTAATATATGCAACAACCCAGGTGCACATGCACACTTGTTTCTTAGAAGCTTTTCAACATATTTCGAATGCATACCGTTTAAGTACCTAAATACATGTAATCGTACAAACATTTTGCATTCCACTTACAATAGGATTTATTGTAAATTTACGTGCTGCGAGCGATAAGCGCGTTGGTACGCATCACTTGTTGCGCGCCAAAACCGCGCGTGGCAAGATGGCCGCCGAATGCTTTTTTTCACGGCGTCTTTCCGCGTGTGCCGTGATTTTGGCCAGTTCTCCTGTGTGACGTCGCCGACCCAGTTAGGTACGCCAACCGGTGCCACGGCCAAGTCCATCCGGGCATCCCCAATGAACCAGCGCCAATGTCTATAAAATAAATTGTACGCACGAAATAAAGAGAAAAAAAATTATAATGAAGTAAACGTCAGCTCCTGATTTGCCGCCAAAACCTGGGTGAACGCACTCCAGTGTTTTGGCATGGCTCGTTGGATGTTGTCCTAATAGTTCGTTCATTTGATAAGGCGTTTTATTATTACCGCACCGGCCTTTTAATCAGTTCGCAATGGTTTGACATTAATGCTGTCGTTACTGAGAATTATTTTAGGATAGTTGCATTGCCAACGTTGAAAAGCGAAATGTTTTGAGTGTTGGTCACATTGACAGTGAAAACATGAACAGTGTACCATAGTTAATCTGTTCACGACAAAATAATCGCAGGATCGTTTGATTCTGCAGTCGTTTGACTTCGTATTCGTGTTCTAGATTGCAGTACGTTAGCCGTGGGTTATCTACAAGCGGTCGATTTTATCGTCAATGTGCGCCTCGTCTAAAAGTATAATAACATGAATATCGCGATTCCCGTGTATGATATCATCATAGTAGCAGAGCCGGCTCGTACCGAGAATCCACTATGAGCGAACCTTTGCCAACAATCTTACTATTCAGCATTTGTTGTTCTTATATTTGCCAAATATTTGCACCTTATCGCTGGCGTATTGTGATAGTTTTACGAGCGCCATTTTTATATTTTTATTTCGCGCGCATTTTGGCCGTGTTTCCAATATGGTGGCTGTTTGTTTTGGATAATGCGGTAATGTGGAGCTTTTTAATGTTATTATCAGGATGCTTGTTCATTTTTGTTGCGATGAAAAGTTGGAAGTATTTTTATGTGTTTGGATAATCATTAAATTGATAGACTGAACCAATTTTAGATTGGACGAGATTCCCTGATCACTTGTGTTTTGAAGGTCACTATAGGTATTTAAAATATAGCTCAAAGTTAATTAAATGACAATAAAGAACGCCACATCTTTCACATAAAAAACGCACGCATAAAAATCTTTAACCAGCCAAAAACGCACTTGAAAACAAACTCAAAGAATGATCCAAGCCGAAAATTTCGCTCAGGCTATTGACTCTCACATTTGGCATGATAAAACTGATAATTTTATAACAAGGGGATTCCGACCACGTGTGGCCATGGATCCTGCCAAAGGGGCACACCAGGCCTGGCACTGGCAACCAACTTGTCTGTGGTGGCAGCCAACTCAATGTTTTGACTAGACCTTTTTGTTTATGCCCGCGGAAGTCGACCGCTTTGTTTGGGCGAATCAATCATTGGTAGTTTAGATTCTTTTTCGTTGTATTTTCAATTTAGGAAGGTGTGTGGGAATTTGATTGAGTTGTAAACTGTATGAATGAGCGTTGCGTACTTTGATGTAGTTGTGTTTTTTTAGTGCTGGTGTAGTCTCAGTCTAAAGAGTGGGCTTCAAGATAGTTGTCTTTGTTTGTTTTCCATTATTTGATATCATCTAATTTCAGTTAAGTCAATGATAGTCCAACATTCCCAATGTTAACACTGGTGTGAAAAAAAAAGTCCTGAACTGAAATTGTGACAGTGAGGTCGGGAAAGAAATTTCTCCACCTTAACACTGGTGTGAGTGTTCAGTGTGAAGGTGGGTCGGACGTGAAAATTATTTCGTTTAAGATTGAATGTATGGGATGATTTAATAAACAGATTGAAAGAGCTGGTCACATCTTCCTTACATGTACAATTACGATGAGCTAACCAGTACAAGTTATTTGTTTTTAGTTGCAATTGACCTAGCCGCGACCGTTGAGTTAATGAAAAATTATTAAAAATATAATTCTAATAACGTATCCTACCAATCTGACCGTACTTTAACATTAATAAAACGCACAAAGCTTAAGAAATCTTTTCCAAGTTTGAGTCAACCGCTGACCACTTGACAAACTTAGATTTTCTATTCACGTTCTTCAATAAAGTATTGTTGTATTCGATTCTAAGTGGGACACAGACCTTACTACCGATGCGAATTCCTGCGATAATAATACAATAAAGTCTGAAATCGACGAGTAATTTATTGATTCCGTGACTGACGATGGGCTTGCCCCTTTCTATTGCTACGTGATGGAAAATTTTACTAAGAGGATGTGTCATGGAGGTGGCTGGTGGCTACTCTTTTGTTGGGCAATCTTGTTATCTTCTTTAACGTGTGGTTAGTGCCTAACCTGGTGTCAGAGTTTTTATGCCGCCCATTGGCCTCTGATTTTCACTTTACATGCCGTCGAGAAATATCTCTCAGGCATGCTGGATTCCTCACTATGTTTTCTTTCACTGAAGCAAGTCTTGCAGTTGGCCAATGAAAATAAATGACTACCTCTAATCCACTGCTAGAAGTGGTGATTATAGAACAAATCAGTTTAGAAGACAACATAACATCACGTCTGTAGTAAGGGACAAGTCTATTCAGCCATCAACCGGGCACAAATCCAGACTCCGTGGCCGACACTGAGAAATTCCTGAAGGAAAACCCCAACAACACTTTACTCGACCTGGGTATCGAACCTAGGACCTCATGCTTAGCTGTCGCGCTTGCGACCACTAGACCAATGAGGCAGTCAGTTTAGAAGAATGTTGTAAAAAAGGAAAATGTCGGTTCAGATAACTTCTAAAATATGAATTGCTTTATCGAAACTATTACACTGTTCAGCACACGCAACAGAGGATCTAGACAAGCAACAATCCCTTTCAAATCTTTTCGTATTTCGACAACGATTTTCAACAGCTTTCTGGTTACATATACAGTTAGTCCAATACATTGTTGACTTTTCGTCAAACTGATGCTTTTAGATAATTACATTGCCTTTGTAGAAACAGAAAATGACTTTCTGATATTGTTAAAATATTCAAACACTGTTTTAAGCTTTCACGGTTTATAACTAAACTTACACGGTCACTTACGGGATAACTTCCGTGATTATCAATTATTCTGAGCTCCCGATATCGTTTGTATCGAGGTCCAGTTGTGCGCGTAGCAAAAGACTAACAAAGAGGGTAGACAGATTTGTCTATTCCTAACAATTTATTTACCATCCACACGCACTCTCCAGTCACCCCGAGATCATGGCGCTTGCAACAGCTTCGAAATATCGTGAGCTCACAATAATTGATAATCAAGGAAGATATCCCGTAGTGACAGTGTAAGTTTTGTTAAAATATTGTTGCTCCCAAACATGATCTAAAAGTAGACGTTGGTTTTCCTTATAGAACCATCTACCTATCTTACATTGCAAGCCTCTACTAAACTCTACTATAGTCTAATCTGTAGCTACAGAAGTTTCCAACGTTACAATTTTCCGGAGTTGTCATTTAAAGTTCTCCTTTTGGCTGTTGACAGGCAATGAGCTAGCTACCTGAGCTATTTATGTACCATTGCTAATTCTCATTCTAAATTTACTGTCAGACGCTTTTAGCCGTATCTACAGATGTCGTATTATACCGTCTCGAAAGGAGAAGGTTAATATATCAGTCTAGCAGGTTATTATTGAATGATATATTCTATACACGGTGAATGTTCATGGATGGAGAGGGGGAGGAAGGCCAAAGAAAAGAGGGATGGGTTGTGTGAGGAATGATATGAAAGAGAAAGAAGTAAACGATGCCGTGACGTCTGACAGGGGAGAATGGAAGAAGAAAACGTGTTGTGTCGACCCCAAATAGAATGGGACAAAGGCAAGAAGACGATAATGATGATATTCTATACAGGGTGGACCTTTCCACCCTGTGTAGAATATCATCATCATCATCTTCATCATCTGCGTCGATGTCCTTACATCGACACACAAACGGTTACCATGTATTCAGTACATCATTCCGAATCAACAAAGAAATGTTTCTTCTAAAAATCTGATATTAAAATCTTTCGTTTGGTATAGCTACTCCATGTAAAATACTGGAGCATTCAGATGCATCCGGGTAAACTGGAAGGCGACCGAAACATAGTTGAGAAAACGCTAGACAATACGAATATTAGGTACTTACTGAATCAACCAGAGGCTATATTATTTTGCTAGGCAACTATACTACAATGGCATGAAGGCGTATACACCATACAATGCCTCAGCATGGGGCCGTTATCCTTGTCTGCTAGTTTTCACAATGGACCCGTTTCAGTGACGTCAAATACTCTAATATTATTATGGTTTCCATATTCGTAAGTAACCGTAATAATGTACCTATTGCCAGTTTTTATGGACTTTTATTACCTATTATTACAGTTGAACGTACGCTTGATGACTCAGGAGAAATTAATCTAATAGTCTGGATATTTCCTACACAGCTTTTTTCGAACATAGTTGCTTTGGAGGTCATAAATGTCCTTGTGTAGTCTTAATATATTACATTTCTTGCAAAAGTATCGTAATTAGTCCCGGACACAGCTTCCGGGTTTCGTAATTTGGGTATATTCCCCTAAATGTTGTTCTTTCGCTCTCATTGTCTTTTAGTAGCATCTCTAGTATTTACACTACACTGGTTCTTATCAGATTATAAGATGGTCGACTTCCTAAATCTTTTTGGCTTCTTCACTGTTGATAAATTCATTCCAAGTTGTGATGGATCAACACTTCAAGGGTTCTTCGTAGACATTTCACGAGTGATACTAGTTATCATTCATTCCACGTCTCTTCGCAAACTTTTAGAACATATTATGGGTGTCCGAATACTTTCATTATTCCTGTCACGATCTATAATACTATCGCTTTGACCCTTGATCTTTTACTTTTGATAGTGGACCGTTGATATTTTGTACTTGTCTTTTCTTAAGAAGCTGGTTAAATTGAATGGGCCAATATATAGGATAATCAGCATTATGTTATGAATGATGATGAGTGAATTCAGGACAGGCACAAATATTTTTCCTTAATAACGCACAAGAATAACAAATATAAAACTCATCTTGAAGCTCTGCACACATCTTTCAAACGTCACAAAATACCTTCGATTGATTTAAATTCTGAACACGAAACAAAAGAATGTGGTCAAGAAAGGAATATATCAACAAAAATCAATAATGTAATCTCAAAAATCATTTCACAAATGCAACGAAAAGTCGATACGAGAAACCAAATCGGTTAGGCGGTAAATCACAACATATTTGCATACATTACCAATATGATTCAACGCATTACAATACTGTATTTGTTTCGCGCATGTGCGATGCATACGATATTAATTTCTGCGTGTACCTCACGTAGATTCTTTTTTCTTTTGTTTGTACATGACACAATTAGGCCTGCTGGTGTTGAATAATAAGAAAGATGGGTTTTGATATGTATGACAGGTGGTTCTGTGGAGAATGGTAAACGATTAGGGTTTTGGACATGATTCGCATCGTACGTGGAGGATCTTTCTTCGGGGAAAGGGCCATCAGTCATAATAATGATTTCTTTGTTTTGGTGTTGTAGGTACTTGGTATGAATGTCGATGGTTATGAGCGTAAAGAAAATCCAAACAAACGAAGAATGGACTGTGAGTTGATGACATGGCTAGAAAGGGAGTGATTACTTTAGTGACGACTTATATAGAAGTATGGAAGAGGAAGACTTGCTGTTCCGGCCCCAAATAAATTAGGAATAGTGCTGGAGAATGATAATGATTAGAGTTTACCTCAAGGTAGTAAGAAGGTCTCGCGGCTTCGATTGGGACCGAGGGTCTTGGCTTAACCGCCCGGACCACGAGGTAGAAAACCTCTATAAAAAGTTACCCCGAATCTCAAGCGGCGGCGCACCGCGAGGAGATGTATGGCTGACGGGTTCCTATGGAAAATCAGTCGTTAGTGCGAACCACTGCCGGGCCTGGCTATGGCTTATCTGGGTACAGGGGGCACTGCCCAGATGGACTTTTTATTTCCCCCATACTCGTGGGAACTGTATGAAAGAACAATTAACCCAAAATACGGCCGATAACGGCGAAGGAAGGAAGGAGAGGGATGCGGGGTCGGAGTCCGGCGCCGCATCCAACGATGTGAGCGCGGGAGGCTCAGAGAGCTCCCGGCGCGGGAGGCCCGGGGCTGCTGCGGGGAACAGGGAGTTCCTACGCAAGCGATCCAGGCCGGTAGGCGACCGAGAGTCGTCGTCAGAGGGGGAGCTGGCTTCGGCTCGCAAGATCCCCACCAGCAAGCGTGGCGGGATCCGCGGCAAGGGGAGAGGCCTCTCTGTCACCGAGAGGTCGGCGCGGCTTGCCGAGGAAGGGCGCCACCCGGGGGTGGCCGGTCACGGGGTGGATCGTTCGGGCTCCTCTGGTGACGAGGCGGTCGCAGACGGCGGCTCAGATGCGGAGCGCAAGGCCGAGTTTGCGAAGAAGGTGGAGGTGGCGCTGAGGGCTGTGTCCTACAAGCAGAAGCCCTCTACTAGACAAAGGGCCATACCTGCAGCGGCCGCCTCCATCATAGCGGCAGCGAAGGCCAGATATGCGGGGCCTCCACCAGACGAAGTTGCCAAACTGCGGGCGGAGGTCGCTCGCCTGACGGCTGCTACGGAGCTTCTCCAAGAGGAGAACAAGAAGCTCCGAGCAGACCTGGCCGATCTGCGCGAGTCCGGCTCTCGCGAGGCGCCCCAAAATGGGGGCCAGCAGCGACCAAGTCAGCCCGTGTCGGTGGAGAACCAGGTTCTCAACCTGGTTCGGCAGGAGCTGGCTGCCTTCCAGGCGCGGTTCTCCGTTCTGGAGGGCATTGTCCTGCGCCCCCCCCTGGCGGCAAACAAGTCGGCCACATATGCGGCTGCTGTGGCCTCCGCACCGGGGCCGTCCAGCCAGCTCTCCGGCAGGGTTACGTCGGCCCCCGAAAAGCCGGCTCTGGCGAAACCGGCTCCGGTCGGGAGGGCGGCGGCCCTGAGGCAGAGCAAGGCGGTGGCCCAAAAGAAGGGCAAGGCGGCGTATGTACCGGCGCCAGCCGCAAGACAGCCGCCACCGCCACCGCCACCTCCCCCGCCCACTAAGCCTTCTGTGGCCGAGTCCGGGTGGCAGGTGGCCGGAGAAAGAGCGAGGGAGCGAAGGGCGGCAAAAAAGGCCAGGAAGCGGGAGCGGAAGCGCCGACAAAAGGAGCGAAGCGTCGCGGCTGGGCTCAGCGCCCCGAAAACCGCAGCTGTGGTGATAACGCTACAGCCGGATGCGGAAAAGAGGGGCGTCACCTACCGCGACGTGCTAGCTAAAGCGAAGGCGACGGTGGATCTCAGAGAGCTCGGGATCGCCGGGGGCCTCCGGCTTAGAGTGACCGCAACAGGGGCTCGAGTGCTAGAGATCCCCGGCGAAACCCGTGGCTCGTCCGCTGACGCTCTGGCCGAAAAGCTCAGAGCGTCCTTAAATGCGGACGAGGCCCGAGTGTCCAGGCCCGTCAAATGCGCAGACCTGCGCATCCTGGGTCTGGACGACTCGGTGACCGAGGAGGAGGTGGTGGCCGCCGTCACCAGGACCGGTGGGTGTCCTGCCGAGCAGGTCAAAGCAGGCACCTTACGTCCGGATCTGTCGGGCATGCGAACCGTAACGGTAAGCTGCCCTGTGACGGCGGCGAAAGCCATTGTGGAGGGCCGAAGGCTCTTGGTGGGCTGGGTGTCAGCGCAGGTGAAGCTGCTGGAGCCCAGGCCTCTGAGGTGCTTCCGCTGTCATGTGGGGCACCACGTGTCGGTCCGGTGCACCTCCGAGGTGGACCGCAGTGGCCTGTGCTTCCGCTGCGGCCAGCCCGGTCACTTGGCCGCGGCCTGCTCTGCCGCACCGCACTGCGCCGCATGTGCGGCAGCTGGCAGGCCGGCCGATCACCGGGCAGGGAGCAAGGCCTGCGGTACTCCCGCCAAGGCCAGGGGCAAGGGAAGGCCCTCCGCCACCACCGTCAAAACCCCCACCGTCGCCACCACCGCAGCCGCCGCCACTGTCGCCGCCGCTGCCGCTACTGCTGCAACTTCCGCAGCTGTGCCCTCGCAGGGGGCTCGGGAGGGGGCTGAAATGGAGTGCCAGTAACGGCCCCATTACGCCTTCTCCAGGCGAATATCAACCACTGCGCCTGCGCTCAGGACCTGTTGCTCCAGAGCATGGCACAGTGGTCGATTAACATTGCCGTGGTCGCTGAGCCGTACTTTGTCCCGCCCAGGGATGACTGGGTGGAGGACCTTAGCGGCTCAGTGACCATAATTGCGTCGGCCGCCGCCGGTACCCCGACCCTTGAGAGTGTCAGGAAGGGTCAGGGGTGCGTGGCAGCACGGTTCGGGGAGATCGTTGTAGTGGGAGTCTACTTCTCCCCGAGCCGAACTCTCGCCGAGTTCCACAACTCCCTCACGGAGTTGAGTGTCGTCATCGGAAGCCATTCCCTCCCCGTGCTTGTGCTCGGGGACTTCAATGCCAAGAACTTGGCTTGGGGTTCTCGTTACACGGACGTGCGGGGTAGGATGGTGGAGGACTGGGCTCTGGAGACAGGTCTAGTCGTCCTAAATCGGGGTTCTGTCCCCACGTGCGTGCGGATGCGGGGCGAGTCGGTGGTGGACATCTCGTTCGCTAGCCCCGCTCTGTCACCGCGTGTCGTCGACTGGCGCGTCATGGAGGGGGTGGAGACCTATTCCGACCACCGGTACATCCGGTTCGACGTCTCCACTCAGACCTCAAGCGCACCGGTCCTACAGGCCCCGAGTGGTCCGCGATGGGCGCTGAAGCAGCTGGACCGGGCCTGGGTGTCATCACCGGTCAGGCCTGCCGACATCAACAACGAGGCGGGTTGGTTCCAGGAGGCCATGTCCGAGATTTGCGACGTGGCAATGCCCCGAGTTCGGCCAGGAAGCGCCCGGCGTCAGGTGTACTGGTGGTCGCAAGAGCTGACGTCTCTGCGCAAGGCGTGCGTTGCCGCGCGGCACCTGTACGCCAGGCATCGCAGGCTCCGCATCCGCCCTCCGGATGCGGCAGCCATTGAGGCGGAGCTGTACGAGGGGTACAGAGCGGCGAAGACCGCCCTCCAAGAGGCTGTCCGGCGGGCCAAGAATTTGGCCCGCGAGGAGATGCTGGAGTCTCTGAACGGAGATCCGTGGGGGCGCCCTTACAAGATGGTGCGGGACAAACTCCGCACCCGGGCCCCCCCGCTAACGCAGAGTCTCCGGCCTGAGCTCGTGGAGGACGTGGTGAGCGTTCTGTTCCCTTCGCGAGGGGAGCATCCTCCCCCGCCTATGGCTCCGTCACCGCGTGCGGTGCCGGAAGCGGACCACACCGATGACGACTATGACGTTCCGGAGGTGACTGGGGTAGACCTGAGAGTGGCGGTACGCAGGCTGAAAGCCAGAAATACCGCCCCGGGACCCGATGGCTTGCCTGGCAAAGCCTGGGTCCTGGCCTTTGAGGCTCTCGGGCCCCGACTGGAAGGGCTCCTAAGCGCATGCTTGGAGAGAGGCCAGTTCCCGCTTCGTTGGAAGACGGGGAAGCTGGTCCTAATCCGGAAGCCAGGGCGCCCTGCGGACTCTCCGTCCGCATACCGGCCCATCGTGTTGCTCGACGAGGTGGGCAAGCTCTTTGAAAGAGTCATTGCCAACCGCCTCGCCGGGCACCTTGCAGGGATGGGGCCGGATCTTGCGGAACACCAGTTTGGTTTCCGCAAGGGGCGCTCGACGGTGGACGCCATCATGCGCGTGAGAGCCCTCACGACGGGGGACGCGGTGTCCCGGGGCGGGGTTGTCTTGGCGGTGTCTCTTGACATCGCCAACGCCTTCAACTCCATGCCCTGGACCTGCATTGCGGAGGCACTCCGGTATCACGGGGTGCCGACCTACCTTCGTCGCGTGGTCGGGGACTACCTGACGGATAGAGCCGTCATCTACCCCAGTCGGAGCGGAGAATGGAACCGGCGAGAGATGTCGTGCGGTGTTCCACAGGGTTCGGTTCTGGGGCCGGCCTTGTGGAACATCGGTTACGACTGGGTGCTGCGCGCCGACCTCCCTACCGGCGTCAGTGTAGTTTGCTACGCTGACGACACGCTGGTACTGGCGCAAGGGAGGTCGCACGAGGCGGCGGCCGAAAACATGACACGCGGGGTTGCGATAGTTGTGGAGAGGATCCGGCAATTGGGACTCGAGGTGGCATTGCACAAGTCCGAGGCCATGTGTTTTCATGGGCCTCGAAATGCGCCACCGTCGGGATCATTACTGATGGCAGGAGGGGTTCCCATCGGCGTCGGGTCGACGTTGAAATACCTAGGACTCGTCCTCGACAGTCGGTGGAACTTCGTGGAGCACTTCCGACGTTTGGCTCCCAAACTGGAACGGACGGGGGCTGCTTTCAAGCGGCTCTTGCCCAGCCTGAGGGGTCCAAACGCCTCCTGCCGGAAGCTTTACGCGGGGGTCGTGCGGTCCATGGCCCTTTACGGGGCCCCGGTGTGGGCGCGTTCTTTGAGGCGGCAAGCCGCCCACTACCTGAACGCGCCCCAAAAGGTGATAGCCATAAGGCTAATCCGGGGGTACCGCACGATCTCTGGCGAGGCGGCTAGCCTCCTTGCCGGATTGCCGCCATGGGATCTGGAGGCGATAGTCCTCGCGCGCCTGCATGAATGGCGCGCGGAAGCACTATATAGGGGGGAAACTCCGCTGCCGCGACAAATTACCGCTCAGCGGACAGACCTCCGGCGTGATCTCATGGCGACATGGAGAGAGCGACTGTCGCAACCCCGTGCAGGGCACGCCACCATAGTGGCGATAAGTCCCCTCTTTGAGGAGTGGCTAGAGAGGCGCCACGGCGCCCTCACCTACCGTCTGACGCAGGTCCTCACCGGACACGGTTGTTTCGGGAGGTTCCTGCACCGAATCGGGCGGGAGGAAACGCCCGGGTGTTTCCACTGCGAGGATCGTCCGGAGGACACGGTGGAACACACCGTGGAGGTCTGCCCCGCTTGGGCGGAGCACCGCCGTGTCCTCATAGCGGCGATTGGCGGCGGCAATCTCTCGCGTCCGGCCTTGGTTCAAGCCATGGTCCGGAGCGAGAGAGAATGGGAAGCCGTCACCTCCTTCTGCGAAGCAGTCATGCTAGTGAAGGAGGTGGCAGGACGTGAGAGGGAAAGAACCTCACGTCCCAGCCGCCGCGGGAGACGCCCTGGGCGTCGGGGGTCACGTGGTGGCTTCCGACCACCGTAGGCGCTGGCCTGTGGACGGCGAGTTATGGGCTAGCTCGCCGTCCGGCCGTCTTATGACGACAGGCTGTGTCGACGGCGCGTTCGTGTTCCACGCGCGCCTCAAAGAGATGTCAGCAATCAAGTAGGGGTCCGCAAGGGCCGACGCCTGCCAGGGCTGCGGGACTGTTCGAAAGAGATACCGTGGCCCTGGAACACAAAGGGCAGAGAAGGAACATGGATGGGTTTTAGTCAGTAAAAGTCTGACACTCCCCTCCGCTCCGCCCAGAGTGGGGGGGGTCATTTGATGATTTCCCATCCGGAAAAAAAAAAAAAAAAAAAAAAAAAAAAAGGTAGTAAGAAGGTATAAATTTTATTGATCCTTAGTGGTGAAGGAAAATATGCTTGGGGAAATAGCTGTAGCACCTATTAATCGAAAGTCTGATGACAACCACGTGGCCAATATTGAGTTTTTTCCTTTCATAAGTTTGTGTGGTGGTGTGCCTGGGTAGTTTCTTTCCCCATTAGTTCTACCCAACTATAATATTAGGAAGTGGTGCCGAGAGAGCGTTGGGGGACAGTCAGTTCTCTGCCTACAAAATATTTACCAAGGAAGATTGTAGATTATGAGGAAAATCTAGAATGTTTATTTGATCAAGCAGTTTTTAGAAATTAATACTTTTCTTGAAATAAATATTTAGGTTGATAAAGAAATCTTAATCGACTGCTAACTCGATTTTTATAAAAATAAATGAAATGTTTGGTCTACAATTGTTTGGATTCCAAGGATGTTTGGGTTGAATCTTTGAATTCTTCATTTTCGAGGAAATCTGTATCCAGCTGAGAAGAATCACTTCATTAACAGTTACCTTAATAAATTAACTGAGATTTACAAAGCTATGTCTAGAAGTCTACTTTTACGTGAATTTTATTTTTTGCATTATTGCTTCTATTCTTCGATGTCCATTTTGAAGTACTTTATCTTTCTCTTAATAGTCGTATATAACGCAACGAATAGATATGAAAACTAACTTGTCAGTTTATTTATAGATGCCAAAACATTCTTAATGTTTTCGTTTATTTAAAAAGTTAAATTTATGTGAACGAAGCTCAGAGCCATCAGTCTGGATAGTATAAACCCTGGAAATCTTATTTGTAAAAGCATTCAGTGCCTAAATAATCGTATCTTACACAAAGATATGAGGAAAATCGTTTATATCAAAGTTTTGGTTTGTCGAAACTGATGAATTTATTACATTTGAAAGTAAACAGGGGTTTTTGCATCAGTACTGGGATTAGGCGGAAGGTGTCCCACGGTGGGCGCCAATTAAGAAAATTTGATCTACCAAGTTAATACCTGTTTTGAATGTTCTCCTTGTTCACAGGACGAGTTCCATCCGTTCATAGAGGCCCTGATGCCATTTGTAAAGTCCTTTTCGTATACTTGGTTCAATTTACAAGCGGCCAAACGGAAATATTATAAGAAACACGAAAAACGGATGAGTCTCGAGGAGGAGCGGCATACCAAATATGAATTACAGGTAAATATTATACAAATTTTAGAAGTTTTAGCATGTTCCTCAGCTTCCACTCATACCCTGGTACTAAGATTACCAGTGCCTGCCATTTCATGTTCTCACATACGTCCAGCTAAGGCAATATCTTTAGGACTGACAGCTATTGCTTCCGATGCGGTAATCGAACTACCGACAGGAGACACTTCTTCCGATAGACATACCCACTGAATATATTTGGATATGTGGGTAGGTAAACTTTTTGATGTATTTCAAGTTTTGTTCGTTTAATCGTTTTGACTTGATGTTTCTAAGCTGCTTATGGATCGTAAGTGGCTATTGAATTATTTAACTTTTTTAAACTTTGCCCCACTCTAGGAAGTTCTCCCTTCTCTTTAACGTTTACATACATTTAAACTCACATACACAAACAGTCAGACCCGAAACAACAACCTATAGTCCATAGTTAAATGCTTGGTGGTTTTTTTATATGTATTAGTTTAGAAGATTATTTTGTGTATTTTTATCTATGGGTCTCAGTTGCCTGTCAATAAAATGATTGATTGATTAAATATTTGTTCCGCGCGGGAATCGAACCCGCGACAGCAGTCAATCGCTCCGTCACTTCGCCAACCGTGCCGTCAAACAATGATCATGACTGAATTCAAATATTCTCCTTGTAAATGTTTAGTTTTACCGATACGGTTCCGTAGTCAATGGTACATTATCTGAGAAAGTTCGGTGTCCGGAGTCCAGTCCGCAATCGGTGCTTTTACACTTTACTTTTACAAATAAAATTCAACCTTGTTCAATGTACAAAAGATCGCCTGTCCATTATCTTGTTTCTAAATATGCAGTTAGAAAATAAAAACCGTTATTATTTAGATTGATATAAAAAAGAGTAATTTTTACTTGCTATTTAAAGTCAGGCATTTATGGAGCTTTCATCTCGTAAATAACACCATTAGAAATAACTGAATAAATATCTCAAGTAATGGCAACTAATGGTGGTGATGGCACAGACAAACTTTACAATGATGAATAAAAAACTACACATTACACAACCACTATTGGCCCGGACTCCACCAAAGCGAAGATGTGCGAAACTGAGAGGGGAGGAGAAGCTTAGAAGCAAGCGTGTGTGCACCGAAGCTGTGTGGAGATGCGTACTGGCTATATCGGAGCAGAGACGTGTGTGTAGGTTACTCACGCCCGGTTTAGCGACCGGCGCACGCAAATCACGGCTCTTCTCGTCTCCGCTGTGCACTGTTGCCTGCATGGCCTAAACAAATATGAGACATCCTCCACACCTCTCTGCTCAACTGTTTCCACTAAAGCTAAGCGGAGACGAGATGTGTGAATAACGAAATTCTATTTGGTGGTTTACAACACATCTCGTTGGAGTCCGGGCCTTATCGAATAAATATCATAAAGTGCTACACTATATAAAAGAATGGATACAAAATGTTGAAATGAAAGATCTAGAACTCCAGAATAACCTTCTCATTAACTAATTTCAGAACGAAAAAGCAGAAGTAAAACAAAAATGGGCGTCGCGGTTGCTTGGGAAACTGCGGAAAGACATAACGCAGGACTGCCGGGAGGACTTCGTGCTCAGCATCACGGGCAAGAGGCCGGCGGTATGCGTGCTCTCCAACCCTGACCAGAAGGGCAAGATGAGGAGGATAGACTGCTTAAGGCAGGCTGACAAAGTGAGTCTTATTTATTTCGTATAACAGTATTAAGGTTAAGTGCAGGAAGAGGAGCTCGTGGCTAAATAATAACAGCCGCTCGGATCAATCTTCAGGTTATGCCACGCTTGCCTAGGTTGGTGTGTGAATGGGTGACCAACCATTGCATACCAAGTTTCCTCCGTGCCTCGGAAAGCACGTTAAGCCGTTGGTTCCGGCTGTCATTTGTCGATCTTTGACAGCTACAGATAGTCAGTGGCTCGAAAGTCTGACAACCAGTTTTACCAAGGGTTATCGTATTCCAGTAATAACTGGGTTGTGGAGGTAAAATACTGGTATTCAGCTGCATCTAATATGTTGGACTCTTACCGATTAAAACCCTACTGTTTCTACTTCTGGTACTGCTTACCTATGCTACCCAACCTTGGGACTGTTTCCTCTTGGAACCTATACAGGCTGATTGATATGCGATCACCAGGTACATAGCAGTGATAGCCTAGCCTAGCGGACTCCCAGACCTTCGGAGTGCCAAGTCATAGGTCTCGAGTTCGAACCCAAGAAACGCACCTCTAATTTTTCGGATTCATGTGCGTATTGTATAATATAATTATCACATGCTTCGGTGAAGGAAAATATCGTTAGGAAACCTGCATGCCTAAGAGATATTTCTTGACGGCATGTAAAGCCAAGACAGAGGCCCATGGGCGGCATAAAAACTCTGACACCAGGTTAGGCACTAACCACACGATAAAGAAAGAACCAGGTATTGGCTTGCGACAACTTTTAATCGTAAGATAATATAATTTGAAAAAGTCAAATCCATTGAGAGATTTCTTAAAAAGGAGCTTAACTTCATTTTGTATTTTTTTTTTAATTTCCATCTGTTAATTTGATTTTTTCAGTAAGTAGAAAATAACTATGGCCATGTTATTGTATTTGTTTTTATAATGTTTTATTAACCCCGCCTCTCTTCTTATTCCAGGTATGGCGCCTAGACCTCGTAATGGTGATCCTATTCAAAGCGATCCCCCTCGAGAGCACGGACGGCGAGCGCCTGGAGAAGCACCCAGAATGCACCCAGCCAGGGCTGTGCGTGAACCCCTACCACATCAACGTCTCCGTCAGAGAGCTGGACCTGTACCTCGCGAACTTTATAAACAGCTATGGTAATGGGAGCGACGGTCTGCCAGGTCTCTCGCTCAGTTCTTGTTTGTTATCTTGCTTCTTGGTTTTTTTGGATGGGTGTTGATTACAAGATTAAAGAGCTTTGCAAATCGTATTTCGCTAAAGCTTGGTCATTCGGGGCGCTTGGTCACGAGTTACAAGCGTGTTGCAAAAATGAATGAAAAAAAAAACAAAAGAATGATACTGCTTAGTTAGAACATGTTTCAAGTCAACGCAATAGTCCTCACGCAAAGGAAACAAGTGACGTATACGCGTGTCTTTTGATGTAAGTCGCGTCGCAAATCGCATCAATTGGGGTCGTGAACAGGGAGTTATGATTTAGGGCGATAGTTATTACTGTTGATAAACCAAATATTCAAGTAATAACGGGTGTTTTTTTACAGGCGGAGAACTTTAAATTGTAATAAAATACAGGAATATGTTTTTAATATTTATGAAATTGGTTCAATACAATTAATTTACTTAAAGAAACCAGCCGCGGTGGCCATATGCTCGAAATCATATTCGAACATAAATGGCATGAAATTATCGGTCAATTAAACCTAATTTCATGGATATTAAAACCTTTTTCTGCGTTTTATAAAAATTTTAAGTTCTCTGCCTCTAATAAAACACCCTTTAGTTATCGATTCCACAATAACCACTTCACCTTATAGTCGAATATAATCCATCTTCTAATGAAATGGATATTGTAGATCGAGAATGGTCATAAACTGTTGCAAATTCGAGTGCAGTGCAGTGCGCACTGAAGGCACTGTAGATGCTTTTAATGATAAACTAGATATAAAATTAAATGAGAACTTTCTTAGCAATGAAGATTATCATTTCCTCACAAATCAAAACAAAATGAATTTATTAGAGATCCTAAACCAAATAGTAGAACCCAAGGTTTATTCCCGGTCGTCCACACATAAAAAGTTCCAATCGTCACCACTGGGGAGGAACGAAACTTTTTTTCCCTATTCGTCCCCAGTGGGGACGACGAGCTGACGACAACCGGGAATAAACCGAACCCAAGGCCAGAGAGATATTTCTCGACGGCATGTAAAGCCAAGTCAGAGGCCCATGACGCACAAACTCCGACACCAGGTTAGGCACTAACCACACGAGAAAGGAAGAAGACCAAATAGTCACAGAAGGTATTGACTTGAAAGAGTTTTAAGAATTTGAATTATTCTGTTTATTACGGTAAAAATGTAACCAACACTCATCCCACTTCGTTATCTTTATAAGTTGCAAATAAGTATTTAGTAGTAGTTGCATGTACCTATTTATTTCATAAGTCTTCGGTTACCGGTATAATTTCGTTATAGATTCTTTTATTATATTTTGTTTTTAGTTATTCTTTCTCTAGAATTTAAGCTATTAGTTTAGACCTAGTAATCGACCTTCTGTTTTCACTATAGTAAAATCTTTTTGAGCTGGCAACACATTTGAATGTGAACTTGTACTAAAATACACAGGTCCTGTATTATGAATTTATAATACGCGTGAGAGATGACATTTAACGATAAATATCGTTTACAATTATTGCGAGTTTTTGGTACAAGTTCACATTCAATTGTTTTGCCTAGTTCTAATGCGTTTTGAGTGTAGCATAGTGCCTAAGTAGTGACTAAGAATTTTACTACAGTACCCACAAATGCGGAATAACGTTCTCGAGACTGCTTTAGTAGATAAAGCGGATATATATAGCATTTTTATTGCTTTATAGAACTACTATATTCTCTAGAGCACATTTTGTACAACTAAGGTTATGGGAAAGCCAAACTATCTCTCCCAGGCACTTTTCCCGTTGTGTCGTGACGACTAGATTTGATAATCGTTCTATTCAGAGTGTCACGGCTTTTACTAAAGAGTTCAATGAAGGTCTGCCAGTAATCACCTTTGGGTCCTTAGAAAGTAATAAAGTTGGAAACTGGTTGCCCGTCAGTACACTCGGTAGTAAATTTAATAATTATTTTTAGTTATTAGGTACCACTCCACGGTGAGATATGCACGCCACGGGAGGCTAATGTCCTCCGTTATGAGGAAAGGCTAGCAGCGTTTAGCCCATACAAAGATATTCACCTCTTTTCTGCTCCGAATTTATTATTACAAAAAAATATGGAAATAATAATTGAAACATAAATAGAGGTGGGATGGATAGAGATGTACATATATGTACAATATGTTAGAAAAAACCCTGTCCGATTCATGAGGGTATTATTAGGTATTAAGATTAGATTCTATTTATGTAATCCTTTCTGGATAACAACGAAATAAAAAAATACCCTGATCAAAATTAAATGAAATGTACTAAAATGAAGAAACCTACATGGCAACACAAAGGCGCGGGTGGCGACACTCCGGTCGCTTCTCGGGTACTGTCGTAATTATGAAACAAATGTTTATTCTCATGAATATTTTGTGTTTCGTAGTTATTTGGTAATTTCATTGGTATACCTATAAGCCCTTTTCGGATCGGACAGGTTTTTAGTAAAAAAATATTGCTCTAGTTTCGAGACCAGGGGAATACGTTTTACGGAACTAACCGCTAGACTTTCCTCTTTAAGAGTAGTCTGAATATTTTACTCAAAAAATTCGTCACGATATAATGGGTACGGTTCGTTCAATACCTACCCACATACAGTTCAACCAACTTATCTGTGCAGACGGGAAACCGCAGAACTAAAATAAATGTACCAAGTTTGACATATCGATGCAAGTTTTCTTGACAAGCAGCGCCACTTTGAACAACTGCACACTTAAATTGGTCAAATTATATCAAGCTTTGTAGAGTATTGTTCATGTCACTAATTACTATTTCACTGTATCTTTCAGACGTATGATATGTCGCATTATCGGTTCCTAACCATTGTACAATGAAGTTGGTGTGATTTCAGATATTCTTAGCGGTTCGCTTTCGCCTCAGACTCCTAGGGACAAAGAGAATGAACACGAGGCTAAGAGCAAAGGTAACTCGTGCAAGAGTACTGTACGTCTTGTGTCACGTGTGTTGTTGTGGCGTTGCTTCTACGGTTGTGGCAAACAATTGAATTGTTTTTGACGAAAGAAACCACAAACTTAAAGAGTACAGTTGCAAGTACAGAGGGCTTAGACTAAGTGATACTAGCGATAACGATGACGGAAAAGTTAACAATGTTACCGAAAAGCTTGCCTAAGTCAATCTTGTTGAAAGTTTTTACTTTTTGAAAGCGCTAGCCACTTGTCTGGATCCTCAATTATCAAAGTATATAAAAAAGCAAATAATAATGAGAAAAGTAAAAAAAAAAAAAATATATTTATCCTCTTATACTACATTTCGATTAATAATTATCAACTATCGGGGTGGTACAAAAAGGTTGAAGTAGCGTCAACAGTTATTAATCTAACAAACATAAAACACTCGAAAATACAGTTATTTAAGTTTAAAAAGGAGTGGATAACATTGTGGTCGTCCTGGCTAATCTGAATAAGACTGGGGCAGAAGGCTGGAAATAGGTATATGGAAAAAGAGGTTCATGTCCAGCTGTGAGGTGAAGTGAGGCTGTGGATGATAATGACGAAAATGTGGTCTAAAATTATACAAATTTGAATTTGGTTTTAAAATCAGTAGAGAAAGTAAGTAAAAAATCGTTGATTGCCACACTGTAGAAGGAACATAAATGTGATTGGTTTGCACAAAAGTATTTGTTCTACAAATTTTTATTTTTTTTCATATTTTATGTATTTTCAAAGCAAAATTCTTAATCCTGCATCAAATTGGCTTGCACTCACACTTTTCATGCTTCTATTGGTATCAAAATTTTGATAAAGATCACATTTTGGAATTGCCAGAGTAATGTTTGCTCCTGTATTGTTTTTTTTTTGAAAATTATTTGTATGTAGTCGGTGTTCCTTCTCTTTCACTCTTTTTATCTTTGTATTGCTCGATGCCTTTTTAAACGTATTATTTGATTTGATATTTAAATCTACTATAACTGTTTTATTATCATTACTCTTGCCTTCAGTGAAATTGTTATTTATTTCTAATAATACGTCTATGAAAGGCTTCGATTTGATGTTTTCAATATACAACGTTGCATCAACTACCTATTTGTACTGTTGAACATGGATTCGTTCTATTTATACCGTCAGTATGATATCCATAACTTTATTATTATCAAGAGTGTTTGGTGGATGATAAAGCCTTTAATTTTCTACTAAGATAAATGTTGGTACATATTAAGTATTGCTGCAACTGATCAGTTCGTTTTTTTAAGTCGTATTATGGGAAACAACGTTTGTCTTTTAACATTACCTTTGTTCAAAACTTTGTTCATATTGCATTATTAAATGTAGTCATATTCAAATGTATATTCTATTTATCTTTACTCGATTATTGGGCATATTTTGAAGATATTTTAATTCGTTGTTTCCTATAATATGGCTTTAGAAAATGAACTTTGTCGTAGTTAGGTATTATATCGTTGGATGTTTTCTATACTGTACAGATGTTTGATGTCGTGGCTTTATTTATTATAAGACGAAAAACCTGTAATTAAAACACAGGCACTTATTTTTAAGTATTAAAGTCTATTTCACCAATGTCTATATTTCTTGGTATTTAATATTCAGCTGTCATTTGCTTTTCTTATTTTCTAAATCTTGAAATATACAAGGTGTCACATAATAAAAGCACAATCTCTTGTGTGGTGTCTCGGACCGTGAAACGGAACAACTTTAGTTCTACGAGATCTTGAAATTCGTAAAAAAAGATTTGGACTTTCCATAGAAATGTGCGCGATCAGCTGACATATATGGAAACATTTAAAAAAAACTACGGATTTTTAAAAGTCATAGTAAAAACACTGTTCGGTATCATGGTCTGAGTCACCACAAGAGTGGTCGTACGTTTATTATGTTACACCTAGTAGACAGTGGCGTAATAGACTCCTAGGTATTAAGGTTTTATAAGTTGAACATGAAGATTTTGGAAATAATGTAGCCAAAAAGATATTATATCAAGTATTTCCGATGTTTCGGTGACTTCAGGCCTACCTGATATAAGGCTCTTGCTTTATTTATTCATGGATTAATATATTTTCTGAACGTTTAATAATGAATAAAAATAAGTACTTATAGTGACATAGCAACGGCTTTAAGAATAACCAGGGTGATTCGGATAGATCGGATCTGTACAAATGAAAGGATGACATTTTACGCATTCCCATTCTTAAATCAACTGCACGACAGTTTTTGAGAAAACTGATCAATAATTTTTTAACAGTAAAGATATTTATGGAAGTTCATTATGATTATTATATTGGTCCCAAATCCCAGGGCCCCCAAACCTTACTTATTTTCTGATTTACCAAATATGTGGCATCGAGTAGTGTTAGTATGTACTGTGAACGTACACATATCTGCTAATTTGTGCTGACGACGGCCAATTTTCAGATATCAAGTGCAAAAGTTATGTAAATAAATAAATAAAAAATATTACTCAATAAATTGATTGAGTCGGAATTAATATCAGTCAATTTTGTATCAGTACATTAAACCAATGCGCTCATAGAGCGACATTTTAATTGAGTTTGGGAGATATTTGGCCCCAACGATAGTTCTGGCTACTTGAAATCAGTATTGAAATATCTCTCTGAATAGCAAATAAAAGACTGAATATAAGTAAAATTGCATTATTTTTTAGTTTATTAAATTAAAATTAAAATTTGTTTATTTCAGACTAGGTAATGTCCATATTTTGTTAGTAACACATTAATTCTCTTAAGTCTAAGTTAGTAGCATTTATGTAAGTTGTCCAGATCAGATGAATACGGATTAAAAAATTAAAATAAGAATAACTTGACTAAGAATAAATTAAATTGAAATATACATATAAGATTAATTAATGCGAATAAATAATAAATTAAATTGGAACAAATTATGTCAAGTTACATTGAAACAATATAATTATATGTGCCGTATGACGCTTCACAGACATACTGTCACTAGCGTGCGTCATACATAAAAATGTATCTAAGTATACAAACTATCATGAAATAGTAACACGTCACCTCACCCAGGTATAAAGTGAAGAGGACACTGCAGTTCAGTTGGCCAGAGTATAAGAATGGTTTTTAAGCAAAGGTCGCATTACTTTTGGTTTTGTGTCGTGTAGGTATAAGCTGTGGCCCAGACTTACGAATTGTAGGTCGTGGGGTTTGGACCCCGGCAAGGAATCAACATGTGACATCTACCAAACCGCGCTGGGCCCGCGTAGATTACAGCCCACTCCCTTTCATAGAGAGGAGGCCAGTCACAGCAGTGGCAACATTATACCCTGATTATGATATTATTACGTTTATTGTTAGGTTATAAAGACGCTTTACGGTGAGGATAATCCAATAATTGTTCTCCCGCATTTTTTTTTTAAACTGAACCATTACACCTGGGCACCTAAACGGTAATTTCTGCCCAATTTTCTAGATACATGAACTGCATAAGTAACTTTGTAATCCCACATAAATATTACAAAGTTACTTTTACAGTTCATAAAATTTTTCATCACTGACACTACGAAATGAATCGAATCGAGTCGGCTCTGGGTTGCAATAAACGAATATACATAACTAATTATAATAATTTTCGTTATGGATTTATTGAAGATCTCTGATAGTGTCATTAGCCCTTTCATGTTAATTATGATAGTGTCACTAAGTTATAACGTCTGAAATGGGTGATTTCAGGCTATAGTCACAATCCATACAACGGTGTAATATGCAACGATATTATTCTAGCGACCGGTGTCTTCTCGTCCAAGGAGCTGTGGAAGCTGTCCAAAGGTATGCTTTTTATGTTAGTTTGTTCATTCATTCATTAATTGTTCTAGAAAAGTTGACAGGTTACTACGAAAAAATATAATAATAGGTAAGTACTTAGGGTTAGATACAGCGACGAAACAGCATAAACTTAATCTTCGATATGTCAAAATCCAAATTTTGCCAGACCCAAGCGCGAGCTAAGGCCGTGTCCCAATCAAAGCGAACGACACGAACACGCCACCGCACCGTCACATTCATTTTGTTCAGCAACCGTCTGATTGCTCGGTCGATTTTCCGAACAAATGAGCGCAACGGTTGCATATTCGCGTTACCGATCGCTTAGGTTAGGACGCTAGGTTACATTAAATTTAGATTTTGGATCTTACCATTAGTGGCTTTTAAAATAGGAAGCTACTATGATGACACATATAAGATTAACATTGCTGTTCCATAAGGTATCTTTGTACCAGCTCCAAAGTCATGACCACATTTTTCGCCTACATACACTTCATATGCTTCTCTCATGTATTAGCAGGATCAGCTAACCATACTTATCCGTAGCATAGCACAAAACTTAAAACCACATCATTAAGGTACCTTTTCTTTTATTTCCAGCTTCAATCCTTCAGGAGACTGGGTCGGAGTCACCGAGTGGTTCTGGCGGCGGCATAAAGCTGGAGTCAGGGTACTACTGCGGCTACAATAGCCCAGCTCCTCCTGCCTTCGAGCCTCCTGCTGAGAGAGCCACTCCGTCTGCTATGCTTGTGGGGCAGTGCTATAGTGAGTTCAATATGTTTTACCAGTAAATGTCTAACCAGAATGACTTAATTTTTTTTTTCTGGAACGCTTTTGATCTCAATAGATACTAGAGAACCAAATTTATCAAAGAGGGGAACAACGGCTTCACAAAGCGCTATGTGTCCACATTTATTGTGCGAACCGAGTCTTGAATTCACTGTCGGCTCCTTATTTTCTCGATCATTATTAAGTCTTCAAAGTTCGAGTGAATCGGTTTCTGCTAGGCAAACGTGCTCCACCCTAGGTCACGTCATCGCTTCACATCAGGCGAGCTGCGGCCAACCGTAAGCCTAATTAGTATTAAAAAAAAACATCATCATCATCATTTCAGCCGAAAGACGTCCTCTGGACATAGGTCTCCCCCAAGTGTCGCCACATTGACTGGTCCCATACGACTTGTATCCAGCGGATCTCTGCAAAAAAAACATATGCAACTTTAAATACGTAAATGATTAAGAATATAATGACTCATTATAACAATCGAGTCGACATAAAAAAACGCGACAAAAACGTATGTCAATCACACCCGATGGTGGTGAAAAATGCCCCGCACGTGCGCTCGCGACTAAATATAGTTTGCGTTTGTATGGCACATGTATTGTGTTGTGTCGCGGTGACTGGGCGGTGCACGTGCTATTTTTGTTGGTATTTTTATATTTTTAACTTGAGCTTTAGAATTTTAGTAAATTGTAATAGTCATTTACAATTTAATTTCTATTTTGAATACACATGCACATGTAATTTCACCTTCTTCCCTTGCCAGCAGGCATCCCGCACAGCTCAGCCGGCTTGTCGGCGCAGTCGCCGCTGGTACCCTCCAACACCATCTTCTACCAGCACTCGGCACCGCCCACGGAAACGCATCCAACAAGTAAGTTGATTACAGCGCCATCTGTTGGCGGTATGGAGTTAACCTGCAAAGCTCAGCCGTCCACCCATACGCTTTACGCCCTTTGTGTAGTAGTGGTTTATAGCGCCATCTATTGTGGTGACGGGAAATTAAAGTTCTTGGAGTATGTGTCTATCGTGAGTCATGATGGGTTGGTTTAAACAGGGGTATATTCTTACTGAGCACTTTAAAACACTACCTTATCTTAAGATCATTGAAAACGCTGGTTTGTGTCGGTGAGTTGAGAGCTAGCTCGCCGTCCGGCCGTCTTATGACGACAGGGCCTGTCGACGTCGCGTTCGTGTTCCATGCGCGCCTCAAAGAGATACCGCGACCCTAGAACACGAAGGGTAAAGAAGGAACATGGATGGGTTTTAGTCGGTACAAGTCTGACAGTACGGGTCAGTACGGGTCATTTGATGATTTCCCATCCTAAAAAAAATATTTAATTTACAAAATAGCAGCCATAAAACCTGTACCAATCAATAGCTATTATCAATACAAATAAGTATTGTATGGGACAAAATCTTCTAAAGCGTCATGTTTCCGAAATAATTTTTCGTATCATACCCGCTTACTGTCATAAGTGTCAATAAATTACTTTCAACATTATCCTATTGGTTATTTCAGCATCCGAAGCGCTATCAAGCCAGCACGGAGGCAGCAAGTACGATGGAGCACCGCAGGACTCGCTCGGAGACTTTGTTACTTTCGTCTGCCAGGACCCATCTGATGTGCAGCAATTACAGGTAAAACCATGGTCTCACCTTTTGTCTTCCACCCTCTGCAGCCAACGTTGCCGTTCAAACAGGTAAACTCTGTTAGAATATCCAAAGACTGGGAGACATTCCGTCACAGTGACCTAGATTCTCTTTGAAAAAGCTGGAGATAGTCTTTAAAGCCTCAACAAAGTATTGCAGTGTTTCTTACTGTAATATCTTTTTAGCTCCGAAGCTTTAACAGTCATCACAGGTTTCCCTTATGTATCGTAAATGAAATACGGTAAGGCGCGTTTTTCACTAACGCGGAAATGAGAGGAGCGGTGCGGAGATGTACAAGAGACGTGATGTGCTTTCAACCAATGCGGTTGGTCGATTCGCTCACAACTCATTCCGCTGCGATCGTCTTTACTTTGGTGGCAACCGGATCTAAGCCTTGTCGTTTCATGTTTCTTTCCAGCAAGGATCCTAATAAGCTGGGCCATATTAACCAAATCTCTCGTTTCCAGGTGCACAGTCTATCGAGGAGTCCGAAGCCGCCGTACTTTAGCAGCTCCATGCTTCCACCGCCGCCATTACCGCCGATGGCCAGACCTGTAGCCATCATCAGATCCACAGGTAAATTATCTGTTTCTTCTTTATTTTGTAAACAACATGGTATCACTTGATACTATTCGAAAAGTTTGAATCTATTTGGTCTGCCGAATTAAATGATAACAAACATATGACCGGGTTTTACTATTCGGAAAAGCCATGCAGTATAGCCCAGGAAAACATTAGATTTGGGAACACTCTTTTGAGAGGAAACCGGCATGTATTAGAACCAAACATTTTCAGACGTGTGTAATTCACCAACATGCTCTAGATCTGTACACTGGAGTGGATTATAACGCATTCCCTCTGACTGAGGAGAGGCCTGCGTCCCAGTTGTCGGAACGTTAAAGACAGTTAATGCATAAAGAAGAGGCATTTACGTCAAGTTTAGCAGTGACGTTCTGTCTCCCACTCTCTCATTCAATACAAATAAACTCAATAAGTTTTGATTCTGGCAACTTCTTCGTCACTCACTATGTAATTCGTTATTTCCAGGGCGCTATAACACTGACGATGATCCGTCTGTTGCAGCCAGTGAGATGGTGGGGGGCAGAGTGGTGGGCGGGGGGGGCACGTCGCCCTCCTCGCCCGAGGTGCGCTCCCCCCCCGCCTCCCCGCGGCGCCGCTCCCCGCACCCCTACCGCACCGACTGCCACCCGCCCATCACACACTTTAATCATTTCCACTCGCAGCCGCAACAGGTAAGGAAATTAGTTGCTTTGACTTTTTTTTGGTAAGTTTTGCAGATGATGATGAGGTCCACTTGATTGTTGGTAACATCTTCAATTTCAGAGGCATTCAGGAGTGATACCATCCAAGCTGAAAGTCATGTGCCTATAGTTACATTAAAACCCATAACCCTTCACACATGGCATTAACAGGATGGTATTTACCATTTTCGGGAAAGTCTTCTTTTTGCTGTCCATATTTTTAGAGAACTTTTTTCTAACTAAATCCAAGAAGCCTGGTTTTAAGTTAGTTGGTTCATGATGGCGGGGTATTGGCCCGGAGTCTATCAACCTAGGTATTTTTAATCCCTAAGGGTTGCCCTTATGAGGAGCTCGTGGCTAAATAATAACAGCCGCTCGGGTCGATCTTTAGGTTAAGCCGTGCTTGCCTAGGTTGGTCTGTGGATGGGTGACCGCCCATTACATACCGAGTTTCCTCCGTGCCTCGGAAAGCACGTTAAGCCGTTGGTCCCGGCTGTCATTTGTAGATCTTTGACAGTCGTTAGGCAGTCAGTGGCCCAAAAAGTGTGACAACCAGTCTTACCAAGGGGTATCGTATTACCCAGTACTGACTGGGTTGTGGAGGTCAGATAGGCAGTCGCTCCATGTAAAATACTGGTATTCAGCTGCATCCGGTTAGACTGGAAGCCGACCCCAATATAGTTGGGAAAAGGCTAGGCAGATGATGGTTGCCCTTATGACATTTTAAGAGATTTATGGGTAGACCCTCCACTTGAACTATGCATCACCATGTTACTAATCGTGACTTTTCAAAATTTCCTCCACAGGTATTTAGCTATGCAAGTTCGCTAGGCGGTGTGGGTTTAAGTGGTGGGGTATCAGGCGTCGGGGCTGGCGGGGGTGCTGTGATGGCGGGCGCGGGCGGGGTGTCACCCCCTGGCGGGTTGGGGCTGTACGCCCCCCGGGCCTCGGCGAGGGCAGCGCCTAGGTGGGTTTTAGAGGACTTGGGACCGATAAACAGGTCCGTATCAGGATTAAATTAGGGGTGTTTTTGGGAAGTTAAACTGACCCTCAGTTTCTGGAAGACTGTTCAACTTTATCAGTGAACTCGTCCGTTGTTATCGGTTGTTAAAAATAACAACAATTATGCTTAAAAGAGATGCAGCAGTATGTTGAAAAGCCTTAAGGAACTGGAGGTCAGTCTTCCCTAAACTGTCAACCTCACCATTACATGGTACACCTCGCTTTTGACAAAAGAGGCTCTGACATCTCATGTTCATCATCATCAGCTTATTACATCAGTCCACAGCTTCGAAACTCCATCTCGATGACGGCAAACAAAATAACCGATGTTAAAAAGTGGCTTCCTAGATTACGAACGGCTTGCTCCAAATGAAATGGAAGATGCCTATGTCCAGCAGAAGATTGCAAAATACAAAATTCTACCTAACGGCGTTTTAGACTGCTGGAGTATCTACACAGTCTTAGTGGTACTAGGTAGTAGCCCAAATCAAGCTGATACAGGAAATGGTTTTCTTAACATTGTGTATATTGTTGCCAGTAACCGATGAGACGCTGCCAAATCACAGCAATCAGAAGTTTGTCAATCTCGCAGTCGCTTTTTCAATCGCCAATCATTCCATCTATATTGCTTGTGACTTGTTAATATTAACAAAGGTATGGTGATTCCAGATGGAACGCACCATTCCCTACCCTGGAGGAAGAGTTCAATATAATGACGGCGCCGCCAGGACCCGACCATGTGGTCCTGCTGGATGATGGTGAGTATACTTTGTGCTGATGATTGTAGAACTTCTAGACATTCTTTAGCATACAGTTGCCCAATATTTAGACACATTCTTTTCTATAATGGGACACCGATGCGCAAACTACTATTAATTCAGCACATGATCGAGAAAAAAGCGATTTCGTACATTTTTACCGTGTAGATTACACTTTTGTGTCGAACAGCAGATTTTTTAAAATAACTGGCTAAAGTTTCCTTCGCTGGTGAATCTAGAATCATGTGTTGGTTCAGTTTGTGTGTCATGCATGTCTCCTACAACCTGTTTAACTAAGGACTCCGATAGTGATGCTTCGGGACTAGTTTGAGCTCGATCAGAGATTTGAAGCCAAAATCATGAGTTCGTTACACGGTTAGTAGCTGTCCCATCCGAATCCCAAAAATTGCAATTTTTCTTTTTTCTTCGAATTTCTAGTAGTCCCTGTTTGAAAAAAATGTAACATGTCTTTAATAATATTCGAGTAGACCCACATCTAACCGCGTTGTATATTTATTATGCCTTTTCTACTTTCATGCGTACTTTTACAGAGTGCCCGTCAAGAGTGCTATTTTATGACGTAGCCATATTGTGTAAGAAGATCTTTTATACATAATTTATATCTCAAGTATCTAGTCCGTATCCAGCATGAAAAATTATTGGCTTTGAGTTTAAGAGTTGATATGTTTATTTATTTAAAGTTTTTTCTTCGACAGAACGCTTCTTCCAATCAAGCGTGATAACATCCGAAGCGACTGCGATGGACACGACCGGCTCCACGGTCGGGTCGGTCGTCGACGCGTCGGACGACATCGCACCCGACAAACCGGCGCCCGATTTGCGCTCGCCGTGATCCCACGCAACCGCTACGTCGGTCGGTGTCGCAAGTGTTGGAACCGACGGATCGGTCGAAAATGTTGGATCTGTAATTAGTGTTGATTCTGATACGCCGGTCTCGAGTGTTGGATCGGTCGCGTCGGCGGCGCCGTCGGCGACCGTGCTCCGCTGGACCCCCGCGCCCCTCCCTCACTGGCGACCCGTTTCACACCGGACTGTTTAATTTCTAACGATATCTCTGAATGTCGAGGGATTAGTGTAAATATAAAAAAAGGAATTAAAACGGATGAGGTTGTAGTTGAAATTTAGATTTTACAATTTTTACTCTGTGTCGATCGACTGCACCTGTCCGTGCGATGTGACTTTGTCGTGGCGAACAACCACATCCGCAATCGAATACTAGTTTTGACAGACGCGGGTGATCGACATGGTTTTCATTTATTACTTGTTAAGGCGATAACAAAATACAATACTCCAACGATAATTATGTAAAAAATATTAAAGCTACGAAATAAAAACAACATATTATATTCTAATATTTTTATAGAATATAAAAAACAAGTATGATATGATCAAGCCTTCCAGTAATTTAGTGAAATAAAATGTTAATAAAAAGTGCAGCTTATAAAATATTGTTTTGCTGAGCTGTGAGACAGGATAAGCGAATAAAATGCTTCCAACGGCGTCAAAACTGTTTAAATTGACGAAAGTGTGATACTATAAGTTGTTTTTTGTTTCGTTGTTGTGTGTTTTGTAATGGAAATAAAAAATTAAATAAGTGTAAGACGTCGGTTAGTTTAAAAGTATTTTTTTTTTAATTTATTGAACGAATATTTAATAAAGACGAGCCTTGCTTAAGAGATTAGTTTAGTTGTAATTAGTAGCGAACAGAGTAGTTGATTTATTGTACTTTCGATCGGGAAATGACATTAAAATTTTTATAAAATAAAAAATTAGCAAAAAGATTTTTTACGTAATTTTCGCACAAAAATACACCTATAATATTGATCTCAGTGACACAAGTATAACAAGACGAGATTTTTTTTCTTTTTATTATTTTTACTATTTATTTTGTGAAAAGTTCTGGGCATCGAAAGAGACAATAAATCATGAGTAGATCGAAGTGTGTCAAAGGACATTTTATAGGTGCCTTTCATGAAGAAAACTTAAAATAACTTAAATAATAGGGATTTGTAAATTGTAGTGTTCTTTTTGATAAATCCATCCGCTCATACTTTGTAACAAACGATTCATTGACTATTATAACTTAAGAGTTGTGTGTTTTGTAACCAAATTGGTGATACAAGTGGTACGAGTATATGGCTAGTCAGTATACTGAGTGTTTATTTTTCACACCTTTTATTAATTATTTTTTAATTTAATGCTTCATATGGATCTTTTTTGATAATTATAATTAATTAAACGCCAAAATACCAACTTTACTTCAGTACAGTCACAATGAGAGTTTTCGTGTAACTAAATATTTTTCTTTGTATTTGGAATGCGGTTGTAACGCACAAAATACTCAAATAATAAATGTTTTTGGTTACACAATACACACGTAAAGTACTGTAATCCTATAAATTAAATCCTAGAAATTATATAGTTTTGTCACTCATAAATATGATTTTTTTCGCAATAACAGTGGCCATACGAGGAAAGCTAGTCATTAGAGTTACAATGTAAATTTAATGTTACTTAAAATAATAAAAAAATATTTACAATTATAAAAAACCCCTTACGTTTATTAGTAAGGGGTGTGAAACTAAAAATGTGGCCAAATTACACTTAATGAATGAAATCCAAATATATATACACAATTTTTAATAGATTTAGATTTGAATAAGCGTGGTAAAATTAAGTTCGTAGCGAAAACAATTAAGTGACTATAATTCGAGTAGGAGAAACTAAAAGAAAAAACAATTTTGAGACAAAAATCCACGTCAAATTGTCATGAAAATATTAATTTATTTGATCAGGCTTAAAACAAGAAACACCTTAATTTTCATCATCATTCGATCGACATGTTTTATTTTCATGCCTTTATAAACATTGTTTTTTTTTTGGATTTCTATTAAAATAGTGTAGTAGGGAAACGTAGCAATAACTACAAGCAATAAATAAATAAAAAAGTAATTATAAAACAAAAAAACGGCTTTAGTGAGGCTAGAATTTGGTACTGAAACGTAGTGTGACCTATATAAACGATTCGCGATAATATATTTTCTATAGACAGATCGGCGAGAGGCTGGGTACTATGTTAAATGATAAAATATAGTGCAGTTTGGTACAATTAATAGCTATTTGACAAAAAATATATTAGACTTACAGCTATAGTCGAACTAGGCAGAAAGGCGGGATTAGTCAATTGCTAGCTATAGAAAACATTATTAGAATACGAAAAAAAAAACATTAGGAAGTAATAGTAATGTCATTAAGGCTTGTTGGTAAAAGAAAAAAAAACAGTTTCGTCATTGAAAATTTGAAAGAGATAACATTGTAACGTGGTAAGGCAATATTAATATTGGTGACGAATTTAAAGCTCATTGGTGCCGAAAATTCTAGACTGTGATTCAATTGTTCATTCAGAACGTGTCTTATATTGAAATAGTTGTTTTTGTATGATTGGCAATGCACAGTGGGTGCTGTAATAATACAAAATAAAATGTATTGTAAAATGGCAGATAAGAACATGTTGTATGAAATGCATTTGTTATAATTGTAAAGGTAATGGTAACAGCGACTGTAAGCTGAGAAATGTATTTTTTTTCGACAGCGTAAGTAGAAACGGTAGATTTATTTGATAGCTTTGCAGTAATTTATATGGATGAGACTAATACAAGATTTTGTAAGGACAAAAAGTTTGAAGGAAATTGAAAATTATGTATTGGTCGCGGCATGTATTCTTTTGTTTCATTGTTAGCACTATTAATACGATATGGAGTAATAATTGAAAGCCTAAACATTATGTGCCTTAGATACAACAATATTGTATGATATTTATGATGCGTTCTATACAACGTGCTAACTAGAAATAAATGATAAACATTATTTTGAATGCCTGAACTTTGAACGATTATCTTCATTGTTAGTATTCATTTCTGCAAAGGCTTGTATGTACTCCCAAAGATTTTGTAACCTTGAAATGCAATTTTTATTATAAAATTAGGCCCAATGTTCGGAAAATTGTAAGTAACCCTTAATGATGTATTAGTTTTCCCTAAAATATTCTCTAAGTTTTCTACCACATTGTTTCTTTATTGTATCTATATGAAAATTGTGAGAAACTGGGCACCCAGCAGTCTGGAAATTGATTTCGAATCCAGAGATATAAATTATAACCCTCATGTAATAATTATTGTACGATTAAGTAACGCTTCTATGCGTAGTTTCGCTGAAATATAAAACTACTTCTATGATATTGTATAATTTTAGTAATTACCTACATTGTACCCATTTATGTACCTATATACTTTACTGGCATGTATATTCTTAATCTACGCAACTCGGAATAGCCACGCTTTTTTTTACGAAGTAGACACCATTTTGATTCTCGCATGGCTTTTTGATAATTAAAAAATTACAATCCATCTATTCTATAAACTTGTATTATAATTTCTTTTAAGTTATTTCTTATTGTAAAAGGAACGAAAATCCGTCTTATAAGTTTCGTGGATTTCAAAAGTTGAATACATAATACGTAAATAGAGAAAAATAATTATAAGTATAATTAACCAATAGAGAAATACTCCTAGTTACGAATTTCTTAGTTCATCTGATGTGCAATTATGATTAACTGTTTTTTTAGCGAATTTGTTAATTTTTATTAGTAATTTTACGATTGTATCCATTATCATTGTATGTAAATATGTTCCGGAGTGTATTTATATTTTTTTTATTTGATAATTAACATTAGAATGCGTTTATATGTTATGTTTGTCATCGGTCATATCCTCCGCGCTTTCATATTCATTTAGGTTTTTACAATTTTTCTTTATTTTTAAAATAGATTCTCGCGAGTCGAATGGCTTATTCCAACGTGAGGCATGTTCACGAAAACTACGATTGCTTTCAAAAGTTGGAATAGATCATTAGATTCATGCAGTAAACTAAAGATAGACTTGTAAAAATGTTATAACATGTATTTTTAACCTATACATAGTAAGATATTTATAGAATTTTAGTCGTTTAATTATTTCGAACGACTTGTTATAAAGAAAATTGGTGCTTAAAGCTTAAAACAAAATATGACGGCACTTTGTCGTGTGTGTATTGTCATGGAAGGGGTCTGAGCATTATGACATAGCATGCGTTGTTATGCTTTCGTGCGACACAGAATCGTTTATTTGAATAAAAAAAAACCGTTAGAGAATTTATTCAAGCCCGCCGCTCCAAGGTTAGTGCGTGCGGATTACATATACGTTAATTTCTTTTGTAATTTTTGTTTATTTCGTATTTTATTTTGTTAATTTTAAAAGATGTAAATAAACGATTTTGTCTCACAGTGCGAGCAGTTATAATAATGTAGGTAAACTTTGCTCAATATCGATGAAAACTGAAAGTGTTACAGTTGATGCAATACAAACAAACAAACATACCAATTGAGTTTTATTTTAATCTTTTAGTTTAGCTTTCCTAGTTTCTATAGAGAAGGAACGAGCATTTACATCACATTACGCTTGATCACTACGTGTTGGGTATTTCTCATACTATTTTTCTTCACTGTATGTGTGTGTGTTAGACAAACTTGGAAAAATGTTTCCTTTTTGGCAACCACTACCATGTATTAGGTTATGACACTTATTAGGGTTCCGTACCTCAAAAAGAAAAAAACGGTCTGTCCGTCCGTCTTTCACAGCCAATTTACTCCGAAACTGCTGGTTCGATTGAGTTGTTTGGTACACTTACGTAAGTCGGTGACCCAAAGACGGACGTGTAACGTAAATTAATAAATTTTAAACATGAGATATAGGAAAGCTACCAACACATAATAAAAATAAATTAAAAATTAAAGGCGGTTCGCCTACTACGATGATACGGAACCCTTCATGCGCGAGTCCGACTTGCACTTGGCCTGTTTTTTTGTGGTGGAATCACTCTTACGATATGAACAAGAAACTTAAGCGCAATACAACAGCGGGTGTGTATGTCGCTAACCATGTACCACCCTGCCCTCTGAACCCCAAAACATGCAGCCAAAGTAAACCTCTGCGGTGCTACCGACGCCGTGGGACTGCCGTGGAAGCAAAGTTTTGTACCAACTTTTTTTCGTGCCAGCGACACGAAATATAAAACATTATACAAAACCATTCCACACGATAATTACAACCTTTCAAATACACATCGACAAGCAAATATCACAAACATACAACACAAACAAAACACAAACATCATAAAACAAATATAATAATATCGTAAGAAACCAGCATGCATGAGAGATATTTCTCGATAACATGTAAAGCCAAGTCAGAGGCCCATGGACGGCATAAAAACTCTGACACCAGGTTAGACACTAACTAACCACACGAGAAAAGAGAAGAATACCAATAAAACCCAATATAATAATATAGTCAATCAATTTCAAATATTGCCGCTAATCAATGACATTGGTTTTTAAATAGGGCAGCGTAGTCCCCTTAAGCATATCAGCGCCATCTATGCAGCCCCAGTAGGACTATATCTCACAGACGTCACAGGTGGTAAAAACCTTTTTAGTGTTATTAAAAGTGCAATGCTGGTTAACTGCTGTGATTATTACTACGAGGTACGTAAAATTGATATATTAGCCAAATAATTATTCATTTCATCCTTATTGATTGGTAATTGGGTTTTAAGCGTAATACTGTATGCACGCATCTGCACAGGGTGCACTTTCTGCGTAGCAACCTTCTTGGTCGTAATTTAAATGAGGGAATGTATTTTTTTTTTACTTTCGAATTTGGAATACGTAGATTCGAGTCACATGTTCTTAGTTTGAAAGTTTTCCCGGGTTTTCTTGCTTGTTGTTTAAACTTGGAAAGAGCTGATCAATTTCTTTAATTTTTGTGTGGAAATTGCGACAAAGTCTGAGGTGTTTGTTATTGTCTTATGTATTTTGATGGGCTGTAGATGGGTTTAATTCAACTGAGTACCTAATCGGGTTTGGACCCGGTTAATAGTTAGATAAAGTTAGATAGTCGAGCACTTGACTTATCTACATAAACGGAATAACTCTGTTCGTAGGAATAGTCCGATTTAACAAAAGTATGAATTAAATATTCGGGTCTAGCAGCTTTTACACAAGTCTAAAGACCTATATAATACTGCTAGTTGCCTTTCAAAGTTACGGAAAGCCCTCTTAACTTAAATCGCTAATGACGTCATCGCAATGCGTTTTTAAAAATTAGATAGTTCTACGTCCTCTTGATTTAGGAATCTCTAGTCGGAGAGTACAGTACGACAGTAAAGAAACTGAATCTTTAATTAGCAGGTTAACAAGTTATCATTTAACTTAACCCAGGAATCGAATAAAAAATCGCATTTAACAGATTAAATCCTACGCTTTAATATAACCTAATAAAATATACAGACGATTTGGAAACCGCCACTTATTTTGATGTCAGCTCAAAATACTTGCCTACATATTTTTGAAAATTTACGTTTTTTTTTTATTTAGTGTTTGAAATGAGAGCTTCAAGAAAGTGAACACTCAACAAAAATTGTGTGTTAAACTACAACTAAAAAACTCGACCACTGAATAAATCGTAGCCTATGTTACCCGGGCCGTAATAACAAATCGATTGACTCCTTATTCATCAAAATCGGATGAATAATTTAGGCGCTACGGAGGAACATACGTAAATACAAACATACATTATGTACATACATACATAGACTGCTAAAATTATAACCTTTCCTTTCCCGCCGTAGTCGGCAAAAAACAGCGTACAGACTGTGTGCTTTGTCACTGGTAAAACATCCACAGAAGAACAAATTGTCTGATGAAATAAAACATGTTATCTAAGAGAGGAGAGAAAATTACAGATTTCAACGTGTTTTATATGAATGTATCGCAAGTGGATTACGAAATACGACCCTATGCCATATTTACGGTACCGTACTCATTGCGTGCGCCGAGCAATGGTGCCAACGCAAGCCACGCACGGGGTAACATCCCCTGTGCTCCCCTCTGCAACCGTATAAGTTCCTAGGGGTAACATTTACCAGTAGCAGAGAGAGGAAACTACTAGTACTACGATTCACTATAGACCAACCGCTTTAATGAGTCCTGGTGAAGGTATCAATTTAAATGGAATATTCTGAAGTTTGATCACGTATTGGGTCAATTAGTATCGTAATACCTACGTGGATTATGGTTTTTAATGCAAATAATCTGTGGGATATTGTTAGGACTTTATGCCTTTGATAGGGCAAGGCGGAGGACTCATTAAAGCGGTCGGTCTATAGTAGTTATTCCATGACTTTATTCGTACTATAAACTTTGTAGGGATTAGAAATAAAGAATTTCTAAAAAAAACAAAGGTTTTCCAGGGTTTTTATGCTGTTTAGGAAGTCTTCCAGCCAAGGTTTAACTTAGTAAGCTTAGTAGCTTTGGATATCTTTAAGAGTAAGTCTATAATATTCTAATGGCTGTAAAAATACCCTTATCGAAGCCGAAAGGCACTTGTTCTCCCCGTCATTGCGATAATTTACTGTTCTAGAACATACCTGGGAACTTTCTAGTTACAGAGATATTGGGGTTCAAAGTTCCAACTTTTTCACAAGCTTTTAATGTTATAACTTTACATTAGATACCTCCTGGAACCCCGTACTGTGTAATGCATCCATCAGCACAATGTTTGAGTGCGTTACATTGAGCCCTACCGTAAAACGTGATTTTACACTCCAATTTTTTTTGCGTAGAGTTACTTTATTTGTTGTAGAATGCTTGGTTGACGGCTCCGTGAAGGGTCCGTTTACACCTTTTATTAGATATCTAATCTAGACGTAGTTCTGCTATAATAAGCCAACCTCTCTTATTAATTCAGTCAAATAGTTACATCAAACAAATCCAACATTCTAAATATGGTAATTGTAAACTTTTGGCTCTTGTGATACAGGGAATCCTAGTACAAGAGCCAGAGCTACACTGATGTTACTAACTATCAGCTGTTAATAAAGATTTTATTATTATTATTTTTTTTTTGTATGCAATCGCATACAAGAAATTCGTAAACTTATCACTCAACATGAATGGCGGTATGTGCCAACTCAATATAATCCGGTAAATCTAGCTTCAGCCGCAGGACCAAGGTGGCATGGTGCTTGCTTTTTTACTAAACCTGAGGGTGATAGGCCTCAACATAATCTATCACGTAACAGATTTCCTGAAATGAAGGTTAGTTAAACTTAAAGCCAGTCTCAAACACATCCAAAACGTATGTTTAGAAAAGATTTAAAACTAATCAGCGTTTTTACCTAGTCAAAGTCATTACAATTACTTCGGCAAAAGGCAGAAATTTTACAGTTTGTGCATTATGGTAGAAGTACGCTCAAACACCAAGTTATCGTATTTAAAACGCGCTTCATCAATTAGGTAACTACAATAGATAATTCCGCAATGGTCGCACGCTACCATTCTATATTTTTAAAACTGAAACAAATTACTAATAGGTAAAACTAACCTACCTACTCCGAATGTATTCCAAGCGTAGAAGTCTATTAATATCAAATTAAATAAGAAAATTTATTGCGTAACACCTAAATACCAAATTAGTTACGTTAAATCTTTCACTCACCAAGCCAGCACCTATCTGCCAATATATAATTAGGACGAACCCCTAATCAAACCAATTATTGCCTGACATTGAAACAATTACGTAAGCAAAACGTTTCACTCAGTCTTATGAAACCTAAAACAGCCTAACGTTGTCGTATTCCATTCATCGCTGAACAAATTCCTTTATAACTACACGGTCAAAAAGACATTAAAAGAACATTACCTACGTAATGATACTACCTAGCTACGCCAAAAGGCGTTTTATCTTAGTACGCAAGTAACGTGTAAAAATACTCCCTGAATAGTATAAGTACGCACTTAATAATCCAATAAATCGAAATTTCCAACAATCATCGGCTGAAGGGATCGCAAAAATCAATAGTCGATGGTTTGTTTCAACCAAGCAAGCTGCCTACAAACCACTTAACATGACGCAAGAACTTTTATACAGTTTGTTATATTTAGATAATAAGTTCTATTGCGAAGGAAATAGGGTTGCGGTTAGGTTGGGGCTGTTGGTGAGTTACGACGTTACGCTACTGCACCAACGAACAGATAATCGACGCCTAGCCTTGTGCGATATCGATTTTGACAACGGCTACTTTCACTGAAACGCAATGCGAACCGTATACCTATCTCCCTCACACTCGCAGTGAAAATAGTGGTGCAGAAAGGGATGGATTCGGCGCCGCAACTAGGGGTCGCCGTCGCGGCGTTGCCATGACAACAGGTCACACCGAGGGTATGATTTCCAATATAATAGCTCGATATTTTTAGGTCAAAATGTCGGAGTTTATAATAAAAGTATATATGAACGAGAATAAGCTTGAAATATGCATGGATGATGGTAAAGTAACGATGGTCGTGGACAAAAAAGACTACCTTATTGATTCGGTAAGATTTTATTGAATTTTGTCGCATAACAAAATGCTGTTTTTAGATGAAAACGAATTATTGATTTTCCGGCAAATATCGATAATAATGTAGGTGTAGATAAGTTTATTTTTACATTACTTATGTAGATACAGCGTTATTTTCCATACAAGTTAATTTTACCGTAGTAAGCTATTTTAACTGAAGTCGGTTGAAAATCAATAGTTCCACATTCTATATCTTTATAATTGTTGTATCATTGTTGAAGCCTGTGTAAAAATGAAACATTAAATTGATCCTACCTTAGGTAAGAAGTAAAGTAGTATTAAGCAAGTTCGTAGAATAAGGCTTTTTTTCAAGAATATCATAGAATTTTCCACGATCTGGTAAAAACGAACGCATCCATTGCGGTCACCATGACATTCAGCAACCATGGTGATTAGAAAGTACTTAGAATTTTTAGGAATCAAGTACCTAGTAGGTAGTATGACTTATTAGGTATATACGACGAATAGTAGTCCGCGTAAGACAGTGGCAACAAAACCAGTATAAGTTGGCCTCTTAGTCTATTGAAACTCCTTACCACGCTAGGTCAGATCATGGTAAAAGTATTCCTACTGTACTAGTAACGACTATATTAGGTTCTAGCTGTTGCTTGCGATTTTGTTCGCGTAACAAGATAGCCTATGTCCTTCCCCAGGATATAATCTATCTCCTTGCCAAATATCATTACGATCCGATGAGCCGTTTAGTCGTGAACAGGTAACAAACAAACAGACTTACTTTCGCATTTATAATATTATAGAATGGACTGGCTTAAGCCCGCGGCTTCGCAACACATGGAGTTAGGTTATGGTCCCACGGGATCGCACTACCGGGATAAAAAGTATCCTATGTGTTACTCTAGGGTATAAACAATCTGTGTGCTAAATTTCATCTAAATCCGTTCAGTAGTTTTTGCGTGAAAGAGTAACAAACATACATACATCCTCACAAATTTTCGCATTTATAGTAGAATGTAGACCTAACGTAAAATGTATGTGTGTAGATAGATATTATGTGTCTACCTATCTCAGTACCTACATAAGTAAGTTTTAGGATGATCCGGGAGAGCTTTCAGACTGAGAGGCGACCTAAGCTTGGCTGAAATGAGCTTTGCTAATGATAATCGTATTGTTTAATTCACGTATTTCGTATTGGTACGAGCTAGATGTAGTATAACAAAAGTTTCGCCGCGGTAAAAATATAAGCCAGTCAGCAGGGTGGTGGTGGCTGTGACTGGCCTAATTTGTGTTTTTTGTATTTCCAAGTTAATTTGTGAGATAGTTTATGTGGTCTTAATGGAAAAGTTTTTTGTTTGAGTCATACGGTACCTACTTCTAATTTATGCCTGCGGCTTCACCGGCGTGGTGTCCGTTACTGTCCCAGAGGATCGTAGTACCGAGATAAAAAGTATTCTATATGTTAATCCAGGTTATAAACTATATGTGTGCTAAATTTCATCCAAATCCTTTCAGTAGTTTTTGCGTGAAAGAGTAACAAACATCCTTCCGTCAGTCAGAATAATGGTCTAAGAACTAAGTTCAAGGTTTGCAACTTTGATCACGGTCGACTAAATTTTCAAATTACCACCAGCTGCAGCCTTGATCAATTCTGATGAAAATTAGGGTAATTTCGACTTACGCGAAGCTATAGAAAGTGGGTGAATGTACACAGTAATATTTAAAAAGCCACGTATACTAGACTTCTATGAAAAGACAATGGATTCAGCTGTTTAGGGTCTCACAGGAATTATAAATGTCTTAGGTCTTGAATGTATAGATTAATTATGAATATCTGAATAGGGTACCTATAGGTATCGTGTCGGGTAAGGGTTAGATTAGAAGAAGAACTGTGTCGTTTTGATTGTTATGTAGGTCATCAGCTGCCTAGCCTTTGGGGTCGTCTTCCACTCTAACTGGTTGCAGCTGAAACCAGTATTTTACATGGAGCCTTTCTGACTGCGAATGTAGGTAGTAAATTTCCATTCGTGTAGGTTAGTGGAGAGAATGGCGTCGATGATGGTTGATAACATTTTCAGACACTGTTTTTCTCGTGTGAAAACCGCGTAGTGGCCTAGAGACTTATTTTCTGGGGCTGGAAAATGTACTGACGCCAGCACATCAAGCTAATACAATCTGTGAAATTTCTTTTAACTTTATCGCTAAAGCGTTAGGTTCAAGGTTGATTTGGAAAATTTGACAGATTCGGGTAGCTAGATGTGCTGGCGTCTGTACCATACTATCATTGCTTTTCCGTAGATATACCTCCCTTTCTCACAGTTCGGACAATATTTTATTCCATTGAACTTACCAAGCAAATAAAGGTCTCTCAGTCTGATAGACAGAGTCTTCACGCTCTGATATTAGAGAGTAGATTATTTTCTCATAGTCGTCAGGTATTTCCCGCGATTTTGACGATATCGTCAACCCAACGAGCTTTAAGACGGCCACAGTGTCCATCCATGTCAAAGACACCAAACTGACTAAAACAACACACATTATGAAACAGTCGAAATATCCTACTCCGTCCCAATTTCTTTGTTACTGGTTCAATTCAAAAGTAAACATAGGCTGAATAGACACACGTTCACAAAGATGATAAAAAGGGGTTACCCATAAAACAATGTAACTGAACCGTAGGAAGTGGCCGCGAGCCCCTAACCCTCCGCTTCCTATATCTGCCACGAAGCCCTACTAATATATTTTTAATATCCTACACAATTAAAACATAGGGCTGGTTTTTGAAACATCTTGAGTTTCTATTTATACTAATATTATAAAACTGAAGAGATTTTTTGGTTGAACGCGCTAATCTCAAGATCTCCTGCTTCGAAATGACAAATAATTTTATTGTTCGATAGCCCATTTATCGAGAAAGGCTATAGGCTATATAACATCACGCTACGACCAATAGGACATCAAAGAAAAATGTTGCAAAAACGGGGAAAATAGTATTTCTATAATAATTTCACGCGAACGAAGGTCGCGGGCTAGTAAAATATATAGTTTTACTATTATTTGAATGACTATGTTTAGAATCAATTTAACTACCCAATAGTTATTTCATCAAAATCAGTTTTACTATTTAGACATAAAATAAGTTGAGACAAACTGATAGTCAGACGAAATATCTCTTCTTTAGAGTTCTTTACCTGGCGCGGTGTTTCGTAAAAGGAGTGGAAAAGTATACAATAAAGTTTTTCTTCATAATTTCATTCTTACATTCATAAAAGAGGTTTCTTTTTATTGCGTAAGACAACGAAACTTTAACTTATACAGAGTCCAAAACAGTTGTGATTTCTATAAATATAAAACATCTTTGAAAAAACTAGACAAGACAGATTGTACCCAAACCCTTAATCTTATTGTATCTTTAAAAACAAAACAGGTCCTCCACCAAGTCCCCTACATCCTTTATTATTCCTTCCCTTCGTCTCGATCTCAACCCTAAGAAAAAAAAGTAAAAAGGTCAATGCACCCGGAAGGTACGGCACGCGCCTGCCACAGGTGTGCGCGCTCGATAATATCGATTTTCGCGCCGCAATCGATATGTGACGTCACGACAAAATGGCGGCTGCGCGCGCAGCTGTCGCCTGATAAAAAACATGGTATGCTAATGAAAGTAGGGTCGAAATGGTTGAATAAAATAGGGGTTTAACAATATCATTTTTGGGACACGCGAATGTAGTTTTTTTTGTCATTTATTTGTTGGTTGACGGATTTTTAAAGGGTGCTATGGTCTATGAACTTAGTGGAGAAAAAATTTGAATAATAAATTATTTCTACTTTTTTTCGAGTCGAATATAGAATGTTTCAGTAGGTAGAAGTGTGACATGCAGTCTTACCAATCGGTGTAGTGTTGTCCAGTACCTGGGTTGTGGAGGTCAGATAGGCAGTCACTTCATGTAAAATACTGGTATTCAACTAAATCCGGTTGAATGAAGCCTATCCCAACATAACTAGGAAAAAAAAACTAAGCAAGCTTCTTTACAGATTTTCCGGCTTTTCCTTGAGATTTGAAGATATTATGATGAAAGTTTTTGTTAGTGGAATCTATTTGAATTTCACTTAGGGCAAGTGTTCCCATCCCAATTCATTTAAAGGTGTATCTACTACCTACTTTTCATTTTAGTAACTCGTGTCAGCTTTCCCTCGCACAAATCTTCCATTGCTCTCAGATCTTATTTTTTTCTACTTATTGCATCATATCATCAGCCTATACCGTAGCCGACAAGGATGGATGAAACGCATGTGACTAACAGGGTGATGGACATGAATGTTGTTGGATGGAGAGGGAGAGGAAGGCCAAAGAAAAGATGGATGGATCGTGTGAGAAATGATATGAAAGAGAAAGGAGTAAATGATGCCGTGACGTCTGACAGGAGAGAATGGAAGAAGAAAACGTGTTGCGCCGACCCCAAATAGAATGGGACAAGGGACGACCTTTTTAAAAACTAAGACCTCCTTATAGTCAAATTCAGCCACATTTTCGACCTGTTTCTCACGCAACTGAATGCATAAAGACAATAACATCTAGGTATTATTATATTATGGTTCACGTTTACTTGTGGTAGTAATGACGTAAAGCAGTTAGCGGGACGTGGTATAGGGGCTGCCGGCGTTTACTGTTGACTAGTGATGTAGTTAAATGTCGATAGAGAATCGGTAAACGTAGCAGAAAAGGCTGTTAGTAGAGTATTTAAATAAATAATCGTTTATTGGCTCGAGGAGCCCGTGGCTAAATAATAACAGCCGCTCGGGTCGATCTTTAGGTTAAGCCATGATTGCCTAGGTTGGTCTGTGGATGGGTGACCGTCCATTACATACCGAGTTTCCTCCGTGCCTCGGAAAGCACGTTAAGCAGTTGGTCACAGCTGTCATTTGTAGATCTTTGACAGTCGTTAGGTAGTCAGTGGCCCAAAAAGTCTGACAACCAGCCTTACCAAGGGGTATCGGATTACCCAGTACTAACTGGGTTGTGGAGGTCAGATAGGCAATAGCTCCATGTAAAATACTGGTATTCAGCTGCATCCGGTTAGACTGGAAGCCGACCCCAATATAGTTGGGAAAAGGCTAGGTAGATGATGATGGAAAAAACGTAAAACTTAGCCTAATACAACTTCATCTATTAGGGTCTATAGTCAAAAGAGGCTGTAAGAAACTAAATGGACTCCTGACTTGCAAACTAGGTAAAAAAACCTGTATCTTGAAAATCAGTTCACTTCCATGGACAAAATTAAATGGAGAATTTTGGTGGGATTTTGAAACAATGTTCAGCGATAAAGCCTCTGTAGACAGTTTAATAGATACATACTCGTTATCTATTAATAGTAATATGTAATGAATATATAATATTATGTGTGTATTAATAGACATGAATAGGTAATCTATTTCGAAGTTAGTAGGCTTGTTACCTACTTGTAGCTTCTTGATAAGATTAATTTAGGAGTTTTAATATAGTCATTATAGTCGACTACTAATAGGTTTACAAAGTTAATAGTTTAGTTGTTCACTCAGGATTGATTTTTTACGACAAGTAGGTACGCAGAAACGCTGTTGAATATACAAGGAGTTAACGTACCCCTCACGAAGCTGTCCGCCGAAAGACGTCCACTGCTGGACATAGGCCTCCCCCAAGTATCGCGACATTGATCGGTCCCGTGCGTCTCGCGTCCAGCGGATCCGTGCAAACTTCACCAGGTCATGGGTCCACCTAGTGGGAGGCCGTCCAACGTAGCGGTTCACGGTCGTCACTCCAGAACTTTTCAGCCTGCGAGCAATGTGTCTTGCTCACTGCCACTCAAGTTTACCAATTCTTCAGGCTACGTCGGTAACCTTGGACGCAACCAAGCATTCTGTACATCAAATTAAGTAATTCCACGCAAAAATGATTGCTGGGAAACTTTCCGTGACGCACTCAAAACATTGTGTTGATGGATGCATTAAATAGTACGGGGATCATGGAGGTATTTAAAGTTAAAAATTAGAAACTTGTTTTTAAAAAAAATCTGGGGAAATGTTGGAATTTTGACCCCCAATACCTCCGTAACTAGAACCAAAAAGAAAATGACCGCAATCACAGGGAGCTTTTCGGCTTCGTTAAGGGTCTTTTTACATCCATTTTATAACTACTAACAATCAATATAGATCAAAAATAAATCATATCAGGCTGCACGTTTCGAAAAAAAAGAATATCATCCAGTATGCAAAATAAATTTTTGCGTCGCCACTCGCGTTGACATTAACTTTAATCCACCACCATTTTATAACATCATCGATAAACTAATCGTGACATCACTAAAAGCCCTTTGTCACGAGCCAGGTGTCGAGCGGGGTCATTGGGAGCACCTGCCTATGTGTGTGTAACTGTGCACACACACATACACGAACACTTGGGGTCTGTTTGTGTGTTTATGCTCCCGTCTGCTACATTCAGTTAAATACATCATGTCTTTTTTCTAACTAGCTTTTTCTGCAATGGACGCTTTGGTTGGCAGGGGTGTTATACACTCATATTGGCCACTTCGGCAGTATTTGTTAACAACACAGCCAAACCGAAGGGATAACTACACATTTTTGGCCGTGACGATTGGGAAACTATAAATAATAAATACTAGATATGTTTATTTTCTCATCACAAACGTTACAGTGAACAGGAATTATTAAATCTAATACACAGGGTAAACATTTGTGAGAGACCGGTGCCCGAAATAGGCATACAATACCTGTGCTACGGGTCACCAGGCCTCCCAAGACTTGCAGGTATAAAACTAATTTAGATTAATAACTAACAACTCATACGTGATGATTTTACTTAAATACTAGGTACGTACTTATATTTGGCGAGTACCACAATTCGAGGTAATAGAAGCGGCGTTTTCCCGAACGTACCTATATTAAAATTAATATTGAAATATGAGTGGTTTGTGAATATGAGAGGTGTGACTGCCTCTATAAATTTCTTACTGTCATTACGATTATTTTTTTGTTCTGGACCATACCTGGGAACCTTCTAGTTACAGAGATATTGAAGGTTAAAGTTACATCTTTCTCACATGATTTTTTCCAAATGAAAAATATATTTTTTCTAACTATACTGTAAATACCTGCCTGACCCCTAAACTATTCAATGCATCTATCGGCACATTATTTTCGAGCGCGCAACATTGAGTCCTACCGTAAAACGTGATTTTTCACCCCAAAAAAAAGTCGTTTCCCAGCAACAGTTTTTAACTTACTTTGATGTACAGAATGCTTGGTTGACGGCTTCGTGAAGGGTCCGTTTACAGCTTGTATATGTTAAGGCTAAAAGCCGAAGTAAGGTAACACCTAGTTCTAGCCAGCTTTACTCCTGGGTAAACTCCGAATAATCACTTTTAAGTTTGATGCAACCAATTTAGATTTAGCGCTCACCACTCACTGCGCTCGCTCGGCTCGCGCGCGTTTGTTCACAGTTCCAACCTAACCTAACCTAACCGGCCGCACCTGTGTATAGCCGACTAGAACTAGGTGTAACCTTACTTCGGCTTTTAGCCGTAACATATACACTATGACCTGGGTGACTACATAAGATATCTTTTGATCCCGTTAGTACGTTCCTGCACGATAATTCCCTACGCGAGTGAAGCCAAGGGCTAAGGCTCGTCCACATTTATATTCCAGTTTGTCACTCGGCTATGCAATGAAGGTGAGCCGAATACGCGTGTATCTCCCGTCAGGCTACATGTTTTGTTGGAATATAATGCGAGTATTATTTAAGCTCGTGCTATGTACAGGTTCTCATTCTATTGTTGTACTTGGACCTGAAAGTCTGGGGTGCTTTATCAATGGGTATTTTTAGGTATAAGCCAGAAAATTAAACTTATACTTTTGAAACACCTGCTTTAAATCCTATCAAATTGAGATACAGTATCACTCTGTCCAGACCCGAAGGCATAAACGAATGAAGTTAAACCAAAGTCAGTGATATTCCATCATCAAAAACGGTACAAAAAACATCTATACAAATAAATAAAAGTGAATTGTCTGTTTGTAATTCTAAACTTACAGCTTTTAACTGAATGAATATGAAAGTATATACGGTGCTTATAACAAAAAAATATTGTTTTACATTTTTGTCTGTCTGTGTGTTCCGACTAGTCTCCGAAACGGATGGGCAGATTTTAACAGGACCGACTTTTACTGGCAGATAGCCGGTGTTATAAGAAGTAACTTAGCTTACTTTTATTTTCGAAATTAAAGCCCTTGAAATTGTTAACAAAATCCGCTTCAAATAGTCATATTTTTATAATGATTTCACGTGGACCAAAGTCGCAGGCAACAGTTAGTATATGTGTAATATAAATAATAAGAGAATGTAATTTAAGAGAAAACTTTTTGAAAGCGATGCCTGCTTGGCTAGGCAGTCTTGTAGTATTTATCTACTTACTTTCAGTTTTTAAATTGAGTAACCAACAAAAAGCACCGTAAAAATATATTTCAAATGAAAAAAAAAGCTATTTTATGGTGCTATTATTATTTTTATACAGGTCAATTTCATCCCCATTTTAGAAACTTGTTAGCAGATATTATTAAATTCATTTTACAAAAATATCCCTTTATTTTTATTACTAAACTTACAACTGGTTTTCAGAACATTGTATGATCGTAAACATGTTTTCTTTCAAATGCAAATACGCTGGCTTTACAATCAAGAGTTTTGACATCAAATATGTATAAAGAATCAGGTTTTACATTGTATGTTTAAAGTCAACTCTTTGTAGTATATAAAAAAGCAGAATTAAAAAAGCTTTTGATGAAAATTTGTCTATATTAAGTCGAAATATAATAACGTCGACAAATACTAATGAAACATCCTTCGCCAGACATAGAGCGTATTTTCTACAACTATTTCTTATTACGATGTTTCAAAATACCGCTAAAACTACAATATTTCCTCCATAACACAAAACAGCAATAGTATTTCAAGCTTTGTGGCGTTAATTATTTCCCTCTTGGAAGTTCCACCATGAGGTAAGCTTGGCTAGCAAGTAGCCAAGTGACAGCAATGCTCGAACGAGGGCACTGCCTCCACCAACATAACACCAAACAGTAGGCCAGACCTTCGACATCGGCCTCCATTGACGCCCCAACACCAACCTCCTTAACGCAGACAAAAGAGAACCAGCAATGGTCACACAACAATCCGTACCGTCACAAACTCGAGATATTCAGCGCTCCAGGGTAGGTTAAGGGTGCATTGTATAGAGCTAACGCCAGATAGCCCGACAAAGTAACCAGACCCAAACGAAATCCAACTTAGCTGCTCTTAATTAAGGTTGACAATAGCTATAGCCGTACCAAAGATAGGTTGTTTGAAACGAGGGTGAAGAAACAGGGGTGTTTGCAGGATGCGGGGCGTGGGGAAGGTAGGGTGCGTCGCGCAGGCGTGCTTCAGTCGCCCGCGCGACCCCGGTGCCGCCGGCCGCGCGCCATGGACGAGATAAGAGCGCGCGATCGCGCTCCACTCACGGTCATAGTGGCCCCAAGCAACGCCTCGCCGCCCAGACTGTCGCCCGCGGACCTACTGCCTGACGGCGATGCGGCGTTTCACCCGCTGTCCGCAGTCAACGGACGCCTGACCCCACCGGGGCTCGAGCCTGCCTCGTACGCCACGCTCACCCCGCTACTACCATTGCCGCCGATCAGCACCGTCTCAGACAAGTTTGCGTACCACGCCGGGGGCACCTTCACAGTTATACAGCAGCAGCAGTCCTACGCGTCCCTGTCACCAACTCCTTACAATGAGCCTTTATCGCCACAATCAGCATACAGCAGACGAAGTGCGTCGCCGAACTCGTTCGAAAGGCGATCCCCCACGCCGCCATTGCCGAGTCCTGGGTTGGACCTGAACGCGACGTTGCTTGCCAGGGAAGAGCATTCACAGCAGCAGCAACAGTCACAAAGTGATTCAGAGGAAATAAATACGAAAGAGTTAGCTCAAAGGATAAGTGGGGAACTGAAGAGGTACTCGATCCCTCAGGCGATATTTGCTCAGAGGGTCCTATGTAGGTCTCAAGGGACGCTGAGTGACTTGCTAAGGAATCCCAAGCCGTGGTCGAAGCTCAAGTCGGGGAGGGAGACGTTCAGGCGGATGTGGAAGTGGCTACAGGAGCCGGAGTTCCAGAGAATGTCGGCGTTGAGGCTAGCAGGTACGTAATGCATGATCTTGTAGTGATCGTAGAGTAAATTATAGATGATGTGCTTTTGTTTTTAACTTTTTTTTTACTACAGGTAAGTTTCAGGTTAAGCTGAACTTGGTATTGGTCTAATAAGAATTTGGGAAATGAAATTAGGATCTACAGATGATATTTGAATCGGGAGATCCAAACAGCGACTTTCATTTTTGTGTTTTAGGCTCACGTGTCCGGCTTTAATAACCATTTTAGGAGAAATAATCATACTTTTTTTCAATTGTGCTTCTGTATGAAAGGAACGTTTCAATTTCTCTTTTGTCTTTTTATTGTATTCGAAACTAACACTTTTTATATCTAAATTGTCTCATAAATTCGCGGCTTGACTGAAGCGCGCCTCATTCAGCCTACATTTGCATAATATGGCCTGACCTGGATTACCACGTGGATTTAGCTTGTATTAAACCAGTCTAAATATACATTTATAATATCTAGAGTTCTAGACTAAAAATCATACTAATATTATAAATGTTTGTCTTTCTGTCTGTTACCTTCTCATACCTTTACGGTTGAATTGATTTGGATATTTGGCATAGACAGAACATGACCTAACTTAGGCCATACGATAATTTGTTTCCCAGTAAAACATTCCTGTTGGATAATTTCCTACCTCCAAATGCAAGCAAAAAATATACACGAGCTGTTGCTCGCGACTTCGTTCGCGTAAAAATTTTAAAGTCTGCATGTCGTTAAAAAAAAAAAGAAAAGTATCCATCTGCTATTCCAGACTATAATCTACCTCTGTGCCAAATTTCATTCGCATCCGTTTAGCAGTTCTGGCGTGATTGAGTAACAAACATCCATCCGTCCAAACTTTCGCATTTATAATAGTAGTAAGATTATATTTTAAAGTCTTAATTTGCCAAAAAAGTATTTAATAGTGATAGTCTCACTATTAAATTTTTAAATTCGAAAGCTTTAAACAAATCTCTTTAAAAACAAGATCTGTGATAACTACGAAACTATATTTTCTTAAAAACCATTGTATGTACAGTTTTGTTCATAAGAAGGTCTCATTGATCTTAAACAAAAGAATATTGTATTTCGATACGGACAGGAGTCTAGATGATTTGAGCTAGAACATTGTTACGATTTGAGCTAGAATATCTACGGTTAATTCTTCGAATAGGGAGTCTGGCCTGAATATTGTTTTGGATGTTGCTGAAGTCTGGAGAGATAACATCACGCCAATATTCCTGAATGGGATAGTCAGGTAGAGGTGTTCAGGAAAACCATAATTTCAGTTGGTTCAAGTTCAAGTCCTTTGTTACCTCATGTGGAGGTGTGCAGGACAATGACTTCGGATCATTGTTTTTGTTATCTATGGGTAGGTTATGCTGTTTTGCATCACATTTTACTTAAAATAGCTTCAAACTGTGGTGAGGTAAATCTCCGACGTCTTGGAGTATTGTGGCATCTACTGGTACCATTTTCAGATTTTTCCACTCAGAACCTGTTGTATTTCATTACTGTCCTACAAATTCAGTCTGCTTCTTATTTGAACAGGTTGTTAATGAATTTAGCTGCCCATTCAGCAAATATTGTTTTCAATTGACATTTCGTCACTGAATTTCTTCTCTCATTACTCCCAGATTCTAATTTCCTATCAATACACATTTAGATGTAACCGAAAAGTAACACAAGAGAAGCATCGTACCCAATTTCTTACCAAGAAAATAAAAAAAGGTACATATTTCAATCTAGACTGAAAACAACACAATACAATAACTTCAGCCCCAAACGAAGGGAAATCTACAGCTTGCTCTAGATGAGCTAGCAAAGGGTGAAGACCTCCTTACATATTCATAGTCGGCGATAGTTGTAACGAAAGTGGCTCATAACCTTTGTAGGCTGCCTAACTTTTGTTGTGACTCATAGGGGAACACAAGCAGCTGACTTCATTTAATATTTTCTATAGAAATGGATTTACTGTCTTGTGTTTATATTTACTTGGGAACAAGTAAGTTTGGAAAATTAATTTAGAACTTTGTTGTTTGGATACGCGGAAATTCACTCCATGTAACATACTGATAATTAGCTGCACCCGGTTTTTCTGTAAGCCGACTCCAACAGTTCAATAAAGGCTAGGCAGATGATGATGATGTTACGCCACAGAATAGTCTTATTAAATTTAGATTTAAATTCATGATTGCTAGCTTTATTCCAGCTTTTTGTTTCTCGCTACGTCACGTTATTTTCACCAATTTGCTTTATCTACCACAATCACCAATTTTTTTTTTAACCGTCTCCGTGTTTTCTATTTGTTGCCTTCATTAGATATTATTCTTTTACAGCATTTGTACTCTTGCTTTCGAAAAAACACTCTATGGTTGAAGCACTGAGTTTTAAAATAAACCACAGTTCAGAAGCAACGCTACACAAAAAAACTTATCAAAATTTTCACATGGTTTTTCTTTCCACTTAGTCACATCATCACCAATATTCATGGCATTAACTATAGAATAAAAATATGTTCGAGTATTTTGTCAGACGGTAGTTGCTTTATAAGCAACTACCGTCTGACCTTCATTAGACTATACAAGGACTGGAAAACACCTCCACCTAACCACAGATAAAATACTATCGCGATCTAAAGTAAATTTCTACTGAAAAGCATAAAGATTCCGCGAAAAGACGCCGTCCCTACGTAGTTTACTACTAAGGCAGTGATGCGCCACTAGAGTATCGATAAAAACGCATACAGTTTACAAACAGCGGCCGCGTCAGCTGCGGCCATCGATTTGTCGAATCGATGCGTTGGGTCACCGCGCGGTCGATGGTGTACGTCACTAGTTGCGGTAGCCACGCGATGCGGAGACGCGGGACTTTCTTGCGAAATTTATTTTTGTTTGTGTACGTAATAGATGGATTTAGTGAGTGGAATAGTGTAATGGTAACAGTGCATTTGAGTTCATTGAAGTTCAAGTTTTGAGTTCTCTTTGTCATTCTCTTTTTTATTTTATTCGTGTTTTTGCTGTAAAATGCACTCATGGTAACATTTTCATGACTATGATTTTTTTTCCATACATTATTCTAATTTCTCTTTTGTCAAAAAGAGTAAACGTGTTAAACAAAAAATCATTAAAAAACGTCAGCTGCCTGCATCGATCCCCATGTTTAATGAATGCACGATCGATGCGTGACGTAAGTTTGGGGTGCGTTACCCTCGCTTTAGAAGGGGATTATGATTCTAGTTAGTGCGTTACTAATTTATTGTTACTCTGGACTTATTGTACATACACATTGGTTATTAACAACCGGTTGGGCCTGCGTGGTGGATTACAGCCCGCTCTCTCTCTCACTGAGAGGAAGCTTGTGTCCCAGTTGTGGGAACATTATAGGTTGATTGTGTATATTGTTTAAAATAGGGGTAAGCTGTGCTCTTTTAGAAGGCCGTGTTTGTGAAACCCCAGACATTATCAAAGAGCAAAGAAGTTTATTTCTTTTTTTTTTTAATAGGTCAATGCTCTGATGTTTATGTGGGCTTTTTTGTTGTGTAACCCCGAAATATTTTCCACGTAATAATATCCACATAAGCTGGAACGATACAGAGTCCCGAAAATTTTACGTCAAAAATCTTTCATAGAAGTATGTTTGTAGAAATATCCCTCAACCAACATGAGCATAGTCACCCTAATACACAGTTCGGCGCTACTTGTCGTAGGCACGCGAACGCGAGCCCAAGTTCGATAACCATTGCGTTTTACTTACGTTACCTGCTAGTAAATCTATGCAGTGGGCGGGCAATGTATACAGTCGCGTGGTCCGACTGACGTTTTAAATGATTGATAGGTTCCTTTCATGCTGTAATGAGGGGTAGTTCATTCGTTAGGTTTGTATGATTTTAATGTGTGTTTGCATATGGGTTTATGAATTTTAAGATTGGAAGTGTATTTGACTGACATTTTGTTGGTTTTGTAAACGACGTGCCTTACCCAAATCATCTATGTTCTTGCTTGTGCACTCAATTTCCTCTTGGGTTTCCTGATAGCTATTATCTGGCAGTTTGGGACTTGTGTCATAAAGTTGGTCTCACCTAGCTTGCGCTACAATACCCCGTTTTCTACGTCCAGCCTGTACTAGACAATTTTCATAGATGTTAGGAATATCTATGAAATATTTACACACTATGCCACTTCTACTCGAGGATTCTTCTGCTTCAACGTCTGTTGGTCCAAAATTTCTGGGGAATTTGTTCTTCTGCTTTTTTTCTCCAGCCACCACTCTCTAGAGCTTCTAGTCTTTAGGAAAATTCTGATTCTTAGACTAATGCTTTTTGTTTTTTTTATTTCGACCAGATATAAATAACTCCCTGCCTCTTTAGCTTGCAAGATCGGCAAGATGACTGACAGTACCATAATTCGTGAAGGCATCTTCCGCCATCATCAGACTAGCGTTTTCCCTATTATGTTGAAATTGGCTTCAAGTCTAACCGTATGCAGCTGAATACCAATGTATATCATGAATCCACTACCTATAATAGGACCTCTACAATTCAGCTACTCGGTAGGGAATGAATGGTCCACCCCATCCACGAACCAACCAAGCAAGTGTTGCTTAACTTTCAAGAGAAAAGATCAACCGGTGCGTCTGTTATTATTTATCCACGAGGCAGTTTTATTGCTCGCACTTTTATTGCTCTTCAATACGTTATACTACGCTGTAGTCTTTTACAAATTATCCTAGAACACAGAGAACTCACCAACAGTTTTAACATTTCCTGTAATGTTAGTTTCTCCCCACATAGTTTCCGTATCATCCCGTCCTCCAAATTTGATTGAGTGGGCCTCTTTTATATCTCGCATCTTTTATATAGACTTATTTCTCACAAGTATGTATGCTTGACGGAATAACTGACGTCATCTCATCTCCCTCATTTTCGTCTAATATTGACTCTAGAACATTTTTATTTGTAGATATCAGTATTTGGTTTACGATTATGGCTTTATTAGATGTAGCTTCGGCTTTGGTGATTAAGGATTTTGTATTTATATCAATGTAGCAAAATCCATTCCCAGTGCTGAGACTCAGACCTCCGCTCTGTAAAAGAGAGTGAACCAAAACCCACAACGCGGGCCCAGTGCGGGGTGGTGTCGCATATATGTATTCGAATTTACGCTTCTATGACATGTCGGTTTCCTCACGATGTTTCTTCCATTACCGTTTTAGAGCAGCTATATCTATGTGTAAGGGATTTTCTTCAGTTATTAGAAGGTGTAAATGCGAGGTGTCGATGTCATTAAGGCGGATAATCTCTCCTTGATTAATATAGTAATTTGAATGTTGGAAAATGTTTCTGTCATCTTCATTTATTTGTATAATGTCAGGTTTATTATACCTAAGTTTTAGACTGAGAAGTTTTGAAAAGAAAATCTTCTTTGATATTTAATGGATATGTAATTGTTATCCAACGACTTATAAATAACTAATAGTAGTATCACTTAATCGTGGGAAAATCTTTCCATGAAATCACACCTTTTGCAGCTGTGTAGGCGGGGGTATGTGTAAGCAGCCCACCATGTGGAGGTGGATAAACTAGCGCTTTCTCTCCACATATGCCTAGAAAAATAATTCCTCAGCTTTTTCACTCCAATTTTTTTTGTAAACCCTTAATACTTCATTTCTCTCTCCAAATTAAGGTCAATCAACCCCATTACCACTGGCAGACACCATCAGTTATCCTGAAGAACTACAAAAACCCTCAAAAAGGTAGTACCGCAAACGAGGCAAGCAACGTTGGCTGCCCCCACTCCCCCTGTGACGTCAGACCACCCCTTTATCGATCGACTCCTCCCCCCCGCCGTCGCCCGCCGCCGGCTCCAGTTCTACGTACCTATATGGGGTTTCTTGGACATTTTACCTTTGCTTTAGCGTTTGGGATTTTTATGGCGTGTTTTATTTATTGGTTTTTGGGTTTCAGAGTTATTCGTACACGTGGTTTGGGTTCTTATGACCTTACTTAAATTTTCAAAGCTGAAACGTCCAAGTAAAAGGAGAAGACTGAATTTCCAGATAATTGCCTAAACGAATTGAGTTTTGTAAAAGATATTTGGTTTCCATGACCTTTGACAGATCCAAACTAAATTATCAGTTCAGGCTATTTGTTATCCTAAATTGCTCGAGGAGATTTATAGCGGTAATATTGGCTAGGTTAATAACCTTTTTTTTTAGTGTTGTTTCTTTTTGCCTTTCATAGAACTGTCTCTCTCTCATTGTCCTGTACTAGTTCACCTTCTGTTTCAAATAGTACTGAAAATACTTCTCCTATTCTATTGCGAACTAGAATACATTCTCATGCAGCATGCGGCAATAATTTAATCTGGCAGACATCATAAATCAGTGCCTAAAGTTTAATTTCCGTTGCTAAACTTACGTAGAATGTATCTCAGGGGCAACATTCCTCTACACTGGGCTTTCTCTAAGCCGAGAAATTAGCATTGTATCCCTTTTAAATTTTAATCTTGGTAATAACTCCTGAAATATATTTTTGTTCTGTTTAATTGAGTGGCGAAATGTTGGTGTACCTCTGAAAAACCCTCTGCAAATTTAGACAGACGAGTACTAAGTTATCGATTAATGGATATTAGAATACTTATCAGAACACTTTTTTGTATCGATTTTATCAATCGAATTTACATATTTGTCTTCCTCTTTATCATACTATTTCCTATTACTATTTCCGTCAGGGATTGCAGGCATGATGTTTTGTTATGTCATTATCATATATACGGAATCTCCTTTTGGTGGAAAAAAAAAAAAACAAAATTCAGCATTTGAATGAAACGTGCTTTCTGCCGCTTGCGTAGCGTGACAAGTGCTGCCATCTATTGCGAGATACGAGGCAGTTTCTCTCTAACGCTTTTTCAAAGTTTGTAAGGAGAACGGGTAGTAAATTAGTTCGTCAAAATAATGTGTTAGTGGATAATAGAAAGTCTACAAATACAGGTTATTTCTTGTGACTGATATGCATAAGTACAAATAACTAGCGCAGCCACCCGTCTTAACTGTTTGATGGAGTTAGGATTTGTCTTTTTCGGCAAAGCTGATGCAGTAATTTTACTAAATATCAATTCATATTTTTAATTTAATTCTTAATTAAACTAAAACAACGATAGTTGACAAAATTAAAATACTTTAATTTTACAGATACGCCAAATCAGCATCAAACGATAAAAGGCGACAATGTAAACAACATGCCTCAACAGGCTTACTGCCAGCCTCGGGAGTACCAGGGTGCTCCGCCCGCGCCCCAGGGCTCAACAATGTACCCCGGGCCTCCGCCCCACTGGGACGCGCCATACGAACCAGCTGGGGATGTATCTTGCTTGTGAGTCCTCCCCTCATCTTGACTTGGTTCCTGGATTCCACCAAATTCCTTTCACCTTCTATTTTCTCCTTGGGGCTTTTGTTTCTGTCTTCCATTTAATATTTTTCTCTGGTTATTATTGTTTCGAGTTTGTTTTCTTCATCATTTTCATTCTCGTCAACTTGTTTTAACCATTTTCATTTTTATCATCGTTTGGTTTATATGGACGACGTCATAATTTTGTTGGATTATTTCTATTGTGTTCTCATGTTTTAGTGTTGAATAAAATGGATTCTAATTTAAACCTTCCCCTAACCCTTTCCATCCACCCCGTCCCCGACCCGTGGCTGCGTAGCAGTGGACTTGGTTTCTCATAGGTATTATAAACATGTAAATAAGCTTGTCGCAAAGGTAAAACAAACACATTATTAATAGAATTACTAATCATAATTTTGATTCGCAGACATCTTTGTGACAAGTCAACTTAGATTGAGAGGATTATCTGAATGGATATTTTTGTTCTGTCGATCAAATGTGTAAAATGTATAGAGATTTTGCTCATAGATGTTATTTTTTTCTGAATAGGCAGTATCCTTTCCCGAGCGTTAAGTTTGTTTGGCTTATGTGGTATCGATACTGCCTAATGATTGTTTATTTAGATAATGTTTTTTGAAACATTATTTTTAGCTGTAGGTAAGTGTTATTTTGTTAGCTTCAAGAGGCCAAGATGAATGTTAGACTGCTACCGCGCCCTCATCCCTCCCTTTTTGTTTCTCCCTGCGCCCGGGCTGCAATAGTTTTTCATTATATGATTTTATAGGTGCCTGCGTGATTTCAGAACCCTTTGTTAATGTTGTTTACATTGTCGCCAGGTATGCGTTTTTAAATAATACGTTTGGTGTTTAGATTACTTCTGATATGTTGGGATTTTGTGAATATACCATGATAACAAAAAGTGCATTTTTTTAAGAAGATTTAAAATAAATAAATAAATGAAGATCGGTACGTTTAAATTGTGAATATTGTATGATTCCAACATGTCAACATTAGAATAACTAGCAGAACATAAATGTACAAATTAACAAATCTAGATGGGTTTTATTAGCAGTAAAGAAATGTGGTATCAATTCAACATTAATTAATACATTTTTTAGTAAAGATCTATTTATAGTTTTATTTTTAAAACCCAACTAGATATTCCAATAGGTCCCATGTTGGGTGTCAAAATAGATAAATGTGAGAAACTAAATGTTAGCTCCGTTATTATAGATGTAAAAATCATTTTCAATCAATCTAAATGCAATTTATAAGCTTTTATATTACCTACCGTCAAAATAGAACTCGGGGAAATACTAGAAGAACTTAATCTTAACAAAGTTTGTGTAGAAAATAAAAATGGCGGTAGTATTGTAAAAGCTATAAAATGTAGTCTATGTTTAGAAGCATGGTTGTTGTCTCTAGATGATAAGCTTGATAGAGAACCGTCAAGCGCGAATAGATAACGTTAGGGACAGAATACTTTAAATGTGATAAACATGACTAAAGTTATTGTTTTTATTTGTTTCAGCGGCCCAGATACCTCAGAGAGGCAGTGAGTATATTTCATCGTTTAAATAACAGTTTTCATTAACCTCATGAATATTATTGATAGTCTGTTCTGTGACATGTTTAATTAATTCTTATTTTTTTATTTAATACAGGTCCACAAAGAAGTAAATAATTAGAAGCAACTTACTTCAACTTTCTGACTAACTAACCGTCTCTGACCATAATTTTAGGGATTGTACAGACGACAGCGCATCAAGCTACTAAAATCTGTCAAATTTCTTTAATAATTAAGTTCAAGGTTGATTGGGAAAATTTGACAGTTTCGGCTAGCTTGACGTGCTGGCGTCTGTACATTGTACACAAGATCAAAGTCATCATCAAAAATGTTGATCCTTGCAATGCTGCAGGGTCTCTAAGAATTAGAGCATCCCTAGAGAAAAGAACAAAAAATAAATAAATGGTTCGAGTTGTTCGAAAAAATAGATAGAATAAATAAAAGATAGATAGATTACAAAACGAAATTATTATAGGAAAATTCCAAGCTATTATTATTAGTCTCGAAGTACAAATAAGTAGGTAGGATAAAAATACAGCTAGCAGAAATTGATATTAATAGATCAGAAATAAAAAGGATGTTATTCTATCTATTGTTGGTAGTTCTAGGAAAACACAGTTAGATTCCAAGGATGAAATGTGGAACCGCTGCTACCGCTGTCTCTCTCTCTCTCTCTCTCTGTGGTCTCTCTCTGTGACCTCTTTTGGAATACTGTTGGCTTGGATTTAGCCTATATTCTCAGAAAGTCTAGATACAAAATACAAATATCAGAAATGTGTGATACTCTGAGCTCTTAATTATTTAAACCAGGATCAGGCACAAACCCGAGATATAAATAGTTAGATGTGCCCTATGTTTACATTGAAAACATGAAACGATAGATACGATTTTCAGTAAGAGTAAGAGAGACAACACTTTTCAAAAATCCAAAAGAAACGAGATTTAAAAACAAATGGATTCAGCATCTATTTGACTATCTTTTATTCCTGTGACGATAAAGGAGTCTGCCACTACACCGCACCATCTTATGACCGTGCTTTGAACGTATCAGGCATAGAAATAAACATGACACGGGCTTCTATGCCCAGTTGCCCACTCGAACCTATGAACAGCGTATCATAACCCTAAATTGTTGAGGCTCCGTGCATGGTACCCGACGGTGTTGGTAGGTGACGGAACGGCCTAGTGGGTCTAATACTTTTAATACAAAGATTATTTTTTTGCCTGACACGTTCCCAGCGCGGTCATGGTATGATACGGTGTAGTGTGCCAGACGCCTTAAAACCTGTGTTACGATGTAAACAAAACTCAATATAAATCTAATTTCTTTCTTTTCACTCAACTTCAGGAGAGACCCGAATATGTACGTACAAACTTTATAGAATTTTCTTCATTGGCTTGTGTTTTAAAGCAGGTAATGTTACTGTTTAATCCATTGGTTCCAGGTTGCAAGCGCAAGGAGGAATTGGGTTCGGATATGGCTTCCCCGAAGAAACCGCGTTTGGTTTTCACAGACCTCCAGCGGCGTACTCTACAGGCTATTTTTAAGGTAACTTGACAATCATATTTTTGATAGGAATAGTATGGCGATTCACACACAGAAACCAAATCCGCTAATATAGAATATATGAGGATTAGCAAGGTAATTGAGTAACACACGTACGCGTGACGACCAATCAAGTTATGCAAAACTAGTATAAGCGGATCTCTCATTGTACGGTAAATCTATACAAAGCGAGGTCATGTTATACTGTAATTGCAAAGCTTGATATGTCGCTGTGTGTACAATGGCAATTTAGGCATTACCTTTGACAACTTAATAACATTCATTACATTATTAATGTGGTCGGGCAGACGAGCTTTGGCACATGAAGCAAGATAAGGTATTTCCTTGAAATTCCTTTGAATTGTGATAAAAAGTACGCTGCGCAATTGGAGTAGCATAATATATGTTATTATTGCAAATGTTACCTTCCAATTTCAATAAGTTTAAGCGACATGATGTGAAGGAATGAGGAAAATGAAGCGAGGAAAATTTTGAGTATGAATGTAGATGGCTCTAAGATAGAGAGAGAGTAGAGGAAGACCACAGAAACGATGGATGGACTGTGTGAAGGATGATATGGCTAGAAAGGTGGTGACTGCTGAGATGACGAGTAATAGAGAAGTATGAAAGAAGAGGACATGCTGCGCGAACCCTAAACAAATTGAGATAAAGGTAGGAGAATGATGATAATTAATGCTTTATAAAAAGATTTATTTTTCGATAACTGAAAAGGAATTGTTGAATCCGTCCTGTTCTGTAGATACATCTTAGTCTGGTACTGAAAGAACGATATCTGTAACATCTCAGACCTCGGTCCTTAGTGCTTGATTCGCATTGTTTCTAATATTAAATATGTACTGTCTGTGCGCAGACCAAAAGCGTCCCTTTCCAGAGCTAAAGTCGTTTGTTTTAGAAGACATGAATTAGTCAAACAGTAAATGTGACAAAATTATTATTTGTGAAAATTATTCACAAGTATTTGTTTTTCATACACGTGTACGTACAGTCAATGTGAAGTGCTATACGGTACAGCAAAACAGTAGGCTTATCAGTTGATACGAGTAACATGGTCGTAACAAACACATAGTTAAGTCCATTCATCACTAAGTCATACGAGTACATACATATACCGGGTGTAAACAGACCCTTCACATATCCGTCAACCAAGCATACTGTACATCAAACTAAGTAACTTTACGCAAAAATTATTGCTGGGAATCGACTTTTTTGGGGTGAAAAATCAAGTTTTACGGTAGGACTCGATGGAAAGCACTCAAAGCATTGTGCTGATGAATGGATTGAATAGTACGAGTGTCGTGGAAGTGTGTAAAGTAAAAATCTTACATTAAAACATGTTTTAAAAAAAAAAACTTGTGAAAAAGTTGGCCTTTGACCCCCAATATCTCCGTAACTAGAAGGTTCCCAGGTATGGTCTAGAACAAAAAAATGATCGCAGTGACGGGGAGAACAAGTGCTTTTCGGCTTTGTTAAGGGTCTTGTTACAACCTTTATATAAGTCATCTCTACATAAGTTCAACAAATTTTTCGAAGCGATTTGGAAGTTTCACTAAAAAATTTCAATCCCACAAAAATATGAAGGCAAGTTTGGAAGTAAATAATACAATAAAAACTACGTGAAGGTGAAGGTTGACCTTTAAAATGTTCAAAATGTCAGCGTATTTGTAACTTGGATTTAGGAAAAGGTAAAAACAGTTAGCATGATAACTGTCTTTATACGTGTTTTTGAAAAGAGCTCAAATCGTCTGCCTAGCCTTTTCCCTAGTATGTTGGAGTCGGCATCCAGTCTAACCGGATGCAGCTGAACACCAGTATTACATGGAGCGAAAGCCTATCTGAACTCCAAAACCTAGTAACTACTGGGTGGGTAATACGATACCCCTTGGTAAGACTGGTTGTCAGACTTTCGGGCCACTGACTACCTGTAAGGAGGAATCTCGGTATGTAATGGGTGGTCATTCATCTACGGATCAACCTAGGCAAGAGTGGCTTAATCTGAAGATTGATCCGAGCGGCTGTTAAAAGAGCATAATTATTTAACAACAAACATACTCGTACATGCATAAACTTACGCCTCTGTTCCATGGGGTAAGGCTGAAAACACCGAAAGCCATCCTTTAAACCTTATATACTGTACTCCTAAGTCATCTCAACGTTCACCAGATTTTTTTCAACAATTTCGAAACTCACTTGAAACAATTTCAAAAAATATTGAGGAATGAGGAAAATGTTGAATACAAAGAAACGATGCAAGAAATTAAAAAGTCCCAAAATTGAAAGGGAAAGTTGGTCAACTATAAATAATAAAGCAAAATAGAATCTTATCGTTACAGTAATCAAAAAAGGGAAGTTGGAAGTGAAAGTTCAAAATGTCATTGTGTTGTTTATTTGGCTTCGGGATAATATCGTTAGCAACTAATCAGACTGTAATTACACGTGTTTTTTTTTTTTTACGAGGAAAATAACAATATTTAAGTAATTCTTTCAATAAGCTTAGGATAAGGAAATGTATTAGTATATTTTTGGCGTTAAGGAAAGGTTGTGGAAAGGTTATGAAATCAAAATCAAAGCATTTATTTCAAGTAGACCAGTTACAGGCACTTTTGAACTGTCGAAACAAAGACAACAATGAAATGTAGCTACAGTCCCAGTCACAAGGCATAAAAACTGTGAAAGTAGGTACTGTAGTTGCCCATCATTATTTCAGCCGAAAGACGTCCACTGCTGGACATAGGCCTCCCCCAATTATATATTGTAATAATAACATCAGCAAGTTTGAAAGGACCAAGGTGATTTTACCATGAGGGAGTAAGACCAACGCAAGAAATGTACATATCTCAAATAGTAGCTCATAACATACGCAAGAAATGTACATATCTCAAATAGTAGCTCATAACATAACATCACGTAGCTCATAACATAACATCACGCCTGTAATCCTCGAAGGGTTAGGCTAAGGTATACACAGTAGTACACCCACATTTCGCCAGTTATGTTCAAGTCCCATGTTATAGAGCCATCAACCGGGCACAAAACCAGACTCCCTGGCTGCTACTGATTTTCACGATATTTAGTAGCATAATTTTGGGATCACATGTCATCTTAGTACTATTCAGGGCTATTGACGTGTGATCCCAACGTTTCGACACTCTGATCTATTGTGACTGAGAAGTTAAGTGGTAATCGGTTGTCCTGATAAGGGCAATTGGGCATGTTATGCGGAGGAATGAGGAAAATGTTGTGAGGAAAGTTTTGAGTATGAATGTGGATGGGTATATGAGTAGAGGAAGACCAAAGAAACGATGGATGGACTGTGTAAAGAATGATATGGCAAGAAAGGAGATGTCTGGCGAGATGACGAGTAATAGAGACGTATGGAAGAAGAAGACATGCTGCGCCGACCCCAAATGAATTGGGATAAGGGCTAGAGAATGATGATGATGATGATGACCTATTGTGCACGACAGCGCTGTGTCAAAAATCCTCTGCAACCATTTTAACCATAAAATTTCTCCTTTACAGGAAACAAAGCGACCATCAAAAGAAATGCAAGTAACAATAGCAAGACAACTAGGACTAGAGCCGACAACAGTTGGGAATTTCTTCATGAACGCCAGAAGAAGATCGATGGACAAATGGAAAGATGACGACGCGCCTTCAGAGTTAGACCAGCAGTGCGAGAGCCATGACTTGGACAGGGTTCCAAGTCTAGACTCAGCAGAATCCGAAGAAGATCACGATGAACATGATGATCATCTTTTGTGACGCCGTCTTCCTCATCAGCAGCTACTTGTGCTATGAGAATCGCTTGTTATGGGCCCTGAATCGACTGTTTCTGTTACTTTGGAACAGGATAATTATTAATATCTTTAGCGGTTTTGTTCTGTTCTTCAATTTTGAGAGCGGATTTTAGTTTGGAGACTCCCTCAGTTGTTTTTACTGCTGGTTTGAGTTATGTTTTAACTTCTTTCATCTTTTCTATATTTTTTAATACTGAATCAAAGCTTTGGTCTCTGAATTCATCTGTATCAATTCTCTACGTGACATAGTTTGTCAATGGAAATCCAAATCAACTGCAAAATACAAAAGAAGCCGATTGATTAGGAGTTGATACATTGTTAATTTTGTGCGGTAAGAATTTTCCACATTGTTAACTACTTTACGATAAACTATCTTTTATATTTTTTGATCAGTTGAATGTTCTAATCTTTTTCCTTTTATTGTACTGAAGTTAATATTCCGTTTAAATTCGTACTCTTATTTTAAACATTATACTGTTTTATCTCGTGTAATATTAATTTTCAAAATTCTCAGGGCCCTTAACATAGTAAGTTAAACAAAGTGTACAGTTAAAACTTACGTGAATAGTGAACGCCGAAGCCGTTTTAGATAACGTTTAGTTGTTAGCCGCTGGGTGGCGCCACTGTCTCGATACTCGATAGATTTGTTGTTAAATGACGATCGACTCTCTAATTGGTTAGATAAGATAGAAAGTTCAAAGTCGATTGGTATAGGGAAGTTTCGTTTTGAATGATTCAGCGCTATGATCAGTTCTTTTATTAGGCAATTAGGGATGATTTTTGTAAGACAGACTGATGTGAAACAGGAAATTGTTAAGATATGCCCTATATCTTCTAGTCGATACGTCTATCGATATCGAAATAGTGCTGCCCCAGATTGATCTCTATATCAAACGTTTCTAGTCAAACGTGAACTAAAATAGTTAACTTTTAGTTTTTATTTTAGAACGACAATATGTATTTTTTAGTGTAACACAATCACTTTGGATGTGGGCGTCGGATTGGTTCATCTTTATCAATCAATATTGTATCGATCCCTGTTGTACACAACCATAAAACACATTTTCTTCTTTATATAATAGTAAGTGTAAGTAAATTAAAAGAAGTAATTTAAGAATGAATCAATTAGTTCTCCCTTTAAATGAAAATGGCGCCTTTATCCAAAGATGATTAATTCTAGGTAACTGTTAACAATGACATGATCTTTTTATAGTAGCGAGAAATATCCGATGAAATCGGATCAATTACACTTATTAACGATTACGTTACAGGATTAAACGGTAAAACAAGATTTATTGACCACACTTTAATAATAATTTTAGTAAAAGAAAGACTAAAAGAACAACACCTGATAAAAAAAAAAAAACATAATTTGCTTTTACACTTTCAAGTAAACGAAAAAGCCATATAAAGGTTGTGCACACAAAACTAATCATAAAATAAAATAATTAAACACAATATATATTTCACTTGATCGAAAAATGTCATAATCGTTATGATATTTTATCATCAAATTTTCAACGATATTTTTACCCGGCAGCAAAGACAGAGTTCTGTTTTTATCATAACAAGAGCATAAAAGTAACAAAAAAAATCTTGTTTAAACCTAAATCATGTGACGAATCGTTCCTAGTCACCACGTTCTTAGCCATTCCAATTACTTTTATAACGGCTGAAAAAACTTGAAAGCAAATTTGTGCGTGATATTATCTAGTTGTAACTTAGGTATAAAAAATGGTATTTATTTAAGAGCCGCTTCAATGTAAGTCTAGTCTGATTTGTGCAAGATGTAGGTATTAAATGAACGCTTGGAACCAAGCCAGGAATACGCAGGCTTGTGACTTGCAGAAAAGTAGGTATGCAAGTAATGTTCGGAAAAGTCCGGATGTATGTATAACCATACATCCGGACTTTTCCGAACATTCCTGGATTTCTTGTTCCCTCGTCTGATGTTTGTCCGGACTTAACATAACGGGATTTTTTTAGAAACGAAAGGGGAGTAAACTATTTATGAAAAAAGAAAGCTCATCATCATTTGCCTAGCCTTTGTCCAACTATGTTGGGGTTGGTTTCCAGTCTTACCGGATACAGCTGAATACCATGGAGCGACTGCCTATCTGACCTCCACAACCTAGGAAGTACTGGGTAATACGATACCCCTTAGTAAGACTGGTTGTCAAACTTTCGGGCAACTGACTACCTGTAACGACTGTCAAAGATCTATAAATGACAGCCGGAACCAACGGTTTCACGTCCTTTCCGATGCACGAAGGGAACTCAGAAAAAAGGAGAAAAATGTCCGGAATTTACAAATTGTGAAATTACATGTACCCATAGTTACATGTTATTGTGTCACAAGTCACAACAACTTTTGATGGGTAAATGTCACAAGCCCGTGTAAGAAACTTTCATAGTTTTTGCAAGGTACTGGCTTGCGTATTCCTGTCTTTAAGTTGGTATCACTGAGCGAGCGAATGATCATAACAGTATTTAAGTGAAGCTATATTCTATGGAAACAATACAATGTATAATATTTTAAACTAGTCAACGGCATTGTTAAAGTTTCTGTATTGTAATAATGTAAGAAGTAGTCATTGATTTTCATAGAAGTGTATAAGAAAAAAATGACTAGATTTCAAGCAATATGTTTAGGTATAAAATGCAAATGTCTTCTTGTAATGCGTTAATGTAAGATTTTTGTACCTGTAATATATTTATACGTATCTTTTAACTGCAAACAAAAAACTAATTATTACATTCCAAAGCTATTTTCACTATCCCTCGCATCGCTCGCGCAGTGTGGTATCAACTTTATATTTTGTTATTATAATATCAAAAATAACTTCTGAATTCTAGTTAAAATCAACTATTTAAGTTAATCTAAGGATAGTTTATTTATTAATTTATTTATTTTTGTGACCATTGCTAGTCTTTTTATTTACCACCAAAGATATGTGAAGTGCAATCGTATTTAAGTTTAAAGCGTCAGATAATAGAGTTGATTTATATTTGTAATATCTATTTTATGCATGATTATCTTTTATTTGAGAGTATTTTTAAGTTAATTTCACCCAATATTTGTATGCCTCCCAATTGTACTACTAACAGGTTTTTCTAGCTTTGTATTGGAAAAAGCGATACTAACTCCATGGTAAAAATATTAACCAGTCAACAACAAGAATCGCTTTAAAGCGTTTTTCCAATATCCATTTCCGACTGTCAAATTATTTAAATCTTAAAACTTCATCATGATCAACATCTGTATAGTCTTTTCATAACTACAACAACGACTCGACGCACGGCGACTTCTAATACAACATTGATTTGACTGTAATGTCAACGTGTTGGTTTAAGTTAGTTCGATACTTTCTTAAATAGAGGGCGCTAACGTCACCGTAAGACGTTATTAATGGAACGAAAATTTCGAGAGCTGTGAGCAGGGTGCGATGGTCTAATTGGTTAAGACGTCCGGTGTACTGAATCGGAAGTTCGCAGGTTCAAACCCTGCTCGCACTACAATTTTTCTTTCCATGTAAAAACAGCTTTTCATAACTATGTTCAGGTCGGCTTCCAATCAAACCATATGCATCTGAATACCAATATTTTACATTAAGCGACTACTATCTGACCTCTACATTTGTTACTGATTAAAACGATAGCGTCTAGAGCGAATTTCACTAAAAAAACTGAAGGCGTTTAACATCACATCTAAACTGCGTTCAAGATCTGTGTCAATATGCCATAGCAATGATTATATTGCAGCTGTTTAACGTAGTCTAAATGTACAGTCGCCAACGCATCAAGTTACCACAAACTATAAAATTTTCTCATTTGATTTTGAACTTAATCATCAACATTTTATGGTTTAAAATTATTTGGAGAAATTTGACAGTTTGTGGTAACTTGATGCGCTGTCGACCGTACTAATTCCCCGTTAGCAAGACTGCATTTGCAATTTAGCAATGCAGAGTTAGTTTAAAAATCTAGTCCAAACTACTGATCAAATTGTTGATTTGTGTTTACTATTAAAACTTAATGCAGTACTATAAATGTATGACATATCTCGCCGCCATATTATTTCAATGCCGGCTGGGGCGTTAAATATGCAAGAAACCAATGTTTTATTAATGTAAATAATAGTAATTTTGTGTTCATTTGTGTCTAGTCAATTTACTTACATTACTTTGTTTTATAATAATTGCAAACTATCTACTTCATTGTGAAACTGAAACCTGTTGAGAAAATAGTGAGGTTTCAGACATAATTTTCAGGCGTTCTTTTTTTTAAAATCACAATACAAGAAATTAGTAATAAAACCTGAAGAATGTAAACAATTAAGGGGGAAGTGCCAGGGGAACCCCCGGAATTTCATTTTTTGTTACGTTTTTTGGATTAAATTAACTTAGAGAGTTGTATTGATGATTTTAATAATTATAAATCTGTTAAGCCATATTTTGTTCGGTCGCGAAACATATTTTAATCAACATCTGAAACTTGCAAATTGAAAAAAACGTAAGAAAATTTGAAATTCGCAGGTCCCACCTTAACAACATCAAAACCAACAAACTAACAACCAACAACAAACTATCAAAAACAATAAACTAAATTCTCAACACGAAAAATATCCTTTATATTACCCTTACTTAAAGCAAAATCTATTCATTAGACAATATTAACTGTAAGAAGTCCATCTTCGAAAAACTTGTAGATTAAAGAAATAACTGTTTCCATTAATTGTTATTCTGTTGTTAATTGCAGTTCTTTCTCATTAACATTCACAACACAGTATACGTCTGTCAAAGAATTTAGAATTAACTAATCATTTGATTACATTTAAGTACAAAATAAATTAAACAATTTTGGGAATAATGAAACGAAATTGTATGCGGAATTACGGCAATTTGATGAGGTATCTCTTTTGTACATTGCATATTTTATGTTTGTGACTTTCAAGAACTTTTAAATGTCATCTAGTCAAACCATATGTCAACCTATCGATCTTAATTTAAGGTACAATTTTGGGTGCAACCTCAAAACGCAGTAGCGAGTCGGCCAATCACTGGCTTATATGCTTCTCTATACAAACGTCCTTAGACGCCAAATCTACGGAAGCGTTTTCATAGACTTATGTAGAAGCAGTGTCACATGAGCTATCATAACGATTGGATGACTTGCCATTGCATTTTGCAGATGCGGTCAGTCTGTCTTCTACATAATTGTACACACAGCAAGACATCAAGCTATGCATTTCTAGTATAATATGGCCTCGCTTTGTTCAGATTTTCCGTACAATGAGAGATTCGCTTATTGCATAGCTTGATTTGTCATCATGAGTACCTTTATGATGGAGCTATCTATTAATCCTGTTGATGGGTATTTCTGACACACAGCTCGGAGACGTGAAGCTGCTAAAGGAGAATTTCTTGTCAACGTTTTCCATGCAAATCGAGATACAATCCGCGAATTTTACAAACACGCCAAGATGGTCACCTGTCGAGGTTCTCTGGTGTTTAGCAGCTACCGTGGCGATTCAGTGCTTTGTCATTTGACGTATGTAGACTTTGTCAATGCTAAACTAATACTGTCACTTACGGGATATCTTCCGTGATTGTTCAGTATTTTGAGCTCCCGATATTTCGGCGCTGTTGCAAGCGCCATGATCGCGGGTTCACTGGAGAATGCAGGTGGATGGAATAATGAACAATCACGGAAGATATTCCCTAAGTGACAGTATTAGTTTAGTTGTAAACCGTAAAAGCTTAAAACTGTGTATAGTCAATGCTGTATACGGGTTAAAAAACATTCCAATGAACTAAAAGGTCTCAAGTCATTCCAAATAATTGTCTTTTTCATTGTTTAATCATAAGAAAAGAATTGTATCAAAAAATTGCGCACAAAATTCAGTTCAGTTTTCCAAAAGGTAATTTTGTTTACGTTAGAAGTTTCAAAAATTATTCTTTTGGCTGTTGAACACTGTTTCGCGTAATAATTATAACTGATTTGAAAATAATCGAATAAAATACAAAAATTCAATATTTTTGTGTATGTATAGTACTAAATAGTGCGCTTTCTGATGTACATAGTTCGTGATTATATGTAAGATTATATGTACATTTTACAAAATTCTGTGTATTATTTTCGAACCCTATTGATACCTACATAAAGGTACACGTATGATTATGTGGCCTATCACAAAATTTCTAGTAAATACTTTTCAGGGACTGTGGACAGTTCACGTAGCATAATGCCAAGCCGTGGACTGCCAAGTCATAGGTCGCACTTCTGATTTTTCGGATTCATGTGCATATTGTATAATTATCTCTTGCGAAGGAAAACATCGTGAAGAAACCAAACCAGCATGCCTGAGAGATATTTCTCGACGGCGTGTAAAAGCCCAGTCAAAGGCCCATGGGCGGCATAAAAACTCTGACACCAGGTTAGGCACTAACCACACGAAAAATCAGGAGAAGTTAAATTACCAGCTCACATTCCATAACATTCCCTAGTATTTTAAAGAACATTAAACCACGGTTCCGTTGCTGTAATGGTTACAAAAATTCACCTGCTTGACAATGTAACAACATAGAAAGCATCGCCAGTGATGAAGTTCTCACATGAATTAACCAAATAAGGACCTACATAATTATCATCATCTACCTAGCCTTTTACCGACTATGTTGGCGTCAGCTTCCAGTCTAACCACATGCAGCTGAATACCAGTATTTTACATGGAGCGACTGCCTACCTGACCTCTACAACCCATTTACAACTTGGTAATCCCCATTGTTCGTTTTCTAAACGATATAAATAGAAACGAAAGATTGACAAATGACAGCCGGGACCAACGGCTTAAATAAAGACCTACTACGTAACTGAAAAAGCTAATTCTCTCTGCAGAGACAGCACTGTATGGTGAGTTGTGAAGTTTGCACGTCTTAAGAGTTTCCGTTTACAACATATCTGAGGTGGAGATGGGCGATGGAGCAAAGCTTTAACCGAGTGGTGGCCGAGGTTTGGTGAAAGAAACGATGACTGACAACTGATTGATTGATTGACGATATCGTAAAATCGCGGGAACACTTGGATGAGGGAAGCATTTAACCTGAAAGTGTGGCGGAACAAATGGGAGGCTGTGAGGCTTTGCGGGTTGTAACGATGATGATGAATTGTAAGGAATCAAATGCTCACTTCATTGTTGTATTTATTAAATGTTTAATTTGTGAGGTGTCCCAGGCACCAACAGAAATAGTGACACTAGTTTTAAATCTATACAAATAAATAAAATTTAAGTGTCTGTTCGTAATTTCAAAATAACAACTTTTTACTGAATGAATATGGAAGTATATACGGACTTATAACAAAAAAACTTTTTTTGTCTGTCTGTCTCGACTAATCTCCGAAACTGCGGGACCGATTTTGTCGGGACGTTTGGCACATAGGTGATGTTATAAGGAGTAACTTAAGCTTTTATTTAAGAAAAAGTATTAGGGATCCGTGCAAAAAAAATAAAACCCTTGAAATTGTTAACAAAATGCGATTCAAATATAGTAGATAATATTTTTAAAATAACTTCACGAGGACGAAGGTGGCGAGCGACAGCTAGTAGGAAAGTTTAATTCCTTGACGTACCAACCAGCAGCGCCATCTATATTGCATAAGACACGTTAGAACAATGCTGCCTTCAAATATGTTGAAGTGCTAGTATTCAGAGTTGTACGGTTGAATCAACTCTGGATTCGTACTTATGTAGTAGTTGGACAATGGTATGGGAAACTGTGGAACTAATGGCGCTACTCGATTGCAAAACTAATATTTTTTGTAGTATTTCAGTGTTTCAAAGTCTGAGTCTTTTATTAGCAATTTTCGTCGTTTAGGATTTTGGCTAGTATGTAGAATTTGCTTTAGTGTACTTCAATATTTCAAGAAAGAAGATAAAAATTTCAAAATATATAATATTAAGTTTTTAGCTAACAGCAATATCTACTCGTCAACCTTTGGATGGATAGGGAGACAAAAAAATACTAGGAGGTTAAAATGCGTGGTGTATTGCGTTCTGTTTACTACATTTACATTAAATAAATTTATATCTTTACATCTACACAAATAAATAAAATTGAAGAGTCTGTTTGTAATATCAAAATAGCAGTTTTTACTGAATGTATATGAATATATATATATGGCACTTCTAACAAAAACACACTTATTTAAATTTTCGTCTGTCTGTCTGTTTGTTCCGGCTAATCTTCAAAACGGCTGGACCGATTTTGTCGAGATTTTTACTGGCAGATAGCTGATGTTATAAGGAATAATTAAGGCTACTTTTATTTTAGAATAAGAATTGGGCTTCCGTGCAAAAGATTTAAAATCCTTGAAATTGATACATTATCCGATTCAAAAAGGGTAATAATATTTATGTATAGTAATTTCAAGCGAACGAAGGTCGCGGGCAACAGCTAGAAAATAATAAATTCTTTATTTCACCAAAAGCCTGTACAATTAAAAAAGACTAAGAGCATATAAAGTTTCATAGTTTGCTGTGTAGACTCAAATATTTTACTATTTTTTTGGTTTATACTAAGCCAAAAATATGTTGTTTTGTACGCCATAAATGACAAAACATGTAGATCCACCTATTATTTTTAAGACCTTGCACATATTATTTGATGTATACTCATGTTTTACAATAAAATATTTTCTATTCTATACTATAAGGCTTATACCTAGGTTACAATAATTTTAATACTCTGACTCCTAAACTAGATGTATGTGCCTGTGTCTTAGGAGTCAGTGATTCTCCGTAACAAATAGAGCCATATTATACTAAATCGAGACGTTTCAACAATAAGCAAATTGTGTAAAAGAAAACAGGATATAATCTACGTAAAGAAAACACAAAATGAAAAAAGTTTAACTGTATGGTGAGGTGAACAAATGGGGTCTGAGTGTGTGTGTGTGTGTAGTGAGTAACTGTAGGATGTGTCATTCCCGATTGTAATGATTTAAAATCTTTAATTCAACATAATCAGCTTTTGGTTGCGAGTCGCACGGGACCGGTCAATGTGGCGACACTTGAGGGAGGCCTATGTCCAGCAGTGGACGTCTTTCGGCTGAAATGATGATGATGTTGAATCAGCTTTTAGTGTTCTTAATTCTAGGACGCAGACCCCCTATCCGTAAGAAGGAGTGCATCATAATCAGTTATTAACAGGAATGAAATCACGTTGTTTATATATTTTGATTGTGAATGGGTGAACATTGTAGTCCTCGTTGAACAACATATTAACGCCTATTATAGAAGTGCTTTACGGGTAAGTTGGTCTCAATTTGACTCGATGCAAATCTCTCTAATCTTGCCAAAGCCAATAGAGTACGGTCTAGTTATGTTGACACCTGGCTTTGAGGGTTTTGCTTATTTATACCGTTGTGGTTTTGTGTACTTAGATAGTTATGTATGAAGTAAATAGAGGAGAATGAAAGCTATAAATATGTATAATATGCTTGAAATGTAAACAAACAGTGTTTTATCAATAGGCTCCACTTTGTTATTGTATTGGCTTATAACTCTGACTTGCAAAATGAAACTTTACCAACCATTTTCGGAGGATTAAGACGTGATATTTCATTTTATGTGATAGATGAGATGATTATAGACACATAATGGGTATAAAATACCCATAACGAAGTTGAAAGGCACTTTGTTTTCCCTGTGATTGCGATGATTTTTTTGTTCTGGAGCATACCTAGGAACCTTCTAGTTACGGAGATATTAGGGGTCAAACTCCCAAGTTTTACACAAGTTTATTTTTTAATACAGGACAAAGTTACATACAAAGTATTTAATATTTGGATTTTACTGTAAATACCTTCACGACTCTCGTAATATTCAATGCATCCATCAGCACAATGTTAGCGTTACATGGAATCCTACCGTAAAATGTGATTTTCACTCAAAAAAAAAATCGTTTCCCAGCAATGATTTTTCGTAGAGTTACTTAGTTTGATGTACAGAATGCTTGTTTGACGGCTTCGTGAAGGGTCCGTTTACAAGTTTTCCTTGAAAATAGATAGTTGGAAAAAAAGCTAAACGATATGGATGCAACCGATAAAACCTTTAACTGTAGATAGGATAAATAGTTATTTGTATACTTAAACTTATACTGTCACTTACGGGATATCTTCCGTGATTGTTCATTATTTTGAGCTCCCGATATTCACGGAAGATCTCCCGTAAGTGACAGTATATGTTTAGTTGTAAACCGTGAAAGCTTAAAACAGTGTATACTTGTTTCATGCAGGAATCGAACTGACATAACACATAGTTTATCACTGCTTTCATCAGCTCAAACATACAAACGAAACGAAAATAATCTTCAAAGAATCAAGTCCTCACACTGATTTAGTCACAAATATTCTCCTTTTCTTTGACAACATAAGGAAAGCCGGAATTGCGAAGATTATACGACTATACATACGATAAAGATTTATTGGTATATGCACTTAGCGTGGACCCCATTGGACCCCATAAACTCAACTTATCCTATGGAGGGCGCAATCATAACTATAACACCATGTGTTTTGGCAGTAGGCAGAGTTTGAAGTAGACTTGAATAAGTTTGGCTTTTATACAAATACTATAATTACTATACCATAAAAAGTTAGTAAGTACGATCGGCGCAGTGGCTGAGCGATCGGCTGCTGCGCTGCGTGTTGCGAGTTCGATCCCCGCACGGAACAAATATTTGTATGGAGTACAGGTAGTTGTTCCGGGTGTGGCTGTTTGTGAATGTGAGTACAAATGTTTGTGAGCGTACCCACGATATAGGAGTAATTAGTCTTGTAGGATATTTGCCGACTTCAAAGCAAGGCAGCCGGCAAACCCTAGTGTTCTATAATGGGTGCAAAAGTTGTCTTAACAAAGCCTAAGCACTTGTTCGTCATTGCGACCATTTTTTGTTCCAGACCATATCTAGTTACGGAGATATTGGGGGTCAAAGTTCCAAATTAGGAGACACAATACTCAATAGCAAACGTAAGGTTAAATTTCCTTTTTCGTGTACCTAAGGACGAATGATGTCGAAAATATGACACCATTCTTAAAAAATTAACCAATCATCAATGGCTGAAAGTCTACCTACCTAATGGGTGTAACAGACCCCTTAACAAAGCCTAAGCATTTGTTCACCCGTCATTGCGACTATTTTTTTTTGTTTCAGATCATATCTAGTTCCGGAGATATTGGGGGTCAAAATTCCAAATTTATCATAAGTTTTTTTTTTAAATACAAGTTTTTAATGTTATAATTTTACTTTAAATACTTCCATGGCCTCTGTACTATTCAATGCATCCATCAGCAAAATGTTTTGAGTGCGTTACATTGAGTCCTACCGTAAAACGTCATTTTTCACCCCGAAAAAGAGTCATTTCCCAGCAATAATTTTTGCGTAAAGTTACTTAATTTTATTTACAGAATACTTGGTTGACGGCTTCGTGAAGGGTCCGTCTATGCCCTAAAACTGTTTTTTCTCTTTTTGATAAATTAACCTGAACGTCTGAATGGTGAAAATACTTGGGTTATTTTTATTTCATCTTGAAACATAATTTTGAAGGAAAAGGGTTAGATGAAAGATAGCTTAATATCGAATGATAAGGGTTCAATATGATAAGGACAAGTGATGGGGGAGTTAAGATCTTTTAACCCTATCTTCAGTTTTCGTCCTTTTGAGTAATGTGGTTAGGTTCGGTTACAAGGGCCGGACTCCGCCGAAGACGAGGACGAGACGAGAGGCAAGATGATGTGTTTTAAACCACAAATAAAGTTTAGCTTTAGTGGAAACGGTTGAGCAGAGAGGAGAGGAGATGTCTCGTAATTGTTTAGGCCAGCGGAGACGAGAAGAGGCGTGAGCGGCGTGCGGTGAGCGGTGAGCTGTGTGTGGCGTGCGGTGAGCGGTGTGCATATCTCCTCTCTGAGCTTCTACGCATCTCCTCTCCTCTCCGCTTCGCACATCTCAGCTTGTCTCTGCTTTGTTAGAGTCCGGGCCTAAAGTCTTCGGTCATGGCCTTCCGCGATGCGACTTACGTCAAAAGACAGGTGTGCTCGTCACGTGGTTCATTCTGTCGCTTCGCAAATTCTTAATTTTTTTTTGTGCCTAGAAACTTTGGTAACGTCACACAATTTTTTATAAGGATTGAGTGATTAAATGATCTGTCAACTATGCACATTGCAGTTACATAAAGGTAATTATTATTAATTTACTTGAAGATAAAAAGGCGCTCCCTCACAGGGAGCATTCGCCTGTAATGTAACAGTTCTTATTCACTTATTTATGTACAAAATCGAATCTTGGATTTTTACATTACAGGCTCTCGGTGAGGGAGCGTCCTAAAAAAACTTATACAGACAAAAAACGTTTTCTTTAAATTAGCAATAAATATTCTACGTGTCTGACGTCTGTATAACATTACACTTAGTTACAAAACCCAACATTGGAGGACAAAGAATGAGGCTAAGGCCATAAAACAGGCCGCTGCAACAGCCTGTCGCGTTTCTCATGGCCACACACTCTTTCACCCACCCATCATTTTCCAAGCCTTGCTCCAAGCCGCTTAACCCCTTACAGCTCTCATTTTCGGCGCTAAAAAAATAAAAACTAGCCCAAAGCTAAATTCAGATCTTTTCACTTCCTGAAGACAAAAAGCCTTTGACTATGCTTGCTCTTCGCAGCACTGGAAAATATACAAAAGGTCACTAGAGCTTAAAAGTGTGTGAGGGAGATGGCATGATGTATTGCCCCCAGGGTGTGAGAGAGATGGCTAGCTGAAAATCAATTTATTAGTGAGTGACGTCACGTTTTACGCAGGCGCAGTGCGCTTGCTCCCGGGAGAGGGTTGCTGGTCGAGGGGTAATTTCCCTTAAATAGAGAAGAATGGGAGAAATTGGATTGAGGGGAAAATGTTTTCGTGTTTTTTGTTTACTTTTAGCAATTATCGATACTTAGTTTAAATAAATTGATATTTGCAATATTGGATAATTAAATTACGTAATTATTTTCCTTAGTTATAAAATTGTTTTTTTTTTTGTTTAAAACCCATTGGTTTTGACCCTAATGCAAATTTTTTATTCGATTAAAATATGGTTCTAGTTTTGTTACTACTAGATTTTTGTATTTGGATTTTATGGCTTATTATAAGGCAAGTGAGCATTTTCATTCGATGAATTGTAGTGCTCTAGTAATTAATGCATACCTACGCTGTTTTTTATGGAGTTGTTTCATTGTTTACGCTTTTAAATTGTTTTTTTTTTTAATATTTTTTTAGTGAACTATTTTGATTCAAGTTTGTGACCCTTTCGCCAAATTCACAAAAACAACAAAAAAAAATATACAAAATCAACAATGTGTCCAAAACAAAACAAGAAATAGAAAATGCATTACATGTAAATAAACAAAACAACGAGACTAAACACACAAAAATAGATCACAAAACAATGTCCAACTAAATTCGTAATTACACTTCGCGTGTGGCAACACCGCGCTCATCTGGGCGGCCCGAAATAGTGGCACGAGGGGGGGCATCAGTAGTCGCGGCGGTGCCGCTCACGCCGCCCGCGCCATGGCGTCCGTCGCCGCTTGGCTGCCCTTCGCTCGAGCAGCCGCCATCGGATGGGTCCCCATCGCCACGCACCCACTACCACCGCCCCCGGTTCCCAAGGACCGGCGCCGCGCCGAAGACGAGAAGCTCCTCATCAACGTATCTGGACGACGCTTCGAGACATGGCGGAACACCCTCGAAAAATATCCCGACTCCCTCCTCGGGTCCACAGAAAGAGAATTCTTTTACGACGAAGACAGCAGAGAGTACTTCTTCGACAGAGACCCAGATATATTCCGACATATATTAAATTACTACAGAACTGGCAAGTTGCATTATCCCAAACACGAGTGTTTGACGGGTTACGACGAGGAGCTCGCGTTCTTTGGGATCCTACCTGATGTAATCGGGGACTGTTGTTATGAGGACTACAGGGATAGGAAACGGGAGAATGCCGAAAGGCTCATGGACGATAAGTTAAGCGAGGCGGGAGATCAGAGCCTGCCTCAACTGACAGACTTGCGGCAGAAGATGTGGCGTGCGTTTGAGAACCCCCACACTTCGACTGCCGCCCTGGTATTTTACTATGTGACCGGGTTCTTCATCGCGGTTTCGGTGATGGCGAACGTGGTAGAAACAGTGCCGTGCGGCCACCGTCCCGGGCGCGCGGGCACGCTGCCGTGTGGTGAGCGGTACAAAATCGTGTTCTTCTGCTTGGACACTGCGTGTGTGATGATATTTACCGCGGAGTACCTCCTCCGACTCTTCGCAGCGCCGGACCGCTGCAAGTTCGTGCGATCCGTGATGTCGATCATCGACGTGGTCGCCATCCTGCCGTACTACATCGGTCTCGGGATCACCGACAACGACGATGTGTCGGGAGCCTTCGTGACCCTGAGGGTGTTCAGAGTGTTCCGTATCTTCAAGTTCTCCAGGCACTCTCAGGGGCTGCGGATCCTGGGGTACACGTTGAAGTCGTGCGCCAGTGAGCTGGGTTTCCTGGTCTTCTCGCTGGCGATGGCGATCATCATCTTCGCTACAGTGATGTTCTACGCGGAGAAGAACGAGCAAGATACTAATTTCACATCCATTCCCGCCGCCTTCTGGTACACCATTGTAACGATGACGACATTGGGGTGAGTACTTAAATATTAATTGATCCCTGAACCAATCAAAGCTATCGAGAGTATTGATCGCCCGTCATCGGTCAGCGCTGTAATGCATCAGTCAGTAATCATTAAACAAAATGTTGCGCATATCTGACACCTGTCGCCGCCATTAAATATGAACGCGGGAAAATATGTGTCATGGCGTCGATTTGCCGTTTCGACACCGTAAAATGTTTAACTTGAAATTGACGTTTTACAACCGTTTTAATTTCGTGTATTTTTCATCTGCAGAGTGGTTTTGTATGAGGATTTTGGGAACAAAACGTTTGTGTCCCCGGCGACTTATGTTATTCTGTTGTACGGTCAGCAAGTACGCTTGTGCGTGAGATGCGGTGTTTTTATTTAATTATTTTGCTGTCGTTGCAGCTTGCGGATTTTCTGTCTCTGTTTCACTCTGGAGGTTCATATCGGATAATGTAACAGTTACGAAATCAGGATTTTCTTCTCTTTTATCAGTCAACTCAGCTGTTATTTTAGTTTACTGTTAATTTAGTTAACGTATGCAATTATTGCTATCGTTGTTGACAGTAGTTAAGTGATTTACGTATTTTAATCAGGTTTCACGTCGAAAATAACACATAAGACACAACATAGAACAAGTTAGTATTTAGATTACTTTATCTACTTTCACTTCAGACTACTTTGTTGACTCTTGGCCTGTTACCAAGAAAAACTTTCTTAATAAACCTGTCCAAGGCATTATTAACATAGTCTAGCTAACTTGGAGACATGTGACATCCTTCTCATAAGGAGCGTGAGAGAAAGAAATGTAATATAATTATTTGTCGCAAGGACATGGCGTGCATACCAAATGTCGAAAAAAAACCTACACGCATAACAAATATTAATAAATACAATAAGACGGAACAAAAAAAGTTGACAGATTGCACGTCGTGACTGCGACAAGCAGGTTACTACTCAGCATGATGTTGGGAGGAGTTCTGTGTCCCACATGTGGGCACGTTGGCTGATTATGGTAAATCAATATAAATTATGTGTCCATTCTTACAAAACTGCTCAAATTGCAGATACGAATGCAGGTGGTGCATTTGCATCAGAATTGCTGACTACTTTTGGATTCAAAGAGTTTATGTAGATTATATGCATATGGATTATGAGCCAACTGCAATTGTCGAATGTGGTAACTGTCGCGTTGGAACCGTATGCGCAAGCCTTTAGTTTGTGCAGATAACGGTTTTCACTGGTGGGCTGCATTCTAACTGCACTTTTTATATATATTTTTAAACTGACATGGTCACTAACCGCTCGCAAACTTTTTACGGCTCCTTTTCGGTTTTTACACAATTAAACGTCATATCGGAAACTCGAAACGAATAGTGTACATTGTAAATATTCCGTTTTGATATATGATATTGAATTTTTTTGATTGAGTTGCCGTCAGACGGTAGTTTAATGATATGGTTCTTATTATACTTCAACAAAATTTTTGGTGTAATGTTTAGAAATGGATGATTTTCTCGACATGTTAATAAGTATATTTTAACTAATTTATGTCTCTATTTTAGAAATATTATTTGATTAGCATTTTTGAGCTATAGTAAAGAAATTAAAAAGAACTCTAATATAAACATATCTAATTCATAAATCAAAACCTCTCCACGCCTCATCTGTGTGGAAAGGGATGGGCCAAAATCCACCACGTATACTCCCGGTGAAGTGATTTTTAAGGACAATAACATCGTAGACCTTATTTATTATTACAATATCGACTAAATACTAACACCCTTATAACATCTAATTTTCGTATTTCCAACACCAACAATTCTGCTGACCCATAAAAGCGAGAGCATAAAACCTTTCATCAGTAAAGTTTGACGGCCGGATGTACGTCATGCGTCAGCCAAGTTTGACAGTTTTGCGCTTAACACTCAATCTTGATTGACGTTTATGTGTGGGCTGAGAGATTTTTAGTTAGAGAGGTTACAGCTTTGGTTATATGAGTTTAAAGTAGGTGAATTACATCGTATAATGAGAAAAAAACACTTATGAAATCTATGGAGCTGTGAAGGCTACGCCGTAGCAAGGACGTCTACGGCGTAGGTCCTTTGCTACGGCGTAGGGAACTTGCTACGGCGTAGCTTCGTCTTGATCAGAATTTTGTTCGATTTATTTTATTTGGCTTTTTAAACCCATGATTTGGATAGCATGATTTATTCGTCATAGATGTTTGGTGTTATCAGCCTATAGAGTATAAACGCTATCATAGTTTTACATTACATTCATTAGTACATTCTACAAAGTGTTTTTTGATGAGACCATATCAAAGAATCAACTGGCTTATGAATTATTTTTCAATTACCATTTTGTTGTTTTAATTTTTAATACAAAATAATTCGAAAAAGTCACGATTATTAACGTAAAACACCCTTACGTGAAATATTCTTAGCTTTAAATATGAATAATTGGTTTGAATGTAAATGAATTACTCGTATTATTATAATTATGATTGATGATATCTTTGAAACTATGCATTTTTGTATCACATGTTAATGGACTTTTTGTATTATTTTTACTTATAGAATATAACCCCAGAGTTATCGGATATAAAAAAAAACACCTTGTATAATAAAATTCAAGGAAGGTTTCAAGTTCTCATCTTAGTTCTCAAGTGATGAATAATTACACATCTGTCACATTCATAATTAAGATATTACAATCCCCCGTAACAAAAGGGAAGTCAGGACCGCCATTTGTCGAATACCAATTCCACTCTCTATCACAGCTGAGAATATTTTCCTCCTTCAAGCAAGACTTGATTACAAAAATATTGCTTGAATCGGGAAATGGAACGTCGAGGGTCCACAGCTGGGTTTATTAAGATGATTTTTTATATTACTTAGATGAAAATTGGATGTGTTTTTTTTCTAACTTTATTCAGATTTTGTGTTTACAAATTGAGAATAATCGTCATCTTCCTACCCTTGTCGTAACACGTTTTTTTTTTCCACTATCCCCGAATTCAAATGTCAAAGTCAATTTGAGAATAATGTTGAAAGAAATCCAGTTTAGTCTGATTACATGGTAATTGTTTGTTAGACAATAAAAAAGTTAAAAAAACATTCAACTTTAATCTCAAAGTATACATAATAATAACCATGATAATTACTTAAGAGTTTTTATTTTTAATTCATTGTTAACAAAAAGAGGGTTTTTATCCATACGGATATCTAAATTACTAAAGTAAATGAAAGTAATATTGTATCCCAATATTAATTTCATTTACTTCACGTTTAAAATTATAAGATTTTCTACTATAATATCATTTAAAAAACCTAGTTACTTTAGTTTACTTTGGGCCTATGTCCTCACAGTGGGATCATTTATAGGCTGACTATGCTAATAAGATCTTAAAATGACAATAACTATGCAATTATTCTCAAAGAATATTCACAATACTTTAGTCGTGCCACAATAAGTATTACTCGATATAAATTACACGGAGTTTAGAAGTAAAGCATGTTTAGTTTGGCTGTTTTCAAAGGTGCGTTTAACGATGGCCACCCACGGACGCCAAGTGGGTGGGCTGCTCTCTACTGGAAGCCACACGCAAGAATTTCTTTTGTAATCTATTGTTTTTCTCTCGTAATCAGCATCAACTATAATCTTCTTGTTGTGGTAGATTACGTATCCAATATTCAACAAGGTGATGATCCAGAATTATGTTGTGGAGGTCAGATAGGCAGTCACGCTATGCTCGTATTCACCTGTATCCGGTTGGAGTGGAAACCAACCACAACATGGTTGGGAAAAGGCTAGGCAGATGATGATGTTTACCAATTTATTAGTACTCAATTAAATATAATTATGATCTATAATGTAAATACCACAAAAGCCATTTTATTATTTTAATTTAATATTTCTTAACTTTTTAAAAAGCGCCTTCATCCTCTCTCCTATTACCAATTAATTTAACTTTGCTGTGCCCGACAGGGTCCATAATTGATTCAATGTTTTAACATACCAACTGTTTTATTTAACATTATGGAATGCAATAAAGTATTGAGTATTGAGTATTGAGTAATAATCTTATCAAAACCTACATCGCTGGGTTTAGGAACATGAAGTGTAAGTGTACACAAAAGTTTCTCTAAGAAATTCCCCCTATAGAGGTACATATCTTTGTTTGAAAGTTCGCCATATTTATTAATGGAAAATTCCTTCCTTCCTATATGCAAAAAAGACTGATGATTTAGTAGTGCTACTATCTAGGGCGCGCAGGTTGTTGATACAATCGATATTGTCATTGCTTAAACACCATATTTAAGCTTAAATTTATGCGTCTAATTAAGCATTAGAACCAATTGTTAGACTCAATTTTATTTCAGTTTCAATTTGCAGGGAGTGTCTATCGAAAGTGGTTAAGCAATTAAACATCCGGCTGCACATTGAAGTATAACCCTTCGTAGAGGCTATTAAAGTACAATTTACTACACTCACAAATCTATCAATAAAGAAACTATTAATAAAACCTTTACACATCAATATGTGTGTATTATTGCCTTCATATCACCAACGATGGTGTTTTTGCTCATACCGTATGTCGCAAATTCCCCTTATATGGTAAATTATGTACATACATTTGAATAACAGTCTTGGACATGCTCCGATTCGAACTCATAGCAGCAAGGCATCATGTTTTCGTCACTCAAGGTCGGAGTAAAAATAGTGAGCTAAAAATAAGACATGGTATTAATAGAATGTAAGCTTATGGGGGGGTCACTTTGAAGATAAGTAGTGGGGTTAAGCAAGATACTGTGCGGTTCAATGACCCTGGTAAAGTCTGTGATCAGTCAATGTAATGGCAAATCTATATGGTATCTATATCTCTATGGTATCTGGCGTTTGCAGTTGTTATCGTTAATCACAATAATCTTATCTAAATATCCGCTCGATATTAATTGCCCACGCAGATTTTCTTGATTATTGTAGAATTGTAAAAAAGGCACCTTAGCATATTTATCGCTGGGTCTACGAGAGCGAGTTCCTTTGGTAACAAAAGTTTCGCTAAGAATTTCGGCCCCTGGAGGGGTTAATCAGAATCAGAATCAGAATCAGAATATTTATTTGTAAAACATAGGTATTACATAAAGGTCTTAGGTTAATTAAATGGGCGCTATGTTTTGCCGTGAAGGCGTACAAATATTATTGCAAATAAACACAAAAAAAAAAAAAAAAAAAAAACTAACAGAAACGGCAAAATAAACAAAATTAAACACTTACAAGAAAATAAACAAAAAATAAAAACCATTTTAAATTTAACCTAAAAAGAGAAACAGACTTAAAAATATTTAAAAAATTACATCAAACGTTTATTGCACACAAAATGTTAAAAATTATCATTGAGAAAATCTTCTACAGTATAATAACATTTTTCTATTAACACCGAGTATATATTTTTCTTAAACTTTAATAGTGGCAAATTTTTTATGTTGTCGGGTATTTTATTATAAATTTTCGGAGCCATTCCAAAAAAACTCTTTTTAAGTAAAGTGGTTCTGCATTTATTGTCGCATAGTTTATTCACATATTGAGAACGCATTGGAGTCTTTTTTACTTCGGATAATTTTTGAAATAGGTGTAAATTGGCTTTAACAAATAAAGCAGTTTCGTAAATGTACATAGCTGGCATAGTCAGTAATTTTAATAATTTAAAATGAGGTACATAATGGATCATTGTTTACAAGTCCGCCATTTTTATCTATGGAAAATTCCTTCGGATATATAGCATACTAGCTAATGCCCGCGGCTTCGGCCTCGTGGAGCTCGGGAATTGCTCACGTATTCTTTCTTCCGGGATAAAAAGTATCTTAAGTGTTAATCCAGGTTATAAACTATTTGTATTTCATCCAGATCCGTTCAGCCGTTCTGGCGTGATTTAGTATCAAACATTCATCCATCCAAAGTTTCGCATTTATAACAGTAAAATAACTGAAGGGGAATTGCAGGTTGATTTATTATGTCATTTTAAATTATTATCAGTTTTCGTCAGTAGGTTAGCATTACTTGTAGGCAATTATAAACTATTGGCTGTACCATCTACACTAATATTATAAAGAGGTAAAATTTTCTTATAAGTTTATATGTAGGGGGTAATCTCCGAAACCAACAATCCAATTTAAAAAATTCTTTCACTGGCAGAAAGCTACACTATCCGTAGTTGCTATAGGCTTATATAGGCTTATATAGGCATTATATTTATATCATGCCGAGCTATCACAATTTTTGCGGACTAAGTCACGGGCGAAGGGCTAGTCCTTTTGTAATATTAGATGCTTAAATAACGACCTCAACAAAATAGAAAAAAGGCACTGTTACAAATATAAATCTCTTTCCTTTCCCAGTGTACAGTAGATTTAATTCCAACCCCAAAAGACACACAGACAGCAATATATTTACTATGCCATTCAAAAAGAAAGATGGCGCCCATATACTGTTGAAGGAGATTGATGGAAACTGCCGAGAATATAATATTACTAGCGGTGCCCGCGGCTGCGTCCGTATGAGAAATGATGAAATCTCGGATAAAAAATTGCCTTATATTTTAATCTGAGTTATTACTTAACTGTGTGTGTACTGTACTGACTGCCTCGTTGGTATAGTTGTTGCAAGCGTGACTGCTGAGCACGAGGTCCTGGGTGCGATTCCCAGGTCGGGCAAAGTGTTATTGGGTTTTTCCATCAGGAATTTCTCAGTAGCAGCCACGGAGTCTGGATGTGTGCCCGGTTGATGGCTACAGGCTCGCCCTCTATTGGGACTTAAACATAACTGGCGAAATGTGGGTGAACTATTAGGTAGACCTTTGCCTAACCCTTCGAGGATTACAGGCGTGGTGTTATGTGTATGTACAGCAGTAGCGAAGGGTCAATTTTTGTAAGAGGTAAGCCGGAGTACGTATTTTTAATGTAATTATATTATTTGTCTATAGAATACTGACTGTGCCATTTTTCAAAGGGAAGCCGGTAGGAATCGAGTTGTATTCAACCTTTGCCACTGATGTACAGTATTGTATAAATAGGATTTAGAAAAAGTTCAGCTTTCTAAAGGTTGACTGAAGACAATGCTTATTTACTCGTTGACTGATTAACACATCACATTCTAAATTAATTAATTTACAATCACGTCAAATTATCAACATGGAAAAATTCCTGTTGACAGGGATGTGGACGAATTTTTTGACAACTTGTAATCCTTTTCCGATTTTGATACTTGTACATATTTTTATAATTATTTTAAATCTTTTTATAGTATGTAAATAATGTGCGTACGGAAAGTAAATAAAAGTATACGCTCTTAATGGAAAATTTTCAACATCCGACTAAAATTTTAATATGCTACACCACAATAATTAAATAGATTAATTAGGATAAAACACAGTATCTGCGTTTTTAGCCAATTTTTTATACAACACTCGACGTTTTCCATTTATTCATGCATATACTCACGTCCTTTTTCCCATGGGCCTAGGCAGAACCAAAGAACGCGTTTTCATTTATACAACACTCTTAAAATAATAGTAATAAGTCTTCTTCTTAGTCATTCACTCTTGATAGAGTGGTCGTAGTCATGGGGGCTCGCCCACAACTGCTCTCGCTGCCTTCGCGATCCTCTTCCACCGGTTTCTATTGACCGCATGGTGAGCACATTCTGCCAGAGGCATCTTGGTGACAGATTTGGTGTGGTCTCGTGCCTTCGACTCTACCCTGAATCACCAAACGCTCCATGGAATCATTATTGCGGGTAACGTGTCCAAAGAATCTGAGGATTCGCAAATACACAAGCGACGATAACATGTATTGACATGTTAGTCCGATTAGCTGTCCAACTTATCCTGATCATGCGTCTCCAACACCACATCTCAAGGGCGTCGATCTTGCGTCGGTCCTGCATTCTCAATGTCCATGTCTCCGCTCCATGGAGAAAGATTGCAGTATTATGTACAAAGTATCATGGTATAATAATATACTTCGCCTAGTATTCTCTTCCCAGGATGGCCTAAGACTATGTCACGATAAGTGTTACCATTGATTGTCCTTTTCAGTAAATTTAGGAACTTCTCATTTAGTGAAAGAAAATAAAATAAATTACTAACTAGCTTAACTATTTAGTAACTCGTGTGAGTCGTCTATTTAGTTTTAAAATAATTTACATATTGAATTATTAGTTCATAATTGCTTTGTTAAGTAAAAAAATGCATTTTGCTCGGGTAATTTAATCACACACCGTGGCAACACATCGACCGCATTGCAACTGATGACGTATTCTATGGCCAATCACGTGACCCAGCTGTCATGGGAAGAGAATACCAGGCGAAGTATATTATTATACCATGCAAAGTATTTAAAACAAAGGTCAAGTAAGCATTTGTTTCAACTTAAACCCTGACCTTGATAAATGTGCTATAGTTTGTGCTCACCTTGACATTTAAAAATGCGCCCGACCATTACCAATGCATCGTTCCCTTTTATGATTGATTCATCTCCTGAAATATTCTGTGTAAACTTGAATTTATTACATTCTAGCGCAGTTACATTTCCGTCGAATAAAATGATTTACAGCAATATGCTAGCATAATGCTCATCCATTTGTCGTATTGATATGAATTTGGAATAGGTTTCTCATGTAGCTGGGTTGTGGAGGGTAGATAGGCAGTCGCTCCATGTAAAATACTGGTATTCAGCTGCATCTGCTTAGACTGGAAACCAACAAATACAAATAATTTATTTGTTTAACAGAGGTTCAGAAGATGTTATAAGAGGTTCATAAGGTACACTGTTTTAGACACGAAACGATGGATTGATAAGCAGCTAGATAACTTTTTCTAAGTTCAACCAACGTGATATTAAAAAAAAAAAGTTTTTTTTTAAATTTCATGTTATTGTTAATAATTATTATTAATTAATGACTTTCAGTTGTATTACATTTTTCTATTAGATTTTAAACGCCTGTTAAGTAAAAAAATCTGAAAAACCAAGATTAATTTTACATCTTCAGGAATATATGAAATTAACATTTAAAATGATTAAACACACAATCTTTAAATAAGTAGGCAAACTTACCAAGAAGTCCTTAAGGTAACCACAAATTGCTTGAATTATAAAATCTTCCTTTCGCAAGGAACAGAAGAAAATCTCATTACATTTAGATCACTTGACTTCTTGACAGAGCAAACTTTTTCTAATTTGAAAAAGTATTTTTCTCCATTTCGCTAATATTTCCTGCGAGGGGTGGCTACACACTTATTAGGTGGAGCAAGTTCAATTCGAAAGTATTCTTTCAACAATAAAGCCGACTCGACGCGATTGGGTACTATATTAGCTTGGCTCATGCCGTTCGGCAAACTTTATTCGACACCTACAGTAAGTTGCTATACCATGTTCGGGTCGAATCAAAGCAACGAGGGTTTTCTTCGGATTTATGTTCAGACTAACATTTGCCCGCGGCTTCGCTTGCGTTAATTTAGAATTTGACAATCAATTCGAGTTGTACTGTTAGTAATAATATAATTCAATCATGATTCGAAAGACACGTGGCACCATCTATTATCATAAGACCGTTATTGTTATTTTCCTCAGGAACAGTACTTTTTTTGGGATGGAAATTACCCGATGTCCGTTTCTGTACACCTGACAACGTATCTGCAAAATTTCAAGACGATCGGTTCAGTGATTTAGGCGTGAAAAGGTAACAAACAAAGGAACTTACTTTCGCATTTATATAATAATATTAGGATTTCAGGAGAACTCGTCGTATATATTACTATTGTGTAGCCTCCTATTTGCACTAAAACGTTTTTTTTTGCCGCTCGGTTGTTCAAATGATACCGACCCGAACTTGAGTGACAAGGCAAACCGTTTCTTACTTGAAAAAGTATTTTTCCATTTCACTAAAATGCCCTCTTAATCCAACATCCCCTCTTTTCGACTACACCCCCAAGTCGTTAATAACATTGTATTTCGTATAGAATCGTGTTTTTGATGAAATTCTACTCGAACTGATAAAACACGCCCCCTGTATAAGGGATGTGTGGGTATTCTAACAACTCTAATAAATATGGCAACTGTCAATGTGGTTTATCCTACATTTGCAATTTATTTTCCAAACGTGTAAACAAATACGTGCTTTTGGAAAAACAACTTAAACACTCATACATAAACTCACTTTGCACTACAACTTTTTTTATTAGCTTTCCAATAGTGGATACTATTGGAAAGCCAATAAAAAAAACACACGTCTCATAATACACAGGTCCTGTATTATAATACGTCTGAGTTAAGATATTTAGCGACTAGTAAGTACAGGTAGCGATAAATATCGTTTAAAATTACGAGTTTTTGGTACAAGTTCACACTCAATTGTTTTGGTAGCTTAAAACGCTTCTACGAATAGACGTAAGTGGTATCGTCTGTAGTCGTGAACGGGGCATAAAACAAGGTTGCTATCCCAGCCACAGTTCTAAGCGAAACATCCCCTGGGGGTGTTTACTTAGGGTTACAAGTAGCCTCGTAGGGTACTCCTGTAACTAGGGAGCTAGATCTAGTTTTGCTTAACTATGTTGAGATAGCCCGGGGGTTGTGGTGGAAGCAATTATTCCTCGGTTGGGGTGGAATGAGGGGTGTTTGTGGTGTGATACTTGTTATATTGGGACGTAAAATTAGGTGGATGATTATGGAGGTGGGATTATTTTAGTGGGTTAAATAAAGAGGTATGTTTTTAGGGTTCCGTAGCCGAATGGTACAAAAGGGAACCCTTATAGATTCGTCATGTCTGTTTATATATGTCACAGCCACTTTATTCCGAAACTATTAGAATTACACAGTTGAAACTTGGCAAGTAGATGTATTCTGTGAACCGGTTTACGATTTTTACCATAATCTTTCATTTTTTGATTTTTTTTTTACATAAATAAAAAAAATAAAAATTTTTGGGGGGCGCCCGTACTTGGAAATGAAACCAAAAAAAACATCAAACCTATACGTATGGGGTGTCTATATGTAGATAGACCTTTAAAAATGTCATAGAGGTTCCTAAAACCATTTTTTCTCAAAGTCAATCGTTTGAAAGACAGACACTTCCAAAGTGGTAAAATGTGTGTGTGCGTGTGTCCCTCTAATTTCTAATGAAACAGGAAGAAAATTCTGAAAAAAATTAGGATTGAAGAACGTAGGATAACTTTGTTTTAAGTTCCAATTTAAATTTTTCTGTTTTGTCTTTTCTACACACTGTGTCTACATTTCTAATCCTACTTTCCTCTCGCAGGTCTGCTGGAAGAGATTTCGCATGAAATAAGCAGTACCTTTGTGCTCTTCTATCTTAATGTAATGTCTTGTTGAGTATTTTGTGTGACATAAATAAATAAAATAGATATTTTGATGTTTAGTTTTTGAGGACTTTTTCATCAAACTGCAGCAAGAACTTTGTTTTTCATTAACATACTATGAAAAACAATAAACAAAACAAAAAGAAAACAATAAACATGGTAAATATCCCGTCTTCTAGTTATAATAATGTTAGTGACCATGAAAGTTTAAAATCTTATATTATGAAAAACAAATTGCTGTTGAATGTAATACAATACAACAAATGAATGACCCTTCAAAATATTTTTTTTTTATATTGTTGATGCTACGGAACCTTTTGTGTGTGTAAGTACGACTCGCACTTGGCTGGTTTTTTCAAGTAATCAAGACCATTGTTTTGTCTATATCCCAATTCGATATTTAAAGCTTGTCTTCACCTTTCATTAAGGTTTTGTCGAAGACGCCTGTGTCCCAGTATTATAGATGTTATATTTGCCTGATTGTGCAGGTAAAGTCAGTGGTATACAACAAAGATTTAATCTGAAGATAAGGCACCAGGCGGGACCGTCCGGTTAGTCATCAATTTGACATCAATCAATCTATGCTTGCATGGCAAACAATGCCTGACATCCCAGCCATTGTTTGTTGACATAAAGGGGTGTTCATTATTACACTCGGGTCGTTACCCGCTAGTCTCAAAAGGAACCAGTTTTCATGATATTTGAAACAACATAACATCACGCCTGTAATCCCCGAAGGTTTAGGCAGAGGTGTACCTAATAGTACACCCACAATTCGCCAGTTATGTTTCAGTCCCAAGTAATAAGGGGCAAGCCTATTGCCATCAATCGGGCACAAATCCAGACTCCGTGGCTGCCACTGAGAAATTACTGAAGGAAAAAGCTAAAAACTCTTTGCCCGAACTAGGAATCGAACCCAGGACCTCATGCTCAGCAGTCGCGCTTTCATCCACTCGACCAATGAGGCAGTCCATGGGGCAGCAGTATAATTAAGTCAATCCAATACATCTAATAAATACATTTTCATCATGTTTATCGGTTTGTGTCACCTTGTCTATTCCTTATGACCATCGTTTTGATGATCGAAAGAAATACACTGGTAGGTACTTTTTCTACCCGCCTGCATTACTTAAAGCAGGTGGGAGTTTGGGGTCACGGGCATTCAGAGTGGGGACTCTGTGCGCTCACCGATTCTCCTCGGAGATGACCGGCAGCACAGTGGTGACGTGTTGCCGTTCATACTTCCACAGCGAGCTTCAGGGAAGACCTCTGTATAGTCGCCCCAGGGATGTGCCTTAACAGGCGTTGCACAGAGGGTTCTCCGGACAGGCCTTTTAAGAGGAAACAGTGCCTCCTCTCATGTGCGGATTGTGACCACCGGGGTGATTTTAGTGCGGTAAAAATCCCACACTCCCATCTTATCCCCAAAGACCGGTCGCGTTTTGAAGATATCCGCATGAAAATAAAACAAAAAATATATTTTTTCTAGGTATAGTTGCTGCCAGTTAAGATGGCAATAGCGGTCATTGCCCTTTCCCTGATATCTCTTTACACGAATTGAAACCATAAACCGTGTAACTAATCGTTTCTTCTGTTAATGTTCAGGATCACAATTAATGTCAATTCAGGGGCTATTAACATTACATTATTATTATACGTTTTTTAAAAGAAGAGATTCAATAAATGCATGTGGTTCAATGACCGCTATTGCCATCTTAACTGGCAGCAACTGTAGTATATTTCGAGGTAAATACGTTGAACTTCCATGTGTAACTTTACCAAGTAAGGTACTTCACTTAATACCTAAATGGCTAATAACCTAAAAAAAAGAACCGAAAGCCGACCAGCTGATAAAAATCGTCTCATTTTCAAGGTTTTCTATAAATTCATGGAGTCGTTACTACCTAAGTACGAACAGTCCGGTGGCATTTATTATTTAGTCGCAAGGTGACCCCTGATTTGTGTCGAGTGTTAACTTAATCGAGTGTGATAAGGTGCGGTTAAACCGACCAGACTGGACTGCGGACTTGCTGCGGACTTGGACAGATATTTCCATACCTTATCTTACTACTGTATATGTATTATAAGGACATCGTGGCCGTATTAGGGAAGAGCTCGTGTAACAGCCACTCGAGTCGATCTTTAGGTTAAGCTGCGCTTGCCTAGGTTGGTCTGTAGATGGGTGACCACCTATTACATACGGAGTTTACTCCGCGCCTCGGAAAGCACGTTAAGCCGTTGGTACCAACTGTCATTTGTAGATCTTTGTCAGCCGTTACAGGTAGTCAGTGGCCCGAGAGTCTGACCACCAGTCTTACCAAGGGGTATCGTATAACCCAAGACTAACTGGGTTGTATTAATAGAATTGATTCGAGTCGTCCATTTGCAAATAAAGTTTCGTTTAAAGTATAATGGGCAAGAAACTCTTCAACTACTCTTTTAAAATGTATAACAATATTTTATATGCGTTTTCATTATATCTGCAGCTCTTACTTTTTGGCTTGGAAAAGGTTTTCCTTATCTTTATCTACCGCATTATGATTCAGCACGAAAACAGTGGACGGTACAAGAGGAGGTCAAAATTAGACCAACATTTGACTTTCTGAGCATATATAAACGCCCGAATGTATTATATAATATATTTAATCAAAAATTAGAATTGGCACAATAAATACAATTTAAATCTTAGAAATAATGTTGGTATAACAAAGTTCGATGCCTGTACTAGGTTAAACCACAGTATCACAGGCGGCATGTTTTTTAATAAATACTATTTGGACAATGGATTTCTTAACAATGTTTAAAAGTATAGTGAAATTAGTTAGTATGGGTTAATATATGTCATGATATACCTAATGTACTTAAACGCTATTATAGATACGAACAAAAATAATTAAGGTCACACATGTCTATAAAATCTAAGGAAAACAATTTGTAGCACTTCTTTGCTAATACTAATATGATAAGGCAATGGTTGGATTAATTTAATAATTTGTTTTATAATGACGCTGCCTCTTTTGATTTTTCCGACAAGTTAAACTACCACTACGGCCGTGGGGTCCGAGTCCAACCTGGTATTTCGGGACATCACCAAGCGGTTGGACGACTCCTCACGTGGCCATCGCCATTCAACGTGCCAATGTTGCCAGCCTTCTGGGCACTTTTCATATTGACAACAATGTTGACGAATTTTTTGACGCCCTGTTATTCTTTTCACATTTTGATACTTGTACATTAATTTTTATTTTAGATCTAATTGTAGTTTGTAAATAATGTGCAGACGCCAACAGATCAAGCTACCCGAAATTGACAAATTTTCCCAATCAATCTTGAACCTAATGCTTTAGCGATAAAGTTGAAAATAAATCTAAGAAATTTGAGAGGTTGTAGTAGCTTGACTTGCTGGCGTTTGAACATACTGAAGTCAAATAAATAGATTCGAAGTAAAACTAGACGAATGTTCCATTGAATTATTACAGGTACATAACTATGTATATTACCTACAGGGTGTAAACAGACACTTCCCGAAGCCGTCAACCAAGCATTCTGTAGATCAAACTAAGTAACTTTACACAAAAATTATTGCTGGGAAATTACTTTTTTTTTTTGGGGTGAAAAATCACGTTTTACGGTAGGACTTGATGGAAAGCACTCAAAGCATTGTGCTGATTGGATTAAATAGTATGGGGGTCGTGGAGGTGTTTGTCTTCTTCTCTGAATCTTACATTAAAACAACCATGTATTTAAAAAAAAAACTTGTGAAAAAGTTGAAACTTTGACCCCCAATATCTCCGTAACTAGAAGGTTCCCAGGTATGGTCTAGAACAAAAAAAATATCTCAAAGACAGGGAGAACAAGTGCCTTTCGGCTTCGTTAAGGGACTATTTACACCCTTTATTTGCAAAATATTCACCAGCGTTGCGTCTTGGGTTCAACAATCGAAGCGAGGTTTATCAACCCTCTTTGTTGTAAAGTATAATATTATATTCTGCACAATCTAATACCTTCTAAGTTCTAGTTTAATATTAAATTGATGGCCTCGCCTTGCTTATTCACCTTTGCTATTTATTGTTAATTCTTTTTTCTCATGCTCGTCTAGGTTTCATATATTCTACTAATATTATAAATGTGAAAGTGTGTGAAGGATGGATGTTTGTTACGTTTTCACGCAAAAACTACTGAACGGATTTAGATGAAATTTTGCACACATGTAGTTTGTAACCTGGATTAACACTTAAGATTATTTTTATCCCGGTAGTATTGGACTTACCTAATCACCCAGAGTCCGATTTCGCGAATCGGATCTCGGGAATTGAACTGCCATAACAGGTGTCGGCGCCTAACATATGCGTGGATAAACGGCTGCGCGAGCGCCGCTGCGCGCGGTTATCCACACATATGTGAGGCACCGACAACAGGCAAAGTACTATCAATCGACCCGACTGATTGTTTGCCATTCAGTAACGCAACAAATATGACTTTGACTCAAAAAGCTTTCGTAACACACCTACATCTGAGATTGAATTATCAGAAAAAGCATTCAGTGCATTAATTTTGACGTGTTTTTAAATGACGCATAGTGCTCCAGTCTGGTCTAGTAATTGTAAAGAAAAAACCCATTTAGATTCCACAGAAGCTTTTGTCTGACTCTCGGTAAATATTTTTCATTCTACTGTGCCGTTCTTAGTTTTAAAATGGCTTCACCTTTCTTGTGTCGGATCTAAAGTTTATAAACAAAAAAAAAACAGTTTATAAAAATAAAATAATTTAAGACTGACAAGCCACGTCCTGTTAGTTTTAAATGTTACCTTTTTACACCAAAAAAGATAAGTCAAATCATCATCATCTGCTTAGCCTTTTCCCAATGTTAGGGTCAGCTTCCAGTTCAGCCAGATGCAGCTGAATAATAGTATTTTACCAGGAGCAACTGCCCATGATCTGATCTCCACAAACTATTTAGTACTGGGTAAGATTAGACTGGTTATCAGACTTTCGGTTCACTGACTACCTGTAACGACTGCCCAAGGCCTACAAATCACAGCCGGGACCAACGGCTTAACGTGCTTTCATTTTTGGTGAAGTTCATCATTTTGGTGCGAAGTCCTATCGGTCTTGTACATAGTAGAACTATGTTGGGGTCGGCTTCCAGTCGAACCAAATGCAGCAGCGTACCTATATTTTACCACCCCACACATCGGGCTTGTATCGTAACAAAAAAAATAGGTTAACATTTTGAACAGAATTAACAATAATTTTCTTAATTTTTTCAACCTTTTTTCTTTGCTAATCAGTGGCCATTAGATACATTAACTAGGTCGTGGTTGCCAGACGATAAAAACGGCTCAGTGTATATCTGACTACCCACAATTTGTTTACATAACCGAAGGTCCCCAAACAATAGGAAAGATTCCAGCCTTGAGTGTTTCGAAACCCCACGATGCACGATGTCGCGATCGAATGATATGGGTCAATGTCTGGTTGCGCGTCAGCCGTTCAAGGTTCGATACCTGGATGATGCTAAAATTAGCCTGCAGTCTATAGGAATAGGTTATTAGTTTTAGTGTTAATTTGTGATCGCAAATTATTGTAGAAGAACGTCCTTGATTACGCAATCTTTTTGTTACGAAATAAAATTAATATCATAAGCATGTGGTTGATTTTTTTGAGGCAAGCCCGCCACACTATTCCCAAACCACTGAAACTCCTAAAAGCCAGAATCAACAGTGGTGACCACCAGAACAGCGCCGAGACAATGAAGCTCCACGAAGTTTCAGAGAAACAATTTAACTGTCTTAGATCCCGAAACGAAATTGATCAGAAAATAATGCGGAGGAGTAGAAAAATGCGGTTGATTGTAATTTTTTTGTTTTGTGTGGTGTTCGCGTCGAAAATTGAAGCTCAATTAATTGTGTTTCTCTATTAAACTACTTTTAATTCTATCAAACATGATAGTGCTGTTAACTTAATTAAAAAAATATATGTGAAATATAAAAATATGTGTAATCTCGTAGTTTTGTCAAACTACTTGATTACACATATTTTTAAAATAAGTTAATCAAATATTTTTTTGCAAAATACTGCTTGCGGTTTTAAAGCTCTATTATATCGGAGCCTCGTCATCTAGATAACATGATTTTTATCCACAAAAGTTATTCTATTTCCATTTCCACATCTTAATACCGAATACTTTATTCACCATCTTTTTGCCTACCCCAAACCCTCAAGAGGGAATAAGAATGTATGTTTCTTTCATATTCGACCCCATTTCAAATACACGGTCGGGTTCAGGAGCATTTTTCGCGTTTACTGTTCAAATATTAATTTCCTGACCCCTTAGCCCCTTTGCGGCACTTGTGGGGCAATGTGGGAAAATTTAATAACTCCCCAAGTCACTGTCAAGTGATAAAAGTGTTTAAATATGACATTTTAGTGGTGGCTCGAAATGTAGTGACGTTTATGAACGGACAATAAAATGGAGTTACCAAAGGTTGAAAAAATGGTATGATTTAATATTATTATGTAGTTAAATGGAATAATATACATAAAATGGAAGAATAATACCATAGGCTGAGGTTGAACGATACTTAAACCAATATCAGAGCCTCCACTCGAGTGCATAGCACACTTGAGTGAATGTTCATTTTTGTATCTTTCACCGTTTATACGACACCGCCAAAATTACATTAGGTTCTTTTTATTTCAATTTTCAATCATGTGGTCGAAATCCAACATTGTTTGATCGATTCAATAATGTACATTACAGTAGAGTACAGTACTTTACAGATTTAGACTGAATATAAAAATAAGTATCAAAAACAGAAAAGAATTAAAGGGCGTCAAAAAGTTCGTCCGCATCGCTGTCAACAGGGAAAGTGCCCAGAAAGCTGGCAGCATTGCTACGTTGGATGTCAATGCTGATTCTTTGGCCGAGAAATAACCCAGCTCTCTAGTCACGAAAACAGTCGCCCAACCGTTTAGCGATATCCCGAAATATCAGGTGGAATGAATTGAATTTTTCAGATTTATCAATGCGAGTGAAAGATTTGTGTTTCCGTTTCTACCATACACAGGTACATACATGTGGGTTGACAGCTGTGCGGCATTGACAAAACAAGCTCAATTTGAGCACGTGCGTAATGTGTATCTTTTTATATTTGTTTCAAGTTCAAGAAGAAAAACAAATGAAAGTTATTTAGTGTCGATCGCTGGAAAACCATAAACAAAACAGAGAAAGTAGTAAACATGTCACTGTAAATTTATTATGGAAAACTGAATCATAATGGCTTTTCTCCAAGATTACAATTTCAATGCACGATTTTTTGTACTCAGTACAAATGTCTCAGTTTTATTTATGTCTATTTAAAACATATGCTTAATGGTTTAGTCATGTGGAGAGGATGAATGAAAAGTAAATAAAACAAGGCAGATGTGAGTGGGAACGCCGCTCCCCAGAAGGACTTACATTGACCTTAATGGTGATGATCTTTAGAAAGGTCAGGCTGTTTTCTTTTTCGTGGGGTTAATGCCTAACCTGGAGTCAGAGTTTTATGCCGCCAATGGGCCTCTGACTTGGCTTTACATGCCGTCGAGAAATTTCTCTCAGACATGCTGGTTTGGTTACTTCACGATATTTTCCTTCACCGAAGCAAGTGATAATTATACAATACGCACATGAATCCGAAAAATTAGAGGTGCGTGTCTTGGGTTTGAACTCGAGACTTATGACTTGGCTGTACGAGACAACACACAGTTACACAACACAGACAACTAGACTGTCACTGCTACAACAGCTGCTACAAGGTCAGGTCAAGGTGATCAGATATGTGAACTTGGACGAAACAAAAGAAGAATGCAAGGAGCGTAGCAGGTGGCGTGGAAAAAAGTCAGGAGTTAATGTTTGCATGTTGTCAAGAAGTGTTGAAAAACAAAATCAAAATCTGTTTTTCATTTACAGGAAACTCAACAAATTATTAATAAAAAAATCAATACAGTTTTCGTCAGTTCACTAAACCATTATATTTTCACACCTTACAGGTAGAAAGAAAAAGTTTAAAAATACCTGACCTCTGTCAATCATTGAATCGACCTCGTCTTTAACATAATCAATATAAATTAGTAAGCCACACCTGTTTCTCTACTGATGCCTTCATAACAAATACGATCGGCCACTGAACCCGAGACTCTGAGGTGTAAAGCTTTGATGTTGGGTAAACGGAAATGTGTGGTCAGGAGGACATTCATCTTGAGGAAATTTTTTAAGTCTTTTTGGTAATATAATTTATTTTATTATGATATTTTTTTTTCTGTGGAGTGATGGTGTTTATTTTATCGTTCTGTCGTTTTTATAAGCCAATGGTTATTTTTATTTTTTTTACTGTCCTGATTGAGTATCCCACTGCTGGGCAAAGGCCTTTCCTTTCTCCTTCCAAACCTCTCTGTCCTGTGCGATATTTGGCCATGTTCGCCCCGCAAACGAGATCAGATTGTCTCACCAACTTCGCCGCCGATTCCGGTCGACTTTGACGGCGATTTCCTTCGACAGGCTTCCAGTGGGTGACGACCGTTGCTGGCAACGGTCCGATTGTGCCCGGAGAGATGTCTCAGGGCGCAATCTGTAGTTCAAATGCAAATAAAAATTATATTAGTATGTCGGGTTTTCTCAGATGCAGGGGTGCCTTTAGTACACTTAAAAATATTCCTATTAGGTATGCTGAAGCGAGCTCATTCGCATTAACCGGACTTACTACCAAAAATCCAGAATCCTGGCTGAAAAACCCAATAACACTTTACCTACCTGGGGATCAAATTCAAGACGTTACGTCGAGCTAAGCAGTCACGCTGACGACCGTCTACCATTAGGTCTATGCGGGACTTTTACCAAGGATTTTAATCATTAGATTCACTCCACCGCATTAAAAATTGTTCACGTTTCGTTCATTGTTGACAATGACATTTGAATAGTTATTGTCTTGCTCATTCTTACTGAAAATTGTATCTATCAATATGTCCAGTAAAACGACAGCGCTGTGCTGTGGGCCCCCCGTAGCACAGCATCATGCTGAGTGCACCTGCTTGTCGCACTCACGACGTGCAAGCTATCAACTCTTTTTGTTCCGTCTTGTTCTATTATGCGTTGTATGTTGTTTTTTGGCATTTTGTTTGCACGTCGTACCTCTGTGTTTTTGCAGTAATGCAAGCTCACTCTTCTTAGTGTAACAAGGGTTTTCGGTTTTTCTTTCAATCTTCACTTTATTCACTGACTCTACTATCACATAAAAATAAAAAATACACACCTCAATCATTTTAATGACGAATCGTATACTCTAGCAAAGTAATTCGGCCATTTAATAGAGTGAGTATTACGATCTAGATCTAGACTGAAACGCAGACAGTGGCAATAACACCATCAGTCAAGTTGGCAACTCGTCGGCTGAGTAAATCATAGCACCGGGTGTTTAGTGTGTGTAGTGGGTTCCATTATTGTGATTCTTTGGTTGTTTATCACAAAATTTCTTGTTTTTGATTCACCAAGAATATTTGTTTTATTTGAATGTTACGCAATAATTGTTTTATAAATTTTTGTCTGTCTGTCTGTTTAATTCGGTTAATCTCCGAAACGGCTGGACTGATTTTGACGGGACTTTTACAGGCAGATAGCTGATGTTATAAGGAAAAACAGTAGACTGCCTGTCTACTGTTTCTTGTGCGAGAGAGAAAAGAGACAGTAAGAAGTGAGCACTCGGAGAGAATTATGATAAGACTGAAGAAGTTTCAGTGATATTCAAATCAGTTTTTACAAAATTTAATGGTGTTTTTACATGAACACTGGTGGAGAATAAATCAAGGTCATTAACAGTCTGACACATCGACTTGTATGCTCTGCTAGCTCTTATCATATTAGAGGTTGTCTATAAATTCACAGCACAGAAAAAAAAAACACACGCGCAAAAACACCCGCGTAAATACATAGTTTGATGATTCATTAGGTAAAGAATAGAACACGTAGTTCAATTTATTGTTAATAATTGCTAGAGGTTTGAATCTGGCAGATTAACTCTTCGACTGAACTTCTTGAGTGAGTCTATCATCGGCTGCGCATGCGCCTTCCCTGGTAGCTCATAAACGGCACAAATATATGGATGTCTCTAATTTTTATGAATGTGATTTTTTTTATTTATAGTATTATGATTTCAAACACAATGTGAATTGTTTCCTGAATAAATTGAATTGAATTGAATTCTCAATCTCTTTTTGCTCTTCTTTCTAATCAGATTTTTTACAATAGTTTTCAAATCATTTATACATCTTTAGCTCAGAATAGTTACAGCACTGATAACAGTATTTGTGTCTCTTGTTTAATTTAGTTTTTTTTCGGATTAGAATTCATCATCTAAGCCCATGTGAAAGCTGCGGGACTGTTCGAAAGAGATACCGTGGCCCTGGAACATAAAGGGCAAAGAAGGAACATGTATGGGTTTTAGTCAGTACAAGTCTGACACTCCCCTCCGCTCCGCCCAGAGTGGGAGGGGTCATTTGATGATTTCACATCCGGAAAAAAAAGAAAAAAAGCCCATGTGAAATATTTTTATTTTGATCGGCTGTGGGAGAGTCACAGGAGATATTGAGATATATTCATGTTAATTTAATTCATGGCACGTTCCGTCTTCTAGTGTGCTTTGTGACATTCCGCACAACTATTTTCGCATTAATCACCAATCCACACATACGTTATTGTAGCCCATTATTAGCTCACTATGAACCACGTATACTGCAAGCTCGATAAATACCTGTGTACTATTAGCAACCTTGCATGAGTCGAATCATAACGACTTTATTGATGGCTACATTTTTGATGACTGTTACTTTTAAACGGATTGGACCCGTGCCAGAACTGTGAAAATAATAGCAAAGGTTCATAATTGAAATGTTCGTGTAGGTAGCTTTTAAACAATGGATAACATTGCTTGTATTCCCCGAAGGCGTAATCAGAGGTGTGTCATAGGGATCTAATTAACACATTTTCAGTAGTTATGTTTCGAGTCCCATGGAGAGCTGGCTACAGAAAATCATAGTGATAAATCCTTTAAAAAAAAGAAAACTTTCCCAGGCCTGGGGATTAAACACAGGTTTATTGCACTACATTAATGCACATAAATTGAACTTAGTTTTATCAAATCATTAGAAGTTTCAGACCCATATTTTTATTATATTATTTAATAATTTGGCTGGTTAAGTGGCTGATCATGGCATGAACATTATTAGAATATAATTATGTAATGAACACCTGCATGTAACCCATGTATCACAAGTAAACGATTTGATTTGATTTGAGTTTACTATAATTTTGTGACTGTATGTCAGTGAATTTGAGATTTGAATAAATTAGAACTTGACTGTAATTTGAAGTAGATGTTACCACTTGTCCTCTCTTTTCAAAAGTAAAATAAAAAAAAAAATGTGGACCATTTAACATTATCAATTACTAGTATATGCCCGCGGCCTCGCCCGCGTGATGTTCGGTAACTGTTCCACGGGATCATAGTACCGGGATAAAAAGTATCCTATATGTTAATCCAGGTTATAAAGTATCTGTATCATAAATATCACCCAAAACCGTTCAACCGTTCTTGCGTAAATGAGGAACAAACATCTACACATCCTCATTAACTTTCGCATTTATAATAGTAGTAAGATTAGTAAGATTGTGAAAAGGAAAAATTGAACGGACTGGTCCCAATTTGAAGTGGGGCGCGTTTTTCCATAGTTACAACCCATGGCATGTTGTCCATGTCTTCAGTGAACCTTCTATGTTCAGTTTCGTTGGAAATTCGTCTCGCCTATAGTGTGACCATGAAATGTTTGTCTACACAAAATATTTATAAGTAAATAAATATTATTTATGCGTGACCCGAGGACCTTGTTCGTACAGCAGTTAACGGACTGATTTATACGTATTCAAGTAGCTTGAACTTTGGCTAATTGAGACATTAATCAATATAATAAAAGTAAACCGACCTATGGTATACTTTCAGCCATTGATGATTGACTAATGTTTTAAGAATGGCGTCATATTTTCGCCGTCATATAAGGGGAGGCTTCCCCTTATATCCTTCCAGGCACTCTTGTCCTGTCCCACCTCAAACTTTTTTTTAACTATCGATATTATCAATCAAAGGCAATTTCCCTCTCTAAGTGTGCGCTTTGTGGATTACTTTTCGTGCTCTTAAAAGTGTGCTCTTGTTACCCGACTGCCAGGGAAGGGTAATAAGAGTGTAGTGTAGTGTCCTTAGATAGTTGTTTAAAAAAACACAAAATTAGGGATTTTTGGTGCTAAATTGTAAGTCGTTAATATTTTTTTTTTTGTCAAACACACCTATCGAGTAGGGTATCAAAATGAAGGAAAATAAAAGGAGATTACAAATATATAAATATATTTAGGTACATAATACAATTTTTAGTCGGGTTTCTTGATACTTTGTGTGCTCTTGATGGAATACCTCTGGAAAATGCACATAGTCAAGATGACCTCTGCACTGTGGAAGTCGCGAAGTTTTGGGGTAAACAATTCATGAAGTGTGTCGTGCCAGCGACACGAAAGAAAAAGATAAAAGCTTGTTGACCGCTTTCTTGACATACGTCATCTCTTCAAATAAAAAAGTTCACAATACCGTGGTTTGGAACTCATGACTTAATCTCACATACCCTTGACATGGTTTTTTCTTCCATTCTCCCCTGTCAACCGTCACGCAATCATTTACACGTTTTTCATTCGTACCACCATCCATCCATCGTTTCCTTCGTCTTCCTCTCCCTCCCCATCTATCAACACTTATATACATCACTCTCTTAGTTACATGCGATTCGTCCCTCCTCAGCACATGTCCATACCGATACAGTCGATTCCCTTTCAACTGTTCTGTAACTGGCGCAACTTTCAAACTTCTTCTAGTATACTCATTGGTTATCCATCCATCCATTTGTTCTTTATCCATTCTTGTCACACCACAAGATTATGAACTATTTTTTTTAGTAGACAAATACCGTCAATTCTAAGGATTTCCTGACAGATAAAAACATCTCTGACTTGTAGTAAGGTCATTTGGAAAAGATATGTAGGGACTAGCTAAAAGAAGAAAGGCCAACTGCCATGCTATCTGAGGACAATATTTAGCTATTGCACCCAAGGCCTAAGAGAAGTAAATCTATCAACCAAATCATAACTCGGTAATTATAAACAATTTTAATTATTAAGATTTAATAGAAAGTGTTTGTGAGTAATGTGACTTAATTGCAGTTTGGACCACTCCCAAATGTTCGCCAGTGACTGCTCCATCCTTCATTCAACTAATAAAGAAAGTGCAGGTCTTGTCTGGGTTTATTCATAGTTTTGTTTGCCAATTTTTGATATCGCTCTTTGATCAATACCAAACAATATTCTGTCATGGACATTATTCTCTGAAATAATTTAAATAACAATTCTTAAGAACAATTTTTCGTTCGGTGCGTTGCCAGTATTATTAACATTAGTGACCTAATTCCCACAATGTAGATAGAATTTCATAACCTGCCTAGGCTTTTCCCAACTATGTCGGAGGATATAGTGATAGCCCAAAGGATAAGGCCTTGCCTCTCAAACACAACGTTGCGGATTCAATTCCGAGCAAGTACCAATGTCACTTTTTCTATTCGTATCTACTGACATCAGTGAAATCAGTGAAGGATAAACCTCGTGAGGAAACCTGGACTTATAATAAATATAAGTCTGAAATTACCAACCCGCCTTGTGTAAGCGTGGTGTTCAATGCTGGTGCCATAAGCAGTGACAGTCTAGTGGCGTGACCGTCGGATTGCCATGTCATAGACCTCGAGTTCGAACCAAAGAGACCTCCGATTTTTCAGGTTCGTGTGCTTATTGTATATGGAATTATCACTTGCTTCGGTGAAGGAAAACATCGTGAGGAAACCAGCATGTCTGAGAGATATTTCTCGACGGCATGTAAAGCCAAGTCAGAGAGACGCCCATGGAAAACTGACACCAGCTTAGGCACTAACTACACGAAAAACAAGAAAGATTCTCTAAATATTTTCTAGACTAGAAAATATCCCAAATTTCTAGTTACAACACATCGTAAGTAAACAATGTATGAATCACACACATACACAGACAAGCCGCTATAAAAAATGTAAACATTGGCACAGCACCACGGCGGCGGGCGCGGTTGTCACATTGTGGACATTCCTCTGTTTTTAGTCATTAGCAGTTAGCACGTTGTCCGACGGTCTTTCTCTTATTTCGCGGTGTATTGGCGTGTTGCCTGATAATTGAACTTTTACGTGGCGAATAACTGAATAAATTGTTCTGATTGGTGACATTACATTCTAGATTGTAATGTGATTTAAGAATAGTTGTGGTATTTTTTGAGGTACCGTGAGAAATCTTATTCTGCGGAGAGTGGTGCGATCTAAGATTGCCTAATACATCATTTTCGATTTTTTTACTTTCGAAGCAACATTAAAACTAAATGTTCAGTCACTGTTTTAAGCTTTCACGGTTTACAACTAAACTTGTATTGTCACTTACGGGATATCTTGCAACAGCGCCGAAATATCGGGAGCTCAAAATAATGAACAATCACGGAAGATATCCCGTAAGTGACGTATAAGTTTAAATGTTCAGTCTTTTCAAGAAATAAAACGGTAGGTACCTATAACGAAAGAGCTATAAAATAATAACTCGGTGCTCATTATAATTTGTCTAGCCTTTTCCAAACTATGTTGGTACAGGTATCATAGGCTTTTGATTACCCGTAACAACTATCAAATATACAGGGTGTAAGGGACAGCCCTCCGCAGATTGGAGTGAATTCAGTATATCATACTGAGATGACCGGTACAAGAAATTATTTCAGGAACGTTATGGGAATTTAATAAATTTGATTTGTTTTATTTCCACATATGCAATCTATCGTTGCCGTGGGAAAACGCACGTAGCGAACGGCAAGCGCGACGACGAGTTTGATGAAATTTGTAGCTAGGCAGTAAATGAAGGGCTGATTTCAGGCGTCATTTGTTAGAGTATTTCAACATCCATTGCTGTTGTTTTATTTTAGCCGTATTATTTACATAAATCAAGTGTAGTAATTTTGCTGAATGGACCCTGTTCGTTTGCGGAAAGCTGTCTCTTACACCCTGTATATGTCGGTCGCTGGTCACCCATCTGCGGGCCGACCTTCGTAAACGTTGCCTAACATCGCAGAACAACCCTAGTGGCTATTATGATTTAACCGCCACGCCAGTCCCTCAGTATATCACTATTACCAAAGAATTTTAACTAATCCCATAAAACCATTTGGGTAAATCCAGAGGTTTCGGTTTTGGTCAGAACTTAACTAAACTTTACACATTATAGAACCGCACCCCAAAACTTTGGTTTACACTGGAGTACAGATAAATTGATTCACTAATTAATGACGAAAAATTTATTTAAAAAAATATATATCAAATAGTGCACGTTTAGGCGCAGTACGCTCATTATTTTACTTAACATCACGCTTATAATCCCCAAAGGGTTGGGCAAAGGTGTACCTAATAGTACACCCACATTTCGCCAGTTATGATTAAGTCCCATGTAATAGGGGGCGAGCCTATTGCCATCATCCAGGCAAAAATCCAGACTCCGTGGCTGCTACTGAGAAATTCTTGATGAAAAAACCCAATAACACTTTAACCGACCCGCTGCCTAGGTTGGTCCGTGGATGGGTGACAACCCATTACATTTCTTGTTTCCTCTGTGCCCCGGAAAGCAACTGTTGGTCCTGGCTGTCCTTTGTAGATCTTTGACAGTCGTTATACGTAGTCAGTGGCGCTAAAGTCTGATAATAAGTCTTACCAAGGGGTATCGTATTACCCAGGACTATGTTGTGGAGGTCAGATAAGCAGTCGCGCCATCTAAAATACTGGTATTCAGCTGCATCCGGTTAAACTGGAAGCCGACCACAACATAGTCGGGAAAAAGCTAGGCAGATGATGATCCTCTCATAATTTTGAAAGTTAACATTAAAAATACTGCAGAATAGAAACTGCAAAAGAAAATTAACTAACCTCATAAAACCATTTCGTACCAGATGTTTCGTTTTTGGTCAGGCTCAGAACATAACTTTACACATTACGCCCAAAACTTTGGTTTACACTGGCGTTCAAATGAAGTGGCTATCTACATCTGCACTGCAGTGTAAATGGAGTATTCTTTAGTTTACCTGTTTGGCTTTAGCGTCTCGTTTTTAATTCAAAGGGTTGTTTTCTTTTTACGTGGATGGCGGTTTTTATACTTTTGGCGTCGTTTCAATGTCTTTAAAAATAAATATTTCTGTATCATGAGGATTGAGATATCTACAAGTACGTGTAAACGGACTCTTCACGAAGCTGTCAACCAAGCATTCATACAAAAATTATTGCTGGGAAACGACTTTTTTGTTTTGGGTGAAATTCACGCTTTTCGGTAGGACACAATGTAACGCACTCAAAACATTGTGATGGATGTAGACTTGGAACATGGAGGTATATGAAATAAAATTATTAGATAAGAACTTTGGCCTCCAATATCTCCGTAACTAGAAGGTTCCCCGGTACGGCCCAGAAGAAATAAAAATGATCGCAATAATGGGGAAAACAAGGGCCTTTCACCTTCGTTAAGGGTTTTTTTACATCCATTATTTAAAAAGGATATCATCATCTGCCTGCCTTTTCCTAACTATGTTGGCGACGGCTTCCAATCTAACTGGATGCAGCTGAATACCAGTATTTTTCATGGAGAGACTGCCTATCTGATCTCCACAACCCAGTTAGTACGAGGTAATACGATACCCCTTGGTAAGACTGGTTGTCAGACTTTTTGAGCCACTGACTACCTAACGACTGACAAAGATCTACAAATGACACCCGGGACCAACGGCTTAACGTGCTTTCCGAGGCACGGAGGAAACTCGGTATGTAATGGGTGGTCACCCATCCACAGACCAACCTAGGCAAGCACGGCTTAACCTAAAGATCGATCGAGCTCCTCATTATTTAAAAAGGATAGTTGGACCATTATGGTTTCTAAAAACATGCAAACCAAGAAACATAAATAGTTTCCGACTTCCCATTAATACTTAATTCTAACTTCACCAGTTCACCCCCTAAGGCACACGAGTGATATATACACTCCCACAACCCTAGGGGTGAAACTGGGGGTGTAATGAATGCATCTGGAACGCGGCCCGGTACTACGTACAAATCTACACGCGTTTGTTAAATACTCTCATTATGGCATTAATTAATTAAAATACGGTTGTGCTATGTGTTTATAGCACATATGTTTTTACTACCGGCTTATGAGAGAATTATTTTACGGGTTGAGATTAAAAGCATGTCATTAAAATATAAATTCACCCCATAAAAGGGATTTATTACAGTAAGTGACAATTTTTCAATAACTACGATTAGGTTCAGAATGCAGTGTATTTCACACTCGTGTATTTTTTTCATTTTTCACAACTAGTGTGGAAATAAAAATTTCCACATATAATTATAAACTAAGTCCAAATTAGTTCAATTCCTATAGATGGCGGTGATTTTTTTTTTAAATCTCAGCAAATAGGCGATTATGCTTTTACGGCGTTAATATTTATTAAATGTATAAATTGTGTTTATACATAGAATATCATGAATTAACATTTTCACACGTTCACAATTTTTATGAACAACCTAACCATTGCCCGCGGCTTCGCTCGTGTTAATTTAGAATTTGACACTCAATTCGGGTTGTACTCTGCTTGTAAAAATATAATTTAATCATGATTCGAGAGACATGTGGCGCCATCTATTATCATAAAACTTTATAGTTTTTTTCCTCGGTAACAGTACTTTTTTTCGGGATGAAAGGAACTCTATGTCCGTTTCTGTACACCTGACAACGGATTGCCCTTCAAGATGATCAGCTTTAGGCGTGAAAATGTAACAAACGAACAAACTTACTTTCGCATTTATGATATTGATTAGGATTAACATTCGTGTCCTAATTTAAAAAACATTTGATTTTACTATTTTTCTTATTAGACTCTCTAGCGGCTTCTTACCTTTGCTTTTCTTTCAACCTGAAAGCAAAGCGCGGAAAATGAAAATTACATCATAGTTTCCTAATTATTCATGACAAAATTGCTTTTCGTTCTATTATTTATTTCTTCGAAAGTGTATTGGAAAACATCGTTTCATACACGTGGACATTTGTTACTGTAGTTCTCGGCTCCATAACACCTTCGCCTGCGGCTCGAGTTAAAATTCCGCCTCAGCAGGAATAACATAGTTTCCCCACTTGTACCAAAATGTACTATTTTCTAACTAGACTTAAAAACAATAAACGACACAATTCTCCAAAACTACAGGAGGGTGAAAGGTAAAGGGTGGCTAGAAGAATCGGTGAAACAACCCCTCCAGGGGCACATTCAAGCTGTAACAACCGTATCACACTTTATTGGTTAATTTTTTCTAAATCTTCCATAATTTAGCTTGCCTATTAATGGCATTACTTAAATTGACAGAAAAAATAGGCATTTCCTAATTCCGTGTTGTAATCGTCTATTAAGGAACGGCCTATAACCGGGCAATTATGCCCTGTCGTGGTAAAACGTTTTTAAATTAAGAGTTTCCTAATCAGACGTTAATCCTAATAGGTTAAGGATTACTAACTTGTTGTTTTCATGACTGGCTTGGTGGTCTAGAGGTCGCAAGCGCGACTGCTGAGCATGATGTCTTGGGTACGATCCCCGGGTAGGACAAAGTGTTACTGGGTTTTTCCATCAGGAATTACTCAAACACTGTTTTAAGCTTTCACGGTTTATAACTAAACTTAAACAGTCGGGAGCTCAAAATAATGAACAATCACGGAAGATATCCCGTAAGTGACAGTATAAGTTTAGAAATTGGCGTGATGTTGTTATGTTATGTATTTTCATCAATGAGATGTTGAAAGTGCTAAATTACCTTTGGGTTAGGGACAAACCAAAAGGCCCGTTTGCATCATAAATCGCTTATTAAGTTCAGAGCTAAACAAGTTTAAAGCATCGTTCTATTTCTGTCAATCGTTTAAAGATGATAGAAACGGGTTTAAAATACGATTAGAGATAACGTATTTAGTAATTTTGGTGCATGTGGGTGTGATGTAAATATTAAAATAAGCTTACGGTAAAAAAAAAACAAGCTTTTAAATATAGGAGTTACGTTATTCATTACTCCTTTTTAATTGATACTCATATTATGGGGGTGCGTAAAAAATAGTAATTTTTTTAGTTCGCCTTCTTTGGGAGTCCGCCATATTGGATTTAGATTGACGGCATTTAGCTAACCATGCATTGTCATCCAAACTAAACGTGAATGCAAAATTTCAGTTCAATCGATTGGGGATAACTGTTTTAAAATTCAGTTGCAAGATTTGACCTAAAAAAACAAACATTGCAAGTTAAATAAAAGCTTGTAAAAACAAAAAAAAAACTATGTCTGAAAGATCCCCTAGTCTTTCAGACATACTAAAATATACAATCTTATATTGCCTATTTTTTATACATTTTAGAACTAGAAAACGCCTGTGTTTGACTCTTAATTAAAACTCCAGCAAAATAATTGGATTTTTCAATTAGCAATAATATTGAACTGGAAATAGCCTTTAATTTCTATTCATACCTACTTCTATGTTAGAACTGGCCATCGCAAATTAAGAACCCCAATTTACTTTGAGAAAACCAACCTTAACACGTCGCAATAGAACACAATTTCTATTACAGCCTAAAAACGTTACCGTACTTTTTCAGAAGATTAGAATATTGCAAAATCAACCTTATCACCATGTAAATGAGGACGATATTTGTGTAAGCATGTTCAATTTGGTCCCTAGTTGGCTTGCTCTAGTTGCATTCATTTACATCGGAGATCAGGGAATTGGAGAGATATTACGTTTGGGACGGGGGTTCGATTTCCGGGCTGTGACGTAACGGGCTGCGATTATTGATCTGTTTATTGTGTTTTGGTTATTCCTTTGTAGATGTCCATTTGGTTAGGGAAGAGAGAAAATACTGTCTTTATGACCATTGTCGGTTATAAAGTAAGGTTCTTGTTTTTAGAGGGGTAAAGTATTTCTGTTATTTCCTTACAGATTCTGTACTTTGTCTTCATAAGTAGCCGTAGATATATCTAAATAAAGAGGAGCTCATATCTAAATAATAACAGCCGCACGGGTCGATCTTTAAGGTTAAGCCGCGCTTGCCAAGGCCGGTCTATGGATGGGTGACCATCATTAAAAACCGAGTTTCCTCCGTGCGACGGAAAGCATGTTAAGCCGTTGGTCCCGGCTGTCAATTGTAGATCTTCGACAGTCGTTACAGATAGTCAGTGCCCCAATGTCAGAAAACCAATCTTATGTAATCTACCTAGTGCTAACTGGGTTGTGGAGGTAAGATAGGCAGTCGCTCCATGTATAGTCCTGGTTTTCAGCTGCATCCAGTTAGACTGGAAGCCGACCCCCACATAGTTTGGAAAAGGCTAGGCAGACGATGATATTATATTTAGCAAAAAAACAGTATACCTCAGGTTATGAAATACAAAACTGTACAACCATACGACCTCTTATCAAATCTATACTTATATAATATTATAAAGCTGAAGAGTTTGTTTGTTTGGTTGAACGCGCTAAACTCAGAAACTACTGGTCCGAATTGAAAAAGTCTTTTAGTGTTGTATAGCCCATTCATCGAGGAAGGCTATAGGTAATATAACATCACGCTACGACCAATAAGAGCGGAGCATTTATGAAAAAGATTGCAAAAACGAGGAAAAATCCAAACGCAGGCGAAGTTGCGCGGGTCAGCTAGTGATATTATAAAAAAGGATGTAACGCTACGTTCATACTGAGCAGCGTTCAAATATCGTAGCGTTGTTACGACTGCGATAGATAATACGGAACGTATGATACAGAAAGAGATAGCTATTCGGCTTGAAGTACTTAAATTACGACAATTGTCTGAATTTGTCTGCAACAATTTGCGCGCGCTAGTGCGATATCAACCTCTTTCTATTTATCATATCATTGCTCTTAACCATTACGTCGTTACCAACTTCATCAACGGTTTATAATTAGTAACAGAACCGCCGCCATCTTGAATAGGCCTTCAAACATGAAAGTTACAGCTATTGTTGTAAAAGGTAACAAGTCGAAGTTATTAGTAACAACAATAACAGCACCATTCTATGGATTCTTTACTTTACAGTTGAGAAACCTTAGAACAGTGAGAAGTTATATGCGCCATTTACTTTAGAACAAGGGCACCATAATTATATGTTTATTTACATAACATCACACCTGTAATTTCTAAAGGGTTAAGCAGATGTGTACTTATAGTGGACCCTCATTACAGCAATAATGTTTAAGACACGGGGGGTACGCCTATTGCCATCAACCGGGCACAAATCCAGACTTTAGGTTCCTCATCTGCTGAGCCTTTTTCCAACTATGTTGGGTTCGGCTTCCAGTCTTACCGAATGCAGCTGAATACCAGTAATTTACACGGAGCGGCTGCCTATCTGATCTCCACAACCCAGCTAGTACTGGGTAATACGATACAACTTGGTAAGACTGGTTGTCAGACTTTCGGGCCACTGACTATCTGTAACGACTGTCAAAGATCTACAAATGACAGCCGGGACCAAAGGCACGGATGGTACTCGGTATGTAATGGGTGGTCAACCATCCACGGACCAACCTAGGCAAGCGCGGCTTAACCGAAAGACCAAGCCGAGCGGCTGTTTTTTTACCTAATACACGAATATCACCTACAATTCTGCAGACCAACCTCCAAATCGATCCAGTTATAATAAAAATGGTTAAAAATAACTTATATAGCTCCGCAGTCGCGCCGCTAACCAGAATAACTTCGCCAATTAAGTTAGCCCTGGATTTAGGTCAACCGTTTACTGCTGCACCTGCTCTCTTGAGGTGTTTGAACAACTTGCCCTCACTTCGTTAAATGCGGTGTCGCGTTTTGAGGGTTACCTTACTTTGCTTTTTGCTAAGCCGGATTTTTTGTCTGTGTAGAGGGGTGAAGAGGACCCCCTCTGATTTGTGAGAGGTTATGTTTTATTTTTGATGGGGGTTGTTTTTTTATGTATTGATATACTGAATAAGGTTTTTATAACTGTTATCAATAAGGGCACTGTTTTCATGTGAGTGGCAAATGATTGCATGATTATGGATCAATAATTAATTTAAAATTAAATAATTTATAACTTTATTTTATATTTGCACGCGAAATTAAAGGCAGAATAAGAGAACAATTCTGTACATTTTACCAACCTTCTGTACCTTATTTATGCAAATAAATGACTTTGATTTTTGATTTGATTTTGAATGTCGGGAGGGGACGCCCTAGAAGGACATACACTGATTTTATTTAAGATTTTTAATTTTTTATATTTTTTTTTGTGCTTGTTGTGTGCATTTGTTACATGGGCCAAATATATATGTTTTCTTTCTTTTTCTTTCTTTCTTTCTTATTGGTGAGGTTCTTCAGACACGTCGGATGCGTAGTACTCGCAACCGGCGTCCGTATATGACTAGATGTATGACCGTGGACGAGGCAAAAGGAGTATGGAAGGATCGTAGCAGGTGGCGTTCTATAGTTTTTGCCTACGCCATGGGACAAAGGCGTGAGCTTATGTATGGTTTTTTTTTCAATTACCTACTCAAGGAAAAAATGAAATATGGATGTATTGTCACAAACACACTTGCATATGAGTTAGCTCACTTTTCAGCAATTTGATCTTTGAAAATACAAAACCTCAACGACTGTTACAATTCTGTTTTCCTTGAGAGAAAACATCTGGGGCAGCGACTCCACCCAAATTCAGAAGTTCCTTACAACGGCAACGGAAGGTAGCAATGGGTCATTTGTTTGCAAATTCTCAAATGGACCCTCTCCGTAAGCCGGAGCACCCTTATTGACTTTATTGGGTACAACGAAAGTGACTATAACTTTCTTCTTTCAAACTAATTTGTTGAAATTACTGGTATAGGATTATTTTAGTGATAATTTCTTTATCAAAGTGTTTTGCTTTAATTGCGATAATTTGCTATAATTACATGTTTTTGACAAGAAGCCGTCTTCTTATTTTAATTACCATTATTTTGTAATCTTCTTAGTGTGTCGATGGAAAACTTTCAATTAAATATATTTGGCCCAAAATTCAACTATGCGAATTCCGCTCGCTCCATATTTTCTAATATTTCCCCCTTACAACGTTTAATGTCCAAGTAAAGTCTTTACTAATATTATAAATGCGAAAGTAAGTTTGTTTGTTACCTTTTAACGCCTAAACCACTGAACCGATCGTCCTAAAATTTTGCATATACGTTGTCTGCTGTACAGAAACGGACATACCTTTCATCCCGAAAAATAGTACTGTTCTCGAGGAAAACAACAATAACCTTCTTATGATAATAGATGGCGCCAAGTGTCTTCGAATCATGATTGAATTACATATATTATTACAAGCAGAGTTGACTGAATTGACTGTCAAATTCTAAAATAACACGAGCAAAGCTGCGGGAAAAAGCTAGTAAACAATAAAATCGTTGCCGAATAAAACCCCACATCACACTTCAAATACATTCACTTCCTTATTTAACAAGAGTACACACCAGCTTCCTCATTATTTGTCTCAATTAATTACACCCCCAATTCCCCCAAACATTTGGGACCAACATTGGCGATACATTTTATTTCCCTAAAAATATTTAAGGATAAGGAACACTCCGCCGGTCTGTTACGACAGGGGTGTAATTAATTACGTTTCACCCCCGTTCCAGGCTCCGTTTCACCCCCGCTTGGGGAGTTTCACCCCCCAGACAATAGAGGCTGGATACAATTGTGAAACCCTTGTGTTTCATAGCTGTTATTTTGAAAGAGAATTTTGATTCGAGTTTGAGAAGAGATTACTTATCTTGGGGTATTATTTTTTCAAGGAATGTGGATGTTTTTATAAGCGTTGGGGAAATTGGAATAACCTGTACACAGGAATGGTACCAGCGTGCATATGAATACATGGTTTTATCCTCGTTTTATGACGATTTTATCATGGATAATGGATTTATCCATGTTACAATGGTTACCAAGGTTACCGACGTAGCCCGAAGAGTTGTTAAACTTAAGTGGCAGTAGGCAGAGCACATTGCTCGCAGAACGGATGACCGATGGGGCCGAAAAGTTCTGGAGTGGCGACCGCGAACCGGAAGACGTTGCGTTGGAAGGCCTTCTACTAGGTGGACCGATGACCTGGTGAAAATAGCAGGGATGCGAGCATCCAGCGGATCCCTGCAATATGGATACGGATCGCTCGGGACCAGTCAATGTGGCGACACTTAGGGAAGGCCTATGTCCAGCAGTGGACGTCTTTCGGCTGAAATGATGATGATGATAATGGATATGAAAGTAATTAACAGAATATGATTAACCACTATTACTCTACTTAACATCTATAGACATGTTAAAGTAATTACTTGACTTTAAGTAATTACTTATGCTAACATTTTTATGCTATAGACAATAATTTGAACGAAGTACCATCAAAGAAAGAAGCAAAGCTTAGAATACTAACTTTTGACAATTCTAACTTCAAGCAAGTACTAAACTACAGAATTAAAATCGTATCTTAAGTTTTTAATTTTACTCAAGTTATCAATTTGACTTGTTTATAGATAAGGGTGATAATATTTCTGCCGGTTCGTTTATCAATAAAATACTGCGGTCGCGAGATTGGAATTTAATGAGCCGATCGTCGATATTCAATATGAACGGTAAGAAAACTATATAAGAGCCGTCCCAAGTCTAGTATTATATTGTTTTACACCAAACAATTTATCAATACCGAATATTGTGATGTTTCGGTAAAGATTCGAATCATCATCTGCCTAGCCTTTTCCCAACTATGTTGGGATCGGCTTCCAGTCTAACCGGATGCAGCTGAATACCAGTATTTTACATGGAGCGACTGCCTATCTGACCTCCACAACCCAGTTAGTACCTACTAGGTAATACGATACCCCTTGGTAAGACTGGTTGTCAGACTTTCTTGGCCACTGACTACCTACTACTGTGACTACTGTCAAAGATCTAGAAATGACAGCCAGGACCAACGGCTTAACGTACTTTCTGAGGCGTGGAGGAAACTCTGAATGTAATGGGTGGTCATCCATCCACAGCCCAACCTAGGCAAGCACGGTTTAACCTAAAGATAGATCCGAGTGTTAAGATTAGAATATTATTTTAAAATGAAAAGAAGTAATGATTCCGGCTCAAACCAACACATTCCAACCGTATTCTCAGGCTTAAGCTTCTAAGTCAAAATAATAAAAAAACCCACATTATTTCAAGAAAACATTTTTCATATTTCCCAACTCGTCGGGTGGAATGTGCTGAAAAATGTAATATTTTCACCCCATCAAGCTGGGGGGCCATTTGTAAGGGTTTTTGTTGCAGTTTGGCAGTTTGTCCCTTTTCATACTGCGGCGTTTGACTGATGTTATCATAATAAAAGGAAAATATACGAGGAAAGAGAAAAATCTGTGTTGATTTTACAGTATTTTTTTGGAATATTTTCTAAGAATTCGTGAAATATTTTTTTTTGCCATCGAAAAACACACTGGTGTAGTTTCTTTTTACTGTTACATTTTAACCAAACACTGTTTTTAAGATTTCACGGTTTACAACCAAACTTATACTGTCACTTACAGGATATCTTCTGTGATTGTTCATTTTATCGTGGTTTTGTTATTGTTATTTATATCGGGAGCTCAAAATAATGAACAATCACGGAAGATATCCCGTAAGTGACAGTATAAGTTTGGTTACATTTTAACCGACGAAGACATAAAAGGAGGAAGTTCTCAACTCGAGGCGTACATTTTTTTTTTACCTTGAAATATACGCTCTCCAATAAAAAAAGAATCATTCTAATCGGACTTTTCTGAAAAGAGTTAAGCGTCAAGCAGCAATCACTAAAAATAAAATGACAGATGGATCACAGCGTTTTGATTAGTGGAAAGTAAAGATTATTGCAACTTATTTACATCTGTATCAACACAAATGGATTATGAAAACAATTGTAATTAGTGAAGTTTAAAAAGTCGCACTGTAGTATGAAAAGTTGTGTGGATATCAGATGTCATGGCTAGTGATGTGAAAGAATGAGGTGAGGCAACAAGAGGCCAAAAAACCGAAAAATGACTTGTGTGAAATATGATATGGCTAGAATGGGGTTGACTCCACGAGATGAGGTCTAATGAAGAAGAATGGTAGGAGAAGAAATGCTGTACCGTCCCCATTTAATTGTCATTAGGGTAAAATAATTATGGCGACTTTTATCAACATAATATAATATAGCATCACGCCTGTAATCCCCGAAGGGTTAGGCAGAGGTGTACCTAATAGTACCTACACCCACATTTTGCAAGTTATGTTTAAGTCCCATATAATAGGGGGTGAGCCTATTGCCATCAATTGGGCACAAATCTAAACTCTGTGGCTGCTACTGAGAAATTCCTGTAGGAAAAACCCAATAACACTTTGCCCGACCTGGGAATCGAATCCAGGACCTCATGCTCAGCAGTTGCGCTTGCGACCGCTAGACCAAAGAGGCTGTTATCAACATACTAATTAAAAAATCGGTGACCCATTCCACTTTTAATTTCAACCCTCTAAAATAACCATTTCAACATAAAACACAATTCACACGAATAACGCTGTCACAAAACGATTAAAAATTAATCTTAAAACCTCCATTAAAATCTTTTCAAGCAAAAACTGTTCGTCAGCGATTCCTGTAATCGATAGCGGTCGCTCCGAGGGTATACTTTAGAAGTACTCTCTTATCACGAGAAGAGCTAACGATCTCTTTTGATATTACGCTGACGTGGCGATGATGAGGGCACTGAGAAACTTAGGGACTTTCTTGTGGTTAAGTTCAAGTTAAGTGTGGGAAATGACGTTTTATTTTCTGCTTTTTTTGTGTCTGTTATTCACAATGGTCTGATGAAAACAAAGAGACGGTGAAGTGGAGCCTGTCTGTCTTTCAAAAATGTGATTATTCAAGTTATTTTTTATCATAGAAAGAAATGGTGCCCTGTCTTAAGAGGAGGTTTTTGAAAAGAAATTAGAAGCATTTGAAATGGTGTTGAACAGTGGGTCACAAAAAGGAAATAATTCGTTTTTGCGAGTAATGTAACAGGAGATAGCTAGTTTCAATCTTTAGAGTTCATTCTAACTACAGTACTTTCACAAGTTATTTTGCCTTGTGTCTGGGACTGAAGCTTCGCCTTCTTTGTTTTTCTGTCATACAAAAGTGCCTGTTATGGTTTAATTGAAATAAATGCTATGAGTTTAATTTTTTTTTTGAGATCTTCTTTACGTGTCGATGAATCTCAACTTGTGTAAGACCAGTATGTAGCCACTTACACAGTTCTAACATTTGTTTTGATTTAATCCTGTAAGGTCCAAGCGGATGTGCAAGATGTGCAAGACAGGTGGTGGAGCATATCCTGCAGAGGGTCTCCACACTGGCATTCTGTTTGGGATGGATCCAGGATACCTCATTTGGCCAGATTATATGTACAGCGGCAAACCTGGGCCCACAATCGGTTAAGAGATTTACAGATTGGTCATTTTTTGAGATAGAATTTCCAAGAGTTCAGAGACGTTATCCAAGTTCAACGGTATAATGATAATTTGGCAAACTCAGAAGCGGTCCATCAAAAATCGAACACAAAGTTGCATCTGGCCAGAACCGCAATATTTTGCATTCTCAAGAAACCCCCGTATGTAAAACTAGAAAAAATATTCAAAAGATGTTGATTTTAACATGAAACATTAGCGTAGTAAATGTCTGGAGTAATGATGGATGATATATTTGATCTCATAATGATCTCAAGCTATGATATATTGCGGTGTTTTGGCTTTTATAGCACATTTTACGTCAGTTCACTGCGTTTGAGTGCGCTCTGATTTCCTCGGTACCACTCGGTTCTCGGTACTAGTGTTGGTAGTGATATCTTTCTACATTTTTGAAGAGGAATTTGGATGGCTTTAAGAGTAGAGGAAGACCAAAGAAACGATGGATGGACTGTGTGAAGGTTGATATGGCTACAAAGAAGGTGACTGATGAGATGAAGAGTAGTGGAGATGTATGGAAGAAGATGACATTCTTCGCCGACTTCGAATAAATTGAGATAAAGGCAGGATAATGATAATATGATCTTTTTATACGTTGATTAAGACCAAAGGCAAGACTTGCACTACAAAGTCTCAATTTCTAATTATGCTAACATTTGATTTAATCAAAGATACTTAAATGTTTACTGATATTGAACCATTTTACATGAAAGTAGCCGCAATTGACTAACTTTTAGCGGCACTGGGAGACGAAAACGGTTATTTTGTACAATAAGAAAAGAAATCTTTAGTAGATGTAACAAAATTGTTTACGCAAACAAAACAATTTATTTTTATAGAAGTTAAAAAACTAAAGAAAACATTCGTAGAATACTAGTCTTGCTAACTGAAACTTATAAAATAAGAATCGTTTTATCTTAAAATATTTTTACTTTTTAAAAATTGCACCATGGTTCCTGGTGGCAAAATTTTAAAATAGAAGATTTAAAGAACTTATTTCTGACTTTCAGACTTAAAACTATTTGCCAGAGTCAGAGGTCTTACGTTTTATTAAATAGATAGATGCGAGACTAGTGGTGATGGATGGGTGACCACTCATTACACCGGGCTTCCTCCGTGCCTCGGAAGACACGTTAAGCCGTTGTTCCCGGTTGTCAATTGTAGATCTTTGACAGTCGTTACAGGTAGTCAGTGGTCCGAAAGTCCATCCATCCATCCGCATGCCTCCTACCTCATCATCTGCCTTTTCCCTAGTAGTAGTAGGGGTCGCCTTGCAGTCAAACCGGATGCAGCTGAATACCAGTCTCACCAAGGAATCAAGATACCCCTTGACGGTACTATATATTACCTAGTACTAACTAGGTTGTGGAGTTCAGATAGACAGTCGCTCCATGTAAAATACTGGTATTCAGCTGCATCTGTATAGACTGGTAGCCGACCCCAACATGGTTTTTTTTTATTTTTTTATAATGAATTGGCTTACTCTTGACCTCAATCTAGTCCAGAGGACAGAGATGAGGTCCACGATGGAACGAGCTAACCCAAAAGAAGCCTATTAAGTCGCGACTTAAATAGATTGGGAAATGGCTAGGCCGATGATGACGATGCATTAGTAGTGGTATCGGTAAATTTTCAGTAACGATACTACGTAAGAATCCCCGCTTATACCAAGTTATTTGCATTTGATATGTAATAACAAAATAACATCATATTCTCTGAAAATGGAGCAGTTAGTCATTTCCCGTAGTCATGTAATGCGAATCAAACGTGGGATGGTTCTAATTTGTTATTCTAGTTGTCAAAAGTAGACTTATTAGCTTGTCTATATTTACTGTTGTATGATTCATAGTGTTAACTGGAAATAGACTTTGTTTATTTGTAGTAAAGCTTCTTATTCATGGATGTAGATCAGTGGTGACCTAGTGGATATGGTCGCGACTTACGAAGCGAAGGTTCGAACACTTGGAACTCAGGGAGGCACTTTGCTTTGTGCAAATTATTTTATCTCAAAAACGGTGAAGGAATACATCGTGGAATTGGCATGGCTTAGAACTAGAAACTCGAATCGGGCTGGGTCTGGTGGTGACCACACCAGGAGTATGAAGAACATGATGTAAAGTTCTTCTTCCCCCATAGAAAAGGGAGGATCCTCCGACCAGACGGGTGTTATGTCTGGTGGGCTACTGCGCGACAGTTGTTGTCGGGTATTTCTACATCGTCTTATCTCGCGGAGAGCTCTAACTTGAACTTTGACAATTATTTAAATTAGACCTAGAAAAATTAGTTTTTGAACGCCAACATCATTTCTTTTCATTTATAAAATGGTAAACTGACTGACTGACTATGTAACATATCAATACACAGTCCAAACCGCTGGTCCTAGAGACATGAAACTTGGAGGATTTGTTCTTTGTGAAGAGTAAGTATCCACAAAGAAAGGATTTTTGAAAATTCCACCCCTAAAGGAGTAAAATAAATGATGAAAGTCCGTCAGTTTTGAAGGTAGGATCTTCAAATTTGTTTAGGCTGACGAATGAAAATTAATTTATACGTGTCTCAGCGTTTTTGATAATTCTACCCCCGAAGGGTTACAAAGGAGGATGTAGGTAAGTAATCGGATATTTTTCGACATCCACGAGGGTGACGCCGCGGGCAAAAGCTAGTTTCTTTATATGGTAGCTGGGATAAGTGACGGAACAAACTCCCCAACAACACACACAGCTCCAGGTTTACTAAGGTAGCTACACTAACACAAATTGCATTACGTCGGTGTTCACACCTAAGCGGTTCATCGGACCATCGCTTGCATCACTTGCCTTCTAAATTCGTTACCTACACCTAGTTATGCCGTTTCCCTGCCAACCTGCTTTAGTTAACAATGTTTCCGTCGACTTACCTATCTACCTATCACTATTAGTATATCTAGGACTAGCGGTCCGTCCCGACTTCGAACGGGTGTTTTTTTTTTTAAATTGCCTTTGTTACTCAGAGATAATGTAGCATTCTAATGGTGAAACAATTTTTGAAATCGGTCCAGTAGTTTTTGAGTTAATTCGTTACAAACATGTAAAACTTTCCTCTTTACAATATTGGTTTAGAAGTGTAGATGTAGATGAACATCATCATCACCATCATCCTGATCGTCATAATTGAGCGTAATAAAACAACATGAATAACGAATTTAAATATAAATAAAAATAAAAATAACTTATTTTACTCTGACCTTCGTATACACAATATAATAATTTTGAAAAATTAATATAAACTACACTTATTTGTTTTCTACATCTAAACTTAAATTATAACTTAACTAACCTTAGATTATACATATTTCATTTATTTATCAACTAACAGGTCCGGCTGTCTTGCGACATAGGCCTCCTCAAGTTCCCTCCACATTTGTCGATCCCGCGTTATATTCCTCCATCCCTTAGGCAGATCATTCCCCCATCTTTTTCATCACCTTCCTCTGCGTCTTTTTCCGTCCCTCGGGTACCATTCAGTAACTTTTTTGGTCCACACAATTTAAATATAGTGAACTTTATAACTGGGTAGCTATCAACATTTATCTGAGAGAAATAATCGCCTTCCACTCTATTACTGTAACTTACTCTTAACTTAAATAAACTTAACTACTTAGTGCATCTCAGTGGAACGTGTTTCTCTATACTAACTAAACTTACAAACCTTCACGACAAATCGGTGTACGGAATTAACTACTGCAGCCCATACATAGATATTCAAATGTAGTCGCGTGAAATTGCTCGTTATTTGTAAATTGTAACAACGTCATGTGCCCGTATGTTTGAAACTAAAACTAAACTATTATGGACACAATGCTTTGTTTACTGTTTAGTTACAAATATACGGATAAACAAACTGGGTAAATGTGTGGGAAATTTGAGAAATGGGCGCATTAAATACGACCAAAAAGACAAACAAACTATTATATTAGATTAATATCCAGAATGAAATATGATGGAAAATAGCCTTAGTTATGCCTTAAACCATGATTATGTTGTAATACCAAATGATTTAAAAAGAGTAACCATGATGCCGGTCCTTCTCCATAGGAAACGACGTTTTTGTTGACGTTTTATAAGTGCCAATCTAGGCCTATGTGAAATAAAATATTTTGATTTTGTTTTTTTTTTTATATCTTACTCAAAGTTCCAGGCTATCTATCTTTCAAACCTAACAAAGTAACAATATAACATCATCATCATCATCTGCCTAGCCTTTTCCCAACTATGTTGGGGTCGGCTTCCAGTCTAACCGGATGCAGCTGAATACCAATATTTTACATGGAGCGACTGCCTATCTGACCTCCACAACCCAGTTAGTACTGGGTAATACGATACCCCTTGGTAAGACTGGTTGTCAGACTTTTTGGGCCACTGACTACCTATAACGACTGTCAAAGATCTACAAATGACACCCGGGACCAACGGCTTAACGTGCTTTCCGAGGCACGGAGGGAACTCGGTATGTAATGGGTGGTCACACATCCACAGACCAACCTAGGCAAGTGCGGCTTAACCTAAATATCGATCCGAGCGGCTGTTATTACTTAGCCACGAGCTTCTCATCCGAGCGGCTGTTATTACTTAGCCACGAGCTCCTCAAAGTAACAATATAACATCACGCACAATTCCCGAAAAGTTAGGCAGAGATGTATCCATAAGTACACCGACATTTCGCCAGTTATGTTTAAAACTATATACTATTGCGATCAACCGGGCACAAATTCAGACTCCGTGGCAGCTACTGAGAAATTCCTGATGAAAAAACCCAATAACACTTTGCCCGACCTGGGAATCGAACCCAGGACCGATTTTAATAGTCAAGGCACGAAACAGTCAAGCCACACGAACATACAGACAAAGTTCCTTTCGAATTTATAAAACGTATGGATTCTTTCCCTTTATAAAGAAAAATTCTTCCCCACATTCTTCCACTGCCCCATTTCAAAACTCGAACTACTTAAAACTACCAACTCCATCAAAACCTTTTAAGGGCGATTTAAACTTAGCCGCCATAAATCTGCCAGTTGTAGCCAATGATTCATAAGCTAATAACAGTAATTCATCACGCTACGTCAGTGTCGGATAATAAACGGAGCTGCGAACGAGTGCGGCAAAGTGTAACTCGACCCTAACGAGTGAACAAACAAACTCGAGTTGTTTAGTGCCACTTGAGTGAATGTGAGGTCAATATTGTGAATTTGAGCTTGTAATTCTTTGTTTTTGTGTCAATCGACGTTTTGCAGGTTTTCGATTTGGTGTGTGTTTTAGGGTTCCGTAGGCAAAGTTTTCCAATGGGACCCTATTACTAAGGGTCCGATGTCTGTCCGTCTCTCACAGGACTGTGTCTTTTGAACCGTATTAGGTGCGCACATGTAATTTTCACGTGTGTGTATTACTATGGCCGCAATGACAACAATCAATAAATACATATAATATAAAGTAAAAAATATAAGGGGGTCCCATACAAGAAACGTGTATTTTTCAGCGTTTTTATGGATCCCCTGGTGTTCGAGTCCGACTTGCATTGGGTCGGTTTTTGTTTCTATGATATCTTGCGTGAGAAATGTGAGAATAATGTCAGATCATCACTGAAATGTCACCTTACTCATAAAGCAAACAAAAGTGACCATGCGCCGGTCATTTTAGCCGAAGAAACAGTTAATCTTTGGGGTAGACATCTTCTTAAGGCTTAAACTTAGGACGCCCTCTGGCTAGGTGGAGCGACGATCTTTGCAAGATGGCTGGTAGCCGCTGGAAGAGAGTTGCCGAGGGTCAGGTTGTTTGGTGTGTGATTGGAGAGACTTATGTCCAGCAGTGGACTGCTGTAGGCTGATGATGATGATCACAGGTCAAGATATGTACGAGAGTCGTTTCTTTTCTTGAATAGAGACTTGGGTGGTGTAGAAATACATATTTCACATTTATCGTAATAACACGAACACATATTCTTACTAGGCAGTTGCTTCACCTGCTCATAAATTATCACAATTCTTATACATTGAGATATTCAAATGAATTACGTAACACTGTTTCAATTTTGCATTTCAACAGTGTACAGTCGCCAGCGCATTCATTCATTCAGCGCAATCAACCTTGAACCTAATGTTTTAGCGATAAAGTTAAAAATCTATTAAAGTTATTTGACAGATTTCAGTAGCTTGATGTGTACAATTCATTTATACGTGGTGTAGGTTGTTGAGCATGCCTAACTTGCAAACATATTTATGATTCAATGAATTTTGTAGTATTGTCAAAAATAATTAAACGCTTGTCATGACAAGTGTGATTTAGTTGTAATTCAAATGCGTAATTGTTCACTGAAAGGAAACACAAATAATTGCGCAATTCCGCTACCATTCGCAAAACATTCATAGCGCAATACATCAAATTAACAACAGACAATGACAGTTAACGATCTAAACACCATTTGCACGAAAAAAACCCTGTTTAAAAACTAATAAATCAAAGCAAAATACATTTAAAAACGTAACATATTGTATGAAACTCTAAACATTTGCTCTCGTTATTAATTAATAAGATTATATTAAATGCTCGCGCATTTTTTGGCAGCCGGCCATCTTGGATTGTCTGCGATTGATATCTTGTGTTCGGAAGGAAGTGATTTATTTTTGGGTACGATTGAGTGTGTGGATGCCTTTACAAGGTCAGCGGGTTATCAATGATTTTTGGAATGCGTGTTTTGTAATATTTATTCATATGTATGCTGGGTGATGAGGAGCTCGTGGCTAAATAATATCAGGAACTAGGATCAATCTTTAAGCTAAGCTGCACTTGCCTGAGTTGGGCCTTGGGTAGATGACCACCCATTACATACCGAGTTTCCTCCGTGCCTCGGAAAGCACGTTAAGCTGTTGATCCCGGCTGTCATTTGCAGATCTTTGACAGTCGTTACTGTTAGTCAGTGGACCGAAAGTCTGACAACCAAGTCTAAGTCTAAGTCTTAGCAAGGGGTATTTCCCAGTACTGACTGGGTTGTGGAGGTCAAATAGGCAGTCGCTCCATGTAAAATACTGATATTCAGCTACATGGTGAGACTGGAAGCCGACCTCAACATAGTTGGAAAAAGGCTAAGCAGATGATGATCTATTCAGGGTGATTTGTTTCGTTGCGTGATTACTAAAAAGAAAAAAGTTTTACTATAGGACCAATCATCAAATCGCGAAAAAAATTCAACTGCTCCACACACTATTGGCCGCGTAAATCGAAAAAAATTACGCAACAGCAGATTGTTTTTCATAGTTAGTCCCGTACTAAAACTTGCACATATTTATGAGTATTTCAGTCCCATAAAGTACTAAATCATGTTTATCCAATCTTCTTCTTCCTTATCGTGTGGTTAGTGCCTGACCTGGTGTAGAGTTTTATGCCGTCCATGGGCCTCTGACTTGGCTTTACATGCCGTTGAGAAATATTTCTCAGGCATGCTGGTTTGGTTTCCTCACGATGTTTTCCTTCACCGAAGCAAGTAATGTCATATAATACGCATATGCATCCCAAAAGTCAGAGGTGCGTGTCTTGGGTTCGAACTTGAGAACTTTGACTTGGCAGTCCGACGTTTACTAGACTAGGCTATCACTATAATAGTGACTATAGATAGAAGGCTATTTAAGAATCCGAGTATAGTATCTTCAAGTAGCCTGAGCGACCACATGAGAGGAGCCACTTACGAGCAAGTATCTGTTACATACACCACTTGGCACCGGACCGGCCAGCAGACATCTTATGCTCACTACATTATCTAAACACACATGATACGACTGTGTTACAACATCCTCTTTATCCTACTCTTAGCTATTTTATTTTTTAAAGGGATTTTATTTGGAGGAAACCTATCTACTACTGAAATGAGCATGAGGTCCTGGGTTCGATTCCCAGTTCGAGCAAAGTTTTATTGGGTTTTTTACATCAGGAATTTCTCAGTAGCAGCCACGGAGTCTGGATCTGTGCCTGCTTGATGGCTATAGACTCGCTCCTATTACATGGGACTTGAAACATAAATGGCGAAATGTGAGTGTACTATTAGATACACCTCTGCCTAACCATGCGGGGATTACAGGCGTGATGTTATGTATGTTACTACTGGACTAATATATGCTTCATTTCTTCTAAAAAAATCTACTGTTTCCTACAAATATCAATAAGTACACGTCAAAATGTATGAATGAGCAGATTTTTTAAAAATGATGTACTGAACGCTAAAGCCGACCCCAACATAGTTGGGAAAAGGCTAAGCAGATGATGATGATGACTGAACGCGTGGTAACCGTTTCGGGGTCGTTGTCCCTTCCACCCTGCGTATCCAAAACGCTGTTAAACTGGTTGTCAGTTGTCTATTTCCTCTGATATTAATCAGTTACTACGTATCCGTAATTAGAATACAGGTAGTCCTCTTCATAGTTTACAGTTTAACTTTAAGTAATGAGATTTCGAGTTTCAAAACTAAACCAGTGGAGCGGAATCTCCATAGTTTACATTTTACCGTAACTATGCACTATACAGTTGGATAAACTTTGGTTGTAACTAACAATAATACAGTCAACTGCACCTCAAAGTCAACTGCAAATCATGGCGATATCAGACGCTTCACTCAAGTAAACGGTCAATTTAACTCACTCACTGTTTATTTACTGTTTATTTAAATGTATTTTCTTTCTTTCTTTCTATTTTTGTTTTATTCGATTTTTACACAACCCCGATAAAATTATACAGGGAAAAACCTTGATTTGCTTAATTAATTTATATTTGAATTATCAAATATAAAGTAATGGAGCAAATCAACGTTTTTTCGTAAAATTAATTCATTCGTCTACGGATAACTCCGTAGACGAATGAATTAATTTTTCAATTTTGTCGCATTTTGTGTTTAGACGTTTTGTTCTCAAGTGAGAGACGAAAGGCAAAAGTGTACAGAAAGTGAAGTGTCTGACATCAGTTTTACTGCAACAAAATAAAATTTGCCTTGTTGGTGTAGTGGTCGCAACCGCAACTGCTGACTATGACGTCCTAGGTTCGATTACCAGGTCGGGCAATGTGTAACTGAGTTTTTCCACCAGGAATTTCTCAGTAGCAGCAACAGAGTCTGGATTTGTGCCCGGTTGATGGCAGAAGGCTCATTTCCTACTACATGGGACTAAAATATAACTGGTAAAATTTAGGTGTACTATTAGGTACAAACCCTTCGTGGATTTCAGGCGTGATGTTATCTTTATCTGAAATAAAGACTCTGTTAATGTCAAGTTGTAACTTGGAGATGCTGTGGACTGTACGTCGATGGTGACGTCCGGCTCTAAACTATGTTAAGGAGGCAAGGAGGGGAGGGAAGACGGGTGAGGGAAGAGGGAGAGGCATAACTACTAATTAATACCTAGCAGGTTTAAAGACAGGTTGAATAATTTATCCGGGACATGCTGAGATTCTTTGTGATGTTCTTTATGTGTAGGTTTTGTCTCACAAAAGCAGTGTTTGACTTGTCTTTCTAACTTGTTCATGATGTTTTATACTATAGGATTTCGTAGGATATGGGATAAAACGCAGTATAAGGCGATTCTCCCACTGCACCGCGCTCCGTCGCGTAGTGCGGGGCCGCAGATTTTAACATTGTAAGAAAGTATCTGAATTTGTATAGATAACACAGTACAGTGTTAAAATCTGGATCAGGATACAGCTGAATACCAGTATTTTACATTTTACCTGTCAGGTACACCCTAGCGTGTATGTCTACCTTTAGAGCAAGCCACGAGTCACCACACCACAACGGTACTAACGCAAAAGAAATAAGTGAAAACGCGCGTCATGCTAGACGCTAGTCGTATCGTCCGAGGTCGTGAACGGGGTTTCAAGATTGCGTCAGATGTAAGATACATCTTTACGCCCTAAGTATCTTTCTAAAAATTAAATAAGGTGGAACACTAAAGTATGTCTCTTGATTAAGTTCTTTATCTAGCCAAACAGAGTCAGCACTTCTAATGAAAAGTGCATTAACAGTAACGATAGTTGAATGCTGTCCGCAGCCCGTTAGTGAGGGAGGCACGTGCGTTTGTGTTCGTGGTCTGATTGTTAATGATTATATTCTACAGGTTCTAATTGAGAACTAATTGTGGTGGATGTTGATGATGTTGAGTTGTGGCTATGGGTTTATAGTATAGTATAGAGGGTGTATAAAGACCTTTATAACTAAACCGAAATGCACGTGTTCTTCCCTTGATAGTATTTTTTTTTTCTGGACGAATGTAAAAGTTTCAATTTTTTTACGTTTAAAAAAGAAACAAGTTTTTATAACTTTCCTTTAAATACCTCCACGAACCCTTCAATGCAGAACAGTGTTTTGAGTAACGCACTCAGTAATGTGGGCTACATTAGTAACACACTCAAAAATCAAGTTTTACGGTAGGACTTAATGTAACGCACTCAAAATATTGTGCTGATGAATGGATTGAATAGTACGGGGGTCGTGGAGGGTTTTTTTAGTAAAAATCTTACATAAAAAACATGTATTAAAAAAAAAACTTGTGAAAAAGTTGGAACCTTAACCCTCAATATCTCCGTAACTAGAAGATTCTCAGGTATGGTCTAGAACAAAAAAAATATCGCAATGACGGGGAGAACAAGTGCCTTTCGGCTTCGTTAAGGGTCTATTTACACCCTTTATACAACATTAGTTTTAGTATATGCGAAACCTGATACACCTGTCTAGTATTTTTATGTAAAGAATCTATGTACAAAATTTCAAAACTGTATCATAAAAAATCACAAAGTTATAAACTTGTTCTGTTACCTAGTTGTCCGCACAAAAACGTAGTCATCACGCAGCCCGCGTCTCCAGCGTCGTCTTGAGCTCATTGATAATAATAATTTGGCAATAGGTACCTAAATTATTGCGATAGGTACTTAATGTCGCTCGGTGTCCAACTTTTAACTTTTTTAAATATTTTTAGGAAAAAATATAACATGATTTAAAAATGATTGGAATCGATTCAGTTACTTATTCTGAACAAACTATATTCAGGTTTCGAATATACGAAAAATAATGCTGTACATACAAAAATACAAAACTTAAAGGAAGCAGCTTCAGTAGCATAAAAAATAAAACCAAAACTGACTTACAAGGCTTTTTCATTCAAGCCGCAACCTCGACATATCACATAAACAAAACTGCTGTAATTAATTAATAATGTTTGTCATTAGGGGAGTCATTAATTACACCCGTTTGACCCCCTGATGTACCCGGGGGAGGGGAGGTACGTTATGAGCTAAAGACTTTTATGTATGACATATTTTATTCAGGGTTATATGAGTTGACAGACCGCATTGCTGGGCTTGAGGTATTAATGTTACCGCATTTCATGCATCATTATTACTTATCATGGTGCAGTGCGCTTGTAATCACGAATCCGAATTTCGATATTTTTAGATACTCCATTCGCAAACCCTGAAAATAACACTGTTTTTAACATGAGTGCCCTAAGTCTTCTCGTCATTGTTCTCCCTCCTATTCCAATTTATTTGTGGTCGGCGCAGCATGTCATCTTCTTCCATACTTCTCTATTACTCATCGTCGCAGCAGTCACCTCCTTTCTAACCACATCATCCTTCACACAGTCCTTCCATCGTTTCTTTGTTCTTCGTCTACTCTTATAGCCATCTAAATTCATACTCAACATTTTCCTCACTTCATTTTCCTCACTGCATTCTCCTCAGTCTTGTAAAAAATACATAAAAGAACAAGGTATGTTCGTAAGACACTTCCACAGCTCAAACCATTAATGATCGAAACTTGAATTTTGTACAGTAAGTAGTTGTAATTTATAACGGCCCTTCCGTGTACTAAGAAAGTATTTGGCGGGAAGTGAAAAATGGAATAGGGATTGTTTGAAAGATCTGATACCATAGATAAACAGGAAAATACTTCTGTAGGCAAATAATAATGATACATTTTCCAAAACTGCTATTAAATAGAAAAAACTGCTTAAGACTGCACCTTCTCTGTTCAAGCACAAAAGAGACATCCACAACACACACAAAAGAGATTTCAACCTTAGAGAAAATTATGTGGCCTTTGCGAAACAGACACGGTTTCTATCAAATGTGTCACGTACGTAAAATATTATGCAAAAGATTATTCACGCAAGTCTTCGAAAAGTATAACGTACAGAATATACAACACAAAGAACGTGGTTATATTCTCCACACTTAAATATTTCACGAAGCCAACATATCCGTTTTAAAACTCCTTTTTTATTCATACAAAATTAATGCTCTCAACATCGGAAACTTTCGGCAAAGTTCGGCCAACTTCGGAAGGCGATGCGGGCGAACTTCGAGATAGGGATGTCCAAAATTGTTATTACTCCTTCTTCGTCGAAATATACGGAAGTATATTTTGTTAAGACCCGCTTGTGGAGAATATAATTTTCGGTTTTATTTCACTTTGTAAAGTTGTTTCTTGGGTGTAATTTGTAATGCCAAGGGTTTAAGATCGTTCGTGTTTGTTGAATTTGGAAGTGTATTGTGATGGGACTTCGGTTTATATTCCTCTGTCCCAGTGGATCTTGTGCAAGCATGAAAGTGTTATTAATTTATTCCACGTCGATGTCAACAATAAATTCAATATTAATATTAATGTTAGTAATATTATAGGGTTTTATTCTTTCTGATGTTTCTCAATTACAAAAATAAAACCCAATTTATAGTCCAGAAAAAAAAACAGTTCATAATTCGGTACCAACTCAGAAATTCAAACTATACGGCTTAAGAATCTGTTCCTTTCTTGTTTCAAACCTCACTATTTTGTGCTATTTCTGTGCCATAATTATTACAAAGCTAAAAATAACTATTATCCCACTTCAAAACAAAATAATATTTAGTTTCATCAATTAAGAGACCACCTTAATGAGGGAAATGAAATGAAAAAGGGTATCCCTCAAATCAAAGTAGTTATCCGAGGTCACAAATTAGTCGTGAAACAACAAATGATTTTAGTTTCAAGCAAGCTGTACCATTTTTACACGACTGACCAAAAAAGGAGTGTTACGTCACCAATTTCGTTGTGTGAAAATTAAAAAAATAATAATAGGGTGGCTATGGTTTAGGATTGTGGGATGGTGGTTGAAGTTTCATTTATTCAATATATTATTTTGAAAGTGGCCGTAAAATGTTTTTGATCATATTCATGACAAAAATATTCTATTAAATCTAATGCAATGTAATTTTAAAGGAATGTCTGTGATCTTAATTAATAGTTAGAATAAAAACATTAACGATTGATCAATTAAATTCTTTGTCAGAGAAAATGTTTGATCTTCTTAATGATTTTTTAAAAGATGGCTGCTATAAAAATATGACAGTATCAAGATGGGAGCTTTGTAATGATTGTAAAGAGACCAATATATCACTGCTTTGTTATAGTCTGAAGGAAATGAGTGATGGTAGTAAATACAGGCATGTGCAGAAATACAAAACGAATTCTAAAGTACATGTCACATGTCTAAACTGTTTTCTGATTTTATAAGCCAGACAAACTGTGGTTCGTATTAACAATAGAAACAGTAACATAACATCATGCATGCTATCCCCGAAAGGTTAGGCAGAGGTGTACCTAATAGTACACCCACATTTCGCCAATAATGTTTTAAGTCCCATGTAATAGGCGAGCCTATTGCCATTAACCAGGCATAAATCCAGACTCCGTGGCTGCTACCGAGAAATTCCAGATGGAAAAAACCCAATAACACTTTTCTCGACACGGGAATCGAAACCAGGACCTCATGCTCAGCTCACTAGATCAACGAGGCAGTAATAATAAAAACAAAAACAAAAATGTGACTAGAAAGCACGTCTATGAATTTGAAAATAACTTAATTTGGATAAATATCGCGCTAACGGACAGATAGGGAAATTGCATTTTCATGGCAGGAACATAATAACCAATTCTCGATCATAAAATAAATGAGAATCTTCCTGCAAGTAGTACGTACCTAAGATAAGGTAGAATAAAAGAAAAAGAGTGGAGTCTCAATAAATTTTATTCAGTTCTTAAGAATTTTCCTTTGTGCATAGTGCAGCGGCCAATAAATCCCTTTTAGTGATGCATTAGGTCAGGTTTCTTTTACTAAGAGTGAGACGTAGCTTTTCCGGGTAATTTTATGGTTTTTAAAGGAAGAAGGTTTTTATACATATTTATAATGGAGTTACTTAGGTAAGAAGCCATGTTGAATTTCATTTTGTAAGAACATAAGAGCAAAAAAATCCAATAATTATTTTTGCCACTGAAACACATGCATACATACTTATGAAATATAAGCTTTTATCAAATAATGTTTTGTACATAATTACAAACAAAGCAAACTGTTATTTTTTCACTATGCTATGTTTACTAACTTGATTAATTTAAAAAGATTTTCATTGTTAAAAAAAATCGCAAAAAAACCTACAAAAAATATTTGCCTATATTCATATTTCGATGATAATTGAAATTATTCACCAAATATAAGCATTTTATCCGTCTTTCAAAAATACCTATTCGAATCTTTCATAACATCTTCTCCATCGGCCCTGCCCGCAATACCCGTCCGTATGTTTTTACTATTGTCATTATATTCTTACCGAGCCGTATTAAGCAATAAACACTCAAATAAATTCCACCGTACTCGTGTTTGTTCATTGCTGATCGTTCTGTTCAAAGTTCAGCTCGTAACTACGTTTGAGTACACAATATTGTTGCGTATGTATCGTTATGTTATGTTGGGATGGTTTTCAGTGAGTTTCAGATTAAGATCTGTTTATTTAAGTTGTTATTCGTTGAGTCATCGTGGGACAAGGTCAGAAAGGCGATGATATTCGTTGAGTCATAATCAGCCTAGCCTTTCCTTGACTATATTGGGGTCAGCTTCCAGTCTAACGGGATGTAGCTGAATACTAGTCTAAAATGGCCGCTTGAGGAGAATCATAATGGGATAATAATATATATCACGTTAAATTCTTAAAATGGTCACAGACGCGTTAATACTATGAATTGTCACTTTGTGACCGTTTTTCGTATTTTCTTAGACCCCTAGTACTTTTTCATTTAAACTAAATTAAATAATGCTGTCAAACTCCAAAAATTACTTCTCTTTATAGCAGAAAAATTAAATTGTTTACTATTGTAATAATTAGATATTTCGCCAACACGTACTATAAATATAGCGGTGGCCCAGTGGTGGAGACCCCGACTTACGAGCAGTAAGTCGTGGGTTCGAACCCAGCCAGGCGCTTATTACTTTGTGTAAGTTATTTCATCACCACTGCTCTCAAAACGGTGAAGGAAAACATCGTGAGGAAACCGGCATGTCCTAGAACCAAAAATTCGAAGACTTGTGAAACCTAACCAAACCGCACTGGGCCCGCGTGGTGGATTATAGCCCATTCCCTCTCATAGAGAGGAGGCCTGCGTCCCAGCAGTGGGAACATTAATAGGCTGATTATGCTACGTTATGTACTATAATATTATAACACCCGTTTTCTGGAACAAAAATAATCGACGCGGCAAAATTAAAAATAAGTCAAGTGATGCGATTGGCTGTTTATAATTTAATTTAGCCAATAACAGCAGTTTACGCGCTTGATTTGTTAGCAAGTTTTTGTGTTGATTTTTTCACTAGAAATAGTGCGTAACTATTCATTAATTGAAAATAAAATAACCATAAGATTATGCGATGGAGGAGCTCGTGGCTAAATAATAACAGCCGCTTGGGTCGATCTTAAGGTTAAGCCGTGCTTGCCTAGGTTGGTCTGTGGATGGGTGACCACCCATTATTTACCGAGTTTCCTCCGTGCCTCGGAAAGCACGCTAAGGCGTTGGTCCCGGGTGTCATTTGAAGATCTTTGACAGTCGTTAGGTAGTCAGTGGCATAAAGTCTGACAACCAATCTTACCAAGGAGTATCGTATCCGCATCGCATTGGCAGTCGCTCCATGTAAAATACTGGTATTTAGCTGCATCCGGTTAGACTGGAAGCCGACCCCAATATAGTTGGGAAAAGGCTAGGCAGATGATGAAGATTATGCAATGTTACGTTCGGAAACGCTAACAGTTTTGACGTAAGCATTTTAAACTAATTTATCACTGACAGCCGTTTTTAGTGGGGAAGCATTTAAAATCTTTTAAATCAATCACTAGGATCCAAATGTATAAATTCAAAACTGGTCGATTTTAAATTTTTTCCTGTTTTCACGGTTGATAGTACTATTTCCTTGATCTAATAACATAGCATAAAATGACGCCTGTAGTCCCCAAAGGGTTAAGCAAAGGTATACCTAAAAGTACACCCACATATCGCCAGTTAAGTTTAAGTCCTATGTAATAGAGTGCGAACCTATTGCCATCAACCGGGCACATATCCAAACTCCGTTACTGCAGCTGAGAAATTCCTGATGGAAAAACCCAATAACACTTTGCCCGACCCGGGAATCGAACCCAGGACCTCTAACTCAGCAGTCGATCTCTAGACGAACGAAGCAGTTCCTTGATCCAATCAAGGAATAAATTAACGATACTTGCATAGATATAAGTAAAAAAAGACTGAACTAACGCCACTTTCAAACTTCCTCAAATAAACTCATTCCTTACCTTATTCATTCTTTCCATTCTCATTCCATTTATAAAACATAAAATTAACAAACGCTGGCACACCTAATTCCTTTGCGTAATAAGGTAGAAAAAATAAGAGGAAGACTAAATTAAAGCTCCTTGAGTTACGGCTCGCCCTAATTCAAGATTCTGACTTTAATATTTTTGTAGAGGGTGACAAATAGTCCTCGTTCTTGTTTGTCCCAGATAATCTTTTAAGAATATTCGGCTCTGCTTAAATACAGGGTGTAAACGGACCCTTCACGAAGCATTCTGTACATCAAATTAAGTAACTTCCCGCAAAAATGTATTGCTAGCAAATGACTTTTTTTTTGGGGTGAAAAATCACGTCTTACGGTATCACTCGATGGAACGCACTCAAAGCATTGTGCTGATGGATGGATTGAATAGTACGGGGGTCGTGGAGGTGCTTAAAGTGAAAATTTTACATTAAAAACATGTATTTATAAAAAACTTGTGAAAAAGTTGGAACTTTGACCCCTAGTATCTCCGTAACTGGAAGGTATGGTCTAGAACAAAAAAATGATCGCAAAGACGCCTTTCGGCTTTGTTAAAGGTATATTTACACGCTTTATAGAAGATTTTGGAGTAAGCAGTATTTTAGATTAATGGAAAAGAGCTGCAGATTTTGAACGAGCTTTGTAAAAAAATGGTTTTCTTCATCCATTGAAAACACCCCCTGCTCCACTAATTCTGCGCTAAGGAGTGGAATTCCCTGCCTCCGTCGGTGTTCTCAAGTTCAAATAACCCGATCTATTTAAGTCGCGAGTTAATAGGTTTTTTTGGGTTAGCTCTGATATCAGTAACTCACGAACACCAACTAAACAGGTCCTCAATTCGCTCGACCAGTACACAAAAACATTTTAATCACTTCACAGAACGTCAGCTATGAAGAAGTGCAATATTGACTTAGGTACATGAAAATCTGTCAAACACCAATCAAAAATTGGACGCTATTACTCATTTTTTACGGGCAAGTTGTGGTGTGTCTGTGGATGGGTGACCGCCCATTACATACCGGGTTTCCTTCATGCCTCGAAAAGCACGGGTCCCAGCTGTCATCTGTAGATCTTTGACAGTCGTTACAGGCTTTTTAGGCCACTGGCTAGGCCCAAAAAGTCTGACAACCAGTCTTACCATGGGGTATGGTGTTACCCAGTACTAACTGCGTTGTGGAGGTCAGACAGGTCGGGCAGTCGCTCCATGTAAAACACTGGTTTTCAGCTGCATCCCACCCGAACATAGTTGGGAAAAGGCTAGGCAGATGATGAAGATCTAACGAACATTAGACAGCTTAGCAGTATCCTTCATGGATTCGAGTGTTCCTATACTGTCCTAGTTTCACGAGTAAAAACAACCTGTATATCTATCCTTCAGTGTGTTTCGTAATCTTTATTCTCCAGGCAAAAGAAGCTGTACGTGACATCAGCGGAAGCCGGCAAGCTGGTAGAAGTGAACAGCACTCAAAACGCCGTCGTAATCACAAACATTGGAAAGCCATCACGGGTAAATCTTATAGTGAACTTTATTCATAATGGAAAATCAATGACCGGAAGACGGCGGTACCGGATTCCACGCTGAAGGCAGGTTGTGGTATGGTAAGAACGTGGGTTTTAACCGGTAGGACTCCGTTGTAATCCTTCGTTCCCGAAATACGGAGGGTATACCTACATGACGGTTTCCTCAAAGAAAATAAAAATTGAGGATCATAGATGAAATGACCGGATGACCAGTATTACCGCAAGCCCAGCTGATGCATGTCTTAAAAACGGCTCCCAGGTCAAGTAGTCTTATGCAAAGGGCTTCCATCAACGGATTTGTCAATAGAAGCTCTGTCTGGATTAATGCCCGTTTGATGACGATAGGGAGAGCCATCGGCCACAGTCGTTAGGTAGTCAGTGGCATAAAGTCTGACAACCAATCTTACCAAGGAGTATCGTATCCGCATCGCATTGGCAGTCGCTCCATGTAAAATACTGGTATTTAGCTGCATCCGGTTAGACTGGAAGCCGACCCCAATATAGTTGGGAAAAGGCTAGGCAGATGATGAAGATTATGCAATGTTACGTTCGGAAACGCTAACAGTTTTGACGTAAGCATTTTAAACTAATTTATCACTGACAGCCGTTTTTAGTGGGGAAGCATTTAAAATCTTTTAAATCAATCACTAGGATCCAAATGTATAAATTCAAAACTGGTCGATTTTAAATTTTTTCCTGTTTTCACGGTTGATAGTACTATTTCCTTGATCTAATAACATAGCATAAAATGACGCCTGTAGTCCCCAAAGGGTTAAGCAAAGGTATACCTAAAAGTACACCCACATATCGCCAGTTAAGTTTAAGTCCTATGTAATAGAGTGCGAACCTATTGCCATCAACCGGGCACATATCCAAACTCCGTTACTGCAGCTGAGAAATTCCTGATGGAAAAACCCAATAACACTTTGCCCGACCCGGGAATCGAACCCAGGACCTCTAACTCAGCAGTCGATCTCTAGACGAACGAAGCAGTTCCTTGATCCAATCAAGGAATAAATTAACGATACTTGCATAGATATAAGTAAAAAAAGACTGAACTAACGCCACTTTCAAACTTCCTCAAATAAACTCATTCCTTACCTTATTCATTCTTTCCATTCTCATTCCATTTATAAAACATAAAATTAACAAACGCTGGCACACCTAATTCCTTTGCGTAATAAGGTAGAAAAAATAAGAGGAAGACTAAATTAAAGCTCCTTGAGTTACGGCTCGCCCTAATTCAAGATTCTGACTTTAATATTTTTGTAGAGGGTGACAAATAGTCCTCGTTCTTGTTTGTCCCAGATAATCTTTTAAGAATATTCGGCTCTGCTTAAATACAGGGTGTAAACGGACCCTTCACGAAGCATTCTGTACATCAAATTAAGTAACTTCCCGCAAAAATGTATTGCTAGCAAATGACTTTTTTTTTGGGGTGAAAAATCACGTCTTACGGTATCACTCGATGGAACGCACTCAAAGCATTGTGCTGATGGATGGATTGAATAGTACGGGGGTCGTGGAGGTGCTTAAAGTGAAAATTTTACATTAAAAACATGTATTTATAAAAAACTTGTGAAAAAGTTGGAACTTTGACCCCTAGTATCTCCGTAACTGGAAGGTATGGTCTAGAACAAAAAAATGATCGCAAAGACGCCTTTCGGCTTTGTTAAAGGTATATTTACACGCTTTATAGAAGATTTTGGAGTAAGCAGTATTTTAGATTAATGGAAAAGAGCTGCAGATTTTGAACGAGCTTTGTAAAAAAATGGTTTTCTTCATCCATTGAAAACACCCCCTGCTCCACTAATTCTGCGCTAAGGAGTGGAATTCCCTGCCTCCGTCGGTGTTCTCAAGTTCAAATAACCCGATCTATTTAAGTCGCGAGTTAATAGGTTTTTTTGGGTTAGCTCGTCCATCGTCGACCTCATCTCTGTCCTTAAGACTAGATTGAGGTCAACAGTAGGCCCATTTAATATAAACAAGTATATAAAATTGACGGAAATATTATAATATTAATGTGTCATACCCATAACATATGTAAAAATAGAAAAAAATTACATCGAATAGACAATTTCCATCTTTTCGGAAATTGTTTTAAAATTATCATTTACACTGGAAACGGGATATTTACCATCATCATCATCATTTCACCCGAAAGACGTCCACTGCTGGACAAAGGCCTCCCCCAAGTATCGCCACATTGACCGGTCCCGTGCGACTCGCCTCCAGCGGATCCCTGCAACCTTCACCAGGTCATCGATCCACCTAGTGGGAGGCCTTCTTAATTATTTACCATGTTTACTGATAATATCGGGAACTCAAAGAAATCAGTAAACATGGTAAATATCCCGTTTGTAGTGTTAATGAGAATGTTAGTGGCCATGACAGTTTAAAATCTTGTTTAAAAATCTAGTAGAAGAGGAGTAAGGATTTTTTTCCAATCAGTCTTACCTAGGGGTATCTTATTACCAAGTTTCTGGTGGTTGTGTAGGTCAGATAGGCAGTCCCTTGAAGTAAAATACTGGTATTTCACTGACATCCAGTTGGACTGCAAGATAATAATAATAATAAAGCCATTTATTTCCCAAAGTTTAACATATTACACTTTCATAACAGTTTTTTTTTTTTAATAACTATGTCATGCAGTATTAAAATCACATGCAACATTTAGATAAGCACTAGATTTATTATAAATAAGTAAGAAAATGTAATTAACTAATTAATAACAATTGATTCAATAAAAGTCTCATTATACATTCAAAATATGATAAATAAATAACAAAATGTAATCATTAACAATTATTTTAATAAATATAGGTAGGACAAATAACAGTTTAATTTAATACTGGACTGCAAGATAAGGAGTTAGGAAATTCGCGCTACAGCAGTCTTTCTACATCCCAATGACTTTTCAACTTAGATAGCTTTAACAAAAAACGGATGCAGCTGATAGATTACTACTTTACAAGTAAACGATTGCTCAATGACCACTTATGTTAACCGTAACCACTCAATTATTACGGCTCTTTCGATTACTGGTTAAAAGACCTTCGAGCTACTGATAATTCGTTAAACATGTTTTAAGTACCTAATCATCTACTTGAGAATCGGTAAATCTTTTAATGAGTCCTATGGTTGGCGAAAGCAGCAGCTTACCTTACTTACTGTTACAGTTAGCCTGCGTCATCCCACTGCTGGGCAAAAACGTCTCCATGACCTCCAAATCTTTAGATCTAGGGTCAATGTGGACCACTGGTTGTTGGTTCTGTCCAGCTCGTCCGGCCATCTCCTGCGAGGTCTACCGTGCCGCCTTCTGGCTGTGGCAGGGCTCCGCAACGTGTGTTTTTGGCTCACAGCTCGTCGGGCATTATGGCATTAAATTGACGCATTTGCCGCCAGTCACTGTTTATATAAACATACACAGATAAACCGAGTTTGCTCCGTGCCTCGAAAAGCAGGTTAAGCCGTTGGTCCCGGCTGTCAAACGTAGATCTTTGACAGTCGTTACAGGTTGTCAGGTGGCCCGAAAGTCTGACAACCAGTCTTACCAAGGGGTATCGTATTTCCTAGTACGAACTGGGTTGTGGAGGTCAGATAGGCAGTCGCTCCATGTTAAATACTGGTATTGACCTGCATACGGTTAGACTGGAAGCCGGCTCCAACATAGTTGGGAAAAGGCAGGCAGAAGATGATGATGAGATAAACTCACGCCTTTTTCCCAAGGGGGTAGGCAGCAGTGGCGAAGGTTCCATACAACTCGATTCCTTCCGGATTCGCTTTGAAAAATGGCACAGTCAGTATTCTTTAGACAAATAATATAATCACAATTAAAGATATGTACTCCGGCTTACCTCTTACAAAAATTGACCCTTCGCTACTGGTAGGCAGAAACTACAACACCACATGCTATCCTTACATATTCCTTTTGCCTCGTCCACGATACGTTTACACAGAGTTTCCTAGTAACCAGTAATGGCGCTTTCGGAAGCATACTTTTGCTCTAAATACATTGTTATAACTGAATACATTATTGACTGTCTAGTTGGTCTAGTAGTCGCAAGCGCGACTGCTGAGCATAAGGTCCTGAGTTCGATTCCCAGGTTTGGTAAAGAGTTATTGGGTTTTTCATCAGGAATTTCTTAGTAGAAGCTACGGAGTCTGGATTTGTGCCCGGTTGATGGCAATAGGCTCACCCCATATTACATGGGATTTAAACATAACTGGCGATATGTGGCTATCTGTGTGTGTGTGTGTACTATTAGGTAAACCTCTACCTAATCCTTCGGGGATTACAAGCGTGATGTTATGTTATGTTATATTATTAAAACAGTAAACAAGTATTGAACATAATGTACACGACAGTTGCCAACAAGTAAACAAATAAATCTAGCTCTAAGTACACAGCACACGACAAACAGCGTAACTACTCAGTCCCCTACATTTTATTGTTGGTATTTATGTATTTATACGATATTGTTATGCTAGGTGAAGTTTTGTTTATGGAATAGTGAAGCTGGTTACTTACTGCAGGTTTGTTTTGATGTGATTATGTGATTTCAAGTTTGGTAGCTAGCTTTTACTATGGTAGAAGCTAGAGTTAATGCTTAATATACTGATGATCGTTTTCCCAAATGTAATAAATAAATAAATAAATAAATCCACCCAAAAAATATTGACTTTTTGGATTTTGGATTTGTCATGGAGGTATTTATAATAAAGTTATAACATAAAAACATGTATTAAAAAAAAATCTTGTGAAAAAAAAGTAACTTTGACCCTATCTTGCAGTATAGGTATGCAGGTATTCAGAACCAAAAAAAAACCTAATGACGTGGATTTGATTTTCACTTTTACATCCACATTTGCATTTATATGTATTATGTAACACATGTTTACAAATAAATATATCTTTATCTTTATCTTTATCATGGAGAAGTGCCTTTCGGTTTCGTTAAAGATATTTTTACACCCATTACTTTAGTGTAGAATACATACATGACAGTCTCTTTTCTGAACTATATTTGTGTCTAACTGAGTAACTTACATTGTTTGGTTACTTTCCAGTCCATTTCCTCCAAGTACTTACTAAAGGTGCACACTTCTTTTTACTTTTACGTCATTTCCTACAAAACTTATTACATTTCATGTTTTCAACTTCTTTATTCGGCTTTCAACTCGGGAACAACAACTTTAACCTAGATAATATTCTATTTTATTGCGGCATTTTTGCTCAAACTACCTTTGAACTAGCGTCGAGTTATAGAAGAGCTTGGGCAGGTGCCATTTAAAAAGGACATTACCCAGTTTTTGCTTGGTCTAGTAGATTGGCGAGAAAGAGAAAATACAATTTGCCAGTATTTTTCTAATTTAGGATTCTGTGGAAAGACTATGTTAATTGCACGCTTTAGCTACCACGACGCTGGTAAATAATATGCAGTTAATTGTTAATGCACGGTGGATTCTCACCTTTGGAATTAGAAAATTCAACAAGGCGTTTCTGTTTAGGAGTCGCTTACTGTTAGCAAAAACAAAAAAAAAAGACTTTTGTAACCATTTTAGTTAAATAAAAAGAAATAAAAATTAGTCCTTATTATAATTTAATTATTTTAGTAGTTAAGATAAAATAGTAGTTAAAACAAAGTAGGTATTAAAAAGTAAATGAAACATAATCTTAACTACTATGACTTATTTTATATATAAAATTTTGTGTCTTTTTCAGTAAAACTTATAAGTATTTAACTCAAATTTGATTTCATGTTTAGAGAAGAACATATGACTGAACTTATGTCCGATTTCAACGGACATAATACTTTACATTTCGTCCCAGAAAATTAAAAACTTCAGCCACAAACAACTGCTAACCAAAACATTTTCAACTGAAAACTTCCCAAATCAAAACTAGGAACAACACCTCAACCTAGATTCAGACATACCTATTTCAGCTCAAATCTATCTAGATTTTCAGGATGCTCAGCTCGGAACAATGTCATGACCTGAAACGTTCGCTGTGACGTTAGAAGGATGACGTAAGCCGTTCAATAGCTTGCATCGACTGCAGAATCAAATGAGATTGGTTTTCGAAGTCTCGTAGATGAGGTGTATGTACCTACATACGTCGAGGTTGCATCTGACTACTTTGTATGCATAGATGCTGTGGTTGGTAAAATTTGACAGTTTTGGGGTTTGTTTAATACAATTATTGAAAAGAAATTAAGTAGGTACTGATAAAAGAATAACAAACTAAAATTTTATTCTTCTGTTGAATTTGTATAAGGATTGGAATTGAAAATAAATGCAAACAGGTTGTAATTTTATAAGAGCGCGTTGTAAAATTGCTTATCTTTGGAAGTAAAAGTACTATTTCATTTATCTTCTATTTTTGCTGATTTTCATTTTTGTCTTACATATCTTAATATGTAATAATGTTTACTGCGAGTAGTAAGAATCAATAACTAATACGTGACTATAGCTTGTCAAGTCTTAGAGTAATAGGACATTATGAATAAGACTGACACCAAGCATTGTTGTTGGTTTGAACATTGCTGGTATAATTATAGACCATAAGGTATAAGTTTCTAAGTTCATAATGACTTAAACTCGAGGTAGCTGACAAATAAATAAATACTTTTTTCTATGGCTTCTCACTTTTATATCAGGCCGATAAATAAATAAATATTACTTAACAGCGAGGTAGGTACTCAATTGTATTATTATTTACTTTCAACATTAAAATTCATTTTGAAAAATATTGCATAAACCTTACACAATATCGGTTTCCTTTTAAATAAAAGACACGACGTTATCTTGACAGGCAATGTTCTTTCCTCGAATGCTACCTTTAAATATCTTTTATTTCAAAGATACCCGATTTACAATATTAAAACAAAGGTGTATTGTCAATAAATTGTGGAAATATACTTCAAGCAGGTATACTTTAGTATAATAGTAATATTGGTTGCCAACGATTGGTGCATTCCTGTTTCCCTTTATATACCACTTTGGATAAATGTTCGGAGTTGATTTACGTAATAGGTTTTGTACTGTGGCGTGTTTTCGATTTCGTTTTGATGGTTGCAGTTTGTTAGATGTTATTTATTTATTGGTTTCAGTTTGAAATTGTCGAATAAAGTATGATCGATGAGTATTTATGGCAAGCGCTGAATATCTGAATTATTATAACTGTGTATACGGTGCAATTTGGTTCAACCTGCACCGTCATCGTTGAACTCAGTTAATTTGCGAAAAGGCTTAAAAAGTTCGTACTTTAAAAAAAAAGCATTTTGTGCCTTCTCTTATTGCAATTTATGCAACACATTTTTGCAAAGCCTAAACTATGTGCAGACGCAAGCACATCAAGCTACTACAATCTGTCAAATTTCTTTAATAGATTTTCAACTTTATCCCCACAGCATTAGGTTTAAAGTTGATTGGGAAAATTTGACAGTTTCAGGCAGCTTGATGTGCTGGTGTCTGTACTTACCTCTAATAAGTGTCTCTTCAAATTTATAAATACTTAGTGCATTAAGTTTATCAATAACACTAGAAACGGAATATTTACCATGTTTACTGTGTGTTTTGAGTTCCCGATATTTATATTTATACAAGTTTACTTTATTATCTTCAATCATTTTAACACCCAGTAATAAAACTTCTTGTAAAATAGTTTATCCGTAACCCGTCGTAAAATAGTTCATCCGGAAAAGTACCTACACTCCTATTTCTGCCACCGAACTGCATTGCCGTGTTCCGGCTTGGAGAATACAAGCGCCGGGGAAATTACTGGCTCTCAAGACTTTCAAGAAGTTTGTCTCAGAGACGGGCGCAATGTACTGCCTTGTAGGACTCCAACTCTTAAGTAGAATGTTGCAGTTATAGACTATACTATCGACGAGTTTCTTCACCTATTAAAATTGGAGTCGGTTTAGCTTTCAGATTGTGGATAATTTTTTTTTAGTTCTGTCGATATTCTTCTTTTCGAATTGATGGTAAAAATAAATAGTAAATTAGTTGGCCATGTCAATTTCGGCATCAGTGGCGTTTTTTAGGTAGAAGTTTTATATAACTATAACTATAATTTAGGAAAACTTTCTACTTAGCTAATAAAATTAAAACTTTGCTTACTCGAAGTTAGTTTGGCGACCGAATTTATTTGAAATCAAAACATTTTAGCAGTTACACTTACAGTCACTATGACTAAACCAGTGATCAGAACGGTGTATGAGGTTCTTTTCCCAGATTTTTTTTTTTGTGTGTTTTTAGTAACTAATTTCTCAGTCTTAACTGAATTTGTGCCTATTTCATGGCAATAGGCGCCACCTATTACGTGGCAAAATGTGGGTGTACCTACTATTCTCTTCAATATAGGCGTAATGTTTACATAGTTAATACATTAAGCAAATCATTTCCACTAATTGAACATCAAAACATTTCCGCAGATTCTTTCTTTTTCTCCCGTAAACCATAAACATCCGATTTTTTTTTGTAATTTCTTGAAAACATTAGTCGTTTGCCAAGTCCGCAGTTTATAGATGTGCTAACAAAATAAGCATTGAATACGTTTTGGAGGAAAACAAATCGTAAATAATGTCGTATTTGAGAGGGCGTAAACAGGGTTATACTATTCTCCACGGGTTATAATGACAGGTGGGAAATGGGAAGGTTAGATAGTCTATAACGTAGCTGTGGTAAGAGTTTTGTAAGCTCTGCGATTGCTAACAGTACGAAGAACACAAAAATTATGCTTATACTGTGTCCTACTAAGAAAGAAAAGATGGATGGATTGTGTGAGGAATGATATGAAGGAAAAAGGAGTAAATGATAGCGTGACGATTGACAGGGGAGAATTGAACAATAAAACGTGTTGCGCCGACACCAATTAATATGGGACAAGGGCAGGAAGTCGATGATGATGGCGATGTCCTACTGTTGGGCGAACGCTTCCTCCTTTTTCCTTCCAAACCTCTCTGTTTTATGCAATTTATGACCACGTTTGCCCTGCGAACATGATCATCACACCACCTTTGCCGCGATCGACCCAGACGGCGATGTCCACCCTTAGCGTCCAGTGAGTGACAATTTTTGCCCACCTCATTCATCTTCTCCTATTATATAAATTCTTTGTTTGAAAACAGTGACAATGTTCTTACAGACATAATCGTCATTATCTTCCTATTCTTGTCCCCTATTACTTGGTGTCGGCGCGTCGGTTTTTTTTCTTCCATTATGTCCTGTCACATCACTTCATCGCACACTCCTTTTTGATTCAAGCCATTTTTCATACAAACTGTCTATTGAAAGTATACAAAATTGATGCTTATTAATTAAACATATACTATCACTTATGGGATATCTTCCGTGATTTTCAATAATTCTGAGCAAGCGCCATGATCGCGGGATGACTTATCCTGAATAATTGAAAATCACAGAAGACGTGCCTAAGGCACGATTTACATAGCGCAGCGCAGAAGCAACTCAGACCGCCGATGCTGATGCCGCTTCAAAACGTTTTCATACAAAATATACGTAGGTAACGTGTCGTGAATAACAGTCAAGCGGCGCGGCGCATTCACGCCGTTCTTTCGTTTCGTTATATATTCCACGCCTGCGCCGCGCCTTCACCTTATGCCGTTTCTGTTTAATTGTAAACCGGGAAAGCTTAAAACTGTTTGATGCTTAGTTGTAATACATTATTAATAAGTATTCATGGTGAAGCTTTTCATCATGTCAAGAGAATCTTGGCTCATGATCCAATTATAATCCTCCTACACATAATTTAGTAGATTGAGCTCAGGTAAAAGGTGAAACACAATATAAACTTTGCTTATTTATACCTTTGTCATTTATTCTCGTCGCATGCAAATGGCGCATAGCTATATATCTTCCTGCGCTTGTTAGACATGTCTTTGTAGCGAGGATAGTGACCCGTTTTCGATGAAATCTAGGTACGGGGTAACTTTGAAGGCTGTAGAGGTAAGGGTATATTTAAATCTGCCTTGGAACACAGTTAGTTGTTCCTATTTTGGTTTACATGGTGTAAACGGACACTTCACAAAGCTGTCAACCAAGCATTCGGTACATCAAACTAAGTAACTTTATGCAAAAACTATTGCTGGGAAACAATTTTTTTATGGGGTATAAATCTCGTTTTACGGTAAGACTCAATGTAACGCACTCAAAACATTGTGCTGATGGATGGATTGAATGATACGGGGGTCGTGGAAAGTAAAAATTCTGTGTGTTTAAAGTAAAAATCTCACTAGAAACAGGAATTAAAAAAAAAATACTTGTAAAAAACTTGGAACTTTGAACCCAAATATCTCCGTAACTAGAAGGTTCCCAGGTACGGTCTAGAACAAAAAAAAATCGTATTGACGGGGAAAACAAATGGCTTTCGGTTTCGTTAAGGGTCTTGTTCCACCCTTTATTATCAAACTAGTTAGGTATGGAGTATGGTATACAAAACAAAAATACAAAATTATAAATTGGTACTGGTTTTCAGCTACGTCCAGTTAGACTGGAAGCCGACCCCATCATGCATAGTTGAGAAACTCATACATTATTTTTTACGATCAAACTGTGCTGATTCTCAGCCTCGGCTTTCTGTTACTTTCTACCCCCATAGATGAGGAGTGCGCCTGAGCTCTTGTATCTATTTACCGAGTAACTATTTATAAATGTACGTAGGTACACCAGTTACACATTACAATGCTGCAGTATTTAGTCAAGCTCGATAACAACAAAGAGGGTATCAAAAATAATTGGTTCATGCAGCAAACGTTAAGGCCATTAAAATAATTGATTTAAGGAATCACAAATCAATTATTTTATTGCTTTGCTTTGTTTAATGTAGGATCCATGGTTCTATAAATGATTTCTGTTTGGAAACTGAATCTCAAAGCGTTACGAAGGATTATAACTGGCTTGTTGAAAACTTGTGACAGAGGGTTATTCGTTAGGTATATTTTGTTCAGAGAAACAATGAATTTACGAGGTTAGGATGCTCGAATATAAAAATATAAATTTAAAAATCTTTATTGCTAGTAAAATTGGTACAGTAACTCTCCAATTTGGTCGAATTTAATGTGCACTTAAGTGTCAAAGGAGTGCTTTGGCACTCGTACTAGGATTACCCTGTATCACGAATGCCATCACCTTCCTCCGAGACCAGCTAGGTAGTTCTTTAAATAATTTATTTTGAAAAAAAAAATCTGTATTAAAGTAAAATAAATAAAAATAAAAACAAATTTACTTATGGTATTTACAAACAAAAAAAAAACCAAAAAAAGAGATAAGATAAACAAAAGGAGTATGTGCGTGTAAGTTTGTGGTGTGTGCTGTGGTCAGTGTGTTTGTGTGTGTGTGTAGGATTTTGCGTTGACTAAATCATAAACTTCTGTAATTTTCTTTTATATTCGCACCTATCGCAACTTGACAGGCAGATAGAAACATATTCCTAAAGCGTTGGTGCCGCTTAATTAAATAAATAGCCATTAATCTGTTAGTAAGGTTACGAGAAATAGACTACCAAGAGTACACCATACGAAGTTACTTTTAAACGAGAAGTTACTTGTGCAGTTACTTAGGTTCAATCCAATTCGTATCATTCAATTGTGTCCCTAATCGTAGACTATCAAAATGCTTTCATTAACTGAAAGGTGTGAGCACAACTTGAGGAAGATTTAACTCTTGTTTTCTATATTTTTGTTAGCCTGGTATGTGTCCCACTGCTGGGAAACGGCCTCCCCTTCAAACCTCTCTATGTTGTGCGATATCTGGCCATATTCGCCCCGCAAACAAGATCAGTACGTGACACCACCTTCGCCACTTCTACCTCGACGGCGATTTCCTCCGTCAGTCGTCCAGTGAGTGACGATCTTTACCCACCACTCTGTCCGTCTCTCTCTCTCTCCTCTCTCTTTTCAAATTTAAGAATCTAAAATTAGACTACATCCAATAAATACTACTCAACATTGAAGCAAATATTAAGCTACCTTTGATTACCACACTGTAATTTCCACATCGTCGTCTCAGGGTCAAAGCTTTTAAAATTAAACCAACTAATTAACAAACGACCATTTGCCTACCTAGTGCAAAATCACGTCAATTAACAGCGGATACTATCAAAGGGTTGATAAGGGTGATAAGGGTTGAAGATAACGGCAGATCTGGGGGTGGGTTTGATAAATGATGGTGTGGATGCTGAATAATTTGAGATAGTGGCTTTCTGTGGTTCGTGGTTATTATTGTTTGATAGGAGAGAAATGGATTGTTGGTTTTTTGGCGTGAGTTGGGTTGAATGATTTTGCTGCCGAATTTGGGATTATATGTGAAGCTTACAAAACGTGGTTTTATGAAAGTGTTTATTAGCGCAAATGCCGAGCTTGAGGTCCTTCCTGGGTCGGACAAAGTGTAATTGTATTTTTCCATCAGGAATTTCTCAGTAGCAGCCAAGGAGTCTGGGTTTGTGCCCGATTGAAGGCAATAGGCTCACTATTACATGGGACTTAAAACATAACTGGCGAAATGTGGGTGTACTACTAGTTACCTACACCTCTGCCTAACCTTTCGGGGATTACAGGCGAGATGATTGTAATGTCGGAAAAAATTGTTGATTGCGATCACTAGACCAACGTGGCAGTCTAAAGTTTTTATCGACACACCAGTTAATTGACAAAAGTGCCAGAGTGCCTGAAATTCAACTGAAATTCGGTTTTGACACGTTTTTTGCCCAGACATTTGGGCGAACCCGACATTCGTCATAGTTGTGTAGTAATGAGCATAGCACCGAATCTTAAAAGCCAAGTGTGACTGGGCAAAAACGATTTGAGTTTTATGTCTGCAAATGCACAGTTATATTTCTGGGAAAAAGCAATTAGCTCTAACACATGTTGCCTGCTTCGTCGGAATACTAATTAATGAACTATAACGAGAGTAATTATTAGATGCTAATTGATTGAAAGTGTTGAATTTTATGATTGAAAATACGAAAAAATTACCGTTTCGATAATTTACGTTATTGTAAAGTGATATTTAAATAATTTAGTTGATTCTTTGAAATGATATTTTTTATTCACTAATATTGAATTATTTTTGTGTGTTATTTTCTTGCATCGCTTTCTGGCATAGTCAATACTATGCCAGAAAGCGATGCCTATGGAAAAAGTCACGCCTACTTTCCATGGGGGGGTAGATTAAACCTACTTACCAGTCACAACTATCTATAACAAATTATTAAAGACGTTACTCCCAGGAGTAACATGTGCAGTTATTAGTATTTCGGTCTCATAACAAATTGCTTCGTTCAGTCATAAAACTAGTCGAATAATCATCGTTATCTTCTTAGCCTTATTCCAAAGTTGGGATCAGCTTCCTAACGAGTCCAGCTGAAAACCAGTATTTAAAATAGAGTGACTGACCAGCTGACCTGCAAAAGCGAAACCCACTTACTAGGCAACACGCTACGCCGTGGTAAGACTGGTTGTCAGGCTAAAACTTTCAAAGACAATATTAGTCATAGAAATTCTTTAACAAACAAGAAATAAATACAAAGTAATTATTGACAGCAGTTGACCAGTTAATATGTTAACCTTGAGTATAGACTACAGTCTATCATTCATTCTAATCATTACCAATCCACTTGCATGGAAACCCGTCCAGCTGACAGTAAGCCACTTTTCCTTTACATTACAATCGATATCTTTTAGTCCGTTACAATGTTCTGTACGATAATGTTTTGTAACAAATATTCTGATAATTTTTTATTTCACTTGAAAAAAAAATCGTTTTGTGTGTGTTTTTTTGGTAAACAAAGACAAAATATTGTGCATAGTCGAAAAGGAAAAAAGTCTTGGTCAAACTAAAACTCGTCCTCGAAATCAAAATCATAATCAAAGCATTTATTTCAAGTAGGCCAGCTAAAGGCACTTTTGAATTGTCGAAACAAAGACAACAATGAAATGTAGCAGATGTACAGTCCCAGTCACAAGGCATAAAAACTGAAAGCACTGTAGTTGCCCATTCCCTAACGTAGATCTCTATGGTCAAGAAACTCCATGGACACTCTTTTAAATCAGAATACTTTTACAAAACCTTGGTTACATCGTTTATGTTGAGATGGTACATTATGTGAGAACTATGTAGCAAGATGTGTCGATATTTTCTTAATTAATTTCTTTTTTTTTCACGTTTATTTTCTTTCTTGATATTACAAAATCCTGCTACACTACGTTGTTAATGACACTTAAGTATCTTAACATTCAAGTTGGTATTGACCCTCGTAGAACTAACATGCACACCTTTTCCTACTTGACTCTACAAGGAAAAAAAACCCGACTAAGTGAGAGCTGGACTCGCACACAGAGGGTTCCATAGCACCAAACAATATAATAACAATATTTTTAACGGTCATTCATTTTATAATTTTACCCACACAGTTATAAACGGTGTAAATATACCCTTAACGAAGCCGAAAGGCACTTGTTCTTCCCGTCTTTGCGATATTTTTTTTGCTCTAGACCATACCTGGGAACCTTCTAGTTACGGAGATATTGGGGGTCAAAGTTTCAACTTTTTCAAAAGTTTTTTTTTAAAATACATGTTTTTAATGTAAGATTTTTACTTTAAACACCCCCACGACCCCCGTACTATTCAATCCATCCATCAGCAAAATGCTTAGTACGTTCCATCGAGTCCCACCGTAAAACGTGATTTTTCACCCCAAAAAAAAACTCGTTTCCCAGCAATAATTTTTGTGTAAAGTTACTTAGTTTGATGTACAAAATACTTGGCTGAAGGATTCGTGAACGGTCTGTTTACACCCTGTATACATTGAATTTTGTGGTGAATAAAATGACTGTGACATACAGACAGACAGACAGACGGACAGGACGAATCTACAAGGGTTTCGTTTTAGTCATTTGGTTACGGTCAATAAAAATGGCTGTATCTAAACTTTTATAGCGACACGACATGTTCCCATATATCGGTTACATTGTTACCTCAGTATAAAGGCGGCATTGTTCTCAAAATAACATGCTTGCTACATTAGTGGTATAATGTGTAACGGCTTTATATGGGAGTGGGATATGGGAGTGGTACGGGTGGTTATGAATTATCTGTGTAATTTTGATGATAGATTTTTTGATAACACTTTTGACTAGATATAGATAACACTGACACTGCAATATAGTTATCTTGCTGCGCCATAATAGGGTCATGTACTCCCTAGTTTTAAGCTTAGCGTGTAAAATTGGTTGCGAACATTGGGCATTAAATAAATAAATAGATGTAGGTATGTGTATATTTTTTTATTGGATTTATCTGTTTTTTTTTTTCAATTTTTATAAATGATGGACATCACCAGGAGGAGCTCGTGGCTAAATAATTACAGCCGCTCGGTTCAATCTTCTGGTTAAACCGCGCTTACCTAGGTTGGTCTGTGGATGGATGACCGCCCATTTCATTCCGAGTTTTCTCCGTGCTTCGGACCCTGGCTGTAGATTTGAAGACCTTTGGCAGTCGTTTCTGGTAGTCAGAGATCCGAAAGTCTGACAACCATTCTTACCAAGGGGTATCGTATTATCCAGTCTAAAATGTGATGAGACTGTCTTGTTAGTCTAGGGGTCGCAATTGCGACTGCTGAGCATGAGGTCCTGGGTTCGATTTCCGAGTCGGCCAAACTGTAATTTGGTTTTCTTTTAGGATTTTTTCAGTAGCAGCTACGGAGTCTGGATCAGAACCTGATTGGTGGCAATCGGCTCACCCTGTATTACATGGGACTTAAACATAACTGACGAAATATGGGTGTACTATTAGGTACACCTCTGCCTAACCCTTCGGGGATTACAGGCGTGATGTTATGTTTTATGTTATTTTTAAAATAGAGAATTTCCGCTACTAAATGCCCCAATTGGCCTAAACACCTTACTCAATGCTAGGACATGCGGAACCGGGTTTCGGTCCTATAGTAAAACCGGTTTTTCCCGGGTTTTACAATGGGACCAAAACCGGATTTCGCATACTCCACGCTAAGTCAACAAAAGCACCTTATCACACGGCTTGCATTTACCATTAAAGATAACAGTTACCCATTAAACGGGTTAAACCACGTTTAGAATGCACTGTTTCGGGTTCAAGTTAATTAAATTAACTACAAACTGCTAATTGGTCGACTGTTTAAGAAAATTAGACGCGGAATTGGGATATTAAGGAAGGTATTGCGTAAGTGGTTAGGATTATCTATATCCAGGAGTAGGAAGATAGGCCAGAATCGGTAATCGAGATGAACTTTACGTAACGTAAATACTTCGATTTTAGGAAATTCTTAAAATAATAAATTATGTAAAAACGAGTATTTTTAATTTAAAAGTCGACTCTGGAATCGTGTTTTTTTTTAGCATGGGAAATCATCAAAACTTGATGATGTCCCATCCTAACCGTCATTTAATGACCCCCCCACTCTGGGCGGAGCAAAAGGGAGTGTCAGACTTGTACTGACTAAAACCCATTCATGCTCCTTCTTGGCCCTTTGTTGTTCGAACAGTCCTGCAGTCAAAGACCTCTGGTTACAAATGCGATTCCAGAGTTCAGGCAGTAGTTTGGTTTCCATGAGGAAACCCCCAGAAGCAGAACCTGGATTCTTGCCCAGTTAACTCGCCTCCTATTGAATGAGAATTTCGGATTATTTCGGGTATTTCTTCTTACCATACTATGCTTTCTAGGAAACACAGGCACGGCGTAAATACAGGCTTTTTAGGTCATGCCATTCCGTGTATATTTTATTCATAAGACTAGCATGCACTAAGGCAACAATAACATTTGTGCTCATGGCCAAAGAGTCCATTCTACATCTTGTTAATCCTTTTCGAAATTTAAATGTTTGTCTAAAAAACATGTTTTTCTACAAACTGCACAACAGCTAACAGAATATTGTGTCCGTTGCGATCAACTTTACAATTTTCTTCGAGAAAATGTAAAAAGTTTTCCAAGCGCAATGATTTTTTGTAATAAACGTGGTAACAATGTATTTCCAAAGATTTCAGTAATAAATAATGACTAGCAAATAAGCAGATTATAAAGTAAGCAGGATATACCAGCTTTTTATTTGAAGAGTCCTTTATGAAGGTGCTCATCCGAGGGAGTAACTACCAACCGCAATACCCTTCATAGTCATAGGTCTCGAGTTCGAACCCAAGGCACGCACCAGCATATGTATAAGTATCAATTGCTTCTGTAAAGGAAAACATCGTGAGGAAACCAGCATGCCTGGGGGATACTTCTCAACGGCATGTAAAGTTAAGTCAGAGGCCTATAGGCGGCATAAAAGCTTTAACACCGGGTTAGGCACTAAGCACACAAAAAATAATGGACCATAACCTTTTCTGTTGTCAAATAGCGTTATTTTATTCCAGGAATTTACGCCATTTTAGCTTCTTCTCTAAAATGGAAATATCCCTGGAATAAATCAGATATTACAAATGTCCATATATGGGGCATTGGCTACTTACCTACCATCTTCCAACCATGGCGCTCAAAATACCTGCATGAGTAAACTACCTGCTTTTACTAATAGAATTTCACAGATAGTTATCCTTGTTTTTCCAAAATATTTGAATGCAAGCCAAATCCGTCAGAATGACATGAAATTCCATCATTTACAATCATTACCATGTCGTATTAGCATCAGTAGAAATTACAATTTATTACTGAAAATAATGATTACTAACGACTGAGTTTTCCTGAAGCTGTCAACGGTAACATTAATGTACACTATTTAAAATCACTATTTCATGTTGTTTCTTTACATATAAACAAGATAAATAAAAGAATATCTGAGTACTAATTACATCAAAAGAAAAAAAAAACAAAAAGTGAATAACACGGCAAAGAACGGTTCTTACTCACGGACTAAGGGTTCCGTACTATCAAAATCTATAATGCCTTGAGAGGAAGACCTCCGGTCAGGGCACAGGAAATTAAAAATAAATGACTACACGCTAAGGCCACCCTCTGCGGGGTCAACAAGCCTTGGACATCGCTAGAGAAGATCAGTAAGGATCAGGCTTGATCTGATCAAACTGAAACCATTACAGTTTACATTCTATTTATTATTTGTTATGATCAATCCCAAAGATACACTATTCTCTGAGAATTACAACTACACACACCACACGTATTATAGTGAAATAGACACAGCTTTTAGACAGACAGATGGATGTACAGACGCCAACACATCAAGCTACCCGAAACTGTCAAATTTTCCCAAATCACATCCAATCAACCTTGAACCTAACGCTTTAGCGATAAAGTTAAAATCTATTAAAGAAATTTGACAGATTGTATAAGCTTGATGTGCTGGCGTCTGTACGAAGAGACAGGCATAGGTAAGTTATTGTGTCCCTTTTTACTATAACTTACGCTGTCAGTGCCGATGCCACGTGTCTTTTACCCTATTTTTTTTCGTATGGGTAGTCATCAAATAAACCGTGGGGGGGCCCACTCTGGGCGGAGCGGAAGGGAGTGTCAGACTTGTACTGACTAAAACCCATCCATGTTCCTTCTTTGCCCTTTGTGTACCTGGGCCACGGTATCTCTTTCGAACAGTCCCGCAGCTTGTCTTTTACTCTTTGGTACGTAGTATTATATTATCTGTGCCTTTGGTTACGGAACCCCAAACATTCACTTCTTTTACAATATTTTATCTATTTTTCTGCAACGGAAAACTCCAAGGATGAGTTAATTAAAGTGCTAGTAATAGCGACAAGGGAGAATGGTGGAAGGGAAGTCTGTACTTATACTCCTGTAGCTTTATCTGTAGGTAGGTATACCGGCCTCGGATGACGTAAAGGTCGTGTAACGCCTTGCAGCGCTGAAGCTTCGCGCTGTAGCGTATGTGTAGCGAAAATAAATACAATTAGAAGGCTGTTTTGTCTTTTCTACACACTGTGTTTGCATTTTTAATCCACCTTTCCTGTCACAGGTTTGCTTGAAGAATTTTTTTTTATGAAATAAGCAGTACCTTTATGCTCTTTTATCTTAAGGTAATGTCGTTTTAAGTAATTTGTGTGCACATAAGTAAATAAATAAAGATATTGTTTTTACGTTACAATTATTTTAAGATAACGAGTCCTTGTGTAATGGCATTTAACGCGTGCTTGAATTCACACATAAATATGCAAGACATATTGGCTAGTCGTTAGGCACTGCTTAAAAAATCCATATACCTCGAAAAAAAAGTACTTACAGTAAAAGTACAGAGTTGGATTTTCAAATTTAAAAGACAACAGTGCGATAATATAATAAATGCCTTTCATTTAGTAAGTTTACTGTAAGTGGAAACTTAAAATCTAGTCAAAAATTAATAAATAAAATCATTTTATTTCGGACAATTAAGAGATTCATAAATACGAACCTTTACTACATAAGGTCAAAACTGTGAATCAGTCAAAAATAGATTTGACAGCAAAAATCAATCAGAACTACTTTTGATAGGTTAGAACTACTTAATAAAATACTAACATTTCTTTAGAAACTTATTAGGTTTACCCTTTATTTATGACCCTATAAACAGTTTTTAGTGATTTAAAACGGTTAATTAAAACTAAGGTGTAGCTTTGTCTTACAAATGAATTCGTTATTAGCTTAAAATATCTCTAAAGCGACATACATCAAAGGCCCCAGAAAAGTATGTACCGAGTGATGCCGTTACTGCATAGATAAACTAAACGCCGGTTATAAATAAATCAAAAGAAAATCCATTTCTCTATTTCAAGCGCGTATCTCTGCCAAATACGCGGGCTGTCTAATCGCCATCTTTAATTATACAGTTCTTTCAAGACTATTTTACCTCTGATAGCAACCCACCGTCTATCTTATTCCAAGGGGAATAAAGCACATTTTGATTTTGATAGTCGTGTTAAATCAAAGGTAAATTATCTATGCAAGGACCGTAAGACTTGTACGTCTGCATCGCAATTTGTCGAAATGTCACTGCAGGCCTATGACGTCAAAATGCAGCTGACGTTCCGAATTCAAGTTTTGATGACAGCTGTCAGTTTGTTTTTTTTATTTTTAGACTGTTCCAGTAGTGAAGAAAAATGGTGGAGTGTGTTTCTTTAATATATTAAGTCGTTTTTCTTGTCTGTCAGTTAGACTGCTTAGTTCTTGTAAAATATCGACACAATGCTTTTCGTTAGGTTTTCACTATCATTCACAGAATTTATTCTGAAAGGTTAATTTAGGGGTATAGTACATTCATAATTATTATTAGTTAAACTTAAATATAATTAAAATAAAAAAAAATATGTTAAATAAAAATGTTTGTTTCGAAAAGCATGAGACTATGCCCACTAGACCGTCCGGCACCGTCGCGTGCCATGCGCGGAGCGTCAACAATAAAATTGTCGGCTAGAATATTTTGCCTGTACCGATACTCTACGTGCATGGCACGGAAGGTGTCGGTCGGTGACGGAACGGTCTAGTGGGCATAGTCTCATACATTGCAATTATTGTTTTTTTTTATATTCATAGCATGATCATGGTATGGTACGGTGTAGTGGGCAGAATAATTTAATGTGGTTGTTTTATTCTGTCGCAAAAACTGTTTTTTATTTATTTAACAATTTATGTACACACTAAATACAGGAAAGAAGAAAGGAACAGAAAATACACACAGGTGATGCTTATTTCTAAAGAAATCTCTTCCAGCATGCCTGTCGTTTGTTTTCAAATTTTTTACTTGATTTTATTTTGATCAAAACGTTGCAAAGTCCTTTGATGTCAAACTGCAGTCGACGTTCGAATTTAACACGCTATTTTAGGGTGGCATTTTGCTAAAAATATACTTACAAAATATTCTTCTGAATGCAAAATTTTAACATTATAAATGAAAAGTCTCTGTCTCACTCTGTCTGTCTATAACTTTTTCATAGCTTTACGAGTAAACGGATTTTCATAGATTTTTAGCATATAGATCACACCTTGATCTAGAGAACCACAGAGATAGTATTACGTTTATTATATTGTATGTATACGTATGGAGTTTATTAAATTAATTAATTTATGTAATAAACTGTTAATGCACATTGCACCAAAGCTATAAGCTCGCCATTGTACCAAATTGTATGCATATTTTGTGTGTAATAAAGAATAAGAATAGGATACTTATATCCCCGTTTCTGTGGTATATTTTCCTACACGCGAGCAAAGCCACGGGCTAAATCTAGTACTAAATACTTACGTAGATTGGTGTTTCAGATTTAATGAGATGTCTATTTGACTCTCAATTTAACGCTATGTCATTCCAGTACGCAAATGACGTCTGGTCTGGACTGAAAGACATTCCAGGTGACATTTGATATTCAACGTGCGTCTGCAAGGATGACATTTTAGTTTTATGGATCTTAAAAGTAATTTACTGAAGTTCATATCTTAAAATAAATGCTGCATTTAATTCGAAATTATGTTTTTATTTTGCGTCAGTACTTACGATGTAAAATGAAATTAGCAAAATAAATATAAAAATACAGAAAGTAAATTTTTCTACAGCAATTTTAATTTCACTAAAACTTAATTATGTGTATGTAGATGCGTTTAGTTTAGTATCATCCGCCTATTATGTTACCACTGTTGGGACACAAACCTGCACTCTATGAAAGAAATAAATAAAAAGTATTTATTTGACTCACGCAGCACAAAAAAATAAAACAATATTAAATAGAAAGAAAACAACCAAAAAATAAAAAAAAGTATGATATACTATAAAGCTACGCGTATCTCAGCAGGGTGATGTAACATTAAAAAAAAAATGTCTATAAGAGGCAGTGGGTTGTTCTGCCAGGGCTGCGGGACTGTTCGAAAGAGATACCGCGGCCCTGAAATACAAAGGGCAAAGAAGGAACATGGATGGGTTTTAGTCAGTACCAGTCTGACACTCCCTTTCGCTCCGCCCAGAGTGGGGGGGGGGGGGTTCATTTGATGATATCCCACCCGAAAAAAAAAAAAACGCAGTGGGTTGATTTGTATGGCTGTACACAACAAAGATATTGATTGATTTTAATCCATCTCGCAGGCCCAGTGCGGGCTAGTAGATGTCGATATCTTTGAATTTTGGTTTTAGAACATGCCGGTTTCCTCACAATGTTTTTAGCACATTCCATCATCATTGTCCTACCCTTATCCTAATTAATTTGGAGTCGAAGCAGCATGTCTTCTTCAGAGAAGTATGGAATTTCTCTACTACTCGTCGTCTAATCAGGCACTTCCTTTCTTGCCACAACATGTTTTCAGCACGTTTACTGACCCGAATTGAACCAATTTTATTCACACAACGCGGAAGAACTATGTATGTATGTATCTGTTATACAATAGTAGATGTAGATCAAATATTTGTCGCTAGCGACACACGCACGACTCGTGGCGTAGAAGCTACACCTTCAGCCACTGTGCCAATTATCAAAACAATACATTATTTTCTTTCTGTGAAAACATAAGACGATTTGAGAACATTGTTTTAAATAATACTGACTTTACTTGGGCATTTTCCTTCATTATCAGGTAACATTTATTTATTTTATCTGAAACTGAATCATTTTATCTTAATACTTCCAAGTATTAAGATAACATGATTCAACCTTTTATTCTTAATGGTATTTAATTACTGCTTTTCCGGACGCTATAAAACGGGCCTGCTACAGAAAAACTACAAATAAATATCCAGAAATCGGTACCGGCATTAAAGCGATTGGTCTTGCAAAATTCTATCGTCATTTCTTTATATCACTCATTTTATCTTGTGACTAGCTCATTGTTGCCCGCGATCTTCGTACGCGTGAAATTATTATAAAAATATTACTTCCTAATTTAATTGGATTTTGTTAACAATTTTATCTAAGTTACTGCTTATAACATTAGCTATCTGCCAGTAATAGTCCCGTCAAAATCGGTCCAGCCGTTTCGGAGATAAGCTGGAACAAACAGACGTACAAAAATTAAAAAGTAAAGATTTTTTATTATAGACACTTTATTTTTATTTATTTGTGTAGATATAGATCTATAGATTAATTGTGTATACTAAACCCATAACGAAAGATAGATGGACTGTGTAAAGGATGATATGGCAAGAAAGGAGATGTCTGTTGAAATGACGAATAATAGAGAAGAATGGAAGAAGAAGAAGACATGCTCCGTCTACCCCAATTAAATTGTGGTAAAGGCAAGATAATGATGACTGTGTAAAGGATGATACGGCAAGAAAGGAGGTGTCTGAGGCGATGACGAGTAATAGAGACGTATGGAAGAAGAAGACATGATGCGCCGACCCCAAATGAATTGACAAGAGAATGATGGCCAAACACATAAGAAAACACCCAAATATTCCACTTGATACTTACAAACACCAAACTACCATATCGATTGAAACCGATCACAATCGCGTGTGAGAGTCTACCGGCCGCCGTGAATAAAATTAAAGCCGACCTCAAAAGCGACCGAAACGTGCCAATCGTAAATAATGGCCGACGAAACAATAAACAGCGTATTTTAATAGCTATTATAAAACATTGCCACTTCACCTTACAACGTTGATTTGGTTTTTGAATAACGGTGACTTGATTTTTATGGACCTAGGTACAGTTCTTTCACTGTTATTTTGCCTTTGACATCGACATTCCAAAAGGAACCTTATTACTACAAGAATAAAGATAATACTTTAATTTTGACAGACTTGTCAGTGTCAAATCACCGTTACAGTTCTTTGGCAGTTAATTTACCTGTGATTTGGTTTCACTGTCAAAATGCAAAATGTTGTGCAGGATATGCCGCGTTTCCTTACTTGCGTGGTAAGGAGGTGTGGCATATCCTGCAGAGAGTCTCCACACTATAAAACGAATTGTAAAAGAACCGTAAAAATTCTTCTGTAAAACTTTTGACATAGCGATGAAACAACATACATACATAATGTCACGCCTTTTTCCCATTGGGTTAGGCAGAAACACAGAACGCCATCTGCTACGATCCTTACATATTCCTTTTGTCTCGTCAACGTTCATACATCTGATCGTTTACAGTGATATAGTGAAGTACTAATTAATATGACTCTCTTATGTAATTCCAGAGTATCGAGTTATTTCTCAGACAAATTCCATTAGGACTGTCGGGATAAAAGCGTTCATACACATCGCTACAGTACCTGATGATCTAAGGCTCAGGCCAAACGAGCGTAATTTTTTGAGATGTGAGTCGCGTAAAATGAGTCGCAGAATTTACGCTGCATTCGGTTTGGTACTAAAGTCCCAGTTTACTAAGTTCGGTTTCATAGTAAAGTTGCGTCGCCGTATTGTACAAACAGCACTTTAGTATGAAACCGAATGCAGCGTAAATTCTGCGACTGATTTTACGCGACTCACAGCTCAAAAAATAACGCTCGTTTGACCTCACCCTAAGTATGTGGAAAGGACAGATGGACTTTTACATTTACTTATGGACTTTTACATTTACTTACATTTACTAAGTACGGATTAGTTTTTGAAGTTTCTAATGCAGAGATAGGTATACTGTGGTTTAGTCTGCGGTCAACCAGTATCCAGGATTATTCTCTTTATACAACTTCAAATGGATAAAATCCCTGGATTTGAGATTCCAGTCATAGCATGCATTCATTTAATAATTATACTGAGCTTTGACGAAGATTTAAATTGTTAGATTTATCTCACTGTACAATCACCAGCATTAATATGTATATGTTACGGCTAATAGCCGAAGTGTGGCTACATCTAGTTTTAGCCGGGTACAACTAGGTGCAGCCGGTTAAACTTAGATGTATCCTAGTTATCTTCGGTTAGAACATGCAACCAATTCGGATGTAGCGCTCGCTCGGCTCGCGCGCGTTTGGCACAGTTCTTACCTAACCTAATCCATTTGGTCGGTATGTTCTAGCAATAAAAAAGGTTACACAACTGTTACCGGCCGCACCTAGGTATAGCCGGCTAGTACTAGGTGTAACTGTGTGTAGGTTTTAGCCGTAACATATACTTACACGAAAAAAAAAAAAAGTGACCTTGTGACTTTTGTCGTAATAGAGTGAATCTTACGATTTAAATCTTCGGAACTCCGTAACCTCCACTCCGAAGGCAAAACTATCATAGTTTTATGGTGTCACCGTGAATGTGTCGTAATATCGTGCGATATTCCCGAACCTTTACTGTACGACACGATGGGTACTTGTCACTGTTTTTATCTTTCCTTTATTTTATTTCACGTGAGTTTTATTAGTTTTACCGTATCACCCACAGAGCACAGAATTGTCGGTAGCTTTTGGAGATAGTAGAACACATAAACACACAATTCGTACTGAAGATGCAGTTTTTTTTTTGGTTTTTTAGTGATTCAGTTACTATTCGTCATTTGTGTCGTAGTGTGAGTTATGGTACGGTCAAACTGAGCAGACCACTGTGGTCTGGCTGTGGACATAATTATAACATCACGGCTGTAATCCCCTAAGGTTTAGGCAGAGGCGTACCTAATAGTACACCCACATTTCGCCAGTTACGTTTAAGTCCCATGTAATAAGGGGCGAGCCTATTGGCATTAACCGGGTGCAAATCCAGACTCCGTGGCTGCTACTGAGAAATTTTTGAAGGAAAAATCCAATAACACTTTGCTTGACCTGGGAATCGAACCTAGGACCTCATGCTCAGCAGTCGCGCTTGCGACCACTATACCAACGAAGCAGTCACAGATATTTCAATACATTAGTAAGTCCAGTTCGCTCGGTTTAAATAAATGATGATATGCTTCTAACAGCGGCCGCCATTGCGTCTCCGTGGTCTGGTGTCATCAAAACATTTTCTATCGGTTTATTCGGTAAATTGACTTTTTTAGGGTTCCGTTCCCGGATGGTAACCAACGGGACCCTATTACTAAGCCTTCGCTGTCCGACAGACGGACGAATGGACAGACAGACATCTATCCGTCCGTCCATCTGTCTGTTGGCGGACTGTAGCTCATGATCCGTAATGGTAGACAGTTCCTTGTAATTTGTATGTATTTTCTTGCAAATAAACATTTTCGATTTGATTTGAAAATTTCACAGAATGTGTATATCTGTACTGCGATGGTACGGAACCCTTCATGCGCGACTCTGACTCGTACTTGGCCGGGTTTTGTATGTTTTCTAGTTCCAGCACTGTTTCGGGAAAGCTCATGTACTGGTAGATGTGGTTTATTGAATAAGGTAGCGAGGGCTGTATGCCTAAGCTGCAAAGGACATAGCTGGATTTTTTCAAACGCTTATAATTTTTCAAGCTAATAAAGTTCTTAAAAAAAAAAATCTTTTTGTGACATTTCCAAAAACGTATGCCTACATAAATCTGTTTTCTTATCTCCTGTCTGTTCTAGGACATAAAGCAATAAAGTCCTAGACTGAATCTCAGACCGACAGCCGAAGGGTAAGCCCGCACATTTACAAATCTTCAGGGATTTTGAAGGATCCAATTTGACCTTTCCATATTTTGGGTAGATTTTCGGTATTTATAGTTGTGTATCGATAGGTTTATTTATTTTGGTATTATTTAGGATAATCTTAAGGATAGAGGATCCTGTGGATGTCTTGTATAGAAATAATTTCGATCAAACAAAAATGATATTGATCACACATATTAGGTACAGGTGTGCCCCTGTTTGAACCCCACATTTCGCTAGTTTTTTTTAAGGCTCAGGTAGGGAAGTAGACCCCAAATGAATTGGGATAAGGGCAAGAGAATGATGGTGATGGTGTAGGGAAGTAGAGTAAAATTGGTGATGGCATCTGTAAAACCGGCACATAGCTGCTGTGTCCCAAGTACAGTCATTGATCAGATTGGATCTAAGCTATAGGCATGACGTCTATAGTGAACTTGCCTGGGCGACCGAGCTCTGCTCGTGGAAAAATCGAGAAAACTTTTCACAGAGATGAGACCGAGCTAGATCGATATTTTACCTCCGTAGACCTCTGAATTGCAACTTTCATTGACATCATTAGAGCCGTTGTTTAGAACGTGATTACAAATATATATATATTATGTACAGAATATTGTTATTATTATGACTAATAAGTTTTGAAATGGACTTGTTTATTTTTTAAATAACGAATGTATGAAAATGAAAACCCACGGAGGTCAGTGTACCTTTTCATCCAATGTCCGACCCCTCGTTTTCAGGCACCAATCTTACTTTTTTCAGTATTTTTTTATTTTGCACCTGCTCCTTTGACGTCCATTTTCCTTTTTCGATATTTCTTTTTTTTTTGTATTCAATATTTTTCAAGAATTCATGCATGAATGATTCTGTAGATATCAATATTTTCTATTTCTATTTTTCTCTTTCGAGTCACGTTTAGTATTTGACGTAGTTTTATTACAGCTATATAAAAAAAGGCACAAAACGATTATTTACTTCGTTGCTTCATTTGAAATCCTCCGATTTATAAACTCTTTGTATAAATAAACGCCCAGACGGACAAAGCTGTTAACAGTGTTGTGTTTGGCTCAAAAATAAAATGACGAATTCTAATATATTTTACAGCTCCGTAAAAACTTTGAGATACATTGGCATTAAGGAAATTACCGTTTATTGACACAGCTTTGATGAAATAAAAAGGTTTTTCATTGATCTATAAAATGGGGTTAGAATTAAAAGTTCAGTCGGCGTTTAAATTATTATTTTATGCTAAAATAATAACTCGTCACTCATCGTCATCTGCATAGTCGATTTTCTAAATAATCAGATGTTGCATTAATATTATGATTATATCGACTGTCATCGACCTCTGTAACCTCTGCCACCAGGTTGAAGCTTTGGAGATTGAGATTTGGACTGACGGCAACCATCATCATCTGCCTAGTCTTTCATTTATTTAAACTTCACGTACAAGAGTGGTACTTAGGTCGATTAATGCCACAAGGCATTCTCTACCAGTCAACCTTTGGGTCAAATAGGACAGTGATAGAGTACAAAAAAAATAATAAGAAAAATATAATTTTGTTAACTTAAATCGATTCAGGTACACTCTTCTTTTTCCAATTATGTTGGGGTCGGCTTCCAGTCTAATCGGATGCAGCGGAATATCCAGTATTTTACATGGAGGGACTGCCTATGTGACGTTTGCAACCCAGTTAGTACTAGGTAATATGATACCCCTTGGTAAGACTGGTTGTCAGACTTTCGGGCCACTGACTACCTGTAATGGCTGTCAAAGATCTACAAATGACAGCCAGGACTAACGGCTTAACGTGCCACAGAGAAAACTCGGTATGTAATGGGTGGTCACCCATCCACGAACCAACCTTGGCAAGCGGTGTTTATTCTAAAGATTTAGCCAACTCCTCGAGCATGACTTTAAGCAAGCGTGTAAAAGATGTTAATTACATTTTATTTTTAGATTTACCCAGTATCGAAAACCAACGTCGTTGGATCGGTTCTCTAATGATTTTTCATGTTTTATTCATTTTTTGTTCAGTCGTTTCGCTTCAATTGAAATGATGATTTTCGCGAACACTACTTACATAAATCTGCATGTACCGATTCTATGTACTGACGATCGTACGTTAACCTGGCAGTCACGTAAACTGACCGATCCCATAAGTCATAAGTACCTATGTATATACAGGATGTGCAAGATTCACTCACCCGCTGTTTACAATACACAGACTGCAGAACTGACGAGTATTGTGGTGTTTCGAAATGCAAATCATAGCAGATAACTCTATGTACTCGTATGTGTTGGTATTTAGAAGGTATTTAACAATGTAGATACTGAATATAGAATATTTTGTTCTTCTCTTCTATCAGCACATGATGCTAGACGGACATTCATGGCATTTCTTTCGTTAATTAAAAAATAATAAAAAGCTGTCCGTACGCTGCGCTCAAAAACAGGGGGTATTCCTCAAAGCGCAACTATTAGTTGCGCTCATAAACTCAAATTAAAAATATGAATTTATTAATTCTACAAAGACCGAGCATGAATGAAAAAAATGAATGAAACCATCATAACACTCTATTTTTTTCATCCTGGTTGCGCTTTGAGGAATAAACATATAAGGTGAGATGAATAAATAAATGAAATATGTATAATCTAAGTTAAGTTATAACTTAAGTTTAGTTGTAGAAAACAAATAAGTGTAGTTTATATTTATTTTTCAAAATTTTTATATTGTTTATACGAAGGTCAGAGTAAATATAGGTTATTTTAATTTTAATTTATTTATTTATTTAATAGTTGGTACATTTATTGTTATATCATGTTCATTGAAAAATAAATATAGGATCTGTAATAGCGTCATACGGGTGTATTTGGAAGTGCACCCAATATTGACATGATCAACATTTAGTGAACTAGAAATAGACGACGTAGTACGAATATTTTTTAAAACTATTCAATTTTAATAAAACAGTCGTATTTTACGGATCTGGGACATTTGCGCGAAAGACATATGCGCGAAGGACACTTCCGCGAACCCACTCGCGCGAAAAGACATATGCGCGCATGGACTTTTGGGCGATTAGACTTTTGCGCGAATGGACTTTTGCGCCCATAGACACTTACGCGCATAGACACATGCGCGCAAAGACACTTCCGCGACTAGATTTACTCGCGACTGGCTACGGTTAATCTATAGAGTAAACATAACATCATATTATTTCTTATTTTCAATGAGATAGAGCGAGAGAAGTGGCAACACTGCCCGAGAGACGTGTCACATTATTTTTTCGTATCTACCATGAATAGTGTTGCCAGATATAATTATTGTTTAATGGATTTACAACACCGATTTTGAACAAAATCATTTTACTCTCTGTTCAAGCTTTTGGGTTTCATTAATGTCGATTTTTAAGGTCATTCAGTTGTTTTAATGTCTATTATGACAAATGTATATTGATGTATAGAACATTCTTGTTACTTTGTACAAAAAAGATTAATCAATCGATTTCGATTTAGAAGAACCTCAGTGTTATGTTTACTCTACAGCTAACCTAACCTAACCATTCGCGCATAAGTCCGTTCGCGCATGTGTCTTTGTGCGTAAATGTCCATTCGCGCATAAGTCCATTCGCTCAAGTGTCTATGCGCGCAACTATCTATGCGCCCAAAGGTCCATTCGCGCAAAACTCTAATCGCCCAAAAGTCCATGCGCGCATATGTCTTTTCGCGCATGTGGATTCGCGCAAGTGTCCTTCGCGCAAATGTCTTTCGCGCTAGTGTCCTGATACCGTATTTTACTGCCTCAGTGTCCTTTTTTGGTCTAGTGGCCGCAAGCACTTGCTGAGCATGAGGCCTAAGATTCGATACCTGAGTCGGCCGAATGTGTTATTCACTTTTGACACCAGGAATTTCTGAGTTTCCACCCGAAGTCAGGATTTGTGCTGGGTTGATGGCAATAGGCTCGCCCCATTACACGGGACTTCAGTATAACTGGAGAAATATGGGTATCTATATAATAGACTAAATATACTTTTGTCTAATCGTACAGTGATGTTGCCGTATTTACTTATCAACACAGACGCTGGTCAGAGGCTTTGAGCACAATAACGGTGGGCGTGTCAGTTTGTATCAAGTCTCACTCTTGGAAATTGTTTTCAAGCGCATAGTTACTACATAACATAACCTGTACCTACCTGAATATGTTACGTTTAAGTCCCTTATAATAGGGGGCAAGCCTATTGTCATCAACCGGGCACAAATCCAGACTCCGTGGCTGAGAAATTCTTAATAACACTTTGCCCGACCCGGGAATTGAACCCAGCACCTCATGCTCAGCAGTCGCGCTTGCGCCCAGTCAACCAACGAGGCATTTACATAAATATAACAACTACAGTTTGGTATACAAACTAACTCCAGACACCACAGTTCAGTTTACTTCAGGAGCTCACAAAGCGGTGCAAGCTCGAGGTAAACACAACGTCAGAGTATGAATCATACAACGTAAATAATTGCAATGTAGTATAGTGCTCTGTTGGCTGCAAATAGACTTACGTGAAACGTAGATCGAAAGGGAATTAGGTATTCAATAGTTTATTTACTTCACTGATCAAATAAATTAGATACTAGATTATTTGTTCGTGAGTGATAGTGTCCGTTGACAGAGGAAATTAACTGATGATGATATTCTCATTATTATCATTTTAAAGTTTATTATGTATTTTAAAGTAGTTTTAGGCGCGAATTACACAGAACGCCGCTTGAGTGTAATTCACAGCACGTCGCCTACGTAAATTTTGTATGAAATCATTTTGAAGCGGCATCATGCCTGCGCCGCGCCTTCACCTTACGTCTTTTCTGTGTAATTCGCGCCTTATGAATTCTTCTTAGCCTGTCATCGCAATCTAAATTGAATTTAGCGACAGATATGGCACCTTCAGTAGCGTCTATCAGCTCATGTAACGTACAGACAGAATAGTTAGGTAGGACGCGATATTAATTTCCACATTGTTTGTGGAAGAGAGTCATGACTGACTGTCTGATTAAAAAACCATCATGTTCTGCGTAAAGTTGACTGACTCTTTGGTACTTATTATAACTAGAAGACGGGATATTTACCATGTTTATTGTTTTCTTTGAGTTCCCGATATTTCGGCGCTGTTGCAAGCACCATGATCACGGATAAACTGAAGTTATCTGGTGTCTTCAGTTATATATATATAATAATTTTAGTGACCATGAAAGTTTAAAATCTTTGGTACTTGTCGCAAAAGTTGTCAGCACCACTGTTGAACGTGCGGGCCAGAATTTAAGCCTAGGGAAAAAGTTCGTGTGTGCAAAAATGGCGTCAAAAGTTTAATCATTAGTAGTATCTTCTTTCTTTAAGTAATATAACATCATACTTTCAAAAGAGTTAAGCAAAACATGACCTATGGACCTTTACATAGAGTTTGTTAAAGTAACCGCTAAAATAAATGAAACCAGTTTAGTGTGACGTCAGCCACATAATTTCAGACAGACAGACGGACCGGAATTCCCATTCATACGTGTTTCCTTCGCAGGCTTCCGGCCTAGATTTTTGTCGCGCATGGCGGCGTTCCGTCTGACATGTCTTATTGAAAATTAAGTCATGACAGAATTTCATTACGTTAAGGCCACATAGCTTTTAAAGAATGAAAGACAAACATGCTGAGTTGTTTGTTTCCTCATTTTTTTTTTTCGTATGGAGAATCATCAAATGACCCCCCCCACTCCGGGTGGAGCGGAAGGGAGTGTCAGACTTGTACTGACTAAAATCCATCCATGTTCCTTCTTTGCCCTTTGTGTTCCAGGGCCACGGTGTCTCTTTCGAATAGTCCCGCAGCCATTTTTAGATACTTAAAAGTAACTTATTTAGTGTTCACAGTAGGAACTCCTGTTTAAACTTAAACTAAGTTTACTAAATATGGTTAGGTTTAAAGTGGGTGGGTGGGTTAGCAGTGATAGCTTAGTGGTGTGACCGTCGGACTGACAAGTCATAGGACTCGAGTTCGAACCCAAGTCACCTCTTATTTTTCGGATTCATGTGCGTATTGTATAATTATCACTTGCTTCGGTGAAGGAAAACATCGTGAGTAAACCAGCATGCCTGAGAGATATTTCTCGACGGCATGTAAACCCAAGTCAGAGACCCATGGGCAGCATAAAAATTCTGACACCAGGTTAGGCACTAACCACACGAAAAGACAAAGAAGCTGATAAATATAGTTTTTATTATATTACATGTCAATTCATAGCTAAACCGATTCAAATTACGATGTAATATAAAAACCTAGAAAACGAAGTCAACTTGAAAGAAAGCTTTTGTCCATGTTATCATCGTCGAGTTACGCAAGGGCGAAAATAATCCTACGGGCACAAATCCAGCCATTGGTCTACCTGGGTTACAAATTTTATCCAGATCCGTTCACCCGTTAAGGCGTGCAAATGTAACAGACAAACAGTTACATTCAGAGGTGTTTCCGCGTTAATATAATGAGTAAAGATTTACGTCTGTGTAGTTTTGTTTAAAGTATGATTTACAAAAAATACAACAGCTTGGGTGGCCCACCTGTAAGCCCCAGCTGTTCTGTAAAAACGTATTACTATTTAATACACTTCATTCATTTTGCTCGCTGCGAGACGTCAGTGTGTGTGCCAAAATTCTGTTTTCACTTTGAGTTTCGCTCAGAAATGAACTTGACAGTGAGATTCCGCAGAATAGGAGTGCGTCGCCAAAAGATGAATTGTTTGGAAAATAATAAAGTATACTTATAGAACTGTACTTTATTTTATTCAATTTAATATCTTATTTAATACTTTTTAAGTTACAAGGCCGGACAGTAAGTTGGTTCGAGCCCAGGCAGGCGCACTATACTTCGTGTAATTTATTTCATCGTGTCCGTGTGGCGTGTCCTAGAACCAAAAACTCGAAGACATGTGACATCTACCAACCCGCACTGTGCCCGCGTGGTGGATTCCATTCCCTTTCATAGAGAGGAGGCCTGTGTCCCAGCAGTGGGAACATTATAAGCTGATTGTGTTAAGTTACAAAGACATTTACATAATTATACTTATGATGGAATGGGACGTATTAAATTCTAATCTACTTAGTTACAAACTGGTTGCTGTCAGTTCAAGTGTAACGTGAGAATTGTGTCTCACTGAGTCTCAAGACCTTTGTAAGATAACTTAATATTCATGAAAAAAAAAACAACCTTAACTGTATAAAGTCAAGGAGTGCGATTTTATTGGTCTCAAGTGTACATCGCGATGATGGACATTCTCAATTAAGTAATTCGTCATAGCATAGCTTCTGATTCATGTAAGTCGTACTTTCAAACTCGTAATTGTAAACTTTAAGGTTTAGTAAGACAGTCGTATATTTGATGTCTGTTCACGTAGTCCACATGGGCCGATGCCTGCCAGGGCTGCGGGACTGTTCGAAAGAGATACCGTGGCCCTGGAACAGAAAGGGTAAAGAAGGAACATGGATGGGTTTTAGTCAGTACAAGTCTGACACTCCCTTCCGCTCCGCCCAGAGTATGGGGGGGGAGGGGTCATTTTATGATTTCCCATCCGAAAAAAAAAAAAAAAATGTCTGTTTTACTTAGTGTGGCGAGTAGGCAAGTCAACTCGCACACTAGAACGCAGCACCAAAAATCACGCCACCTTTTAAGCCCCGCCTCTGTGGTAAGGATCTCAACTAGGTGTGCGTAGCGAGGCGCACACTCGGACGACCGGCGCCCGCGATTCCTTTGTCTCGGATGTCGACGCATACACGGAGGCCGTTCACGACGACGTTGACGTAGTTTGTTTACTTGGGAGTATAAATGTTGGTGTCTTGATGGGACTGATACTCTTTCTGCTTTGTTCGCCCGCTTATAAAATTGTTATTTGCCTAAATTATAAGTTCATATTATTAAGCTTATTCGCCTTTTACTATCGGTCATCTGCATCCCGACAAGTACCTACCTACCTGCTTACCAACTTGCTAGTGCTCGCACAGTAAGTGGCCCAGTTAGCGTTCACTATCACACACGCACGGCCACTTCACTTAGTTTCAAACATAATCTTAAAATATTTCATAATGATAGCCTTTTCTTGTTTTCGTATTATTTTCCTGAATAAAATGAACGCAAATTGTATTAAGAAAACAAGTCTTTAAATGATGGTAATAGTTGCCAACTGAGACTCATTATCGTTTAAAATATATATTATTGTTTAAAATATCTTAAAATCTGATAACCCTATAAATGTCACATAAATATAATGTCCAGCACTAGAGCATTATGTTAAAGCTAAATGTTTAGTTTAATGGGGCACAAATCTTCTTCGAGGAGCTCGTGGCTAAATAATAACAGCCGCTCGGGTCGATCGTTAGGTTAAGCCGTGTTTGCCTAGGTTAGTCTGTAGATGGGTGATAACCCATTACATACCGAGTTTCTTCCGTGCCTCGGAAAGAACGTTAAGCCGTTGGTCCCGGGTGTCATTCGTAGATCTTTGACAGTCGTTACAGGTAGTCGGTGGCCCAAAAATTCTGACAACCAGTCTTACCAAGGGGTATCGTATTATCCAGAACGCAGTGTCGCCCCCCCATGTAAAATACCGGTATTTAGCTGCATCCGGTTAGACTGGAAGCCGACACCAATGTAGTTGGGAAAAGACTAGGCAGATGATGGTACAACTGGACAGACTACTTCGTTAGTCTAGTGGGCGCAAACGTGACTGCTGAGCATGAGGTCGGGCAAAGTGCAATTGAGTTTTTCCATTATGAATTTCACCACGGATTCTGGATTTTTGCCCGGTTGATGTCCCCTATAACATAGGGATGAGACTTAAACATTACTGGCAAAATGAGTATGCACACCTCTGCCCAATCCTTTGGGAATAACAAGCGTGATGTTATGTTACAACAGGTACAAATAATATTCGGATGTCATCTCTAAATGTATTCGTGATGCACTCAATAAAACATTGCGTCAATGCAGTAAATCATTATTGTGTAAATAAACATCGTTATTATGCTCTATTAAATGGTTTGTTATTGTCGTTATTATATGGACCAGCCTGTTTTCACGAACACGAGGCGACACTTAAAGGTAGTGCCTAAATTAAAGCTCAATGTTATTAGATGAGTGCATTGCTTGAGGAGTGAACGGGCGCTGTCAGTTGTGACTGGTCATCTCTTGGTTGCCACGGCGTATTTGAATTAATCATTTTATTTTTTATTTGTTGTTTTTTTGTTTTTACTATGGACACTTTTAACGTGCACATCTTGCTACATCGTTCTCACATAATGTACCATCTCAACATGAATGATGTAACAAAGGTTTTGTAAAAATATTCTGATTTTTAAGAGTATCCATGGAGTTTCTTGCCCGTTCTTCTCCATAGAGATCTACGTTAGGGAATGGGCAACTACAGTACTTTCACAGTTATTGTGCCTTGTGACTGGGACTGTAGCTATATTTCATAGTGGTCTTTGTTTTGACAATTTCAAAATGCCTGAAACTGGGCCTACTTGAAATAAATGCTTTGATTTGATTGATTGATATGATAGAAAAAAGAGTATAATAGCGTGACGGTTGACAGGGGAAAATGGAAGAAAAAAACGTGGTGCACTAACCCCGCAGGCATGGATGTGTCTCGCAGCATAGTGCCTCGTTGGTCTAGTGGTCCTAAGCGCTGACTGCTGAGTATGAGGTACTGAGTTCGATTCCCGGGTCGGCCAAAGTGTTATTGGGTTTTTCGATCAAGAATTTCTCAGTAGCAGCCACGGAGTCTGGATTTGTGCCTCCTACCACATGGGACTTAAACATAACTGGTGAAATGTAAGTGTACCTACTATTAGGTATACCTCTGCTTAATCCTTCGGGGATTACAGGCGTGATGTTATGTTACTTGGGGTTTGTGCAGCATGTTTTTTCTTAAAGGGCTGGAAGATGATGATCATGGATTTTTTACGATCAGAACGAGGACCTGAAAGTCCATCAGTGGAGTCATCATCAAATGCCGAACCTTATCCCAACTATGTTGGGGTCGTCTTCCAGTCTTACCGGCATTTGAATGGGTACCAGTACCCATTCAAATGCAAAAAAGAAAAGTTACAAGTTCCCAGGTATGGTCTAGAACAAAAAAAATAATCGCAATGACGGGGAGAACAAATGCCTTTCGGCTTCGTTAACGGTCTTGTTAAACCCTTTATAATTGACAAACGGATCCAACAGTTCAGCGCGCTTTCCGATACAGCAATAAATAGTCACCCGTCCACAAACCAACCTCGGCAAGAGTTGCTTAACCTTTAAGTTCAACCCATGCGTCTGTTATTATTTAGCCACGAGCCCCTACTATAAACCTACGTATTACTAATTAACTCGATCGTAACTCACGCTAACAACATAACTTCGCATCTGACTCACTGGCGTGATAAACAGCTGATGTTCCTTGTTCGATCCAATGCGCTACTAAATCGGACTGTGTATAGCGAGTTTTACGTATGTAAACACTTTGTGTTAGAACAATATACTGAGTGGTTTTGAGTGGGGAAGAATTGGGTAAGTGGTCTGTTGAGTGGACAGGACGGTTCCGTAGCTGTTTTTTTTATTTCCCCTATCATATTGTACCACGAATTGAAAAGTAAACATTGCTAACCTAACCAACCTTCTGAATAGCTTATCTTTTATCCACGTCATGAGGTAAAATAATATTCGGATATTGTTCAGATTCAGGAGCTCGTGGCTAAAATAATAAAAGCCGTTCGGGTCGAACTTTAGGTTAAGCCGTGCCTGCCTAGGTTGGTCTGTGAATGGGTGACCACCCATTTCATACCGAGTTTCCTCCGTGCCTCAGAAAGCACGTTAAGTCTTTGGTCCCGGCTGTCATTTCTAGATCTTTGACAGTCGTTACAGGTAGTCAGTAGGCCAAAAAGTCTGACAGTCTTACCAAGGGGTATCGTATTACCCAGTACTAACTGGGTTGTGGGGGTCAGGTAGGCAGTCGCTCCATATAAAATATTGGTATTCAGCTGCATCCGGTTAGACTGGAAGCCGACCTCGAGATTCGAATATTATTTTATCTCACGACGTGATCTCGTTGGTCTGGTCGCAAGCGCCACTGCTGAGCATGAGGTCTTGGGTTCGATTCTCGGATCAGGTAAAGTAAAGTGTTATTGGGTTTCTCCATTTATAGGAATTTTTCCACATTTCACCATGGATCTCTAAAAAGTAAAACATTCGGAAGACGCGATACGTAGCGTCTTCCTGTTCTACGAATTATTAATATATTTAACTAAGAACACATTCTTTTATCTTATTCACCTTTGAAGTTTTATCGGCCATGTTATTAATATGAGGGATATGACGTCATCGACAGAATTAGTAATTTCTCTCCTTTTAAAGAGATCAAAGGAAAACTGAAGGTGTTTTCTTTATGATGAAAAATGGTCGATTTGTGAGATAGTTTTAATTTTATAGCAACAAAAGACTTATTGGCTTAATTTGTTGAATAGTTCGTAATAGTTATAGTAATTTTCGACACCGAGGTCTCTTGCTTTCGATTCCTAAGCCGGGCAGTGTTATTGGGTTTTTCCATTAGGAATTTCTCATTAGTAGCCACGAAGTTTGAATTCGTGCAGTTGATGGCAGAAGGCTCGCCCCTTATTACAATGGGAATTAAATATAACTGGCGAAATGTGGGTGCACTATGAGGTACACCTCTGACTAACTCTTCGGGATTACAGGCGTGATATTATGTATGTATAAAGATAGAGCTTTGGTTGCCACACTTGCTTACAGTCACCCAGAGAGTACCCAAAGAGTGTCCATGGAGTTTCTTGCCCATTCTTCTCCATAGAGATCTACGCTTTGGAATGTGCAACTGCAGTACTTTCTCAAGTTATTATGTCTTGTGACTGTGACTGTAGCTTCGCTTCTTTTTGTTTTTTTGACATTCAAAAGTGCTTGTGATGGTCTAATTAAAATAAATGCTTTGTCTTTGACACAGAAAAACAAATTCACATCAAAATTGCAATTCACCATACTCCAAGACATCCCATCTATTCCTTTCGTCCCACACTGAGCATATCAAAAACTTGGCAATAAGACCCGACAGTAATCACCACATCACCAGTCGCCCATTATAAACGCTAACACATGGCGATTACTCTGCTGAGTAATTAAAATTCTTACAACGAGGAAATGCTTCCTTTGATAAATAAACTAAGATGAACCATTAATTTTCAAGTGACGTAAATGACTTCCAGCACACTGAAATTTCAACTGTATGTTTCTAAAGTGAGAGTTGAAATTCGGTTGTTGTCTTCAAGGGCTTTCCTTGGTATTCGAAAAGTGAAGTAAATGAATTCGAACACACACTGGAAATTCAACTGTTTACTTCAATAGATAGAGTTGAATTTCGGTTGGTGTGCGAGAGAAGCCTTGGCCTTGCAAGAAAATGGAGTAATGAAAACATATGGCGTTATATTGCGCGCGTTAACGCTCGTTTTATTATAGAAAGTTTTGAAATTACACGTGTTTCGGGTGACATTAATTTTGTTGTATTGATTGGGGTAATTGCGTCACCAGGTGATTGTTGATAATGTTGGTTCGTTTCTCCATAGAATTTTGATGTTATTGTTGAGAGCAGAGGTAGCCCAGCTCAGTGGCCAGGGTTCATATTTACGTAATTAATTTTCATCAAGAAAAACATTGCGCGCCGAAAATATTTCGAAGACAAGACTTGATATATTTAGCATCTAGAGGAGCTCGTGGCTAAATAATAACAGCCGCTCGGATCTGTCTTCAGGTTAAGCCACTTTTTGCCTAGGTTGGTCTTCGGATTGGTGATCACCATAACATATTAAGCTGTTGGACCCGGCTGTCATTTGTAGATCTTTAACAGTCGTTGTTTGTCAGTAGCCCGAAATTCTGACAACCAGTCTTACCAAAGGGTACAGTATTAACCAGTGCTAACTGGGTTGGAGGTCAGATAGGCAGTCGCTCTATGTAAAATACTGGTATTCAGCTGCATCTGGTTAGACTGGAAGCCGACGCGTAACGTAGTTGGGAAAAGGCTAGGCAGATTGATTTTGACATGATATCTAGCAATCCACTCTGGGCCCCAGTGGTGTTTAAACTCTACTCCCTCACTCCCTGGTGATGATGCAGTGGGAAATTTATAGGCTGATTATGTGGGATGATGTTATTATTACAACTGTCTTTATCTACGCTAAGCGCTAAATAATACTTGTATGTGGGACACACACGGTTTTAAATTAAATATTTTCATTTCAAATTAATTATTAACTAGCCAACCGCCCCGGTTTCGCACGGGTGCAATAGATACACATTTACATATAAACCTTCCTCTTGAATCACTCTATGAATTGCTGAAGACTGCATTAAATCTGTTGCGCAGTTTAAAAGATGTAACGTACAGACAACGGGAGCGACTTTGTTTTATACTATGTATAAAGATAAATAATCAATACAACACACATTTATATACCTACATTGTACATAGCAATTTGAACGGTGACCCCCAAACTAGACGTTAGTCTGTATCTTGGGGAAAATAGTTTCTACGTAATTATATTTAATTCCTTTATAAGGATAATGTAATTTTGAGATGTCACACTTTTTTTTTATTAAAAACTTTTGTCAACTTTCTTTTCGTTTTCGGTACAAGCCAACCGAAAAGTTTTAGTTTAATCTTACATGTAAGTTAATTGTAATTCTTAAGGGAAATTAAGACTGTCAAACCACTGCGCTCTATCTAAAAAAATATGGTTTGAGAATAGCGTTCTTTAATATGACATGAGAACATGGTGGTCGAATTGTAAAGGATCCTACTTATGAGCTGTGGGTCGAGGTTTCACCATTTATCTCGAAAACAATGAAGGAAAACCTCATGAAAAACATGTTCAAGAAATAAATATTGATATACATGAGGCATCTAACAATCCGCATGGCCTCTCACAGATAGGGGCCTGTGCAACCTATGTTCTTTGACGGGGAATAGCTGTGGTAGTACACCTCTGCCTAACCCTTCGGAGATTACAGGCGTGATGTTATTTAGTGCTTATTACGTAACTTTCTTAGAGTCGCCCAAAAAATAGGAAAAGCAAATTGCAAACGCTTTGGAATGGACAACTGCAGTACTTTCACAAGTTATTATGCCTTGTGACTGGGACTGTAGCTTCATCCTTTTGTTTTTGACTTTCAAAAGTGCCTGTAACGGTCTAATTGAAAATAAATACTTTGAGTTTGAGTTTCCATCTCAAATGCAATTTACCATACTTCGAGACGTTCCAACTATCCTTTCGTCCCACACTGAGCAAATCGTAATTTTAAACCCGGAAAACTAATTTCCATCCAAGCAGAGCCGCGGGCATAGCTAGTAATTCATAATCTCGGCATATTTCCCGAAGTATTGCAATTAGACAATAAACTTCAGCTGCCCGCCATTTTGTGATCGTGTCCCTATTGTGAAAGTTTCGCCATTCGTCTTTATGTTATCGGAATCGTAAAGGAGAATGGACAATGATCGTAGTTATAGGGGTTGCTTGTTTATGAGGATTTCTGTGCTTTTTTATTATTTACTTAAAGATTTGCAAATACTTTTTACAACTGGACTGTTGTGGAAATTGGAGGGAACTATCGCAGTTTTCTTCCGTCACAGGATTTATCACAGGATTCTTGAATAAATCGCGTTTAAATATAACACAGATGAACATTTAGTATTATAAAAACTACTTATTTATATCGTAAAATCCTTAATAAATAAATCCTGATTGATTTCATCATGATAATTGTATAATAATGACACTGAAAACAACTATCCTAAACGCCCCGACCACGACCCCACTCAATGCGACGTGACTAGCGTTAAGCCACACCCGCATCTGTCATTTGTTTTCTTCGCATGAGTGTGGAAACTGCCTCGTGGGTCTGCCTGCTAATGAATCCTGGGTTAGATTCACGGGTCGGGCAAAATGTTATTAATATATCAGTAGCAACCATGGAGTCTGGATTTGTGCCCGGTTGATGGCGATATCCTCGGCACCTGTTACAAGGAACTTAAAAACTGACGAAATGTGGATGTAATATTAGGTACACCTCTGCCTAACCCTTCGGGGATTAAAGGAGTGGACACTGTGGGATGCTCTCAAAAAAAACGTGTGTCTAGAGCGAATAGCTTGTGGCTAAGCAAAGAGACAGGAAAATGATAACACAAAATAAAAGATCCCAGTTCAGTTCCAACTCAATCAGTTTCTAAGAAACAGAATAAAGAATGTAGGTATGCCAGACAGTTTGCAAGTGAGGATAGATTCAGCGCAGACATGCATAGTCGTTGATGTGTTCATAGCTCTTCGCCTTCGCTAGTTTTCCAGGCGCATATTTCCGCTAATGCGCTTTTACTATGAGCGTGGGATAGCCTGTAGGAAAACAAATTAAGTAAAGATATATTCTGTTTACATATTTATCTATACTTACTATACTAATAATATAAAGATGTAAAATTTGTTTGTAAGTTTGTTTGTAGGGGGTAATCTCCGGAACTAATGATCCAATTCAATTTTTTTTCCACTGATTGAAAGATACATTAATGAAATAAGCATTACCTTTGTGCTTTTCTATCTTAATGTAATGTCCTTTTAAGTATTTTGTGTGTACATAAATAAATAAAATAAATAAATTATTCGCTATACGCTATAAATAATATTTATATCATACATAATGCATGATACATGCATGAGTTATCATAATTTTTGCGGGTGAAGTGCTATTATTATATAGGTACACATGCTAAGGCACCTAATTGACATTTTGAGTTTTCCTTACTTAAAACGGATGTGAGTAAGGTAAATAGTGCAATAAGTAGTGATACTGCTACGTTTTATAATTTTGTACTTCATGGATGAAGTAATAATCTCAGTCTCTTTCAGCTGTGAATAAATCAAACTTGTAAGTCAACGCGATCAAAAGATATGACAGTTTATGTTGCAACATTCGCAAATTTCGATTTCACAAGGGAATCAGAACCTATAGGGTAGTTCCCAGTGACCTAGAATCATGAAATTTTCCAAAAAGCCATGTCTTACAGCACATGTATAGGAAAAAAAAAACTGAAAACCGTAAATATGCATAGTTTAATAACCAAATACCTACAATATAAGATTTTAAACTAGAATGGTCACTAACATTATTATGACTAGAAAACGGGATATTTACCATTTGCAACAGCGCTGGAATACGGGGAACTCAAAGAAAACAATAAACATGGTAAATATCCCGTTTTCTAGTTATATCAAATACCTACAAGTTTGTATGGAACTCTCGGTGCGCGAGTCGAACTTGCACTTGGCCGGTTATTTGATAATTAAAGTAACCTGCACCTCACATCCTGATAATACCGACTCATATACAAGGAGCAATTCCTTTTATATCCGAAGACATGTGGAATTCATCAACCCGTTCCGAAGAGGGTCATAAATCATAAGGGGGAATCTTTTAGGATCTTTGTGCTTCTTTTACAACTCTTTTATACTGCTTTTATAGACAAAGCAATGGATACAATGGGGAATATGCAAGAAATACAAAACTTTAAATATAAAATGCCTTATATTGGCCCGTATAGACATTGTGGTACACTTGTTTAATTTTCTAATACAACACTTATTTTACAATTTAATATATTATGTAGTATGTTTTTGCTGAAACGGAACGCAAGCTCGAAACGGAACGCGATCTCAAAACTCATCGTCCCTCGATAGCGCCGGTAGCAACGTCATAGTCTATATGTCAAAAAAACACTTATTTGAAGAGTACTTAAAGTTTTACTAAAATTTTATTATAGTATTGTTATAGTAATTTTTGTTTGAATATAGCTCATATAATTAGCAAAATTAATATGTTAAAGGTAAAAAATGAGATGTAAACAAGGCAGATAGAGGTAAATGACGTCACATGACATGACATGAATGGCCACGACAGTCACGGACGTTTGAACTATCGTAGAAAATTGTAGTAGTTTTTCTTTTTTGAGCGACAAGAAGTAGTCGAACTTAACTTTTAATTATTTTCTTGGGTTGATAGTACCATGTATATTTTATTGATTTAAGTAAAGAAAAAATTACACGCATATTCCTTATTCTGTAAACTATGCCCGCATTTCCCACACCAAAGAAAATTCTAAAAACTTGCACTCAGACAAAAATAAAAAGCAGTTGTTTAATTAAAACTATTTGCTTTTGTAAAAAGATAAAGTATAAACACTTTAACAGTATCGGATATAGTTGTTTACATGAAAAGCGCAGACGAACGCACTTTTATTTGTGTTCATTTATAAATGTATATTAGTCCTAATTGGACAAATTATTGATTACATATATTTGGCACAAATGGCCAATACGTTTGGTTTTGTAAGTGAAGAAGGTTTTATTATAAACAGAACTATTTATATGATAACAGTTTGCATTAAAAACGAAATAATTGCTGCCATTCTTCTTTTGAAAAATATTAAGGAGAGGTCGGGTGAATGAGTGCCAAACAATGATAAGAATAATTGTTTTGTTAAGTTATATATAGCTTTGAAAATTTATTGCTAGGTAAGGTAAAATTAATGCTATTATTTTAATTCATTTTGATGTTTCTCAAGTCAAGTGCAATGTTTTAACGTTAGGACAAGTAGTCAACTCGTTGTTGAGGTCGATGTGTAATGTGACAAGAATGGATAAAGAAAGGAATGAGTATATTAGAGGAAGTTTGAAAGTTGCGCCAGTTACAGAAAAGTTGAAAGGGAATCAATTGTTTTGGTATGGATGGAGGAGGGACGAATCGCATGTGAAATGTAGATGGATGGAGATTGAGAGGAAGACCAAGGAAACGATGGATGGATTGTGTGAGGAATGGTATAAAAGAAAAAGGAGTAAATGATAGCATGACGGTTGACAGAGGAGAATGGACGAACATACGTGTTGAGCCAAGTAACACGAAAGATGGCGATGCTTTGGCACAATACTTTTTTTTATTTACGTTTGTCCAAGCAACATAGAAGTAAACGAATGATGAAGACCTAAATTACGGAACCACTTTAGTTATTTATCGTATTACGGAAAACAGTCCGCCTTACAACAATCAAGGAAACGCTTTAAAAATTACACTGTTCACTCAAAAAATTCGTAACATTCCAAAAAGATAAAATCGAACCCCAATTTATCAATCATAACGCATGCTCTTCAAATCCCAATCTATTACACTAAAAGAAAATAAATAATCATTTAAAAATATGGGCTGGGTCATATTTATGGGTAAAGTTGAAAATTATTGCATCCTACCCACGTAGTTGTCAGTTTGGGCAAACTTGTATTTTATGGGCAATAAAGAATAGTAAAGTTTTACTTATTGTGTAAATATGAGTCTCAAAATATTGGATACGCTTATTGGTTTCGTTAAAATGAGCGAGACTTATGAGCTACTTGCATTTGGTTCGAATCTCGGGTGAAGGTAATACACATCTCGCAGAAATAGTTGGCGCTTCGGAAATCATCGTTCATCTTCGGAAATACGAACGTCCGATAATCTATTCAAATAAATAAAAATAAAATTTGAAGTGTCTGTTTGTAATTTCAAAATAACAGGTTTTTACTGAATGTATGAAAGTAGACAGGGTGAATTTTCCAAGTGGGCGTGGAAGGCCAAATCCGAAACTATGAGGAATAGCGAAAAATACTCAAAGGAGTCTCGAACCAGCTTTTGACGTAAACTAAAACTTCATTATATTTTGTAAAACTCAATATTCCTAGCCAGGAATCGAACCCATTGATTTTGGGAAAAAAAACACACACTGTATTATTACACCATTCGATAGTGTCGCCAATAAGGATCAAATTCTGGGAAGTAATGACATAGCAAGCATCGCAAGCATCCGCATTAATTCGCATCGGAAGCACTTTAACGTGCGATTGGACCTCATAATTCATCATTATTTCAAAGCTGCAAGAAATAAGTTTACACTCTTACAAAACACACTCACAAACACTCTTATGAAATCATGTAGCACTTTGGTTATAAAATTATAGATTTACAAAACTGTGCAATAATTACAAAAGATGTTATGATGGGTGACAGACAACGATCAACGATACCTGACAGAAAAAAAAAAATCTTATTAAAAACACACCAAAAAAGCTCTACAGAAAAAATACTTCGATTTTTTAATCAAAAATACAATTATCCTTAAGCATTTTAGTTAAATTGATTGCAACAAGCACAAACAATACCATCCATAGATACGAATAAATTATTCTTAAAATTATGAAAATATTAAAATGTGAAACGAGTATTTTTAATTTTAAAATCGGCGTATTTACGTTTTGTTTACAGCGCGCGCTCCTGCTAGGTCGTCAGGCCATGTAAGAAATGAATTTAAAATGTTTTTTTTCGTCACTTAATAAATCGGTCCCTTTCACAGTTTATTATCTGTAGAATAAAGAATGCCAAAACTACCACACCCCAACCGCTCGACTACAGGCCCAATTCCCCTTCCGAATGTCCTCCCAAAGAACTCGAAGAATGTTGAAACTTTAATGTGTATACGGGAGTGTAAAACGCGCGGGCCCGCCGACAAATAACTGTCGAACTAAGTTCTATTCAAGGGTAAGTTGACAATGTCATAAACGAGGAGTATTCGTTTGTCGATATGGACGGGAACGAGAAGTATTTTAGCTGGTTGAAAAGTATTTCTGTGTATTTTCAGGGTTTCCAAAAAAAGGAGCTCGTGGCTAAATAATAACAGCCGCACGGGTTGATCTTCAGGTTAAGCCGCGCTTGCCTAGGTTGGTGCGTGGATGGGTGACCACCCGTATACTAAGTTTCCTCCGTGATTCAGTAAGCACTATACCTGCTCTCTTCGGAGATTAAAGCCGTGATATTTTATAAATAGAGCCCCTTCTGAAAGGGTTTATCTGAAAAAGTAGTACTTACTACAATAATGACCACGAATGTCTCGATTTCTTCCCAAGCGTTGCCACGTTGAATGGCAATAACGCTTAGCCTCTGGCCAAGGTAAAAGCCAGCCCTTGGGTCACGGGAACTGTCAACTAAGCGTTTTGAAATTTCCTTGAAAAGGCTGTGAGTACTCGGCTCTAGAGTATCAACCCAAAACGGCTCGAAAATATAGTTACCAATAAGGTTACTACATTTACTCGCTTGCTGAACGGAATTGTTAAAAACCACATTACTTAACATATATACCAAATACACAATCACACAGAGAGCCATTCCCGAAATAGTTCGCAACAATGCCTAGGTTGTTCACCGTCTAGGTTCAGTATTAGTGTTTATAGGCCGTGGGGGAGTGGCTGTGTTAAATCTAGACACGTTAGCTGTCAAAGTGTCTGCTGGACGTGTATCGAGCTGTTTCTGCGCCTGGATAGGCTGAGACTGAAATATACTAGTTTTTGTGTTGAAAATGTAGTAAGGAAAGTTTTGAGTATGAATGTATCAAGTATAAGAGTAGAGGAAGACCAAAGAAACGATGGATGGACTGTGTGAAGGATGATATGGCACGAAAAGAGGTGTCTGATGAGATGACGAGTAATAGAGAAGTATGGAAAAAGAAGACATGCTGCGCCGATCACAGATTAATTAGGACAAGGGCAAGTGAATGATGATGATGCTGTGTTGGAAATGGGGAATTGATTAAGTTTATAAATATACCAGGTTAAACTTATACCGGTGCGTTGGTCGAGTGGTTGCAAACGCAGCTGCTGAGCATGAGGTTCTGGGTTCAATTCCCGCGTCGTGCAGACCATTCTTGATTTTGACACACGAATTGTATACAAGTGGACCTACGGCACTCGACAGGCCAGGCATTTGTTACTAAGTAGTAACAAGTTGTGGTGTTGGGGGTAGTTGCGTCAGGTACCCTGGACCGCTTTCCGCACCAACGAGTCCATCCTACGGGAGCTCAATATAAAGACCAGACCATCTCTACGACCTGTCTCCGCAGAGTTTTGGAATTTTTCGCCCATATAGCGAGAAAAGATGGCAATAACCTCGAACAACTGATGGTTACCAGCAAGGTGGATGGTGAACGACCATGAGGTCGCAGCCCTTTACGATTGTCCGACCAGATAAGCTCTTTTGATACGAAATTTCATGATGCGCTTCACTTGGCCAGGGATAGACAGAGATGGCGAAACATCGTCAAGGAAAAGATGTGTTCAAGGGAAGATCACGACCCTCGGTAATAAGGAGTACGACTTGAGGAGTAACGTGTTATGGATTACGATTTTCTTCGTCTTGTTCCGCTCGTAAATTTTTAAATGTCTTTGCTGCGAAGTTTTCCAAGTAATCAAAATTAACTCTGTCTGTGTGTGTGTTTTTTTCTATCTATATTTATGACTAGAACTACTTCCAAAAAAAGTAACAACAGGTCTGTAATACCACATTAAAAACTTGTATTTTTTTTAACATTTAAAAAAGTTGGAACTTTGACCTCCAATATCTCCGTAACTAAAATGGTTTTCAAGGTGTCCAGAACAAAAAAAAAAATCGCAATGACGGGAAGAACAACTGCCTATCAGTTTCGTTTTTTACACCTATTATAAAATAGAGGTAAAGTTTGTATGTAGGGTGTATTCTTCGGAACTACTGATCCTATTCCAAAAATTATTTCCCTAATGGAAACACACACTACATTATCCCCGTGTGTCATAGGCTATACTTCAAACGCGGGAACGTTTGAAGTATAGCCTATGACACACACATAATTTACATAATTTTATACTATGTCACGAGCAAAACCGCGGGAAAAACCTAGGAATAAATAAATTGCAAATGCTTGTAATAGTATGAGAACTGGAGTAAGTGATAACAGCTGTTATGTTATTGATGTTGTGTATTATATTATCTTTTTTATATAAAACTAGCGACCCGCCCCGGCTTCGTACGGGCGCATTATATACACCGTGACTTTTTAGTCGTCTTACAAAGGTCGTCCACTCAATGTACCCGACATAAAATAGCTCTAGGCGCGATTTTTTTTTATCTTCCATAATAGGTACAAAGAAAAATGTTAATAAAAAATTAGAATAAAATTATGAAACATACTGTTAATGATGTTTACGTGTCAAACGGGAGAACATTTACCTACCCAGCACTCGAGTCCAGTAGATTATCGCTCGCAACAAGGTGTTTTAACTACGTCATGCGTCATAATACTGAATAATATTTTTATTTTTAAATTATTAAAATCTCATATATACCTATTTTTTTTCTTGAATGTTTAGTATTCATTGGATACATGAAGTGGGCTGCCGTTGTAAGACGACTAAAAAGTCACGGTGTATATATAAACCTTCCTCTTGAATCACTCTATCTATTACTGAAAACCGCATCAAAATCCGTTGCGTAGTTTTAAAGATCTAAACATACATAGAAACAGACAGACAGCGGGAAGCGACTTTGTTTTATACTATGTAGTGCCACTGATTAGAGGCTTTAGTTTTATATGCAGTCAATATTACAGAGTTCTTGGAATGTTCGCTTTATGATTTTTTTATTTTTTTTTTATTTTTTTTTTTGTGAAAACAAGTAATATTGTGGGCGTACGCACAATGACCAATCAAGCTATGTAAAACCAGTTTATGTGAATCTCTCATTGTACGGAAAATCTATACAAAGCGAGGCCATGTTATACTGGAAATGTATAGCTTGATGTATCGCCGTGTGTACAGTAGACCTCAAAAGTGCAGTATAGTTATTGTATTATTATTTAACCTCATTAATTGATTTTTATTTTATGTTTTCGGTGTTGGAAGGTGGAAATAAAAAAATCATGCTGAATGATAACAAAAATGTTTATTCGTTTTATTTATTTATAAAATTAACAAACTTTTATGAGAATGTGACGTCACATTCCTATCTAGGCAAAAAAAAGTTCTCTTATCACCGTTCATAAGATTTTTTGTTGTATACGCACTTAGTCAATTCATAATAAGAATAACATAACACGGAAAGGATATTCTAATAACACAAATATAATTGTTGATACCCGCTTATTATAGGTATCAGTATTCAGCAGAGTTAATTGAATACTAATATATGAGTTAGACTTTATGAACGTGTTTTTTTAATGTAACGTCACATTGAATGTATTGAGGTTATAGCTTAAGTGTTCATTTTCTTGACGAAAAGAATATTGAAACTAAACCCCAATTTAAGATCATTAAATTTAAAATTTATTTCTTAATTTTTTTTATTTTCATTTACGGTTATGTTAATATTACTAAATATTTAGTTACCCGATCTACTTATTAAATTAAGTATTATTATTTTTTCGCCATAAATTAAGTCTTCCTTTTGGCAAGACTTGAAAGTCTTCTCGTCAGAAAATACAGTCACCTCCCAGTTAAAATGTAAATAATCTCGAGCAAAACGTAGTCTTTCCTCCCTGTGTTTTTGTGTCAAAAATGGTTTTTAGCTGGCTTCCGATGATGTAAACCTTCAGCATGGACTGCATGGCGAACAGTCTGTAATGTAGTATCCAATTGCTCTGCAAACATTATAGTTGGAATGAAACCATTTGTTTCATATTCTTCCACCATAAAACGTCGCTGAGTCGGGTTAATAAGCGGCGGCCTTTCACTTCTTAGACGACTCTTCAGACTACCTTCTTCCTCAAACCTCTTTACCCAACGGCTAACAGAATTTCTAAAAAAAACAAAATATGATTACACACTTGCAACTAGCAATTTATTTAATAATAAGAAAATCACACACCACAACTATCAACATAATAATTATAATTTTTAAAAATAACTTACACATTTTAAGCCAGTTTCAGTTGAAATTTGAGAAATATTAAGCCCATTTTTACGCAAAGTGACAATATTTGCTGTCATCAATACTAATATTAGCTTGCATCTTGAATAAAGACAATCAAACAATACGCTAATCGTAATAATAACACAAACGCTCGTAACAAAGTTCACCAACTAACAACGTCATAACTAACTACTTTGTTCAATCCAGAAGTTTATTTTGTTTCACATTCACCCTCATCTTTTTTGTTAATAATAAGTTCCAACTAATATTTAGAAAAACATATCTCATCGGGTCTAACGTATCATTTATAATTAAAACACAAAAAGTGTAATGTCACTTGGGTTCGAACGCAGACTATACTGTGCGAGACATTTTATCTATAGCGTTAACCGCTAAGCCAGATAGACACATAATTGTTTATTTGAAATTAAATATCACTAACTTAATACTCCGTCGCGACATGACAGGCTTGTCACTAAGGCAAATGATCATTATATCGCACTCTTTCTGACTAGATAATTATGAAAGAGAGCGATATACGAGATCGTGTATGTGTGCAAAATGTTTGTTATGGAAAAAGGTCGTAAGTGCGACTTGTTTTGATGCGATCGTTTTGTGAAACTGCTACTGCACTTATGGTCTCTACTGTACGTTCATCAAAACTATACTAATGTTATAAATTCGAAAGTGTCTATCTGCTACTTTTTCAACCAGATTTGGATGAGGTACATGGATATGGGTTAAGACAAAGGATACTTTGTATCGCGATAGATCGTTCGGGACGGATCACCGTTTTGAAAGCAGTGGTGATGAAATAAATTACACAAAGTGATGTGCCTATAATTTTATAAATGGCATTATGGCCTAATTGGCATAAATGGTTTCGAGAGCTGTGAGCAGGGTGCGATGGTCTAATTGGTTAAGACATCCGGTGTACTGAATCGGAAGGTCGAAGGTTCAAACCCTGCTCGCACTCGAGTTTTTCTTTCCATATCAAAACTGCTGTAGTTCCCAACGCAGGGTTTGCGTATAAAATATTAAATAAATGGTTTGATCTTGACATTGATTTAACCTGTGAGAAACCATTGAACAGAACTAATTTTTCCACCTTGATGATTTATTTAGAACAACCTGTACCGAGATAAAAGCAGTAAAACCGATACAGGATATACGATTCCTAGAAAATCAATCATTCTGCTCATTACAGAAATTAATTAAACTGATACATTCGATAATTAGTTACACGGTGCTATTGGGTTATCCATCGGCCTTTGAGTCGATACATTAATTACTGTATTAAAATGGCTATTTATTTTGTTTTATTCTGGTAAATAGCATTTTGATTCGTTTGATTAGGAAAATAAATGTGTTTAATGGTTTTTACACTGATTGGATCATCATCTGCCTAGCCTTTTCCCAAATATGTTGGGGTCGGCTTCCAGTCTAACCGGATGCAGCTGAATACCAGTATCTTACATGGAGCGACTGCCTATCTGACCTCCACAACCCAGTTAGTACTGGGTAATACCCCTCCTTGGTGAGGCTGGTTGTCAGACTTTGTGGGCCACTGACTACCTAACGACTGTCAAAGATCTACAAATGACACCCGGGACCAACGGCTTAACGTGCTTTCCGAGGCACGGAAGAAACTCGGTATGTAATGGGTGGTCACCCATCCACAGACCAACCTAGGCAAGCACGGCTTAACCTAAAGATCGATCCGAGTGGCTGTAATTATTTAGCCACGAGCTCCTCTTTTACAACGATTGGATGTTCTTCAGAAAGGTCAAATGCGTAGTAGATACTCGTAGTTAGCGTGCGTGTATGACTAGATAAAAAAAGAATCACTCAAATCAAACTTCTCTGTAAGTTTTGTCGTGGGGCTTTTGGGACCGGGGCCGCTGTCCCGGATTCCACCTTTATATACAATAGCTTCTGCCCGCGGCTTCACCCGCGTGGTCTACATGAAACAAATGCAATTTTTTTGTCAGAAACAAACATAGGGCTCTCACTCTCTCTTTGACGCTGTTGGGGGATGATTTTAAAAAAACTGTGATACGCGTGTCTCATAATTTTAATTGAAGAGTGTGTACGCATATTTTCGAGACAATCGACCCAGAGAATATAAAGTTTCACCGAAAATTCAACCCCCTATTTCACCCTCTTAGGGGTGGAATTTCTAAAAACTCTTTCTTCGTGGATACTTACTCTTCACGAATAATACACCCTTCAAATTTCATGGCTCTAGGACTAGCAATTTGGGCAGTGCGTTGATATATCAGTCAGTCAGAACTTTGAATTTTACATGTATAGATAATTATTTTTGAGTAGTATTTTTGGACCACAAGAAAAAAGAAGTTAAAAAAAAAATATACGCGTCGAATTGAGAAACTCCTTCTTTTTTTTCGTCGGTTAAATAGTTAAAGAAGTATGAAAGGGTTGTAGCAGGTGGACATTTTGTTTGTATGTAGATGTGTGTGATTAGTCCATCTACAGACTACATCTCAGTGTGCGGAGCTTACACTGTCCTTTTTCTGAACCGATTTATAAGATGATCTGATGATTGCTGGCAGAGTGGACTGTCCGTATGTATATCACTGCTGTTAGTTACATGTGTCACCGTATTGTATTGTTTACTAACACTTAAGAATTGTGTCACTAACCCTATATGAGCCTCCGCTCGAATTAAGGATTTCGAATTGAATTGATAAAATTATTTACTGCAGTAAGTTTAAGAATACGTCTTTTTGTAAAACAAAATTAAAGTACAAGTATAGCTGCTGTGATCTCTCGCGTGTGGCCCTGGTTCAAGCCATGGTCCGGAGCGAGAGGGAATGGGAAGCCGTCACCTACTTCTGCGAAGCAGTCATGCTAGTGAAGGAGGTGGCGGGACGTGAGAGGGAAAGAGCCTCACGTTCCAGCCGCCGCGGGAGACGCCCCGGGCGTCGGGGGTCACGTGGTGGCTCCCGGCCACCGTAGGCGCGGCCTGTGGATGGCGAAAAGTGGGCTAGCTCGCCGTCCGGTCGTCTTATGACGACAGGCCGTGTCGACGGCGCGTCCGTGTTCCACGCGCGCCTCAATGAGATGTCAGCAACGATGTAGGGGTCTGTATGGGCCTATGCCTGCCAGGGCTGCGGGACTGTTCGAAAGAGATACCGTGGCCCTGGAACACAAAGGGCAAAGAAGAAACATGGATGGGTTTTAGACTGTAGAAGTCCGACACTCCCTTTCGCTCTGCCCAGAGCGGGGTGGGTCATTTGACGATTTCCAACCCGAAAAAATAAAAAATAAATTAAAAACCGTGTAGCTGCCGTACAAGACAATTTATTAAAGACAGGAAGCTTCTGTAGCAGAAACTTTACAGCTCTATTGATACCAAACTCAAATATAAAGCAAAGAAAGAATGAAAGAAAAAAAAGAAATAAAATATCTCCACCGCAGCGCTTTCTCGCCCGTTATTAGGTTTCGCTTGACGTTAAAGTGTTTCCCTTCTCCGTAATATTGAATTTCTAGTTTTTCTTCAATCAAAAGTCTAGCCGATAAAATGCTGCAGTTTTGTGCAAGCTGTTTATCTTGTAATTTAAAGCTGTAACAAATCTTTTACAGTATAGGATATATATTGGGTATGACAAGACATGAAATATACATACACATATCATAATTCTCTTGTCCTTATTCCAGTATATTTGGGGTCGGCGCAGCATGTCATCTTCCATACTTCTCTATTACTCGTCATCTCAGCAGTCACCTCCTTTCTAGCCATATCATCCTTCACACAGTCCATCCATAATTTCTTTGGTCTTTCTCTATTCTTATAGCCGTCTACATTCATACTCAACATTTTCCTCATTCCTCCGCATCACATGTCCATACCACGACAACCGATTACCACACAACTTGTCAGCCACCGGTGCCACTTTCAGATTTCCTCTTAAAATGTATATGTACATACACACACATTTATTGGAAATGACATTGACATTTATTTGTTTGTGATAGAATCGATATTGCGACTGATGTTTAGGACCAAATTACTTTTGTCAATCGTTTATACAGTGTTCGACAATGTTTCCGATGTTTGCCGGTGCATTAACTTCATTTTGGAGCCAGAGAAGATAAAGTTTCACAGAAAATTCAACCCCCAGTTCACATTCTTAGGGGTGGAATTTAGAAAAACCCTTTCGTAGTGGATACCTACTCTTCACAAAGAAGACACCCTTCAAATTTCATGTCTCAACTCAGAAATTAAGGACATATTATTAGCTAAGTCAAGAATTACTTCCAGGAATTATCCATAGATTAACTCACGTTTTTTTTTATGGGTTATTTATATTTAGAAATTCGTCCATATTCAAAGTATAGATACTTCAAAGTATGTCCGCGAAGTAAATCACATTTTGAACAGGACCAACCTACCTACTGATGTAGCTCTAAAGAAAAGAGCCTCTTTACAAAGTGTCAAAGAGCATCGCCTTCTCCATCAAACCCTTGAGCCGAAAAGAGCCCCTTGAGAAACCCTTGGCTATTAGGCTGTTGACAGTAATGGTTATCGGCACAATGACCGCGGAGTCCAAGTTTTACGTGTAACTTGCACGATTTTTGATATAATGATAAAGGAAGATGTAATATTGTTAATGGACACATCGAACTTTAAAGATCAAACACTTATATAACTTTCATTTATCATTAGTCATCATCATCATCATTTCAGCCGAAAGAAATCCACTGCTGGACATAGGCCTCCCCCAAGTGTCGCCACACTGACCGATCTTGTGCGTTTCACATCCAGCGGATCCCTGCAACCTTCATCAGGTCATCGGTCCACCTAGTGGTAGGCCTTCCAACGCAACATCTTCCGGTTCGCGGTCGCTACTCCAGAACTTTTCGGCCCAATCGGCCACCGGTTCTGCGAGCAATGTGCCCTGCCCACCATCATCAAATATCATTATCTTATAATCATTAGTAAGATGTCTTAATTCTCAATAAAATGAAAATTATATTTCTTAAAATATATTACTATAAGCATATTAAAATATGACATAGCAGTATCATAAACAGTATCTGAAACTAATTTTATAACCCACACATTGACAGATATTTCCTGTACGATTCACTTTCATATTTCGTCGGGTTACACAATCATGCGCGTGCGCATCCAAGCCGGTTAAAAGGGATTTACGCTAAAAGCTTTTGAGTGTGTATTTTAGAAGAAATCAAATGATGTGTTTTCTGATAAAAATATTTGTTTTTTTTTAGTTTGGTAAACTTTACAATGTTATTTAAAAGTTTCGTAAAATGCTGATGAGTATGGTGGTACAAAATGGCGGCAAGATATGGCAATTTTTTTTGTTTTAGTGGTTTAAGACAGCTATAGTGTAAATAGACTTTGATTGGTTATTGCTCGTCATCATTCTCTTGTCCTGGTCCCAATTCATTTGGGGTCAGCGCAGTGTGTCTTCTTCTTCCATATTTCTCTATAGCCGTCAACCAAGCATTCCGTACATTAAACTAAGTAACTTTACGCAAAATTAATTGCTGGGAATCGACTTTTTTTTGGGGTGAAAAATTACGTTTTACTGTAGTACTCGATGGAAAGCATTCAAAGCGTTGTGCTGATGAATGGATTGAATAGTACGTGGGTCGTGGAGGTGTGTAAAAATCTTACATTAAAAACATTTATTTAAAAAAAAACTTGTGAAAAAGTTGGAACTTTGACCCCCAATATCTCCGTAACTAGAAGGTGGGAGGTATGGTCTAGAACAAAAAAAATATCGCAAAGACGGCGAGAACAAGTGCCTTTCGGCTTCGTTAAGGGTCTATTTACACCCATTATTACTCGTCATCTCATCAGACACCAAAACCGGTGGCTCCGAGGTTTGATTAGTTATTGTTATATGTACTAATTAATGTTTCTTTATCCACAAAATTTACCACTTTTTTTGTATTTTATCCCTTTATTCAGCTTATCATATTCATCACCAGAAAATAGAATCTCCGCGAACAAGGAAACGACTGTCAAAAAATCAAACTTCTACACGATGATCCTCATCAATCAACGACTGGACGTTGTCTCTACTGTCCACTACTGGATTATACTGTTTCTTAAGCGCCAGGGTAACCAGCAAAATTAAAATTTTCTTATTTTTTTTTGCAATTTGCAGGTCAGTCCGAGGCTATATGTGAAACAAAATATGATTCTCGATCGTAACACGTATGTAGTTACAGAATTATAATCATTAAAAGCATCAATATAACCCTCCAAGTTCATTTGGTTCCATTTAATGACTATTTCATTAAAAAGTCATTCAATGGGGTTATGTGAACTTAGACGATTGTATTGATGACTATTTATTTATTTATTTAACACTTCATGCACAAAGTACATAGGCGGACTTAATGTCATAGGCATTTTCTACCAGTCAACCTTTGGGTGATGCAGAGACAAACAGTGGTAGATGTATCTATCTGCAAAAAAATTGATTAATTACAAAGATAAACTAAAAGGATATATAAAATACTATTAATAAAAATTAATAGAAATTAACACGGATATACTAAAATAAAAAGACAAACAATGAAGAAAACATTAACGTTGTGACGAAACTGCCAGCTTTTTCTGAATGTACTCGCGAACTTTAATTTTAAACGATAAACGATTGGTTGCCGTCCGACTATTAAACTCTGTAAAGCCATATTTGATACGGTCGCGAATCATATCTTAATCAACATACAACCTGACACTGACCTTTAAATTGCAAAAAACGTAGATAAAATTAAATTTCGCGGCCACCCTGGCGTTTCCACCTTAATGGAAGCTTTAGCAGCCATGACTTCCAACAATACAGTAAACCATTACTGACATTATAAGTAAGAATATAAACGAACATGCTTATAAAAGGTGGATAAAGATATTTTATTTCTACCTACTTTAAAGTACTGTTTGCAATACCTTATTGTTTGGACACGGCGACACATCAAGTTATAATTTTCCAGTATAACATGGCCTCGCTTTGTATGAGTTTTCCGTACAATGAGAGATCCGCATAAACTGCTTTTGTTTAGCTGTTTTTGACATGGAAAGAAAAAAACGAAAACGAAAATTTCGAGAGCTGTGAGCAGGGTGCGATGGTCTAATTGGTTAAGACATTCGGTGTACTGAATCGGAAGGTCGCAGGTTCAAAACCCTGCTCGCACTAGAATTTTTCTTTCCATGTCAAAAACAGCTATAGTTCCCTACGCAGGGTTTGCGTATAAAAATATTAAAAATTGGTTTTGTTTAACTTGATGGTCCTCGTGAGTACCTACATTTCAGTAGAAGCGGTAACTCAGTTGTAACAGCGCCGACTGATGAGTTGCAGGTCGTGGGTACGAATCTAGACAAGCGGATTACTTTGTGTAATTTGCTAGTATGTCCTCACCGTTGCTTTGAAACGGTGAAGGATGATATCTTGAGGAACCTGCCCCAAATTTTCAACCATATTATCCACCTTCGCAATTTCTCCCATAATCTTCACAAAAATTAAACGTCCTCTCTTTTCTTCCTCAGTTACGGTGACATGGTGCCAGGCACGATAGCAGGCAAGATCGTGGGAGGAGTATGCTCCCTCTCCGGAGTGTTGGTCATCGCTCTCCCAGTACCCGTTATCGTGTCCAACTTCTCGCGGATCTACCACCAGAACCAGCGAGCTGACAAGAGGAAGGCTCAAAGGGTAAGAATTTAAGCTGCTCTTGAGTTTTTAGGGTTCCGAACCGCAGTCGGCAAAATCGGAACCCTTATAGGATCACTTTGTTGTCCGTCTGTCAACACCCTTTTTCTCAGGAACGCGTGCAGGTATGAAATTAATATGAAATACTCAGGTTTGCTGCCCTTTGAAGCAGTGAAAAAATCAAAAGATCAAAAGATACACATATAGATACTATCTGCACAAGACCTATGAAATAATTAACTCAGGAAGCCCCTGAACACATCTATTGTGGCACTACTCTTTTCAATCTCTATATTTTCCATAACAAAGCAAAATTCTCCACATACTACATAACACGGTGCCTCATATAAAAGAGTGTTATAATTTTATGAAGCGAGAGTGTCAAAATTCCCCAGCGTTTGTCGCCAGCGTGACACTTGATATAATCTTTATTGAGATTGTGGTAAAATGTGGTGGAAGAAGGACTGCTTAGAATATTACATTACGCGGTGTAGGTTTTAAATAAATAAGTATTAGGGAATACTCCCCGATGTAAAGGTAAGAAATTTGCCGTGTCATACCACGGTAAATTGCCGAAGATCGACTCTCACTCATGCAAATGCCAATTATGACAGCTGTGTTTTGTTTTAAAACGACTGTTAAATCAATGTTTAATCATCACCATCTGCCTAGGCTTTTCCCAACTATATTGGGGTCGGCTTCCAGTCTAACCGGATGCAGCTGAATGCCAGTATTTTACATGGAGCGACTGCCTATCTGACCTCCACAACCTATTTAGTACCACCACTCCTTACTACCGGGTACTTTAGTACCCGTTTTGTGGTCAACTGTTTAATAATAAAGTTAATTAAAAAGTTAAGTTAGTTAATTACTGAGACTGAACTGACAATGAGATTACTTGTATTACAACGTATTTGGGTCTAAAAGTATTGCCATTAGTGATGCACAAAGCTAGTCCCAAGCTGCTTCTGATAAATTCCCGATATACGGAAAACCTAATGATTCTTTTCCCAACCTGGGAATCGAACCCAAGGCCTTATGCTCAGCAGTAGCACTTGCGGTTACGACCACTATATCAACGAGGCGATCAATAATTAATTAATTATGATATGAAACGTCATTATAAAGATTTTAAATAAATATAATAAATTGTTTTATTTGGGACAACATAGAAACCATTTTTGTTAGTACACACCTTAGACACTACAACTTATACACTAGGATTAGTAATAAATTTTAGAATAGCAGAGAAGTTTAATTAGTCATGTACTTACGAGGCATTTCATGCGAATAATGATTCCGCATGAGATGCCTCAGCACAATAGCTCTTGGGTCCTCAGTCACGACTTTCAGGATGCTATTGCTACTCCCCCAAATCCTCCTCATAAGCGATGCCACCTATTTCCTGATGATAGCATGGAAACCATCTGTACGGGATTGGTCTAACATCCGAGGCACAACACTTAACTTGTCTCATCATAATTATCCCAATTCATTCAGTCGGCATGCAGCATGTCTTTTTATTTTATACTTGTCTATATTCCAAAATCTGTAGCTGTGTGACGGTTAGAGTACCATAACAAATATCGCTTGTCACCGTCACCTCTAAAAAGCTGTTTAACTTTGATACCCGCAGACGTGTTGAGTCGGGAGCGTGTTGAGTTGGAAGCGTGTTGCATAGCGTGACACTCGATAAGTTTTTATTACGATCCCATAATATGGGGGAGTATAATAAATTCAATAGCAGACATTTTTACTGCCTCGTTGGTATAGTTATCATAAAGTATGGCGGCTGCTGAGCAAGAGGTCTTGGGTTCGATTCCCAGGTTGGGCAAAGCGCTGTAAGGTTTTCGTTTTTTGATGAGAAATATCTATATGCGGGCCAAAGCAGTAAAACCGACTTGTATGCCGTGACGGAAGATAGCATAACACTGTTATGGCGTGAAGCCTTCTCTATGACACGTAAAATCAACCTTTTTCTCAATAGCATAAAGTTTGTTTTGGAACGATTGTTGATCTACATATTCAGTTTTCCAAAGTTGCACGCTACTCAGTTAGTGATGTAGTTAGGTCGTATGCAGATTTGATACTTTAATGTAATATTTATTTTTTATTTAAATCCATACTTCATTATTGTTTTTTTTTATTAATTATAAATTCTAATATTAACATATTTTTAGATTTTTAGGTTCTTTTATTTTTCAGGAATTTCTTAGTAGCAGTTTGGTATTTGTGTACGTTTGATGGCAATAAGCTATTTAGGCGGCGCCTATTACATCGGACTTAAAGGTATCTGGCGAAATATGGGTGTAGGTGCCAACTCTTGTTGCGCCCTAACAGGGTCATGTACTCACTAGTTTAGGCTTAGCGTGTAAAATTGTTTGTGTGCATTGTGCATTAAAATAAATAAATAAAGCTCTAAATATATATCTTCTTTGGGGATCAGGCCTGATGATATGTTATTAGGAGAAGTATTTATATGAATGATTTTTTGTCATAATAGGAAGAGGTTCTAATTCAATCCAGGACAGACTGTCCTGTTGCCAGTAAATTACGACAGCCAACCCTACCTAAAGTAGGATAGCGCTAGGAAGAAGAGGTTCTATTTTCAGCTGGTTCTAATATCATAAACGATATTTAAATAAGGACAAAGAATAGGGGTTAAACATGCCTCTGAAAATAATATCCCAGCTCACAATTTCGTTTATATATGACAACGGTAACGACACGAAAGATGCGCAGCCGTAGCACAGTGTTTGCTACGCCGTAGCTTGTTGCGTAGCGAGGTCTACGAGGACTCGTAGAAATCGTACTTAGTTATAGAATTACTACTGCTACGAGTACTACTGTTAGCCTGCGTCCTCCCACTGCTGGGCAAAGGCCTCTCTCCATGACTTCGAAATTCTTCGGTAATATTAAGTTATAGGATTAGGTATTATTAATATTAAGTCTTTCTAAGTGTGAATTATACCAATCACAAATCTAAACCACTACAAGAGCTATCGACATTGGCATTGCTATGAAAAATTTGTTGATTTAGTAGTCGCAAGCGCGACTGCTGCGCATGAGGCCTGGGTTCAATTCCCAGGTCGGGCAAAGTGTTATTGGGTTTTTCGATCAGAAGTTTCTCAATAGCAGCCACGGAGTCTGAATTTGTGCCTGGTTGATGGCAATAGACTCGCCCCCTATTACATGGGACTTAAACATAACTGGCGGAATATGGGTGTACTAATAGGTACACGTCTGTCTGACCCTTCGGGGATTATAAGCTTGTTGTTATGTTATGTATGCTCTTGAACGCCGTTTAAATGTTCTGATCGCGTTTATGTTCATTGGTGTAATTGAATGTAATAGAAAACCTTTGAAGTATAAAACCAAGAATCGACTACAACTGAACAATTATAAAAATACCTACATTAACTAACTATTTATATGTTAATCTATACATCTTAGCACGCGACGGCTAACACATATAACTCATACAATCTAGACGTTTGAATACATGGCTGTTAATTAGCTCAAGGGCCCTTAATATCGGACGCGTACGTTTATTTGTTGTTTAGTGAGGTTATGGTAGTTTTACATGCAGGTGGGGTGGCATTAACCTTCCGTAAGGGTCAAGTTTTGGTATGTTTCGTCGACCTCATCTTTGTCCTAGCTCAGGATTGAGGTCAAGAGTAGACTTAATATATTAAAGAAATAAACAAAAAAAAATCTGATATTTTGACTTACCTACTAAACTATAAATAAAAAATTGCATAATTTTTATTTCTTTTCTAATAATATTTCAAAATTAAGAAACACTAAAATTATAAAAACTGATATTTTAGTAAAAAAAAACAAAAAATATATGTTTGTTTTTTTTATATTATTATCGGCACTACGCATAACGTTTGCAGCGTTTTACTACCTAATTTCATTTGACCTTTTCGATAACAGTTCACTAGAACTTAATAGTTAAAATTTAACACTAACGTTAGGTAGAAAAAGAGAAACAGTCTGGTATTTCAAAAGCCAATATGACTTCTTTTTTTACTTAGCCTCTAATGTCCCATTGCTGGGCAAAGGCCTCCCCCATAGCCTTCCACTCTTCTCTCCGTGTAGTTACCTCCGGCCAATCACTCACATTCGCCTCTAGGTCGTCACGCTAGCATTTTCTAGGCCTCCCGTGGTGACTACGCCTGTCTTCTGGCACCCACTGCGTGACGACTCATGACTGTACGATTTATTTATACTCACAGTGTACAGTCACAAGCACCAATATGTATACACTTTCCTAAGTTTAAAAGCATCTTTCGCGAGAAATAACGGTTGTAACTTGAAGATAGAATATTTTTCATAAAAATATAAGTTTCAGAATACTATGGTCGTAACACCATGACATATTAATCAAAACAGTAGGAAAAAAATACTTTTGAAACTTGTTAAGTGTTTACATATTGGTGCACGTGACTGTACCGCCATAGCACATTACACCGGCAAAAGAGCAAAAAATACTTCATCTGCAACTTTCGATCTACCCTGTACGCGGTGAAAATTGAAAAGGCAGCGATGAAGGTCACGCTCGCTCACACAGCTTCAGGCCAGTACCTCTTAGAGGCTGAGTTGTCGCTCGACCTGTCAGTCCACAGAGGTGGCGCGCGGTTTTTAGCACGTATTAATGGAAGATCAGTCACTCTTGGTGACAGGGCCCGTTAGGCGTGGTGGACTGATACCAACTGGGGGTGCCCAGTACATTCGCGCGATACATTCGCATGTATCGCGCGAATGTAGGAGTAATCCCGGGTAACTACCAAACGGTTCCCATGTCGAGTTGGGCTCTTGGCTTTTGTTACCGAACCATTTAAATGATGTTTATTTTGCCAATAAGTTTGTACAAACACTTTTACAGGGATCTTTTTAAAAACCGTGATAACTTCTCGAGCATCCGTTGCATGAGGTCCTGGGTTCGATTCCTAGGTCGGGCAAAGTTTTATTTGGTTTTTCCATCAGGAATTTCTCAGTAGCAGCCACAGAGTCTGCATTTGAGCCCAGTTAATGGCCATGGGCTCACCAAAAATAAATGGGACTTAAACATAACTGGCGAAATGAATGTGTAATTGTGTACTAAGTACACCTCTACCTAGCCCTTTTGGGATTACATGCGTGATGTGATAACTTCATCTCAAATATTTCTGTCACAGCGTCCAGAAGCTATGGATGCGTTAATATTCGCCTACAGTCTACACAGCTACCTACTACAGGTTATTTTTATAGCTAGCAGTTAGACCACAGAGTACAGTAATACTACGGAGTTAGACTCGCTCAGTTAGTTACACAGTTTAAAGGCTAGTTTATTTAAACAAAAATATATGTTTTGTGTTCGCTTGTCACTAGTATTTTAGCTGGTATGTAAGTGTCCCTTATTGTGCTTTAGTTATGTCTCTGCACCAACCTTTTTTTTTTTTATGACCCCCCCACTCTGGGCGGAGCGGAAGGGAGTGTCAGACTTGTACTGACTAAAACCCATCCATGTTCCTTCTTTGCCCTTTGTGTTCCAGGGCCACGGTATCTCTTTCGAACAGTCCAGTCAGCTCTGCACCACCCTGAGGTAGACTTGTAGAAAATGTCTCAGGCATTGTATACCTATTTACCGTTGCCAATTGTCGCCTATGTGTAGTTTTTCAGTTGTATAATTATCATTCATTAAAATATATAGGCTATAAGGAATGATAAACGTGGTGTATCATGATCAGTACACAAGGGCTTCAAGGGCACCACGCTATCCATTGGCTTCAGGCCAACTAGAACATTCCAAACCATAGACAAGTAAAAATTTACCCAAAAAACCTGTTAATCCTATGACTTCATGTTTGTATGGTCCATTATGTAAATTTGAATAAAAATAATAATTCTATCGAAACTGTGAAGTTGTAAACTAATTCCGGCAGCTCAATAGATTAATATTTTACTTTCATTTACTCCAAAACTGTAACACTGCTCATTTGCAATGTTGCTAATTACAAGGTGTAAACGGACCCTTCACGGAGCCGTCAACCAAGCATTTTGTACATATAACTAAGTAACTCTATGCAAAAAATATTGCTGGGATATGCCTCTTTTTTGGGGTGAAAAATCAAGTTTTACGGTAGGACTCAATGCAACGCACTCAAAATATTGTGCTGTTGGATATAAATAGTACAGGGGTCATGGTGGCATTTATAGTAAAGTACATTAAAAAATAACTCGTGAAAAAGATGGAACTTTGACCTCCAATATCTTCGTAACTTGAAGAATCCCAAGTGTGGTTCAGAACAAAAAAATGCGAACAAGTGCCTTTCAACTTCGTTACGGGTCTTTTTACACTCATTATTATAAGTGTGTGCAAAAGCGATATCTTTCAAATCAATTTTATGTAACCTTAATTTAACCCCAAAACCGTCAAATTCCAGAAAGCCCGCCTCGCCCGCATCCGCATCGCCAAAGCCTCGTCAGGGGCCGCCTTCGTGTCAAAGAAGAAAGCAGCGGAGGCCCGCCTCGCTGCGCAGGAGTCCGGCGTAGAACTAGATGACGCTGGACGAGACGAGGACATTTTCGAGTTGCAACACCACCATCTACTACGCTGCCTCGAGCGCACTACGGTGGGTGAAGTTAGGAACTTTCATTTTTAAGCTTCGGTTTCGTGGCATGTTTTTGTGAAACGGTCATGTCAGTGTGGTGTTGTGTCGTGTAGTTTAGTCTTTTATACTCTGACAGCCATTAGCATAGTCCAGCCTCTAATTGTTTAGTTAAACGTGTTTTCCCCGATTTGTTGTGAATATGAATTTTGCAGTGGTATTTTTTATGAGATGGTTTGTTATTGTAAGCCGTGTGTCCGTGATGTGTTTTTTAGTTTTAATTTTTAAGAAAACGGCAGATTTTTCAAAGGTTAAAATTATAGGTTGTTTTCAAGGCAACACTCCCTTACGTCTCTAAAAAACCGATGACCTCCCACTAAGTTACACTATAATTTACAGTAATCATTGGCAAAGCCGGTTTTGAGTTAGTTGGTTCACCAACGAATTCAGAGCCAAGTTTCTGCCGATTTTAACTGTGCCTTTTATTTTACTTAAACTTTTACTTCTCCCCAAAATAGGGCCTTAACACATAACCGTACCTACAGGATCGTGAGTTTGTGGAGTTGGAGAATCCTTTCAACGGCGCGGCTAAGCGAGCGGGGTCGCCGTCCCCGCTGGCGTCGCCTGCGCACTCAGGACGTGCGCCTGCGCTGCTCGCGTGCTGTGCGCGCTGTGGTTGCTGCCCTCAAAAATACCAGGTACCTGTTATGTAGTTGGTTTGTTTTGTGTGTGTTTTGTGAATCTATCTTAGCTTGATACTAAAAGGGCGTAAGCGCTAGCCTCTACGCCCTTTTACCCCTAAAAGGGCGTAAGTGACAAACACTTCACTTGTACTCGCTGTCACTTACACCTTTTTGGTTTCAAGATTAGGTTTATGGGAATGATTAGTTAAATTAATCCTAGCTGTGATGTAGAAGGTCGATATAGAGGAAGATTTACAAATGAGTCATTCATTTGTAAATGTAGTTTTGGAAAAAAAATGGTTATTTCTGGGTTGTTCAAAAAATATCGCCATCGCTAATTTTGAGACAGTTAATCGATGAATTTCACACTGATAATGTTCCATTCACTAAAACTTTAAATTCTGTGGATTATGAGCTAAGACTCAGACTTCAAATGGGTGACTGAAATAAAGTATAGAGCTTACTAAACCAACAAAGCATGGATGTGTTAGCGTTTTATGACCTTTTGACGAAAATCTGTGCTCTTTACTTCCTTCCGATTTTAATTTAAAATCTTGCTGAAAAGCATAAATTTATTCAATAGCATGATTTAGTTTTCTTACTATAGTTTGTATCTTCTTGATAGGTGACATATTAAATGGCTAGGCCCAGTTGTTTTTTATTTGCCAAAATCGGGAATTAATTGAAAAAATGCGAATTAAGTAAAGTCTGTTAAAATATAATGAACTAACTTAGTTCAAAGTGTGAAGATGATTTCTTTTATTTAAATAAAATTAAAACTGCCTTTTTGTCACGAAAAAGAAGAATTGAATAATTATAATTTTGCACATTGATTTGTTGTCCTAGCCTGGTTATTTATTATGTTACCCTCTCAAATATATTGTTGTCTCTTTCTAGGTTTTCTATCTCTCTCTATTAGAAATTTTCATAACAATATCTATTGTTATATTTATAATAACCTCCTTTTATAATAAGGTGGTGTTAGTTTTCTGAATTTAATATTAATTTTAAAGAAATAAAAAAACAATGATGTCACATCGATAGAAAGATAAGTTATTTTGATTACAAGTGCCATTCGAACTAAAAATGTGACATCGTTGTTTTTTTTTTTTCAGGTTTTAGTATATATTTTACTATTGCAAGTCGTTCTCGTTTTCCCGGTAAAATCCATTTAAAAATATAAAAAGAAAATGTTATCACAACCTTCATTGATATTTTTATTATTTAACCAATTGATTTATCTGGATGTAGATTAAAATTTATTTTTACAGAATCTGAGAATGTACCCAAAATCTATTGTAACTAGCACGAGTGTTTATAATTTTAATTTGTCTTTTCATATTTTTTTACTCTGTGATCGAAGGGTTAACCAGAACGTCTTTTTTAATAAAAAAATTGAATATTCCATTGAATGATGGATATTATTGATAACAGAAGCGCCATCGTTCTGTGCGCTGCATCAGTCCGATAGGACAGTTCGCGCCCAATAGAAGAGAGGTACTCGTACTTATCGTGCTACACGGCTACTGTCACTGGCATTGTTGCCTTGGTGCTGACTCTTTGGTGGAATGGATGTTGTTGTCAATGACAAAAAATAAATTTAAAAAAAAATTGTTGACAATTGTCAAAAATTTAATAAAAAAATTGTTGTCAATGACGAAAAAAAAAATTATTTGTGATTTTTTTATTATTGTTGTTCATTACAATAGAATCAATTAGAAAAATAAATGAGAATGAATTTATTTACATTGTTGATCAGTAAAAGAAGGTAAAATTAGCAAAATCTTAATTTTACCTACTTGTATTGTATAACGGGCTGGTGTCCGAAACTCCACGTCCAAAGCGCGTATTTTACCTAAATTCTTATTATTCTGAAAGTACTTGACAAGGAACCATTGCAAATGAAAACAAATTTTCAGTACTTTTTGTTGAGATAGTCTGTATTTTGATTTCAATCATACGAAAAATGTCATATTGCTTCATAAATTGACTCCATATCTAAACCACCAGGAGTTAAAGCTATTTTTTTCTAAAGTATTCCATATTTTATGGTGTTATTTAGAAATAAATAAAACATCCGTGTATTGTGGCTTCAACGCAAAGTGTGGCTAGAAATATGTGACAAAAGCTAAATGTCGTCTGCCAGAATCGCTTGGCAGTAATTCTTCAATTTTATATGATGAACATTAGCTTTGCCTATTCAATATATTTCTGTTAAATGAAGTATAAATGCTAAAATGTATGTATTAACTGTGTGAGCTAGTGTTTATATTGCCAAGGTTTTATTAGGGTTTGTGTGTATGAAAAGTAGGTACGGAAAAAATATGGTGATAAGCTAGGTCATGTTTTATAGGTAAATGATTAATACAGGTAAGTATGCCATTATTAAAAGAAATGCATTTATTTTGTGCTCAGTTTATATTTTAATCGTATTTGCTAGATATGAAATATTAATATTATGAATTATATTTATTATATTAATTCTATCTTAAAAGATGGTAATAATTATATATTTTATTTTTAATTTTTTTTGCTGGTCCGTCTACATTCGATTAGAAATTCTATTTAATTTTATTTTTACTCGAAACCTACACTTTCACAAAATTGATTTTATTTCTAACTAAAAAGACACAAAATTAACACTTGATTGGCTTCCAAGCAAATTAAAATGTCGAAAAATTTAGTTTTAATTTTATTTTCTAAAAGATCTGTCTTCATACACTTTTTAATTACCAAATTGCCTGTACCTTAACGTGTTTATTTTTATTTCAATAACTAAAATTCCATTTTAAAAATACTAAAAAATTACAAAATTTTCCCAGTTTTTTTTTGTTATTTTTATGTGTCGAAGGCTCAGTCTCGAATTGGCTATGACAGGTCCTGCTATTAGACACGAGTAGGAAAGGAAGGAAGGGCAGCAGGCGGTATACTGCGACCTCACGACCCTCCGATACATCGGTGTCCGCTGCGCCCAGCGAAGACCCCTTACCAGTACGTGCTAGCGACGTTAACATACAGCGATGACGGGCCGTGTGCAGCCCGCTTTATTTGTCTTAAATAATATTCACAAAACTGTTTCTGAGTTTTTATTTTAATTCACTCGTTTTCTAAGTGTTTTCCCCGCTAAACAAAAAGGAAAGGTAAAACAGAATTTTTGTTAGTAGTAATTTAATTAAGCATGTTGAATTAAAATTTAGAAAAACATTGATCAGACATCACATTTTTATTTTAAAGCAAGGTTTTTTTTTGCATTTTTATTTTTATAATTTTGGTTAGTCTGCGTAAATCGCTGTGTGGTAACGTCAGCAAAATCCAAAGGATAAATGAATATGAGGCTTTAAATGTCTGCAGGGTGTTGGCTGCCATCTGTTGCTTTTATAAATATCGTCCTGTTGTATCTTGTTAAATGTTGTACTTATCATTGTTTATTATGGGCTTGCGCTATGGTGCTACCGTGTTGTCAATTATTTTATATAAAAATATTTATGTACGTATAAAATATCTTTATATCCCTGTATTTTTGTAAAATAAATCGCTTTATTCTTTCATATTTTTTACTAAGGATAAGGCGATGACCCGCAGTAGATCCAAGTGTTGTAAATGTATATTTTAAAGGATGTCGTCATGTTTTTATGCTGTTGTATGTTGAACAGAATATACGGTTTGATCAAATGCCAACACACTGCACACATTTTAATTGGAAAATTCTTTTAATTGGCTATAATTGAGATCAGTGTTTTAAAAGCCAAATTTTGTTGCGAATCAGTCCCCAAATCAACCTCACTAAAAAGTAAATCGAGTATATTTTTAAGTATACTCCCTCAAAATTTTAGGTCATTCGAAATAAGATAAAATTAACAAGTTAAAAGTCTTCAAATAAAATGAGGCTCACAGGAATCAACAACTACTGACATCCATAAAACTAAAAAACCCACAAAATGACATTGTAGTGAAACATTTATAACAAATCATTATCATTGTTTTTCTGAGGAGTCATAGAAAACTAAATAATTAAAAAAAAATGTCAATACCGACGCGTTATTTAATTCTAAATTCGGACCTTATTTTCTAAAATTTTAACTGGCAAATTTTTTGTCATGAAATATTTTCTAAGACAACCTCAGAAAACTTTTATACATTTTACATTACACATTGGGTCTACATATAAAACTCTATTTTCTTCTGTAAATTCGCATGAATGGTACACATTTACTCACACAACATGCTAGCAAACTGTCACATATTTTATAATTATTTTTTATATTTCTCGATGTTTTTTATAATAATTATTATTCTTTTGATGTGTCTGTGTTTTTGGTTCCGCAGGTTTTCGGAGATCGCTTATTATTGTTGTAAAAGCTTGTTATATGTGAGTGTAGATAGATTTGGGTAGGTGTATAATAATATTTTCTATGTAAAATATATTTGGAGGTGTGTCTATATTGTAGTTATTTAGAGAATTATGTGCTATTTACTATGAATGTAGATATTGTAATTAATACGTAATGTGTGTATGGTATGATATGTGTTGTTATTTAGTTTTGCTCAGCCAGGAGGTCTAGGTAAGGCAGAACATGGCTAAAATATATTTCATTTACCAATGGTTTTCATACAGTTCCGATCGTTCAAATCGTCTAAATTCGAGGTTGAGAGTTATTTAGATCTGTCTGCTATTATTCCATTTATAAATTATCTTAGGAAAAATTGCCTTCTGTACTCTAAAGTGCTAAACAAAAATCTGGATTTATAAAATCGCCGAATATTTTTACATTTTCACAATTCAAACACAACATCTTCTGATTACAGCAAGCGTGTGGCAAATACATTCCTGCCGGGAGCACAGTGCAAGGAAACCAGACTGGTGTTGCAATGGATGGGACTTACTTAGTGGAAGCATCTTTCTAGGACCCGTCCACCAGCCACATGGAAACTTATGTATGACCATGCAAGTGAACAATATCACGGACATGAAAGTCTAGTGGAAACTAGCAACAAATGACGTCACGTCGAAACGACGTACCCAAAACAACAATTATTAGGATTATAAATCTGTGTAACTTAATGTTCTAAGTCTAACACGATACTGCCTAACATTAAAAAAAAATATCAGATTTGTATTTTGCAAGATTTTGGAGTGTGAGTTATGGACACAGAGTTTTACACTGTGATTTTTAAAATGGAATAGTCCATTTCTTGTTCCATTCCATTTTTAAAAGACTTCTGTAGTGCCATTCCAAGTTTCGATTATCGGAATGCGCTCAGGAACGGAAGAAACGTTTGGAAATGGAATGCATTTCTGGATTGTGACATGAAAGAGATGGAAGATTCTGGAATTGTGGTCTTTGTCTCTGGAACATAATGTTCTTTCGCGTCCTCTCCGTGTAGTTTCTTTTATCCGTATTAGTAATAAAAACAGTATTAATTAAGGTTTTAAATGTTAACGATGAACGGATAGAATCTCGCTTCTTATAACAACGAGGTAAAATTATGTGAAAATGGTATCGTCTATAGAATTTCTTGTGAGAGGCGTTTTTAGAAAAGACAACTAGTTTCAAATTTCAATATAGTCAGTAATAGTTATTCGAGTCATATCAATATTAGGCAGTTATTTAGTGGTACCAGTATGTTATGATTAATCTGTTCATAGTTGAAGTCATTTCTGGGGGTCCTAAGTTAACGTTAGAGTGTAAAAGTGCAGACTCCAGCGCTTAAAGCTACCCGAAACTGTCAAATTTATCTTTATCCTAATCCTTTGGCGATAAAGTTGAAAATCTAGTAAAGAAATTTGACAGATTGTGGTAGCTTGATGTGTTGGCGTGTGTACAATAGAGTTTTGAAATTCTAGTCTCGAACGAAAAATGAGTAACACTAACACAACGTGATTTTTAATTTATATAATATAGTTTTCACATTGCATACTTTTGAGCATTTTCGAAAGATGCTTTTTCTAGTCAAAAGTCAATGTGATTGAATTTAAATTTACATTTTTGTAATTATAAATATTATTTATTTGCATTTTTAATTTTAAGTTGAGAAAAGCAACGGTGTAACATCGAATGTTTTTTAATTTTAATTATTTATCTTTAAGGTTTACACCATTTTAATTTAGTTTATATTATGGAGATTTTAATGGTATTATAAAAATAATAAGCGTAAGCTTGGGTTGATTTTATGAATCCGTTTTTGATTCCTGTAAAGCACGACTAATAATATTTTTTAATTTAATTTTTTTTTTTTCCAAAAATTTAAATAATTTCCTGATATTTTAAAAAACAGGACCTTCCGATGACTTTGATTGTGGACATACTCTTGAGGTCCCATCTTTTAAAATATATTATGTTTTTAATTTGCTCACTAGAACTCTACTAGTGCCTTCAATATCGTTTATATTCATAAAATCGTTGCTCCGTGTTAGTGAGGCGTGTATTGAGTGTTGTAAAGGATTATAACGTCCCTGAGACGTAGTGCTGTGTAAATGTAATGGACTTATACGTCGCGGCGACGTAGTGAGGCGTGTATATGTTATGTAAGACGGGTTGATTGCGTCGTCTGGACGTAGTACTGGAATATGATATGTGTCACAGTATTTTATTGCACAGTGAAATGTATTTAACAGTAATTAATATGATGTGATTATTGTGAATTTTAGAGGGAACTTAATTTGTAAATATGACATGTTGTGGAAGATTTTTATAAAGTCTTCTGAACTTGTTGATACTTTCGCAGTTTGTATCGAGCTGACCGCGTTAGCCAATATGGCCGATTAGCAACTCATTGACTTTCACAAATTACTAAGTACTATGTCAACCCTATATTTCATAATAATCATATTGTTTTTTGCTCTTAAAATATAGGGTGTAACAGAAAGGGTATAGTCATATGAAAGGAAATGCTGCAGACCATCAAACTGAACACCTTTCTCCTTGGGACCAATAAAGTAAATGCGAAAAAAATATCAGCTGTTTCATCCTAATTTCATTCCTACTCGAGCCAAATGTATGGAATAACTGATATTTTGTAATGGACCTAAGGAGAAAGTTGTTCATTTTGATGGTCTGCAGCATATCCTTTCATATAACTATACCATTTCTGTTACACCCTGTATATATTTCTCTGTGTAACGAAATTCTCTCCAAACACATCATCCAATATAATGACATTTCCGCATGTCACCAGTAGAGAGACCCCCTATCATAGAATCAGTCTTATGATACCATAGTATGGAAATAATGTTAAAACTAGATAGAGAATTTATGTGGTTACCTTAGAGATTTATTTAATTATACGTTAATAAAATAGTATTAAGACGAATAGTGTCTAAGTAAAAAAATTATTGCATTGAATGCGTCATTTTAAAATTGTAGATATGTATTTTTTTCACCATGCTTTCTTTCCAAATGTGTCTTTTAACGTTATCGATAAAATAATTGAACATTTCGTGACGTGTTCCTCCACGTCACTACGCGTTGGTCAGACGCTTCAATTTTTAAATTAAAAATTTATTAATCGGTATACTATGTAAATTGTTTCTTACAAATTAAATTTTTAATAAAATATTACTTCATTTTACTGAAGTATGAAGTCGCTTGCCAGATTTATGGTCTAAATACTAAAATGGGAGACAGGCTCTTCCGATTTCTTTAAAATAATTCCTATGTAGTCTACTTAAAATTACTAGTAGACATAAGCGTTATTTAAAATATTCTTATGCGACAATGGGTTCTAAAGTGGTGCCTCCAATTGATCGTGGACCATCGAATCCAAGAAAAAATCTCAAAAACACGTTAAGGAAGCATGGTTTTTTAAACAAAATCTTTTTTTTTTAATATTTATCGTAGTATTTATGAAACCGAATTCGATGTTAAAAAAATGTTTCTTCCAAAGTATTGCCACAATTTCTACTAAAGTATAATGAGAAAATGTGTAATATTCAATAAAAATTTGGTAATATCGTAAGTATGTTTAGGAGTCAAGTAAATAAATATTAAAATTTTCTTTTCCTGTAATGTTTCGGTAATGTGGGAGCTGATAATAATTTGTGGTGAAAGAAAAGAGGTTCTTATTGCAAAATATTTAGTCATTTGTAAAGAATCATTGTTAGACGAAAGGATTTCCATTCGAACGAGAAAAGACTTATAAAATAACAGCTGAATATTGTGCTACGCCATTATGATTGAAAAAAGACTAACTTAAATAGCGTAATTTTAAACTTCATTTACAATAAACAATTTACCACTAAAATATATAGGGTTCGAACTAAACTAAAATCGTATAATGTCAATCTATCGATTTTAGTTTGGTACATCCTTATAATTTTGTGTTTTAAATTGTATAATGTAAAATATTAGATATTCTGAAACTCACACGAATATGTTGCAATTAGAACCCGATAATCGTGAATATATATTATATTTGTGGTCCACATCCCTGTGATTCTATGGCTGTTTTACCATTTTATTGTTTCGGTTTCAGTCTCGATAATATTTCGCTGAAGTGAATGAGTTTTATGAGATTTTCAATTTTGAAGTTGAATATTCTTTTTTTATAAGTGTTATTATTCTTTTTTACTACCCTTATTGCTATATATTTGGGTAAAGCTCGTAAGCACTACTAGGGGCCTAACATGGCCTTTTTAGCAGAATCATAAATAGGATAATAATATGAATCACACGTAACATGGTCACAAAGTGACAATTCATAATGAATAACGTTACAATTCATTTTATGAATTGTATCGTAATTCATATCATTATCCTATTATGATTCTGCTAAACCGGCCATTTTAGACCCCCAGAGACGAGAGACGCTATGTCCATTTAAACCAATGTGTTTGGTCGCTTTCTGCAATACTCCTCTCCGCTCCGGTCGTCTCCTCTTTGGTGGAGTCCGGGTCTAAGGAACCTCGCGCACTACACGGTCACGACCATAACTTGTCGCATGACTGGCCGCAATTTTAAACAAAACTAAGCCCGCTCGTGCGACCAAATTTTCTTGCAGGTTCCGACCAAAAGTCGCTTCTGCGGTCAACTAAATTCTTTATTTACTACTTAGTTACTGTTCATTTCAAACGATTGACAGACAAAAAACTATTAGATTGATTTAGTGCCGAATGATTTTTAGTGCAAGCAGTTCTAAATACAAGAAAACCACAGTATGCAATTACTGTGTGTTTTCTGTATATATAATTGTCTGTTAAAAAAATATAATAATTAAGTTTATTTACCGGTATATTTCGCTGTTGTTGATAATAGATATTGCCAAAACAGGTTTGTATTTGTGTTTCCCCTGTCCCTTTTACGATATTTTATTTAAATAATTTTCAACATTTAACTTCTAATCATTCGTCTAAATGGATTACATGTAAATTATTTCACTTCAGCGTAATAGTAAAAAGTTTTATTTAAGATGTTGTTTTGTAATAATAATGGTTTTAAATCTTCAGTATTTAAAATCTTGTTTTACAGTCATATATCTTATCATTACATTTTTTTGTTGTTTTGTTTTAAAATATTCTATTGAAAATGTAACTTGTTTATAATTTGTTTTTGTTTAAAAATATGATATATTTAAAATCAATGTTTCAGATTAAAATTAAAATTTTGTAACAGTGTTACTGTAATCTGTTTTTTTGGGAATTTGATAATAATAATGAAAGTCTCAAAATACTCATTAAATGCCCATTAGGTACCTACTTGACCATTAATTTATAAACGACCTAAAGTAGTAACACTTTTACAAAATAAAATCATTTGAACATAATTCACGATAATTTAACTGTGTGTTTTCAAGACTGTGTTGTTTAAGTAATTATATCTATTTAAAAAAAGATGGGCATGCTCGGACGAATAAAATTATAAAAATAATAAAAAAAAAAAAAAAATTTTAGTTAAACTAAAAAAATTGCAAATTGCACAAAATAATGCCTTTCCTTATGAATTATGAAACAATATTAGGCTGTTTATTTGTGCTTCATTACTAAAACTTCGAAAAATGGTTTTGGGTAAGTATATTATAATATTTTACCAAAAACATGAAAATTAAATTAAATATGATTGCAAAATGTTACCAAAGTATTACTTCTATCCTATCAATGTCGCTATTGATCAGTCCAGTCAGTGGCGGGGCAAGACCAAAATTTTATGTGAACAAGGTACATTTAGCGAGGCCCTCTGGTGGCGCAAGAAGCAATGTTAAAAATTAAAAAACAATTGAAAAATATTTATCCCAATTTTGGCAATGGGTTTTTGAGGTGCGAGGCGGCCCTCGTAATGCGAGGCCGTAGGCGGTGGCCCACGTCGCCTACGCCTAGCGCCGCCTCTGAGTCCAGTCACTTCAAATCTATTCCTAGAGCTCTGTCTACTAAGAAATTAAATAAATAAAATGCCAGAAACCTTCCCTGATAAGCAAAAAAAAACATGGGTTGATGAGTACCACAAAGGTGTTCAAAAACAATATTTCTATAATACAGGGTCTAAGGGATATTGTCACGCAAACTGTTGCCTTGAATTAAGTACGTTTTTGTGAAAAAAAAAATTAGTTGTCCCATACATGTTGACAGTGTAAGCCTTGCACTTTTGTATGAACCAGCTGATTTCTTTTTAACCGACTCGAAATATCTTCTGAGTCATGTGTTCAATTCATTTTATCAGTTTGCGCAACGATTTCCCATACACTGTGTATTTTCTATACACCGTGTATTTCCTATACACCGTGTATTTCCTACACACCGTGTATTTCCATCAGACCGCATTGACGCAGGCGTCTATATTCCACCCATAAAAGATGGCGGACTTCCGAGCATGACCCATCAGAATTGTTGTGAGTTACATGAAAGAAAGAATGTGTCGTTGGACCAAAATGGGGAACTTCGAGTGTTTAGATTATAGTATAGTGAACGAACTTAGAAATATACAGGAGATTGTTCGGTTGGTAATCAGTACAAAGTTCCCAATGCTGGGACAAGGGAGTGGGTTGTAATCTATCACGTGGACCCATTGTGAATTGGTAATATCCCAGTTTAATTTATTTATTTAAAATAGGTACATCAAAAGTACCTACATACAATTTACATTCAACAATAAAAGTACTTATATGGGTTAGGGTTCTTATGTAGGTACAGTTGCCAGGACATCAAGTTACCAAAATATGTCAAATTTCTCCAAATGATTTTAAACCATAAAATGTTGTTGGTTAAGTTCGAAATCGAATGAGAAAATTTGACAGGTTGTAGTAACTTGATGCACTGGCGACTGTACCAATTACAATTTTCAACATATTAAAGATTATTCAGTCGAATAGATAATCGAAAGTTTCTAAAAGCTATCAAACCGTCATCAATTCTTCGGTTACCAATTTACAATAGCTAACATGAGAACTATCAGCACATTAATCAAAAAATATTTTCGTTGAAATAAAATCGAATGTGATTCAAACTGCGATTTATCTATGTCTATCACATTCGATTCTTATAATGGTTCGATCAAACCAGTACGAAAAAGTTTGTAATTTGTCCATACAGCTTGACAAACCCTAAACTAGAATTAGATGAGACATGTGTTGACATGAGTTTGTCGAATTTCTGTAAACCTGCACGCGCTGGTTTACAGAAATTCGACAGTAAACTGTTTTCAAGGATTATAAAATGTTAAAAGAAAATAATGGCATACTATCTCCTGTATATATTTTCTAAGTTAACGAGTGGTCGATTTGTTTTATAATTTGTACCTAGCTATCGATTGTCGATTTAAACAATGTTTTAAGGCTCTCGGTTCTGAACCCTTAGCTTAATTCTTTGTTATTTTGAGAAAAAAATAAACATAATTGTATATAATAATGTTTTGTGTTGTTTATTCACCTTCAACGATAAAAAGCTTTGATGAACTAAAACAGTCAAAGTATCACACAAATACCTATGCAGGCTACGCCCACCAAAACGATCGGCGCGTGAACACGTAGCCCGTTCCGTCAAGTTCATTATTTTCGGTGAAAACGAACTCGAGATCAGGCCATAGAGAGCGTCTTCATTGAACATAATATGTGTAACCTTATTTGCACACGACAGTCACGTATTAGCAATCAGACACAGACTAGGACTCGAGTTCAGGAAAATAGGCAAACCAAAGAAAAGATGGATGGTATCTTTTCTTTGCCTTATTTTACGAACCACAACAATCTGATTGAAAATATGATTTTAATAATATGGAAAAAATAATTTTATAGTTTTATTACAGTGAGCGCCATCTAGTTACCCACCCATTAGGATTATCAAATTGTATTTTGAAAAAGCGCCACCTGGTAGTTAATACTAAAACTACTTGGATTGACAGTGAACCGTAATCATAAAACTAGGTAACAGCGCCATCTATGCTTATTGGCTTGAATTATTCAAAATACTACAACACTGTTTCGTAGATATCGTTTGATGACAGATGGCACTAGAATTTTAGATGCACGAAAAGGCTTATTTCTGTGAAAAGAGGAGTGAAGTCCAAATATCAGCAAGAATAGTATGACGCTGTCCAGCTAGATGGACGGACGAGTTTAAACTGATGAAGGGATCAGATTTGATGCAGAAGATGGAGTTTCCCTACATATGTCCTGCCGTGGACTTCCAAAACCAACGTCGTTTGCAGCTGTCTTTTTTGATTCTAGGAGAAAATACTCTCTTCTTCATCCCGCTTCTTGAGGAAATCTTTTTATAAAAATCCAAAAAAAACATTCCACTTAAATGTGGACGTCAGTGGCATATTTCGAAATCATTATTAACTAAAAGTATACAACAAGTACAGCACTTTTATTTGTGGAATTTATTTATTTGTATCACCAGTATTTCCAAAATGTCGAAGGAAAACATAACGAAGAAATCAAAAAGTCGTAATACCAATAGTTCGAAGCTGCAATACACGCACTAACCCGGACAGACAGGGGGGGTCATGTAGTGGATTAAGTACGGCCAATCCTTTCCCAGAGAGAGGAGGCCAGTGGGAGGGGACATTATACGCTGACTTATGCTACAGCTTTTGCTTTTCCTCTCACAAAAACGACTATCCATTGCCATCAAACTCAAACTCAACTCAAAGCATTAATTTAAAATTTTTACAGGCACTTATGAATGTCAAAACAAAAAGATGAAGCTGCAGTCCCAGTCACAACCCATAATAACTTGTAAAATTACTGTAGTTGCCTATTCTAAAACGTAGATCTCTATGGAGAAGAATACGTTACTAAAACTTAAAAAAAAAAAAACGTGGTGCCTTTTTATTTTGTAGTTTGTAATTTCTCCATTAACAGCCACACCTAGAACAACTATTTTTGATCCATTCGGGCATCGAACCCGCAACCAGCGCAGCAGCCAATCGCTCAGCCACTGCGCCAAACATGCCGTCCGAAGAATGGGCATTAAACTCCATGAACACGATCACATCACATCAATTCTAGTGCCAATATAGTCACTCTAATACTTCTGTAACTTGCTAATCCTATCAGCAGTTCTTACGCACTTAATATGTATGTTTTATTGATAACTATCTACCCGCCCCGACTTCGCACGTGTGCAATATATGTATACATATAAACCTTCCTCTTGAATCACTCTACCTATTAAAAAAAAACGCATCATAATCCGTTGCGTAGTTTTAAAGATCTAAGCATACATAGGGACAGACAGCGGGAACCGACTTTGTTTTATACTATGTAGTGATAATTCTGTACCTTCAGTGAAAAGTGATACATGTCGACCCAGATCGGTTTTTATATTCTCTGATTAAACTTATTAAAAAAAAATTAACTTCATTTCTATCTTATCCCCGTTGTTATAAGATTAAAAATGAATGAGATTTTTTTGTGTACATTGATATAAGTAAGCAATTTTTTATTGAAATTATTGTGTAAAATAATACTTTTTGATTCATACCAAAGTGCTCCGAACCGATCTTTATATTTCTAAAATGTATTTTAATACGACTCGAGTTACCACATCTTACGCGAACCGAAAGCTTTTACTTCAATTAATCCAAAGTGATACAAATGAAATACAAAACAAAAATTCTATTATTTGCTTTATTATTTGCACTAAAAGACTCGCCTCAACTTTTGAACATAGAACATAAATTTCTCGTACCCGGCCATACACACATGGAAGTTGTTAGTGACCATGCGCTCATTGAAAGAGCAAAAAAACGAACATCAATGAATATTCACCACCCACGCGATTGGTGTCAATTGGTAAGGAGTGCATCAACTAGAACTAATAAATTTTCAGTAATTGAAATGGCGGGGACAGATTTTTACGATTTTGCCATGTTTGCTAAAAATAATTTTACAGTTAAAAAAACTAATTCTACGGGTGAAAAGTTTATATGGTTGAATGTAAGAGTTATTAAATTTAGTAAAGAAAAATTTCCGGTTTTTGAATATAAAGAAAGTTACGTAGGTGATGATTATTATGTGATGTCTTACGACAAAAGGAATAAAGACTACAGTTTAGTTAGTATTAATGCTGTTCCAAAATGTTACAATGGACCGATTCCTATAAGTGTTTTAAAGAAAAGGGATTTAATATCACTGTTAGAATACATTGATCCAAGTGTTAACGATTTTTATCATAATTTGATAACAAACTCAAATTTGCGTGACGCAGATCCTGATATTGTTTCGGATAATGAATAGTTGCAGTGCTACAACATATCTGTTGTTCGATTTTTGGAGACTGATTTAATACAATTTAAGACTGTTCAAGATTAATGATAAAAAGAGAGATTAAGGATGAAAAGTTATGTTTTTTTATAAGAAAATTATATTGTTATCTGTTGTTTGATTTTTGGAGACTGATTCCATACGATTTAAGACTAATTCGATCTCTTTTCAAGATTAACGATAAGTAGGTTTAAAAGTTGTGTTTTTTTAAAAGGATGTTATATTGTATTGTATAGCGAATAGTTGAAGTGCTACATGTACAACACATCTGTTATTTGATTTTTTGAGACTGCTTAAATACGCTTTAAGACTGTTCAAGATTAATAATAAAGAGGTTTAAAAGTTATGTTTTTTTATAAGGATGTTAATTATATTGTTTTATATAGCAAATAGTTGAAGTGCTACAACAAATCTGTTGTTTGATTTATTGAGCCTGTTTTAATATGTTTAAAGACTAACGATACCTACTCTAATAATCAGATTAACAATAAATACCTACTTAGGTCTAAAAGTTATGTTTTAAGTTTGATTTATAAAAATGTTTTATTGTTTTGCTACTACTTGTAATTCATAAAAAAGTGTTTATTCAAGAATTCTTTATTAAAGAAACGCTTTTTTAATTTAGTTATTATTTTATTATGTTATTAACATAGTTTTACCCTTTCTGAGACAAAAACGTTTGAAAATACGTATTACTTGTATCAATAAACACTTCGATGTAAACAAAATGTATCACAATAAATTCTAGCTTGTAGCATTAATCACTTACTAGATTGAAAAATACATTGGTGTTTAGGGGTACAATTGAATATTTACGTAGGAATTTTAAATAAAACAATGAAAAAAGATTGCTGATAATCAAAATGATCACATTAGTTTTACGACTTTTTCTCACAACAACTATTTGCAGGCAAAACATGCCAAAATACAAGCCTTATAACATTTCACACAAAACGGTAACTAAATGTGTAAAATAATTCATTTCATTATAAATATAAATACACAAAAATAAGCATAGAAAACTATAGTGTACGGTGATATAACTGGTTATTTTTACTAATTACTTAAATTCCGTGCAAAATAATATATTCAAACCAAGCTCTTTATAATCTTTATAATATTATCTACACGTACCACATATCGTTTTTTATTTTAGAACGTTAGAAAAATAACGAGATTTTTTTAAATCTTTAACCTTAAATTACTCAAAACTATGATTTTTCACTTATATCACTTTTCACTGAAGGTACAGAATTATTCGCAACTGGAGGAGTCTAAAGCAAAAACTACAGCACAGCATTAGGAATGCATCCTGCAAGAAAGCATAAGTAAGTTATAAAACAGTAAATAAATTATCTGTAGTTTCCGACAAGAAAATTGGTCATAGACTAAACTTTACTTAGTAGACAGACACGCAACTAGGTATTATAGTATTTCAGAAGTAACATGGCAGCACTATGTTGGGTGGCTTAGATAATAATTTATTCGTAGTCTTGAGGAGAGCCAGCAAAGTTTCAAGATGTAAGTGTTACACTTCGTACTTACACAGGTAAAAAAATAAAATAAAAATACAGCTGTTTCCAACGAAAGTACATTACCTACACGGTCAAAATATATGGAACAGTTGATTGTTTTTTAATAACCGATGACAAATTTCTATGTAGGGGGATCAGAATGATGTACCGAATACGTGGTAACCGTTTTCGCGTCGGTGTCCCTTTCACCCCGTTTAACTAATCTTTGGAACTCGGAACCGGCAGGAAAAAGAACGCGTTGTGGGCGCATACTAATAGTCTGCTTTGATGCCCCAATGCACTCAGGATGATATATGGATCGTTCGTATCGATCGATAAAAAGGAGTTCAATAACATTCATTGGAATAAATAGTACCATAATATTCTGTAAGTAGTTTAGCTTAGGAGCTGTTATTAAAAAGAGTCATACTTGTTTAACAGGAGGAGCTCGTGGCTTAATAATAACAGCCGCTCGGGTCAATCTTTAGGTTAATCCGCGCTTGCCTAGGTTGCTTAGTGGATGGGTGACTACTTATTACATAACGAGTTTCCCTAGTTCCTCGTAAAGCTCTTTAAGCCATTGGTCCCGGCTGTCATTTGTAGATCTTTGTCAGTCGTTATAGGTAGTTAGTGGCCCGAAAGTCTGACACATAATCTTACCAAGGGTACTAACTGGGTTGTGGAGGTCAGATAGGCAGTCGCTCCATGTAAAATACTGGTTTTCAGCTGCATACGGTTAGACTGGAAGCCGACCCCAATATAGTTGGGAAAAGGCTAGGCAGATGATGATAATGCTGTTAAGTAGTTTAGCTAACTAGCTGTTTCTGAAAAAGGCTCATACTTGTTTCACGTTGATATTAAACATTGTTATGTCCTGCTTTGAAAAGTAAGGCAGATGAAACGACAGGCGTTGACCATAATACTTATAGTTGGATAAGCACAAAGATAATACTCTTGTTTTTCAAGGTATTCACACTTTCAGAGAATTAAAGGCAGTAGGCAAACAGTTAAACTAAAGTAGGAGTGGGCTGGTCACGTAGCACGAATGCACCCAGAGTGGTGAGCACGGATCGTCAGTCACTGGACACCTGATGGAAGAAATCGCCGTCGAGGTAGACCCAAGGGCGGATCCAGCTTTCATGTGAAGGGGGGGTCACATAGTTGTGATCTAGTCATGACAGGCTCGAATTCGATTACAATAATAATTCAAATTAAGAAGAAAGTCTTATATTGCTATACGTCAAAATTGTATTTTAATTAATGACATTAGAAAAAATATACTTATTAAAAAATACAAGATGAGTATTAAAATTATAATTTTTCCCAGTCCAGGGGGATGACTGCCATGACGCCATGACTTGGGTAGACCGCCGGGAAGTTGGTGTGACGATCTGATCTTGTTTTGCGGGGCGAACATGGACAGAGATCGCACAAGGTTAGGTCGCTTAGGTTAGGCTTGGTTTTAGAAGGGTTTGGAAGGAGAATGGGGAGGCTTTTGCCCAGCAGTGGGACACTTGACAGGATAGAAAGAAAAAAATGGCATCCCCCTTAATCTGGACCTGATCTAGAGAGTCAATCTCCCTACCATCTTATTGTTTATCTTTTCACAAGAAAGTATCTTTAAAGAGACCGAGAGTGATATGAAGATTCGAATGAAGTTATTGCCACGCACGAGTTAAGGAACCCCAACCTACCAATATTAGCTTTGTCAGACAATAAGTATTTACTAGATTATTATTTCCCAATTTCCCGACTGCGCGATCAGCATTTATAATTATCTAGAACATGCGTCAATCTGATCACGCTGTGTATGTACTACGTTAGCAATTAAGTTAGTATATAAGATCAATATTTTGTTAGATTTAATTAATTACTGTTTCGCTGTAACTCTGTCGGAATAAAGTTATTTTTAAATACTTCCGTTGTCGCTTACTTAATTGGCGCAGCCGGTAGGATCTCTGTAGTCAGTTTGCCGTGTATACAATTCTACGTGGAGTAGCCGACGTCCGTGTCTACGGTTTAGCAGAGATCGCCGAACAAATAAATTCATTAAGAAGCCACTTCGAGTTACGGAAGAGGACCAGCCACAGCAGTAATTCAGGGAGCATGGAGCTAGCTGCGGAATTGTGAGTAAATCTTTTTCACCTTCCTCTCAGCTCTTCCATCTATATCCCAACCTTGTAATAGTCTATGTGTTTGTGTATTATTAGGGATTGGACAACGCCGTAATAATATTTGCATAGATTTTAATTGTACTAATATTTTAGAGTAGTGATAGTTTAGTAGCACATTAGTGTGATTTTTTTTCTCCGCGTTGGTTTCTTTCATAACTTTTCACAATGGAAAACGTAACCCGTGTCCCACAGGAATTGGTTAACATCATACCAATATTCAGCGGCGACACTAGAATGTTGCCTTTATTTATAAAAAAATGTGAATACATTTTGTCTACGTTCTTAGGAACCGCAGCCCAAAATGAATATTTATTTCATGTAGTAACAAGTAGGTTATCAGGCGAAGCAGCCAGTTTGGTAGGCGAAAGAGAAGCTATAGGTACGTGGGACGAGCTGAAGAAGTTGTTAAACCAACACTTCGGTGATCCACGCACAGAGGATTGTTTAGCAATGGAGTTAGAATCGTGTAGAATAAATAAGGGTGAAAGTTATTTAGATTTTTGCCATAGAATACAGCGGATGAGAAGTGTTTTATTTGCTAAAATATCAGAAACTATCATTGATGAATCTCTAAGTAAGGCAAAGCAAATCATTTATAGTAACAGAGCAATGAATGCTTTCTTGTTTAATTTACCGCCATTTTTAGTTAGATTAGTTCGTTTGCGCGACGTCACAACGTTAGAGGATGCATTAAAAATAGTTTTAGAAGAACAAAACTTCCAGGCAGTCTATGAGTCGAAAACAAACGACAGACGTAATTTTAGCAGAAATAACAGACCCAATTTGCCAAATAACCAAAATGCAATTGAATCTAATAATCAAAAGAAAGATTCACATAGCATATCAAGTACACATGTACCGAATAGTGCTACAAACAGCACATTTACACCGAACAATTCGCATCAGCCCAGACATTATAATCAACATAATAATATTCAAAGAAATCAAGACAATTTTAATCGTACAAACAACAATAATGCGTCACCGCAGTCAAGTAGGTCATTTGTTCCGATTGCACAACCGAACCAACAGTTCGCGGCACATGCACCGAGCACGCCGTCTTTTGCAGCGCAAGCATCTACGTCGGGTGCGAATACTGATGTCACCATGCGTACTGCAAGTTCACGACGTGTTAATTACATAAATAATTCTAATAATAATGAACAGAGTTCAAGTTATTCGTACAATGAGTGCCAAGAATTTTCTCCTGAAGAACCCGGGGCGGGAAATTTTTGCATAACGGCCTCTACCCTAGAGAACGAATAAAAATAAATTGTAAAAAACGCTTAAATTTACCACATATAGTTATACCAGAATTAAAGGCAGTTTTTATGATAGATACGGGGAGTGTTAGATCGTTTATAAGCCCGTATATAGCGAATAAATATTTTAAAAATTATTTACAGTATGAACCCTTCGAAGTTGTTAGCACTCACGCATCGAGTGTTCATAGTGAAACGGCTATTATTCCATTACCGGTTACCTTTGGAAGTCAAGAGTTCCATAAGTTCTATGTCTATAGTGTCGACGATAGGTATGATGGGTTAATAGGTAGCAATTTGCTGAAGCAATTACAGGCAAAGATTAATATGGAAAATCAGATACTACATTTAAAAAATACTGATATTCCTATCATATATTCACCGCCTATGAGAGAGATATATAACCTACCATCTCGTAGTGAACTTAGAGTAAGACTCCCAGTCAACGTACTGAACGGGGAAGCTGTGTTAGATTTTAAGCAATTTACGGAAGGGATTCGAATGCCCGCCGCATTAGTTACGTGTATTGAAGGCTATGCAACAACTGTTATTCAGAATTGTAGCCATGAAAATAGAAAATTAGTAGTTACGGGACCTTTTCAAGTGGAACCATACATACAGGACCCATCTGTTAGTGTTAATTTCATAGATAATAATATAGAAGTGGACAGCTTGCTAACAAAGAATTTAGACAAATTACAGTTAGATCATATGAATTCAGAAGAACGAACGGTTATTGAGGGACTTTGTAAAGAATACAAAGATATATTTTATTGTGAAAATATTCCGTTAACCTTCACAAATCAGGTTAAACATAGAATAAGAACAAAAAATGAAGACCCAATAAACATTAAGGCACATAGATTGCCACCTATTCAAACAAAAGAGATCAGTAGTCAAGTCGAGAAAATGTTAAGGGATAACATTATCCAGGAATCTCATTCTCCCTGGAGTGCTCCCGTACATTTAGTGCCGAAAAAATTAGACGCGTCAGGCCAACAAAAATGGAGGATGGTAGTCGACTATAGACGGCTCAATGAAATCACAATTGATGATAAATACCCTTTGCCCAACATTAACGATTTATTTGACATGCTAGTTAATAGTACATACTTTACAACTCTCGACTTAGCTAGCGGGTACCATCAATTAGAGGTTCAGGAGAAAGATAGAGCTAAAACTGCGTTTAGCACACCTTCAGGTCATTATGAATTTAACAGAATGCCGTTTGGGTTAAAGACCGCACCCGCAACTTTTCAGCGAGCGATGGATAACGTCTTACGAGGCCTTCAAGGCTTACATTGCTTAATATATCTCGATGACGTCATTATTTTTTCTAAAAGCTTGCCTGAACATGTAGAAAAACTTAGAGCAGTTTTTGACCGCTTCCGTCAAACAAATTTAAAAGTTCAATTAGATAAGTCTCATTTTCTTAGAAAGGAAGTACTCTACCTAGGGCATACTATTACAAGTGAAGGTTTGAAACCAAATAATGATAAAATAGACGCTATTCTTAGGTATCCTATACCGGAAACGGTTACACAGATTAAAAGCTTTTTAGGACTAATCGGTTATTATAGGAAATTTATCAAAGATTTTGCCAAAATAACTAGACCATTAACAGCTTGTTTAAAGAAAGGTCGCAAAATTGTAATTAATGGGGAATATAAAGAATGTTTTGAGACATGTAAAAAGCTTTTAACAAATGCACCTTTGTTACAATTTCCTGACTTTAGTAAAACTTTTATTTTAACCACGGATGCATCCAATTTTGCGATCGGGGCTGTATTGTCACAAGGAACGATAGGCTCAGATAAGCCTGTAGCCTATGCTAGTAGAACCTTAAGCGACACAGAAGTAAAATATAGCACTATCGAGAAGGAACTTTTAGCCATAATATGGGCAGTTAAGCACTTTCGACCGTATTTGTATGGTAATAAGTTTACCATATTTACAGACCATAGACCATTAGCTTGGCTGTATTCATTGAAAGAGCCCAATAGTAAACTCACGCGATGGCGGTTAAGGTTAGAAGAGTACGATTTCGAAATAAAATATAAGAAAGGCCCTCAAAACACGAATGCAGATGCTTTATCTAGGATTAAGATTAATGCAATTGACGACGATTTAGATTCAATATTCGTAAATATAGGAGATAGGCAGGAACGTATACAAAAAATTATAGAAAACGAATTGCAAGACCCCGAAACTCCAATAGAAACGATAGAACTTTCGGATTCTGATGATGGGGTCACTGCCAACTCAGTTTCAAATAGAGAACACGAAGGCATTCCTAGTTTAAACGAAGCTGTCGATACTAAACCAAAACAGATTTTAATTCATTCATGGTTTAAAAATAAATTAGACGTAAAAGATATTTCAAATAATAAACAAAAAATTCTCGAAGTTCACTTACCGACAAATAACGATATATTAGTTAAAGACTTTTTGAAAGAGTATATTGATCCAAAACATAAGTACTTTATATACTTCGAACACACATCTTTTAGAAAAACTTTTTCAAACATGGTAATTAAGTTATTTAAAAAGGATTCAGTTAAGTTAACCGAGTGTACAGAAAGAGTTATAAATTTGACAGGATCTGAAGAAGATCAAAAAGAAGTTATTTTAAAATACCACGACGGGAAAACATGTCATAGAGGTATTAAAGAAACTTTAACCAAACTTAAAAGACATTATTGGTGGGCAAACATGAAAGAGACAGTCACGGCAATCATAAATGCTTGCGAAACATGTAAACGCATGAAATATGATAGAAAGCCGATTAAACCCCACATTCAGTTAACACAAACCCAGGATGCCCCTTTTCAGGAAGCTTTTATGGATTTATTATATATTGAAGGGAAATATTATTTAACTATAGTGGATGCATTTAGTAAAATAGCACAAGCCATAGAGGTACCGAATAGGAGTACACCAGAGATAGTTAGGGCATTGATTAAATATTTCAGCATGTATGGTCTGCCTAGGAAAATTAGTTGCGATTCCGGTACAGAATTTAACAATACTTTGATTAAAGAAATGTTAAGCTTTTACAAAATTGAACTTCATATTGGGACGCCAAATAATCCCAGTTCAATGGCAATAGTAGAAAGGTTTCATTCTACCATTATTGAGATTTATCGTATAGCAAAATACGATAAAAGCGATTTAGATGCAGCATCAGTTATGACTTATGCCATCATGGCTTATAACAACACCATACATTCAGCAACAGATTTTACGCCTTTTGAACTAGTATTTGGTCACACTTATTCCGATAATGTATTTAACGTGGATAGAGAGAAGAACTTAACTCAGAAATTATTGTTAGATCATAGAAAACGCCTTAAAATACTCTATGAATTCATAACAGAAAAATTAGAATCCGATAAAATTAAAATAATTAATAAAAAAGGTGGCGAAACGACACCGGTACTCGAACCAGACGATAATATTTACATGAAAGACACTAGGACTAGAAAAGCTAAAGAAAAACCTCGATATGAAAAAGCGAAAGTAATAGGTGAAGTTGAAAGAAATATAGTCCCAGTAGAAGTAAAGAAAAGGAAAACTAGAGTAGCCTTAAAAAATGTAAAACGTCCTCCACAGATCGTGCCTGGTACTTCTGGTACTAGTGGTGCCAACACTCACGCTGGACCTCCAAAACCTCGGTCAGAATCCGGGGATAGCAGCGATAAAGCGGGGAGTAGCAGTGAAGAGGAATAGTTATTGGACAATATACAAAAGTGTAGATTTAGAATCATTACACTTACAAATAGATAATAATATTCGGGATTTTATTAACTTGAAAATTAAAATTAAGGAAAATAGTCTTAGTAACGAAACTATAGGAATAGAAAGCCAAATAGAATATCTTATTAAACTAACTAAGAATAGATTTTTTCAAATCTTACCTTTCCATTATAGAAATAAAAGAGCTTTGTTTAATCCATTAGGCTCACTTGTAAAAGCTATCACAGGAAATTTAGATGAAGACGATGCAATTAAATATGATAGAGAAATCCAAATGATACAGAACAAAGAGCATGTGGTCGAACGTAAAGTATCATCAATGCAAAAAGCTTTTGATAAATTAGTAAATGACTCTGAAATAATAAATTCAAATATTAAAAACTTGGGTTTACATACCAATGAAATGGAAAAATTAGTTGAACATGAGTTCAGGTTTAACAAACTTTTCCAAATATTAAATACTATGTATCAAATTTTAAATAACTTTCGGACCTGTTACGAAAACATACAAGAGATTGAAACGGCAATAGCCTTTAGCAAACTGAATACATTGCACCAATCCATTATAAATAGTACAGAACTATATAATACGTTAGAAGTCATTGCTAAACATGCTAGAACAATATACCCAGTAAGCAAACATAATTTAATAAAATTAGAACGTAATATCATACTTAAATCATATATAAATAACAACAAGTTAGTTTTTGTTTTAGAAGTTCCCCTAACAAATAACGAAACATATAATTATTACAAGGTTATACCCATCCCTATATTCCATTCTCCAAATACCTTTACAATAATACCCAAATATCCTTACCTGATGGTGAATAGATTGAAATACATGCCCGTGGTAAGCCCATGTACTGAGATTGAAAATGGAAAATTTCTTTGCGCTGAAACTAATTTAGCCCAGTTTCCAACCGAGACCTGCATTGAACAAATAATGCTGATGAAGAACAACTACAAAAACTGCATACAGAACCATATTGAAATAGAAAAAACTAAGATACAGAAAATAACCGACAACCAATGGTTGGTTTACTCAGAGGAAAATCTCATCATCACCGAGAATTGCAATACAGAAATCCTGAAGTACACTATTCTTGGGACCTACATCGTGACACCTGGCCAACAATGCGAGACACAAATAGGCGAAGTCATCGTTGCCACCACCACAAACACTACAGTTTCCAGTTTCCAGCTGCCATTGATCCAGATGCCAGACCTACAACAGGACATTCAGAGAAGATCAAAGAAAGTGGATTTAAGAAATGTGGACTTCAGTGATGTGAAAGAAGTGTTACAAAGTGCAAAATTTAGTGAAATAGACGATACGACACAAACAGTGACAATAGAAATTAGTATATGGACCATCTTAGAGTATGTGGTTATTGTAATAGCAATAGTTATCTTTATAATGTATAAATTTCAGTTCATAAACTTTTGTCGAAATTCTCCGAAACCGTCTGCGACACCTTCGGATAATTCCTCTCTTAGGGAGGGAGGAGTTAAGGAACCCCAACCTACCAATATTAGCTTTGTCAGACAATAAGTATTTACTAGATTATTATTTCCCAATTTCCCGACTGCGCGATCAGCATTTATAATTATCTAGAACATGCGTCAATCTGATCACGCTGTGCATGTACTACGTTAGCAATTACGTTAGTATATAAGATCAATATTTTGTTAGATTTAATTAATTACTGTTTCGCTGTAACTCTGTCGGAATAAAGTTATTTTTAAATACTTCCGTTGTCGCTTACTTAATTCACGCTATTTCGAAAAACTTTACGAGTGGTACGCCAGTTCGAAAACACGTTGAATCGAAAACCACCAGATGACAACTGCTTAGAGCTACCTTTGTCTATCACAACTTGAAAAACCTTTTAGTTCTCTTGCTAAGACATAGTTCATAATCATCATAATTTTCCCTAATGTTAATAAATCTCATTTGCTTAAAATATTTTAAAAACCTTTCCAAAAATTATTCACATCAAACCTACCATTAATAATATTGCCCAAACACATCACAATTTGAGCAATACGAGACATGATCAAACCACCGTTTCTTAACTAAACCATCTCGAAAAATAAAGCATTTTGTAATGGGGCCCGCAATTTTCAAAAGTAGTTTTTAACAATATCTTTAAGAATTACTGTTATCGTTATGTTTTTAGTTATGTCTGTATGTAGAACTGGATTTTCACACTTATTTATGGTGAATTGGGAATCTGGGAAACCAAGGAGTTTCTGTCATCTAGAAGTGTTTATGCAAAAACTTTTTAATATTTCAGCTGGTGGTGACTACAGTCATTTTATTTTTTGCAGTAGCAAGTCATCCGTGTAAAGGAGGTGATAACCTGACCAATTCTCCTTAACCGGCAGCATAGACCCGAATTTTTTAGAAGTATACAGAGAATTCAAGGCCAAGCAAAACCAAAGCGGACTCAAACTGAGCAAAAACAAAGCGGACTCAAACTGAGCAAAAACAAAGCGGACTCAAACTGAGCAAAACCAAAGCGGACTCAAACTGAGCAAAACCAAAGCGGACTCAAACTGAGCAAAATCAAAGCGGACTCAAACTGAGCAAAACCAAAGCGGATTCAAGCTGAGCAAAACCAAAACGGTCTCAAACTTTTGCAGTAGCAACTTTTTTGTAATGAGAATAAAATTCACTTTGATTTTGATAGCGATGTAAGATCTGAGGTAAGACCAAACTTTATGGGGACCCAAAACCAACAAAACTATAGACAAGGTTTCGCAACTAAAATCTTTTTGTAGAATTCAAACGACCACAATCAAACCTCCCAATGACTTTAGACAAAAGGATTGAAAACTCCAAGTAAACCCAAGTCGAAAGCCAGTACATACTGTAACAGGTAACAGTAAACACACACACATGTAGACCCATAGTTTTCACGACACATGTATGTACATACACACACATGTACAGAGTAATTGTGGAGAGAATATAAAAAAAATTGCGTTAAGTGTGCCTTACTTGCGCGCGGCGAGGCGTGTACACCTGAACGCGGTTGTGGTTACAGAGCTGAGATTATTTTTCTTCCTGGATTGTTTGGCGAAGATAACAAATAAGAATTTAAAAGTTGATTAAGTCAATCAGAAGCCTACCATGAGGTCTATAATGAGGTCTAGTCTAAAGCATTATTGATTTAGTTTTATTTCAGAGTGAGAAAGAGATGTCTAGCTCCATCTTTTCGTTCTCAGGAATTACCTGAACCACATGGTCTTTGGAATTTATAACACTATCGATTTGTCCAATAATTTACCAAATTGGAATCTTCGTCGCAATTTATTAGTCCCATCCCTTTCATGGTTCTTTTTTAAATAAATATTGTCTTAAAGGAAATCTTAAGCTTCTCTAACAATTTATTTACCAAACCTCGAAAGCAGTTCTTTCCTAAATAAAAAGATAAGCTTGCAGTAAGTGACTTTGAAACGATAACTAAAACTCGAGGAAGATATTGCCGTGTATTCTCTTGAATTTAGTGTCATTTTCTCTGGATTTTTGAGCCTGACCTGTGCACAATATCCTAACGTCTTTAAGAAATTAACAGTTTTAAGAAGTGACTAAGTCAAAAACACATTCGAGCCGGATAAAATTCTTGCCTTCATTCCATAAACCACATTTCCTCATACCGCTTGCCAGTTCACCGTTCACGTGTACATAGCGGGCGGCCGTTCCGTCTGGCCACAGTTGGCCGACAGAGCGAGAAGTTCAAATCTCCCGCTCGTAATTGATAAATAAACGTGGCACGTGCGGGTCAACACACCTGATGACGAGCACGAGCACGGGCTTTGTGTGGCCTGGATTTTTCTAAACGAATCTTAGGGAAATCAAGCCAAGAGGCAGCAGGAACCAATAAAATTCGCACAGTGAATTACAATGTGACTAACTTTCGAAGATATGGTTTCACTGTTACACAGGATGATCAATAGAATAACGAAGCTTTGACCAAGAAGATAGGTGCAGGAGATCCTAAACTTACGGCAGCTGACGATGAATGATGTTTGCATCATCAACATAAAGCGTTCTAGAACATCATCGAACCCCTAGTGAAGGTTGGTATCACAGACAACCTTCTTAAACTATCACATTAAAAGACGGGATGGATGAATTATTCGAGAAAAGAAAATCTTGAAGAAATTAGGAATAATTAGGAAGGCTATGCAAGAAATCTCCGATAAAATGGATATTGGGTTGGATAGTCAAGATCATGACAGATGAGGCAACTTAGCGGACGATGTGAAATTTCGCTGAAATTCTGACGATGAAAATTTATCAGAAGACCTCATGGTCACGTTAGTGTCATTCAATGTTGAAGCTAAAGCATTTTTTTAACTCATCTAAATTAAAGCACGGTTGATATGATCTAACAACAAGACTTGCTTGCTTGCTACCATGACATAGGTTACTCGATAGTATCGTTGTTGCAAGGCGTCCTAGCTTTGTTGCCATCAATAAGGCTTTTAAATAAACACAGATCAAGAAGTTTCATTCTCCGCTTGATCCAGCTGCCTAACGAGAGCCTCCTGAGATATTGGTGGTGGCTCTTGGCAATTAAGCGATTGGCTGTAATGACTATAGGCACAATGATCGCTGAGTTCATATCCCAGATGTCGGCAAACTCGCGACCCAAGTCAAGATACTTGACTGGCTTATCTTTCTCGGCTTTCACGAGGTTCTCGTAATGACAAAAATCATTGCGCACCGCTCTAATCGATTCACCACCACTACATCAGGCTTATTGGCTACAATAGTTCTGTCAGTGATGATGGATTCATAGCAGTAGAATATGATGACTACTGACCCGCACTGAGCCCTTGTAGTGGATGATGGTCCACTCTCTCTAACAGACAACATTGTGTCCAGGTAGTAGAAATGAAACTTGACTACCGCAAGATACGCTTGCCACTGGCGTAGAATTACTAATCCATCCTCTAGAACCAAGATTATTACGTGCTTTATGAGCTTCAAACTTAGCAATAAGATATTCATCATCGAGATATTCATCATGGAGGAGCTCGTAGCTAAGTAATAATAGCCGCCCGGGTCGATCTTTAGGTTAAACCGCGCTAGATGGCTGACCACCCATTACATACCGAATTTCCTTCGTTCCTCAGAAAGCACGTTTAGCCGTTGGTCCCGGCTGTCATTTGTAGATTTTTGACAGTCGTTACAGGTAGTCAGTGGTCTGACAACCAGTCTTAGCCAAGCGGTATCGTATTACCCAGTTGTGGGGGTCAGATAGGCAGTCACTCCATGTAAGATACTGGTATTACCTGCATGGGGTTAGACTGGAAACCGACCCCAACATAGTTGTGAAAAGGCTAGGCCGATGATACAAACGTTCCTTCAACGTTATTCTTGAAATACTGCTTCGAAATATCCCAATTTCGGAAGCAGTATTTCAAGAATATCCTCAATATTAATAGTCCATTAACACTATCGTGCACATCAACAAATTGTGACAGGTTGCGAGCGTTCTGAACCCTTTAAAACCTGTCACCCTCAAGTAACCCCTTGTAACGCGCACGCGCATAATTATGACCACCTGACTGTAGGCGTTGAAAGAAAAAATATTAATGAGAAAATAACGTAAGTATATTTCTTTAGTTTACGTGAATGTAGAAGTTATTGGTTAGATTGTTAGGAATTCTACTACTTTGTATAATTATTTCATCACCACTGCTCTCAAAACGGTGAAGGAAAACATCGTGAGGAAACCGGCATGTCCTAGAACCAAAAATTCGAAGATATGTGAGATCTACCAACCCGCAACGGGTCCGCGTGGTGGATTATAGCCCATTCCCTCTCATGGAGAGGTGGCCTGTGTCCCAGCAGTGGGAACATTATAGGCTGATTATGCTAGGTATTTGTATTCATGAGACATGTCAAAATATCCAAGTTAAAGTACATAGTCATTATAAGATTGAATAGACAGTGAAATTCGGTCCCTCCAGGTGAACTCGAAGCCAATTTGCCAACCTTTGAAACTAATAAAGGTAAGGACAAAAAACAGCTCCTGCGCAACAACAAATTATTATACGTAGCACCAATTAAATACATTTAACTCTGTCAAAACATCACCAATTATAAACTTACAAAACCTCTATAACGTTCCGACAAAATCCTAATAATTTTCATATCAATTCTTACATCAAAAGGGTAATGGATGCTTCTATCGAGCAATTCAGAGATTAAGATCCTCCTTCGTATTGTCAAAGTGTACATAAATCAGAAACACTAGAAGTTTCCGTTACCACATATGCGCACACACACATAGACTCACACACGCACACAAACATACATACATGTGTGAGTGAAATAAAAAGTCGGCGCGTGCGCTCGCTTACAACACATAACAGATGACTGTTGCCGTCTCTTTTTCTCTTATAACATTTTTATTTCTGTCTCGCTCCCACATGAAGTATGTAATTATAGTTGGTACATTACTGGTTGGTTCCGTTCGGTATACCTACAGTGATTGTATCGTTCTCAGGTATATGTATGTATGTTTGTCCGTCGTTCTAATCTCGGGAAATTATTGCTTTTTATTGCTCAGATTCTGTTCAGTGTTTTAAAATATAATGAGGTATTTTTATTGAGCTTGCGCGGTTTTAGGTTAATGAAAATAATAAGTAGAGTTGTTTTATTTTTGATCGTTATTTTCTTATGTTCTTTTTATGTCTTAGTTAACAACATTGAATTGAAAAGGAGACTTGGTGGGTTCACTTTTTGAAGTATAGACTAAGGTGGAAGCGCCAGGGCGCCCGCGAAATTCAAATTTTCTTACGTTTGTTTGCAATTTGCAGGTCAGTGTTTTTTTTTTATATTAGATGAGCCTCTTGAGCTTATTGTAGTCCTGAGGACAGAGATGAGGTCGGTCGTGTCAGGTTGTATGTTGATGAAAAATGAGTAGCGCAAGTAACCCCATTCAATAACTATTTCATGAAAAAGTCATTAAATGGGCTTAAATGAACTTAGAGGGTTGTATTGATGATTTTAATTATTGTAATTCTGTAACTACATACGTCTTACTTGCGCGACTCATTTTTCTTCAACATACATTTCTGACACTGACTGCAAATTGCAAAAAACGTAAGAAAATTTTAGTCTGGAGGGCTACCCTGACGCTTTCACCTTAACGCATGTTAATACATTTTAGGGGGTATTCTTCAAAGCGCAACTAACTAAGCACTACTAAATTATTCCTCGAAACGCAACCATGATGAAAAATAGAGGGGTATGATGGATTTATTATTTTTTTTCAATCATTTAGTTGCGCTTAGTTGGTTGCGCTTAAAAATAGTTGCGCTTTGAAGAATACCCCCATTTTAGGAGTTAGACAGAAAACAGCATCTATGGAAAATACTGTTCATGCATAAAATATAAACTCAAAATTTTTACCTCGGAGGTAGAATGTAGCAACTGAATAATAATTTCTTACTATCGTACCGTTACTATCGTATTACTCAGTTACTAGGTTGTGGAGGTCAGATAGGCAGTCGCTTCATGGAAAATACTGGTACTCAGCTGCATCCGGTTAGACTGGAAGTCGACCCCATCGTAGTATGGGAAAAGGCTAGGCAGATGATGGCTAATAGAAACAAGTAGGCATTGGAGTAATTTCAAAAACTTTATTTTATAATGAGTTATGGTTATGAGGTATATCATATAATTCTGAGTGATTTATCTATAAATAATTAAATTGTTGAAACAATGAGAAAACCAAACACATCATAAACTTTAAAAATAAAACAAAAACAAAGAAAAAAACTTAACAATACTGTTTGCATTTTAAATAGCTTCAACGACGTCATTTAGGTACTTGAATAAAATTATGTTAAATAAAAGTTATTAAGTTATTATATAAAATGTGTTTATCATCCTTGAGGAGCTCGTGGCTAAATAATAACAGCCACTCGGGTCGATCGTAAGCTTAAGACGCGCTTGTCTAGGTTGGTCCGTGGATGGGTGACCGCCCATTACGTACCGAATTTCCTCCGTGCCCGGCAAGGACGTTAAGCAGTTGGTCCCGGCTGTCATTTGTAGATCTTTGATAGTCGTTAAAGGAAGTCAGTGGCCCGAATGTGTGACAACCAGTCTTACCAAGGGGTATCGTATTACCCAGTACTAACTGGGTTGTGGAGGTCAGATAGGCAGTCGCTCCATGTAAAATACTGGTATTCAGCTGCATCCGGTTAGACTGGAAGCCGGCCCCGACATAGTTGGGAAAAGGCTCGGTAGATGATGATGCTTATCATCCTTCATAACGCCCTTACTTCAATAATGTTTTTTGCAACTCATTTATAAGATAACCTAAAGTTATCTTTAAAACAATAAATAATACAATAATAGGGTTTGAGCTGTTTGGGGTTGAAACACTATAGACCGACCGCTTTAATGAGTCCTCGCGAAGGTATCAATTTAAATGGAATACTCTGAAGGTTGATCAAGTATTGGTCGAATTAGTATCGTAATCCTACGTGGATTATGGTTATTTTAAAGCAAAATAACCTGTGTTCGGACTTTGTGGACGCTTAATGTGCCTTTGATGGGGCAAGGCGGAGGACTCATTAAAGCGGTTGGTCTATTGTTCCCTGGGGTCCGAGTGTCCATCTAGTCTTTCGAAATATTGAAGGTTGGTCGACTCTTCACGTGATTAGAGGACTGGTCTTTTTTGCCCAAAGAATTAGCATTGCCATTCCAACGTGGCAATGCTGCCAGCCTTCTGGGCACTTTTCCTGCTAACAGCTATGTGGACGAATTTTTTGACGCCATGTAATACTTTTCCCATTTTGATACGGTTATTTTAATAAATAATTTTAGAACTACCTTGATCGTCTAGTGGTCGCAATCGCGACTGCTGGGCATGAGGTCCGCGGTTCGATTCCCAGGTCGGGCAAATTGTTATAGGGTTTTTCCATCAGGAATTTGATTTTTCCTTTCTTAGCACCAGACAAAAGTTTGCAGAGACCTCAAGTCCAGCAGTGGCAAAAGAGGCCAGAAACATATATTTTTTATTTAATATAGTAACCGATCATTCCACAATAGTTTCCTTCATTCCTTTCCCACCTAACCTCTCTGCTCACCCCCATAAGGACTTATAATTCCGTTTTGTAGTGTTAGCCGTTACGAGCCACGACGGTTATACTTTCTTCGTCTCGCTCCAGCGCAGGCGCGGGGTTGGGATAGTGATGGGCAAGTATCGATACGATAAAGTTGCATCAGTAGCCTACGTAAGTGTTATGTAAAAATGAGTGGTTTTTTAATTTGCTACCGATGGTTTTGATAAAGTTTTAAGTGTGTTATGTGTTGTTAGTTTAAGTGTTTACTTTGTTACTTATCGGTTATATGGATGCTTAAGATATATCTACTAGAAGATGCACAATACGTATTTCTTCAACGTTTTCACATACACAATGACTATAATCTTCAAAGGGTTTGACAGAGGTGTACCTAATAGTACAACCACATTTCGCCAGTTATGTTTAAGTAATAGCAAGCCTATTGCCATCAACCGGCACAAATTCAGGCTCCCTGGCTGCTACTAAGAAATTCCTGATGGAAAAGCCCAATAATACTTTGCCCGACCCGCGAATCGAACCCAGGACCTCATGCTCAGCAGTCGCGCTTGCAACCACTCTAAGAAGTCTATAATCGTTGCTCTGACGAACACACATCATCTGTAGTCTGAGGAAATACGGAGAGAAACAAGCATTAAAATCATATTAAATTTGGAGGAATTACATCAGGATTTTCTGGACGAGGCTGGCACAAGAATGTGGAGTTTGGCACAAGCAAAGAGAGGCCTAAACCCAGCAGTGGGTGAGGTCGGGCTGTGGATGATGATGATATCTAGCTTTCCTTACAATCTCACCGTTTGTGTAAATCAGTGGTGTCTAAAGACTATCTTAAAAATACTGTACCTATCAGTGGCGAAGTTCCATAGAACCCGATTCCTACCGGCTTCTCTTTGAAAAATGGCTCAGTCAGTATTCTATAGACAAATAATATAATCACATTAAAGATATGTACTCCGGCTTACCTATTACAAAAATTGACCCTTCGCTACTGGTACCTATGCATAGTCAACAACATAGGTACAATCTAAACAATGACACAACGTGAAATACATTTATTTACAAATGAGTAAGTCCTTATTATTATGTAAATACTAACCAAAATCCAGAATTAATGAGATAATTAAGAATTGTATTAATAAAAACTTTATAGCATCTAACCTTCGTTTTTTGCTAACTTTTGTATGAAGCAGTTAAATGAGTTCATCAACAATTCATACATCACATGATTTTTGATTGTTTTTGTACGTTAATTCTCAATTTAACTATGCATATTATTAAGTATTTTTTTGTTTCAGCTTTTTTCTTTTTCTTCAATTTATTTCGACAATTAATTTAATAACGTAGGTCTTAATTAAAACATTGATTAGTGCGTCAATAAACAAGAAAATAAACTAAAATGACCAAATAAAAATTAAATTTATTGGTTGATGTTTATGCTCTTGAAACGCTTGGGTCAATCCACTAGACCTTCAGGCTTTTGACTGGTGAACACCGTTGTTGTAAAATGCCTTCAATTTAGGCACTATTTGCTTTTCTACTGGCTTACATTGTGCTCAAGCAAACTCGGCTAAAAAAAGATAAATCTTCTTTTCTAAACGCTTCAAGTCCGCAAGAATTTTAAAGGCCATATCCAACAACTACTAAAATTTGATTATCCAAACCTAACTACAATTTCATCGATATCAATACAAACTCTTCCCGTGTCCCGTCCCTACGCTCCTGGGACGGAAGTAGTATAATTGTGGCGCGTCTTCCCCTCACTAGCCAGTCCCGAACGAAAAAGTTCACGTTACTGACTTGTTTCTTACGTTTATTATTACTACTTGCCTGTATTATCAACTAACAATTGTTACTTTGGTGAGAATTTATGGTTGATATAAAAAAGTTTTACTAAAAGTATGATTGAATTAAGATATTCCATTGAACTTTACTCTTTCGTAGTTTTGAGGGAAAATCATTTACGTTTTTTAGAATAGAATAGAAAGCTTTTATTTCAGACCGGAGTCCATAGGGTTACTAACAATTTTACTTTACTTCCAGTGTTAGTAGGTTACAGACACAGATGAAAATATACAATTAAAATTCAACATGGAGCCGCATGTACTTCCGCAACATCGGGGAATCCCAGCGATCTGCAAATACACTGAGAAAATTGTACTGTTCTGTACCGTGTGTGTTTGTGTGTATTTACTCAATAACATAACATAACATATATTAACAGCACGCTTGTAATCCCCGATGGGTTAGGCAGAGGTTTACCTAATAGTACTCCAACATTTATCTACGAATGGTGAGCCCCATAGAATTTTCCCTCAGCCAGACTGAGGACACCCAAAGAAAATTTGATACTCTACTTGGCTTTTCGGAGTTGAATTAAAGAAACTCTTGTGTAAAATTTCATGCGTTTAGTACGTAAGTTTAGGCTGTGCGATATCTCTCATAGCATAAGCATAGCATAATCAGCCTATTAATGTTACCACTGCTGGGACGCAGTCCTCCTCTCTACGAGAGGGAATGGGCTATAATCCACCACGCGGGTCCAGTGCGCGTTGGTAGATGTCACATGTCTTCGAATTTTTGGTTCTAGGACATGCCGGTTTTCTCACGATGTTTTCCTTCACCGTTTTTTGAGAGCACTGGTGATGAAATAACTTACACAAAGTAATGCGCCTGGCTGGGTTCGAACCCACGACTTACTGCTCGCAAGTCGGGGTCTCCACCACTGGGCCACCGTTGCTCTCTATATCTCTCAGAATTACTGAAATTTAGTTTATTTATTAAGTAAGAGTCTGCCTCTTTTTTCAAGTGGTAGCAAGAGCGACTACTGAGCAAGAGGTTCTGAGTTTGATTCCCAGGTCGGGTAAAGTGTTATTGGGTTTTTCTATCACGAATTTCTCAGTATCAGCCACGGAGTCTGAATTTGCGACTGGTTGATGGCAATAGGCTCGCGCCCTAGTACATGGGACTTTAACTTAGCTGGCGAAATGTGGGTGTATTATTGGGTACACCTCTGCCTAACCCTTCGGGGATTACAGGCGTGATGTTATGTTATGTTTGCATTTCGCTGAATCATTGGTCCACGCAATTTTTTATGTTAATCCAAGCGCCACAAGATTTATTATTGCATAGATTTTTTGGGGAAAAAAAAACGCTCGTAAAAAGTTCTACCAAATAAGTACTAGAAACTGAAAAATAATGAAGTTCCGTTGCGTGTACGTTATTATGTTGTTTCGGAGAATTTGTGGTAAAAACTGGTGTTCTACTTAATGTTCAAGAGTTAGTAAAACTACCGCGCGTGCGCCGAGCAGCTCTTTGTTAGAGCAGAGCGGTGCTCAAAGATTTTTTGTCATTAGTGTTTTATTCATCCTCGTTGTCGAGTTGTCGCTAGTGCAACTGCTGAGCTTGAGGCACTGGGTTCATTTTTGGGGTCAATCAAAGTGTTATTATTTTTTTTTTACCTGGAAGTTCTCAGCCACAGAGACTAGATTCGTGATCGGTTGATGGCAATAGGCTCGCCCCCTATTACGTGGGACTTAAGTATAACTGGCGAAATGTGGGTGTACTATTAGGTACACCTCTGCCTAACCCTTCGGGGAATACAGGCGTGATGTCTGGTATAAACGGGATCGACGGCTTTACGTGGTTTCTGAGGCACGGAGGAAACCCGGTATGTTATGATGGTCACCCATCCACAGACCGACCTAACCAAGCGTAGCTTAACTTTGAAGATTGACCTGTGCGGCTGTTATTATTTAACTCAGAACTTACCACAAAAATCGAAATTCAATTAAAAATTTCTACTAAACTTTGAGACACACAGCTAAACAAAAGTCAGTTACGACAATCGTCCGTTACAGTTTGTCCATCAACTTGGTCTTCCGGTGAAAGAGATAGCTACATTCAACAACTGGAGAGTCAGAGCGAGCCGGCGATATTTCCACCTGTCTCAGGCACTTTTTGTTCCAAAAGTTTTTAGGTTTTAATTACGATTGATGGTGAAATGGTGCAATATCGGTGTTGAGTCGCATGGCTTGGATTATTTGAATATAGGTTGAAAATCGTAATATCATCATCATCTGCCTAGGCTTTGTCCAACTATGTTGGGGTCGGCTTCCAGTCTAACCGGATGCAGCTGAATACCAGTATTTTACATGGAGCGACTGCCTATCTGATCTTCACAACCCAGTTAGTACTGGGTAATACGATACCCCTTGGTAAGACTGGTTGTCAGACTTTTTTGGGCCACTGACTACCTAACGACTGTCAAAGATCTACAAATGACACCCGGGACCAACGGCTTAACGTGCTTTCCGAGGCACGGAGGAAACTCGGTATGTAATGGGTGGTCACCCATCCACAGACCAACCTAGGCAAGCACGGCTTAACCTAAAGATCGATCCGAGCGGCTGTTATTATTTAGCCGCGAGGTCCTCTTGTGTGTGAAAAGACGTAATATCATGAAATGATAATTGTGACACGTTTATCAAGAACTAATAATTATAATTTTGACTTATGATTCATGTTAATCATTTTCGTAGCGAAAAAAAAAGACAAGTTAAGAAGGTTTTTTGTACTAAATAGGTACGTTTGGTCGTTGAGGAGCTCGTGCCTTCTTTCTTTCATTACAGTGTTGTTAGTGCCTAACCTGGTGTCAGAGCTTTTATGCCGCCCATTGGCCTCTGACTTGGCCTAACTTTAAAAAATATATATATCTCTCAGGCATGCAGGTTCCTCACGGTGTTTTGCTTCACCGATGCAAGTGATAATTACACACACACATTCGCACATGAATTCGACAAATCAGATGTGCGTGTATGGGTTCGAACTTGGGACCTTTGACTTGGCAGTCCGACGGGCCCACCACTAGGCTAGGCTATCACTGCCCCAATAATTGCAACATGGCGGTTAAAGTTCACTTCGCAGGCTAAAACCTAAAGATTGATAAAACTAACACAACTTCGTCTATGAGTACATCAGCTGTTGACCCCCCACCACCCTTCACCCCTCACCCCTGCAAGTTCAACTGAGGGTTGTAGAGGGATGCACAGACACCTGTCTCTAATTATATACGATAGTGATCTCTGCTTGTGGCACGTGGATAGTAGGCTTGATAGTTTGAAAGGAAAGAACAGAAATGGATTTGTAGTTAATCTTTTGTTGAGATTTGATTATCTTTAAAATACTTAATGGTTTTTTTTTCTACTTTTTGTGTTTTGACCTAAGACTATTACTAGAAATAAGAAATACACTATAAAAGTGTAAATAGATAATAAAGTTCATTGAAAATTATTATTTAAGCATGGAAATAGGAACTTTTTGTACTACAAAAAATATTATTCCTTAACTACTCCGACTATTATTTGTTGAACTTGTGAATTTGTTGTTTTTTAGGCAACGGCGTGTATATTTTTTTTTTTTGTATAAGGCAATAATTTTATCAGTCGCTTTAAAATCCTCTGTATTTAAACAGGATAGTATGATTATGTTCTTTCATAAGGTACTAATTAATGGTTATCTATCTCTAATTAACCCATAGGTAGTTTTGATGAATTATCCGATTAGAAAGAATTCTAAACTAAAAACTACACTATAAAAGCATAAAAATTGGATAAATAACACTACCTTTCACTAACTATACATGAATAAACATTAAACCATTTTTTAAGTAAAATAATATAAAAAAAACCTTAATTTTTTAACTTGGTCAACTGTAAATGATAATTTACGGCAGTTTTGACTATTTTTAAATAGTCAAAACTGCTATCACATCTAGGTCTGCATTACAACTGACTAATAAGCCTAATTTAAAAGAACATTCAAAAATAAGATTATCTTTCTTTAAAACTTACTTTGTTGAGAAATTCATTGTTTTCTTCGAGAAAGTGTAGCGCGTTGAAGTCTTTAAAGTAAGACACTTTTACTACCAGAGAAAGATTAATATTTTCAATTTATTAATTTAGTTATTAAATTTGGAATTATATTAAGAAGCAACATAGGATGGCAGAGTGATGGACATGAATGTTGATGGATGGAAAGGGAGAGGAAGGCCAAAGATAAGATGGATGGATTGTGTCAGGTGTGAGGAATGATATAAAAGAAAGGAGTAAAACAACAACAACATTCATTTATTTCCCGACAACCTTAGCCCATAGATATACCTTACAGACGAACATACAAATGATAAAATACAAGTGTATTAGTAAAAAGAACCTTAAAACTACGTTAGTAACACTTCACTTGTGCACTATGTCACTGTGCGTTTATGAGGTACTTGCCCGTAGAAGCGACGGAACACCACTCCCTGCGGCCAAAAGTCCTATTCCAAGACGAGGTGTAGATGCCGTGACGTCTGTCAGGGGTGAATGGAAGAATAAAACGTGTTGCGCTGACCACAAGTAACTTGGGATAAGGGTAGGAAGGTGATGATGATAGGATTAGTGTTCTTGGGATTCGGTATCATTCAGGAACCAGACCTGCAGGTGACAGAAATCTGTGTCTGCAACAACTTGTGTTGAAATTCATTGTAGTCTTACCAAGGGTATCGTATTATCTAGTACTAACTGGGTTGTGAAGATCAGATAGGCAGTCGCTCCATGTAAAATACTGATAATCAGCTGCATCCGGTTAGACTGGAAGCCGACCCTAACATAGTTGGGAAAAGGCTAGGCATGTTGAAATTCATTGTGAAAATACGAAACCCTTTCAAACCGATTATCCTTCAACCTGGAATCACCTACTGCTGGGTACAGGCCTCCCCTATCTTCTGCCACATTTCCCGGTTCTGTGCGTCCCTTATCCAGGTGTTTCCCGTGACTTTGACGATATCGTCGACCCAACGAGCTTTGGGATGACCCTGGATTCTTTGACCTAACCTTGGCCACCAATCGGTCACAGCCTTGCTCCATTCGCCATCTCCTCATCTCACCAGATGTCCTGCCCAGGTCCACTTTGCTTACGTTTTCTTAAATTGAAGAAGAAATTTTTGATATTGCATAGCAATGTTGAGTGGCGATAGAATATTATGGTTCTTTTGCAATAAACACTTGATAGATACATAAACTAGTGTTTTTCCAAAAGGCTAGACGGACACCCTAGAACGATTGAGTTAGTTCACAATTTCTAAAAAAAAACCATCACCACAATTTGAATATCAAGTTAATCTATTATCTTTAAACAACCAGAACTTTATGGCAAATAATAAAATAAATAATTAATAATTTTTGTACCGTAACTTAATTATAACTTAAGATAATTATAATTAACTGCGGAAGGCTAATGGCATGCTTGAAGTAACTTAAAACGGCGTTTTTTGTGATATTCGTTAAAAATGTTAAAATCTCAACTGAATCTCGGTTGTGGTAATATTAAGATCATAAAGCACATAATATTCAGTGTATCATACCTTTCTTGAGTTATTTTTCATGAAGAAATTTAAGATATGAGGGTGAGCAGCAGCGTGTTCATAATCATCATCTTGCTGTCCTAGTCTAATGTGACTTTGGATCGGCGCTACGAGTTGTTTCCTCTCGTTCGCCCTTTTCAACCGTTACACTATAATTTACTCCTGGTTCTTTAATATCATTAATCACACAATCCTGATCATCAATGATCTTTTCTTTAGTTTTCCTCTCTTATCAAAATTTATATTCATCACTCTTTTAGTCACATTTTTGTTTCATCCCTTCTTTTCACATACCCCGCTGACTCCTTTTTGTCTTCCTGCTATTGATGGTATTCCCAATTTACCATATTTTATCATTTTACCCAGTGGCTGGGTTATCGATTTCAGATAAGCAGTACCTGGAGGTAAAATATTGGTGTTCCGTTCCATTTTTTATGGAGGCCGACCCCAAAATAGTAGAAGGCTAGGCTAGATGATGATGACGATGACTTAGGAGTTAATCACCAATTAGTCTCAAACTCCTATGGTAAAATTTGGAACAGATTTTTTTTCATTCGGTAGAACACATAAAGGAGAATTCGCGGCGAGAACTGAACTCAATTTCGGAAAAGCGTTTAAAAATATTTTGATGATTGTCGTTTTTGAAGGCGATAAAATAACTTTGGATGAATAACTAACATTTTGTGTATTACTGACCGTTTCCCGGTACTTCCTTGACAGAGTAGTATGTAATCCCCGAAAAGTAAAGCAGAGGTGTACTAGTACCCACATTTTGCCAGTTTTTCTAACTGTGTTCTGTAAATAGACCGATGATGAGGCTGGTACCTAAAATAACTGGTTACTATCCAAATCTAGACTAGAATACTTAATTGCAAGCTTCAGACATAACACATGATTAAAATCTAAATTAATTCTTCTTTACCGTAGCTATTTTGCAAACAATAAAACATTTGAGCAGACAGACAAAAAATCAAATAAAGAAAATAGCTTTGAACGGATGATGTGAGTACGATGTGGTGCATTGAAATAATAGGTAACAGAATTTACTCGTCAAATCAAATCACACTTTCGACGGGTGGAAAATTCTACTTGCCCTACTATTATCCTAATAATTCTTTCTAATCATAATTATTCTTGTGCCTTTGAGCGCCAGTTATACAGTGTGTTCCGAAAGCCTGATTACATTTAGTATTCCAAATAACAGCCGCTCGGGTCAATCTTTAGGTTAAGCCGTGATTGCCTAGGTTGGTCTGTGGATGGGTGACCACGCATTACATACCGAGTTTAATCTGTGCCTCGGAAAGCACGTTAAGCCGTTGGTCCCGGGTTTCATTTGTAGATCTTTGACAGTCGTTAGGTAGTCAGTTGCCCAAAAAGTCTGACAACCAGTCTTACTAAGGGGTATCGTATTATCCAGTACTAACTGGGTTGTGAAGGTCAGATAGGCAGTCGCTCCATGTAAAATACTGGTATTCAGCTGCATCCGGTTAGACTGGAAGCCGACCCCAACATAGTTGGGAAAAGGCTAGGCAGGTGATGATTCCAAATAAAGTTGGAAGGAAGAAAAGAAAGCATTTGTCGAGTAAAGCAGGATAACCATGAAATATTAGGTTTGTGAAGAAATTATCACATGACCTCTCTCAACTGCTGTCAACGACCAATATACCTCCTTCAATCAAGTACATAATAAAAGCCTACAATTAGTACATACAAAGATTCTCCGCACAGGAAAACCGCCGTGAGTATAACTACACACTCAACATCCTTAAAACAAAACCTATTATATCCATAATAGCTGATGACAGAGCCACGAAAATTCACAGTAATGTCAGTTTTCCGTCCTCCAAATAATATACCAGCGTTTTACATAAGGATGGCTTACATAAGGTAGTATTAACATATGTGTGCGTGCGCAGGCCAGTCGCGAGTCGCTGCGCCGGCGTCGGTTATGTTCCACTCAATCGCATTTGAGTCGTGGCCGCCAGCGCGAACGGACGCGCGGACGCTAAGAAACAAAAAACAATTCTAAACAGTGCTTGTGAGTGGTGTAGAACACAAGTGTTAGAAAGTTCTGTTTTGTACCAAGTTTTTTACACGCAAATTAATTTTTAATTTACCTACTGTATATTTTTTTTTAAACAATCTGGAAAAAGCTTGTTACGTGAATCTGGTTCGCCCGTTTTTCCGGTGCAGGTACGTTTTTTGTTGTTACTGAATTCCGCTTAGGTGTTTTTCTTGTTATAAAAGGTTTTTTTAGTGTTTCTGATTGTTATATGTAAATATTATCTAGTTCTAAGTGTGTTGCTGAAAACTTTATGCATTTTACGGTTCCGAGTTCTTGCGTGGATCTTTTGCTGAAGTGCCTGTAAAAACGTGTGCGCTACAAATGAACTTTATTACAAAATCATTCTTTTCTTGGTTTTATCTAAAACGTTTGCTATGTTTAAATGGCAGATAGTTTTAACGTAAAATAATACAACCATTTAAGTACTCTTAAAGCCTTAATATAACCTTATTTTATTAATTTTAAAACAAGAAAAAGGCTTTACTAACTCAATAACACTGTTGAAATCTTATCAAGAGAACAACATTACATTGTTCACTCAATTTAAGCAAGTACTAAAATTCTTATAAGATGTAAAGGTATGTCTGATTCATCGACGAGTCATTGCCATCAAGATTCTTGTTTAAAAGGGGTAAGCAGGAATCTGAGTAAAACTTTCCGTTAGTCAAAGTTTTTTAAGAGCCTTAGCGAATGTTTTGTTAGTCTAATTTTGGGTCGTTAAAGCCATAGGAATAGGAAAGAAAACTATATTTCCTATAAGATTGAAAACCTGAAAACGGTGGTGTAATTAGGAAATGAAATTGCGAAATTAACAACAAAAGTTATGACATCAGAATTTGTAAGCAATAACGTTAAAAAGACAAGTAATACTTACGTCCTCATATTACAAAAAACTTACATAATTAAACTCACATAGACTCCAAACATGGAATTTCTTGTAAAACTCCCTTGCTAGCAACGTTCATAGAAGCTTTTAAAGAAATCATTAAAATCAAAGATACATCAGGATTATCCACGATGAACTTAAAAATACCGCAATATCCAGACTTTTACAGGTGGTAACAACTTGATATTGCTTATGCATTTTAAAAGAGAGACTATAGACATCAAATGGAAAGAAACAGACCGCTGCGAATTCTTACCTACATTGAAATACCAAATTCATCGTTACTAAAGAAGATTAGAAAATGGATTGAACGTTACAATTTCTTAAAAAAAACCCGGTGAAAATTAATAATTTAAATGATTAAATTCATCAATCAACTAATATATATTTCGAACGCTTAGGTAACGTTAACTGCAATGGTTTACGTAAACTATCATAACACTTTTTATCCGACGGCGAACGTTTTGTTACACAAAATGTTTGTTGGTACTCGATTGTGGAATGATCGGAAAAATTTAGCTCTTTTTCTTACATTATTTACAAACTACAAATCTATGATAGTAATAAAAATATGTACAAGTATCAAAGGGTTACAGGGCGTCAAAAAATTCGTCTATTTCGCTGTCAACAGGAAAAGTGCCCAGAATGCTGGCAGCATTGCCACGTTGGATGGCAATGCGAATTCTTTGGCCAAAAAATAGGCCAGCATTCTGGTTACGTGAAGAGTCGACCAACCGCTTGGCGATTTCTCGAAATACTAGGTGGGCACTCAGACCCCATGGGCCCAGTGTTCCAACCCCAAACGGCTCAAACACATAACTACCAATTAGATTATTTGTATTTGCGCTGTTTGAGGTAATCAGCACCTGCAGCAGCCTTTGATTAGTTAATTATTTGTTTTTTTACGGAAAGTTATTCTGAAAATAGTGATATTTCTTGAAAAAGTTCAGGAGTAACCGGGTTGCGAGTACCTATGGACGTAGACGAGCCGAAAGGAGTATGTAAGGAGAGTAGCAAGAGGCGTTCTCTAGTATCAGCTTACCCCCATGAGAAAAAGCGTGAATTGATGCATGTAATTATTTTGATAATGGTTGGATTGTAGGCTAATCGTAGGGAACTTACAGTGTATGTTTATAAATGAATTATTAACTTCTCAGTATCTATGAGCTATTTTCTGACCTTATACTTGCTCGGAGCACTGATCTTACATTCATTGGCAATCACCGACGTTGAATCAATATCTAATTTAAATGTCCGTCACCCTTATGTTTTTTTAGTTAAACAGCACCTATTCTTGACTGATTCTATTGGCTTTGCATCGCAAATAAATTAATGAAAAAAGCTCTAAAATTTTAACTGTTATCTGTACATATTTCTATAATACATAAGTATCAGATCCTTGGGTAGCGTCATTTAATCCAATATTACATACAAATTCTCAGTCAAATGCATTTCTGAAAGATACACTTTAAAACAAAAGAATAAGTTTTACCCCAATTCGCAGGGGTGTTTTCGTTTGGAGAAGAATGGGTAAGAAACTACATTCTTCTTAAGCACTTTAGGACTCTTCTAAGTGGTGCTACAACAGCCAGCATGGCCGGCCTTCTATTTTCCACAAGATTTTGAAAAATTTCTACCAAAACATGATAAAAAATATTTATATTTTCGACCCTTAATCATCAATAACCCTTCCAGAACTCACTGACCATCAAAACTTAAATAATCTTACATAAGCAAGCAAGTGAAAACATTTTTTTTATCTAATGTTTCAAGTGTGGGAGCCATTGTCGCGGGTTCTAGGTTAAAAGTCTTTGTCTTTGGTTACGTGTGGTTCCCATAGCTTACTGGTGTGCTGGTTACTCATAATTGTTTTATTAAAAGCAAAAACATTTGTTGAATTTACGGAAATTTTGAGAATTTTTATGATTTTCTGATTGATCTTACTGTTAGCCTGTGTCATCCCACTGCTGGCCAAAGGCCTCATGACTTCCAAATCCTTTGATCCAGGGCCAACGTGGACCACTGGTCGTTGGTTCTATTTAGTTTGCCCCGCCATCTCCTGAGAGGTCTACCACGTCGCCTAAATTTACTTATATTACCAGTTGTTTGAGTAAATTAAATCTCCAAGATCCTTATCATTCAACTAAAAGTGTTGCTTGTTTTATAGTAAACTTTTATACCTCCTTAAGTCTGTTATTAACATTCAAAACTAAGTGGTAGTAAGATCTTCTAATACTTTTTGAAAACCGTTTGAGTATTCATATTTACAAATAGTTACTACATGTCATCATTCTCCTGCCCTCATCCCAATTGATTTGGGGGCGTTCCAGCATTTTTCTTCTTCCATATTAGATATACGAGTAGGAGAAGAGGATGACTAAAGAAACGATGGATGGACTGTGTGAAGGATGATATTGCTAAAAAGGAGGTGACTGATGAGATGACGAGCAATAGAGAAGTATGGAAGAAGAAGACGGCAACCCCAATAAATTTGGATAGGATAGGCATCATAATGATGATGATGATATTGGAAATAGGAGTATGAATTACCTTACCATTACCAGTTATAATAGTTTGGTCAGTAACAATATGAAAGATACATTTTCAATATTGTGCATGATTTTGAAATCACAGTTTGGTCTTATCAGAATAAAGTACACTATTATCGAGCAGACAACAAATAATCACGAAAAAGTCTATTACTGAAATCTCCATTTCTAAATAACCTTTGACTTTACCGAAATAAAACATTTCCTGTCTCTGAAATCACGTAATATTTTTTTAGAAAAGCTAAATTCTCTTCAACAAAACTGTGCAAAATTTTAGAATATTTTAAGTTTCCTTCGTCTGTTTTTAGAAGAGATACCTGCTATTGTCATTTAAGGTTTTTTGCTGAAAATGTCTTCGTTGTGAGTCAATCAATCTGGTTTAATCCCGAAACTAGCAGCTAATTTATTAAAAAAAAATAGCTGTCCGTGTCCAACTTTTCTTTCTTTACTCAGTTACGTTCCCCTAAAGCATTCCTGGAGGCCTGGTACCATTTTTAAACACTGGCTTTGCATATAACATATTTTGATAGCGTTTTAGCAGTATTTCAGTTTGTTAAGCACTTATCAAAATGACTATTTTATTTTAGAAGTCTCTTTCATTTCTTCCATAAAAAACGTCGTAAGGAAAGTTTTGAGTATGAATGTTGACGGCTATAAGAGTAGAGGAAGACATGAAAAACAATGTGGCTAGAAAAGGAGATGACTGTTGAGATGACGAGTAATAGAGAAGTATGGAAGAAGAAGACATACTGCGCCGACAAATTGGGATAGGGAAATAATGAATTACATTTTAATGTAAATGCAATATAAGTATGCATGATAAATGCATACCTACTTCAATCATATCTCATCAAACTACTATTCTTTTTTTATCGTGTGGTTAGTGCCTAACCTGGTGTCACAGTTTTTATGCCACCCCTATGACCCTAAAGTCACTTTAAGTCAGACTTTAGACTTTACACGCCGTCGAGAAATATCTCCCAGGCTATTAAACAGGTTTCCTCGCCATGTTTTCGTTCACTGAAGCAAGTAAACAATACGCACATGAATCCGAAAAATTAGGGGTGCGTGTCTTGGGTGCGAACTCGAGACCTATGACTTAGCAGTCCGATGGTCACACCACTAGGCTATCACTGCTTCACTACTATTAATATTGATCTATATTAAAATCTACACACATTAAAAATCAATACACCAAAAATAATCGTACCATTTCTTCAATTGCTTGTCAAGTGACAGCAGCACCTTTCGTCAAGACTTTTTTCTAGTAAAAGATAGAAAAAGAAAGACAGCAAAAACTACAATGGACGGTAGCACTTTCTAAAATGATCGGCGACCGGCGCGCGCGCCGACGGCCAGTAGCGAATATTGTAAACAGCAGTTTTGATCGGTTGTGATCGTATAATACTGGGCTTAATGTTCTTGGTATATCGGTGATTGATATTTTATATTGATGATTCGGTTAATCATTTTGTTTAATTATTATAAACTTTTAATTAATTTGGCTTGTTTGTTAGTTAGTATGTATTGGTAAAATCTAGCAACTGAATTTCAAACCAGTTCCCCCCAACTGATTGAGCTGAAATTTTGCACAAACCTTTGTTTTTAGTGACAATACATTTTCATGACAGACATGGCTTAAACCTGCACCCAGGATTACCTCCACACGAGAGAACTCCTCGACGTTTAATAGCACGGACACGAAACTTTGTATACGCGTTCAATGTTGATAGATACACCTCATTATAGCTTTTTTTTTAAGTTTAATTTATTTTCTTTGTTTTGTAGAAAGGTTGTTTTTTTTTCTATCACTTTCCTTAGCTTTATTCGTCTTAACCTGGATTTATTGTAAAACTTTTGAATGTTTAGTTACTTATTCAAAATAAGTTGTTTTTTTATTATCTTCAGGCACTTTGTTAGAAACTACTTTATTCTGAATTGATAGAAGATATTGAAATGTTTGAAAGTGTTTTCTGATTTGGTCTTGTTTAAAAGGTTATCTATTAGAGATTACACTATTTGCGACAGTAATCACTGGTGTTCAGTTGTTGTTAATTTACTTTTTTTATACTTTTGAAAACAATTGTCACTATTATTATACTTTTCACACAAGACATTCTAAACAGCAGGATTATTGTAAAGATTAAGAATAATTTCAACGATGGTTGCACTGTTAGGGTAGGTTAAAATTCAATTTAACTTAAATTCAGCTTTACTTTGCTATCATTGTTCTTGCTACATCATGAAAATAAATTAAAAATAATAAATTATGAATCAGGTTTTAATTAAAAGCCTTGTAGGTACTTAATTATCGCAATTAAACTGGGTACTCGCATTATCATTAATTACTAAACTGACTTACATACATGGACTGTACCCTTTTCTTTTTTTGCCTTTTATAGAATGTTTTATAGCTACACGAATATTAGGGATGGTGAAAGCAACGAATAAACAAGCTTTTTGAATTTTTAAAAGAAAAGGGCGAAGCATCACTTAAAAACCACAATTAGAGACTAGCAGGATTAATGTCTCTCAATTTATAATTGGTTAAAAAAAAAACAAAAATGTTGTATACTAGTCTTATCCATTTGATGTTCTTATAATTAGTAACAAATTCTTCGCAATTCATTATTAAAACACAACATGTTTCCAATACCACTATAAAGGTAAAACCATGCGAAACTATAAAAGCAAAATTAAAACAACTAGAAATAGTCAACAAGTAGTATTGAAGATTTTTGATACAACTGTCGTAGAACTTACAGTAAAAATCAGAAAAGAATATTCCAAGAGTTTCATAGGCGTAATAAACATGAAATACCTTAATAAAATGCTAAAACATCAATGACACACTGAAGGCACCGCTGAATCAGCACAACAGTACTCGCTACGTCATCGGATACATCATTCATTAAATCGTCTTAGAACTTACGACGAGTCCGCAATTTGCAAGTCAGAAAATGAAATTACGACAGTAGAAATGAACTAAATAAACTTAAAAGTTACAAAAATAGCAAAACACCAAACAGAATCTTAGAACTCAAAATAAATCAGCAGAAAATGATGTAAGAAGTCTAGAAAAAAAGAACTCTTTCAAGAAAGAAAACAGAACACAAAAATGATAAAACATCAAACTGTCTTAGAACTCGCAACGAATCGCAAATAGCCAGTCAAAAAGAACAGTAGGAAAATGAACTTTAAGAACCTCATAAATATGAAGTATCAAACAAAAATACCAAACATCAATGACACACTGCACAAGGCACCGCTGACTGAGCACAGAACTACTCGCTACGTCATCCGACACACCAAACAGTTCGGCACCACCACCCATGCGTTACCAGTTGAACTTGACTTACAAACTGCTGCTCATCCTGTACGAATAACTGTTATAGCAGAGGAAAGGAACGGAGGAAAGAAACGTAAGAAATGAAAAGAAGTGTAAAGTAGAAAGAAAACGTCAAGCGTTTTGAAGCCTTTTACACCTACATTGTGGAACACAAATGAATAAATGAAAGTATAGAACGTGAACTAAAATAGGAACTACTAAACGGGGACTTAAGCAAAACCAGAGACTTTTAACAGTGTCCTTAAAAGCTTATAGAAAGCTTACATCAATTGAAAACATTTTATTATCATAAGTCAATCGTTTCACTGGTAGATGGTAGAACGTCTCTTTGGTCTAGGCCCTAAGGATCTCACTCAGAACTTAGAACTGGTTTAGTTATTATGAAGTACACGTTGATGAAGAAGAATGAAATCTTTGCTAAGAGGAGACACATTTTTCTGGTCAACAGTTCGTGACATTTCAAATCCTTGGCTCGGAACTTCTCCAGCGTAAACGCTGCCGGAGGAGATTTGAACTTTGTTAGCGCTTTTCAAGTGTTCTTCTTCAATAACATTACTTACATACATTTTACATTTTGCATTACTTCTCACAGTCAGTTGCTGCTTAGATATTTTACAACCATCTAGCAATAAAGCGATTCATCCAACAATTTCGTCCAACAGCGATGAAAGCGACACATTCCACTGGTGACCGGCGATTCGGCGCGTGAGCACCCCGCTTCGCAAATCGTTGCACCAGGACTATTACGTCATAAAAAAACATGCCAATGACTTTGCTGTGAATGAAATGCATAAAGTATGTACTAGAGGAACTAAAAGTTGTGGTCGATAAAGTTAGTAAAATAATGAAATATAGCAAAGAAACAGCTTGTGAAGCTGGTCACGATATCAGAGACAAAACTACAGCTTCTAAACATTCATATGCTCCAAGACAAAAACGAAACAATTAAAAAAAATCTTGTCATGGATTAGTGCCAAAAATAAAATTGTTTCACGAAGTAAACTATAATGTAGAAAAAACAACAGAAGAAGCATTTTACCCAGCACTATGAAAAGTTATCAGTAGAAAGCTTCTTTCTGCAAAATCTCAAACGACGTTTCGTTTTATAGATAGAAGATTGCATATACTCTTAAATAATAAACACCATATAAATCAAAGATATAAAATGTAGAAACTTTACATAGGGTGACAGATTTCCATCCCAGTTGAAAAATACAGTCGTGGTCGTGCAGGTAAAATTCCTAAATAATTTCCTACATAAAACCATCCCACATGAACTCATTCATACACCGATGATGATGACATCATCACCAATGATGACGCGAGTCTCGTTGACTGCACACCAGTGATCCTGACGCGGCATGCGCTAGTCGGGTGACGCTCCGATGGTACTCAGTCAAATGTATCGCGTTTTTACCGATCGGATTCAGTAGATTGTTGACTCTGTCATGTGTAAGCTAATGATTGTTTACTACATTGTGAGCACAGTAGAGGAAGAAAGATGAATAAAGATAATGATGATGATGTAATGGATAATGTAGACGAATAACGAAGACTGGGATTGGACTAGAAGGTAAAAAGGATAAGTTAAAGATACTGATTCTGCACCTGCCAGACATTTTCACATTTTATAGACAAGTTTCTTGATTAAAAAAAAAGCAGTAGTGGTAGCAACTGCAAGAACTTCAGTTGGGAGTAGCTTAGTTAGATTTTCGTTGAATTTGCAACAGTCTATTTAGCTCATCGTTTCATTATAAATCTAAGTGTCATGCCTACAACAACATTACCCCATTGTGAACATGCTAACACATGATGACAACGACAGAATTAATCCTAACAAAAAATCCGCTTCTACATAAAAGATCACCAAATATTCTACCAAAATCACGCCCAAGAGTAGTCCATTGACTTTTACTACCGTTTCCACCGACCACAGCACACCGCTAGCCATGAGACCCTGACGCAGTCATCGGGCGAAACACAACAGTCCTGTGTGTGCTTCAGTGGAGCATGATCCACGTGGAGGCAGTCGAGCAAACATGGCAATTGAGGAGCTCCTGCAACAAGTATTTTATTTTCCATTGCAGTGAAATATTAGAGATATTATTCAGAACTTTTATAAAAGGGCCAATCAAACTGCATTCACTTCATTGTCCTGGTTGGTGCTCTCTCAAAAATCATCAGTGTTGAGCATTGAACTGATTGGTGAAAAATCATGTCATTGAAACGAATCTAGGAACCAAGTAACGCAGAACGTATCCAGTCTTTCTCAAAGGTGCAGTAGAAAGGATTAGGTCAATTTCAGTTTTATCCACTCCTAAACCATAGTTATTCCTTCGTTCGTCATTGCCATTATCATTGTCTATGGGTTCTAAAACCACCATTAAGTCAAATACAAGTTCAGTATCTTCTTTACTGTGTACGCCATAACCAAACCTACCAACAGTTATTCCACAAAAAACAGTTCCAACACAAACAGAAGACACAACAGTATGAGCAGTCACTGTGCGAATCAAACAAGCGTCCTGCGTGTATGCTTCAGTGGAGCATAGCCCACGTGGGTCCACTCGAGCAAACATGGCCGCCACGCTGGACGTGGTCATTTCATGCTTCAAGTTTGGCACCCTTCAATGATTTTTGTTTGATGTTTGAGAATCAGCTGTTGGAGTTACGTTTTGAGGATGCAAACCACTTGATTTCATGTATGATTTTGGCCACTGTGTACTTGAATCCTACAGTCTATCAAGCCGAGTGTTCTTGCAGCGCAATAATCCCAGGGGTTTTCGGAAGGTTTTGTCTTTTCTTTGTCAAGTGTAAAAAAACAACGGAAAGTGTAGATTCAGTAATAGCAGATGCTGTAGCTGTTCTCTGGTTTAGTCTGTGCATTGCCTCTCAATCAGTCAGCACGGTACAGCTTCATGTATGGGTGACCCTTTACTTTCGTGAAATCATGATTCATGGGCAATATAGTATATCATACAAATGCCACCATTATTCTTGTAGCCTATTGTTATAGCCATCATCAGTGGAATGTGAAACGTGGAATCTCATGCAAACGTTTTATATGTTTTGTTGAAGCATTTACTACGTGAGGTCTATCGAAAAAAGATGGCTGGTCATTCCTTTTTTTTTGTTGGCTTCAACTGTCCCACTCCTGGGTAAAGGCGGGATGCCTTTTCCTATTTTTTCTCTGTCTTTGGCTATTTAGGTCCAATCCTTTCGGTAAGAGGCCAGCTCGTCACACCATCGTATTCTGAGCATACCGCGTTGCCAAGTTCTGTTATTCTTTTATTTAGATCTGTTTATTATTTGAACCCATGTAACTAGACGGAAGACCTTTGCGTTTTGGACAAACCACAACAGCTGTTTTCAGCATCGTTTTGGAACAGTTACACACTATTATGAAACGGCATGAGCAGTCATTGAGCGAAACAAACAGGCGTCCTGCTTGCTCCACTGAAGCAGGCACCACGTGGGATTACTCGACCACGAGCTACTGGCCACAGATTCACAAAATCAAATTAACACAATCTCATTTAGCCGGATTTAGTAATATTCCTATACAAGGTGCATGACATCATTCTTCTGCCCTTATCCCAATTTATTTAGGGTCGGCGCAGAGTCTTCTTTTTCTATTACTCGTCATCTCATCAGATACCTCCTTTCTTATCCTTCACACAGTCCATTCATCGTTTCTTTGGTCTTCTTCTACTCTTATACCCATCCACATTCATACTCAAAACTTCTTAGTTGCGTGTATCCTTAGCATATTACCTGGTATACCTTTAATGGTTTCAACAGTAGCTAGTTGCCAGGACCAGCCATGTAGGAGCGAATAAAGAATGACATTTAATTTAGAAAAACTAGTTAAATGTAATTGTGGCCCGTTTTAGATCTCCTATGTCAGATTATTTTAACCCACAGCTATGTTAGGTATTCTTGTGGAATCTGTAAGGCTGTGTCCTTAGCTGACCTCTCTCAAGATTTTCCTTAAAACATGCTGTTATATCTATTTTTGTTATACTCGTGAAATCAAACGGTATGAGCAGCCATTGAGCGAAACAAACAGGCATCCTGTCTGCTCCACTGAAGCCACCAAGCGGGTCCAGTCGACCACGGATCGTTGAAAATGTGTTGTGCTGGATATGAATGAAATCAGATTGAAGCGGTTCTTATAGCCCAATAGAACGGCTTTATGTCTGTATTATCTACTTCATTTGTTTTGTGTCTACATAGCTGGTTTCCAAGGTAGTAACTACTTAGCAAGTGGCCTTAACACACTCATAATCATAACATTTCTCCTGCTTTCCTAAAGGGTTACGCAGAGGTGTTCCTACTACACCCAAATTTAGCGACAGCGAGCTTTTTCTCGTCATCACGCCACTAGAGACTTTGCTGCACTTAGAAATCCCATGGAAAAACCCAATAACACTACCCGATCGGGGAATTGAACCAAAGATAGATAGGTCAGCAGCACATACAGTTTCATAATGTTTTTGTTGGTAATATTTGTTAAAAAACACTGGGCAGTCACTGAGCGAAACAAGCAGGCGTCCTGTCTGCTCCACTGAAGCCACCACGTGGGTCCACTCGACCACGGATCGGTGAAGATGTGTTGGTCAATGGACGTACGCATGACGTGTACTTGACGTAGCATGCTAGCGCCAGTCAGTGGGTCAGCAGAGATAGAAGAAACGCCTTTACTTTATAGCGGAGTTATTTTACATGACTGTTCTCCATAGCTTTGATCAAACCGGTGCTTATAGGCTGTCGACATTGGTCTCAACAGATACTTCAGAATCTAGTGTCCGGAACGGCGTCCGCAATTTGTTCGTCCGCTGTGGACCAAACTTTAAGTGAGGTTAAGCTAGACAAGAAAACCAACTTGCAAGAAGACGTTCAAGTTTTTGTTGAGACTTATGTAGTTGATTTTAGCGGTCAAGAACTTCTGGAAGCGACATCATCACTGAACATTGAAAATTCGCTTACATATTACTCTACTTCATTATCTACCTAGGCATTTCCCAACTATGTAGGGGTTGGCTTCCAGTCTAACTGGATGCAGCTGGGTACCAGTATTTTACATGGAGCGACTGCTTTTCTGTCCTCCACATACTGGGTAATACTACCCTTGGTAAAACTGGTAGTCAGACTTTCAGGCCACTGACATCCTGTAACGACTGACAAAGATATATAAATGACAGCCGGGACCAACGGCTTAACGTGCTTTCCTACGGTACGGAGGAAACTCGGCATGTAATGGGTGGTCAACCATCCATGGACCAACCTAAAGTAAGCACGGCTTTACCTAAAGATCGGCCCCGAGCGGCTGTTATTATTTAGCCACAAGTAAAGTAAAGTAAAATAATATTTTTTTTGTTTAAACATGGTGTACATGATACATTGCATGCAAGATAACAAAGAGATACAAAAAAGTTCTAAAATGTTCAGCCGCATATCGTAGCGTACAAATTGGTAGAAAGCGAGCTCCTTATTCTACTGAAATAATTTAAATAAACTTAAAAAATCCATGACGCTATTAATAAAAAAGGCCGAAAGTTTAACTTTGACCATAATGACACAATAATACAGTATTAAACTAGGGTAAATCCAAACCAATCAAGTCATGGCCATACACTACTCTAACTCTAAATGAATAATTTACTGACCCTAATAGTATCGATAAAAAATATGACCATCACAGAACATCCCTGGCTTATCGACAAAAACTTCGGAGGTCAATTGACTAACGATTTTTTGTCGATATCGACAAGGTTACAACCTTATTGTTTGCGCAACTACGCCCTGAAATTGTTTGTAGTGCGAACGAATTGTAGCTCGATTTGTAATGTTGTAAATCTATGGTTATGGAAGCATTTGGCAAGACTTTTTATTTATAAAAAAGTTAGCAGGCTTAGCTGCGGCGCAGTGCCAGTAGCAAAGTGATTAGTTTCTTTGAATAACGAAGTAAGCGGACGGCATAAGCTTAAATAACATATATTGTTCCCACTGCTGGGACACTAAACTCCTATTTGAACAGGTGGATCGGTAAGGGATGGATCAAGCGAAAAAAAAACAGAAGTGATTGATATCATAGCCAAAAAAATTAAAAAAAAAGATCTTTGAGGAATAAAGATTTATTCAATTTGGTCACAGTTTTATCAATAAACCACAAAAATAAAATTTGTATCTTCAACCGAACTTCCAAACATTAATCTAAATTACAATAAAAAACCATTACCAAAACCAAAACCATCTTTTGCTACTCAACTATTACCCTTACTAACATAAGAATAGCGAAGAATACTTCTCAAATTCATCTGATCCATCACAAAATTATTAGCTCATTGTAATCACGACTTTTGATGTAATATTGCAATGTGGCAATCAATTACTTAATTTCTTATGATCATTTGTCAGACCAGTCAATAGACGAAAATTACTGTGAAAATTTTAGTGTCCAATTCATAATCTAGTATTCATTACTCTGATATTTTTATTGCCGTGCCTCGGAAAGCACGTTAAGCCGTTGGTCCCAGGTGACAATTGTAGATCTTTGACAGTCGTAAGGTAGTCAGTGGCCCAAAAAGTCTGACAACCAGTCTTACCAAGGGGTATCGTATTACCTAGTACTAACTGGGTTGTGGAGGTCAGATAGGCAGTCGCTCCATGTAAAATACTGGTATTCAGCTGCATCCGGTTAGACTGGAAGCCGACCCCAACATAGTAGGGAAAAGGCTAGGCAGATGATGGTGTTAAGAGATTCTTTCGCTCTGATATTATTATTGTCAATGAACTGGTACTGTACTGGTGGTATGTGTGGTACTGGTATTCAGCTGCATCCGGTTAGACTGGAAACCGACCCCAATATAGTTGGGAAAAGACTAGGCAGATGATGATTATTATTTACCAATGAAATGAATAATTTTTTCTCTTGTATCGGCATGAAACATTTTTGAGAATAATGTGGACCGTATTTTATCATCACAGCTTTCAAAAGTTTTAAGGAAGACATCAAGGAAATTTCAAAAACAGGTGACAAATAACAGCACTCTCAGGTTTGTACTGAATTGGAAGGTCGCAGGTTCAAACCCTGCTCGCACTAGAATTTTTCTTTCCATGTCAAAACAGCTGTAGTTCCCTACGCAGGGTTTGCGTATAAAATATTAAAAAACTGCACTCTCATCTCTCAGAGAAACAGGAGAGAGGAAGCTACTACTACTACTACTGATGCTGATTATGCTTAGTCTAGTAGAGCTAATGTTCTACTCAAAGTATGGATGAACTGTGTGAAGGAATAAATGACTAAGGTGACTGCTGAGACGATGAGTAATTGAAAAATATGGAAGAAGAAAACACGCGACTTGTACTCCAAAAAAATTGGGATAAAGGAGAATGATAATGGTATACTAAAGTTAACAAATATAAATCTACGGCTTGTTATAATATTTGAGCAAAAAACAAGTGACTATTGATAAATGACGACATAGAAAGCGTAATGACGGAACGTATTTAGAAGGGCTTAATGTTCTTGTATCGTGCGTGACTAAATATTGAACTGACCTACAGAATATTCGATCTCAAGATTTGTACTCTTGCACCCACAATACATGAATTCATGATTTTCTGGAAGACGTTGCGTTAGAAGGCCTCCCACTAGATGACCTGGTGAAAGTTGCAGGAAGACGATGCGAGACGCACGGGACCAGTCAATGTGGCGACACTTATGAGAGGCCTATGTCTAGCAGTGGACGTCTTTCTGCTGAAATGATGATGACGATTTTTTTGGTAAGTACATTTTAAAACATTGGCCAAAAGTAAACTTTAAGTTCACTGTTCCATTATCTAGCCTTTTGTCATCTATGTAGAGATCAGTTTCCAGTCTAAATGGAGTCTGAACACCAATATTTTACATAGAGCGACTGCCTATCTGTCCTCCACTGCCAGTTTACGCGGCAAAACAATATCCCTTGGTCAAACTGGTTGCCTATCTTTTGTACTCCCGACAACCTGTGACGTTTGCGCGACGATAGTAACATAATAATATTTTACGCTTAGAAGATCTTTGATTAAATTACTTATAATTATAAATTCTTCAGCTAACCACCTTGAATCAGTAAATAATAAGTCACAGCTCATCAGCAACCTGTAATCGTTTTAATTTGGTTGCTAGTAACCTTAGCACCGAGGTGAGGTCAAGTGTAGTCCAACGTGGGAAGGCCACGATTTGATACGGTTTACTGAAGTTTTTAGACTATTTGTAGATGTTGTTACATAATTTTTTTTTGTGTAAATATTGGTGAATTTATTGTAGAGTAGTAAGTTTTCGAAGTTCTTAAACATGAAAGCAAAAAGGAAAAATGAAATCTTTATGATCATTTGCGTTCGTCGCTTGGCCGTCTTCTACAGATGTTTTACTCAAGATCGTCGTAAAGTTGGGACTTGAATGTTGGCACAATTTTAGGTCTCGATAACACACAGTTTTTAGGGTTCCGTCCCCGAAAGGTAATCAACGGGACCCTATTACTAAGCCTCCGCTGTCCGTCCCTCTGTCTGGCAGCGAGCTGTATCTCATGATCCATAATGGGTTTATAGTTGAAATTTTCAAAAACTGTGTATTTTTGTTGCAGCTGTAACTACAAATAATAAAAATAAATCAAAAATTAATGGGACTCCGCTTCTACGATGGTACGAAACCCTTAATGCGCGAGCCCGACTCGCACTTGCCGATTTTTAGTTTAATTTTATAGAAGATGCAAATATTATTACACCTTTATCATAGTTGTGTGTTTGTCTTTCAGTGCAGACGAAATTCTATCCTGTCTAGTAAAAATAGTAGCTTAATCATCATCTCAGCTAAATTCATCCACTGCAGGACTAGGCCTCTCTCAATAAAACAACCGAACCTATATAACGTTAATTCATAGCACACTTTGTTCACAACAAAAGAATTAATAGACGCGTTAAAAATCCTTGAATCCTAAGATAAGACCAACAAGGTTCATTGTCCTTTAAACTAGTATACTCGCTATATGATTTCCTGACAAAGTATTGTATACAAAGCTAGGTATTTGTATCAATGTCGATCATTTTGACGGAATAGAAAGTTGACATTGCGATACATCAACAACAATACTTTATGACACCAATACAAAGTGAAAACAAGATTGTTTGGAATTCTGACAATAATGTAGCATCAGTTGGCGTATGATACTCCCCTGTGATACACCGTTTTGAAAGCACTAGTGATGTCTGTATAATGGTTAGGTTGCAATTAAGTATCGTTAGTTATTGGAAGATGTATTCTTCCTGAAGGGAGAAATGCTATATCTTGTTTTATAATGTCCACGGAATATGTAGAATATGAGGAAGACCGAAGAAACGATGGATGGACTGTGTGAAGTATGGTATGGCTAGAAAGGAGATGACTGCTGAAATGACGAGTAATAGAGAAGTATGGAAGAAAAAGACATGCTGTGCCGACCACAAATAAATTGGTAGGAGGATGAGGATGAATATGGAATCTGTAGAATCTGTAATAAACGAAAGTCACATATTCCAGAGCAAGTCTTAAGGCAGACATTCTTTGACAGATAGAATTTTCCAACATGTAGTAAATTGACTGAACGATGGTTACTACGGACAGTCAAAGAGGAAACCAATTAATACCAAAAAAACACAGCACCAACTAATCACAAAAAGTTAAACAAAACCAATACTTTAATCCTCAAATAATTTCCTACGGGAAACTACATTTTACATGCCCCCATTTCCCATGGAGCCGACAATAGCCAGAGAGGCGCAGACGCCGTCGGCAACATGGCGGCGGTGACGTCACACCGGAAACGGCTCCGTTTTGAATTTGGAACGGTCGAGCGAGCAATGGCGGAACATCCGGCGCGCGAAGACGTTACAATGAGTGCGCGTGCGACGTTGAAAATGTTCTATGTAGATCTATTGATCATTGATCTTTATTGACGGTCTTGATCTTTACTGTTTTATTTGTTTTAAAGGTTGTTTTTCTTTACCCTCGATATTTGAATATTTATACATCCATTAGTGATATATAGCCCTTGTAAAATGGGCGATAACAAGTTTAACTAATGATTAAAAAAACACTAACAGAATACTTACTATAGTTAGTTATTAAGAAGTTAGTTATTAATACTAACTGTACACTTCCTCCACGGTGTATTTTAGGGAGCTAGCAAAAGTATAAACCAACTATCTCTAGATGATAAAATCAAACTTCAGTACTTTATAACAAAATTTATCGCAGTCAATGGCTGGAAGAGATTTCATTGTCCCGACATGTCATGGCTAATACAAAAGTAACTATGACACGGGCCTAGATGATTGAAATCATGTTAAAACAGAAAAAAATACAACAGTACCATCTCGCCATTGAAAACATTCAAAGTCAGGGACCACACACAGCATTGCTAGAGATCACAATAGTTTTAATAGAGTAATCAAATTATTGACTAAATTCTTCTTTTTTCATTGACTCAGTGGTATAGTAACTGAACCCGGAAGATGATATAAAAACCGGTCTGATAGACTACTGTATGTGTGGTGTGTATTTATTTTATTTATTTGTAAGGTAGCAGCATTATGGCTGGAAATGGTAAACAGACTGATAATTGTGCGGTTGCGAGTAGTGATGTGACGTGTTTATCGACGACTTTGTTTAAAAAATTTCGTGTAGATGGAATTTTAAACGTTTACAATATTTTATATACCTCGTGTTAACGCATATTTTATGTCTTGTTTGCCTTTGAAAATGTTTCAATTAAATGGTAACAGGTAAAAAGACAATGTTAGAAACATTTTGTCGTTTAAATGAGTTTTCTTTTTGACTGGATACCACTTTTAAATGTATCTTTCAACAGTCATCAGTTCATCACTCACTAAGGATCAATATCCTTAGTGAGAGTGACTCAATAGTCACGTGTGTAGTGAGCCAAGTGTAATTTCGTATCACCTATGCTAAACATAAAGCGGGCACCAAACATCGATACTCTTTAATAAACCAATATTTTTCTTCTGTGACATCACTAGCCCTGACCGCTACCATCTCGATACAATATTAGTTTTTGATATTTCGTTTCTTAATAATTCTATTAGCAAAAAGTACAGGTGGTAACTGCCTGTATTAAGGTTTATTTTCGTTCAACTTTTTATTATCCATTGCATTATTTGTTGTGTATACATCAGTATCTAATGATTTTGGAAGCTACTTCATCACGATTAAATTGCATTCTTCAGGTTGCCACATTAATTTTACAAAGTATTACATTTGGATTGAAGTTGAATCAAAAAACATCTTAGACACACGTCTCCGTTATAACTGTCCACATTTCTCTATCATTTTTAGTCAATTTCTCAATCAAAACGTATTAGCAAGCGCTTCTGAAGACAATTTAGAAAAGCGGAACGATCGAAGTAGATTTATTTTAAGTTGTAGTGGAAACTGAACTTTACATGATGATATTAAAGTTTTTTTTTTCTAAAAACACACTTTTATTTACATGTTCGGAAATTGAATTGCAGTAAAGGTATTTTTGAAGTTCGACACTATTAACATTATCGTCTACACATAGACTATCGCTAACACATTACACATGTCAAGAATTTATAGCTATCCGACAACTATTAGTAGAATGCGGGTAACGTTGTCAACTAGCATTGTTACGTTTCTTTCGTGACTTGAACTTGCCGATAATAGTGTGAGTTCTAAATACTACTAGACGTATAGTACTATTGTTTTTGGTATGATCACAGAGGTAATTTTCTGGTTTGGATTTTATAGTACTTCTTTTATTGGTAACATCTTTACTTGTATTGTTTCTTTTTGCTCTTCTGCAACCTTTTAATTTGTGTCATCTTTATTTTAATTGTCTTTGACATTATGACAGTTTTCCATAAGAGTTAGTTTTGTGACTGCATGTTCTTTGTCGCCATCATCGTTACCCTCTAGTAGTTTCCTGCTAGACGTAGGCTCTCGAATTGCACGCTATTCAACTCGATTTTCAGCAACTCTCATATCTGTATCACCGTCGTGTTCAATGACTCCTTTGTTGATTCGTATTATGTTGTCTTATTTTTGTGGAGATATCATGGTTACAGTTACAGTCTTGTGAAAATGGTGGACAAAAAGTTACAAGCCGGTACTGCCGTGTATAAATTTTATCTGTTTATGAATCTGTCGGCTTGACGCTTTGCTCTCACAATAGTACTGAGAATTTAGATTCTCTCTAGTCGATAGTCTCTAGATGTAAGTTGTAGTAACGCTATTCTAAGTTCAAAGCCAGCAATATTTGTATTATTATTTCTATCTTTAAAGAGGTCGAAAACACAGGTGACTAGAAGTGAACTCCGTCACGCTAGTGACTTTGAAGGGTCAGCCCAAGGTGCACTTTCCTTCACTCACTTATAGCAGTTCAACACAGTATTATTATCCAAATTACTGTTGATATAATAAGGGGCGACTAACTCGTTGATCTAGTAGTCGTAAGCGCGACTGCTGAGCATGAGGTCCTAGGTTCGATTCCCAGGTCGAGCAAAGTGTTATTGGGTATGTAGATCAGAAATTTCTCAGTAGCAGCCACGGAGTCTGGATTTGAGCCTGGTTGATAGCAATCGGCGCGATATTAGGTACATGGAGCTTCAACATAACTGGCGAAATATGGGTGTACTTGTTAGACACACCTTTGCATAACTCTTTGAGGATTACAGGACGTGTTGTTATGTTAATAATAAGGACCTACCTATGACTTGAAACAGTTAAAGACATGGGTATTATTTCATAGATATTCAGTATGTTATTAAAATTGTACTGTTAGTCTGCGTCGTCCCACACTTGGGCAAAAGCCCCTCTCGATAACTTCCAATTATTTCGGCCAGGGTTAATGTGGTTAACAGCAGATTTTCTTTAAGTTTGATCAAGATCAGTTTCTTTTTCAAACGTTTTACAACATCTAACTGGAAAATGTGTTTCTCATGGTTGCTTATCATCAATTTGAGGCTTCACAACAAAATGTTATGACTAAAAAAACGACTTGTTGAACTTTCAACAGTCAGCTTAGCATCGAGAGTTGTAAATCCACGAGCAGAGTCTCAATATTTGCACTTAGATTTAGGTAGGGCCTAGCGTCAATGAAATTGCTAAATGCGATTATACTTATCCGAAGCAGTTACTAAGGTGTCAACGGACCCTTCGCGAAGACGTCAACCAAGCATTCCGTAGATCAAACCAACTAACAAAATTACTTTTTTTTGGGGTAAAAAAATCACATGCTCTTCCTGTCCTTGACCCATGTTACTTGGGGTCGGCGCAACGCGTTCTTTTCTTCCATTCTCCTCTGTCAACCATCACGCAATCATTTACACCTTTTTCCTTCATATCATTCCTCACACAATCCATCTATCGGCATCGTTTCCTTGTTCTTAAAACTCAATGTAACGCACTCAAAACATTGTGCTAAAGTATGAATGGATGGAATAGTACGGGGGCCATGAAGGTTTTTAAAGTTAAACTCGTATATTTTTAATAGTTATTTTAAACTCGCGAATTAAATTGACTATTAAATTGTAAATCAGCCATAATGGACTATAGTAACGGTGCTGAATCAAATAAACCAATAGTACCCAGTAACAGGCTCAAGATCGACCACTAGTAAAGGTCACAGCCTATCTCGTACGGAAGCGGTTGTGGTCGCACCTGCCGATGACCGTTTCTTATTAGCCGTGATTGTTTTCTATTTCAAGTGTTCGCCAATATTAGGGTATTGGTTTCCTGTTGGTTTTCATTTTGTTGTTAAGGCTAACTGTGTTTTTTAAAGTACTTTTTTAACTTTATCTTCTTTTAGAGCCTTTTTCATCTAGAAGAATGTTTTTTATTTGATTTTGTACATCTGTTTCGGATACTGATTCAATTAAACGTGGATTATCCTATTGTCAATGATTTTAACGTCTTTTCAACGCTTATGTAAGTTAAGAAAATGTCTTTTCATCATTATCGCATTTCTTTTGAAACTTAGGCTAGAAATAACCTTACAATCAAACTAAAATGCTTCCTAGAAATACAGTAATATTTATAGAGGCTACTATTGTCATAGATTTTAGGCCGTTCGATTCAAGCCGGGGTCCAAAACTAGTATACAATAAGGCCATAAAGAAGACGTCAGACAGCCAGCCTTAGGCTCAGTCTAGACCGCAATCCAGTTAGCCTAGATTATGTCCTAGTGCAGGGCTGTCCAACTTGTGTTTATCAGGAGTAAAAACACGATCAAACTTTTTTTTAAAGTTAATTTACGTAATTTACATTCAATGCGTTTCAGGTGATTTCTGAGGAATTATCGACATTAAACATTTTTGTTGGGTTTCACAACCATAGTAAGTAGGTGAGGTATAATGTAGCTGTGAAATAATAGTTTTTTTTAATGATGTCAAAGATCTACAAATGACAGCCGGGACCAACAGCTTAACGTGTTCTCCAGGGCACGGAGGAACTCGGTATGTAATAGGTCACCCATACACGAACCAACCTAGGCTAGCGCGGCTTGACCTGAACATCGATCCGAGCGGCTGTTATTATTTAGCGCCGAGCTCCTCAACTCTACAAGAAATACTCCTAATTTGGATATCTATTAGATGTTTTGTTGCGTTACGCGAATGAGTAAAATAAGAAATTAGTAAGTATTTAAGAGGAAGTCTGAAAGTGGCGTCGGTCACTGAAAAGTTGTGTGGTAATCGGTTGTCTCATGTGATGTGGAGGAATTAGGAAAATGTCGTGAGGAAAGTTTTGAGTCCGAATGTTGATGAGTATATAAGTAGAGGAAGACCAAAAAAACGATGTATGGACTGTGTAAATAATGATATGGCAAGAAAGGTGTTGTCTGATGAGATGACGAGTAATAGAGAAGTATGGAAGAAGAAGACATGCTGCGCCGACCCCAAATGAATTGGGATAAGGGCAAGAGAATGATGACGCGTTTTGTTTCCTGTTCAAAACTATTGCTAGTATTTTATTTGCTTTAAAATATTTAATGTCAGCTTAGTAGTTTGCCATCCTTAGTACTTATTATGTCCTAGTACAAACATACCTAAGGCGACTTTCTTTTACTTATTATTAAGTTAAGCTCCAATGGTTTCAACTTTGAAAGTTATAATAATAATAAACGTTTTGTGGTCAAGTGATATCGTGTGTGATTTATTCTGTTTTTATTTTATTATGTTATGGAAATAATAGCGATAATGTGAGGTTCCCATGGATGTTTTTTTGTGGTGGGGTACTTCCAGTTTAAGTTTAAAGAAAAAAAATGAAAAAAGCATTTGTTTCGTAAAAGCTCATCCCTTTTTAGCTCATAAGTGTAAAGAGGATGGGTAGTCATATCTTTTTGTCTTCTAATACAATCTGTGATCAGCAATCCTTTAGTAATGGGATGGGATGGGATTCTTGTTATGGGATGGGATGGGATTGGGATATGGGATTGTTGGATGGGATTGGGATATGGGATTGTTGGATGGGATTGGGATATCGGATTCTTGGATGGGATGGATGGGATTGGGATATGGGATTCTTGGATGGGATGGATGGGATTGGGATATGGGATTATTGGATGGGATGGATGGGATTGGGATATGGGATTCTTGGATGGGGTGGATGGGATTAGGATATGGGATTCTTGGATGGGATGGATGGGATTGGTATATGGGATTCTTGGATGGGATGGATAGGATTGGGATATGGGATTCTTGGATGGGATGGATGGGATTGGGATATGGGATTCTTGGATGGGATGGATGGGATTGGGATATGGGATTCTTGGATGGGATGGATGGGATTAGGATATGGGAATTTTGGATGGGATGGATGGGATTGGGATATGGGATTCTTGGATGGGATGGATGGGATTGGGATATGGGATTCTTGGATGGGATGGATGGGATTAGGATATGGGATTCTTGGTTGGGATAGATGGGATTGGGATATGGGATTCTTGGATGGGATGGATGGGATTAGGATATGGGATTCTTGGATGGGATGGATGGGATTAGGCTATGGGATTCTTGGATGGGATGGATGGGATTGAGATATGGGATTCTTGGATGGGATGGATGGGATTAGGATATGGGATTCTTGGATTAGATGGATGGGATTGGGATATGGGATTCTTGGATGGGATGGATGGGATTGGGATATGGGATTCTTGGATGGGATGGATGGGATTAGGATATGGGATTCTTGGATGGGATGGATGGGATTGGGATATGGGATTCTTGGATGGGATGGATGGGATTGGGATATGGGATTCTTGGATGGGATGGATGGGATTGGGATATGGGATTCTTGGATGGGATGGAAATCCCGTACCAATCCCATCCATCCCGATGGGATTGGTATGGGATTTTTGGGATGGGATTAATCTCTCTGAGTTTCAAAGAAAGTCGAAGAATATCGTAACTATTGTCAAGACCATTTATTTAAATATTTCAAGTTTTTCAAAGCCCCGAAGAATTGTTACCGCCCAAGAATTGCCAAACTTAAGTGGCAGTGGGCAGGGCACATTGCTCGTAGGACGGATGACCGATAGGCCGAAAAGATCTGGAGTGGCAACCGCGAACTGGAAGACGTTGCGTTGGAAGGCCTCCCACTAGGTGGACCGATGACCTGGTGAAGGTTGCAGGGATCCGTTGGATGCGAATCGCACGGGACTGGTCAATGTGGCGACACTTGGGGGAGGCCTATGTCCAGCAGTGGACTTATTTTAGCTGAAATGATGATGAAGTTTTTCCAAAGAATAGTTTTAATAACATTTTGACTACATTTTACAATAGGGCTCTCCCTTAACTCTATTTGCTTGTCCCGTAGCGGAGTCTAGCCGGAAAGATAGATAACTGTCCAGGACGATCACTATAATCTAGCCTAGACTACAGACTACAGTTACAATATAGGCCGAAGTACAGGCAAACTGCTTATGTTTACATTTTGTCAATGTTTGTTTAAGTTATATGGACTTTGATGCAAGAAATGGCACCACATCAGCTATTTAAAAAAAAATTACCGATGAAAAAGTTATACAGGATGTAAACGGACCCTTCACGAAACCGTCAACCAAGCATTCTGTACATCAAACTAAGTAACTTTACGCAAAAATTATTGCTGGGAAACGACTTTTTTTTACTGTGGTACTCAATGTAACGCACTCAAAGCATTGTGTTGATGGATCGATTGAATAGTACGAGGGTCGTGGAGGTGTTTAAAGTAAAAAAATCTTACATTAAAAGAAGTATTTAAAAAATTAACTTGTGAAAAAGTTGGAACTCTGACTCCCAATATCTCGTAACTAGAAGGTTCCCAGGTATGGTCTAGAACAAAAAAATTATTGCATTAACGGGGAGAACAAGTGCTTTTCGGCTTCATTCAGAAAAACGACATGTAGGTACGCACTACATTGGCCTTTTTTAAATATTGTCGTTACACTCAAGCCCTTTTAGCACACATAAATATCATACTCCAACAACATTTAGGGAGTAAACAAAAAAAATAAACTGACTTCTCACAAAAACGGACTTTGGCCCTTTTAGCATCAGGCCACAGCGTTGAACTTATAGCACATCTTAAAGAAAGCCAAAGGCACAGTTGACCTGTTGAAGTTTCCCCTATCACTTATCACTGCCCTTTCCTGACCCCATCAGAGTTCGTTTAACCCTGCGCTTGCGACGACAGGTGACCGAACTAGTCTTCCGTTACAATTATAAAAACACACCCCTAAGGAGTGTTAGTATGAGAAAAAATACTTAAAAATGCATTTCCTATCAGCTGGGTTGAGGCAATGTTAGTATTTACTGCTTTGAAAATGGTTTGATGTCAGTTATATCTAGGTGAATAAAGTAGAGTTTCCCTTACTAAATGTTTACGAGAGCTGCAAAGTAAAACAATTTTGTGTATGCGGTTAGTTAAATTGCTAGCTCTATTCTATTTCGTGAACAATAAGGTTCAATGTCGTTTGTGGTTTTATTAACGTTGGTTTTTGTGGCTAGGAAGTCCGAAGATTGGTTAGTTCCTAGTTTCTTTACAGTAAGTTATTTTAGTCATAAATAGACAAGGTACCGTTTTTGCATTAATATCTACTTTAACCGTTTTATACACATTGAACGGTAGTAGTCTTTTTTTAATAGCGCTTTTATTTGACTTGTGAAATTCAGAAAATCTTCATGTTTGCTAGGAAAAGATGTAGCAGTCAAGTCCTTACTAAAATCCATTCCATAAAAACGATTAAAAAAAGCATTTTCCAATTAAAAAGCAGGTCCTACAAACCCTACTTGCCTTCAGATTCTGGGGGCGAAACATATAAAATTCGTATCTGATCTACTTTCTCTTTAAAATGTGTTCGGGTACATTTTCACTAACGAGTGATCGTATAAAAGTGAGAATTAGCCCTTTTTTTTTTCAAAATTAAAAGATTATTATTCAATTTAGTCTCACAGAATCGGAACTTTTTCATCATCTGCCTAGCCTTTTCCCAACTGTGTTGGGGTCGGCTTCCAGTCTAACCGGATGCAGCTGAATACCAGTATTTTACATGGAGCGACTGCCTATCTGACCTCCACAACCCAGTTAGTACTGGGTAATACGATACCCCTTGGTAAGACTGGTTGTCAGACTTTTTGGGCCACTGACTACCTAACGACTGTCAAAGATCTACAAATGACACCCGGGACCAACGGCTTAACGTGCTTTCCGAGGCACGGAGGAAACTCGGTATGTAATGGGTGGTCACCCATCCACAGACCAACCTAGGCAAGCGCGGCTTAACCTAAAGATCGATCCGAGCGGCTGTTATTATTTAGCCACGAGCTCCTCGGAACGGCGAGCGAATCGGAACTTTTTAAATGTCAAAAATACATAATACAGTCTCCTATTACTCCTACTCCCCCCTTGCTTTTCTTTTCTCCCCTTCCTAATTAATTAACACTAATACTAAAAGGAAGAAGAAATAGCATTGGTACAATCTCTTAAAAAATACTGAATTAATTAAATGAATGAATTTAGGATAGCCCGATTGAAAAATACTAAAACTTTATTTTAGAACTAGCTGTTGCCCGCGACCTTCGTCCGAGTGAAATTTTATAGCCTATAACTTTCCTCGATAAATGGGCTATCCAACACTAAAAGAATTTTTTAATTCGAACCAGTAGTTCCTGAGATTAGCGCGTTCAACCAAACAAACGCTTATAAAGCTTTAAAATATTAGTATAGATTTTTCTCTCGCAAGTTGCAATCGATTAGAGACAATTTTATAATACAATCAATTTCAAAATCAACATCATTTAAACAAAAAAACTTCAATCCAACTATTACCAAACTCCCCACCACTCAATAATTATACAGGATGCTACATTTCGATATCATTGTCATCGGAAATGACTTCACCCTCTATAATAGGTACGCACGTGCCATAGACAGTAGACTAGAGCAGAAAAAAGTAAAAAGTTCGTTACAGCATGTGTTGGTAATGTTTCTAAATTGTTATTTATGAATATTTAGTGAACAACCTGTTGTTTTGTTGATATTTTGGGTTTAAGTCACGGCTGTTAGAGTTTTTAATTGAAATGGGAATGGCCCAAATGAGCATAGCGTACACTAAGGCGGAAGTCGTGAGTTTGATTCCCGATTCCCGATTCTTTGAACCGTAATTTGTTCATGAAGTTAACCCTTTCTACAACAAAAAAGGAGTGTCTGTGGTAAGTACTTACTTCATCATCACCATCATTTCAGCCGAAAGACGTCCACTGCTGGACATACGCCTCTCCCAAGTGTCGCCACATTGACCGGTCCCTTGTGGCGGATCTCTGCAACCTTCAGTCCACCTAGTGGGAGGCTTTCCAAGCAACGCAACGTCTACCGGTTCGCGGTCGCCACTCCAGAATATGGCCACATTGGCCATCCGTTCTGCGAGCAATGTGGCCTGCCCACTGCTACTGGTACTTACTTGATCGTCCCTAAAAACGCGAAACTGGAATGCTCAATGGTAGAGAAAAAATAAAAAAAAAGAAATAATTAAGCTAACACCAAAGGTTCAGACGCCAGCACATCAAGCTACCAGAAACTGTCAAATTTTCCCAATCAACCTTGAACCTAATGCTTTAGCGATAAAGTTGAAAATCTATTAAAGAAATTTGACAGATTGCAGTAGCGTGATTTGCTGGCGTCTGTACAATTGCCATAAATACCTAATACTGCAAATAAATTGGTATGTCGTTTGAAAAGTCGGGTCTTTTAGGGTTCCGTACCCAAAGGGTAACTAACGGGACCCTATTACTAAGCCTCCGCTGTCCGTCCGTCCGTCTGTCTGTCACAACTGAAATACACAGAATGTGTATTTCAGTTGCCGCTATAACAACAAAAAATAAATTGAAGGCTCCTGTACTACGATGGTACACGGAACCCTTCATACGCGAGTCCGATTCGCACTTAGCCGGGTTTTTAAATTAAAACGCCTGAGGTGTTACACCTATGCTTAACCCTTCGGGGATACACAAGCGTAATGTTAAATTATGACAACTATTACTAATAATTCTATCTAATAACGATAACCCGCCGAGCATCGAACCTATCGATCAGCGGTGACATTTAACACCGCAAAAAAATCACGAATAGCACGTGGCTTCCCACCTGCGTACTCCTAGGGTTATCACGCGCAAATCTTGGAAGACAGTCGTTACGGGTAGTCAAAGGTCTGACAACCACTGACAACTGGTTTTCTAAGTGGTATCTCGTTAACCAGTACTAACTGGGCCGTGGAGGTCAGCTGGCATACCATAACGTCTTAAAGCTAGAAATTCCATTGTGGGAATGAGATGGCGCTAGACGATTTGTATAGCTCTGTCCCTTTCCCACACTGGAGGTACTCCTGCTTTAAGATGTCATAGTAACCCCCCAGAATAGACAGTCGCTCCATGTGAAACACTGGCCGATTCTTACATAGTTGGGGAAAGGCTACGCTGATGATGAGTGGTTTCAAGTGTTTCGTGTCGTGTCTAGGTATCGTGAAAAGTAAATGACATTTATTATGAAGGCGAGTTCTTTTGTCCAAGTTCGTGGATTACAATTATTTGCACTTACGCAGCTGTCACCTTCCAAAAGGTTGAACATCATTTTGAGTAGCAGCTCTACTATTCGTATTTTATTGCTGTGTAGCACCTCTACGCACATGGCAAAAAGTAACAGTATAACTAATAAAAATGAAAAGTACGTATTTTTTTCTTGACGTTTAATGTTTTTTTGTAATTTTTTTTTCTGTAATTTTCGTTTAATTGAAATAAATACCCCCGTGACAGCCCTAAACTCATTTAATCGTGATGCAGTGCAATTATGATAAGGATTGTGGTTTTTTTACTTAAACCCTAAAAGGTCAGACGGCGTTGATGGGGTTAAAAAAGATTTAGTACAATTACTTGTCTTTGTGGTTTTCAGAATAAGGGTGGTTAAGCCCATGCCTGTATTATTTGTTTTTTTTTTTATTATTATTAAATTCAATTTTATAAAAATATATCTATAAAACTAGTAAAAAAAAAAAAAAAAAAAAAAAAAAATCTATCAAACTAGATCTTTGACAGTCGTTAGGTAGTCAGTGGCCCAAAAAGTCTGACAACCAGTCTTACCAAGGGGTATCGTATTACCCAGTACTACCTGGGTTGTGGAGGTCAGATAGGCAGTCGCTTCATGTAAAATACTGGTATTCAGCTGCATCCGGTTAGACTGGAAGCCGACCCCAATATAGTTGGGAAAAGGCTAGGCAGATGATGATATCTATAAAACTAGTGTAGCTTCTTAAAGTAATAGCTGTTAAGGTTCGGTTAAACCGATACGGACAGATTGCGGACTGGTTATGGACACTGAATGATATTTCAGCACATTTTCAGTAATAATCGGATGTACGGATAAATAATTTAGTCGTGACCGGTTTGACCAACTCTTCAGGAATGAGATATTTTATTAAAATACCAACTATTTTTACAGTATTAGATGGAAAAATGTACAAAAAATAAATAAATACAGCCGAATTGAGAACCTCCTTCTTAGAAGTCGGTTAAAAAATGCACCTAATTTAATACTAAAACAGCCGTTTCATTAAAAATCGTTAATCAAAAGCGCAAAAGTTCAAAATTAGAATAAATACCGGATAAAAAAACACAACTTCATGTCCCCTAGCACGCTAGGGCTGTACTGCAACATTTGAATGTAAAATATTCACTGTTTTTACAACAGGTGCTCAATTTATGTGGGAAACGATCGTTATTTGCATACCGAAGTAATGGTAGTTTGTCGGTATGTCCGTACTTAGGTAAGTAGTACTTAATTGTAACTTAGTTTGTGAGTAAGTGTAGCATTTATTTGAGAATTAACGTTTTAGAGGATTGGTAGTTTTAATAGACAAATTGTCGCATAGTTAAAAATGCTATTTTTAATGATGCAACATAATTTTTTCGTCAATTTTATTATGGTTCATTTCTTAAGGATGGTGCTCTGTAGTTTCTGCCCACCTTCATGGAAAGGATGTAAGTTTGTGTGTGTTATAAATTCCCTTAGTGTCAAGATAATCATGTTAAACAAACGTAACTGAAAAAAAAAATCTTTAAAAAAAAACGTTTCGAAAGTACTAGTAGTAACACAAGAAAAAAAAACTTTTTTAAAATTAACACTAGGTACTGTGTTCTTCCCCAGATTATTTTCGTATCCAAATTTACAAATAAAAACCTAAAGAAAAAACAAAACCTCTTAATTACCTACTTGATTAATTTTAAACATTATTCTACTAAATTAAACCAAAAAATCATTTTTTACCTTTTTTAAATTAAAGAAAAAAAATATATTATTTATCTCTGCATAACTTACATCCCTAATTTCCCCCCAAATAAATCACTTACCACAGCCCTACCCGTAATGGCGCGAAGGGCGACGCGTGCGCAGGATTCCGTTACGTCAGGTGATCCCATCAATTATATTCATTAACTCGCATACCTGTTGCTTAGTCTGTACTGAGAACTTCGATATTAAAGGTAGGTTTCTAGTATTTTTTTTATAACGTTGACTCACACTAGTAATTTCACATGTACCGTGGGTTTACAAACATTTAAACTCACAAACACAATCAATCAGACCCGGAACAACTACCTGTAGGCCATACAAATATTTGTTCCGCGGATGAATCGAACCCGCGACACGCAGTGCAGAAGCCAATCTCTTAGCCACTGCGAAAAACGTGATGTCTTGCTTCGTCAAAGCAACAAAGTCAATAAATAAATTAAATAAAGTAAAATTCATTTATTTCAGGCAAGATGCGCCCATACGAGTGTAAATTTCAAAAATTACATAATTAAATTGGATTGAATATCAGAATTTGGATCATTACATCATTGCATTTAAACTGATTAAATATAAAAATTAAACAAAAAAAAAACTAAAATTTTTAACAGGAATATTGACAGCCAATAATTACTGTATTTAGTACACATTTAATACACTAGGTATGTATTTAAAGCTGTGTAGCAGCTCAGAAATGTGTAAGCTGTTTTTTTAGAAATACTGTAGAAACCAGTGTTAACAAACATAGTTTATTAAGAAAACACGATTTCCAAAATCAAACAGACACATCTTTTAAAGCTCACTGCAAAAAAACTCAAACCTCCTTTCTCAAAATGGCGTCCCTAAATCAAACCTTTTCACACCTCTAAACAGATCGACGTCTTACAAAAACTACCTCAATAAATCACTTTCAACCTCCTTCGCGTTTTGGCGGCAAGGCGATCGTCGCGTGCGCATGGTTGCCGTTAGCGCGTCAGGTGTCCCACAGGGGCCGCAGGTGGGTATAACGACGTTAGGGTAGTCACCCCTACGATTTGAGTACGTTTTTTTAGAAGATACTCGCTTGTAAGGTTGTAACGAACGCTTTGTAGGTTGAGGACCTCTTGATATACGCAGATAAGGGGGTTTCTTATTAGAGGGAATTAGGGTTCAAGAATATTTTGGGACCACCGGTGGCCCAGTGGTGACGGTTCTGACTCACGAGCAGTAAGTCGTGGATTCGAACCCAGGCAGGCGCATTACTATGTGTAATTTATTTCATCACCACTGCTCTCAAAACGGTGAAGGAAAACATCGTGAGGAAACCGGCATGTCCTAGAACCTAAAATTCGGAGTCATGTGACATCTACCAACCCGCACTGGGCCCGCGTGGTGGATTATAGCCCATTCCCGCTCATAGAGAGGAGGCCTGTGTCCCAGCAGTGGGAACGTTATAGGCTGCTGCTATGCTATGCTATGATTTTAAATAAATACCGTCAAGATGAACTGTCTTCTTTTGAAAACAGACTTAGATAGCAATGTAAAGCTCTAGATAATACTGAAATAAGTTTCTAATAATTGGTCTACATTATCTACTGTATACGGGGTGGAAGGAACACGGACGCGAAAACGGTTACCACATATTCAGTACATCATTCTGATATAGAAATTTTTCATCGGTTATTTGAAAAAAAAATCAGCTGTTTCATACAAAAGTGCAATACCTACACGGTCAAAATGTATGGAACAGCCGATTATTTTTTAAATAACCTATGGTAAATTTCTATGTGGGGGGGCTGAGAATGAGGTACTGAATACGTGGTAACCGTTTTCGCGTCGGTGTTCCTTCCACCCTGTGTACTTCTATACCAATATTATAAAGGGGTAAAATTTGTTTGTAAGTTTGTATGTACGGGTAATCTCTGGAACTAAAGATCCAATTTTTTTTTTCAACTGTTAAAAAGATACATTATTCGTGGGTGCTATAATCTGCTATATATCCCATTACCACACATAAATTGATAAAAATTCCAAGACATAACCAATAAGATTAGATAAAATTAAATAGAATAACCACCACCACGCCACGAGCCTGCAAAATGCAAAATATGTAAATAATATTTATTACACAAGAAAGAGGTTACAAAATAATGTGAAGTGTGACTCCTGAGCTAGGTGATAGACCTGTGTTACAGGAGCCAGTGCCCTCTTCCAAGAGGAGATATTAAAATAAGAATTTTGATATGTACACACGGCGGCACATGAAACTGTAAATTTCCAGTATAACTTGGCCTCGCTTTGTATACAGGATGTAAATCAAACATCAAACTAAATAACTTGACGCAAAAATTATTGCTAGGAAACGACTTTTTTTGGGGTGAAAAATCGCGTTTTACGGTAGGACTCGATGGAAAGCACTCAAAGCATTGTGCTGTTGGGTGAATTGAATAGTACGGGGGTCGTGGAGGAGTGTAAAGTAAAAATCTTACATTAAAAACATGTATTTAAAAAAAAACTTGTGAAAAAGTTGTAACTTTGACCCCCAATATCTCCGTAACCAGAATGTTCCCAGGTATGGTCTAGAACAAAAAAATGATCGCAAAGACGGGGAGAACAAGTGCTTTCCGGCTTCGTTAAGGGTCTATTTACACCCTTTAGATTTCCTAAACAATGAAAGATCCGCATAAACTGGTTTTGTTTAGCTTGATTGGCCGTCGTGCGTCCAACGAAATTCACAAATCTATCCTCTGCGTGCACGCAAATACTAAACAATTGATCAGAAAAAACCAATAGGCAGTAACGTCATCATTTTATTATAGGTTCATCGACCTCAATTAACATCATCATAGCAAGACAATGGGACAAAAACTATCGTTGATGATTGAATAATTACTGCTTAGAGAAAAACACAATTAACGATTTCCTTTTACTTTGAGGAAATAGGTGAGCGATGTGTTTGTCCTTTGCAACATATCCTCACGCCTGTAATCCCTGAAGGGTTAGGCAGAGGTTTACCTAATAGTACACCCACATTTCGCTAGTTATGTTTAGTCCCATGTAATAGGGGCTAGCCTATTGCCATCAACCGGGCACAACTCCAGACTCCGTTGCTGCTACTAAGAAATTTATAATGGAGAAACCCAACAACTCTTTGCCCAACCTGGGAATCTAACCCAGGAGGACCTCATGCTCAGCAGTCGCGTTTGCGGCCATTGTTCCAACGCGGCCCTTGATATGGACATCGAAGGAAGGAATTTCTCCTGTAGCGTTGGTTTATAAACATTTTAACCCACGTACACAAACAGCCATACCGAGAACAGCTACCTGTAGGCCATACAAATATTAATTGTTCCGTGCGGGAATCGAACTCACGACACGAAGCGCAGCAGCCAATCGCTCAGATACTGCGCCACCGGTGCCGACAAAAACGTTGCTGTGTTCCAGTTTAAAGTTCTCTAGAACTGAGTCTAGATTTTTAGATACAAGACTTAGGCAGACACTACTGAATAAAACAATGTACCCCTTGGAAAGATTAGTTGTCAGATTTTTAGGCTTCTCACTATACATAACGTCTGTCAAATACCTACAAATAACAGCCAGAACCAACGGCTTGGTACGTAATAGATCGTCACCCATACACGGACCGACCTCGGCTAATGCGGCTTTACCTTGAAATCAACCCATGCGACTGTTATTATTTAGCCACGAGAAATATTTTACACAACACTTTATTTTTTATATCAGTGACATTTACCACATTTATTTAATGAACCAACTATTCTGCTGACCCCCTTAGCGTGATGTCAAAGATTAGATACACGTGTAGATGGTAATTTCTCTGCAAACGGTTGGAAACAAGTTAGTTGTAATAAGAAGTCTCCCCTCTGTCAGGTTTCCTGTCTTATCGTACAACGTAACGATATTAATCGACTCTGAAGAAGGTGTGTGTCGTTAGTCATTTTGTTACGTTGAGACAGACGGTGTTTTAAATTAAAGTTGACTGCTTGGGCGAAAGGGGTCACTGACATGAAAACTAATAGAGAAGTATGGAATGAGAAGACATGCACTAAATAAAATAAAAATAAAATAAGTTTTAAAGTTCTGGAGTGGCGACCGCGAGCTGGAAGACGTTGTGTTGGAAGGACTCCCACTAGGTGGGCCGATGACCTGGTAAAGGTTGCAGGGATCCGCTGGATGCGAATCGCACGGGACCGGTCAATGTGGCGACACTTGGGGGAGGCCTATGTCCAGCAGTGGACGTCTTTCGGCTGAAATGATGATGATATCATCATCATCATTTTGGCTTACATTGCCTGTTTTCTATGCCTAGGTATGTATGTAGTTGAACTGAAGCTATACAACATGAAACCGTTACCACGTATTCAGTACATCATTTTGAACTCCAACATAGAAATTTTTCATCGGTATTTTTTTTTTTAGCTTGAATTGTCCCACTCATGAGCAAAGGCCTTCCCATCGGTAATTAAAATAAAAAACAGCTGTTTCCTGCAAACATAAAAGCTACCTATACGGTCAAAATGAATGGCAGTGCTGGCGCTGCCACTGCGGCTGCAGAGAACCTCAAGCGGCGTAAATATAGAAACCTTTGTGGTAACTATATTTTCGAGCCGTTTGGGGTTGAAATTCTAGGATCGTGGGGTCCGAGTGCTCATGGCCTGTTTAAGAAAATTTCGAAACGCCTAGTTGACGCTTCCCGTGACCCAAGGGCTGGCTTTTACTTTGGCCAGAGGCTAAGTGTTGCCATACAACATGGCAACGCCGTCAGTCTCTTGGGCACATTACCAGCTGACAGCGTTGAGGAGGCGTTTTTTGATGCCCTTTCATAGTTTGTTGTTACTCGTAGTTTAGTTTATTTATTTTAGGTTATTAGTTTTTAATTAATAATGTATTTAGTTAGTTTACTCTACTTAATTAAATAAAAATGTATGGATTGGATAATATAGGTCAGTGGCGATTCCACCTTGTATAAATTGGGATAAAGGCAGAAGAATGATGATGATGCTGGCTGAGCAGTCTTGAGCGCTCTCACTAAATTATGTAGTTTTAAACTGAAGCTCTATTGTCAGCGATGACTGTATGTCCTTGACGCGCCTCTCCTAATCACTTTATAGTCTGTACCTATTGTTGGGAGTCTAGTCATAGATTCTTCATGTATTACATGTTGTGGAATACGCAGAACAGCTGTGAATTTAGTCTAGATTTTTCAGGCAGTAGAGTTACTTAAACATAACATCACGCCTGTAGTCCCCGAAGGGTTAGGCAAAGGTGTACCTAATAGTACACCCACATTTTGCCAGTATGTTTATGTCCTATGTAAAAAGGGGTAAGCCAAGCTATTTCAACAGCCTTGACGTGGTTGCAATCACGACTGCTGAGCATGAGGTTCTGGTTTTGATTTCCGGGTCGGGCAAATTGTTATAGGATTTTTCAATCAGGAATTTCTCAGTAGCAGCCACGGAGTCTGAATTTGTACCCGTTGATGTCAATAGGCTCGTCCCCAGTAGATGGGACTTCATAACTGGTGAAATGTGGGTGTACTTGTTTGGTACACCTCTGCCTAACCCTTCGGGGATTACAGGCGTGATGTTATGTATGTTATGTTATTATGCGAAGAGCTGCTTCTGTCCACTGAGACAGTAAATAGACCGCTGTTACACTATTACAAGACTTTTACATAACCAAAGAGTTCAAGAACAGTTCTAGGTCACAATCTCACAAACACACACACATATTTTTTTCAACAACTTTGAACCACAGACAAGTAATCGAGACTAACCCACAAACCAACAATGTAAGTGCTAGTTCACACGCGCGTTCCCACGCGTCAATGTCTAGGGCGCGCGTGTGAAACACCTTTACAATGACGTAGTATTATGTCATAAGCGCGAAAGGAAAAATGCTTTTACTTTGACTTTTATTTGGTAAGAAAAGATTATGTCATAAAAGAAAAAAGTAAAAAAAATGGTATAATCACGATATTGGACCACAAATTGGTGATAACAAACAACGGGTAGGTACTGTTTGATGGTGTTACAAATTTGTGATTGCACATTTCACCTATAATACCAAATAAACGATGGGTGGACTGTGTGAAGGATGATATGGCTAGAAATGAGGTGACTGCTGAGCTGACGAGTAATAGAGAAATAGGTAGAATAAGACATGCTGCGCCGTCCCCAAATAAGCTGGGGTAAGCTGATCACCTGCTGAAAGTCAAATACACAAATACGGTAAGATCCACGTGGTGCAATCAAAAAGACAGTCCACTTTCTGTATCAACATTCAATACCTTTCGCAAATCAAAACCTTTCACTATTTTCATGGATAACAAGAGTAACTCGCTTTATCTTTTTGGTTTGGAACAGCTTAAACCAAAGTTATGAAAAAGCCTTCCTGCCGAAAAAAGCTGTCCAACTGAAAAATTTGCTTTTCGCAACCCACATGACCATTCCCAACAGCACACGTAGCCTGACCAGCGTAGAAACGGGTTTTATCGATGGAAGAATCGACAAAATGACAGAGCAATAAAAGAAATCTGTCATTTTGCCGATTCTTCCGTTGCCATATATTGGAATTTGCATAACTAAACATAAATACTTGCAACACTCATAAAAATGACAAAGATAGTAAAATTATACCAAATAAATTAACACCACTTAAATTCATATTCAAAATGTCTATTTCCCTAAAATAAATCCCGGAAACAACAAATTTGAATACCGACACGGGAATCGAACTCCAAGCCTACCCTCTATTAATTAAAACAATCGTTTGCACTCACGCGACCTGGGGAGGCTATATAGTGTATGACCAATGGAATGTAAGGGTGACCGTTGTAACTTTAATATGGTAAATGGTATTATTTGAATAAGGGTGGAAATTACCAATTAACTTCTAAATAGGTGGGAAATTGTTACTATTTGTTTTTAGATTGTTTATTAAGGGTGAGTTATGAGTGAGTTATTGGGATTTTGAGAGTTTTGTACGAGAAAGATAGATTTTGTTAACAATCAAAAATGAAATAGGTGGTTATTGCCACTCCTATAAATAATTTAAATAGAAATAGATAAACTTTACTGTCACTTAAGGGATATCTTCCGTGATTTTTCATTATTGTTTCTTATTTATTATTGTTGATTAGTGACAGTTTAAGTTTAGTTGTAAACCTTGAAAGCTTAAAACAGTGTTAGAAATAGCTATGACTTAATTTTTTTTAGAGGATTTGGACAATAGGTTTGGCCATATTATTACAACACACATTACAGATTACAGGCGTGATGTTATGTTTTGTTATGTAAACATATTATTATGTAGGAATCTGGTAAACTGTGGGTGAACTAGTGGTACAGCAGAGTCGTAAATTTTATAATAACTTAAGTAGAATATCCGACACATTATAAATAAGAAAGAGATAAATATCATTTCTCAAAGCCTGGGCATGTGTCAAAGTGAATGATATGTGAAAATACGATTTAATTTTATAATTATTGCTAATTACTGCCCAAAACGCCTTTTCATCATCATCATCATCATTTCAGCCGACAGACGTCCACTGCTGGACGTAGGCCTCTTACGTCTCTCAAAACGCCTTTAATTTTATTTCTAATCCCGCACTCTAAATAGATTATTGCGTACGTTATGTTGATTAATTCATTGAGTAGCAACTATAGGCAAACCGTAATTGATTCGCGACCGTAAGCCATCAATACGACCCTCTAAGTTCATTTTAATCAACATACAAACTGACACTGACCTGCAAATTGCAAAAAACGTAAGAAAATTTTAATATTGCGGGCTCCCTGGAGCTTCCCCCTTAACACACATCATAAAACAACATCGTCTGACCGTTGCACTTTTTCTCAATTAGTTTTTTTTAGTAAAAAAACTTAACCTACTAAAAGCGAGTTTCTACCGAGAAACCCTAGTACGAGAAGCAAAGGGTAAACCAATTACAAGCATTTTTTCACTAGGCTGCGCTTACGCAGGGGTTCGACGCAAATCTACCGGAAAATTACTATTGTTTACAAAATAACAAATTTTTACAAGTTTTATTTTATTTTTACATTTTTATGCGACTCGCTCCAGTGGTAATTGGGAGGCTTGCGAAAAATATAATTTGTTTACTTAGGAATTTTATTTAGGTGAGTTTTAGGTTACCTAAGATTTAGGTAATAGATTAGACTAAATAAAACACGGTGGCCCAGTGGTGGAGACCCCCACTTACGAGCTGTAATTCGTGGGTTCGAACCCAGCCAGGCGCAATACTTTGTGTAAGTTATTTTCATCACCACTGCTCTCAAAACGGTGAAGGAAAACATCGTGAGGAAACCGGCATATCCTAGAACCAAAAATTCGAAGACATGTGACATCTACCAACCCGCACTGGGCCCGCGTGGTGGATTATAGCCCAATCCCTCTCATAGAGAGGAGGCCTGCGTCCCAGCAGTGGGAACATTAATAGAGCTGATTATGCTATGCTTATGCTAAATAAAGCAGTTTCTTTGCATTGGCATAATTATTGATTTCTAACCTCTGTCCGCAACTTCGTCAGCGGTAAATAAATATACAGAGTGGAAGGGGACATGGACGCTAAAACGGTTACCACGTATTCAGTACATCATTCTGAACCCCACCACATAGAAATTTTTCATCACATATTAAAAACGAGCTGTTTCCTACAAAACTGCAATACCTACACAGACAAAATGTGTCGAACAGCTGTTTTTTTTTATGTTGAGGGGTTCCGAATGCTGTAAGTACTGAATACGTGGTAACTGTTTTAGCTTCGGTGACCCTCCTTCCTATGTTATATATTATTATATAATTATGTTATAGCACTCAGTAACAGTGGATCTTTCCATCAGTGGAAGCATTTCTAAAATCGCATGAGTGGTTTAGGAGATAACCTCGTAAATCCAAACTTACGAAGTTTACCTCGTTTATAATATTATATTAGCATAGATTTATAATTTAGTGTTCCTTCGTGCGTAGGAAAGCATGTCAAGTTTAAAAAAAAAAAACACGTTACCGCTCGTTAGGAATTTCTCCTGTATCGTGGGTGCATTTACAAACATTTAAACTCACATACACAAACGGCCAGACCCGGAACAATCTGTAGGCCATACAAATATTTGTTCCGTGCGGTGATCGAACCCGCAACACGCAACGCAGCAGTCAATCACTCAGCCACTGCGCCAACCGTGCCGTCGCTGTTGATCATAAGTAGATCTTTGGCAGTCGTTACAAGTAACACTCCCGGAATTCGGACAACCATGCAGTCTTTCCAAGGGTTATCGTACCAATATATAGTTGACCTCAGATAGGCATTCGCTCCATGCAAAATAATTGTATTTAGACTGAAAGCCAACCCCAGCATATTTGGGAAAAAGCTGGCAGATGGTGATGGTCTTACTATGGTGAAATAAAATATTACTCGATCAACTTCAACTTGCAATTAGGCAAAACAAGTTTTCCTTTGTTTAAAAAATAACAAAAGAGTTTCGAGAAATCATTTTCGGATTAGCGATGGTATCGCTACATGTCCTTGGGCCTTCTGACGGTATTTACACACATATACATACAATGTACATATCTACATACAACATTAGTTTTAGTATATGCGAAACCTGAATATAGTTTTTTTTTTTTTTTTTTTTGTTTGTTCAGAATAAGTAACTAAATCGATTCCAATAATTTTTAACCCATATATAAAGTAAGAAACTGACCAGACTGGCTGACTAATTCACTGACCGATCGATCAACGCACAGCTGAAACCGCTGGGTGCAAGCATGAAATTTTGCACAAACGTTCCTTAAATTACTTAAATGTGCACTAACAAGGGATTTTTGAAAATTCATCCCCTAAGGGGTTAAAACGAGGGTTGAAAGAAAAACTCGATACTACCTACTAATAAATTCACGCTTTCCGTTTATCTGATCATGCAAACAGCTGTTTTAAGTAGTCCGTCATTATCCAGCCTAAACGGTTGTCACCCTACTAGTAATTAAACATACCTTTTGTCTAGTTAGTTCAACAATTATTCTGTCGGTTCAATGTCACAGTTTTTTTTGAACATAATACGAGTATATACGTCATTCATATATTCGACGCCATTTTCAGGCACCATGATGGATTTTTACGAATTATATGACTCACTAGCTGTTGCCTGCGACCTTTGTTCGCGTAAAATTATTATAAAAATATTACTTCCCTTTATGAATCGGATTTTGTTAACATTTTCATGGGTTTTAATTTTTTTTGGACGGAACCTTAATTATTTTTATAAAATAAAAGTAGCTTAAGTTAGACGTTATAACAACAGCTATCTGCCAGAAAAAGTACCGTCAAAATCGGTTCAGCCGTTTCGGAGATTAGCCGGAACAAACAGACAGACATACAAAATTTAAAAAAAAAATATGTCTGATTATTGTATTCCACAAAACAAAGCAAGTCGACAAATTAATTTGTTTTACGAACAGGAAATTGTTCTATGTAATAAAAACTATTTAACAAGCATCTAGCACCTTTGTGCTCTTCTATCTTAATGTAATGTCCTGTTAAGTATTTTGTGTGTACATAAATAAATAAATAATATACCAAATTCCAAATTGGTGTGGTGGCGGTCCCGACTTACGAGCAGTAAGTCGTGGGTTCGAACCCAGGCAGGCGCATTACTTTGTGTAATTTATTTCATCACCACTGCTCTCAAAACGGTGAAGGAAAACATCGTGAGGAAACCGGCATGTCCTAGAACCTAAAAATTCGAAGACATGTGACTTCTACCAACCCGCACTGGGCCCGCGTGGTGGATTATAGCCCATTCCCTCTCATAGATAGGAGGCCTGCGTCCCAGCAGTGGGAACATTATAGGCTGCTGCTATGCTATGCTATGCTATGCTATACCAAATTCATGTTGAACAGGTATTGAACGAACGAAAGCATGGGATACCCGACCAATGATTTTTCTACAAAGATTTTCAGCTGCGCCCTCACATCTGATTAACAGTTTTCGAACTAATTGTCTTATAATTTAGATAGACTGCTGAGCATGAGGTCCTGGGTTCGATTCCTGGGTTGGGTAAACTGTTATTGGGTTTTTCCATCAGGAATTTCTTAATAGCAGCCACGGAGTCTGGATTCGTGCCCGGTTGATGGCAAAAGGTGGAGCGATGACCTGGTGAAGGCTGCGGGGAACCGCTGGATGCGAGTCGCACGGGTCCGGTCAATGTGGCGACACTTGTGGGAGGTCTATGTCCAGCTGTGGACCTCTGTCGGCTGAAATGATGATGATGATAGTAATAGGCTCGCCCCTTATTACATGGGACTTAAACATAACTGGCCAAATGGGGGTGTACTATCAGGTACACCTCTGCCGAACTCTTCGGGGATTATAGGCGAGATGTTATGTATGACTTATAATTTTACTGAATTGCATCGTTACCTAGCTGGACAAAACTCGTCCACACTATATTACAGCAATCTTTTTAAAACTTATTTTCATCTTTTTCTGCTTAATGAACCACAATTCAAAACCAGTGTGAACCTCACAAAACCAATCACACCAACACGATTACTAGTACCTCATAAAGAACTTGAAAACCCAAACATATAATCAAATAGCAGTCACTACTGAATTTGTTAAAAAACAAAGTTGTTAATGACACTTATAAACGTGAGAACTTGTCGACGCCTTCGTTGAGCTTAACTATACAATAATAATGTGTAATCTTATGAAAAACGACGTAGATGAGAAGAATTTTGGGGACACACGTTGTTTTTGAAAATTATACAGTGACATTGACAATAATCTTCTTATATATAAAATTCTACGCCCGGGACCGGCCAATGTGGCGACACTTGGTCCCAGGACTATGTCTAGCAGTGGACGTCTTTTGGCTGAAATGATGATAATGATATAAAAATCTCGTGTCACGGTATTTGTGGTCGCACTCCTCCAAAACGGCTTGACCGATTTTTATGAATTTTTCATGTATATTTGGTAGGTATGAGAATAGGTCGTAAAGTATATTTCAAACCGCTGATTTCAAGGTCGCAAGGCACAGCTAGTAATATTATAAGAAAAGTCGAAAGCAGTACTCCTGTGACGCGCAATTCTTCACATGAAAAATACGAGTAGTGTTACTGTTAGCCTGTGTCATCCCACAGCTGGGCAACGGCCTCTCCCCGTGACTTCCAAATCCTTCGATCCACGGCCAATGTGGACTTGATTCTGTCAAGCTCGTCCCGCTATCTACCGCTATGAGGTCTACCGCCTCATGAAAAATACATGGAAAGAAAAAAAAATGGCGACATAACAACATAATCAAGTAATTATTAGGGACTTTGCCAACTGACGAAATGTGGATGTACTCTTAGGTCTACCAAATTATCGGTAAATAGATGAACTACTGTAAGGGTAAGCTGCCCGGGATAAGTGAGGACTAGTCGGAACTCAAGACGGAACCTTAAAGTAAATCACATCACATCACATCATACCTAACGCTTCGGAGATTTTAGGCGTGATGTTATGTTAACAAATTCATAAAGTTGGCTAGATAAGTCAATCCACTCTGTGCTGGTCAGTGAGGAGATTCCAATTTACGAAGACATGCCCCTAAATTAGTCAATCCAATGCATTTTTGTCCGACTTCATAATAGGAGGAGGTTCTTGACTTTTCCAACGTCGTCATCGCTGATAGAGACAAAGAGATCCTCTTTGTTTGTGTGGTCTTGTCTTTGTCTCTTTTTATTCAATTTAGTTCATCTCTCTTTCTATTAAAACTGCATACAGGACGAAAAAAAATGCCAAGTTATAAAGGGTGTAGGTTATTTAAAAAAAAAACAGCTGTTCCATACATTTTGACCGAGTGATTTTTTTTATAACCAATGAAAAATTTCTCAGAATGACGTATCCGTTTCCCTTCCTCCCCGTCTCCAAACAATCAGACAGTTTCCAGATAAAGTCATTCCTACACAATGTTTGTTTTATTTCGCAAAAATACCAGTTTTCAATTACCTATGCAAATATTCCACGTGTAACAGCTACAACGCATGTTTATGTCTGACAAGTCTATGTCTAATTGTCTATTTAAATTCGGCACATTTTGATGTTTTAACTAATTCCAAGGTTCCTTTATCTACGTTTGCACGGGGTCAGTAATACTTGAATGTTAATGTCAAGTTCGCTTACCTATGTAGTCTATTAGAAAAAAGAAGGAAAATTGCTGTGACACCCTAGAACCAGAAATGAGGACATCCGCAAGAGAACCAAGGTTACCGACGTAGCCCGAAGAATAGCCAAACTTAAGTGGCAGTGGGCAGGGCACATTGCTCGCAGAACGGATGGCCGATGGGGCCGAAAAGTTCAGGAGTGGCGACCGTGAACCGGAAGACGCTGCGTTGGAAGGCCTTCCACTAGGTGGACCGATGACCTGGTGAAGGTTGCAGGGATCCGCTGGATGCGAGTCGCACTGGACCGGTCAATGTGGCGACACTTGGGGTAGGCCTATGTCCAGCAGTGGACGTCTTTCGGCTGAAATGAATGAATGAATGAAAAACCCTAGAACCTCTGATCTGGTCTTCAGTATTAAGTGTGAACTGGTAATGGAGAACACGTTACCGGAAAAACTCTACGGCAATATTCGATTATGAAATAGATTTTTAGTCTGGAGGGGATGGTAGTTACTAAGATTAGCCACTCGGATCTATCTTCAGATTAAGCCGTGCTTGCCTAGGTTGGTCTGTGGATGGGTTTCCTCCGTGCCTCTGAAAGCACGTTAAGCCGTTGGTCCCGGCTGTCTTTGTAGTCGTTACTGGTAGTCAGTGGCCCGAAAGTCTGACAACCATTCTTGCCGAAGAGTTTCGTAGTACTAACTGGGTTATGGAGGTCGGTTAAGCAGTCGCTCCATGTAAAATACTGGTATTCAGCTTCATCAGGTTGGACTGGAAGTCGACTCCAACAAAGTTGGGAAAAGGTAGGCAAATGATGATGATAATGGTAGTTTACTAAGAATATCTTGAAGTCACCATCATCATCTGCCTGCCTTTTACTGACTACGCTGGGTCTGGCGGCCAATCTGATCGCCACGTCCAGTTACTGGATACCACGACAAATTTTGGAATAGTCTCTTGCAGTTTTATGATAATTTACACCAGAAATAATTGGAGCAAGATGGATCTAATAAGCATTCGCTTCATTTTGTGGAGAGGAACATTTTCAGCCATGATCTATACTAATATTATAAAGCTGAAGAGTTTGTTTGTTTGGTTGAACGCGTTAATCTCAGAAACTACTTTTTCGATTTGAAAAATTCTTTTAGTGTTGGATAGCCCATTTATCGAGGAAGGTTATAGGCTATACAATTTTACGCGGACGAAGATCGCGGGCAACAGATGGTAAAATATATGCTTATAAATCAAAAATCCAAAGAAAATAATACTCTTTTAACTCCCAATTATAACCAAAATACTTAAAAATCTCCACATCCTCGATTGACGTCACCCAATGATTCATTAGGTAAAACATAAGCAAATAAATAACTTAGTACATGAGATAAGTATCGTCGGATACCTACGTGTGAATAAATTGTGGGAAGTGTTGCTACACATGAGGTGATGAGATGTGTCTGAAGATATGGATGATGATTGGGTTTGTAGTAGTTAAATTAAATTGTATTCATTATTAGGCGTGTTCATAGGTGTTTTTGGGTTTTTCCTTTAGGAATTTCTCAGTAGCAGCCACGGAGTTAAAATTTGTGTCCCGTTGATGGCAATAAGCTCGCCTATTACATGGTACTTAAATATAAATGGCAAAATTTGGGTGTTCTATAGGTTCACCACTGCTTAACCCTTTTTTTTTCCTGGGTGGAGCGGAAGGGAGTGTCAGACTTGTACTGACTAAAACCCATCCATGTTCCTTCTTTGCCCTTTGTGTTCCAGGGCCACGGTATCTCTTTCGAACAGTCCCGCAGCCCTGGCAGGCATCGGCCCATGCGGACCCTTACTTATTTGCTGACATCTCTTTGAGGCGCACGTGGAACACGAACGCGCCGTCGAACTGCCTAACCCTTCGGGTATAACATGCGTGATGCAATAAGAAACATTAATTGACAATTAATCGGTAATATCCAAAATTATACAGAAACAGTATAATTTTCGTTTCGTTTTTGATACCAAAAATTATAATTAGTTAAATACAACTGTCTTCAGAAATATCTCCGACAAAATAACCGCATGTGTAGCACACAGCATTGTATTGTCAAATTATTTCCCATAGCCTTGCGCGTGCGCTTCGCCTTTTTGTGAACAAGCGGATAGACGCTACCTTCATGTCGCTTCAAGTTTGAACGCGTTGGGGATCGGCAGTGGTGTGTTATTTATTATTTAATTGTACAGATTTAAATTAGTATATTTTTGTTTTTTTTTTGTATTGTTTTGTATTAGTGTTTGACTTTCTGTATAAAATGTCTACCAGAAAGAATAAAAATATAATTTTAGGACAACTTCGACTATTGAAAGAAAGAAAGAAATCATTTATTTGCTGATAATGTAGGTATACATATAAGTTGGAATATTTGCTAAGTGTCCCGATAAATTTTACCTTACGGCATGCAACATATTAGGTTTGAATTTAAATATAGTACTATAGATACAGCTATCGATATGATTATTATTAGCCATAGTCAAATTTAATATGTATGAATTCGGCCGGAGTACTGCCTCTCAAGACATTACTATTACGTCCAGCACCTGCATGGCTGCCTCGTCAGTTTTGTGTTCAGAGGCGCGACGGCTCTTGACTTTCCTGGGTTCGATTACCGTGTCGAGCAAAGTGTTATTGGGTTTTCCATCAGGAATTTCTCAGTAGCAGTCACGATGGATGGATTGTATGAGGAATAACATGAAAAAGGAAGGAATAAATGATAGCGTGACGGTGGATAGGGGGGAATGGAAGAAAAAAACGTGTTCCGCCGACCCCAAGTAACAAGGGACAAGGGTACGAGGATGATGATGATGAACGGGAGCAAAGTCGCGAGCAAAAGCTAGTGTTATATCAAACAGCCATGAAGATTACTCTATCCACTACCATTATTAGAATAATTTACTCCGTTCCTTCTGTAACAAACAAAGAAATACAATATGAGTCAGTTTTTTCACACGAAATCAAAAGATGGGTACCTACTTTATACTTAAATTCAATATAAATAACCAAAATCCTTTTTTTGGGTACCAGACCCCGAGTTTATACCTAAATTAAGAAACTGGTTTATTTTAGGCATCTCACTATAATTTAGAAACCAATATTTATGTGTTTAGTTACCATACTGCCTCGTAGGTCGCTAGTGCGACTGCTGAACGATCCTCGGTTCGATTCCCAGGTCGGACAAAGTGTTATTGGGGTTTTCCATCAGGAATTTCTCAGTAGCAGCCATGGAGTCTGGATTTGTGCCCGGTTGATGGTAATAGGCTCGCCCCCTTTTACATGGGACTTAAACATAACTGGCGAAATGTGGGTGTACTATTAGGTACACCACCTGCATAACCGTTCGGGGATTACAGGCTTGATGATGTTATGTAGATTTTTAATAAACGTTGTTTTTCTTACCCAGGATTGTACATAATTCAATCTGTAGTCAGTAAATCTAAAATAAAAGGGTTATGCGCACTTCGTCCCGCGTTCACAAATCATCCCATTCGCAGTTAGTGCCATTCGCAAACAACCAATACACAAATTGAACTCTCATTTTATCGTCATAAATTCTCATAAATAAGATCTTCATTTATAAAAACTCATACATGCAGTAACAACATAGTAATGACAACAAGTTTAATTTTTAACCGTTATCGTGTCATATCCCATACCCTATAGCTAAACCGACCCATATCAACAACCAAAATCGACCAAGAATGCGGACGCTAAAACAGCAAACATTCTCAACTAGAAGAATGTAAACATTTGAATATTAAAATTGAAACAAACGCAGTGAAAATATTAGTTTAACAACAAAAGGTATCCTGTAGGAGCGGCCGCAATGAGAAACGTTCTGCCGCCATGTTGGACGTGGAGGTATGAAAGATTTTGTGGTGGATGTGGTATCAATAACTGATTAAACATATTTATTTATTTGGCTCACCAACAATTGAATACACTGCTACAAGATATGAGATACATCCAATAGAATCACAGACTTGAGTACCAATTTCTTACAGGTAAGCACATCATGCATTACATATTATTTTGTCGTTGAGTGTAGGCACTCAATTAACTTAAAATCAGATGAGTACTACTCACCACACATAACTATGGTTTACCAACACCATATAATATGACCATTAAGAACTGATAAATACCCTGATTTTGTTTAGCATGGTATTCTACAACTGATTAAATTGCCTAGGCTTGCAGTATCTATAAAGGTTAGTCACCATATGAGTCAGCTAGAGTTATTACGACCAGCACGCGACGAGCGCCATGAAGCATCCGATTAATTTAGATCGCTTCATTACAAGCAAGCATTTTATCGCGAGCAAGAGCCTCATGTCTTAATTAGTTTTGCATTCACTAAGAACTGCTTCTGCAAAAAACATTCCTAATCAATCCTCCCAGATGCTGTGGGTCTAAAATGGCCGCTTTGGCAGAATCATAATAGATTAATAAAATGAATCATGTTATAATTCTTAAAATACTCACAGACGCAGTTAAATATTATGAATTGTCACTATGTCACTATTTTACGAATTGTAACGTAATTCATATTACTATCCTATTCTGATTCTGTTAAAGCGGCCATTTTAAGCCCCCAGTTCTAGATAGATAGCATTAATATTTTTTCTACACATGCCACATCAACGCGCTCTCATTTCCCACATCGTTGACAGCACGAAACAATAGCGATCCCGGGCACGAACCCGGCCGTTTTAAATAATACATAGATACACATTTTATTTGCAAAACGGAAGCCAAATGATTTATATGTGTGTGCACTTAATCGGTAGTTTTGCCGATGTACTGTGAGATGAATGTTGTATTAAAAAATGTTGTGAATGTTCTGCAATTTGATATTGGAAGGTATCTGAGAAAAGAAAACTAAGTATGGAAAAACTTCTGTTTTTACAATTGATAAAAGTGCATGAATTTTTTAGTCATAGAAATATTTTCTGAAATTGGGTTGTAAAAGACCTGAAAACAGGCAGACATCAGCGTATTTTTTTTTCTTTGCATATTTTTTTATAATTTTTGTGCATTTCTATTATTAAATCACAAAACTTTCAGGCTCTACAATCTACCTTCTTCCAGCTTATTGTCGTATATTCAAATCTAACTATCTATTTATTTGTTTACAGGTACAAAGATGATAAAACGGCAGAAAATCCGCAAGAAAATTCGGTGAGACCGTCCCTGGTCGACGTGACGATGTGACAATAGTAACAAACAGTTAAAACATACTAAAAATACTCCAAAATAATTCTCCTAACACTCTCCTAATTTAGATTTTAGTCACAAAAGTTAGTGCCAATTATAGTGAAAAAAAAACGACACAGAGTTACTAAGGTATAGAGGTGACATCGAACTTTTTGATGCAACGATTGAAAAGTGCCACTTAAACGACTGCCACTAGTGAACATTCTAAATTCAAACGAAAAACAATTGAGGAACAAAACAAAATAGTTAAAAAAAAAACAAAATCAAGACATAGTGCGTTTCGATAGTGCAGAAACAAAAAGTGACGTTTTAAAAAGACTTACAAGTGTGATGTGCTAAGAATGGATCTCCACGCTCCTCAGTTGGTAGTCCATTCCTATGAGCCTCATGCCCCTCTGCTAGAGGTCGAGGGTTTGGATCCTCACAGTCCTCAGCAGAAGGTGCTGATCCATGCTCCAACGTTACAAAGTCAGGAGTTGATGAACAGCGACCACCGGAACGGAGGTGACCAGAGCTATGGTAATGATTTCAACATTTTTTTACTAGGATATAAGTATGCTTAAACTAGAATTAGGCCTTACAATCTATTTGGTTAGCAAAGGTAAGACTTCTTTGTTTCGTTAAAAGATTATTACATCCATTGAATCAGCTGCAATGCATTGCAGTTATAGTAAATAAAGCAATATTTCGGGTTGTGGAGAAACTTAAAAGAGACTTATACTGTGGACTTCGGTAGGTTGCGTCCATTAAGAGCGCTTGTACAGAACGTGGGCAACGTCGCAAATAGCTTTCAAATATTTCGCTATTTTGATTAATTTGGCAATACTGCTGTATAGTAATAAGAAATATGGCTAACTAGTGAACTAAAGTATTGATTATGAAATGCAATAATTAATATCGTAACACTGAATATTTAGTTTTAAATGTAAATAAAGTATTTGGAAACTTTCCAAATGCCTTTTTTACACGTAAAACGGTTACAACATCAAATTCAGTTTTAATTGCAATTCATTATTATTATGATATACTTAATTATTTATTCATTATCATGATATACTTAATTAAATTTTAGAAACCATTTTTCCATTAATACTTAGTAATAGAAGCCTCGATACATGATTATTGAGAGCAGATGTGTCTGATCTGACGTAGAGTACGACTTTACAGATGAGCAGTACCACGCGCACAGCAGTAACCAGAGTGGAGACGGTGAGTCACACAATATGTTTTATTTTTGTTTTAAACAATCTTTTGATACACACAGCATCCCTTACTGCTACAATGATTTTAAAGTTAAGATAAATCAAGGGGATAATTAATAAATGCATGCCTTTTTTTATTTAGGTACACATTTATAAGTTTTTTTTTTAAGCTTGGCGGTGCTTAAAGAATTTAAAAATACAATTAAAACGACATAACTTTAAGAAATTTAATTTAAGTTTCTGTGATCTCTTGCTGGTGATATTTATTTTTAAGTTTAAACTTGATTTTTGTACACTCGTTGCACTATTAGAACATGAATAATAAATACTTACGAACATTTATTTTGTCCTATCTACCCATACATAACTCTACGACAAACTCAGTCTATTTGCATTCCACTCCATCTCCACACCACTCGTAACAAATGTTTGTAAAGAACTAATTCCGTTTAATTTCTTACCACTGCTTTCAGTCTAGTTTTTTGCGTTTGTCATTCTAGACTAGACTGGAATAAAAAAAAAGATAGACCTGTCACCTGTCACGAAGTAATAGAGAGTTTTCTGACCGTGTGTCGATTCGTTAGGCTGTGGTGAAAAACACCACTAGGTATGGAGCCCGATTCCTGATAAATAATGGATTATTATAAATATTAATTTGGAACTAATTTGGTGTTATCATTAATGTACAGTTTTGTTAAATCGTTTTTTAGATGAAGATGTCATTTATGTGAAATGTAGTAAACTGATAAAATTCCTTAATTTTGATAACCATTTATTTAGGCATCCAATTTTTTTTTAAGGATTTTTTTCAAATTTTGATCCTGATTTTGTGAAATAAATAAAAGTCTATTTATTTTACTTTGTGGACTTATGTGAACACATTCATTGTCAACAGATCATATCGGCCATCAAGCATTTTTTTTTCAATTTTAGAGTTATTGTTAGTGATTAGTAGGTAGGTACCACCGAATTCACTGGCGGTTGACCACTTTTCAACCTTATTACTTAGGGCATAAGAGTGAAAAGTGGCAGACCCTCAGTGATCTCGGTACTACAATTACCCCTTTTCAGGTTAAGTGTAAATAAAAACAAATGCCTGTACGATTTCTATAACATTTCTCGTTTGTTTATTTGATGAACTTTCAGATCACTTTTCTAGAATATTACATTTATTCAGTCGTAATTCCTCAGTCGATTACTTTCTTAAAATGAATAACAACAAAACCGTGAAATACTCATAATCTTTAATCCGTAAGCTGTCTACAAAAATAACAAGTAACAGAAAATAGATTGTCAGAAAATAAAGTGTTTTACTCTATGAAAAATATAGCTTTAAAAGAACAATACGAATTGATTTTTCGCGCCGATTATAATAAAAACATAGAGAATAAACTACTGGTTTCATTTTAATCTATAGTCAAAATTCATATAGATTGTTTTGATTGGATGTCGATTTGCAATTTATATCGATTGATTTTATTGGTTGCCGAATTCACCGATAAGGTTCCCAGTATCGTACAGGTCCCAGTATCGTACAGGCAAATGATATATATAACATAACATATTCCACTAATAGTGTTCCCACTGCTGGGACACAGGCCTCTTCTCTGTTTGAGGAGTGAGCTGTAATCCAGGCGGGCTCAGTGCGCGTTAGTAGATGTCACATGTCTTCGAAATTTTTGGTTCTGGGACATCGGCTTTCTTGTGGTGTTTTCCTGTTATCGCCATCATTCTCTTGCCCTTATCCCAATTCATTTGGGGTCGGCGCAGCATGTCTTCTTCTTCCATACTTCTCTATTACTCGGTGTTTTCTTGTCATTTTATCGTGTTTGATTGAGGAAGTAAGTATTACATTTTTACCGTGACTCCGATGTTATTCTAATCTAGGTTCCAACTTAACACTTTGGACTAGGTCAGCTAAGTACTTCAAAAACTTAATTTATTTAAAAAAATGGTATTGAGAAAGTTGAAGCTACTAGTAGATAAAATATGATACATTTGTGATGAGAAATACAAAATTTTATCCGACTGTCTTCGATCGGAAAGATGGGGAAAAAGTGTGGAGGATCGGCTATCGTTTTTTCAATGGCACTCACACAAACACAGATGATATTCACACGATGTTGTTTTGTTTGTGTGTGTGTGTAAGTATCGGGTGGGGTGTGGACGCAGTGTTGGGTGTGAGCGGAGCGGTTTTATGAGTGTAGCTAGTTGAAACTTTACAGTGTTACTATCGTCAGAAAAATTTCACTTTATTTATTTTTTTATACCTTTTAATTCTGTAACAGTCATTTTAATTTATTATTGCTGACACAAATCCTATGTTACTTCAATAAACTAAATGTATTCGTTGTAAACTTGAGCGGCCATAGAAGTATATAAATCTATTTTGAAGTTACAGATCAACCTTAGTTGTGTGCCAAATATTAATCACGGTACTATGCTTTAGTTTTTTTTTTACTTAGTATTGTATTCTCAGACAGTGCTTTGTTAGCGTAATTATAAGAAATTAATGTATTTATTATCAGCAAACTAAATTTCAGTTAACAAAAGTATACGTAAGAACTAAAATTATAATAACTTTAGCTAGGTTTTTAATATTTTTATACGAAAACCCTGCGTAGGGAACTACAGCTGTTTTTGACATGGAACGAAAAATTCTAGTGCGAGCAGGGTTTGAACCTGCGACCTTCCGATTCAAGACCATCGTGCCCTGCTCACAGCTCTCGATTTCGAGAGCTGTGAGGGGTGCGATGGTCTAATTGGTTAAGACGTCCGGTGTACTGAATCGGAAGGTCGCAGGTTCAAACCCTGCTCGCACTAGAATTTTTCTTTCCATGTCAAAAACAGCTTTAGCTAGGTTTTCTAAAAACCTTCTGCACTAGCAGAGACTGCCTTGCAAGAGGTTTTAAAACTGCATATTGTGTTCATGATTACTGCTCACATAACCCCGCTCACACAGCGCCCACACCCCACGTACACGCGGGTCGACTGTCCCAACTAATTTCACAGTGATTTAGTCAAGTGTACTTGCCACAAAAAACGTCCCATTCACTGTACCGATGTGATCGGCAGACGTGGCCCGCCAGTGAAATTTCAATGAATGAGTTTGAATTTCATCGAGCATCATGGTATTTTTGGAGTGAGGTTTTGGTTTAAAGGTAGGCAGAGGTATTGAACTGTTCCCTGACAGACTGGTAAGTGAATGGGCAACGAATAGTTTCAACTGTAGAAGATACAAACATTAAAACTAGGGTATAGAGGTACTTTACAAAACAATTAGCCTGTAAATGCTCTCAATTTTGGTACACAGCCTTTACATAAAAATCAAATATTCCAAGGGTTTTATTGCGAATTAGCGAATGTTTTTGAACTTTTTTTTATTAAGGCATTAAGTCCGCCTCTGTACTTTTGTGCTTGAAGTGTTAAATAAATAAATAAGGGATGCATTTTGGGATAATCATATTTGAGTGGGCCGGTTGAAGTAAGTTTGTACAAACCATATCGCAAGGAGGCAGGCAGTTAGAGATATAGTTAATGCAGGCCTTGTAGTAGAGAGAATTAGACATACTTCTTACCCGACTACGGTGAAGCCAAAAGGAAGGGTTATGATTTTAGCTGTCTATTTATGTGTGTTTGTGTTTACGTAAGTTCCTCCGTAGCGCCTAAACTTTTCATCCGATTTTGATGAATAAGGTGTCAATCGATTTGTTGTTATGACCCGGGTAACATAGGCTACAATTTATTCAGTAGTCGGGTTTTTTAGTTTTAGTATACCATACAGATTCTTCTTAGTTACCGGGTTATGGATTGTGGAGGTCAGATAGGCAGTCGCTTCATGTAAAATACTGGTATTCAGCTGCATTCGGTAAGACTGGTTGCCAACCTCAACTTAGTAGGGAATAAGTTAGGCTAGGGTTAGGTTAGGTTAATTAGATAGGCTAATTTACTACTCCTACATTATTTTGTATACCTCACCAGTGACAACTAAATACCAAAACCTGCATGATCCATTACAAAATCCCAACGCTTAACCTCAACAAAGACTATATAAAAGTGAATAGCTCGCCGGCCATTGCTCACGCGCCGATCGAAAGGGAAACTTGCTGTAGTCACAAAAACTGACCAAAAAACCGTGGACCAGATGTTCTGTGTCGCCTGGGTTGCTGCAGCGTTCGTTTCATCTGATAACTTTGTATCATTTGATTGAATTAATGAATTGATTATTTTTGTTTGTTGAAGAGTCGTAAGTGTGTTTGGTGTGGGAAATAATTAGCAAGAGAGCAATGCAGCTACGTTTTTAAAGTGTTTGATAAATGAAATGTTTTTGGAATTTACTTCCATACACTATTTTGTCTTATTTTGAAGGCTATTAGAAGTTCATCATCTGCCTAGCCTTTTCCCAACTATATTGGGGTCGGCTTCCAGTCTAACCGGATGCAGCTGAATACCAGTATTTTACATGAAGCGACTGCCTATCTGACCTCCACAACCCAGTTAGTACTGGGTAATACGATACCCCTTGGTAAGACTGGTTGTCAGACTTTTTGGGTCACTGACTGCCTAACGACTGTCAAAGATCTACAAATGACAGCCGGGACCAACGGCTTAACGTGCTTTCCGAGGCACGGAGGAAACTCGGTATGTAATGGGCGGTCACCCATCCACAGACCAACCTAGGCAAGCACGGCTTAACCTAAAGATCGACCCGAGCGGCTGTTATTATTTAGCCACGAGCTCCTGCTATTAGAAGTTAGAGAAACAATTTTTCTGGAATTGTTGTTATTGTTATTTTTATTCTTTATTGCACACAAAATAACAAATATACATACAAATTTCAATAATATAGCTTATGTACAATGGCGAGCTTAACCCAGAATTGGGTTATCTAACAGCAAACCTAATTTTGACTACGAGATTTGCAGAAGAGGATATACTTATGTGCACTACTTATGTGCACTACTTATGTGTGTGTGTGTGTTATAATACCTGTTAGATTATGGAAAAACTATTTATTTATTTCATTTTATTCGGGAAGATTGCAGCTAATATAAACAATGTTCTTAAACAATACTGATAATTTGATGGCCATTTACAAGTTTCGAAACAAAAAAACTATAAACTAACTAACCAACTTTACTACTAACAATTATTAAACTATTTCTGGAATCCAAGTCATTCTTCGCTCTAACTACCCAAGATACGCCAAACAAAAGCATAATCACAATAGATACATTTTTCTGACTGACTCTTCATCTAGACAAGGATTACTTCTAAAAATCCGATAAACTGATTCTATCAATTCCAATAAATCTGAACGGAAATGAGTGACCCACCACATCGCCCCCTCCTTAATGATGTCCATCTCAGACGTGCGCCTGCGCCTGTAACAGATACGTCTCAACCGCAGCCACTTCCTTGGGAACCTGCTAGGTGGGTGGACGTGTTTTTTGTCTGTGAATGGAAGGTGTAGTGTTTGTCTAGTGAATGGGAAGATGGGAATTGATATTGGCGTATTGGATTTTGGAATCTTTGAGATTGGGAAAAGGGGTGTAATTTTACTGGCATTGCTGAAGCTGTTGCTAACTTGAAGGTTAATTATGCCGACTAAAATTAATTTGATTAAAAATAACAGTGTAGAGTACACATTTGTGATGATACAAAGATGATGATGATGTTTGTGTGATGCTTGTGATGGTATTGACGATTTGTGATGTTTGTTTTGTTGGTATTTTTATTTTTATTAATATTTGTTTATCTTATCATATCTGTGCTGTGGCACTTCATGGTTGATGCTACGTACTTCAGGACCTCAAAGTATGATTAAGGGTTATATCAAACGCAACTCCGTTTACCGTGGGCAAAATACGCGCTTTGGACCTGGAGTTGAGATCACCAGCCCGTTATACAGTGCAGCAGTGTAGTCATTATCTGCCTAGCCTTTTTCCAACTTTACTGGGGTCGGCTTCTACTCTATCTAGATGAAAATCTATCAGTATTTTACATGGAGCGGTACTAAACGGGCTGTGGAGGTCAGAATATGCAGTATTCTGACCTCCACAGCCCGTTTAGTACTGGGTGATACGGTACCTCTTGGTAAGACTGGTTGTCAGACTCTCAAGCCACTGAACGACTGTCAAAGATCTACAAATGACAGTCGAAACCAATGGCTTAACGTGCTTTCCGATTCACGGAGGAAACTCGGTATGTAATTGATGGTCACCCATCCATAGACCGACCTTGGCAAGCGCGGTTTTACTTTGAAGATCAACCCGTGTGGGTATTATTATTTAGCCACGAGCTCTTTATGCAATGCAGTGATATATCTGCCCATACCCTTATCGTTTTATTACCGCAAGCTTCAAACTCAACCACGTGGTTCAAAAATTACTTACCGAACATAAACTTAACTTTTAACTTTCTCACAATCCAGCGATACCCCACAGAAACCGGTCGCGATGTCGAGTCATCGCCATTAGTTCCGCACCGGGAATCGAACCCGCGACCTGCTACCGACGGAAGTTAATGTTTTTCGACAAATTGTCGGGGTTTTGATGTTTGATAGCTTTTAATTGAGTGGGAATTTATGAAGTTCTTTATTAAAATTATAATTTTGATACGACTATCATACATAACTTCACGCCAGGAAACCCCGAACGGTTGGGCAGAGGTGTACCTAATAGTACACCCACATTTCACCAGATATGTTTCAGTCCCATGTAATAGGGGGCGAGCCTATTGCCATCAACCGGGCACAAATCCAGACTCCGTGGCTTTTACAGAGAAATTTCTGATGGAAAAACCCAGTAACAATTGCTCGACCCGGGAATCGAACCCAGGACCTCCTGCTCAGCAGCCAACGACTATCCATTTTTCAATTAGGTTTTTTTTTAATAAGTCTGAAACCACAGACTTGCTTTGAAAACAAAATATAATTGCTTTTATGATGAAAATCATTAGCAAAAGACACCTATCTCAAATAAATTTAAGCTATTATTAATTAAAAGAAAAATAATAGGTTTATCTAACAACATTGAACGCGTATACAAAGTTTCGTGTCCGTGCTATTAACCGTTGAGGAGTTCTCTCGTGTGGAGACGATCTTGGCTGCAGGAAAGTGTCATGTATATAAAAAAAATGTATTGTCACTGCCACCAAAGGTGTGTGCAAAATTTCAGCTAAATCTGTTGGGAGAAAGTGGTTTGAAATTCAGTTGCTAGATTTGATCAATACTTACTAACCAACTAATTAACTAACAAGGCAAGTTAAATAAAAGCTTATAAATATCAAAACATCGGTACGATATCGGCATGTCCTAAAACCAAGACTCTAACACATGTGACACTATTTTCCCTCAAGACATCCTCAATCAACCCATATTGTTCCCACTGGTCACAGGTCTCATCCTGATGATGATTATGGTTGGCTCGTTGGTCTATTAGGCAGAATTGTGACTGCAGAGAAATATGTCAGGGGTTCGATGGTTCAGGGTCGGGCCATATTCTCTGTGGAGAAATTGTGCCCCTAAAAAAATGATATCCTGCCACACGTAAAATTTTGCTCAAACAAAGTTAGATCTATAAAACTTACTCAAAATTTTAAACAAAATCTACGGAACCACCACAAAACTGACCATTGAACCCACAGTACCCCAAAATCTCCGGTGCGAAAGAGACAACCATACAGACCACGTTCCGCTCGATTAGAACCGCCTTGTTCGAATTTTGACAGCAGCCAATCAGAATAAATTTGTCCGCGCACACTAATTGATAATTCGAAGTCAAAAGATCTTAAAACAAGAAACTGTCATTGTAATCTCAATCTTATTGCATAGAGTTAAAGTTCAATTTTGATTGTACCTTGAAACTTATGGAACGTGGTCAGAAAAGCCTACGTTGATTTGAAAGCGTTAGAATATCAGACTTATTCCAAAGAACTAACGGTGGTTTTTGCATGATGCATCAAAGTATTTTTTTGTTTTTAACAATCGTTTGCCTGAACGAAAACTGGTGACATGTATAGAATTAAGATTTTTGTGTAATGACTATGTAATTATGTAACAGTGGATGTTTGAATTAAATTACATTGTGATTTTGACACATCCGTTGTGTTTTTCAAAGGGGTGAGCAGAATGCTGAGATAGAAACCTTTTTGACCTCACACGGGATTCCTATAGATATTGGTTGGTTTTCTTCTGTGTCCCAACTAAAACGTAGAAATCGGTTCTGGGAGTTTTAGTTGCATATTAAGCTTTTTTTGGTACAAAACATTTTTTTTTTGCCCAGTTCGTGTCCCACAGCTGAGCAAAGGCCAAACATAACAACACCAAAAAATATTTATTTTACTTGTGCCTCTATTTTACTTGTGCCTCTTTTGTTCACAGCAACAAAATTTAAAGATGATCAGATTATTGCGAACCAACCCGAAGCAATATAATTCTTATCTTTTGTACCATTAAGTCTGATTTACCTTAAAACTATTCTGATGAAGCTATCAATGAATATCCGAGATGATTGCTTGCATTGTGAATTGAACCCTATCTACGAGCATTATGGTTGATTTTGTATAAACATAGGCTTTTTTTACTTTTTTTGGTTTTTAATTAAACGGAAGAGATTGTTTTGGACGAATGAAGGCTGTTCCTTAAATTACCTACTTGTAACCTTCCATGTAAGTGCTGGAGGTGGCTATTGGCTGTGTCGACTCCAATGGTTCAGTGGCTGACACACAGGCTTTTGAGCTATGGATCGCAGGTTCGAATCCAACAAATGTTTTTTTTTGTATGATTTACGAGTGTTTTATTCAGTGTTTTATTATCTTTGTTATATAAGCAGATATTTAATCTTTTACCTACAGATGATTACACACACTATACCAGTTATATTTAAATCCCATGTAATAGGACACGAGCCTATAGCCATCAACCGGGCACAAATCCAGACTCCGCGGCTGCTTCTGAAAAATACCTAATAGAAATATCTCTTTACCCGACCCGGGAATCTAACCGAGGACCTCTTACTCAGCAGTCGTGCAACGAGGCAGTCGGTTCACATAAGGGTTAATTTAAGTAGGCATAATCTATATCATTAGGGTATCTTATACATATGTATACATACGATTAATATAAGAAGCTCTATTATTAATAATAATAATACTCCTCCATCCATTATGATATTTCAGCTAATGAACCATAAGATCTTACACGAAACAACATAATTCAGTTAAAATAGATCAGCATAGTCCGGCAACGAACTGTGAGGACTTGGAACAAAAATAACAAAGATAGAAAACACGGTGGCATAAGGTGGTATTAAAAAACAAAGCCTCAAGTCTCTCTTATTAAAAATATAATTTATTATTACGAGTCCTCATCATCTGCCTACCCTTTTCCCAAATATGTTGGGGTCGGCCTCCAGTCTTACAGAATATAACTGAATACCAGTATTTTACATGGAGCAACTGCCTATCTGATCTTCACAACCCAGTCAGTACTGGGTAATACGAAACCCCTTGGTAAGACTGGTTGTCAGACTTTGGGCCACTGACTACCTGTAACGACTGTCAAAGATCTACAAATGACAGCCGGGACCAACGGCTAGACGTGCTTTCCAAGTCACGGAGAAAACTCGGTATGTCATGGGTGGTCACCCAGGCACAGACCGACCTAGGCAAGCACGGCTTAACTTAAAGATCGACCCGAGCGGCTGTTATTATGTAGCCACGAGGTCCTATCCTCCCGTAGTAGTATTATGAAAGAGAAAACTATCAAGGAAGACCAAAATCTTGAAAGGTGAAGTCCCCAGTTACCCACTCACCCCCCACTATACACTACATAGGTAAAACCAATCTGTCATACACACAATGCCTTGCATTAGCCGACATGTCGGTAATAGCATGTCCTAATTAATAATCTGATCAATTGGCTTTTGGACAAAGCTTTGTATCGAGAAATCATAAATTATTATAGAAGGTTATCATAGCGAGTTGTTCATTTCATTTCATTTAATTTATTTTCATTAAAAAAAAAAAAATGATTTTATGTATCATTTATTTTCATTTAATTATAGCTGCCTATCACGTGGTCACGAGTTCATGTGGTGCGGTTGCCTAGGTTGGTCTGTGGATGGGTGACCGCCCATTACATACCGAGTTTCCTCCGTGCCTCGGAAAGCACGTTAAGCTGTTGGTCCCGGCTGTCATTTGTAGATCTTTGACAGTCGTTAGGCAGTCAGTGGCCCAAAAAGTCTGACAACCAGTCTTACCAAGGGGTATCGTGTCACCCAGTCCTAACTGGGTTGAGGAGGTCACATAGGTAGTAGCTCCATGTAAAATACTGGTTTTCGGTTGCATCCGGTTAGACTGGAAGCCGACCCCAACATAGTTGGGTAAAAAGTCAAAAGCATTTATTTCAATTAGACCCTCACAGGCACTTTTGAATGTCAAAAAATCAAAAAGAAGCGAAGCTACAGTCACAGTCACAAGACATAATAACTAGAGAAAGTACTGTAGTTACACATTCCAAAGCGTAGATCTCTATGGAGAAGAATGGGCAAGAAACTCCATGGACACTCTTTTAAATCAAAATATAGGTAAAAGCTAGACAGATGATGATGTGGTCATGAGTTCGATAATCAAATCGAGTATCTAATAAACTGAAAAGGGCCTTTTCAGTCGCCACAGTAGATAATTGGTCTACAATTTATGGGCCAGTGCAAATAAAAAACTTTTATGAAGACAAATAGTTAAGTATCTACACAGGTACAAATAGTACTCGTCAGTTTTCCATCACTTTTCAGGCTGAAATAACCATTTTATGAAGTTACAATATTATGAAAATGGTTTGTACATCCTTATCACAGCAACGGACAGATAACTGAGAGAGGGACCCGAGAGGGGAGCGCGGGCAGAGGTGACGTCACGGGAGTACGTTCGGAAATTTTGTAGCGTGTGTCTGGCGAATTATTGTTTTTTATTTTTGGGACTTTTGGTTTCCATTTTTATATTCTAAATTACTTTTGCTGAAATTATATCGAATAGACACGTTACCTAGCAACATGGCTAAAGTAACAGCCAACTTTTATAGTGTTTAAATTATGAAGATCACTGTTGAGAAAAATCTGATTGTTATTATTTAATTCTTTTTAACTAAATCCTAACCACTGGGCGGGCAGGGTGCCACTAGTGGTAAAAACTGCTGAAACGTCCAAAAACCTCGAAGTCCAGTACATATTATTACTATTAATAGGTATCTACCAAAGTTTCAATGTAATTGACACTAGAACTTATGAAAATGCTTGTAACTTGAATATTCAATTATACCAGTCTGAGAAATCGTAGTCTGTATTATAGTCTAGTATATTATAGTCAACGATAGTTGTCAATATTTTTCATTATATTTAACTAAAATTCGTATAAAAACCCCTTTTTTAATGAATTAAAAACTAAAACCCGATGACCGGACGAAGTCATTCACTAAATTATTCACTTAATTGAGTTTCTATAAATGTAATTAAATGGTCAAGATGCAAATTAACACGCGGCTGCTCATTGTCTCGTCGAGAATTAATTCCACACGCGGATTACTTTAAGTAACTAATTTATTTTTAACACTTCGGAAGTTATACATTCGTAGAAATAGCTAAGCAGTTTACTTCTGTTTTTTTTTATGAGAATTATTTATGTTTGGAGAAAAATGGCTGTAGAAAAACGTAATTTGGGATTTCGAGGCTTTTTGGGAAAACATTATGATAATTATATTTGTTTTTCTCTTCTACCTTTACGTATAAACTTGTTCCTGTAACTGGTGTGGTATGATACGAATTGCCAAGTAACAGGGATGCAGCGACTGCCTACCTACTGGTACCTACCCACTCACCAGCATCCAGTTAGACGGGAACTAGTTGGAAAAAGGCTAGGCTGATGGCGATGAAACTTACTCCTATTCTACGGTTTATTTTTCTGAAATAATTTAAAATTGCCAAACATGCTTTTTCTAAATAATATTCATAAAAAAAAACCATCGCACATTAATTTCGCACTGCCAAAATTCAAAGATGGCGGCGAAAATCTCACCCCTCAGGGTAGAATATTTCGGATCATCCCACCACGTGCCGGCAGTGCTACCGCGACTGCCGCGCGGTTCGTTGTCGCCTCTATGACGCGACCCCGCGATCCGCGATAACGGGACGACTTGCGATTTTTGGAAAAATAATTTTGAAAAGCCAGTGCTAAATATTCGTTGATGGTAGAAAAATTGACGGTGTGAATTGTGATTTGAATTTCGAATGACAGTGATTTTTGAAAATGATGGTTAGATTTTTTGTGATTGGTGAATTTGAATTTGGATGTGACCAGTGAAGTGAAAAAATATAAGGTTTAAAATTTACATTAAGTGTAATTCTTGATTGTACTTGTGACTGCGTCACCAAACTCATAAAAAACACACTTTACAAAAATAAAACTCGCTATGAAAACCAGAAATCGAGAATGCTTAAATTAAAAGCCAAACAACGACACAAACTAAAATAAACAATACTGAAAGAAAAAATGGAAATAAAACCACAATTAAATACTTATACCAAAATAAATAGTAGTATGGCTAAAAAACTACCGACGCTACGCAAAAACTCAACCATATGCAAACCTAACAAAAACCTTTATAAACACACAGCACATAACCTACCTGTTATGTAAAACAATCCGGCATGTAATACCGACACCGTAGCGTAGGTATCACCGGAGCTATCGGATCCGATGACCGGCCGTACACGCCCCGTGTGAATGTTATGTGTTACAAGAGCTAGTGCCCTCTCTTAATTGATTCTGAGCATAACGAGTCTTCTTGAACTTAAAGCCAAAAGCACAGAAAACTCCGCACTATAAAATTTGATACTATAATTATAACAAGACATTCTCTCTGCTAATTCCAAATAATGTAAAAAAAAATAGAATTCTCTGGATTGTGAGAGAAAGAGAACGAATTCTGTTGTTTTAATTCTGTCTCTACTTTGAATATCACTTAATATTTGTAACCTTTTATAACTATTTACCGTTTTGCGTACATACTTCTGAGCAGGATCAAACAGTCTCTTTATATTGATGTTTAGGGACTCCAGAAATCCTTCTGAGGATCTTTCTCAGTGTTCAAGCTCACGCTCAAGCTCTTTGATTCTAAAAATGAGCTCACTACCAACACTGCTAAGATAAATTGGCAATGTGTCTTACTTCATTTTACCGCTAATCAAGATCAATGAGACAATAAGCCGAATAATCACCTTTTACGAAATAAATTACTACTTGAGACGTTAAACTAGGTCGAGTATCATGAATGAGAAGAAATTAACATAATTTTCACATTATTATTAATTATTTCGAAGTTGGTAACTAATTTGAGCTATTCAGCTTCAGATGGTTGTATAGCATTACCTGTCTAGTCTTTTCCAAACTATGTTGGAGTCGGCTTCCAGTCAAACACAACACAGCTGAATAATAATTCTTCTACATGGAGCGATTGCTTATCTGACCTCCACAACTCATATACTGGGTTATTTTACCTACGATACTCCTTGGCAAGACTGGTAGTCAGACTTTCAGGCTTCTGACTTTCAAAGATCTACAAACTGTCGACTGGGACCAGTTATTTGCATATCAAATTTTAAAAAAAAGTTAGTCATAAATAATCCCACGGACTTAACATAACAAGAAACCGATCCCTTGTCACAATCCATCGATTATGTCCGTCAACCGTAAAATATACCTCAAAATCGAGACTAAGTTATCTGTGCTCGATTGTCCGGCGCTCGATTGAGACGTGTTTTAATCGGAAATAAACGGTTTTTGTTTGTTTAAAAAAGAAGCTTTAATTTTGAGTGCTAGTGTTTGGTTGAGACCTAACTTTTGAGTGATAGTGTTTTGACAAAGTTTTATAGTCCACATAAGTACATCCATTCTTAATTATGAGTTCCCATCTAGTTTCTTTGAATATACTTTGCTGTATCTCTGTTAGAAAAATAGTACATGCAAGTTACAATCACTAGGCAGAAACAATGCAAAAAGTTAAACTTTAGTACTTTGAAAAAAATGTGCCGAAAATTAATTAATCCGCCGAAAGCGTTAATCGCGAAACAAAACAAAACAAAATTAAGTGATTCAAGAAAGTACAGCAAAATCACCCAAAACATCGACTTTCGCCGAAGTACACGAACAATACTAAAACTATACGCGTTAATTGTGACTTCCTCTCCATAATCGGTTGCTTATTAAAAATCTTCCTTCTCGTGAGAAAAACAGCGTCATAATACCCCCACCTGCCTCTATTGAACCAGAAAACTAGTGATCAAACACCGGAAAATCGTACAAATCGTCGAAAAACCGGCGAAATTGCTCCAAACGAATCGTCATTACTGACCAATCACGGTTACGATTTTCATGCCGCTTTCACGGTGACCACTCTTTTTTTTGTTTTGAAAATCATTAGGGCATTGAAATTAACCAAGTAGTTTCGACAAATAGGTATTTTTTTTAACGTTTTCCGGCTTTTATTTTATTTCTTATTTTTGTAAATCTGCGAAGAGCAATCAGACGTTACGATCTCTGTTTTAAGTTAGTCGGTTTTAGATAACTTTGGTGATGGTTTAATTACGAGCGCAATCAAGATTTTTCTCATTAAAATAATTTATTTCAGCGTCTAATTTAAAGACTTTGAAGTAATAAACCAAACTTACGTTTAATAAAAAGTAATAAAATGTAATATTTGATGAAGTGAAAACTCAACAAAGTGGTATAAAAAAGACAATATGTAAAAAAGAAACATGATAAAAATTCCGAACACACCAAAGCAAGTGACGTGAAAACTAAAATTCAAAATTAGAACTTCAATCATGGCGTCTGCATAATTTTCTTTTTAAGTGAACAAACTAAAGTTTAATAGTGATTTTGTTTAATAATTAAGTAATTAACTTAATAATTAGTGTTGTTGTGTAAGTGTTCAAACTGGAGGGGCAGAGTAAAGCCACTTTTGCGGCCCTATTCGGGCTGAGGGCCGGCGGGGGCGTAGATCTCTCCGCCGCTTACCGATACAACCAAAATATGATGGAATATTATACATGTGAGTTGGGATTTTTTCATGAAATTAGGACTCTCTTTCAGGGGCACTTTCATATAAGTTACAATTTACGTGTTTTTATGTTTTTTCTAGTTGTATTTAGGCTAAACATTACTGAAAGCATGGTTCAAAAATATATCTGAGTGAAGGCTTTTGAGGAATCACATGGTTAGCTACGGTAACCACCGGCGCTTTAGAACAAAACAACACTATGAAAAACCGTAAAATTTTTAATCATGAATAAAGAAAATCTTCGAAGCAGAACTTTCCTTTACGCAAACATAGTGGAACATTGCAAGTTTTGCATTTCCAAACCGTACATACTGCTTTTTTCCGAGCACGTTACAAAAACAATGTCAACGAATTTTGTTCAAACGAACAATACAAACACAAACGATTATCGGTGCAACTTACTGCCTAAACTAAATCGAGCATAAGGTGTATTTCTATGATAGTTCAAGAAATAATTGCTGGATGGCAAGAATTTAAAGAAAAAAATACGAAATATGTGGTTAGCGTAGCCACTGACCCTGAAAGAGTTAATAGAGTGTTACATTGAGTAGAGATGGGAAGACTGCGTATCTGTTTAGGTAAATGATCTGTTAGGCAGACACAAAATGAGGTGTGATTATCATTCTTCTGCCCTCATCCCAATTTGTTTGGGGTCATGTCTTCGTATTCCATATTGCTTTATTACTCGTCATCTCAATAATACCCTTTTCTAGCCATTATCACCTTTTACACAGTTCACCTATTTAAATAACAGTTATTGGCTTAACGGCTTAAAAAGACGAAAACATAAAAATAATTGAGAGAGCTTGTAAGAATTAATCGTTGATATTAGTGCGAAGCGTATTTTTATCAAATTTTGTCTAACAACACTAGCGCCAAAATGACCAATTTGAACATTGATTTCTTAGTTCCTCATATACCTTCCATAGCGAATCGACTACAGTTGCAACTTTACCTGTGATTTAATTTCGGCAAGCCAAGTTTTTTTTTATTAGCCCTTAATGGCCCACTGCTGGGAAAAGCCTTCCACTCTTCCCTCCGCACGGTTTTCTCTGACCAATCTCTCACAAACGCCTCCAGGTCATGACGCCAAAGTTTTCCAGGCCTCCCTCGGCGACGACGCCCGTCTTCTGGTACTATTTCGTTAACTATAGATTACCTAAATACCGATTTAATCAATGCTCAAATCTAGTAAAATCAAATTTTTAATAAGTAAAAAATGTTTTTATTTATGTAAAGGAACGCGTCTCTTTGTAGAACATAACCATACAACCACAGACAAAAAAACCTTTTTAAACGAATCATATTCCATTTTTAAAAAAAGCATCCATAAACAAACGAAACGCCATCCGAATCCCTCAAACGACGTTATCCAGTCATTATGCAAAAACGCTGGAACCATCCATAACAATATTATCATAAATAGAACGCATAAAAACTCAATCCCGCCATAAAATACGTAAAATACCTAACAAGCATCTGCAAAGCCCCGAGATTTCATAAAACACCCGAAAATTTTCCCTCCGAAAAAGATCGTTACAAAACCCACCAATGGAAACCCTCGAAACGCGGTGGAGGGCGAGGGAAGCCTTCTGATTGGTCGTTTTGGAGAATGGCGCGCCGTGATTGGTCGGTGTGGTTGTGGGTGGGGCGTGTTGTCTGTGTGAGTGGGTGCGTTCAGTTTACGTTAATTGCGAGGCGTTTGGGCGCGTTCACTACATGTGTTGGATGCGTCGAGCAAATTGGACGTCGAGGGTTTTATTAGATTGGCGTATGGTTTTATGTAAATATATTGCGATGCTATAGGTATAATAATAATCTGTGGTATGGAATATGAATATGACGTGCCAACAGCAAATAAATAACTAGTTTTTGTATAGATACGTAATTTTGGCGTTGTTACTTTTTAAAATAGGTAGTATGAAAGGAGGTCCTTGAGCTCCTCGAGGTACACGATCACTGACAAATGCTTGCACTGACTGGACAGGTCCACTCAAATCTGTGTGGTCCTTTCTTCAAAGAGTTTCTAGTGCTAACTATAATAATAGTGGTATGATAGTTTAAAAACTTATACAGACGTGATGTTATGTAAGTAAGTACTCTATGTATGTGTACATCATCATAACATCACGTCTGTAACTCAGATAAGGGGTAAGCACAGGTGCAGGTTAGATCCTACACCTGCACACCCGCACCGCTTGCACTGCTTAACATATTAGTGTCTTTTATGAAGACCAGGCCATCTGTAAACGGAATCTCAAGCTTGTAGGAACTTTAGAATCGTCATCTAGCATTAAGGCTGTGTTAGTATAAATGCTATATAAAGCCTTCTCTGTACAAGACGAGATATATATATATAAAGATATCTGATTCAGATCACTCATCATCATCTGCCTAGCCTTTTCCCAACTATATTGGGGTCGGCTTCCAGTCTAACCGGATGCAGCTGAATACCAGTATTTTAAATGGAGTGACTGCCTATCTGACCTCCACAACCCAGTTAGTACTGGGTAATACGATACCCCTTGGTAAGACTGGTTGTCAGACTTTTTTGGGCCACTGACTGCCTAACGACTGTCAAAGATCTACAAATGACAGCCGGGACCAACGGCTTAACGTGCTTTCCGAGGCACGGAGGAAACTCGGTATGTAATGGGCGGTCACCCATCCACAGACCAACCTAGGCAAGCACGGCTTAACCTAAAGATCGACCCGAGCGGCTGTTATTATTTAGCCACGAGCTCCTCATCTGATTCAGATCACTGTTGGATACAAAAGATGCATATCTCTCGAAACACAACCATACCTCCATATGTAAATACCATCATTTCTGTTTACACCATATACTTACCTAGCGTGACGATACACGGTGTTACATATCTACTTACATATAATATACTGCAGTGAAAGTTATATAGTACGATACAGATAAAAATTTACTTAATTTTTTTTTTAATTAACGCGAAAGTCTGGCCTCCTCGTTAAATAGACTTTCCAAAAAAAGGTTTTAAGTTAAGAGAAAATAAGAATTTTAAAAAACAACAAAAGAGATATGAACACGTAATTTCGATTGCTAGAAGATTATGTAATGGGTTTTATGAAAAGAGGAAAGCTGAATAAAATATGGATGGCTTGTGTGAAAGATTGTGTGAAAGATTGAGGAGCTCGTGGCTAAGTAATAACAGCCGCTCGGATCAATATTTAGGTTAAGCCGCGCTTGCCTAGGTTGGTCTGTGGATGGGTGACCACCCATTACATACCGAGTTTCCTCCGTGCCTCGGAAAGCACTTTAAGCCGTTGGTCCCGGGTATCATTTGTAGATCTTTGACAGTCAGTGGCCCAAAAAATCTGACAACCAGTCTTACCAAGGGGTATCGCATTACCCAGTACTAACTGGGTTGTGGAGGTCAGATAGGCAGTCGCTCCATGTAAAGTAATGGTATTCAGCTGCATCCGGTTAGACTGGAAGCCGACCCCAACATAGTTGGGAAAAGGCTAGGCAGATGATGATGGGTTGTGTGAAAGATGCAATGGCTGGGAACACTGTTTTAAGCTTTCACGGTTTACAACTAAACTAATACTGTCACTTACGGGATACCTTCCGTGATTGGTCATTATTTTGAGCTCCCGTTTTTTTGGATTTTCACGGAAGATATCCCGAAAGTGACAGTAATAATAATAATAAAATAAAAATCTTTATTTATACAAAAACCTTCAACATTGATTTAAGACTAGGTCACATAAATTTCAGTGAAATAAATGTAATACAGATAGAGTAACCCTGACTCCCAAACTAGGAGATCCTGTGACTTAGGAGTCAGTTTTCAGTACAGTATTAGTTTAGTGGTTAGAAGTTTATAATTAGGTAATGAAGGTATGACTGAAGAAAACGTTTACACTACAAATAAAACAAAGTAGCCTTTCATGTCATCATTATTTCAGCCGAAAGACGTCCACTGCTGGACATAGGCCTCCCCCAAGTGTCGCCACATTGACTGGTCCCGTGCGACTCGCATCCAGCGGATCCCCGCAACCTTTACCAGGTCATCGGTCCACCTAGTGGGAGGCCGCTCTTTTTAAAACTTTACAAAAGTTCAATCTTCTAAAACCTCATAAATATCTATTGCAAATTGATAAGGTTTTCAACATAATTTAGAGAATTTATACCGAATGGGTTGTGTGTATAATATGTAAATATTTAACTAATGTATAGCATAGAAATCTCAATGTTTTCATATATCAGCATTTCAGTATATTGCACCCTTGCGAATTTTGCTAGTCTTCCCTTTTCTTTTTAAATTCTTTGAAAAATCCCCTATTCCAAGTTCCAAACCGATCACGATGAAGTATGCCTTATCCTAGAAAGAAATCTTGCAAAAAATCGTTTCTAAAAGCTCCATAATGACGTTTAATAATTACGGCTATCGAAACTTCTACTAGGTACCAACCCAACTGCTTTAATTGGTTGTCCAAAACCACGACAACCAATCAAATCACTCGACAGTAGACACAAGAATTGGTCTATCTAGGAACGAACATTAACTATACAAAGAAAAATGTTAAATACCAAAAACACCGGAGTTTTTCCATAAACATATTACACAAGAATAATGAGCAAATAAATTATCTACACACCCAGAACAATACCTCACGAAAATACTTAAAAAATCGTCATCAAACATCAGAAAAGGACAGGAAACATTCAAATCATAAACCACAGCCGCCATTACAATGTCGCATTCAAACAATAAAATTAGGACACATATACAAAAAACTACCAAATTTCATACTTCCTGCAAGTGACTCAACGTTAACTATCCATAGATCACGAAATTACACTTATATAGAGGCAGAGTGAACGACTTTGCTTTACCAATATATCACCACACATGAAAAACATACACTAGTACTTTAACAACAGAAAATAAAGTCTAAATCCAAACGCAACGACTGCTAAACAAACTTTGATTGTAACATGAGACACGCACACATAGAAACAAATGACACACGCCTGTTCTATACGCGTACGCACACGTTCAAACGCAGGCCTCTGATTGGTCGACAGTAATGCGCTCACGCACATATCAAGTAGATCTTTTACGTTTTGAAACCAGTTTTGCTGGGTAATTGTTGAGATTTTAGAAAGGCGGTCTGGCTGGTTGCTGTAACCAACTGGTTGGGTTGCGTCGCCCTCGTACGTGTTATTAACATATATATTTTTTATTGCCGGTTATGTAAAACGTTAATATTTATTGCAAATTATAGTGTTGCATAGTTACATTAAGTAGGCATTTGGTTTGCATAAATTATTTAGGGAAATACACCACCATAATTGTATTGGCGGCAAAACCTGTGTTACAAATTGATAGCCATTTTGAACACATCAACAACACCAATATCATTGTAAAAAGAAACTTAAAATAAGCATCATCAACATCATCATCAGCCTACAGCAGTCCACTGCTGGACATAGGCCTCTTTAATCACACGCTTCTCAACTCGATTTTCTGCACCTCTCATTCAGTTGCTACCAGCCACCTAGCGAAGATCATCGTTCCACCGAGCCTGAGGAAAATAGAATTGAATAGTACCTTAAAATAAGTAGAAACTGTACTAATTAAAATTATAATAAATCAGAATGCCACAAAATATGGCAGAAAACAGAAACAACAACCAATGATCAAGTTATTCTTGAACATCAACGAGTAGAAGGAAAACATGGTATATTATAATTATATAGACTGAGCTCGTGGCTAAATAATAACAGACACTCGGGTCGATCTTCAAGTTAAGCCGCGCTTGCCTAGGTTGATCCGTTGATGGGTCACCCAATACATACCGAGTTTCCTCCGAGTTAAGCCGCTGGTCCCGGCTGTCAATGATAGATCTTTGACAGTCGTTACAGGTAGTCATTGGCCTGAAAGTCTGACAGTCAGTCTTATCCAGGACTAACTGGGTTGTGGAGGTCAGATAGGCAGTCGCTCCGTGTGACATACTGGTAATCAGCTGCATCCGGCTAGACTGGAACATAAAAAAGGCTAGGCAGGTGATGATGGTGTTATAGTCTGAAATTAACAAGATATAAGAAGTAAACGCAATGCTCCTAATCTCTATTCTCTGTGTAAGATGTTGATGATACTTATCCTCCATTAAAAAAGTTACAAACCAACATAATTGATAGAGAAACAGTCGAAAGCAGTCCACGTTACAATCAGAAATCTAAGCGATGCAACATTGTACTAAGTTGAGAAACATCACAAGGTTGTAGCTGACGAGAATTTTATCTAAACTTAATTCTTCTGTTGCAAGACTAACAACTTGTGCTACATTACCTGATAATGTTTAAGATTGAAACAATGATACTGCAGCAAGTAAGTAGATTCATCATCGAACACTGTTTTAGGCTTTTACGGTTTACAACTAAACTTATACTGTCATTTACGGGATGTCTTCCGTGATTGTTCATTATGTTGAGCTCCAAATAATGAACACGGACCCGTAAGTGACGGTATAAGAGTTTAGATTCATCATCTACCTAGCTTTTTTCACAACTATGTTGGGGTCGGCTTCCAGTCTTGCCAGATTCAGCTGAATAACAGTATTTTACATGGAGCGACTGCCTATCTGACCTCCACAACCCAGTTAGTACTGGGTAATACGATACCCCTTGGTAAGACTGGTTGCCAGACTTTCGGGTCACTGTAACAACTGTCAAAGATCTACAAATGACTTGACGTGCTTTCCGATGCACGGAGGAAACTCGGTATGTAACGGGTGGCCACCCGTCGACGTGCCAACCTAGGCAAGAGCGGCTTAACCTGAAGATCGACTTCAGTGGCTGTTGCTATTTAGCCACGACCTCTTCCAAAGTAAATAGTTTAGAGATACCAATATCGTCATCTCTGTCATAAGGGAATTTGAGCTCCATATCACTATTTTCCATCTGGAGGAAATCAGGCAGTTTTATGCAGTATTGAACAATTTACAAGTAAGGAAGAACGGAGAAACATTAGGACTATATAGCTTTAAGAACCAGTTGAAACTGGTGTTTTTCTACGTTAAGAGGGACGCGCCAGGGTAGCTCGCAAAATTCAAATTTTCTTTGTTTTTTTTTGCAATTTGCAGGACTGTGTCAGGCTGTATGAGAAATAAAATATGTAGTAACAGAATTATAATCATTGAAATCATCAGCAACAGTAACATACTACCCGACACTGAAATCCAATTTGAAAAAAACGTAATAAAATTTAATTTCGCGGCCTACCCTGGCTCTTACACCTTAAATAACAATAACTTAACTGTAGTCAATAATTTCAGAGATGTGCTCTTGTGTAGGACATGCCGGTTTCCTCACGATGTTTTTCTTCACCGTTTTGAGAGCAGTGGTAATGAAATAAATTACACAAAGTAATGCGCCTCCCTGGGTTCGAACCCACGATTTACTGCTCGTAAGTCGGGACCGCCACCACTGGGCCACCGCTGCCCGCTGCCCGCTGCCCGCTGCTGTTGTCCTAGAACCTAAAATTCAAAGACATGTGGCATCTACCAACCCGCACTGGGCCCGCGTGGTGGATTATAGCCCCTCTCGTAGAGAGGAGGCCTGTTTCCCAGCAGTGGGAACATTATAGGCTGCTGCTATGCTATGCTATGCTCTTGTGTAAATAAATAGATGTTTCATGTAATATTCAATCTTGTAAGGTTTTTAAATAAACAACAACAGCACCAGCTTTTTGTATCCACGGGCTTTACTATCCATTATTTTTTTCATTTTTACCCGACTACGGCAAAGCAAACATGAGGGTTATGATTTTCATTCATGTTGGTGGTAAAAATACATTCAACAATACAATACAATATTTTCAAATAGTTCTGTTCCTAAATTACTTTTTTTGCCTGTTATTTTCCTTAAGAGAGAGAGACTACTTGCACTATTTGGAGCTGTGCATCTAGTTTCTGTCGTTTAGTAAGTGCCCATGTAGATTTACCTGAATTAACATTTATAAATTATTTGGTAAGCTTAAAATACTTCACCTAAAATAAACATATCCCACAACAACACAAAAAACGTTACAAAATATCATCAAAAGCTTTTTACGTTTAATTCAAGATGGCTGACACAATGGCGTCGGGCGCGCATCCGGTCGTCGCATGGTAATCTCACTTCCGGTCTGACCCTGCACGTCTGTAGTTTATTATCTCTGAGAGTTTATTATTGTATTTATTAACGTTAATTTTTCCGTGAAAGAAAATAAGGTTTTTTTGTGGGAACAGAAACAGATTGGTTGAAAATTCTCTATAAATGAAATATACTTACATTATTGGACATTTTCTCGAGACAATACGTACCAGATTACTGCGTTGGATAGACAATAAATACCAAAGTATAAGCAAAGTATCTCTCTCTCTGGGGTCGGTCTCTCATGTCTGAGGATCGTGGTCAGCATCAGAGTTGCATCTGGAGCGGATGATCAGCCTACACCGTGCCTGTAATACTCGAAGGGTTAGGCAGAGGTATACCCATGAGTACACCCACATTTCGTCAGTTGTGTTCAAGTCCCATTAAATAGGGAGCGAGCCTATTGTCATCAATCGGGCACAAAATCGTGGCTGTTACTGAGAAACTCCTGATGGAAAAAACCAATAACACTTTGCCCGACCTGGGAATCGAACCCAGGACTCCATGCTCAGCAGTCGCTATACCAATCGTATATCTCTTCTTCGCTTTGCTCTTGATACAACAGACATAGTCACGATGAATTGTGTCTAAAAGCAGCTGCAGCATATCACATTTGGTTCTATCAGATGACAGTCTGAAACACTCATTACCAGGGTCCCAATTGCGGTTTCACCACCACAACGGTGACCTCTCGCATGGTCTATGTCCTTCCATTCTGCCCTGTACAGCTAAACGCTCTATGAAGTCATTATCCCGCCTCCATGCCATGTCCAAAGAACTTCGGTATTCGCGCTGTATGCTGCCAGACGCTGTTTGATTTAGAGTATCCCCGAGTCGATCGATAATAATGGATTATAACGAAAAGGTCGGGTCTGTTCCATCTCTGATATACCTATTGCTGTTTATTACAGACGATCAAATAGAACATAAACGACTCTTTTAGATAAGCATAAGAAAACTCCACACCCCATCTTTCTTTAACGTTTGGTCAGTCCTAACCTGGTGTCAGAGTTTTTATGCCGCCCATAACTTGGCTTTACATGCCGTCAAGAAATATCTCCCAGGCATGCTGGTTTCCTCACGATGTTTTCCTTCACCGAAGCAAGTGACAATTATGCAATACGCACATGAATCTGAAAAATGGTGCATGTCTTGTGTTCGAACTTGAGACCTAAGACTTGGCAGTCCGACGTTCACACCAATAGGCTATCACTGGTACCATACCCCATAAACGCACACTATTACCATATTTGCCATAACCCAAAAACCTTTATAATAAACACTCGAAATATTTCAGCAGATGGGCGTTGGGAACATAAAAACGCGCATTCCCATAGAATTCCCATGAAACAAAGGACGATCCCTCTCGGTCATGGTTCGCAAAACACACATATTTAGTTTTATAGGATGCCATGGTTATATCGTACGGAGTTATAAGGATAATGCTGGGAATTATGACCGTTTGATGGTTATCTTTTTATTTTAGATTGGATGTTATGGGATCTGGAGTATGATAAAATGTTAGTGTGATTTAACACCTTGAGAACTTTACTAGAAGGCTTAATCTTAAAATCATGAATAAAATCCTCATTATTAATAACTATTTGACGGCACGTTTGGCGCAGTGGCTGCACGATTGACTGCTGCGCTGCGTGTCGCTGGTTCGATTCCCGCACGGATCATGTGTATGTGAGTTTAAATGTTTGTAAACGCACCGACGATACCTACTGGAGAAATTCCTGGCCAGGAGCAACTCCAAAAAAAAAAAAAACTATTTCTTCCTATCTATTCATTAACAGGAATCAGTTTTTCTGATTTTAAACCACAATGTCGACAACAGAAAATGGTCTTACAAAAATACGTTACAAAAGTTAAAAACTAAAAACACAGCATGAACCTTACAAAAACATCGCAATTCTTTAGAAAAATTCAAAAAATACCTCCACACTAGTTGGAAAAAAGGTTATTAATTATAAATGTTTACAAAAAGTGAGAGGTTACCGAGGGGGCGCTGTGGTGCATGACCGGTGTGGCCTTGCACCTGTGTGCTCCTACCCTCGAGGGGTCGATAGCTATAAGGACATAGTGGCCATGGGTTTTAAGACTACAGCGCTAGCAATGTTTAATTTTCAGGAAATATGTCATTGAACTGCTTATCATCATTCATCTACCCTCCGACTACCACTGCTCTTGAGCATAGTGATAAATCTAGTTAATATGCATCAGCCATAGATCCAAAGGGCGCACTATGCTTGTGCTGTGACGTCAACGCTCGACATTCGGAGGGGGTGCGCCGGCGCATGACGGGAGCGTCCTTGCACTTGTGTAGATATCGGTAATGATAGTGTATCGGAATTAATACTATAGGTATGCAGTTTGATGGGGTAGGAAGGTGTTACTTTCTAGTTATTTCATATTCAAAACAGATCGACTCAAAAAGGAGAATTCATTGGAAAAATAGTTTTTCTTGGTGTAACCACTCTGCCTAGCTTCCAGTCTAATCGGATGCAGCTGAATACTAGTATTTCACATGGAACGACTGCCTATCTGACCTCCACAACCTAGTCAGTACTGGCTAAAACTTAATAAATAGGATACCCCTTGGTAAGATTTGTTGTCACACTTTATAGCTGCTGACTACCCGCAACGATAGTCAATACAACCCAATGACACTTAGCCCGGCCCGGGCATCGAACCCAGGACCTCATGCTCAGCAGTCGCGCTTGCGACCGCTAGACTGACGAGAGAGTCGTTTAACAATTAAATCAGATTCAAAATACCGTTCCACACACAACGAGGCAACACTCACTTAAAATTAAATCGTATAAACAAGTCTCATGGCTTCATAATACCCATAAAAGTGTCCATAAACATGTATACATGCGTAGTTATGGATACCCATAACATAAAACTGGACAGCGCATCCAATTTAGATGTGGGGGGAGGACTTCCGGTGCTACTTCCGTTGAGAGGGACGTTCTCATTTCAAATAACTTTACAGACTATTTTGCGTTTTGATTTTTTATTTGAGGTTGATTTTTTATTTTTTTTGCCAATATTATTTATGCGACTGTTTGGAGGAAAGTTTTACTTCTAGAAGCTCTCAGAAGTTGCCAACGAAGTCTCACGATGGATGGAAGAGGGGGTGAATACTGACATAACGACTAAAAGAGAAGTATCAACATCATCATTTCAGCCGAAAGACGTCCACTGCTGGACATAGGTCAAGTAAAGCCAGATTGACCAATCCCGTGCGTCTCGCATCCAGCGGAGAAGAGTAGTATGGTTATACTTAAAGAACGACTTCCAAAAAAACAGTAAAATTCAAATATAGGGTCTAATTATTCATACACGAAATATTTTCAGGGAATCATCTAACGGCTATAACAGGCAATGAGGAGCTCGTGGCTAAATAATAACAGCCGCTCGGGTCGATCTTTAGGTTAAGCCGTGCTTGCCTAGGTTGGTCTGTGGATGGGTGACCGCCCATTACATACCGAGTTTCCTCCGTGCCTCGGAAAGCACGTTAAGCCGTTGGTCCCGGCTGTCATTTGTAGATCTTTGACAGTCGTTAGGCAGTCAGTGGCCCAAAAAGTCTGACAACCAGTCTTACCAAGGGGTATCGTATTACCCAGTACAGACTGGGTTGTGGAGGTCAGATAGGCAGTCGCTCCATGTAAAATACTGGTATTCAGCTGCATCCGGTTAGACTGGAAACCGACCCCAATATAGTTGGGAAAAGGCTAGGCAGATGATGATCTAACGGCTATAACAAAGCCATATCAAGGGATTTTTTTTTAACTGAGTATATTTTTTATAAAAAATAAATAATTTAAAATTACTTGACCCACAAAATAAATACTGGCTCCTTATTTTTAAGCATCCATTACGCTAGTTTTCTACGTCGTATTTACCTACTGTTATTGTTAGAATATGGGAGTAAAGGTTTTATGCGAAAAGTCTCAAAAAATTTTAGAATTATAATAATTTTGTAAAAAAAAAACACTCGGATATTTTTTTTTTTTCGTTGCTTTAGCGACTTTACGACTTATAGAAGTTACTCTTAAAATATTTAGTGTATGGAAAGATAGACCTTATATAACTTTACTTTTGGAAGTCGGTGGCCAAAAAGTCAATGAAACAAATAAGTCACATCTATAAGGGACCACCGTGCGAGCTTTCTTCCACCAAATGAAAAAAATAATCACGTAAATCGGCCTAGTAACCAAGAAGTAATAGGTGAATATACTGATACTGTTAGTATGCGTCATCCCACTGCTCGGCAAAGACCTCTCCCCATGACTCCCAGTTGCTACGATCCAGAGCTAATGTGGGCCACTGGTCGTTTGTTTTGTCCAGCTCGTCCCGCCATCTTCTACGAGGTCTGCCGCGACGCTGTGTCAGAGCTCCAGAAAGTGGTTATTTTGGCCCACAGCTCATTGGGCATGCGGCAGACGTGGCTAGTCCAGTCCCACTTTAGCTTAGAGGCTTTTTGAATATACATGAAAAAAAAAAAAAATCTGGTGGAATACATAACCTCCTCCTTTTTTAGAAGTAGGTTAGGCTGCCGACCCTATAAGATTCAGGATTATGGCAAGAGAATAATTATGAAACTTGACTATAACGCCTACTTGGTCGGCAAGCATACGAAATCTAAGCATTCAAAATTCTTCTTATAAGCTCTTTAAATAAATATTAACATAACCACTAAAATAAATCTCTAGAGAACTCCCGAAGTTATTCTCGTTGACCTAGATCCATATTTTCCAAGAACTGTAACGTCTGCGAGGGGGCTGAGTGGCTGGACACCTGGCGAGAGATGCTGTTACGTTGTAGATGTTGGGGAGTACTGTCGGCAACATAAATTAATTCTAGATCAAGATTGCGGAACAAAAATAATCTTTTAACTAGAAACAATTTTGTAAACGTACCCACGATACAGGAGAAATTACTAGAGTGAGGCAACGGTTTAAAAAAAAAATCTTAGTCTATTTCGATATTCAAAAGTATTATTAGCCTAATTGACTAAAATGGTGGTGCATTGATGGGTGAATGCCTCATTGGTGTTGTGGCCGCAAGCGCGGACTGCTGAGCATGAGGTTCTGGGTTCAATTCCAAGGTCGGGCATAGTGCTATTGTGTTTCTCCATCAGGAATTTCACGGAGCCAAGATTTGTGCTCAGTTGATGGCAATAGTTTCGCCCCCCTATTACATGGTACTTAAACATAACTGGCGAAATGTGGGTGTACTATTAGGTGCACCTCTGCCTTACCCTTCGAAGATTACAGGCGTGATGTTACAATATAATAAGATCTAATTTTAATGTTAGGATCGCTATATTTAACCTAATAGGCATACAAATTTTGGATAATTATAATACTAATTTTAAATATTTATAAATATTTTTTAAATTATAAATTCAATTTAAATTGCATAACTAAAAAAGGAAAAAAAAAGGCTCGGCAGATGATGATGATGATGATGAATTCAATTTAAATTTTATAAGTACTATTAATATCATTAAATAGAATTGACCTTAAATAAATCAAACCTTTGATTTACACAACGACACATCTAATTAATATCGATTCAAATTTTTAATATTTTTATACGCAAACCCTGCGTAGGGAACTATAGCCGTTTTTTGACATGCAAAGAAAAATTCTAGTGCGAGCAGGGTTTGAACCCGCGACCTTCCGATTCAGTACACCGGATGTCTTAACCAATTAGACCATCGCACCCTGCTCACAGCTCTCGAAATTTTCGTTCCATTAATAACGTCTTACGGTGACGTTAGCGCCATCTATTTAAGAAAGTATCGAACTAACTAACCCTGTTCGCACTAGAATTTTTCTTTCCATGTCAAAACAGCTATCGATTCAAACACCAATGGAAATAGTACCTAACGCTGACCGATGTTAATTTTATTTTATCACATTTGTCATAGAACCGTTACATGAAAACTGTATTATTCACTCACCAATTTACCATAATTTATTCTCGTATCACCTTTGCAATCTGTCGGTACCGTCGCGTCCCCAGCTTCCGGGCCGTCCGCCATCTTGTCTGCTATTACGTTTAATTACTACCTAAAATAAAGCCTTATTTGTACCTTGCCTTGTTATACGCGATCATTCAATGTTGCTGTAACATGGAAAATTTGGTAAATTGGTTCTAAGATAATTTAATAGGTTTTAGTTTATAAAATTCTTACTAATGTTTCACCATCATCTGCCTAGCCTTTTCCCAACTACGTTGGGGTCAGCTTCCAGTCTAACCGGATGCAGCTGAATACCAGTATTTTACATGGAGCGACTGCATATCTGATCTCCACAACCCAGTTAGTACTGGGTAATACGATACCTCTTGGTAAGACTGGTTGTCGCTATGCTCACTAATGTGTAAGTGACTTATTTAAATGTCAATGTTTAATTGCTTAATTGAATTAAGTACCTAATAAACACCTTTTGTTCCGTAAAACTGTCTTGATAAAGAGAAAATTGATTTATCAGACGTGGCAGACGAATCAATGAGTGTGTTAGTAATTTTCATTGCCAACCATTTTGAATGTGTGAAAAAAAACACTTGAAATAAGATATTTAAATAATAAATAATAGAACCAAAAATCAAAAAAGATCGGTTAGTTTTATTTGATGCTGATTTACAATAGTAATGAGCATTCTTAGTTATTGCTGTTGCTGCTTTTTTTCCATGCGGGTAGGCAGAAATAAAATAACGCCACCTGCTACAATCCTTACATAGTATACATACTGCTGAGGATCATCATTCTCTTGCCCTTATCCCAATTCATTTGGGGTCGGCGCAGCATGTCTTCTTCTTCCATACTTCTTTATTACTCGTCATCAGTCACCTCCTTTCTAGACATATCATCCTCCACACAGTCCATCCATCGTCTCTTTGGTCTTCCTCTACTCTTATAGTCATCTTATAGTACTGCTGATAATACCTAACATAACACAAATATGGTCCTTAGAAAATTAATTTTATCTAGACAGGTACAGTAAGGCACAAAATAAACAGTGTATAAATAACCAAATTACAAGCGGATGTCTATAAATAACACTATTTTGGCACCGTTCGCGGCTCGACGTTATTTATTGTTTACAAAAACAATTCTGTTTGTACTGGTGCAGCCTTTGGTTTACAGACTCACATACTTTAATTTTATAACATAACATAACGCTTGTAATCCCCGAACGGTTATGCAGAGGTTTACCTAACAGGTACACTCATATTTTGCCAGTTATTTTTAAGTCTCATATAATAGGGGGCGAAGCCTATTGCCATTAGTCGGACACAAATCCAGACTCCGTAGCTGCTACTGAGAAATTCCTGATAGGAAAACCCAATAACACTTTGGCCGACCCGGGAATCGGACCCAGCACCTCATGCTTAGTAGTCGCGCTTGCGTCCACTTGACCGACGAGGCCGATATTACTAGCCTAGCTTAGCCTAGTATTTACTTGTTTCGATGATAAGCTCTCCAAATACGCAAAAAGTAAAACACGTACTAATAACTCTATATCCTTTATTTATTTCCATACAAATTATTTATATTTGTAAATATTCCTTACAAAAAACAATATAAAAAAAACATTTAAAAATATAAAAAAAATTGTAGCCGGTATCGGGATCAGGGTCCAAGCTACCGGCGGTCAGGGCTCCAGAGAGAGGAACCTCCTAACAATACGAGCCGTGTCCAGGAGTACGGCTTTCTGAATCAAGCCCTTGATCCAGCTGCCTAACGAGAGCCTCCTCAGGTATTGGTCGAGGCTCTTTTCAATTAAGCCATGGGCTGAAACAACTATCGGCACAATGATCGCTGAGTCCACATCCCACATGTCGACAACCTCGTGAGCCAAATCAAGATACTTGACACTCTATATTATCGTTAACACTTGATATTTACCATGTTTACTATATGTATTTTGAGTTCCCGATATTTCGGCGCTGTTGCAAGCACCATTATCACGGATAAACTTAAGTTATTGCGGGTGGGTGTTCATGTTAGTGACCATCATCTGCCTAGCCTTTTTCCCAACTATGTTGGGGTCGGCTTCCTGTCTAACCGGATGCAGCTGAATACCAGTATTTTACATGGAGCGACTGCCTATCTGACCTCCACAACCCAGTTAATACTGGGTAATACGATACCCCTTGGAAAGACTGGTTGTCAGACTTTTCGGGCCACTGACTACCTAACGACAGTCAAAGATCTACAAATGACACCCGGGACCAACGGCTTAACGTGCTTTCCGAGGCACGGAGGAAACTCGGTAAGTAATGGGTGGTCACCCATCCACAGACCAACCTAGGCAAGCACGGCTTAACCTAGAGATCGACCCGAGCGGCTGTTATTATTTAGCCACGAGCTCCTCATGTTCATGTTAGTGACTCACCTCTCAAATGAACCACAAAAGTGACCAAAACCTTATCACTTCCTACCGATAAGAATCCAAACAGCCGGTTAAAACCCGGCTATCGACCGCGGGGCGTGTCGGATCGATCGTCACGCCTTGTGCCCACCCCAGCCGGGTAGGGTACGCCGTGAAAGTGTAACGTAAGATGAGAAGGGATGCTGGCTGTGTTTTGAGAGAGAAAAGTTGTTTAGTTGTGTGTAGTTGGGATAATTTTTGTATCTATAGTCTTTTTGAGAAAATTTATACGTTTACGAAATAATATAATAATGAAATACGGTAGCGTATGCGGTACTTCTAGACACGGCTCGTAGGTATTGTTAGGAAGTTCCTTATTCTGGAGCCTTAGCCCTGTTCGACACCGGTGGGCTCCTATTTTTTAAGTTATATTTTTATGTTTTCTTTTTTTAATATTATTTAAAAACACTAAAAATAACATGTATTATAAGTTCAAAGTTCATCAGGTTCAGTTCATTGGTCTACTGGTTGCAAGCGGTAACTGTTAAGCATGAGTTCCTGCGATCGATTACCGGGATGGGCAAAGTGTTATATGATTTATCCAATAGGAATTTCTCAGAAGAAAACTCGGAGTCTGGATTTATGCCGGTTGATGGCAGTAGACCAACTAAATAGAACTTAAACATAACTGACGAATGTGGGTGAGCATATTATTCTGTCTAACCCATCGGAGATTACAGGCTTGATGTTATGACCATCATTGTCAGTTATCTCAACAACATTTTGTTTTAGAACTTAACACATTCAGTAGACCTTCAACGTTTGTTACGAGAAGTCTTCTGTTTCACTTCAGCTGGATGCTACGATACAGAACAATAAATAAATCAAAGTTTTCTTGTTTTGTCCCCGGCTCAACAACTAGTCCTGCCAAGTCATAAGTCTCGAGTTCGAACCCAAGACACGCATCTCTGATTTTTCGGATTCATGTGCGTATTGTATAATTATCACTTGCTTCGGTGAAGAAAAACATCGTGAGGATACCAAACCAGCATGCCTGAGAGATAATTCTCGACGGCATATAAAGCCAAGTTAGACGCCGAGGCGGCGTAACAACTCTGACACCAGTTTAGGCACTAACCACACGATAAAAAGAATAATTTCTATGAAAAATATCCATTCTTATTTCTACATCGTCATCTCCAGAACATACCCATTCCAATGTCCAAGTCCACTAAGCATGTAATGCTAACAACACGTCACTGAGCCACAACCATCGATCGACCCGGTCCACGCCCGATACGCCCGGATACGCCCGGGTACGCCCGGGTACGGTAGCGAGTCGATACCCGGTTCACGGCCGGCGTCTCATCAATAATGTACGCCTTTGTATTGGGGATTTGACGGTATGTTGGGGAGTGTTATGAAAGGTGAATTGGTAGGATGGAGATTTTGAAACTGAGGCATAATAATTTGGAAATTCAGACATATCCCAAATTGTTTACAAAGATTAGGGTATCCAGGATTTCAGCTACGTCATCAATAGTAACATGGGGTTGGTTTGCAGTAGGGAATATGCAGGAAATACCTACAAAACTTTTTTTATTTCTTAAAAATGCCTTGTATTCGAGAGCAGCGGGTGGCCCAGTGGTGGAGACCCCGACTTACGAGCAGTAAGTCGTGGGTTCGAACCCAGCCAGGCGCATTACTTTGTGTAAGTTATTTCATTGCCACTGCTCTCAAAACAGTGAAGGAAAACTTCGTGAGGAAACCGGCATGTCCTAGAACCAAAAATTCGAAGACATGTGACATTACCAACCCGCACTGGGCCCGCGTGGTGGATTATAGCCCATTCCCTCTCATAGAGAGGAGGCCTGCGTCCAGCAGTGGGAACATTAATAGGCTGATTATGCTTATGCTTATGCCTTGTATTCACCCATAAAAACATTGTGTTACGTACACTTGTTTAATTTTCTAATTATTTATTTATTACTTATTTTACAATTTAATATTTTATGTAACGTGTTTTTGGTGAAACGGAACGCAGACTCAAAACACAACGTCCCTCGATAGCGCCGGCAGAGACGTCAAAGTCTGTGTCAAAGAAACATTTTTATTTGAAAACAAAGAGATTAAAATTATTGTGTAGTATAATTTAATGTTTTTGTTTGAAAAGTACTTCAAGTTTCACTTAGATTTTATTATAATATTGCTTGCTTGAATAAAGCACATACAATTAGTAAAATTAATAAATTAAGGGTAAAAAATTAGATGTAAACAAGGCAGATAGAGATAAAAGACGTCACACAACACATGAATGACCGCGACAGTTACGGACGTTTGAACTGTCGTAGAAAATTGTAGGACTTTTTTTGGAGCGACAAGCAGTAGTTATACTTAATTTTTAATTATTTTCTTGGGTTGATAGTACTATATTTTATTGATTTAAGTGAAGAAACATGCATATTTCCTATTAGATTATACAGTGCGGACCCGTTACATATAGGTACTTATAAGTCTGATTAAAATTTGCATTCAATTAGAACTAGCACGGTAATGCACGCTGCTAATAAAAAAACACTATCTTTCAGTCTGTTTTTCTTACGGACACCAGACCAATTCTGAGCTACTATCCAACTGATACTACTGCCTACTCCTCCGACCTACCATGGAAATTTGTGAGAAAGAATTTCAGAATTAGCATTTTTTATTTAGTTAGCTAACACTAACTCTGCTTTAAGCTTTCACGGTTTACAACTAAACTTATACAGTCACTTACGGGATACCTTCCGTGATTGTTTATTTGTTTTTTGTTATAATGAACAATCACGGAAGATATCCCGTAAGTGACAGTATAAGTTTATCTAAAATGTCCTACTACTTGCAAATATATCCCCCAATTTTTTCACGCATCGAATTTCTGAGGCAGCTGTTCTACTTCTGTCTAGATCCATTGTATAATAATATAATTCGCCTGGTATTCTCTTCCCGTGACAGCTGGGTCACGTGATTTTCCCAAGAATACGTCATCAGTTGCGATGCTGTCGATGTGTTGCCTTGGTGTGTGATTGAACTACCCGAGCAAAATGCATTTTTAACTTAACAAAGCAATATTATGAACTAATAATTCAAGATTTAATTTAATTTAAAACTAAATAGATGAATCACGCGAGTTACTAAATAGTTAAGTAAATAGTAAATAGTTTTATTTTCATTTACTAAATGAGAGTCCCTAACTTTACTGAAAAGGGCAATCAATGGCAACACTAATCGTGACGTAGTCTTGGGCAATCGTGGGAAGAGATTACCCGGCGAAGTATATTATTATACCATGTCTAGATCGACATTTTTTTCAATATGTATGCATAAATAACAACAGGTTCTCATCATATTACATACTCAGCATCGGCCAAAGCTTCTCCAAATTATATTGTGGTCGGCTTCCAGTCTAACCAGATGCAGCTTCCCATGATTCTCATGTAACCGGTTACATGAGACTGAAAATCATCCTGGACAACAAACTACATGTTCTGCTGTTGTTTACTTGTCTTAGAGCTATTATATTTCTGTAAACTAAAATTCTGTATTCTTTCTCCAGGTCACGGCGGAGTAAACCAACTTGGAGGAGTATTTGTAAACGGACGACCGCTTCCAGACGTAGTGCGACAAAGAATAGTCGAGCTGGCGCATTCAGGAGTGCGACCGTGCGACATCAGCCGACAGCTGCGCGTGTCGCACGGCTGTGTCTCGAAGATACTGTCGAGGTGAGTACCGATTGATTGTTAGACTTTTTAACCGACTACAGCCAAATGACGGGTTATGATTTTAACAGTCTTTGTATGTATGTTACATTACGTTTGTGCCACCGGCGTCTACAAATATTGAGCAGGTTTTTATGTGGTATTTAGGTCTGCGGTTTTGCGAGTAATTGGTATTTTTGGGTGTTAACATCACCCACTTTTGCTTAGCTGTTTTTTCCCCAATTTCATTTATACGGGGTGTAAGGGACAGCCCTCCACAAACTGACACGGTGCATTCAGCTCTTTATTTTGAATCATATTCCAACGTAATTTTTCTCCGGTTTATTTTTTGTATTTTGTTTTCAGTTATTATTCCTTTATTTCTATGTAAAATTACATTCCCTGTATGCAGCAAGTGTGGAGGGCTGTCCCTTAACCCCTGTGTACTACCAAAAAACCCGAATTTTCAAAGCACCAGGAAAATCATACACTAAAAGCTTTGATTGTGAACTTAAAACAATCTCATACCTACCATCCTTTAATTACACCGTGTATTAACCCCACCTACACTGACACACACACCTACACATATCATGGAGGAGCGTGCGTGTTTGTGTCTATATGTGTGTGCCCCCGTTCCGCGCAATAACTTCGGCGTGCGCGCAGGTCCTCCGGCCGCTAGACAATACGCTTATGTCATTTTCTTTTGTTTCGGTTTGCTGTAACTAGCTCTGGTAGGGTACCGTTGGGTAATTGGAAAACGGTTGTGGTATTTTTTTGGGTGATTTCTTATTTGGAAGAAAATGTTTGAATAAGAAAAGGAATCGTATTAATAATTCAGCTAGCTTGGCCGATCATAGTCCTAGTATTAAATGTCGGCTAAAAGTTACCTGATAATTATTTAACTGTGGATTTGGTGAATAAGAATAGTCTTGGCTTCATCCAGTAGATTAACCTGCCCAAATAAGTAGTTACAAAATTAATTAATGATTTCTATCCTAAGTGGCATTAAAAACAAAAGTGCTAACATTTTTTATACGTCCCCCACGAGGAATTTCTCCTGTATCGTGGATGAGTTTACCAACATTTAAACTCACATACACAAATAGTCGGAACATCTACCATCTACTGTCTACTGTACAAACATACAAATCTTTGTTCTTTGCGGGGTTCGAACCCGCAACACGCAGCGCAGCAGCCAATCGCTCAGCCTCTGCACCAACCGTGCCGTCAACATATTATAACAGGTATGCTAATATTTGGAGGTTAAGTATAACCTGGTTTTGTTAGATACTCTCTACTTAAGTAATCAAACTTACATTCTATTTCTTTCTCTTATAGTCTTTAGGTTAAGCTGTGCTTGCCTAGGTTGGTCTGTGGATGTGTGACCGCCCATTACATACCGAGTTTCCCCCGTGCCTCGGAAAGCACGTTAAGCTGTTGGTCCCGGCTGTCATTTGTAGATCTTTGACAGTCGTTAGGCAGTCAGTGGCCAAAAAAGTCTGACAACCGGTCTTACCAAGGGGTATCGTATTACCCAGTACTAACTGGGTGTGGAGGTCAGATAGGCAGTCGCTCCATTTAAAATACTGGTATTCAGCTTCATCTGGTTAGACTGGAAGCCGACCCCAATATAATTGGGAAAAGGCTAGGCAGATGATGATGATAGTCGATACAGAAAGAGAAAAAAAAACACACTTAAAATATCGCTACCTTTCGTAAAATGAGCCAAACCAAAATAATGTATTAAGTTCATTCAGTAAATTTCTAACAACATTTTTAATACGGAACCACCACCGATTTAATAGCATACCACTCAGTATCTTCGAGCCACATCTAATTGGCGTATTTATAACTAGCACGTATCTCTACATCGAATGATGATTGTGATTCCGTTACTAAAAAACACAATTTATATGACGGAACTTACCTTGTGATTTACTATGAAATTAAAGTAATAAGTATGAGTGTGATTGATGTTAATATTTCCTGAATGACTATTAGGAAAAAATAATATATTTTTAATTAACTCAGACATCACAGTTCTCTGATCAAACCATATCCCACTTGCTGAAGTGTTTAAGTGCCCGTTTACTTCTACTTTCTTTGATGGCCTAAAGAATGTCATTGATGTTGCAATCAATGGCTCAAGCAATACACAGTAGTCAAATCAAAGTCATCATTATCTTCCTGTCCTTGTCCCAATGTTAATGTTAATTGGGATCTTTGCAACACGTTTTTTTCTTTCATTCTCCTCTGTCAACCGTCACGCTATCATTTACTCCTTTTTCTTCCATTCTCCTCTGTCAACCGTCACGCTATCATTTACTCCTTTTTCTTCCATTCTCCTCTGTCAACCGTCAAGCTATCATTTACTCCTTTTTCTTTCATTCTCCTCTGTCAACCGTCACGCTATCATTTACTCCTTTTTCTTCCATTCTCCTCTGTCAACCTTCACGCTATCATTTACTCCTTTTTCTTCCATTCTCCTCTGTCAACCGTCACACTATCATTTATTCCTTTTTCTTCCATTCTCCTCTGTCAACCGTCACGCTATCATTTACTCCTTTTTCTTCCATTCTCCTCTGTCAACCGTCACACTATCATTTACTCCTTTTTCTTCCATTCTCCTCTGTCAACCGTCACGCTATCATTTATTCCTTTTTCTTCCATTCTCCTCTGTCAACCGTCACGCTATCATTTATTCCTTTTTCCTCCATTCTCCTCTGTCAACCGTCACGCTATCATTTATTCCTTTTTCTTTCATTCTCCTCTGTCAACCGTCACGCTATCATTTATTCCTTTTTCTTCCATTCTCCTCTGTCAACCGTCACGCTATCATTTATTCCTTTTTCTTCCATTCTCCTCTGTCAGCCGTCACGCTATCATTTATTCCTTTTTCTTTCATTCTCCTCTGTCAACCGTCACGCTATCATTTATTCCTTTTTCTTCCGTTCTCCTCTGTCAACCGTCACGCTATCATTTACTCCTTTTTCTTCCATTCTCCTCTGTTAACCGTCACACTATCATTTACTCCTTTTTCTTCCATTCTCCTCTGTCAACCGTCACGCTATCATTTACTCCTTTTTCTTCCATTCTCCTCTGTTAACCGTCACACTATCATTTACTCCTTTTTCTTCCATTCTCCTCTGTCAACCGTCACGCTATCATTTACTCCTTTTTCTTCCATTCTCCTCTGTCAACCGTCACACTATCATTTACTCCTTTTTCTTCCATTCTCCTCTGTCAACCGTCACGCTATCATTTACTCCTTTTTCTTCCATTCTCCTCTGTCAACCGTCACACTATCATTTACTCCTTTTTCTTCCATTCTCCTCAGTCAACCGTCACGCTATCATTTACTCCTTTTTCTTCCATTCTCCTCTGTCAACCGTCACACTATCATTTACTCCTTTTTCTTCCATTCTCCTCTGTCAACCGTCACACTATCATTTACTCCTTTTTCTTCCATTCTCCTCTGTCAACCGTCACACTATCATTTACTCCTTTTTCTTCCATTCTCCTCTGTCAACCGTCACGCTATCATTTATTCCTTTTTCTTTCATTCTCCTCTGTCAACCGTCACACTACCATTTACTCCTTTATCTTTCATATCATTCCTCACACAATCCATCCATCGTTTCTTTGGTCTTCCTCTTCCTCTCCATCCGTCAACATTTTATATTCATTACTCTTAAAGTCACATGTTAAGCCGTTGGTCCCGGGTGTCATTTGTAGATCTTTGACAGTCGATAGGTAGTCAGTGGCCCAAAAAGTCTGACAACCAGTCTTACCAAGGGGTATCGTATTACACAGTACTAACTGGGTTGTAGAGGTCAGATAGGCAGTCGCTCCATGTAAAATACTGGTATTCAGCTGCATCCGGTTAGACTGGAAGCCGACCCTAACATAGTTGGGAAAAGGCTAGGCAGATGATGACTCTTAAAGTCACATGTAAATCGTTCCTCCTCATCACATGCCCATACCAATACAGTCGATTCCCTTTCAACTTTTCTATATAATGAAAGTACCGGTGCCAAAAACTAGAAAAAAATTGCAGTGTACAACTGGATAAAGACTTTATCTAGTAATACCATAACGTCTAGTCCTCCACTTTCTGCGTTAAATCTATGTTAACCGACTTTTTACCGTCATCGCACATCAGTCCAACTAACTCTAACTGGGACACGACTGAAGCTTCGCTTGTCAATACCTGATCTCCACTCCAGGGGGGCTAATTGGTCGCTTTCGGAATATGGCTCCTTTAAACAAAATGACCGACCCCTTTGCCACTTCTTCTGGGAACTCCGAAAACTAAATATTTTCAGACACAATTTTATTAAACCATAAATAGTTCTAGGAGTTATCGCTATCATCCGTCTAGTCCTTTTCCAATTGTGTCCGCTTCTGGTCCGGTCAACCACATGCATCGGAATACCAGTATTTTACGAAAAAAAAAAGTAAAAAGCATTTATTTCAATTAGACCATCACAGGCACTTTTGAATGTCAAAAAAACAAAAAGAAGCGAAGCTACAGTCACAGTTACAAGACATAATAACTTGAGAAAGTACTGCAGTTGCACATTCCAAAGCGTAGATCTCTATGGAGAAGAATGGGCAAGAAACTCCATGGACACTCTTACTCTCTCTCTCTACACGAAGTAACTGCCATTTACATCAAACATAAAATTACTTTTATCAATTGTATCTTTTTCTTCTGTTCCGTACCAATCATACCATTTCTAATCAGAAAGTAGTAAAAGCTTGTTAATTATAACCGCCAGTTAAAGAGTTCTAGTTAAAACTAATTATTTTAACTTAACAACGTAACAGCTGAGTTAAATGCTCATCATTTGCGGCTAACCGAAGTTAAACAGCGCTGCTCTGTCTGTTAACTGTACCAGTTAATTTGTGCTTAGTTAAATATAATGGGTGTAATACTTAACTGGTGTTTCTGGTTGTGTAGTATTTGGTTAAGTATAGGTTTAGTTAGTTGAACTTGGCCGCCAAAAGATAGTAAGAAGACTTAAATTACCATTGGCAAAATTTAACTCCCAAACATCACTTTAAAAACAAGATTGGTTTTCTTTTTATTCTAGTGTTTTAGATGAATCTATCATTGTATCGATAGTCATTACGGAGTCTGCTTGAGACACGTGTTAATAAATAAATAATAATTAATAATATCTTGATGTCCAAACTGCTCGCACTGGAATTTTTCTTTCCATGTCAAAAACAGCAGTGTTATTTCTATTTAAACTTCAGTTTTGTCATCAAGCCTTTTCCCAACCATTGGGGTCGGCTTCCAGTCTAACCGAATGCAGCCGAAAACCAATATTTTACATGGGGCGAGTGCCTATCTGACCCCCACAATCCAGTTAGTACTGGATAATACGATACCCCTTGGTAAGACTGGTTGTCAGACTTTCGGGCCACTGACGAACTGTAACGACTGTCAAAGATCTACAAACGACAGCCGGGCCTAACAGCTTAACGTGCTTTCCGAGGCTCGGAACTCGGTATGTAATAGGTGGTGACCAATCCACGGACCAATCTAGGTAATCGCGGATCGACCCGAGCGGCTGTTAATTTACCGATATTTCTAGATTCGACCCAAGAATAAACTGGACTGACTGCACACTATCTCTAATCCTGACAGCATCATACTAACCCATATGCCTCTCTTCAAAATCATGAAGTCCACTGCCCTTTCAACCCCACAGACCATTCTTTAAATCCCAGCCCAGCATCACGAATACAGAAACATTGTCATTAAGACAAAAATGAACCCACTGGGGGGTTGAAAACAAAACATAGGGTTGAATTGCACGAGCGGGATAAATTGAAAAGCGAGTGTTCTGCGCGAGCCGATTGAGAGCCCCCCGGGACTAGGGATGGGCAGCCCGGGATCTATCGATTGATTTGTTCAGCAAAATATGCTGATGTGTGAAAGTGCTTGGAAATTGACACGACTGGGTAGATTTGGTATTGTTATAAAACGATGTTTCATAACTTTGGAATGGTTGAGTAAAGTCTGTAAACAATGGAACTTTTGCAACAAAAAAATAGACTAATTGGTGAATTTTGTGATTCCCTAGCTGAACTTATAGATTTTTATTGCAGACACCATACTGCAAAGACATTACAATCAGACCAAAATTTCAAATTCCGGGACCAAAAAAAGTCCCGCACCCCGCGAAAATTCCCGCACATCCCATCACTGTCCACAGTTTTCAATTTAAATCGGACAATGGTCAGCTGGAGTCCCGGCGCTCCATTCTCGTCATTGTCAGTTATATCGCTATAATATCGTCAAACCATCTGTAATGGTATCTCGAATAATGGCGGCGCACTGTGTTGTACGATCATTGCGGGATTTAAAACATAATGGGGACATTTTCAATTTTAATATAAAGAAGTCATCATCATCATCTGCCTAGCCTTTTCCCAACTATGTTGGGGTCGGCTTCCAGTCTAACCGGATGCAGCTGAATACCAGTATTTTACATGGAGTGACTGCCTATCTGACCTCCACAACCCAGTTAGTACTGGGTAATACGATACCCCTTGGTAAGACTGGTTGTCAGACTTTTTGGGCCACTGACTACCTATAACGACTGTCAAAGATCTACAAATGACACCCGGGACCAACGGCTTAACGTGCTTTCCGAGGCACGGAGAAAACTCGGTATGTAATGGGTGGTCACCCATCCACAGACCAACCTAGGCAAGCGCGGCTTAACCTAAAGATCGATCCGGGCGGCTGTTATTAATTAGCCACGAGCTCCTCCTATTAATATAAAGAAGTATGGGAGATTAATTATCTTTTACGTATATCCTGTAATCTCCGAAGGGTTAGGCAGAGATGTACCTAATAGTACACTCACATTGAGTCCCACGTAATAGGGAGCGAGCTAATTGCCATCAAGTGGGCGCAATTCGAGACTCCGTAGCTGCTACTGAGAAACTCCTGATGGATAAACCCAATACCTCTTTTCCCGACCTGGGAATCGACCCGGGCCCTCAAGCTCAGCAGTCGCGCCGACCACTAGACCATCGAGGCAGTAAAAAAAACTACTTCTAAATCAAACAAAATATTGCACACCTCTTTGAAAATTGTTAACTAGTCAACAACACGCTATAGGGTCTGATTTAGAAGACTTTGCTGGAGTATCAATCCTTTTAGAGCTCCATCACTATGTTTTTTGCTCCGACAGAAACATATCTCTGTACAGTAAATACTGGACACAGAATTTATTAACAGTCTTGTATAAAGCACATTGTACTGGGTCGCCACGGTCTGGGGAGCATCGCACGCGCATGTACAGTTGAACAAAGAGTTTGGTGTGCAGGCAGATAACTTGCAACTACTTTTTTACGATGTTTGTAGCTAAGTGTACCGTGGAGTCAATAGTTTTACATCACTCTCTTTGGTTTAAATAGTTTGTAAGTAATAGAGAGCAGCGGTGGCAAAGTGGTGGAGACCCCGACTTACGAGCAGTAAGTCGTGGATTCGAACCCAGCCAGGCACATTACTTTGTGTAAGTTATTTCATCACCACTGCTCTCAAAACGGTGAAGGAAAACATCGTGAGGAAACCGGCATGTCCTAGAACCAAAATTTTGAAGACATGTGACATCTACCAAACCCGCACTGGGCCCGCGTGGTGGATTATAGCCCATTCCCTCTCATAGAGAGGAGGCCTGCGTCCCAGCAGTGGGAACATTAATAGGTTGATTATGCTATGCTTATGCTAATAGTCCTGACTGATTTCCGTCATTGTGCCCATCTCAGTGCAGACTGGCAGGAGATATTATAGTACACAAACACTGTTACACTTGAGGAGCTCGTGGCTAAGTAATAACAGCCGCTCGGATCGATATTTAGGTTAAGCCGCGCTTGCCTAGGTTGGTCTGTGGATGGGTGACCACCCATTACATACCGAGTTTCCTCCGTGCCTCGGAAAGCACGTTAAGCCGTTGGTCCCGGGTGTCATTTGTAGATCTTTGACAGTCGTTATAGGTAGTCAGTGGCCCAAAAAGTCTGTCAACCAGTCTTACCAAGGGGTATCGTATCACCCAGTACTAACTGGGTTGTGGAGGTCAGATAGGCAGTCGCTCCATGTAAAATACTGGTATTCAGCTGCATCCGGTTAGACTGGAAGCCGACCCCAAGATAGTTGGGAAAAGGCTAGGCAGATGATGAAACACTGTTACACTTACGACCGGAGACAAACAGGACCGGAGAGAAAACAGGTGCAAAATCAACAGCGCTACGTGTTTTTCGAGGCACACCGGTATCACACCGCCAACTTCCAATCTCCGGTTTGCAACAGATATATAGCTAATATATATTATTGCTAACGGAATAAATCCAATAACACTTTGCCCTACCGAGGACTCCACGCTCAGCTTCACATAAAGTAACTACGCACATTGTAAATATGAATATTAGCAGTGTAAAAGAAGCATGATCATTTTACCTGTACACCAAGTAACTTGTTCGACTGTACAGTGCCACAGCGATGCGCGTGAGTAGTAATAACGCACTGGGGAAGTTCTTATACGGAAACAGTATGACTGACGTTGTTGAATGCGTGATATATTATTATGTGCGGAGACTAAGAAAAAACGTAGTGCAGTTGTAAGTAGGTAATAGAATTTAGTTAGGAAACTATATATTTTATTGTATTTAATCTGACTTTGGTGGAAGTTTGCGTGTTTTTTGCGTCATACTCATGATTTATATCTTCCTGCTTTTGTTACATGTTATCTAGGGTCAGTGCATCACGTTTAAATTATACTTTGGAACCTTTTTGACCTAAAGGTGATTATTTTGCTGTATATCCATACACTCTTTCTCCTGCCTTAGTTTTGATAGCATAATCAGCCTATAATGTTCCTACTTCTGGGACACAGGCCTGCTCTCTATGAGAGGGAATGGGCTATAATCCACCACGCGGGACCAGTGCGGGTTGGTAGATGTCACATGTCTTCGAATTTTGGTTCTAGGACATGCCGGTTTCCTCACGATGTTTTCTTTCACCGTTTTGAGAGCAGTGGTGATGAAGAAATTTACACAAAGTTATGCGTAGTGCAATGTGTGGTTGATAGTATAGTCTTAAATTCATTTCAATCCTGATCATGTTTACAAAGGAATTAGGTAATGTAGTTCACCTCTTTCTGTCTCCTTTTTTAGTCTAACTCTTCTTCTGTAAAACAGAGCTAACATTTACAGACTGTTATAATATTCTTTTTTTTTTACTTATAACTTAGAAATAACTGGCTAAATGTGGGCCTAAACTGTAAGCACGGAGTCTGGCTTTGTACCTGGTTGATTGCATTAGGCTTGCCCCCTATTACATGTGAGTTCAACATAACTGGCTAAATGTGGGTTTTTACTGTGAGTACACCTCTGCATAACACTTCAAGGATTACAGACGTGATGTTATGTAGTTCAGCTGATTTTATCATTTCCTTTATCTCACAGTGCTTTCATAAAAAAGGCTAAATATTTCAATCACTCCAAAAAATACCAAAACCGGAATCTCCACTACAACGACCTAAAACTCAAAACAAACATAATTAGAATTTATTTCATAAAATAAATCAACGCACGCGCACAAACGGAAGCGGGCGTCACGCTTTCTGCGCCGGCGCAGACCGATGTAAAAACTGACTAATTATTAAACAGATACAGGACTGGACTGTATAGCACTTTCATAATGCTCTTCTTGTGTAGTGCGCCGGTTTTGTGTTATGGGGTAAGCAGAATTGTAGGTTGTTGAGTATTTTAAGCTGAAAAGGTGGAAAGTTAAGTGAAGCTGTGGTAGGAGACAAATGTTAAAGAGTACTTTAGGTTATACAGGGTGTAAACAGACCCTTCACATAGCCGTCAACCAAGCATTCTGTACATCAAACTAAGTAACTTTACGCAAAAATTATTGCTGGGAATCGATTTTTTGACACACCAAATCTCAGGCAATGCAAAATGCAAGAGCTAGTTCACAACAAAACTAATAACTCGCGAAAATTCCAAACCAACAATCATTTACACATCAGACGGCCATCAAACACGATATTTAAACCAACCGCTATGAGCTCCGTAAGCCGCTCGAAGCTCTTATAAGCCCTGCTAAGTCCCCGTAAGCCTATTAGCTTGCACCCTATGCTGCCCTGGTATCTTGATTGCCAATATGTTCGACATTGTATTAACGACAAATTGGTTATAGATGGTAGAGAGTAGAGATATTGATTTCAATTTAGTTTGAGTTGCTATTATCGGATGTTACAGGGATGGATACTGACTGAAAAGATGGATGGATGGATGGATGATGACATGGTTAGAAAGGGGGTGACCTTTCTAGCCATATCATCTTTAGCTTATTCATAATCAGCCTATAATGTTCCCACTGCTGGGACACAGGCCCGGGTCGTACAAACCTTCAAGTGTTTTTTTTCGAAATGACTGAACCGATTTTAATGAAACTTCGTACGCATAAGCAGGATAAATAAGTCTAAAAACTTGACTAAAATTTCTTACTATCTTGCTATGATTATAAATGCGAAAGTTTATGCGGATGGATGTATGAATATTTGTAACTCTTTCACGCAAAAACTACGGACCGGATTTGGATGAAACTAGGCACACAGATTGTTTATAACCTGGATTAATACATGGGATACTTTTTATTCCGGTAGTAAGATCCCGTGGTACAATTAATCATACTCCCCGCCGAAGCCGCGAGCATAAGCTAGTTTATAATAAAACCAACTTCAACTCTTCTCTTTTTTATTTCTCATTTAAAGATCCAAAAATCACCAACAATAAAAAGGCCAGCCAAGTGCACAATCTCCTGAGTACAGTTTTACATTTTGCCAAATTTACCTAGAACCCTGCCGACCCCTGCCCAGGGGTAGCGTTACGATAATGTTACCGATCCCCCATGGATCACAAGCACCCTTGTTTTTGGCGATACGAGGGCAGTCGTGTGGAGAAGTGTTACGATTTTAAATTAAACTCAGATCTCTGATAAGAATTCAGTTAGAGGTATGGAAACATTTTTTTTTTTACAATTTAACATATTTTTTTTTTGTTAATTTTATTTTACAATTGCGTTAAAAGATCCATAAAAACTAGAAACACGTTAATACATAGAAATGTATGAAAATATTTCGTGCAGTTTTATGTCGTCCTTCTGACCAATTGGAATCGTTTCAAAATTAAGCTAAAATCATGTCTGACAAAATGATGAAAGACTAAACAATAAAACGCTACTAAAATCATAACCCGTCCGCAGCTTTGCCTTGGACGCGTAAAAATTAGAGCAGTTTTGCGTTAATAAAAAATAACATTCACTCTAAACACTTCTCTCCCCAACTGTACTCAAAAGTACCACTCACTTAGGGTGTGATCGCACTGGTAATTGACTTATCACGACGATTGTAATGCTCCACAATGCTGTGTGCGCACCCTTACAATAAATTGGTTAAGTGCGGTAGTCGCCGATAATCTTGTTTTTTTTTTAAGTAATCTTGTTGTTATCTGTGTAGATCTGTGGAAGAGATAGGGAAATAAAGAAGATTGTGTTCTTAAGAATGCTTAGAACTTAGTGGTCACGTGATCCGTCCAAAATCAAGTTAACCATTTGTAATAATTATATATTGTGTAAGGAATAAACAAGCAGGACTTATTTTTTTATTTCAGATATCTAGTTTTTCATAAAAACTGCAAAACCTTACGACTTCACTGATGTTTTACATTATTTTGACCTATTTTTCCTGAAGCATTATCGTGTAACGGTTGCCCATATTTTCTCCAGCCGCTAGCTGGTTTGTTTTAAGTAATACTAGGCGATATCTTCTTCATCATCATCATCATCATATCAGCCCGGTATCATCCACGCGTCCCTTATCCAGGTGTTTCCCGATATCTTAATGACTAATAATCATTATTGCACGTTCGATTTTAACTTTCAAATTGAAAAACCGTTATGAAAATCGAACGATGTGCATTTGTTTTGAAATAACATGGTGTTACTTATGATAAGAGAAAACAGGAAGTTTACCTTTTTTGTTTTTTTTTTTTTTTTCGGATGGTATATCATCAAATGACCCCCCCCCCCCCCACTCTGGTCGGAGTTCGGAGTGGAAGGAAGTAAGTATACCTTAGTAAGCGTTTAAAGAATCCAGCTTCTAGCGTTTTCAACAAAGCACCCAAAATTTCCTCATAAAGCCCATTCGTACGTACTAAAAGACCAAAAAATCACACCATATTGCTGCTGATACCCAAAACAATAATAACCAAGTTTCCCTTCATCATTGTACCATCACGCCCCCTATCCTAAGGGACTTGGCATTAGTAGAAGATAATTAAATTCGTCGAACAAAGTTACAGGACGGTATTATGACAATTGGATTTAAGGACCCTGTGAAGGGTGGAGCTGGCCTTTTGTCGACGATTTTTGATTGAGTTTTTAGTGATATGCAGTATGGAATTTATGGTTGCTAGTTTTTATTTGATAAATGGTATGATACTAGGGGCCTGCAAAAAAATACGCCTAATCCCAGCAATTTTTGTAGCGACGGTGGAGATTGAACATGAAAACGGTAATCAATAATCATGCTTTGAGGGATATCTGTAAGTAAACTTCAAGTTAAAGTTTACGTTTGCATAAATCTTGCTAGACCATAATTAAGACCGTTGAACCTTCTTCAGTAAGACACTATACCAAGATAATGTTATTAGCACACACATCTTGGTTAGAATACTTCCGCACAACCAGATGACAACGTAGAAAAATCAATAATTATATGTATAGTTTCGGGAAATGTTGCTTCGCTTAGCTCGAGTCGAGAAGCGATGTTAGATACCGAACGAAGTTTGCCGATCGGCACAAGCCCAATGAACGCCGAATATGTGTAACCTGTATGCAACAATGTGTCTCTGAACTTAGCGAAAAGATGACTCAACAGTGTTTAATTTATCTCCATAATTTTACCGAGTTATTATGAAAACTTTTAAACCAGGTGATCTTTTATAATTAATTCCCTCATTTCTTCTAAACTCCATGGTCACTTACACAAGCTTTATTTTTAGTAATATGCCAATCTCTGACCCCTCCTCTCCTCCCCAGGTACTACGAGACAGGCAGCTTCAAGGCTGGCGTGATCGGTGGCTCCAAACCTAAGGTAGCCACTCCGCCAGTGGTCGACGCCATTGCCGCGTACAAGAGAGAGAACCCAACCATGTTCGCGTGGGAGATCCGGGATAGACTGCTGAGCGAGGGGATTTGCAGCCAGGATAACGTGCCTTCTGTGTCCAGTATTAATAGGTAAGAGATTTTAACTTTAATAAGTATAATTTTATGTTTTCTGCATCTCATCTTCTCTCTCATTTAATTGATACGGACTACGTTATCATCATCTGCTTAGCCTTTTCTCAACTATGTGGGGGTCGGCTTCCAGTCTAACAGAATGCAGCTGAATACCAGTACTTTACATGGAGCGACTGCCTATCTGACCTACACAACCCAATTAGTACTGGGTGGTACCCCTTGGTAAGACTGGTTGTCAGACTCACGACTATAATGACTGTCAAAGATTTATAATATTGACAGCCGGAATGAACGGCTTAACGTGCTTTCTGAGGCACGGAGACACCACTTTGATACTATGTAGAACATAATGTATGTGTGTGTGTATGTGTATGTATGTTTGTCTATGTTGTATGGGTGTGTCTTTGTTTGTATGTGTGTATGTAGTTTATTGTTTATTTTTTTGTAATTTTGAATGATGCACGTGATGTCCCTGCGACAAATAAATATTTTTTCTTTCTTTCTTTATGTACTAGTTTTGAAAAAAATATATTTTCTGGTCAAACGTAAAACTAAACACACAATAGGCTTAGATTCCGGGGCCTTAGATGCCGATTTATTATCTAATGTTTCTATATAATATTTTACTTGATAAAACATCGAAAAGGCACAAGAGAAAGTTGCAAAATAATACACAAACATACTGAACCACAAAACAATAGTTTTTATAGATTCTACTTACTCCGAACATAGTAAGAATAACAATGATGTTAAAATGTTACCACTAAGAAAAGATCCCCTTAGCAAAAGTTTTTCGAAAAACTTTCCGCTTGTATTGTAGTTTGAACTTTATGTGGTGTGTGTTAAGGTGGAGTTTGGTTTGTAAGGTGAAGTGAAGGAGAAAAAGAGTTTGTGTGGCCATGAAATTGTATTGTTTTTTTTTGTGTCGTGAAGAAAGTTCTAGAAAATATCGTCTAAAGATTGTTTACTGAAAATTAAGATAAGTATTTATTTAACTTTTAACATAAATCAATTTATTCCTATAAAATAATGCAGTATTCACTAAAATATGGAGCAAAAAGTTGCGCCCAACGTGGGGCTCGAACCCACGACCCTGAGATTAAGAGTCTCATGCTCTACCGACTGAGCTAGCCGGGCTATGGAATTCCCTGCGAAATTAATCTCCACAATCCCTCTAGAATTTTTAAATAAAACTGTCCAATGGTAACAAGATAAATAAGATAAAAGTTATTTCTGAATTATTACAAGGTCGCAGCATCAGATAGTGGATAATCTATGTTTAAAATAAAGTCAATGAAATTCCTTTAACCAAATGATCGTTAAAATGTCATTCCATCTACAGATATAGAGAGAAATCTAAAGTATAGGATAAGTATAGTCACTTTACCCTAACTTATATGTTACTCGCTGTTACCCGCGACTTCGGCCACGTGGAATTTTATACTCAACTTTTTTTTATAAAATAAAATCAACAATCTAACAGTAAAAGACCTGTCAAAATCGGTCCAGCCGTTTCGGAGATTAGCCGGAACAAACAGACAGACCAACAGACTAAAATTAAAAAAGTTTTTTTTAATTATGGATCTTATTTTGAAATTACAAACAGACACTTTAATTTTATTTATTTGTATAGATGTATGGAATGAGGTAAAATTATTTGTTTGATTGTAAGAGATCATTTCTGGAAGTACTGACCCGATTATCGATCTTTCACTTGTAAAACGCTATTCTAAATCCATATGCCTACATGTATTATGAGTAGGTATAGATAACATTATATTTCATGGTATATTAGGCTTCCAAAATCCATGTTCCATGGACGTATAAAAGAACCAGCTTTGGCACAGAGCTGACAAAAATAAAACTAAAGTACCGACAAAGAAAATCTTGAACAACAACTTTCTCGCACTTTTCATGGCCCATCAAGGGGTTGCGTGATCAGAACCGGAAACGGCTCGGATGGGGGCGCAAAGATGGCGTACCGGAAGTAGAGACACGTGCTCTCGCGCTCCGGACGTCCTTGCTGCTATTGAATTATTATTCACCTAAAATGTAGAGATGCTCTATGGATTGAGTGTAGAGTCGTCCCATAGAGATGATGGTCGCTCTATATTATTTTTGGTATTTTTCTTGCTTTCGATTGGTTATGGATGCTGTATCCGGTACAAGAGTATTCGATTAGTATTGTGAGATGAATGTTGAAATGTTAATGGTTATCTTTCAATATTATTCAATATCAATAAATTAAATGAAAGAGGAGCTCGTGGCTAAATAATAACAGCCGCTCGGATCTATCTTCAGGTTAAGCCGCGCTTCCTTAGGTTGGTCTGTGGATGGGTGACCACCCAATACATACAGAGTTTCCTCCATGCCTCGGAAAGCACGCTAAGCCGTTGGTCCCGGCTGTCATTTGTAGATCTTTGACAGTCGATACAGGTAGTCAGTGGCCCGAAAGTCTGACAACCAGTCTTACCAAGAGGTATCGAATAAGCCAGTAATAACTGGGTCGTGGAGGTCAGATAGGCAGTCGCTCCATGTAAAATACTGGTATTCAGCTGCATCCGGTTAGACTGGAAGCCGACCCCAACATAGTTAGGACAAGGCTAGGCAGATGATGACCTTGTTACTTCAAGACTGTGTGGTAGCTTTCTGTATTACTAATTTCGTCATGTAAACCAAGTTATCAAGCCAGCATGTCGCTGCATGACACCCACAGTCTCCAGTAACACAGAGTGTTTAATTTTTACGGTTGCGTACACCAAAAGGAAAAAGGAATTCGTATAGGACCACTTTATTGTCCATCTGTCTGTCTGTCTGTCGCTCAAGACACTTTTTCTCAAGAAAGCGTCATCATCATCATACTCTCGCCCTTATCCCAATTCATTTGGGGTCGGCGCAGCATGTCTTCTTCTTCCATACTTCTCTATTACTCGTCATCTCGCCAGACACCTCCTTTCTTGCCATATCATTCTTTACACAGTCCATCCATCGTTTCTTTGGTCTTCCTCTACTCATATACCCATCCACATTCATACTCAAAACTTTCCTCACAACATTTTCCTCATTCCTCCGCATCACATGATACCACGACAACCGATTACCACACAACTTTTCAGTCACCGGCGCCACTTTTAAACTTCCTCTTATATATCTTTCTTTTCTCAAGAAAGCGTAAAGGATTCAAACCTGCCAGAGCTGCGGGATTGTTCGAAAGAGACACCGTGGCCCTGGAACACAAAGGGCAAAGAAGGAACATGGATGGGTTTTAGTCAGTACAAGTCTGACACTCCCTTCCGCTCCGCCCAGAGTGGGGGGGGTCATTTGATGATTTCCCACCCAAAAAAAAAAAAAAAAAAAAAAAAAGGATTCAAATTGAAATTTATATCAAATATTCGGGTCTACGGTCTCTTTCAGCTGTGAAAAATCAAACTTGTAAGAACACGATCAAAAGATATGACCGTTTATGTCGCATATTTTGCGATTTCACAAGATAATCAAAACCTATAGGTTTGCCGTTGATCTAGAATCGTGAAATTTGGCAAGAAGCAATGTATTGCAGAACATGTAATTTAAAAAACTCTGGAAAAAGTAAATATGTAGTTACAAGTTTGTACGGAACCCTCGGTGCGCGAGTCTTACTCACACTTGATCAGTTTTTCTTTTTATCATCTACTACCTACCTACTGACACAGATTAGCAACATTTTTAATAATATCAATAACAATATTGACATTAAAACGCCATCAATTTAACTAACCATAAAATTGCCACACATAACAAACAATTTCCCCAGTCAACAGATAAACAAATAAAGATAACTCACCCTAAATTAATAAACGGTAGCATTACAGATCAAATAAAAAGATTAAACACGTTGACAAGCCAATAACCGGGAATTGATAAAACTCCCCATAATCTGGGGAGAATTATCTTATCTGGCAACACGCAATTAGCCGCGGATTTAAGCTGGCAACACTTGAGTTAGAGTGCTTTCCGGATATATCTTTTAATATTAATTTCTATGATAAAATTAGAATGGCTGGAAAAATAAGGGTAATGTGTAATGAAATGATTATATTTTTGTACCTATGAAATAATTAATATTGATCTGTTAAAGAACTTACTTTGTTTTGTGGCTCCGGTTTTTTGTTACTAACTGAATTAAAATGGTTCTAGCAAGCTGGTATTATGTGGGAATCGTTAAAGGACTGCAGCATTTATGCAAATCTAAGTAGCCTTCACCATCTCATCTCATCTCATCTCTCTCTAGCTTTTCCCAAAAATGTTGAAGTTAGATTCCAGTCTCATCAGTTACAGCTGAATATCGGTTAGTCTAAGTAGCCATTCTAAAAAGTATGGCTTTATTTTATCAATAAAACACTACTGAAATAATTAGTCAATGGTAAGTCTTTTTCAATATTAGCTGTACTGCTTTGTTGAGCTAAAAAACAAGACAAAAAGATCCTATGAGTTATTCCAGGTTATAAACAATCTTTATGCCAAATCTCATCCAAATTCGTTCAGTTGTTTTTGCATGAAAGAGTAACAAACATCCATTTATCCATTCATCCTCACAAACTTTCGCATGAGTAAGATACTATGCAAGAACATCACCATACTTCAGATTAATAATTTTCCTCGCAAACTCAAATGCCCATGCATTTCAACTATAATTTCAATATAATTATTTTGAAAATAAAACCCAAATATTCCAGCCTCATTTTGTCTCTAATATCAATAATAACCCGTTACCCGCTGGTGTATCAAACAGTACTCTAAGTGCAGGACCCAGTGGGGTGCAATGGGTCCATTATTGGACAATAAGCCACGGTTATTGGTATCAATATATTGAGGAGGGGTGAATCAAATCGTATTACTCTGAATTTGTATGGAAAATTTTGTAGTTGAATAATTTATTGGGGTAATGTGTTTTTTAAACGACCATATTAAATATTTTTTCACATGAAATGTAATGTAAAAATACACAATTGTCGTCTGAAAGTATTTCTGTGACGGTGTTTAAAGAATGAGAAATAAAATAGATGTGATTTTGCCGTAAAAACAAAAAAAAACACAGAATACCTGTAGTGTAAGATACCGAGTTTCTTCAGTGCCTCGAAAGTAAGTCGTTGGTCCCGAGTGTCATTTATAGATCTTTGACAGTCGTTACAGGTAGTCAGAGATGGCCCAAAAAATCTGACAACCAGTCTTACCAAGGGGTATCGTATTACCCTGTACTAACTGGGTTGTGGAGGTCAGATAGGCAGTCGCTCCATGTAAAATACTGGTATTCAGCTGCTTCTGATTAGACTGGAAGCCGACCCCAACATAGTTGGGAAAAGGCTAGGCAGATGATGATGATGACCTGTAGTGTAAAGTACTGTAGCATGAGCATTTCTATTTGAATAAAAAATGTGGAACTTTGGTCCTAAAAACGTTATAAAACAGTAGGTTTTCCTTATTAGTACCAAACAACCGCATCGCAAACAAATCAAGTTAAAAACCCAGAATTCTAAAATAATAACATTCATTCCACATCAGATATAATCAAAAGTGAAAAATACCAAAACACGAGAGTCAATTTTAAAGCCATCCCTTTGCAATACGAGGGTGATTCCCACCTCGACACGCTCCGACACGCGGCCGGCACGAGGCCGGCACGGTGACGGCACGGATACGGCACGTGATCGTAATGTAGCAGTGACGGAACTCGGAAAAGACCGCATGCGAGTCAATGGTGACTATTTGAGTGGAAGTGAGAGGTTTTGGGAAAATTGTTTATGGTGTAATTTAGGGTGATGTGATGGGGTGATGATTTTTGAAGGTCAGTGATCATTTTGTTGATATTTAATGATTATTTGATTTATTTTATGTATTTTGAAATATCAAATCAAGACTGCCTTGTTGATCTAGTGGTCGCAAGAGCAATTGCTGAGCATGAGGTCCTGGGTTCAATTCCCAGGTCGGGCAAAGTGTTGTTGGATTTTTCCATCAGGAATTTCTCAGTAACAGCTACGGAGTCTGAATTTTTGCCCAGTCGATGGCAATAGGCTCACCCCTTATTACATGGGACTTAAACGTAACTGGCAAAATGTGTGTGTACTATTAGGTACACCTCTGCCTAACTCTTCGAGGATTACAGGTGTGAGGTTATGCTATGTAAGAGAGTCTAGATCGGTATTTCCAACGATCATACTGAACTTTTTAAATATTTTTAAGTCTGTTTCTCTTTTTAGGTTAAATTTAAAATAGTTTTTATTTTTTGTTTATTTTCTTGTAAGTGTTTAATTTTGTTTATTTTGCCGTTTCTGTTAGTTTTTTTTTGTGTTTTGTTTTACTGTATGCTTTTATTTTCAATAATATTTGTACGCCTTCACGGCAAAACATAGCGCCCATTTAATTAACCTAAGACTTTTATGTAATACCTATGTTTCACAAATAAATATTCTGATTCTGATTCTGATTCAGACCGAATTTTAGGATAGCCAAGCTTGTAGTTTCAGTACGGTTTGCTAATACATTCAAAGGTCACTCACCCGTCTATCACAGATTGTATTGATTGTGTATGTAAAGGTCGAGGATTGAGCCTCGTCTCGTCAAGCATTTACGAGCATTCAACATTTAATATTGAAATACAGTAGGTACCTAACCTGTTATTACTATTAAAAAATGATAAGAATCACTCTTCTTCATAGGTAGAGTGTTCGCAAGAGCGGCTGCTGAGCGTGAAGTTCTGGGTTCGACTCCCAGGTCGGTCTAAGTGTTATTTCGTTTTTCCATTAGGAATTTATCAGTAGCAGCCTCGGAGTCTGGATTTGTGCCCGATTGATGGCAATAGGCCCCTATTACATGGAACTTAAAACATAATAAAACATAACTGGTAAAATGTGGGTGTATTATTGGGTACACTTCAGCCTAACCCTTTGAGGATTACAGGCGTGATGTTATGTTAAAAATTAATTTTCCCTGTATAAATTTAAATATACCACCCACGCAAATAAAATGCTTTCAATCACTGTCAATAAGAGGACAATAAAAATACCCTTACAACCACCTTTTAAAATTCAGCGAAAACCATGAAACGCCCTTTAAAATAAAAACATAAATAAAATAAAAAAACGCAAAAAAGCTTACTAGGCAACACTAAGACATTTTAATCGAGGGACGGGCGGGTAATTGAAGCCATAACTCTGGCAACCCCACTTTGACATTTAGATTTTTTTGCCGCGCAAACGGAGTACGTTGGAAATAATTTGAGAGGGTGTCAACGCGTGAATGGAAGCTTGTTCTATTTAGATTATTATAAGTGTGAAATTAGATTAGACTTGTTTATGAATAATAACGGAATTGATGTATTTATAATGGTTGGAAAGATCCTTATTTAGGCAGTGTAGTACTTTGGAATTGAGGAAAATGTCGCGAGGAAAGTTTTGAGTATGAATGTGAATCGGTATAAGAGTAGAGGAAGACTAAAGAAACGATGAATAGATTGTGTGAAGGATGATATGGCAGGAAAGGAGGTGTCTGATGAGATGACGAGTAATAGAGAAGTATGAAAGAAGAAGACATGCTGCGCCGACCCCAAATAAATTGGGATAAGAGCAAGAGAATGGTAAGTACTTTGGAATATTAGAAATTATACTTTTGTTATTGAATTGTCCACATACATTTGTATGTGGAATAGTACGAGCTAGTAAGTATTGTAGAAGCATTTACTAACTAGAAAGAGTTCTATTTGATCTCTCATGGCGAATGTACACAACAGATTAACTAAATTAAAAGTAATTATTAGAAAACACGGGTTTTAGCATAATGACGCAGCTTAATGTGCAAATATTAAATTCACATATTATAAAACCAACCACTGGGAAGAGTGTTGCCATTCCAAAACAGCCATGTTACCACACAAAAACCTTAAAAAACGGAAACCCATCCACTTAATTCTCTAAATCAACATTATGTAAAGCAAATTACGGAAAAGCAGAGAAATAAATCAAAAATATTCGCCAACGAGTCACTCGTATGAAAAGAGGGGTAATAAAATATTAAAGGGTAAAACATGGCCGGTACTGGTAACCCTTCCTAACGGAAACGGATATCATAACCTTGCTTTTTGCGGTCACAATTGTTGGCATTTTGCATTTTTCGCGAATTTATTCGTAGGTTTTTGTAAAAAATGTTGGTTTTAGCTACTTTGTTCCTTCCTGGTTTAGTGGTTTATGTGGGTTTTTAGAAAATTGTTTGATATAAGTGTATGTTACTTGGTCATAAAAAGGTCCTGATAGCTATCCTGTGGATTAATGTATATGCAACCTTCCGGGAATGGGGTCTGTAATAAATAAACAAAATGACCGGAAAGACAATTTTCAAAAAAAAAAAATGTTGTTCTAATTAATGACAGAAAAGCCAGCATTTGCTATAATAAGTATCCACACAAATGTTCTATTGAAGACACAATGAACGTCTGTAACGCTGCTTTGGCTATAGCCATACCATCTTATCATCTGCCTGCCTTTTCCCAACTACATTGGGGTGGCTTTCAGTCTAGCCGGATGCAGCTAAATACCAGTATTTTGCATGGAGCGACTGCCTATTCGACCTCCACAAATTAGTTAATACTGACTATACCATTGACACGAAAAGAAAGCTACATAAACAAAGAAACGAAATACATCTGCACTATTACACTACTCTTATAATAGCAAAACAAATCACCTTCCCGAAACGCCAAAACACGACAAACTCGGCATCAATCACCAAAATCCCCTTCACAACTGATGACTCTATTACAAGAAGCTAATATCACCTTTTGATAACTTTTACTAAACAATTTTTGCATATGTCAACCCCGAGGAGGTTGGCAATAATTCACGGGAGCGCGCCATCCATCATGGCGGAATGAACTGTCAGGCGCGGCAAAATGGCGGCTAGATAAAATGGAAGTCATTCTTGTTGGCTAATTTTAGCGGGTTTTCGGCAAAATGTAAATAGAAATAAAAATAAACTTGATGCGTTGCAGCAAAACAGTTAGTTCTTTTATTTCAGAGGTAGAAAGATACCATATCTGTTTTTTTTTAGTTTGTACCCAACGAACGTCTGGTGCATCGGTACATCCTAATCAATTTTCCTCTTTAGACTAACTTGGCTATAATTAATTATTTAATTACGATTAAGCAATTCTCGTCAAGTTTATGATTAATTTGTTGCCAAAATATTAATCTCTTGTTTGAACACTTACCTTCATCTGGATCAGCAATTTATTCGAAGTAACTTTCGTGTATTCTGATTATCTGTTTTTAAGGTACACTATCAAGGTGTAGAAAAGTTTCCATAACCTCAGTACTTAATTGTCTAGCATTTTAAAAACAAATTTCGACGCGACTCAAAAGTCACATTTCCAGCGATCACATTTTTTCTTCCCAACTAATATTTTTCATAGCCTAGCCACTCCCTATCTAAAACTTATAAGATCATCTTCCATAATTAGAGCAAATGACATGAATAATCCATTAAAAGACCCCTCTAAAAATACTCGGTAAGACTAAAAAGTCGCTACGACATTTTCCCGCGGCACGCCACAAGCCGCAATGAATTATGCGCCACGCGACTCAACATCCTTTTGCAATATAGAGAGCAGTCGCCGCGATTTGTCGCGCTTCCGATGCGCATTGTCGCAAAAAAGCGGTCGTTGGCAAATTGTTAGGTTGAAATAGTTATTGTACATCATGCATAGACGGTTTTTAATTGGGTTTATTGTAAGAAATAACTGAACTTATACTGTCACTTACGGGATATCTTCCGTGATTATTCATTTTCTGAGCTCCCGATATTTCAACGCTGTGTGTATTTATTTAACATCCACCCGCATTCTCCAGTCATCTCGTAATCATGGCGCTTGCAACAGCGTCGAAATATAGGGAGCTCAGAAAAATGGTATAGTATAAGTTTAGCTGTAAACCGCGCAAGCTTAAAACAGTGTCAAAAACAACTGAGCTAAAGTAATGGAAAGCATCGAAACAAAACATACAGTTCCAGTATACTCATAGGCACTATGCTCACTCGCTTTACGATTCGGTTGAGGCTTTTACCCTCCGGGTAAAAATCTAGTTGATAGATGTAAGCCTGTAGTAACTGACTATCAACAACCATCTAAGTTTACCCGGACAACTTTTCTTTCGTATTAATATGCCTTCATTACAGTCCAAGTGAGACTGGAAACATCCATTCCTTTTCTGTAAAGGATGTAGCAGAGACTGCACCAAGCAAGATGTTTTTAAACATTTCTATTGATAATGTCAATGTTGTGTTGTTGATGTTGTGTGTTGTTGTGTGTGTGTTGTGTGTATTGTGTGTTGTTGTTGTGTTGTGTGTGTGTTGTTGTTGTTGTGTGTGTGTGTGTGTGTGTTGTGTGTTGATAATGTGTGTGTTGTTGGCTGTCAACTGAACGTAAACGTAAATGGTCACCGCCCCATATCTCCGGGGGCAAAAAATCAGAGACCTCGCAGTGCATTGCTTTGCCATCCATTGTTAATTTGTTTTCCAGTGAAAATACTTGAAGTCACCGCCCATCAATATGATCTAACATTGTTTAAAACTTATTCGTCTGTTTGTCCACAGGATCGTTCGCAACAAAGCAGCCGAGAAGGCGAAACAGGCGCACAATCAGCAGCAACAGCAACAAGAACAGGAGATCAGCTCAGCGCAGGGAAGCGTTGTTTCTGTAAGTGTACACACTGTAATGTCCCTTAATCCATATGAGCCCACATTTTTTTCCAAAAGCTAAGTCTTCCATGACAGTTACACGGATAATATGGAACCGATCTTGAAAAGCCTTTGTACCTTAAAGGATTACTGAGGCTACAATGCAGACAGACATTTAGTTAGGCAGTAATCGAGACGCAAATATTGTCTAGTTACATGATATTATCCAAATTTCACACGAGAGTGCATTCATCGTTTCTCGCAACTTGTTTAATACAGCTATCTATGCCCTTACTATTCGTTTTCTCGTTACTGCAACTCAACAATTAAAAATAAAATGTGATATCCAAAATAATAGCAATAGTATTGGGATAATCAGAAATTATCCCAAATAATCGTTTTGGGTAGGTATAGTCATCAAAACATGATGAACATAGGCTATAGGCCTTATAAACAAGAAATGTTTCATCTCTCTAAGGCGCGAATTATACAGAAACGGCGTAAGGTGAAGGCACGGCGCAGGCGCAGCGCAGACCTGGAAATTTATAAGGAAACGAAAGCTTTCACCTTACACCGTTTCTGTATTAATCGCACCTACGGATGTTTTTAACTACAAAGACACTTCCTTCCCCCAGGTGATAACGCACGCAGGTAACGCGCCGGGCACGACAGCAGTCCTCTCCCCCACGACAGACCAGCACGTGACGAACACCGGGAGCTACAGCATCAACGGTATCCTCGGCATCGAGCAGGTGGAAGGCCTGCACAATGGGAACGCGACCGGGCTGAAGAGGAAGAGGCATGAAGACCAGGGTGAGTTGGATAGATGTTTCTTGTTCGGGTGAAGAAGAGTATTTTTCGGCCAGGAATTTCCCAGTAGTAGCCACGTGGTCTGGATTTGTGCCCGGTTTATGGCAATAAGCTGGCAAAAAGTGACTGTACTATTAAGCACACCTCTGCCTAACCCTTGTTAAGTATTTAAACTTTTCATAAATTAGAAACACTGAGGTAAAATTACGAGAGTAGTCTCTCCAGGCAATTTTAATCCTTCTTACACCATAAAACTGAAACTACCATAAGTCTTTCCTCCAAACTCAAGTAGATTTTAATAGAAGTTATAATAATAAGGTCACAATTTGTGCAGCAAACTTAATAGCTCAGTAAATCTTAGCGGTCGCGGTTCATGCCCGCCACTACGGCTGAAAGGATACTAGTGATGGGCTGAATTGAAAAAAATATATCGATACTTCTTCTTATTGATAAGTTGAGTCAACAAACTGTGAAATTATTTAGATTTAGTTGTATTCTATTTTAATGTTTATGTATTTTGATAATGAATTGTAACAGTGGATATAATTCAATGCCTTTATCAGTAATCGTTAATTATTTGATAAGATTTGTTCGTTATTTGTTTTATATGGATGACTGACAAACCGTTAAATTAATAATTATTAGTTATGATTTAAATTAAAATTACAATCAGAAGGAAATGCTAATTTTGTGCAAACATTTATTAAAACATGCATTAATTTAACAAAGCATGAGTTCTGTTGATGATAATCGTGACTCTAATTAGTTTCTTACCTTGATAAATTGTAACTACTTATCAGTTCTACCGAAATTCTATTCAATTATCTAATACTTCTTTCAATGACTTACTTTAAAATTCCCATGGAAAAAATACCGTTTACACCATCGACAAAAACTATCGATAACTCCACCTCCCTACAAACTTTAGGGGGCATAAAACGGGCCTCGCCGGGGGAGGCCGCGAGTATTTCATTGCCTATACTCTACTAACATCACTTACAACTTTTCCCTATGTACTCTACATAGATCTGGTAGAGCAGCAGTTTTGATAAAGGGTTTCAAGTTGAGATTCATTTTAAAGACTGTCTAAGTTTGGCTCTTACTTTACATCGGATTTAAAATTTTAATTGGCTATATTTCCTGATGTTTTTTTGTGTTTTTTATTTTAAACGTTTAAATAAAACCCTTGTTACAGATGAAAACCGGGATTTCAACAGCCATTCGGAAGACGACGTCAAGAGACAAAGAAGTCATTATAATGGCGACCAAATATACTCTAACGTAAGTACCAAATACTATCCAAGCGTAATGGAGTTTCAAATTAGTCATGATAATCAAAACACGATAAACAGACATGGTCACACATTATCAGTAACACTGAAAACTGGAAATTTACCACAATGAAGGATGAACTAGTTAAGTGTATCCGAGATTATGGAGCTTGGAATAGCAACGAAATATCGGGAACTCAAAACGAACATGGTAAATATCCCGTTTTCAGTCTTCTGGGGTCTTCTTCCAGTCTAACTGGATGCAGCTGAATACCAGTAATTTACATGGAGTGACTGCCTATCTGTATCTATCTGTATACCTCCACAACCCAGTTAGTACTGGGAATATGATACCCCTTGGTAACACTGGTTGTCAGAGTTTTTGGGCCACTGACTAACTAACGACTGTCAAAGATCTACAAATGACACCCGGGACCAACGGCTTAACGTGCTTTTCTAGGCACGGAGGAAACTCGGTATGTAATGGGTGGTCACCCATCTACAGACCAACCTAGGCAAGCAGGGCTTACCCTAAAGATCGACCCGAGCGGCTGTTATTATTTAGCCACGAGCTCCCGTTTTCAGTCTTAATGAATGAAAAAAATTACAATGCGAAACATTGAACTTACTAAAGGTTATGATAAAACTAGTATTCACAAAAGGCAGACGTGACCCCAAATACCATAAAATACTTGGCTGTCAGCTCTTCTCAGTAATTTTCACGCAGCATCATCATCATTCAGCCGGAGAAGGAGCTAGTGGCTAAATAATAACAGCCGCTCTGATCAATCTTCAGGTTAAGCCGCGCTGTCTAGGTTGGTCTGTGAATGAGTGACCACCCATTACATACCGAGTTTTCTCCGTGCCGCGGAAAGCAAGTTAACCCGGCTGTCGTTTTATTTTGATCTTTGACAGTCTTTACAGGTAGTCAGTGGCCCAAAAGTCTGACAATCATCTTATCAAAGAGTTTGAGTTTTTTTGTGAGTTTGTTTGAGGTCAGATAGGGAGTCGCTCCATGTAAAATACAGGTATTCAGCTGCATTCGGTTAGACTGGAAGCCGACCACAACATAGTTGGGCAAAGGCTAGGCAGATTATGATGGTCATCATCATTCAGCCAAAAGATGTCTACTGCCTGTAGATACATTACACAAAAATACCAATTCACTCTCATTATTGTACAGCTAAAAGCCACGTTCCATTCCCCAGCAACCCACTAAATTCCGATACACCATCCAAAAATCACGCACGATTTAATTGTACTTTTATACGCACGTAATGGCGGTCGGAAGTGACGTCATTAGCGCTAGACCGCCGCCATTCGTCAGTGAACAAGATGGCCGCTGAATTTACGCGCCAATTCGCGCCGACGTACGATCGTACCGTGCTTAATGTGATGTTAGCCGGATTGTTAATTTGTGCAAATCTATGGCTGTCTTTATGATTATATCTTTATTGGTTTTGCTGTGGTAAATGGTGGTCAGAGTTGATAGAAAAGATAATGACAATGAGTATCAGAGACGTGTAGAAGGAAATGACTAGACAAAATCTTTATTTTTGTCTTATGGACATACCTATACTACATTGTTATGTCTTACTAAAGAAAAAAATAATCTTTAGAAATAATTTAACAGTAAAGTTGGATAGAAGGCTACATTTAAAGATCTGCAGACTATCCTGAGAAGACCCACAGTCCCGACTTTAAGACACAGTCATGGGACAAGGGTGGGCAAAAGAAGAAGACTTTCCACCATCATCTTAGCTTTTCTCGACCATATTTAGGTTGTCTTCCATTCTAACCAGATGTAGCTGAATACCAGCAATTTATGTAGAACGACTACCTTTCTGACCTCCGCAACCTAGTTACCAGGCAATACTATATTACCCCTTAGCTCGGAAGTCTAACAACAAGTCGATTGCCACCCTTCAGGGCTTCTAATTACCCTTAATGACTGTCATAGATCTACAAATAGCAGCCGGGACCGAACGGCTTGACGTGCTTTGCGAGGAACGGAGAGGTACCGTTAAGAAGAGGTAGCAGTAAACATATTTTTTCTTTCAAAACCAATAATCAATGTTTTTCTTTCTAGCTCTGGTCATCCTCAAAATGGAGTCTAAAAGACGAATACAAGCTACTATCAGAGCTTGGAGGGGCCGCTGGGGGGGCTACGGGTTACTACGGAGAGCTGTTCGACACGCCTTATGAGCATGCGGCGCATCCACATTATACACCACATTCAGGTAAGTGGAACCGGTTTGTGGTGATTGGGGTCTAAGTTTGTGGTCTTAGTGAAGCTCCTATGTGAACATACAACCTGACATTGACCTGCAAATTAATTTGTGGGCTATAATGGTGCTTCCACCTTACAACTTCCTGTCAGGTGGGCTCTTATACTGTTTGCCAATCTAACTTAAAGTAAAAATATTGGCCGAAGTTGTGATATTCTACAAACTAAATACAACTAAAATCATTAGTTAAAAAAACCGGCCAAATGCGTGTAATTTGTTATTATAGCGGTAAAAGAAATACACATTCTGAGCAAATTACAACTGTCTATCTATTACGGATCAAGAGATACAGCCCGCTGACAGACAGACGGACGGACTGACGGACAGCAGAGGTTTAGTAGTAGGGTTCCGTTGGTTACCCTTCGGTTCCGGAACCCTAAAAAATCAACATCAATAAATCTAACTCGTATTACTACTGCCATTGTCTTCTGACCAAAGACACCATAAACATAAATTGTTCGCGATACAAAATATTCTCATGTGATAATAAAAATGTAAAATAATCAATAACACAATGATTGTTGAGATGGGTTACCGCGTAATGGGCTGCGGTTACACGGAGGCGATGGGAACTGGTCGGTTCCATTCATTCATTCGTTCAGTTCATTCATGAAGAATTTGTGTCTAATGCTTTTGTTTGTAGTCTGTTAAGAGATTGCTGTGAATGAAATTGATATCATGATTAGTGAATATCAGTTGAAGGTCAGCTGCGTAGTCTTTGCACTCACAATTGGTGTGTGTGTAACTGTGTATGATGCGCTGTATGAAGGTAGACGAAGGTAGGACGAAGTAAAAGGAGTATGTAATGATCGTAGCAGGAGACGTGCCATGCTTGTCTGGCATGTGCTAGTCTCAATCAGGTCTTATCCACAATTTTTAATATTCTAAAATATTTCGTACAAGAACTGGTAATCGTGGGTAATATAAACGAACGAACTGATACTGGAACGAGGTGATACTATGAATTAAAAAACTTCATATAGGTTATCACTAAACCAAGAAGTTTAATCTTCTTCTTTTGGCGCCTCTCCAATTACTGAAGACTGATTATCAACTCCTTGTCCTTTGCGCGGAAGAACAGCTCAGCAGCACCCACGACTCCTGTCCACGCGCGAATGTTCCTCAACCAAGTATTTTTTCTTCGTCCATCGACGCATTCTCCCGTTACTTTGTGATCATTATTAGTTGCGGAACGTCATTCCTGTCGCGCCAAAAAACATATCCAAGATAATCAATCTTTCTCGGCTTCAAAAAGTTCAACGCCATTGCAATTTCAAAGTAACCCTTCAATACAGTCACCGCTAGCTTTCATTGACCTCTCTAAAAATAAATCTTCAGAGAAATACTTTCTTTCTCCTACAAAATAGTCGCAACCACATCCTTGTGTGTGAATGGATCGCGTAGATCCCTCTCAGTAACATTAGCTGCGTCGGTGCGTATCATGGCGTGTGTAATACGATGCGCACGAGTTTTATTGTAGACGCGCGGCCGATTTCCTTGGTTAAAAGGTCTGTGGTTTGTATTGTTACTTACTTAGGTCTAGATGCTGTGTTGGTTGAATTATGGCTGGTGTCATGTTGCTTGCTTGTTTTCAATTTTGTTGTGACTTCTTCTCTCTTTATAGTGTGGTTAGTGCCTAACCTGGTGTCAGAGTTTTTATGCCGAACATTGGCCTCTGACTTGGCTTTACATGCCATCGAGGAATATCTCTCAGGCATGCTGGTTTCCTCACGACGTTTTCCTTCAGCGAAGCGAAGTGATTATACATTACGCACATGAATCCGAAAAATCAGAGGTGCGTGTCTTGGGTTCGAACTTGAGACCTATGACTTGGCAGTCCAACGGTCACACCACTAGGCTATCACTGCTGTATGTTGTGATTTGTAAACATACGAGTATGGCTTTCCAACATACAACCTACATGGTGTAAGGGACATTAACGCGCATCTTGTTACCGTAACTTTCGTACACGATTCTAGTGTCACACCTGTTTTTGATACAAAAGGGCATTGCCTAAACAGTGTATGGAACAGCTTTTTTAATCTGTTAATAGTCTTTAGATCGTGTTATGTTTATTGAGAAATATATGTGTGTCTGCGGTTAAATAAACAAAACATGGAGTCTTCTTTTTGACAAAACCACACCTCGCCTTCGAAAAAACCTCATTAAAATCTATTCAATATCTTTATAAGATCATAAAAAGGCTGGTGGTACTATTTTATAACTCGTTTTTGTTTTTTGTAAAAAGACTCCAAAATTTACATTACATTGAAAGTTGTCACCAATGCTACAGTTACAGTGCAAATTTTTCTTTATTGTATTTTTCCTTAATACTACCGAATGCTACAGAACAGAACAGCACCAGATTGTCTAGAATCCAAAACATATGATGACTTAAGGAATCTAAATTGTCCCTGAGCCGGGGGAAGTAGCCCAACAACAGTTCAATGTAATAGAAATGTAGCTTTAATACGTAACACATGGAATAGTGACAGAGTATGAGAGCACACAGTGGCTCTACAACATTATTTTTAGTAAATGCGAAACCTCAATATAGTTTGTTCAGAATAAGTAACTGAATCGATTCCAATAATTTTTAAACCATGTTATATTCTGTCCCAAATGTTTTTTAAAAAATTACGAGTTGGACACCGAGCGATATTAAATACCTATCGCAATCATTTAGGTACCTACTGCGAAATTATTATTATCAATGAGCTCAAGACGACGCTGGAGGCGTGCACGCGGGCTCGCTGCGTTGTAACCACGTTTTTTCGCGGACAACCAGGTAACAGAACAAGCTTATAACTTTGTGATTTTTCATGATACGGTTATGAAATTTTGTACACAGATTCTTTACATAAAAATACTAGACACGTGTTTCAGGTTTCGCATATACTAAAACTAAGGTTGTATATAGGTGACATAATTCAACCGATTAGTACACCCAGAATCCCGTAGAGGCGCTGTCGAACTAGACGTTCTGAAACTCCCGTACGATGAATCGAGGCCTAACACTCCTAATTATCAAGACACAAAAGTTGTTCATGCAAAAAAGAAGTAGGTATTTGAAAGTAAAATTCTGCGAATCTAAATCATAGGGCACCGTCAAGTGTCAAACAAACTAAGCCTCAAGAACAGTAAAACACAAATGAACAAAAACGTCAAGTATGAAGTTAACACTCAAACCATTCAATCAGTAACAGTTAGAAACAATCAAGTTGACAAAAGTAACGGAGACAAACTTGCCATTTCGTTCAACTCTATAATCTTCCATAGAAGAGCCATCATTACCCATTGTCACGCCCTGAAAATTGTCTGCTGCGGTGGCAATCCTCATGCCACCATAACTGTTGGCTTGACATGGATTTTTGTGGGTAATGTCTGGGTTAATGGGGTTTTGGGCTATGGTGACATTGTTGGTTGGGGAAAGAATGTCTTAAACTTCAAATTTCTTTGGAGTTCTGAGCGAAAGTGTGAACTATCTTTCGTAATATTGAAATCTTAGTAGTCTAAAAATAGTGAGGAGGAGGTTTAGACCGACGTGAGACAGGTTAGTTTTACCCTACTGATAGTAATACTGCTCAGTACGAGAGGAACCGCAGTTTCGGACATTTGGTTCATGCACTCGGCCGAGCGGCCGGTGGTGCGAAGCTATCATCCGCGAGATGATATGCCTGAACTCCTAAGGCCGAAGTCAGCCTAGCCGAATCATTGTGAAGCTCCGAGAGTCGGGAGGCTCTAAACAATGTGACTTTACTAGTCGCGCTTCACGACGTGAGGTGCGACGTCGAAGCCCATTTGGATCGCGGAGATCGATGCTGTCCGTTTAACGCGTGCATCACGGCTTCGAAGGTCCGAATTTACCTCAGTTCGATGTCGGGGCTCGGAATAGTCTGTAGACGACTTCCGTTCCTGGCGGGGTGTTGTGCTTGGTAAAGCAGCGTTGTGCTGCGATCTGTTGAGACTCAGCCCTACGCCAGGTCCGAGGACGATGATACGAGTGTGACCACCACACAAGCGCGTTATGTCACAGTAACGTAACGTCGCTTTTTGTGATTAAGATGTTGTAAAATACCTCTCCGTCAACTAATGGACAACAATAAAGGGTGTAAGACCCTTAATGAATCCGAAAAAGAAAAGACACTTGTTCTCCCCGTCTTTGCGATATTTTTTTTGTTCTAGCTAGACCATACCTGGGAACCTTCTAGTTACGGAGATATTGGGGGTCAAATAAGATATTGGGGTACATGTTTTTAATGTAAGATTTTTACTTTAAACACATCCACAACCCCCATACTATTCAACCCAACCACAATGATTTGAGTGCGCTCCATCGAGTACTACCGTAAAACGTGACTTTAAACCCCAAAAAAAAAATTGTTTCCCAGCAATAATTTTTGCGTAAAGTTACTTAGTTTGATGTATAGAATGCTTGGTTGACGGCTTTGTGAAGGGTCTGTTTACACCTTGTATATTCTGTAAAATAAAGTTACTTTCACAGTAATAGATGACAGGACAAAATAAAAGAATCGAACACACGCAACAAATATATCATCCATGCAGCAAAAATCATCAATGAACATAAATCTCTCAAAAATCTTTTAAAACCTTAATAAATTTGACCACACATAAATTGTAACCGCTCACAAAACGCTTCGAAGCCAACGTAAATCACAGATAGTCAACCTTTTTCAGGATTCAGTTGAAAACTATTCGTTTTCGGCCCAAACAGTATTTCAGGCTTGATTTAAAATACGGGTCGTTTCGCCCGAGGTTCGAAGGTTGCTCTTTTGTGAGGCAGATTTGTTTCATCTTTTATAAATCCTGGAATTATGAATGGAATAGATGTTGTGTAAGATGATGACGATTTTTAACCTCGCAGGAATAGACAATGCAGACAAGAAATATAAAACGTGCTTTAAAGCTCGTTTCAATAGCTTCACAATTTTACATACATCATCTGCCTAGCCTTTTCCCAACGATGTTGGGGTCGGCTTCCAGTCTAACTGGATGCAGCTCAATACCAGTATTTTACATGGAGCGACTACCTATCTGACCTCCTCAACCCAGTTAGTATTGGGTAATACAAAACCCCTTGGTAAGACTTTGTCAGACTTTTTGACTTTTTTTCACTGACTATCTAACGACTGTCAAAGATCTACAAATGACAGCTGGGACCAACGGCTTAACGTGTTTTCCGAGGCTCGGAGGAAACTCGGTATGTAATGGGTGGACCCATCCACAGACCAACCTAGGCAACCACGGCTTAACCTAAAGATTGGAGCGGCGTCCACTCACAATTTTACATACAAATACATTAAACTCACGCAGTTTTCCTGTGGTTTCGGCATAACGCCACCTGCTACGATTCTTACATACTCCTTTTGTCTCGTCCATGTTCATACGTCTGGACACAATTTCGTCATCATAAAATGCCATTGCTGCCTGCTCTTTTTAGGAGAACGTGGCATTTGATCCATCACGCAGGCCCTGTATGAGTTGGTAGACGTCTCACAAAAGGATCTCTGTGCTCCAGCAGTGGAAACGTTCTAGGCTGATTATGCTAAAGTGCTGATAGGGTCGATCCTAAGAGATCAAAAAAATCACTCTTACAATGAGTGAAGTCTCAAATTTTTTCACTACCTATGCGAATTGACATCGTTTTCAGGGTTCCGTAACCAAAGGTTAACCAACGGGACCCTAATGCTAAGCCTCCGCTGTCCGTCCGTCCGTCTGTCTGTTAGCGGGCTGTATTTTATAATCCGTAACTAAAAAATAAAGGGGGCTCACCTGCATCCACTTAGACTGAAAACCGACAGCAGTGGATGATGATGATGATGAATTAATATAGTTTTTTTTTACACCAGGAAATGATCTTTCGGACATAATCTTTATCAACCACGATAAATTACGGTGTCCAGCGTTGTTTATATAATTATTCTTGATTACTGTCAAGCTCTACTTAACTAATTAATATGCGTTACTTGTAACTATGATTAAATTATTACTCATAAAGTGTGGTCTTGTAACTGTTTTGCATTTCATTGATAGAGTTGTTAAGTCTGATGCAAATGAGAACAATTTTAAGAATAGAAGTGGTATATTACGTACGTCTATGAATTTTGTTGTCTCAATGGCCCAATTCAGATACAAAGCGAGGGTCAAGGTACCTGATTCTTAGTGAAGCTTTAAGCTGATGTATTCTTGTTAGATTTTCCTAATTCTGGAGTCGCCAATTACCCTAAGCTATAGGCAATAGACTCGCCCCCTGTGCCATATCGGTGTTCTAAATGTACACGTCTGCCTGACCCTTCGAGAAACTACGGGCGTGACGTTATGTTATGTTAATGCTATCTAGGTTTTCAAAACTCGTCAGATCCCGCCATCTTTCCTCTCATCTCGATAGAAAAATAGCATTATACGTATCTCATGTAAATAAAACGTTACTTATGTTGTGTGCTATTTTTAAGACCGCTGTGCAATAAAATCTCAGTCTCTGAGTGACTTTTTCCACTATAGGACGTGTTTATAAATTAATAATATGTAGTTTCCTCTTTGGCAGCGCACAATCGTCTGCCTACGTTAGGGCAAACATCTCTTCAACCGCTCTGTAAGCTACTTTATAATACAGTGTACATTTATTTACTTCTCCGATTTGGTTTACAAACCCGCGATCAAAATCTCGAGCACTTTAGTCCACTTGTACATGTTACCGCGCCGTCTACAAGCACCGCCCTTACGGAATCAGCTTGAGCCGATCACTTGTCATCACATTTTGTCGCATTTATTTCGGCATGGTGTCGAGTCCTGTTATCCGAAATGAAGACACAGAGCTGGTTATGACCGGCTCATGCCGATTCATTTTCGTTAAGTGTGGTCATATCTTTATGTATGAACATCGCAAGAAACTTACATGCTGTATTTAATAACGTCATTAATAATTCTTTTAAAAATCAGTACGCCATCTTTGTTTACCAAATCGGACAAGTAAAGAATCATACACTATACCTTATTGCAATAGAAGAAGATGGAGCAATATCCTAAGCTGTTAATCTTGTTGCAGCAACGAATGACTCCACGGGTTCGAACGGAGGAGCGGGCGGGGAGCCTCCGTCGGCGGCTGCGAGTCCTGACGCAGCAGCGTTGGTGGTGTTACAGCCACCTGCACCACCGTACCCTCCGTATGCACATTATGATGGTAAGTCAGACTTTATTAAGGTCAACACAAGGCTGAAATGGTCTTCGTCCTGCACTCTGATAGTTACAGGCTGATGTTATTTCCATACGGTAAACGCACATTTATAAGTACTGCACAAGATCGGCATGGCCTCAACGCACCCCCCCCCCCCCCCCACCCCCTGTCTCAAGTCAGCTCTCTATGCTGCGCCAGTAGTTGTACACCAGCCCCTATATAATCTCACTCAGGTCCAACTTGTCCCTTTGCTGCCCTTGCCAGTGACGCCCTAAGCCAAGGCTCCCCACAGGTACCCCACAGGTGGTGCCTTTAGCGCGCAGTTTAGTTTCTTAAGTTTTATGCCCCTGGCTGGAGGCCTTACTCTCAAGGCACCCACAGGATAGTCCAATAAAGCAGAAGCCAGCCTCATAAGTTGACCTGCCAGATGCCACATTATTCATAAATAAACATCGCCTCAACTTGAGCCTTTCATAATTTTTGCTTTGACACTCCATATTCCAGACGTGCAGTGATACCGATCCAATGCAGTACTTATAATTGAGATTTGAGCTGTATGCTAAAAGGTTGAAACATACTGGATGTGGAAGGCCGTGGTGGTACGAAGGTGCAGATTGAGACAGACATATGTATATAAAGCAATCGGATTGATATTGGCCGAATATTTTTTTTCCACTAGGACCGACAAACGTTGGCTGCTTATTGCTGTTCCATACTCACATACATGTTTCTCATAAATTAAGTTGAGAAAAGGCGAGGCAAAGACGACCAATAGAGGTTCATGAAAAAATATACATATACTATAACTTTACCAAAACTAGTATCTATTTATTTATTTATTTATTTTAATGCACAATGTACTCAACCAATTTTACACGATAAGCTAAAACTAACTATCTAAACTAGTGAGTACATGACCCTGTTAGGGCGCAGCTAGATAACTTAAAATTAATATTGCAGAGTATCTATTATTATTTACCTAATATGACTTACATAGATCATTAGGAACTTTCACATTTAAACATTATATTATATTCACAATGTATTTTATGAATCTCTTAGAAATGCTTAAGTTTACGAATACGTCATATAAATCTAGATTATAACCTTCCATGCTTCGGACATAAAATGAGCACAAAGACTAAATTAGGCACTTACTTTAATAGAAGCTATATTCATAAAACTCGTACATAAAACATCCAAGTAAAGGGATCTATAAAACATAGATCTAGAGTGTAAGGGCCGTATAACTTTAGTCGAGAATAAAGTAGTGTATATATTAGAAGGTCCATAGAGTATAGATCTACGAAATATTATGAGAACGGTCTCTATGCTTAAAAGACCGAAAGCAGTCCTTATTGCAGCGATTATTAAATGAACCTGTAGAATAAAAACGAAAATGACGATAATTTTAACAAAAATATGTTAGTATCCTCTTACCGCTTAGACCAAAGCACAAAAAGGGACAAATAAAATTGCGTCTCCCCCTCAATAAATATCCACGCACAGAAATAAAACAATGAAAGCCGAAACAAAAGTGGCCGAACAGATAAACAGCAAGAATCACTGTTGAGAAAACAAAAGCATAAAAAAAGTCAGGAAAGCTTTCGACAAAGTCGAGTGAGCCACTCCGAGCCACTCCGTCGGAAATCTAATTTTCTCCTTGGACCCCGCAATGCTCTCTGTGTTATAACATCATAAAATTTCATACAGCGCCCACAGTTTTAGCACTTATGCATATTAAAGAGAGATTCTAAAATGGAGTGCCACAGGGAGCGGTGTGGGGGCCGCTCTTTACGCTTCTGGTCTTTAATCTGCCGCAATCTGCTTATCTTGGTAGAGGGTGGCGAGGGGGGCACGTAGACATCTTTAATAGCTCATTCGGGGCTCTATGCAAATAATTTTAGAGGGGGGAACGGTGGGGGATCATACGGGCTTTGTCTGGGCTAACGAACCGGCACAAGAGTCTGCGGAACAGAAGTGCTGCTTGCTCAAACGGGTTTAGGCTCACGTTTATAAATATTAAACCGAGGGTGGGAGGGGGTTGCAAGTGGTTACGCGTAAGTGTTCAGGGGGCGTGTTAGTGTTAAATTTGTTTGAGGCGTGCCGCTTTGGGCACAGCCTATTAATGTTGAGTGGTGATTCTGAGTGATCAAATTGGATGATGTTAATAAATAACGCAGCGGTTGCGTATAATGAGATCGCTGATTTTGTGAATAAATAATACGAAATGTAACACTCTGTATATACCAGTCTCTGAAGCGAATATTGCGAGCTAGCATTGTCGCCTTACCCTGGTTTAATGGTTTCAAGTTCGATGCCCGCGTCGTACTAGATTTCATATTTGCTAGTACAAAATTACTCATGATATAAGATTGGTCGGTTAGAATAACTACTCTTACCATAATTTGGGAAACTATAACTACCAGAAACTTTTAAGACTCCCCCTTCAAAAACGATTATTTCATTAAACGAATTTGAGAGAACAATAGAGACAGCCCCATAAATCATTACGTGACGTACCTCCTTGAGACGATGAAGGAAGGAGGAAGCCAGTACTCGGAGGACAGGCTGACAAAAAACAGTTATCTTTTTATGTTGCTTTTTTTTCTTTCTGTTTGTATAGCAGGCAGGACGTGTATTTATTTAGAATGGAAATTACGTAGGTGCTAATTATAACGTTTAGGTAGTTTTTAAACGTTCATCTTTGACCGTCTCGATTTCTTTGTAATAGAAAACATGCCAGGAATCATCCTGCAAGTAAGTGATGATTATCAGGATCTATTACCGTCGTACCTACGTGTTATCTCATTACACAGGCTTCTGAGTTTCATAATTCCTAGCTTCTAGTAGCCTACCTAATTAAAAAAAATCTACGAAAGTACATAAAATGTTACAATTTTACTTACTTTGATGTATTTATGTTTGAAGAAGCAAAAGGAGTATGTGAGGATCGTAGCACGTGACTTTCTATAGGTTCTGCCTGCCCCATTGGAAAAAGGTGTGAGTTTATCTTACTTTTTTTTTACTCTACCGTGTTTATTTGTAACATTACAGGTACGACAACGTTAGCCAGTGAATACGCGTACGCGGCGCCCTACTCACAATACTCGCCGTACGGAGGACCCTACTCGCATTCTGCCGCCACCGGCCTACTGTCCAAGTGGTATGTATCTTATCTTACTATACTATTATGCTATATTGTTAATCTTTCACGCAAAAACTATTAAAATAATTTGGATAATATTTGGCGGACAGATAGTTTATAACCTGAATTGATACATACATATATACACCTTTTTATCCTTTGGTACTAGCAAGTTTTTTATATAGCTTTTACCCGCGGCTCCACTCGCGTTATGGACGGAAGTTAACCCAAGGGAACATTTAAATATAGCTTAGAAAAAAAAATGATTCCCGTTAAATATCAAATTTATAACGCATCAAAAACTTAAATTTTTTCTACCAATTTCTGAGTATTTTTTTTTTCAAAAATTCTACTCCTAAAAAGCAAACCAAGGTAACAATCCTAATTAATTAAATAGCACAGGTGCTAAAACATTTCCCTGAGGTATACCCTCTAAAAAGTGACCGTTTCAACCTGTTTAAGTGATAAACGAGTGAGATTTATTCCCAACACATCGCCATTTGTTATTCAGACCCTGCTAAATGACCAACGGTTTAAAGGCTTTAAAATTTGGCGAACGTTTAACGTGCGTGGTGATGTCGAAGGCTTTTGGTAATCCCATGTGGATTTATTGTATGTTGTTTTTAATTTATGGTGGAATAAAATCTCGTATAAGACAATCCTATGAAACATTTCAGTTTCTAGTAATCTATTTCGAAATATTGAATCATCACAGACTGCGTACATATCAGATTAACTCTTTAACCGGGCTATCTTCTTTTACAAATACCAAGTTGTGGTACCTAAATATGAAAAACAATGTCTTCATGATTGTACTTTGTATTAGTAGCAACTAGTAATTTATTTGGTATATTGCTGCCATTTTCTGCATGTTGATTTAATTTGAGTTAAAAGACAACAAAAACCGTTGTCCATTGAATTTGTAGAGTCCTAGTTTCTATTCCAACCTAAATATTTCCTCATTTTGCGACCCTATAATCTAACAATCCTAAGAAATATCCAAGCTCATCCCAAAATCCAACAACAGTCTACAAATAAAAAGCCATTGCTCTTCAAATCCCTTGGAAAATTCACTGACAATTGGAATATAAAGAATCACTCGTTCAATATACTGTTTTGATTCCACCATCAAATTACATACAAATTCCCAATCCCATAGGTGCTACATCAAAGCTACTGTACTATACAAACTTAATTCTGCATCAATAAACCGAAATATCATACCAAAATGATCTTTCAATCCTAGATCGTAAAGCTCTTTATTAGTTTCACAACAGCAATGATTTTGTATTTTGATATACATATGGGGTCGGATTTGTAGCAAATTCTTCGAGGATTCACAGTGTTGTCGAGTAGAAGAACCTCTTTGTTTGTGGTGCTAATAATGCGAAAAGGGATTCAAATATAATTTACAAAGATATTATTAAGAAGTTAGCTTGTATCATCGGCAACGATCATCGTTGGTTCATTAATTTCTCGGTTATTCAATTTTATATCAGTTTACAAGTTTCGCCTATCCGAGAAATAAAGCTGCTATTTAAAATAATTTTGTAAACTTGTTTTAGATCAATTTTAATAGATAATGTAACTTTGAATCTATCAAGCTAAACTTAAATTAAAAGAAACAAATATCAAAAGTATGTCGATAAAATTGTGTTGTTTTATCTAAACCTCGTAAAACCAAATATATTTTATAATAATTATAACAGAACTTGTGTAGTAACCGGTGAATCAAGCCCAAATTAAAACCAAAAATCACTTTACTCCACAAAAGCTGTAACAGTTAAACATCAACATAAAAAAAAGCAACCCTGTCATCAATTTAACGTAAAGAAAAAACATCATTACAAGTAAATTAATCGACAAAATATAAATCAAGGATACACAATAGAGCCATACTCGCACATTTGTCGTCCTGTCCCTATATTTGTCCCAACGGACCCCGACAAAGGGCACAGAAGTCCCTCAGGGCTTGGATAACTTACAGCGTATTAAGTTTAAGTGATTCTAGTACGAACACTTTTAAAGTTTCGGGGGGAAATGCTTTCAATATGGCGAATGTAATGATTAAGGAGTTGAAACTTGATTGAGATTCTTGGGTGTATTGATTTCCCGTGGAATTGAGGACTAAAGCTAGTTTTTGAAGGATTTTAATCAAAAGAAAAGTATCTTGATCACGTTGTACAGAATTTTGTTGATTTTAAAAACCGTTTTTGGAATAAGTAAGATCATCTTCTCTATTATGTGTACGAGTATAATCGTCGTGTTTTTCCTGTTGAACTTACCTAAACGCGAAAGTTAGGTTTCTAGGGGATACAAGAGTGTAGCTTTGAATTCTCTCTGTAAACGAGTATTATTCATTTGAAAAATTTGGTATTTCATCATCACCATCAAACACAGCCCGGCTTCATCCACTGCTGAGTACCTATAGGCCACTCTTTTTTTTGCACTAATCTTCCCACTCTTGTGCCTTGTAGAGGTTTTACCCTCGATTGAACCAATGTCGTAAATAAATAATTAATTGGTATGCTGTCTAAATTAGTATCTATATTTATGATATTTTTCTTTATTCCAGATATCAACGTACGCCGTGCGAGTAGTAGTCGGCGGATAACAACGAACAAACATAAGTGATAAAACGGACACTAAAAACATAAATGTATATCGATCGATCATGTGAGAACTTAGTTTTATTTCTATAGGCAATCTCCTTTTGTAGATAAATTAATATATTTGTACAATCCTTTATAATATTTTATTATTATTTCCTTAATTTTTAACCTGGTCAGTACCGCTTTGACTTTTGCTTTCTCGAACATTTAAACAAATTATATTTCATTTATACTCATTATCTTTAATTAAATGAACGTTCAGAAAGCCAAAGTTACTTCACTACGTTAAGATGTAAATAATGTATTTTAATGAAAACTAAATGTAATTCATTTAATGTCATTATTAGGATTAAGGTTTATTCTCTTTTTTTACCTCAGCATAGTTACAAAGTAGTGAGTAATTTTGTGTAACATTTAATTTTTAAACTTTCATTTATTTTTATTTAAGCTGTCCTGTGTGCACAATGGAATGAAGATTTTACATTTATTATACATTTAAAATCGTTATCATTTATATAAGTTATCTAATTTATTTCTTTTGTATTGTTATTAAATGTAATGCTTCCGATGGAGCTATATAACAAACTTTGCAAGTCAACTGCTTAGTATATTATTTAGATTATTTTTTGAAATTACTATGAGATTATTCGTGTTTTTTTTTTGTACTTTTTATAAAAATGGTTAGTTTTTAATTATACGTGTATAGCATGTTCAAATTAGCACGCTGTATGCCATAATTATATAAAAATAATAAGTTCAAATAATTGTTTTATTGTGAAAAATATTAGTTACGAAATCTTATCGTTTCCGTCCATTTATTATTATTATTATTGATTATTATTTTCTCAAAGTTATTATTGAGATTTTTTAAATGTAAATATTTTCTCAAATCCGATGAGCATGCTTTTAATATTGATTTAAAACATACGTCATACAGTTTAGAGAAACGCCAAAGACTTAAAAAAATATTGTAACGTCTTTAGTATACAGTGCAGTCTAATAATAGTTTATATTTTATATGAAGAAAGCAATAACGTTTCACCAAAGATACAAATAGCGGGCCTTTTTCTGATATCCAAAAAAAAATATATAAAAAGTCTTAGATTTTTTTTACATTAAATGAACATTTTAACGATTTTATATAACTTTCGTTTTTTAATAACATTTTTTGAAACTTTATATTATTTACAATTTTTATTTTTTGTTCACTAATTGAATTTGTAATCCTTGTATTTATTAGATAAAGGTCTGAGCTGTATAAAGTATTCTACTCATTTTTATATAATAATAATATTTTGCATTATAATTCCTTCCTATTTATTAAATAATTTGGTGTTGCTTTTAATTTCTGGAAGCATATCGTTAAGTGATCGTCATAATAATAGATAAATGATTGAAAAAAACATGGAAATTTCTGTTTAATTTTTTAATAAGTATAATTGTAAGGCAAACGCACCAGTACGAAATAAAGCATATGAGTTTATAAAAATTGATGACTTTTATTTTATAATTATTGCAGCTGTTTTTTTATCGGTCCAAAAACGTATTAAAGTTATCCTTCCTAACTAATATTAAAAATTCGAAAGTAAGTTTGTTTTTTACCTTTTCACGCCTAAACCACTGCATTTGCTATGCGTTATCAGGTGTACAGAAAAGGAGATAGGGTACCAATCATCTCCAAAAAAAGTACTGTCCCCGAGGAACATAACAAAGATCTTAAAGACGAGAAAAACAAGTGTCTTTCAGCTTCGTTAAGGGTCTATTTACACCCTTTATTATTACAATCAGAGTAGGTACAAACCGAATTGATAAAAAAAGTCTAAATCAACGCGAGCGAAGCCGCGGGAAATTATATATATAATGCTGCAATTTGCAACACAACGGGTATCCACTTAACGCTTATTGTATCAGCCTGACCAACCATTGGGTTACATTGCAATTAATAATTTTTGTATAGGTTAATAATACCAACGCGCTCATACAGCGACATTTTAATTAGAAGAGTGGAATTAGACAAAAAGGTGGAACCAAATTTATAGTGGTCGGATTTTCACGGGACTTTTTTTCCTTATTTTGATTCGACGAAAAAATACCACGAAAACTTTAGCACCTGATTGATTCCTCGAAATTGGCCGACGGCCGAAGCTAGCAGATACGCACACAGTATTTTCTAACACTATTCGAACCCACACTCGGAAAACTATAAAGAATTTGGGAACAAGGGGAATTTTCGCAAATCCCTGGGCATTATTATTATAATCCTATATTGTCCCACTGAAGGGCTCCCTTCCCTCTTTCCACATTTCGGGATCTAGTGCGATTTGGGCATGAGGAATCTTTTTTTTATTATGATGTCACTATTTGGACTACCCTGTATAAAAAAAAGTTGGCAGTTAATAACACCACGAAGCTTCTTTGGTTAGAAGAAAAAGTTTAAAATTCTGACGTTCAGCAGTTTTTGGTCAAAACGTCATACAGAAAAGAATTTTGGCAAAACGAAAATTCGAACGGTGAAGTTAATCAATATAGAATTATTTATATCTTCTGTTAACAGTGAAATCAATATGTAACATAACCTGGAACATCAAAGTCTGAATTCGAAATAATCCAACTTTTAGGACTATTTTTGGTGAGCTCGGAATATCCTAGTAGTTATTTTGTAGACAACGTAATCAGAAGATGCTATAATGCCTGCTAAGAAGAAAAAGAAGGTAATAGAACGTAAACCAGTTCTTCCAGCAGGTTCATCGCCGACAGCAGATAAAAGCAACGAAATCGGTCATTCTGCTGTCAACAATGCCATGTGTCCTGACAAGAAGCGAGCAGTCAGCAAACCGGAACCGATTAAGAAATGCGGCAAAGCAAAAGGCAAGAAAAATAAAGAAGATATATAATAGACTTGACTACAGATCCCTCTGAAAATAGATGACAACGATGCCAAAGCAAATACAATTTAAACAAACACACCGCTTATAATAAACTTGGAACTTAAAAATCAGTATGCTGTAAATGAGAATTCATTATTTTATACAAAATCAAAGAGCTAACAAAAGTTTGTGTGTAATTATTAATGAAATTTGCTAAACAAATAATTGATATAGGAAGCAAATTAAAAATATCGTAAACGATAAGTTTTTTAACATGAACTTTAAAATAATTAAACAATTATAGATACGGAAGAACAGGAATTTCAAAAACACCAAAATGTCTTGTCCTATTTCGTCTTTCACAAGGCATTTGGTCTTATACATCACTCTTTCCATTATAGATTCAATGGCCACGAGGCCAAATGAGGATGAAATTGATGGAGAGCAAGTTAGCCAAAAATCTAGGCTTTTCTATCAGCTAGTCGTACTAATAACGCTATCATTTCTGAAAATAGGACTGTTTCTTAAACAAATATTATTAAAGTAATTTGGTAAAAGCTTAAGATCTTAATTAATAAAAGCTTGATTTTCTGAATTTATTATATTTTATTTGTAGTCGCTTGGTTGAAAATACACCAGTGATTTTAGACATTTACACGTGAGTATTAAAGTTTGTTTTGGTTTTTAGAGGTATGGGGAACAGGGTGAAAATCTCCTCATCCTCCTTAGAATAGGGAGAATCCTCCAGGTGTAAACGGACCTTTCACGAAGCCGTCAACCAAGCATTCTGTAGGTACACCAAACAAGTCACTCGAGAGGAGGAGTGTGTCCCAGCAGTGAGAGCATTAAAAGCTGATCAGTATAAGTAGGCGCCCTAACCACTGTTCATTACAACACATTGCGCCATCTAGTGAGCATGTACAGATGTAAGCCTTTAAAAGAAAATAATTAAAACTTATTTTAAAGCTATAAACATATATACGTAACTTATTTTACTTGTAGTATGAGGTTGTTACATTTTTATCCGTTGTTAATTGAGTGAAAGGGACAAAGGGCACCCTTATGGCTATCTCACTCGCCTCGGTTATGATAACTTAACAAAAGTAAACCTACGGCGTGGCCATTAAAGGTTCATTTTTGTGTTACGAATTTCGGAGAACTCAGTCCTGTTTATTATACTAAGTTCTGATCAGCGACGATGGGCACCAATGACGTCATACTAGATAGTCACTGGTCATAGTCAACACGGAACTAACCACATGACAGTTAATCGATGAACACTCAGCCATGATCATCACTATGAACTGTCAACAGAGATACGCACTGCAGAGTTACGCAATAGCCGATCGTCAAGAGTGTCGGTAAACGGACACTTTGGGCATTCCAGCAGGTGCAACAAAGTCTGATCAGAAGTTGAATCTAAAGTCGCAGTTGGACTTAGAGGAAACGATAATGGCCTACTTTGCCAGATTATGTTTGGAAAGCACTGCCAGGGCTGCGGGACTGTTCGAAAGAGATACCGTAGCCCTGGAACACAAAGGGCAAAGAAGGAACTTGGATGGGTTTTAGTCAGTACAAGTCTGACACTCCCTTCCGCTCCGCCCAGAGTGGGGGGGGGTCATTTGATGATATCACATCCGGAAAAAAAAGGGCAGTAGAATGATGAGTTTGAGTTTGACTGGATACAACTGAGTACCAGTATTTTATATGGAGCGTCTGCCCATCTGCCCTCCACAAACCAGTTACTGGGTAACAGAAATTCCTTGACTAATTCCTAAGTAAAGTCCTTATTAAAAAAGCTTATTACAAAATCAAGGACTACGTTGACGATAAAGAAGTTTGGCTTTAGTTCCTTCTGCACATGCGGCTTCCCAGCTCATAAACGGCACAAATATGTGGATGTCTCTAACTATATTTATCTAATGCTAAAATTATTAGGTATGGCGTACCACAGGGTAGTGTGCTGGGCCCTTTATTATTTCTGCTCTATATAAATGAGTTCATTATTTCTTTGGTCACCATCTGTAGATTTGTAAAATCAGAAGAGGCAGAACTCTTTCCTGCAGCAAGAGAAAGCACTAGCTGTCACAAAATATGTGACAAACTGATAACTTTACCATTTGACAACGTCATCAGTGAAACAAAATTTCCATCAGCACAAATTTTTTACCAAACTCATTCGTAAAAGATATAAAACAGCGGTTACAATCCACAGCACTTCTCATAGAACAAGGAACAATACGGTTCTTATGGCTGAGAATACGTAAGTCCTTGTGAAACTAAAACAAAAGAGGGGGAAGCAGTAGTGAGATCCCCCTGCCCCGCCCGCGATCCCTGTAAACTGAAATCGCCTCCATTGATCCGTGGACTTGAAGGTCCAAACAAGTCACTGGTGTTGCCAAGTCCCGATAGTCCAGAGGAAAGAGAAGAAAAAGAGAAAAGTTGAAGATGGAATCTGAACGAATTTGTTTCGATACAAAAAACCCTTCAGCTGCGGATCAAAAAAAAGAAGAAATAATTGACTGTTTTTGGACTACTCAACAAACTATTTTAAAACAACTTCAACTCCGGAGGACACGGTGGAGCACACCGTGGAGGTTTGCCCCGCTTGGGCGGAGCACCGCCGTGTCCTCGTAGCGGCGATTGGCGGCGGCGATCTCTCGCGTCCGGCCTTGGTTCAAGCCATGGTCCGGAGCGAGAGGGAATGGGAAGCCGTCACCTCCTTCTGCGAAACAGTCATGCTAGTGAAGGAGGTGGCGGGACGTGAGAGGGAAAGAACCTCACGTCCCAGTCGCCGCGGGAGACGCCCTGGGCGTTGGGGGTCACGTGGTGGCTCCCGGCCACCGTAGGCGCGGGCCTGTGGACGGCGAGTTATGGGCTAGCTCGCCGTCCGGCCGTCTTATGACGACAGGCCGTGTCGACGGCGCGTTCGTGTTCCACGTGCGCCTCAAAGAGATGTCAGCAAATAAGTAGGGGTCCGCAAGGACCGATGCCTGCCAGGGCTGCGGGACTGTTCGAAAGAGATACCGTGGCCCTGGAATACAAAGGGCAAAGAAGGAACATGGATGGGTTTTAGTCAGTACAAGTCTGACACTCCCTTCCGCTCCGCCCAGAGTGGGGGGGGTCATTTGATGATTTCCCATCCGGAAAAAAAAAAAAAAAAAAAAAAAAAAACAACTTCAATATGAGAAAAACTATAACCGTTTGCGTTTTGGCATGGCAACAGAGGGCATTGACCTTCCTTTTTGTCAATAATCAATCAATGAACTCTTTTTCTTCATTTCAAAAGTAGATATTATGGCCGTTTGTCATTAATAGACAGAACTGTCGGACCTCATCATTCTTCTATTAAGAATTATATTCTGGTGTCGACATGATTCGACAAAGGATGGCGGCAAAATCGATTACGTAGAAACACATTCACAAAAAGCTGCTCGACTTAGCTCCATTTGAACCGAGCTGACCCAGAAATAGTTCAGCTATGGTATAATAAACTGAACGGAGTTTGCCGATCGGCACGAATTAAAAGCACAATAACATAGTAATTACCACGGTTCGGCTTTGTTGTTCGACAAATACTTCCTAATCGACTGTTACTGTTAACCTGTGTCATCCCAGTGCTAAAGAGTAAAGGCTTCTGGAATTTTGAGTTGAAATTTGGAGTTCATTAAATCTGTTGTTGGTTTTCAATTTGCTTATTCCGAAGATCCCATGACTTCCGAATGACAATCTATTGTACCCATTAAAAATTATTACATAAAATTGTTCCAGTTGCTATGGAAAGGTATTATGGACAGGGTCCTTTATTACCAAGCTAAAACGCAAAAAATATTAATAAAACGAATAAAATATAAAATATTTATTGGCATTCATCATTTTATAGAAGGTTAAATATAACTAAAAACGATCTAAAATTTGTTTTATTTCATCATTATAATCGTAATCCTACATGAATCTCAATTTGCTTAGGGTTGGCGCAGCATGTCTTCTTCTTCCCTACTTCTCCATTACTCGTCATCTCAGCAGTCACCTCCTTTCTAGCCAAATCATCCTCCACACAGTCTATCCATCGTTTCTTTGGTCATCATCTATAGATTGGTAAAATCACCTAACAGAACTCTTTGCTGCAGCAAGAGAAAGCACTGGCTGTCACAAAATATGTGACAAACCGATGACTTTATCATTTATCAACGTCCATCAGCAAAATATAAAACTCACATTGGCACAATTTTTTTCACTAAAGTCATTCGTAAAATGTAAAGAACATTATAACAGAAAAAACCGGTTACAATCCACAACTCTTCTTACAAAATAAGGTACCTTACGGTACATACATTATGTCTGAAAAAAAAATAAAGGAAGGTCCTTGTAAACAAGACGAATTAAGGAAGGCTAGAGGAAAAAAGGTGGAACCAGGTAGTTCCCCCTGCCCCTCCGACGACCCCTGTGCACCGAAGTCTCCAGTAACCTCTAGACGTGTAAAGCGACCTGGTCCAAAAAAGGAGCTGGAGCTGCCAAACCCCGATAGTCAAGCGGAAATAAAAAAAAGAGAAAGGCTGAAGAGAGAATCTGATGAAATTTGTAAAGCTTTAAAAAACCCTAATGCAAAAAAGAAGATATAATTTACTGTTTTTGGAATACTCAACAAACTATTTCAATTTCAATAAACAACTTCAATATGACTAAAAGTATAATCGTTTGCATTTTAGCATGGCAATAGAAGGCATTGACCTTCCTTTTTGTCAATAATCAATCAATGAACTCTTTTTCTTCATTTCAAAAGTGGATATTATGGCCGTTTGTCATTAATAGACAGATCTGTCGGACCTCATCATTCTTCTATTAGGAGTTATGTTCTGGTGTCGACATGATTCGACAAAGGATGGCGGTAAAATCGGTTATGTAGAAACACATTCGAAAAATGCTGCTCGACTTAGCTCCATTTTAACCAAAGAGATTAAAATTTTGTGTAGGTAGTATAATTTAATGTCTTTGATTTTAACCGAGCTGATCCGAAAATAGTTCAGCCATGGTTTAAATGCTGAACGGAGTTTGACGATAGGAATGAATTAAAAGCACAATATCTGTAGTAATGATCTCGGCTCGTTGTTCGACAAATACTTCCTAATCGACTGTTACTGTTATGGCTACTACACACGTTTACGATTGGACGATATAATTCAAACTGCAACGATAAATCTACATGTGTGTATGAGAAAAACTGTGCAGTTCGTCCGATTTTATAAAACTACAGTTGAACGGAGCAGAACGAAATTTTGTATAGATAAATCAGAATCGGAAGAAACTGTGTCGATAATCGTAACGTGTGTGCCAATCGTTCAGTTTTGTATCTTGCTTTTCAATTATTGGCGATACTGGACAGGAGATGTAAATAAGTATCACTATCCATTCGTAAAAAAATATGCCAATCTTTAGGAAATACCTTTAGTCCCTTCGATATGATGAGAGTTGTAATGGAACTTTACCTCACCCTTCGTAGGAGATCAGCAAAAAGGACAGTTTAGAAGAAGAAGAAACAAAAGATAAAGAAGAAGAAGGAGTTGAGTTGTGGGGTTTGGCAGTGTAGATGGGTAGTTTGTTTTGTTAGTTAGTTTGTTTTTTGGTTTCTCTTTGCTGTGAATATAACCCTGGACCTCACGCACAGCAGTGGTGCTTTTATCCACTAGACCAACGACTCTTGTCACTTGTCTTGTCTATGAAATTATGCTGGCACGGTAAGCTTTAATTATCATCCAAGTGCTGGATGAAGCTCCCTATGATTTACAATTCTTTCGATTCAATACTAATGTGGACCTCAGGTCGTAGGTTTTGTCCAGTTCGTCCCACCATCTCTTATCGGTCTGACGTCTCTTCTAGCTGTGCCAGGCCTCCACATAGTGGCTATTTTGGCCAACAGCTCACTAGGCATACTTCAGACGAGGACAGCTCGGTCCCATTTCAGTTTTACGGCTTCTTGAGCTACGTCAGCAGCCTATTTTTGAGAGCGCAGTGTGGTTTATAAAACTATGCAGACATACTTTTTCGTAGCCAAGTATTTTTTTTAAGAACAATAGACATTTTACCTTGTGTCATGTGCAAAAAGTAAAATACTTGTATGTAAAATTATAATATATATAAAAACTGACGAAAAACTAAACAATGACGTAAATAAATCTTATCAAGTAACCCGTTAAACTCCATCAAAATGTAATTCAGTAACCCTCAAAGAACATTTGGACAGACTGGACAGTACGTATTATGAATCCTGTCAGCCTTGTATTAAAAGGTAGTGGAGCTGGTACTATCTTTGAAATTCTAGAAAAAGATACCCAAACTAACGAAAACACCATAAAGGATTCAGAATGTTCATCAAAGTCATATAAATTACCGTTACCTAGAGATCTAGACCCAGCTGATGGAGGTGAAATAAAAGCATTTACAGTATCTCAAGTGTTGCATGATCCGGGTTGTCCAAATTCATTTGACATCCCCAGTGAAACTACCACTGAAGAGGTTCACCCGGATCGCAACTCACAATGCGACTTCTCAAATAGATACAGATATTGCAAAGAAGTTTTAAAGCCGTGCTTAAAAGATGATCCTCCTGACTGTCTCAGTTGTAAAGAGCTACTGTTCACGAATGAAGTTATAAAAGTAACCACAGAGTTCCCTGAAAACCGGTCCCATACCGTATGCTACAAATGCCCGCCACCTCCGTGCCCACCACCTCCGTGCCCGCCGAAGTGTCCACCACCTCGCTGCCCACCAAAGTGCCCGCTACCACTGTGTTCACGAACGTGCCCGCCTCCACGATGCCCACCAAAATGCCCTCCAAAACGATGCAGTTCGAAAAATCATCTGAAAATTTGTTGTGGTGAAGAGGGACCCACAATTTGTAAGGAATGTTCAAGACAAGATTGTCCCTCGTTTGCGTGCCCTAAACCGTACATCTCACCATGTAGCCCGCCACTGCCATGCCCGTCTGTGTGCAAACCAGCGTGCCCTTCTACAGCGTGCCCGCCACCACCCTGTCCACCAAGGCGCCTACCATCACCGTCCCCTCCACCAAAGTGCTGCTCGCCACCACCCTGCCCACCTAAGTGCCCACCGCCAAAATGCCCATCACTACCGTGTCCACCCATGTGCCCACCACGACCGTCTTCTCCACCAAAGTGCTGCTCGCCAGCACCCTGCCCACCTAAGTGCCCACCGCCACCGTGCCCACCAAAGTGCCCACCACGACCCTGCGCACCTAAGTGCCCACTAAAGTGCTCACCACCACGCTGCCCACCTAAGTGCCCACCGCCACCGTGCCCACCAAAGTGCCCACCGCCAAAATGCCCATCACTACCGTGTCCACCCAAGTGCCCGCCACCACGGTGTCCACGAAAGTGCCCACCACAACCAAAGTGCACGTGCAGAGTATCTCCTGATTCAAGTATTGATAAACTAAAACTAGCAATTAAAAGTATGACAGGCCTGGCAGGAGAAAGTGGTTGTAAATGTAATAAATGCCCGCCACCAAGCAGCCCGCCACCAAGCAGCCCGCCACCAAGCAGCCCGCCACCAAGCAGCCCGCCACCAAGCAGCCCGCCACCACGCCGCCCACCATCAGGGTGTCCAGACTCTAGAGGTGTAAGAAAGTTTCTATGTTCGAATCAATGCCCCAACACTAAAAACGTCTCAAATACAATACTGCAAACGGTAGAAACCGAATGTGATACATGTTCCTGCGACGATATGCCACCACTCATAATTGCAAACCACCACGTTCTTGAAACTCTTAAAAGTGCCATGACAAACCTCATGGGCAAAGCGTTCAAATCAACACAAGAAGCTATTACGGTTATTAAAAGTGAAAATGCTAGGCAATTGGCAAGTTTAAAAAATTCTACCTGTTTTTCTGACTCGAAAAAATCTGACGGTAAGACAAAGACGAAAATTCTAAGCCATACACATAGTAACACCAGTGTATACAATGTAAACTTGGACAGACCGAATGTAGAGGAAAAGGTTATATCCATTGAACCGCATGATTCAGAAATGTACGCAAGATCTAGCAGCCCCTTCGGGTTAATACTTGACAAAGTAGATTCTGCAGTATCAATGATAACGGACTCCCTGGTTTATGAACTACCAAGGCCCTCGAAGTCTTTTATTGATCAAAATTCTGATACTGCTACGGTCTCACAGACTCCGAGCCCCACAGATCTGGAAAACGTGATGCGTTCTTCGGGTTCCTATACATTGTTTTCATCGATACAGGAGATGATTACGTCAATGTTTACCGGCGATAATGAGTCAACTACATCATCTGAAAGGTCTTCTGAAAGGTCATCTGCTGTAACTTTAGTTTCTGAAACTGATGGAGAAGACTTTTTAACTAGGATGATTGATTAAATATTCCGGTTACTGTTTAATTTTCTTTTATTTACTACTCATCTGCATAGCCTGGGGTCGGTTTCCAGTCTAACCGGATGCAGCTGAATACTAGTAATTTACATGGAGGGACTGCCTTTTGACCTCCACAAACCTGTTAGTACTGGGTAATACGATACCCGTTGGTAAGATTGGTTGTCATAATTTCGGGCCACTGACTACCTGTAACGGCTGTCAAAGATCTACAAATGAGACCCGGGACCAACGGCTTAGGATCAAATCACACCGAAGTGGCAGCGGTCGGCAGCGCAGAGGCCGGCAGTTTCACTGTCAAATCATTTTATTCTTTATCTTCATTAGGAGACGAGAATTAGAGAAGACTCGGGAGGGGAGCGCGGCCGCTCGCGGCACCGCGAGATATTAAGCGGCTCGTCAGAGCGGCGCGCTATAGCAAAGTGCTAGACGCTGCTGGTCGCTGCCGACCGCTGGCACTTCGGTGTGAATTGACCCTCAACGTATTTTCCGAGGCACGGAGGAAACTCGTAACCCCGCGCGACTTAACCTGAAGATTAATCCGAGTGGCTGTTATTATTTAGCCACGAGCTCAGTTTTTTTTACACCATTATTCATTTTCTTCCTGACGTTTTACATTTTTATAAATGAACAATTTAAATATTTCTATTTACAGGGTGGTGCCGACAATTCGACATTAAATTAAACTGCGTTTAGCTCATGGTGTTCCCAGTCTGAACATCATTCGAACATAATAATATCCAGTAGTTTAGTCACAGGACATTATTTTCCTTTTTCTGCGTTTTCTACATGACATAGATTGATAGACTAGCACCAACAGGTAAACGACCCGCGCATCGGTATTAACATGCCAACTCGCTACTTGAAAACTTTTGCCAAATTCATCAGCATCATCATCATTTCAGCCGAAAGACGTCCACTGCTGGACATAGGCCTCCCCCAAGTGTCGCCACATTGCCAAATTCGTTCCGTAAATTTTATTTTCAGATGCGAAATACTGCAAATTGAACCTTCGGATACCTAGGTTAACCTTCGAGTATAGTTTTATGATATTTAGTTTGTTCGCAAAAATATTTTTTTTTATTTTGATGTTAGGTTTTGTATCAAACAAATCCTAAGTTAAAAAAATATTCCTATGAACTAGTATTACCAGTGTTTTCATTTAATGTCGTATTGTGCGCCATCTTGTTTAAATCAATTAAAAAGACGAAAAACATTTAAAAATACAAAACAGCGAAATTATTAATCAGGCGAATAAAAATTTAATTGGCGACTAATATACTGAATAGGTGACTATTATGCCAAGTAAGTAACTATTTATCCGGTCATTGTGGCAAGGAGAACATAGGAAGCAAGAGCTCAGGTTTTGTGGCACCCCGACTCGAACAGGTAAGATTTGAAGGCGATGGCGGGGTCCAGTGAGCGGGTGAACCGCGCGAACTAAGACCCGACAGGCGACATCCCCTTCGTGTTAGGTTACTTTAAACTCTGTGTTTGGGATTGGATGTAGCCAGGGACTTCTTCAATGAGTTATTTTATTACTGATTTAACAACGAATATGTTTAAATAAAAAGAAAACGAATATTGTACAATTTGTCTGCCTAACGTGCGGTCTGAACCCAGGGGTAACGAGAGAATATATATATGTAGTTGGAGCGGTCCCACCCGGTACTGTGTTCGTCGCCGCCTCGGCTTGCTCGCAACACTTCACGTTGCTCGCAAACTGCTCGGGAGAAACGCTAGATGGCGCTGGTAGTGTCAGTGAAGTGTAAGAATACGAGCATACAAGAGACCCTCCCGATGATTCCGCTGCCTCCAGTCACACCCGACGAAGTGACATCACATCACAAAAAGCTTCAGCCGTGGAAAGCACCCGGCTCTGATGGAATCACCAATAAGGTGCTCAAACTCCTCCCCGCCCAGCTAATATTGTTAATGACAGCCATCTTCAAAGGCGCCTTGAGCAACAACTTCTTCCTCCGGGTATGGAAAGAGGCCACTGTTATCGGTATCCCCAAACACGGTAAACCCACGGTGGAACCCTCGAGCTACTGACCTATCAGTCTTCTGAATGCGCTCGGCAAAATCTACTAGAGACTTATTTGTAAGCGACTCAATGACTATGCCGAGGCTAAGAGTCTCATTCCCAATGAGCAATTCTTCAGGACCAAACACTCGTGCATCCAACAGGTACACCGCATCGTCGAGCATTTGAGTGCTGGCTTCCAGCGTGAAGCGAGCGTGTTGTTCTTCGACATAGCGAAAGCCTTCGACAACAGCTTATTATACAAGCTGTACCAACTGGGAGTGCCAGACCGTCTCGTGCTCATCTTACGAGACTTTCTGTCAGATTGCAAGATGTAACTAATGCTCTGAACATCGAATATGCAATAAACGAAAACCATCGTAGTACCACATTAGCATATTTTTCGGTGGGGGGAGTGAAGTACACTCCTTTATAACTGTATCATGTATGCTGAGTTTGCAGTATACCTCATATGCGTTTATTTAGTCAGTCATTAAATAGTACTAAACAGATGTGGTTGTTTCCTTTGAAACCACCCCTAGGAACCCCAACATTACATGGTGAACCTGCTACAGGATTCTGCCAAGGGGATTATTATTAGTTTGATCAGAGTTTCAGTTTTTCAGCATAATTACCTCAATAGTATAATCATAATGTGTCTGTCAACTGTGGAAAAGAAGAGGTTTTTCTCAGCCAAGACGCCACGTGGAACGGCTTAACATTGACTTAGTTCTGGTAGTTATTAGTAGAATCTTAGCAGTTTTTTTTTCCCATCACACATGGATTCAGCAGGAAATCATGATGAGTTCCATGCAGAGAATTGATCATTCATCAGAGGGCGCACAGAAGGTACCGAGAATCAATTATAATCCAGTGAATTATGATTGTTGTGTATTTTCATCTTTTAGTAAAAATATCAATGACAGTGAGTGAACTAGTTACGCGCAAAAACTTAAAGGCGCTAAAACATGCGTCCGTCAAACAGAACCAAAATGCAACGTCGGACTTTTTTGCTACATCACGTTTACGTAGAACGTTTTACATTTATGCAATTCTATTATGAAATTAATAATATGATTAGAAATAGAAGCCCTAGTAGTTAATAAGCTTGTTTTAGTTTTTTTCTGATTTCTTAAATTATCACATTGATCGTACTGAACAACTAGTAACTCTTTGTATTATCAAGTCGCCGTTTTAAACATTTGTAGTCGCCAACTGTTTGTCGCCCACTTAGTATTTCCCTAGTCAATATTCAGTATTTTTGACTAGAAAGGAGGTGACTGCTGATATGACAAGTAATAGATAAGTATGGAAGAAGAAGACATGCTGCGCCGACCCCAAATAATGTGGGATAAGGGCATGAGAATGACGATATTCAGTCATTTTGACACCTTTAATTTGAATTTATTTGCGCTCGTTTAATTATCTATAAAAATAGTAGCCCATCGGTATTAGGGACAGAGTCCAAGCTAGCAGCGGTCAGGACTCCAGATAATGGAACCTCGTAACAATACAAGTCGTGTCCAGGAGTACCGTTTTCTGAATTAAGCCCTTGATCCAGCTGCCTAACGCTTTTGAAGCCCTTTAATTATTTTCTGCTTTTTATACATATTATTATTTAAGGTTTCTATGGTTAGTTAATAATTTATATTGACAGTTAACTTGAAATAGGCATGAACGAATGAACGGACATCCAATCCATAAACTTTAAATAATTTTAAATTTTTTTTTTCCCTAATTAATAAGCATGAAGCACATAAAAATCATTCTCTCTCCAAGTACTACCAACTTAGATTATACTTAGAATCTTCAGGCCATAATTTATCAAAAATGTCGCCATCTTGAGTTTGGCACTTTCAGTAGCGTTCATAATGTGTACTGAGTACTTATTAGATCCATACGTATTTACCAAGTAGTGTTACAATGCTGCATGGTTCCTAGCGGTGCTGCCTCACCGGGAGCATTCGCCTGTAATGTAACTGTAACAATCCATGATTCGACTTTGAACGAAAACAAGTGAATTTGAACTGTTACATTACAGGCAGATCCTACCGGTGAGGGAGCGCCTTTAGGCGTTCACGTGGCTTTCATAAAGTCCGTCTCACGACAGAAGTCCTGGGGCAATAATTGGGGACTACCTGAAACTACGCACAGTATGACTAAAGTGTCACTGCTTGTCAATAAAAAATGCATCGTTATGATACATTTATTATAGTTCGGTGTTTTACCGTCTGAACAGATAAGTTGGTTGAAGTGCACGATTACGTGGACCTTCCACTTAGTAATACAGTAGTGCCGCGTTTGAGAAACTTCTACCGTTACTTTAGAAACCATTTCTGAAATTGTCTGTGGAAATTGTATTAAAAGAAGAGTCGGCGTTAATGACGAATAAGCCCTTGCGCGGAAAGACTCTTGCTCAACGTCTTATAAATACTCTGTGATGCCAACCACATTCTCGTGCCAGTCAGTAAAACTGTCAATTGTCATTACCAAACCAAACCAAACAAATTCAATGGCAAAATGTTTCTTCACAATTAGGAATCTATCCAATTTGTATGTCTGACGAAGGGCATTGCAAGAAGATCTGTGGGAACAGAAAAAACAGAATGTCTTACGTGTTGCCTTCCCAGAAGTTACTGCGAGGAATAGCTGGAGGTCTTCAACTTTTAGTTTTTTATTAAAAGTATGCATTACAATATATCCAATTACACCAACGTGCCTGCAACCACTGTGCCCACCGCCGAGTCCAATACCATGCCCACTAACGTGTCTATCACTCAGCTCGCCAAAATGCTCACAACCATACCCAAAACCGTGCCTGCTACTTACCCTATAACAATTCCCGATATCGTGCTTTAAAAGGATATCCTTACACCAGTCCAGTGCTTGGAATCGTGTCAAACTCAAATACAGCAAAATTATCACAATAATTGACAAGATAATCAGGTGACCTTAAAGAAAATGAGCTGTCCACCACCGTGCCCACCACCACCGTGCCCGCCAAAGTGCCCACCGCCACCATGCCCGCCGCCACCGTGCCCACCGCCACTGTGCCCGCCAAAGTGCCCGCCACCACCATGCCCGCCGCCACCGTGCCCACCGCCACCGTGCCCACCGCCACCGTGCCCGCCAAAGTGCCCGCCACCACCATGCCCGCCACCACCGTGCTGCCAGCCATCACCCCACCCACTACCACCGTGCCCACCGCCACCGTGCCCGCCAAAGTGCCCACCGCCACCATGCCCGCCGCCACCGTGCCCACCGCCACCGTGCCCGCCAAAGTGCCCGCCACCACCATGCCCGCCGCCACCGTGCCCACCGCCACCGTGCCCACCGCCACCGTGCCCGCCAAAGTGCCCGCCACCACCATGCCCGCCTCCACCGTGCTGCCAGCCATCACCCCACCCACTACCACCGTGCCCACCGCCACCGTGCCCGCCAAAGTGCCCACCGCCACCATGCCCGCCGCCACCGTGCCCACCGCCACCGTGCCCGCCAAAGTGCCCACCGCCACCATGCCCGCCGCCACCATGCCCGCCGCCACCGTGCCCACCGCCACCGTGCCCGCCAAAGTGCCCACCGCCACCATGCCCGCCGCCACCGTGCCCACCGCCACTGTGCCCGCCAAAGTGCCCACCGCCACCATGCCCGCCGCCACCGTGCCCACCGCCACCGTGCCCACCGCCACTGTGCCCGCCAAAGTGCCCGCCACCACCATGCCCGCCGCCACCGTGCCCACCGCCACCGTGCCCACCGCCACCGTGCCCGCCAAAGTGCCCGCCACCACCATGCCCGCCACCACCGTGCTGCCAGCCATCACCCCACCCACTACCACCGTGTCCACCGCCACCGTGTCCGCCAAAGTGCCCGCCACCACCATGCCAGCCACCATGCCAGCCACCACCGTGCCCATCTCCTCCATGCCCGCAAAAGTGCCCACCACCACCATGCCCGCCACCACCGTGCCCACCGCCACCGTTCCCGCCGCCACCGTGCCCGCCAAAGTGCCCGCCACGACCATGCCCGCCACCACCGTGCTGCCAGCCATCACCCCACCCACTACCACCGTGTCCACCGCTACCGTGTCCGCAAAAGTGCCCGCCACCACCATGCCCGCCACCACCGTGCCCACCACCTCCGTGCCTGCCAAAGTGCCGGCCAAAAAATTGCCCGCCACCACCGTGCCAACCACCTCCGTGCCCGCCACCTTGGGCTTCATCAAAGTGCTGCCTGCCACCAAACCCGCCACCACCACGCCCACCACCTGGCGCGATCCCATGCTATAAAAAGGATCCCTACCAACACCCTTGTTCAGAAACTTGCCCTCCAATATCAGGTTTATCAAAAGTTATGCAAACATTTAAAAGATTGTGTGGTGAGACGGTTGTCTGCACGTGTGAGAAGTCGGACTCTCCTCCAGAGATTGCATGCCCACCAAAGGGTCCACCAATAAAGTGCGTTTGTCCTCCTGAGCCCCCGCCTTGCCCAAGACAAGTGATCATAAAACCAAAGCGAGCATATACGCGAGCTGAAACGAGAGCTGAAAGAAAATTTGAATGCCCTAATGAGTGTCCAAACGCCAAGAAAGGTACAAGGATTCTAACCAACGTACCAATTGTATCAGATTCACAGTGCAAATGCGCTACTGGCGGTTGTCCATCGGACGCAGCCGCTCACAGAGAATCACTGGCAACCATCAAATGTGCAGTGAAAGATTTCCTCGGCATAGTATGTGATAAAACACACACGGCTGCCACAGTAATAAAACAAGAAGCAAGTTTGTATCTTCCTGAAAAACTAGAAAAACCTAAATGTAGTTGTCCACTAACGAAAGCAAAGAAAGTTAGTAACGCACATAGTGACACAAGTTTGAAGAGATTCAGCGCTGTTAACTTGGGCACTGAGAAACCGCAAGAACCAGATACCAACACACAGCCCAACAGCGCCTTTAGCTTTTTATTTGACAAAATGGATTCTGCAGACGCAATGGTTAATGAATCCCTAGTTTTTACAATACCAAAGCAGGCCGAACAAGATCGCCAATTCCGCTTATCAAAATCTTTTAATGATTTTAGTTTTACACACATTATCCCTACGCCGCCACCTTCGCATCCTCCGGACCCCGTGGATGTAGAAAACACAAAGTTACCTTCAGGTACTACTGGTTTCTTGTCATCGATACAGGACAAGTTTATGTCTATGTTTGACAATGATGTCATACAAATGACATCTGTCGGGTCATCCTCTGCGTCTTTGGCCTCTCAAAGTGACAAAGATCTTTTAACTAGGACGATTGATTAAATCTTCGGCTACCGATTTAATTTTATTTTATTTACAACTATGTAAGCCTGTTTAAAGTGAAAGAAGAACAGTGTGGCTCACTGTTAACAGCCCCGACTAGGAAGTTGTATGTAGCTCGTGAGTTCGAATCGCAGGCGCATTTGTTTGAGTAATTTATTTTCTCACCACTATTCTCAAAAAACGGTGAAGGAAAACATTGCGAGAAAATCGCTTGACTTACAGAAACACGGTTATTCCATCGCCTTTGTTACTACCGCGAGAGTAGTTTGAAGACAGTAGTTTAAAAACAAATCTGATTAAAAAATCTATCAGAATGTAATGTGACTATTTTTATCTATTTATTTGTAATTAATTATGTCGAAACTTCCGAAGCTACTAGTCCCTTTTGTTTGGCAGCTGTTAATTAAGTCAAGCTAGATCCTATAAAATATTTAACAGGTTCTCTGTCCAGGCTCCAGAGTGGGAATGGTCCATAAGTCCAGTTATGTTTATATCCTTATGATGTGTCCTGCCAAGTCCGCTTTAAATATGAGACTTTCTTCTTACGTACACAACATCAGATGGCTTAAAAATTGTACGGGCGAACATACCACATACGGTCTGTGGACTGTGAACCTGTTAAGAAATAATAATTATGATATCTACCGAATCATTCCTAGTCGACGTAGAGACACTTTTGAAAAATTGCTTTTTTCTTTTGCTAGCCTCCTTGCAAACCTCTCTGTCCTGTGCGATCTCTGGCCATGGTTGCCCCGCAAACGAGATCAGATCGTGACACCACCTTGGTCGCGGTCTACCTCGACGGCGATTTCTTCCGACAGGCGTCCAGTGGGTGACGATCGTTGTGCATCTCTCCGGGCGCATTCGTGCTACGTGGCCAGCCCACTCTCACTTCAGCTTGGCTGTTTTTTCTCCAACATCTGCTACTTGAGTAACTAATTGCTAAAAAAAAAAAAAACGTTACCTACCAGTGGAACACAAGCTAGATAAAAGAATAATAGCCATTCATCATTCATTACATTGATTACAATAATGTTAACCTTATTGATTCATTCATTGAGAGCAGCGGTGGCCCAGTGGTGGAGACCCCGACTTACGAGCAGTAAGTCGTGGGTTCGAACCCAGCCAGGCGCATTACTTTGTGTAAGTTATTTCATCACCACTGCTCTCAAAAACTGTGAAGGAAAACATCGTGAGGAAACCGGCATGTCCTAGAACCAAAAATTCGAAGACATGTGACATCTACCAACCCGCACTGGGCCCGCGTGGTGGATTATAGCCCATTCCCTCTCATAGAGAGGAGGCCTGCGTCCCAGCAGTGGGAACATTAATAGGCTGATTATGCTATGCTTATGCTATTGATTCATTGTCCAACTCGCACTTGGCCCGCATGTTGAATGAACCCCAGTCCCTCTCACTAACAGTGATGAGGCCTGTGTCTCTGCATCATCTGCCTAGCCTTTTCTCAACTATGTTGGGGTCGGCTTCCAGTCTAACCGGATGCAGCTGAATACCAGTATTTTACATGGAGCGACTGCCTATCTGACCTCCACAACCCAGTTAGTACTGGGTAATACGATACCTCTTGGTAAGACTGGTTGTCAGACTTTTTGGGCCACTGACTACCTAACGACTATCAAAGATCTACAAATGACACTCGGGACCAACAGCTTAACGTGCTTTCCGAGGCACGGAGGACACTTGGTATGTAATGGGTGGTCACCCATCCACAGGTCAACCTAGGCAAGCACGGCTTAACTAAAGATCGACCCGAGCGGCTGTTATTATTTAGCCACGAGCTCCTTGAGGCCTGTGTCTCTGCATTGGAATTATTATACTCATTAAGACGGTTTCAGATTAACGTATTTTCGGCTCGTATAATACCGTCTTTGTAGTCGAGGAGCTTGTGGCTTAACAATAACAACCGCTCGTATGGACATTTACGTTAAGCCGCACTTGCCTAGGTTGGTCCATGTATGGGTTACCACCCATTACATACCGAGCTTCCTCCGTGCCTTTGGTCCCGGCTGTCATTTGTAGATCTTTGACAGCCGTTATAGGTACCTATTGGCCCAAAAGTCTGACCACCAGTCTTTCCAAAGGGTATTTCATTACCCTGTTCTAACTTGGTTATGAAGGTCAGATAGGCTCCATGTAAAATACTATTCTGCTGCATCCGGTTAGACTAGAACCCGACATAATTGGGAAAAAGCAAGGCAGACAATGATGACAAGATCGTTTTTGGAATCGCGTGAAGCGCTTTTTCCCTTGTACTCAAGCTTATAAGCTCGTATTAGCCAGAGCCGAAAGAATTGCCGACATATTGCTACTGACTGAACACACGAACCCGCCGATTCAGAAGAACACTGTGGTATAAACGCGTTTAGGTGCGTTTGGTTTTTTGAAGAGCAGAATGTGGTGCGTGTGTAAAATAAGAAGAATCAGTCTGAAACCGATTTTATGGTGTTTTAGTGTCTGTCTTTACGATACTCATAAGAGTGTACTGTGCATGCACAGAATATAGTCCCAGAAGTGATGCGATGCCAAGTTATTAATTGGTCACCGGACCACTGATCGTAACAGATGGAGAAAAACTGTTGACAAATTGAAACGGAGTCAGGAGCTCTCTTACAACAGGAAGAGAGCGATTGATTTCTTCTCTTCGTGAGGTTCTATACACCTCTCACTTATATTGTGATTTTAGTAGTTTATGGTAGTCATATAACATATCATGCTTTCTCTTTTATTTCATTCAGGTAACAGTGAAAGGACAGTAAAATGTCATTGATATGTCAAACAAACACAATAAAACTGTCAGTTTGTCATAATAAATAAAATTATGACAAAAATATTCAAATTATTTTAATTAAAAATTATCGTTTCGTAAAAGTACAGCCAACACTCATGTCTGACGAAAAGCTTTGACCGGAGAACAAATGCGTTCCATGCTTGAACCCCGCCAGAAAATACTAAGCGAGAAAAAGCACCAAGTATCAGACTTTTCATTGTAACTAAATCTATTTTTACTTAGCCAAAAGCCAATTGCCATGGCTGATGATAAAGAAGAATCCCCACCGCCGGGCCCGCCACCAGCATGCCCACCACGATGCCCACCGCAGCCTTGCCTACCGCCGCCGTGCCTGCCACCAGTATGCCAACCACCACCATGCACACCGCCACCGTGTATACCGCTGTGTCCGCCACCAACTTGCCCACCACCACTCTGCCCACCACCATCCTGCCCACCACCATCCTGCCCACCACCACTCTGCCCACCACGGTGCCCTTCACCATGCACACCCTGCCCACAAAGGTGCCCACCACCACCGTGCCCAGCAAAGTACCCGCCACCACCACCAAAAAAGTGACCGGAAGGTTGCCCACCACCATAGTAACCGTCGCCACAGCAGAGCACCTTTCCTCTTCCTTCTCCTAGCCCCATACAACGACGAAGACGACGACGTGATTATAAGTGGTCAAAGACGAAAGACGAAGAATGGAAGATCTACTTCTGGTGACAAAGAAAGTGATACTCGTAGTGTCAAGAGTATGAGGACATTCAATGTTATCAACTTGGACACATCGGATGAAGAGGAAATGGTTATACCTAGCAATCCGCAACAATTCAACTAACACACAATCTAGCATCTCTTTGAACATGGAACATGTTTCTTGGGGCAAAGCTCATTTTGTTTTCACCGATAAAGAACCAGATGGTTAATTTTAAGCGGCCATTATATGACAAATAGGTACCCCAAGGTACACCTGAATAATTGATTAAATCGTTGGTTAACTTTTCAATTTTGTTTCATTTACAACTAAACCTGTATTAATGTCTCACTCATGCCAGGGTACTTAGGCACTATGCCACTAAACGATTGATAAGCATTGTTACTTAATTTTCATACATATTCTAAGATTTTAGCGATTCATTCGTTATCGATTACTAAGATTCAGACATGCATTTAATCGAGTATTTCGTTTAGTAACTTAATTTAACTTTTCTCGCTTCCTAGATAGAAACATGGTCCTGTATTTTGTGATTTCTTTTAGAAAAATATAACGGTTTTTTTAATACACATTTCAACTAGTTAACTGCTGGGCCCAGGATGTCCCCTCTCCTTTCTGGGATACATTTTGTGCTACCACTGCAGCAGGCGTGAGTGGCTTTGAAGACAGAACCCCATTAACGCGACGTTCTATAGAACCAGCCGCACCCCGATCTAGATCCTCGCCTCTAGTCGTGGGAACTGATTGAGAATTACATGCATGCTTACTGATTTCCAACTTTTTTGAAATTTGATCTAGCGTGGCCGCCGTACACTCTCTAGAAATATCTCTACAAACTTTACTTAAGACCCTTAACTTCAACTAATAGAATAATTTTATTGGTATTACCTAAATGTCTAAGAATCGTACCAAGTACCCATTTATCAGAGCCCCTATATTCATGATACCAAACCAGAGCTCTCGGTTCTAATTCGCTCTGCATCCCGCCTTCGTCACGCTCCCTATACGCACTGTGCTGAGGACAGAAGACTGGTCTAGCCGCAATGAAAGACACACGAACACTACTACAAGATTTATTGTCAGTACCCACAGGTTTTAAAAACTATTACATGACTATTAAGCCTCGTATTCATGGTAAACATTTGTTTAGCAACATGGTTGCATAAACATGTTGCCGAGTTGCTGTCAACATATTGCGGGCAACACTTGTGTTGCGGAGTTGATCACGCCATGTTTCAGAGTTAACGCCCGGCGAGCGAAAACATCAGTTTATCCACAAAATGTTGACGTGTGTGGACGGACGTGTTTGCAACTGTTTATAAACATGGCGGTAGTGTGGAGCAACGATAAAATTATGCAATTAATTCGAGCAACATTTTAACGCAGACTGGCGTGTGTGGACAACCCATATGGATTTAAACAAAGTTTCCAGCAGCATTCTCGCCGTTCATCAACAACGTTGATCAACTGTTGCTAAAAAAATGTTTACCATGAATACGAGGCTTTACATTCACACTAGGAGCATGATGTCGACGCATTGCCGCTGAAAAGCCGCCTACGTCACTTATGGAAGTATTGATCTGAGTGCTCCAGGTGTAGATGTGAAGTATCGTGTGAGTCACGATTGACCAATTACCTACTAAGATAGCATAAAGGTTTTTTACAAGAACTTTTGGTTGCGATATAAATATACTTTGCATCTCCCAGTTATGTTTTACCCTTTTGAAATAACTTTCAATATATTTCATCAACTACGAATTCCCTAATCTGATTTACTATATATTTTAATCCTTTCCTTGTTCTAATAATGATACGAGGCATTGGACTTCTTCATGTTAAGGAATTCAGTTCTCTTAGTCGGTGGGAAGGCGAACAGTTTAGGACGAGTCTTGCAAGGCCGTGCGGATGGCGGGGCGCGGCCTTTTCATCGACATTAATACTAATTTTACATGATTTAGGAAAAATGAAAATTTTATCAGCCTGGGGTAATTTAAGAAGAATCACTTACAGCTTACGATACTCATAAGAGTGTTCTGTGCACGCACAGAATATGGTCCGCGAAGCGATGCTATGCCAAGTTATTAATTGGTCACCGGATCACTGATCGTAACAGATTAAGAAAAACTGTTGACAAATTGAAACGGAGTCACGATTCTCAACAGTAAGAGAGCGATTGATTTCTTCTCTTCATGAGGTTCTATACACCTCTCACCTATATTGTGATTTTAGTAGTTTATGGTTGTCATCTATCATATCAAGCTTTCTCTTTTATTTCACTCTATTTCTTTAGCTTTTAAAACCAATATTACAAAGTGGTTTGTCGTTTACTTTATAATACCAAGATTAGAAGCCATGGTCATTTGTTTTTTTTCTTTTACAGAACAAAACCTTAATACTGTTCAAACTTAGTTATTGTTCTGTTTTCAAACCACAGTTCAAACCCATCTATGATTTGCGTGACAAATGTATATTCCTCTCAATGTTATTTCACCTCTAACATAATTATACCTTGTTGCTACGAGGATAAAGGCTACAGTTCTGCAAAAACAGAGGTAACATCACTGTTACCTCTGTTTTTGCAGAACTGTACACAAATACAGTAAAATGTCATTGATATGCCAAATAAAATCAATAAAACTGTCATTTTGACACCATCTAAACTAAATAAAATATTTGACAAAACTATTTAGATTATTTCAATTAAAAAAATTTATCATTTCGTAAAAGTACAGCCAATACTCATGTCTGACGAAAAGCTTTGACCGGAGAACAAATGCGTTCCATGCTTGAACCCTGCCAGAAGATACTAAGCGAGAAAAAGCACCAAGTATCAGACTTTTCATTGTAACTAAATCTATTTTAATTAAGCCAAAAGTAAATTGCCATGCCTGATAATAAAAAAAATTGCCCACCGCCGTGCCCGCCACCAACATGCCCACCACCATGCCCACCGCCGGCTTGCCCACCGCCGTGCCAGCCACCACCATGCCCACCGCCGCCATGCCCACCGTGCGCAGCAAAGTGCCCCCCATCACCACCAAAAAAGTGACCGGAAGGTTCCCCACCACCATAGTGACCGTCACCACAGCAAATCACCTTTCCTCTTCCTTCTCCTAGCCCCATACAACGACGAAGACGACGACGTGGTTATAAGTGGTCAAAGACGAAAGACGAAGAATGGAAGATCTACTTTTGGAGACAAAGAAAGAAAGTGATACTCGTAGTGACAAGAGTATGACATTCAATGTTGTCAACTTGGACATATCGGATGAAGAGGAAATGGTTATACCTAGCAATCCGCAACAATCCAACTAACACACAATCTAGCATCTCTTTGAACATGGATTCTTGGGGCAAAGCTCATTTTGTTTTCACCGATAAAGAACCAGATGGTTAATTTTAAGCGGCCATTATATGACAAATAGGTACCCCAAGGTACACCTGAATAACTGATTAAATCGTTGGTTAACTTTTCAGTTTTGTTTCATTTACAACTAAACCTGTATTAATGTCTCACTCATGCCAGGGTACTTAGGCACTATGCGACTGCCGGTGGTTCGGAAATTAACCAAATTATGTAGGCGATTTTGAAGAAGAAGACATGCTGCGCCGACCCCAAATGAATTGGGACAAGGGCAGGAGAATGAAGAAGTAGGCGATTTTGAAAAACGTTCTAAGTTGCTTAGAACTTAGAACGAAGAGGCTGTGCAAGTGTGGCTGCCAACAGTCTAATTAGCCACATTTGCAACCGTTTACTTCAGGCAACCTGCTACCCCAACGACATACGTACCTTTACACGTTCGTACTCACACTGATACTGCGCTGGTAATGGTCTCTGCTCAGCTTCCGTGGAAACACTCTAGCTCCTAAGCATCTCCGCTGCACACGTCTTCGCGTCTCCGCTTTGATGATGTCCGAACCTTCGGTACCTGTTCCATCTTCGACGACGAAATGACTATACTCTGACCGAAACCGCGTTGTGCCGCGCCTGAGGAAAACGTGGCGAAACGGGGGGCAGGGTGGAAAGAGTGAGATCAGTTTGATGCTGTGTGTGTGTACACGCTTTTGTTTTCGTCCTTTATGGACCCGTGTATGGTTCCTCTTTCTTACAATAAATGTCTTGGACTGAGCTCACGTCTTTCTTTCAACAGTGGCGACGAGGTAAATTTAAAATAAAATGTCGGCGGGTCAAGTACGGGAATTCAACGTAAAGACCGGGAACTGGTCCTTTTACATTGAGCGACTGGAAATGTTATTTTTGTCCAATACAGTCAAAATTGAACTCAAGCTGCCAACTGTGATTTCGGTGATGGGAGAGGAGACATATGATTGATTGTCGTCTTTAGCGAGTCCGCTCAAACCGGCGGAGTTATCTTTTAATAGAGCAGTGAATACATTCCCCATCAATTTTGACCGAAAGGTTCAGATTCCGCCAGCGGCGATAATATTAAAATGAATCGGTGGCGGTGTATGTTTCAGAACTAAAAAAGTTATCAAACCACTGTAACTTCCGAGCGTCATTGGACGAGAATTTACGGGACCAACTGGTTTGTGGCTTGAAAAGCGACACACTCCGGCAAAGGTTGGTTGCGGAGGAAGAGCTGTCGTACAATATAGCTGTCACTATAGCGCTCTCTCTAGAGGCTGCGGAGCGGGACGCCATTGCAGTGGAACGGGAACCTTCGCTGGCTATGGAAGCGGTGGAAAATGTGAACAGAGTCAAGGAATGCCCAAATTACGGTGATATTAGGCAGTGGGTGTCGTGAAGTTGGGCATTTGAGAAGCACATCCTTCCACCGCAGTGCAGTCGAGGCAAGTCAGCGGGTTCAGCCGAGGAGAGCAAACACAAAGCTTCACGTGGAGGACGCGGACGTGCAACGAAGTACTTCTTCTTCTTAGCGTTTCGATGGCAAAAAAATTAAATATGTTTAGCCCAAAACTCAGCTACTCGTGCCCCGCTCACTGGTGCAGTAAATAAATCAGCAAGAGAGCAGAGATAGGGCATGCGGGGCAATATGGAAGGTGGGCCATTGTTTATGGGCAGACGCCGCATAGGCACTTGATATCTGAGCCGTCCATGAAGCCCCATCTGCAGAGATTGTCTTTGCTCCGGCCGACTTAGGTTCGAAGTCTGTTTAGAGATTTCCAAGTCGACCACGGCAACTCGTAATAGAATAATTGGTATTACCTATACGTCTAAGAATCGTACCAAGTACCCCCTATATTCACGATACCAAACAAGAGCTCCCGGTTCTAATTCGCGCTGCACCTCGCCCGCGTCACGCTCCCTATACGCGCTGTGTTGAGGACAGAGGACTGGTCTAGCAGCAATGAAAGGTACACGAACACTACTACAAGATTTACTGTCAGTATTCACAGGTTTTAAAAACTATTACATTCACTGATTTCGAGAAAGTATATCGCACGCTGAGAACGAAAGTGACCGATTTCAAAATTTTGGTTAAATGAGTTAAGTATACAGAATGACTTAAAAAAGTATTTTCTATCATAATTATATTAGAAAACTGGCCAATAAAGGTAAAAAAAGGATAGAGGTATATTTCGGTCTCTTTGTCACTCAACCGTTCCCTCCCCCCGCGCCCGAATGAAAGTGACGAAATCAGTGTTGCACCGTGAGTTTTCGTGACAAGACGTGACAAGTTTAGCAACGTAGTGACCGATTACGCTTTGTGTCTCTTTGTTTGTCAATTTCGGAGGTAAGTTTAGTTACAATTTATAGTCATAAACTGACCGATTCAGATTTAGGTTCCTTTTACATTATAAGTATTAGCGTATTAGGTGACACATAACAAATTCGGTCACTTATTTATTAACAAATGAGTCTAAATAATGGGCCAATTTTGAATCAGGTCTGTATAATTTTAAATGTACTCATCTGTATTTTGTACTATTTAGAAGAAAGTCTGTTTAACATTTTTTAGTTTGGTTTTCAATTGACTTATTGATTAATAGTGCAATTTATTACTTTTTTCAGTGTTTAATATTCCCTACTGAGTCGGCAATCCCAAAACTAAAATGAAAAGAAGTGCTTTAATTCTTCAATTAGTGGAAGAGAGACAGCAGAATAAGGTAATTACGAAAACTGTTCGTTTATTATTAGTTTTTCATTAGTACCTAGGGACTATAATTATTTGTAAAAATGTTTATATTTGTTTTCCATATTCTCTATTGTACTTGTTTGCAGAGCCCTGACGAGGCTTTTGATATCAACAAAGAAAACATGCCATCTAGCCCATCAATTATCGAAATACACCTCCACGTCTGGACCAGGAATATAACAATGTTCAAATCCCAAGCCGAAAAACAAAACCTTTAAATGTAAGTTATTAATTTTTATTTAAGTCATGGGTAGTCATTTTAATGTAAGTTTTATCTTGTGATTAAAAGTTAAATTATTCATGTTTCAGGACCCTGAAAAGGCTTGTCAAGAAATAAATACGGAATCAAAAATTACTGAAAAAACCTCAAAAAGTACATCTGCTGTCTGACCACGTTCAAGAAGTTCCAGTACGAGCAGTTCATCTTCATCCTCAAGTAGTAGCAGTACTTCATCATCTTCAAGTACATCTGTTACAAATGAATGTCAAAATACAGCCACTCCGGGCCCTAGTACAAGCAATTTAAAATCTCAAACAGGTAACCAACGTTCATACGTTCAATCACCAATACATCCGAATGAAAGTGATGTGGATCTCAGTGACTCAGATCCAACATACCATGCTGTAAATTTCAATCAAAGAAGTAGACATGTTTCCAGCACTAGCTCTTCTTTTCCTGATTCTTCAGGTCAACCGGAACCTTCAAAAAGTAGGAAGCGTAAAAGGAACCCTAGTAACTGGAAACAAAATCAAGCAAAAATGTTACGAAACTCCGGAAAAAGTTACAGGTCTATGTCCATATCAAAAAAATACATTCCAGCTAGGCATGTGAAAGAAACATGTACGAGCAAGTGTAGACTTAAATGTTTTGACAATATAAAAGAGGATGAGAGGTATAATCTGTTCAAAGCCTATTGGGGATTATCAAATTTGGAACTGCAGCGTGCTTTTATTACATCTTGCATGATGGAAGTGCAACCTAGGTACAGGTACTCAAATGCTCGAAACCCTCGCCTTCCAAACAACTCCTTTTATTTCACAATAGATGGCAAAAAGATACGTGTTTGTAAATTATTTTTCATAAACACTTTGGACATAACGGACAGACAGCTAAGAACTGTTAAAAGTAAAACCAACAGCCATGGTATCGTAGAGCCTGAGCTTAGAGGAAAACATGACAACAAAAAAAGGGTAGACCCTGAATTGCTCCAAAGCATCAGGAACCACATAGAGTTGATACCGAGGGTAGAACCCCATTATTTAAGAGCGACTACAAGTAGAGAGTACATTTCCGACAGTAAAACTATAAGGGACCTCTGGACTGATTTTAACAATGATCAAAAAGAAAAAAGTTTGCCACAGTGCGACTATTGGTTATACTTGAATACTTTTAATAAAGAATTCAATATAAGTTTTTTTCAGCCGAAAAAAGACAGGTGTGAAACGTGTGTTGCGTATGAACTTGCTCCTGAAAGTACTAAAACACTGCTCAAATCGAACTATGATAAACACCTCGAAGAAAAAGAACTGTGTCGCCAAGAAAAACGGACGGACCGTCGAAACATTGACGAGACCCACATTTGTGCTATTTATGATTTACAGTCCGTCATGTTATGTCCCAGTCCAAGTTATTTTTACTATTCTTCAAAAATAAACTGCCTTGATTTCACAATTACAGAATTAAAAAATGGAGAGGATGATAAAAAGTCTTACGGAGACGTTTACTGTTATTTTTGGGACGAGACTCAGGGGCAAAGGGGAGCCAATGACATAGGTTCATGTATTTTCGATTACTTACGAACCCTAAGCGCAAAAAACGCAGATAAAAAGTTACATGTAACATTTTACTCTGACAATTGCACTGGGCAGAACAAAAATAAAGTTATTGCTAGCCTATATTCATATGCTGTCGCTTATTTTGATAACATCGAAAGTATAACCCATAAGTATCTCATAAAAGGGCACACCCAAAATGAAGCGGATAATGTGCACAGCTTAATTGAAAAGGAAATTAAAAAGAACGAAAAAGCAGGGCCTATATACATACCTGTTCAATTTGCTACCTTGATCAAAAGCGCTCGGAAGTCTGGACCACCTTTCATAGTCAAAGAAGTTAATTATGAATTCTTCTTAAATCTCAAACTACTTCAAGAGCAGTGGGGATACAACTTTAACGAAAACTTCCATAAAGAAACAATACTGTGGAATGATCTTAAAGTACTGAAATTTGACAAAGCGGAGATGTTCCACTTTTATTATAAAACATCATACTCCGATGAGATGTTTTCTCAAATCGACATGCGCAATAAACGTAAAAAAATGATGGGGTTCAATGAAATTGTAATTAAACAGCTGTATGAGCATGCACTTGAGTTAAAAGAAAATAAAAAAAGGGATCTCAAAGATTTAGTCAGAAAAAATTTAATACCTAGTATTTACGCTAGTTTTTACAACACTTTGTAAGAAACTTTAATTCAAATAATCTTATAATAATCATAATGTTCAATAGAACATGGACACATACGACAATTACCTATTATGAGATATTAAAATAACAAACTTTAAAGAAGTATGTTGTACCAAAAAGCTAAGTCTGAATTAGTGCAATAGGCAGAGTTTAATAGTTGATTAAGTACAACTGAATTATAACCAGAATACTGTTACTGTGGTAAACTGATAGATAAGTTATGCTATTAATACTGATTTTGATGTGATTCAAATACTTTAAATAACTATTTTTATTTTGGTTATGTTTCGTTAAATTTAAGAATTCGTTATTTAAACCAGTGAAAACAGAAGGTCTCATTATTTGGATTGTCTGAGTTAAGCAGAGTGTAATTAAAATTTGATTAGGTAATACAACCGAACTATAACTATGTACAAGACTGTACTAGTACTACTATGTTAAACTGAAAAGTCAGTGCTAATATAGGAATATTGTTGATTTGGATAAATATTTTATTAGTGTTATAGAAGAGTGATATTGATTATGTTTCGTTATAATATTTAAGAATTACTTACGTAAATGTTTGCTTTCCTACTTTATGACACGATTTTGAAACAATTTTTTTAGTGTGATTATTATTACTGATCTCTATTAAGTCTAAGGAGTGATTTATTAAATGATACTTACACATACTTCACTGTTTTATTTAGCTTTTTTGAAAAAATAAACAAAATCTTAAGAATGAAACTGACTTATTTTTAGAAAAAACATATTTTTTTAAAACAAAGTTAGAAATGAACAGACCTTTACCTAAAAAGGTCAGTAGAAATAAAAAACTTCTAATACTAAAGTGACCTATTTTTTCGATTTTTTTTTTAACTTTATTTTATACGAGAAAATCATATTTTTTTGCAAAAACTATATAATGTTTCAATCAATCAATCAATCAATCAATCAATCAAACTTTATTTGTGAACATAGGTATTACAATAAAGGTCTTAGGTATACAATTTAGTCGAGCTCTATGTCCTACCAATGAAATTGGTGTACAAATCTATTAATTTTTTAGGAATAAGTCTGAATTTATATAATAGAAAGTCAAGTTCGAATAAATAATGTCAATTAATAATACTGTTATTAGGCAATTAATCAATTATAATTTATTGTTACATGCATGTCATAGGTAAATTGTATTAAAAAGGTTAGTAATGTCATATTTTATCATTTAAAAATTCTTCTATGGAGTAGTACGTCTTATCTAATAAAAATAAATACAATTTACTTTTGAATTTGCGGACATTATCTTCACTCCTTATACATTTTGGTAATTTATTATAGACCCTTGGTGCCATTACAAAGATACTATTTCCATATAGCGCAGTTCTAGACCCAACTGTTTGTAACCGATCACAACGGCGCTGACTAGTTACTCGAACAAATTTACGTAAATTATTTTTGACGAACATAGACGTTTCATAAATGTACAGCGAGGGCATCGTTAATATTTTAGTATTTTTAAAAAACGGCTTGCAGCTATCTGTTGTCTTTAAATTGTAAATAGCTCTAATGCACCTCTTTTGGCACTTAAATACCATTTCTTTACCCGTGGCATTCCCCCAAATATAATTCCGTATCTCAATGTTGAGGCTACTAAACCATGATAAGCCGTTAAAACTGTTGCTCGATTGGCCGTTTTACTTAACATATGCAAAGCATAGGAATGTTGGTTTAGCTTACTGCATACTTTGTCAATATGTGAATTCCATTTTAAAGTGTTTTCTATGTTTAGTCCAAGAAATTTAGTCACATTTGTTTCATTAATAATTTTGTCCTTGTATTTAATATTTAAGTCTAGATTGTAATTTACTCTTTGTTGAAACTTCATTAATACTGTTTTGTCAAGATTTATAACCAAATTATTATTTTGTAGCCAATTCACAACAGATAGTAGTGTAGAATTAATCTCAGGCTCTATTTTACTCACGTCGTCACAATTGAAAAGTAAAGTGCTGTCATCTGCAAACATTGTCATGGGATATGATGATGCTGTCGGAAAGTCATTAATATAAACAATAAATAGGGGTGGTCCCAGTACACTACCTTGTGGTACTCCATAATTTACCGTTCTCAGGTTAGATTTGTATGTTACTACGGTTTTTTTAGAAATTCTACTGATTGTCGTTATTTGCTGTCTATTACAGAGATAAGATTCTATTAAGTTTGATATATTTCCCCTTATGCCATACGCATTAAGTTTACTTATTAGTGTTTTATGGTCTACGCGATCAAAAGCTTTTGACATGTCCATATAAAGCGCCAGAGTTGGTAGTCTCTTATCCACTCTGCCGGTAACCATATGTAAGAAATCGTAGATGGCCATGTCAATAGATCTATTTTTCCTAAAACCTTTCTGGTTATCAACAAAAAGGGAGTTTTTCTCAAAGTATGAGGTGAGTTGAAAATATATTGCTTTCTCAAATATTTTTGAGAAAATCGGTACTAACGCAATGGGTCTGTAGCAGGACATATCTTCTTTGTTGTCTTTCTTGAAGAGTGGTTTTATAATTGTTATTTTTAACTCTTCTGGAAAGTGACCATGACATATGCACATATTGATAAGATGACTCAACACAGGAGCAATTATTGTGGATACCTGTTTAATAATGCTTGTACTTATATCATCGTACCCAGTGCTAGATGTATTTTTTAGCGACATAATAATTTTGTGAATTTCTAGCGGTATCGTAGGTGACATAAATATAGAACTAATTCTATTGTTAATTTTATGTTTATTTTTATGAATGTCTGAATTAGTAACTGGTTTCACTTGATCCACAAAATAATTATTAAAAGCTTGTGCTATTTCAACAGGATTACTTAAGATTTTGTCGTTTGATTTAATTTTTTTGATGGTTTCGTCTGGTAAATTATGTTTATTCTTGTTTTTATTTATTACTCTCCATGTTGCTTTACATAGATTTTGAGCTGATTGTATTAGACGATTGTTATGGGCTCTCTGTGTGAGATTTATAACTTTTTTCAGCCGATTGGAAAGATTTTTAAAGTTTATTTTATTTTGCTTATTTGGTAAAGACCGGTATTTCCACAGCAATTCTCTTTTTCTCTTACTGCAAATCCTAATGCCACGACTAATCCATTTTGATCTTTCTTTAGTCGATATCCGTATTTTTATATTTGGAAAGCATAAATCATAGAGCAACTTAAACAGATCATAAAATAATTTGAATGCCTTAGCGGGATCCGTTTCCTCGTATACGTCAGAAAAAGTGATAGCTTTGATGTTGTCTATGAATTTTTGAACATTTTCTTTCGAGTAATCTCGTTTAGTTGAGAACCAGTAATTTAATATGCATGTCCGTCTAACTGGACATCGTAAAAGTTGTGCCGTATGATCGGATACTGCTAGCTCTAAGACTTCTCCATTTGATCCTCGTACATTGTGAATAATGTTATCTATGCAAGTCCCACTGCCTAGTCTGGTTGGAACTTTTATTTCTAATTTGAGATTGTAACCCGCCAGAAGATACTTGAATTGATCTGAATATGTAGTCTTTTTTAAAAGATCAATGTTGAAATCACCACACAGAATAAGTTTTTTGTTTGTGTGTAATGAAAAAGAATTCAAAAGAATACTAAGGTTATTGAAAAATACCTCAAGTTTACTATTTACGTCCCTGCTATGTGGGCTCCGATAGACACACATCACAGTGACGTTGTGGTCAGTGAGTTCTACTGCACAACATTCAATTATATTAGAAACACAGTACCTTTCCACGGACTCCAATGGTCTATACTTAATTCCGTTTCGTATCATTATACATGTGCCACCGTGTCTGGATTTCCGAGTGTAATGCGCAGCAAGTGTAAAATTAGGAATATGTAACAATTCAACATCAGATAAAATCATATTATGCTCCGAAAAACATATTACATCGATTATTTTTCCTGTATTGAGTAATTCACTAAGTGTGACAGTAAATATATGAGATTTGTTTAGAAGACCATTAATATTTTGATGTAGAATATTAACATTTTTATACACGAAAAAAGTTTTCATAATCATAATTTCTTTCATCTGCAGAAGATTCACATTGGGTTGATGATATCTCTGTTAAGGTTAACAATAAATTTTGAAAAATTTTACGCAGAGCACAGTCATTAATTTTTTTATTGAATTTAGAGAACATAGTGAAGTCATAAAATAGATTTAAATTAGAATCAAATGCAGTTGCGTAGGCATATGTTTGTAGGTCTAGATGCAACAAATTATTAAACGTCTCTATACGCCAATTAAACATTAATGAGTAATTACTTAATTTGAAAGTAGGAACACATAAGATAATATTTGTATTCTGTACTGTCATCAATGTTTCCCTTAGTTGTATAATGATATTAACATAATTTTCAGTATGCAAAAAGTCTTCTTCCCCAATTAAAACAACACAATAGTCTTCCATAGAATAGTCAGTAACTTTTTTGTGCAAGTCTTTAATAAGTTGAAGTAAACCACAATTGGGCGCGAGGTAATGACATACTTGAAAGTTTTTAAATACCTCTTGAGCTGTGGACAAAACTTGGTTGTTTTTATTTGCACTTACTAAGCACAGTTTTCTTTTTATGGGAATAGATGGGTGGGGGTCACTTTCTTCCTTCTGTGTTGTTCCATTATTTAGGTCTTCCATTGAAGTATTAATTATTCCTTGTTTTTTCGAATACAGTTGTGATTTCATTGTCTTCTTTTGTGACTTTGTTGGAGTTACTGTTTGGCTAGATTTATCTACCAGGTTATTTTTTATTGGAGTCGATGTTAGTCTTCGCACTTGAGGTTTTGTATTTGAGACCTTTCGTTTTAAACATGGCGTGGAGCACTTGGCCTCTCCTGTACCAACTTTCTTGTATAACTCTATAACGCGATTAGATTTCTCTAGATCTGACTTTAATTTTTCATTTTCGCTAAGCAAATTGTCAATTTCTTGATGCGCGCTTTGTAACTCAACTCGTAACCCATTGACTTCTTCCTTTAGTTTAGTAATGGATTAATTGTCCTGCAGTGAAGTATCAGGCATACTCATTACTGTAGCATTGAATAATGACGTCTCTGAGAACGACGTAGACAGGACGGGTATTTTTCTAAGTGTAATATTTTCGTCCGCCATACTTGTAACTTTTCCACCAAAAACGAAATATTTTTTACTGTGGTATCATTAATCGCCCTCTGGTGGCGAGTGGCGGTACTTTTTAGTTTGCCTATTCGCCGCTTGTGGCTGCCTTGGCGCTAGTTGTCATACATTGAACATGGGGTCAAAGTTCAGTTTTAAAAATATTTTTCGTAACGGTGATTAAGTTTTTTATTTTATTCACTGGCGTTAATAAAAGTGACACTCAACGCATTTATTTATTGTGAATAAATAAGGTCTATGATTTTTGGAAAGATGAAAGACCAATTCGTTGTTTATCACTGATTATAGTTCCTATATAATACTATTGTCATAATTGTTATTTCACTGGGTCTAAATTGTCACAAACAATATCACTGCATCAAAATACTTATTACACTACTTTGCACCACTTTTTATTTAATTTAAGTTTTAGAATGTATTATTTATAAATTATAATAACGCAGAGATGTAAACAGTTCGAATGTCAATGTGTGTTGTTTCTAAAGCTATTTAGTGAAACAATAAATTTCAACAGAAATTCATAACTTTTGTTACCATGTTTTAGTGTTATTGTAAAATGAACAGAAAATGCTTAATACAACGGACACATTTTCGCTCTTTCCCAAAAATTAGCAATTTTGAGTTGAGTCACTTTCGTTCTCAGCGTGCGATATGTGACTACTAGGGACAATGCTCACTAGGTCCGACTAGGATGTAGACGCATTGCCGCCGAAAAGTCGCCTACGTCACTTATGGAAGTATTGCTCTGAGTGCTCCAGGTGTAGATATGAAGTATCGTGTGAGTCACGATTGACCAATTACCTACTAAGATAGCATAAAGGTTTTTTACAAGAACTATTGGTTGCGATATAAATATACTTTGCATCTCCCAGTTATGTTTTACCCTTTTGAAATAACTTTCAATATATTTCATCAACTACGAATTCCTTAATCTGATTTATTATATCTTTCATCCTTTCCTTGTTCTAATAATAATACGAGGCATTGAACTTCTTCATGTTAAGAAATTCAGTTTTCATATTTGGTGGGAAGGCGACCAGTCTGGGACGAGTCTTACAAGGCCATGCGGATGGCAGGGCGCGGCCTTTTCCCCTTCGGGGAAACCGACATTAATACTAATATTTACATGATTTAGGAAAAACTAAAATTTTATCAGCCTGGGGTAATTTAAGAAGAGTCACATATCGCACGCTGAGAACGAAAGTGACCGATTTCAAAATTTTGGTTAAATGAGTTAAGTATACAGAATGACTTAAAAAAGTATATTCTATCATAATTATATTAGAAAACTGGCCAATAAAGGTAAGAAAAGGATAGAGGTATATTTCGGTCTCTTTGTCACTCAACCGTTCCCTCCCCCCGCGCCCGAATGAAAGTGACGAAATCAGTGTTGCACCGTGAGTTGTCGTGACAAGACGTGACAAGTTTAGCAACGTAGTGACCGATTACGCTTTGTGTCTGTTTGTTTGTCAATTTCGGAGGTAAGTTTAGTTACAATTTATAGTCATAAACTGACCGATTCAGATTTAGGTTCCTTTTACATTATAAGTATTGGCGTATTAGGTGACACATAACAAATTCGGTCACTTATTTATTAACAAATGAGTCTAAATAATGGGCCAATTTTGAATCAGGTCTGTATAATTTTAAATGTACTCATCTGTATTTTGTACTATTTAGAAGAAAGTCTGTTTAACATTTTTTAGTTTGGTTTTCAATTGACTTATTGATTAATAGTGCAATTTATTACTTTTTTCAGTGTTTAATATTCCCTACTGAGTCGGCAATCCCAAAACTAAAATGAAAAGAAGTGCTTTAATTCTTCAATTAGTGGAAGAGAGACAGCAGAATAAGGTAATTACGAAAACTGTTCGTTTATTATTAGTTTTTCATTAGTACCTAGGGACTATAATTATTTGTAAAAATGTTTATATTTGTTTTCCATATTCTCTATTGTACTTGTTTGCAGAGCCCTGACGAGGCTTTGGATATCGACAAAGAAAACATGCCATCTAGCCCATCAATTATCGAAAATACACCTCCACGTCTGGACCAGGAATATAACAATGTTCAAATCCCAAGCCGAAAAACAAAACCTTTAAATGTAAGTTATTAATTTTTATTTAAGTCATGGGTAGTCATTTTAATGTAAGTTTTATCTTGTGATGAAAAGTTAAATTATTCATGTTTCAGGACCCTGAAAAGGCTTGTCAAGAAATAAATACGGAATCAAAAATTACTGAAAAAACCTCAGAAAGTACATCTGCTGTCCGACCACGTTCAAGAAGTTCCAGTACGAGCAGTTCATCTTCATCCTCAAGTAGTAGCAGTACTTCATCATCTTCAAGTACATCTGTTACAAATGAATGTCAAAATACAGCCACTCCGGGCCCTAGTACAAGCAATTTAAAATCTCAAACAGGTAACCAACGTTCATACATTCAATCACCAATACATCCGAATGAAAGTGATGTGGATCTCAGTGACTCAGATCCAACATACCATGCTGTAAATTTCAATCAAAGAAGTAGACATGTTTCCAGCACTAGCTCTTCTTCTTCTGATTCTTCAGGTCAACCGGAACCTTCAAAAAGTAGGAAGCGTAAAAGGAACCCTAGTAACTGGAAACAAAATCAAGCAAAAATGTTACGAAACTCCGGAAAAAGTTACAGGTCTATGTCCATATCAAAAAAATACATTCCAGCTAGGCATGTGAAAGAAACATGTACGAGCAAGTGTAGACTTAAATGTTTTGACAATATAAAAGAGGATGAGAGGTATAATCTGTTCAAAGCCTATTGGGGATTATCAAATTTGGAACTGCAGCGTGCTTTTATTAGATCTTGCATGATGGAAGTGCAACCTAGGTACAGGTACTCAAATGCTCGAAACCCTCGCCTTCCAAACAACTCCTTTTATTTCACAATAGATGGCAAAAAGATACGTGTTTGTAAATTATTTTTCATAAACACTTTGGACATAACGGACAGACAGCTAAGAACTGTTAAAAGTAAAACCAACAGCCATGGTATCGTAGAGCCTGAGCTTAGAGGAAAACATGACAACAAAAAAAGGGTAGACCCTGAACTGCTCCAAAGCATCAGGAACCACATAGAGTTGATACCGAGGGTAGAACCCCATTATTTAAGAGCGACTACAAGTAGAGAGTACATTTCCGACAGTAAAACTATAAGGGACCTCTGGACTGATTTTAACAATGATCAAAAAGAAAAAAGTTTGCCACAGTGCGACTATTGGTTATACTTGAATACTTTTAATAAAGAATTCAATATAAGTTTTTTTCAGCCGAAAAAAGACAGGTGTGAAACGTGTGTTGCGTATGAACTTGCTCCTGAAAGTACTAAAACACTGCTCAAATCGAACTATGATAAACACCTCGAAGAAAAAGAACTGTGTCGCCAAGAAAAACGGACGGACCGTCGAAACATTGACGAGACCCACATTTGTGCTATTTATGATTTACAGTCCGTCATGTTATGTCCCAGTCCAAGTTATTTTTACTATTCTTCAAAAATAAACTGCCTTGATTTCACAATTACAGAATTAAAAAATGGAGAGGATGATAAAAAGTCTTACGGAGACGTTTACTGTTATTTTTGGGACGAGACTCAGGGGCAAAGGGGAGCCAATGACATAGGTTCATGTATTTTCGATTACTTACGAACCCTAAGCGCAAAAAACGCAGATAAAAAGTTACATGTAACATTTTACTCTGACAATTGCACTGGGCAGAACAAAAATAAAGTTATTGCTAGCCTTTATTCATATGCTGTCGCTTATTTTGATAACATCGAAAGTATAACCCATAAGTATCTTATAAAAGGGCACACCCAAAATGAAGCGGATAATGTGCACAGCTTAATTGAAAAGGAAATTAAAAAGAACGAAAAAGCAGGGCCTATATACATACCTGTTCAATTTGCTACCTTGATCAAAAGCGATAGCTCATAATAGGTAATTGTCGTATGTGTCCATGTTCTATTGAACATGGACACATACCTATTATGAGATATTAAAATAACAAAGTTTAAAGAAGTATGTTGTACCAAAAAGCTAAGTCTGAATTAGTGCAATAGGCAGAGTTTAATAGTTGATTAAGTACAACTGAATTATAACCAGAATACTGTTACTGTGGTAAACTGATAGATAAGTTATGCTATTAATACTGATTTTGATGTGATTCAAATACTTTAAATAACTATTTTTATTTTGGTTATGTTTCGTTAAATTTAAGAATTCGTTATTTAAACCAGTGAAAACAGAAGGTCTCATTATTTGGATTGTCTGAGTTAAGCAGAGTGTAATTAAAATTTGATTAGGTAATACAACCGAACTATAACTATGTACAAGACTGTACTAGTACTACTATGTTAAACTGAAAAGTTAGTGCTAATATAGGAATATTGTCGATTTGGATAAATATTTTATTAGTGTTATAGAAGAGTGATATTGATTATGTTTCGTTATAATATTTAAGAATTACTTACGTAAATGTTTGGTTTCCTACTTTATGACACGATTTTGATACAATTTTTTTAGTGTGATTATTATTACTGATCTCTATTAAGTCTAAGGAGTGATTTATTAAATGACACTTACACATACTTCACTGTTTTATTTAGCTTTTTTGAAAAAATAAACAAAATCTTAAGAATGAAACTGACTTATTTTTAGAAAAAACATATTTTTTTAAAACAAAGTTAGAAATGAACAGACCTTTACCTAAAAAGGTCAGTAGAAATAAAAAACTTCTAATACTAAAGTGACCTATTTTTTCGTTTTTTTTTTTAAACTTTATTTTATACGAGAAAATCATATTTTTTTGCAAAAACTATATAATGTTTCTAAAGCTATTTAGTGAAACAATAAATTTCAACAGAAATTCATAACTTTTGTTACCATGTTTTAGTGTTATTGTAAAATAAACAGAAAATGCTTAATACGACGGACACATTTTCGCTCTTTCCCAAAAATTAGCAATTTTGAGTTGAGTCACTTTCGTTCTCAGCGTGCGATATAGCTACAACTTAACAAATCTATCTAAACGCGGTTAAAACTTACGAGAATACTGCACTCTTTCGTGTCTGGAAGCGAACAGAACACTACAAAAGAAATGTGAGTGGAAAGAGCTCGCGTTTCACACCCAATTTCCAGTTCCAGAAACTTCTGGAATATTCGAACCGTGTATACAATGCTGCCCCTAGTGTCGAGAGGTGACTACTACAACATTCATTCATAATAATACAGTAACTCATTGGTAAATAGTGCCTCTGGTGTCGAGAAGCGCAAACGGTTCATTGAGATACGCGTAAATCATTCATTGATACTGATGCCCTCTAGTAGTAATCGACAAAAACAGAAGTATGTGACTACAATTCTGCTTCCGCTATGCGACAACAGAGTACGCTACTTGTATGTCAGTCACACGCTGTTACCTGCGATTCACGCACTGGGGCTGCAGTCTCGACATAGATAGCGACAAAAATCGGTCGTTAAGTCATAACGATGTCAAATTTCTTTAATAGATTTTCAACTTTATTTCGAAACCTTAAGGTTGAAAATCTATTAAAGAAATTTGACATCGTAGGCCCTGGTTTTATATTATCCAACATCATGCGAAGATTACGACCCTGTAATAAACTAGGACTATCACCGGTAGTAGTGTTCCGTATTTCTATATGCTAATAGTAATCTCGGCAGAGCTATTTCAACATTCATATTTTGTTCGAGCGCCTTCTTAACAGTGCGTTTACAAATTTTTACCGCGCTTTCAGCTGCACCATTGCAAGCTGGGTGATAAGGAGATATAAAAATATATTATGTTCTACACCATTATATTTTAGATAATGTTAAAATTCCAAACCTGAAAAGGGCCGTTTTCACTAACCGGATTTTTCGAAAGACCACAAATTTCGTGTGCCGTTTTATGAAAGTTCTAAAGGATACACTAATTACACCCGTCTACTATGTTCAGCTAAACAGATTACTACAATTGTTCCAAATGAAACAGTAATCTAATAAGATATACAACATTAGTTTTAGTATAATATCGCACATCGGCAACAAGAGAGTCACAACACAGAAAAATACGAAATTGAGATAAGCATGCCATGACAAAGGCAATCACAAACTCTATCTGCTAAAAAAACGTCATAATTATAGTGTGATTCTTCGCCGAGAGATGGCATTTAATACCTTTTTTCACCGAGCCACTTTCCTGCCTTTTGTAGCGTAAATAGTGTCACATCACAGTTGATACAGAACGGACATGCATCTAGTGTCCGTAGTACTGTCATAACTTGTGTACGACCCTATTGCGGTAAGTAATAAGGTTCTAAATAGCATCAAGGAGCAGCCTTTGACAATTTTTAAAAAACAGCTTTTATCCTTATTAATTAAAAAATGTTATTATTCTGTATCAGATTTCCTAACAGATAAAATATAGCTGTATTATTGTTTCCTTCATTTATTTTTATACATATTAAATACATTTTTAAATATTCTAATATAAAACAATATAAAAAACATAAAAAAATAGCTGTATTAATATTGTTACTTAATTTTGATTTGAGAGCAGCGGTGGCCCAGTGGTGGAGACCCCGACTTACGAGCAGTAAGTCGTGGGTTCGAACCCAGCCAGGCGCATTACTGTGTAAGTTATTTCATCACCACTGCTCTCAAAACGGTGAAGGAAAACATCGTGAGGAAACCGACATGTCCTAGAACCAAAAATTCGAAGACATGTGACATCTACCAACCCGCACTGGGCCCGCGTGGTGGATTATAGCCCATTCCCTCTCATAGAGAGGAGGCCTGCGTCCCAGCAGTGGGAACATTAATAGGCTGATTATGCTATTATGTTATGCTTATGCTAATTTTGATTTTGATTTTTTGTTGAAAGCTTTTAAATTGAAGTTGTATAATTGTTTATAAGTATAAATTTTTGCATACCATATGGTAGAATGTACCAGGAACAATTACCTACTACTGTAACAACTCATGTATGTACCTACATTCAATGCAAAAAAAAATATTTCTATTCTATTCTATTCTAAGTAATTTTCATATATTTGCTTTGGTATCGGAAAAAAGACAGTCACATCATGTGAAATGACACTGTTCTTGCTTTAGCGTTGGTTGATACAGAGTTATTATATGGGTCGAAGTGTTATATTATAATATGTGATATGACTCTGTACTACCGAATAAAACGAGTATTAAATTATGTATTATTTGATATTGTTTCTCTAATTCTGCTATAAATAGTGTTTATAATTTATCTTAACGCATTACAACTGTTACAACTGCTTTATTTTTTACTTTAAGCAGTACGGTGGTGGTGGTGAGCAGCACGGTGGTGGTGGTGGGCAGCACGGTGGTGGTAGTGGGCAGTACGGTGGTGATGGTGGGCAGCACGGTGGTGGTGGGCAGCACGGTGGTGGTAGGCACTTATGTGGGCATGGTGGTGGGCACTTATGTGGGCATGATGGTGGTGGGCACTTATGTAGGCACGGCGGTGGGCTGCTCATTTTCTTTCGGTTATAGACAACCAAGTAATAGTTCTGTTAAACCTAATTTGCAAGTTACGGGTGTGGGTTGGCGTGATTTTTTTTACTTAGGCCAAAATGAAGAATTCAATCATAAACTCCGCTCGAGTTCATGATTGAACTAGCTTTATGAAGTTCTAATGACAATATACAACATAATAAATAATAGAGATCTGAATTTTATTTGATGATGGAGACAGAAGGCCGTTGCAACAGCTCGTCGATAGTTTACAGCAGCTATACCGTGTTTCTGCTCAGTGAATGCACCTTGATGAAAACATTAGACCTAGTTGAAATGTAACTGTCATCGAAAGGTGGTTGCAAGAGGTCCTCTCCAGTTTACAGCAGTTATATCTTATTTGACCTCAGTACAGGCATCTGAAACCAGGTCAGCATTTGATACCTTATTTGTTTCTACTATGAAAATATTTAATATTACCTGATTAAATTAAAAAAAAACAATAAATAATATGAACTAATAAGTGTTTCATTTCATGAAATCTTTGACAATTTTGTCGAAAAAGTGAAACATTAAAGCCTTAGTCGCAAGTGCAACTTGGATCTTTTGATTTTTCTGGCACCATAATCTTCTTGCATGCTTTGTGATCCGGGCATTCACTGGGGCACAGAAACACTCGGGAACTAGTTAGTGAGGGGCAATTCCCAGGAGGACATTTGCACTGTGGTGGCGGGCACGGTTGTGGTGTGCAGCACGGTAGTGGTGGTGGGCAGCACGGTGGTGGTGGTGGGCAGTACGGTGGTGGTGGCGGGCAGCACGGTGGTGGTGGTGGGCAGTACGGTGGTGGTGGTGGTGGGCAGCAAGGTGGTGGTGGGCAGCACGGTGGTGGTGGGCAGCACGGTTCTGGCGGGCACGGTGGTGGTAGGCACTTATGTGGGCATGGTGGTGGTGGGCACTTATGTAGGCACGGCGGTGGGCTGCCCATTTTCTTTCGTTTAGAGACAACCAAGTAATAGTTCTGTTAAACCTAATTTGCAGGTTACGGGTGTGGGTTGGCGTGCTTTTTCTAAAACAGTATCTGGGGCGGTTTTGAGCCTGGTAGTGGCCACAGTGACGTAAGCCGCACGGGCACTTATGCGGATGCGGTTTCAAAGATGGTGACGGGTACAGCTTCGCCCAATTTTCCTCGTTTATTAACTCCTGGTAGTACGGGTTCAAGCACAGAAGACATATTCGTTATTTTTGCTCTTGCAGCTCTTCGTGCAAGGCTCTTCGTCAGACATAAGGTTTGGGTAGGTTGTTAATTTTGAGACTACATCTTTATGCTTGAAATCCACTTTATTGATTTAACTTATAATTGATGGTGTCAGTGACAGCTTCATGTTTATGACTGTGAGAGAACTTTAAGGCATAGATTATTTTGGCAAGTGTTAATGTTTTTGTTTTTGGCATATTCGAAAAAAAAGTTTCTTCTTCAATGAAGATTTATGTTGACCGAGAGTAGGGAATCGCACCGCCAGCAATGTCTAAATCCCAGTAATGATAAAATTAATGGCCACCTAAAGTTTCACATCGCACGATTTCTGTCGAAGCCGTTTAGCTCCTTATCAAATAGCTTACTATTATAGTAGTATAACATTTCATAATAAATATACGAAGCTATCTCTATAGCTTTAAAATATCAAATCATGGGATGATTCTAGCGATCGATAGCTTTCAGAAAAAAAACAAAAAAAAAAAAAATGGAAGATTTTTTCAGGAACCATAGCGGAAATGTTTTCTTTACTAAACTAGATCTGTCGCAAATCCATAACCAGGTGCCTTAAGCTGAGCATTCTAGGGATTATACAGTTATTAACACACATAGAGGGTTATTTAAGTATTATCGTTTGATATTTTTGGTTTATCCTCAAGCCCAGGAATATTTCAATAAATTATGGTTAATATTAAGATAATCCTAATGTTATCGTTTTTTTTTGATGATATTATACTAATCAAAAATAAGGATTTGGCTAGCCATTTAGAATCTGTGAAAGAGGTGTTGCAAATACTAGAAGCAAATGGCTTTGATGAATTTTCCATAAAGGTTACAATGCCAAGAAAAGAGTTTCATTCAGAGACATAATTTGAATGGGGCATAGTTGCAATAGCCATCACCTTGTCTGGATCTACCCTAACACCATTTTGATCAATAATAAAATCTAAGTATTTAACCTCTTTCGCCAAAATCGCGCATTAACTTACAGAAGTAGCATTATCTTTTCTTAATTTTAAAGCCATCGGCTTCTAGTATTTGCAACATCCATGGACTTAGTATAATAAACTGGACTGAGCACTCTACCAGGAAAACGTGACGAGAGAGATATTTATAACACAGCCCTTTGTCTCTTTCTAATAGGGTGACCAGACATTTTTATAACAAATAAGAAACTTCGTTTTGACAGAGATAATTTGTGTCCGGATAAGACATCAACGGTTACATAAAATAGTGAAATAAAAATTTATGGGAGAAAAAAATAAGAATTTTGTTGGAAAAAAAAATAATTTCGTTTCCTTTCCATGCTCTTTTTCCGTTTGCTCTGTAGAATTGGTGGGTATTCAAATGGAGGAAATAAAATTTAAAGTGTGTGACAAAAATTTATTAAAATTAAACATGGTTAAACAGAATTGTTTTGTGGATTTTCTGCCGTAAGCCAATCTTACTGCCTAAGTTTATCAATGCATGACATTTAGCATGATGGAATATTCTCAAATCCAAATACGAATTAGTCAATGCTTTTACTAGTTGCAATTCGTGTGGTTTTTCATCCTTTATACATTGGATAGAATGTGGTGAACTAATTAGATGATTGAGTCTTGTATAAATTATTTGTTTTAAGCGCATAATCCACTTGAAAAATATTCTCGATACGGCAAACCTCCGAAGTAGTGACGTAAGTGCGCACAAAATTTGAACAAAGTCATCAATCCGGAACTTTTAAATGGAAAAATTGTTCAACACCGTCCTGAAGAGTTACTTCCTGAAACCTTATGAAGAGAATGAAATAACTTCGGCGTTGTTATCTCTGTGAAACGAAGCCCTCTTTCTTCACGTCGTTCCTTGTAAATTCACATCACAGTCAAATTAACACCGTTGATATGATGACAGATTTCAGTGTTACCATAATGAATATATAATAGCTTCCAAACAATCATACTAATATTTAATGTGACATAAAATAAATAAATTAGTATTATTTACAGACTGTAAACCTGTAAAAGAAAATAATTAAAATTTATCTTAAAGCTATAAACATATACACGTAATTTATTTTACGTGTAATGAGAGGTGACTGCCGGTTTAATATTGTCTACCATCTTTAACATTTTTATCTGTTAGCAATTGAGTGAAAGGGACAAAGGGCTCCATTACGGCTATCTCTCTCGCCTCGGTTATGATAGCTTAACAAAAGTAAACCAACGGTGTGAAGGTTAAAGTTCATTTTTGTGTGTTACGCATTTCGCAGAATTCAGTCCTGTTTGTATACTAAGCCCATGGCAACACCTCTTTCACAGATTCTAAATGGCTAACCAAAACCTTATTTTTGATTAGTATAATATCATCAAAAAAAAATATAACATTAAGATTATTCTTAAATATTAATCATAATTTATTGAAATATTCCTGGGCTTGAGGATAAACCAAAAATACCAAATGTATGTTAATAACTGTATAATCCCTAGAATGCTCAGCTTAAGGCACCTGGTTATGGACTTGCGACAGATCTAATTTAGTAAAGAAAACATTTCCGCTAAGGTTCCTGAATAAATCTTCCATTTTTGAATCGGAAAGCTATCGATCGCTAGAATCATCCCATGATTTAATATTTTAAAGCTATAGAGATAGCTTCGTATATTTATTATGAAATGTTATACTACTATAATAGTAAGCTATTTGTAAGGAGCTAAACGGCTTCGACAGAAATCGTGCGATGTGAAACTTTAGGTGGCCATTAATTTTATCATTACTGCCGGATTTAGACATTAGGGACATTTAGGTGGGGTGATTCCCTACTCTCGGTCAACATAAATCTTCATTGAAGAAGAAACTTTTTTTTCGAATATGCCAAAAACAAAAACATTAACACTTGCCAAAATAATCTATGCCTTAAAGTTCTCTCACAGTCATAAACATGAAGCTGTCACTGACACCATCAATTATAAATTAAATCAATAAAGTGGATTTCAAGCATAAAGATGTAGTCTCAAAATTAACAACCTACCCAAACCTTATGTCAGACGAAGAGCCTTGCACGAAGAGCTGCAAGAGCAAAAATAACGAATATGTCTTCTGTGCTTGAACCCGTACTACCAGGAGTTAATAAGCGAGGAAAATTGGGCGAAGCTGTACCCGTCACCATCTTTGAAACCGCATCCGCATAAGTGCCCGTGCGGCTTACGTCACTGTGGCCACTACCAGGCTCAAAACCGCCCCAGATACTGTTTTATAAAAAGCACGCCAACCCACACCCGTAACCTGCAAATTAGGTTTAACAGAACTATTACTTGGTTGTCTCTAAACGTAAGAAAATGGGCAGCCCACCGCCGTGCCCACCTAGCTGCCCAAAATCACCGTGCCCACCTAAGTGCCCACCACCACCTCCGTGCCCACCACCACCGTGCCCACCACCACCGTGCCCGCCTAAGTGCCCAAAAGCACCGTGCCCACCACCACCTTGCCCACCACCATATTGCCCGCCTGAGTGCCCAAAACCACCGTGCCCACCTAAGTGCCCACCACTACCTCCGTGCCCACCACCACCGTGCCCAGCTAAGCGCCCAAAAACACCGTGCCCACCTAAGTGCCCACCACCACCACCGTGCCCACCTAAGTACAAAACACCACCGTGCCCACATAAGAGCCCACCACCTCCTCGGTCCCCACCACCACCTCTGTCCCCACCACCACCTCGGTCCCCACCACCACCTCCGTCCCCACCACCACCGCGCCCGCCAGGATCATGCTGCCCACCACCACCACCATGCTGCACACCACAACCGTGCCCGCCACCACAGTGCAAATGTCCTCTTGGGAATTGCCCCTCACTAACTACTTCCCGAGTGTTTCTGTGCCCCAGTGAATGCCCGGATCCCAAAGCATGCAAGAAGATTATGGTGCCAGAAAAACCAAAAGAACCAAGGTGCACTTGCGACGATGACGATCTCAACTCTGCCGAGAAGTCATTAATCACTATCAAATGTGCCGTGACAGATCTCTTTGGCAAAATGGTGAATTCAACGCAAGACGCTGCAGACAAACTCTGCACCGCAGGTGTCCAGAAGTATGAAAAGGTTTCAAAAGAAGCATCTGACTATATTGCTTCAAAAAGAAGAAAACCTCCTTCTTGTTCAGGCCCAAAGGAAGTAAGCGATAGACATAGTGACACAAGTTCAGGTAGATTCAATGCGGTAAACTTGGACACAGCGAGTGTAGAGGAAAACGTTTCACCTGACAATCCGCAACAATCAATAACCAACGCAAAACCTTACAGCCGCTTCAGAGATTTATTGGACAAAGTTGATTGCGTGGTATCAAAGGTGAACGATTCTTTGGGTTTAGAATCAACAAATCCTTTAAAAATTAAGTCAAAAACTTTTAATGATGAAACTTCTGTACACGATATTCCTACGCCGACACCCTCGCATTCTTCGGGCCCCACGGATGTAGACAACGTAATGTCTCTTTCAGGCACTTCTAAAATATGTTCATCGATCAAGAACAAATTTTGGTCCATGTTCACCGGGGATGATGATACAAAAGTGTCATCCAGAAAGTCATCCTCTGCGAGTTTGGTTTCCGAAAGTGAGGAAGATTAACAATTTTACAATAACGAGGTTCAATAAAGAAATCTTTGGGAAACTGCTTAATTTTCTTTTATTTATCACTTCATCTGTTTGAATGTCTTGTTTAACACCTGATGAAGTTATGAAATATTTCTAACTATCTTGCTATGATTATAAATGCGAAAGTTTGTGCGGATGGATGTATGGATGTTTGTTACTCATTCACGCAAATACTGAACGGATTTGGATGAGTTTTGGTACATAGTTTACAACCTTGATTAACACAAATGATACTTTTTATGAAGGTAGTAGTATCCCGTGCAACAATTATCGAAGTCCACGCGGTCGAAACCGCGGGCATCAGCTAGTATTATATAAAACTGTTGGCACTGTTGTCAGGATGCTGCAGCCACTGTCCGTAGACTAACAACTTCGCAGGGCATACGCTGAAACTCGAGCCGGGTGCCGGGTGTCCGCAGCAAGTGTAGACCTTGTTCAGAAAAGACGGATTCACTGCGTATTTTTCGCGCAAAAGTTGCGTCCAGAAGGAAAATAGAAAGTGCATACAACTTACGAGCATTTGGGAACGGATTCAGTCATTGATATACAGGGTGTAAACAGACGCTTTACTAAGCCGTCAACTAAGCATACTGTACATCAAACTAAATTACTTTACACAAAAATGATTGCTGGTAAACGACTTTTTTTTTGGGGTGATAAATCATGTTTTACGGTAGGACTCGATGGAACGCACTCAAAGCATTGTGCTGATGGATGGATTGAATAGTACGGGGGTCGTGGAGGTGTTTAAATTAAAAATCTTCCATTAAAACACGTAATTATTTTAAAAAAACTTGTGAAAAAGTTGGAACTTTGACCCCCATATCTCCGTAACTAGAAGATTCCCAGGTATGGTCTAGAACAAAAAAAGTATCGCAAAGACGGGGAGAACAAGTGCCTTTGGTCTATTTACACATTTTATACGTGCACTCGCTCTAAAGTTTACGCGTAAATTGGACGCAACAAAAGAGTCTCAAATATCTCTTAATATAGCGAAGTGCATGCGATTTACCAGCGAATTTTCAACTCGTGCGACGTTTGTGGATGCGATGTATTGGCACCGAATTTCGCGCCAACGCGTATTTATGTTCATGCGAAACGATTCGCAGCGAATTCGTCCGACAGGGACTAAAACTTGCGCGTATGTACGGAGTGGGTTTGGGCTTGACGGCTTGTTAAATGAATCCCCACCATTTAGCGCTACTCATAGTTTTTTGTTTTCTCCAGCAAAAAAATGTGTTTGGGTTCAATTGGTCTTGATGACGATTTGATTCGGAGATGGTGAACATAAGAAAATACTAATCTGATGCTGAAACATGAAGCTGGCCACAGGAACTCGTACTCACTAACCATGGATTCTTTGGTTTGGTCTAGATGAGTAGTTGGTACTCCAGCTGTTGTTGCAGGTCTGCTGTCTAACCAACTCCTTGACAACTTGCATCGTGTTTGGGATTATCCAAAAGGTTTTAAAATGATAAATCCGAAATTATTATACACCTTTAATATAGAACTTTAATATAAAGGGTGTAAATAGCCCCTTAACGTAGCCGTAATGCACTTGTTCTCCCCGTCTTTGCGGTCATATTTTTTTTAGTCTAGACCATACCTGCGAACCTTATAGTTACGGAGATATTGGGGCCCAAAGTTCAAACTTTTTCACAAGTTTTTTTTTTTTTAAATACATGTTTTTATTGTAAGATTCTTACTTGTAAGCACCTCGACGACCCCCGTACTATTCAATCCATCCATCATAACTTCGTGAAGGGTCTGTTTACACCCTGTATACTATAAGGTCTTAGAAATGATAAATCCTAAATTTTCTGTTGATGATAAAAATACATTATCACAGAAACGAAGCCTAAACCATCGTAGGTTACTGAGTTTCGACCCTATGAGTTCTCAGTCTAAATGAGTCACCGATGGGCTAACGATAAAATAAAGCTGAGATGTAGCACAGCGGGCCGCTGTTGGTAATCATCATCTGCCTAGCCTTGTCCCAACGATGTTGGGGTCGGCTTCCAGTCTAACCGGATGCGACTGAATATCAGAATTTTACAACCCAGTTAGTACTGGGTAATACGATACCCAACCCACGAGAGCCGGAACCAACGGTGTGCAGGCGAGTCCACACAGAACTAAAATATATGTACCAATTTTGATGACATATTATCGTCTTGAACTGCTCACTTAAAGTAGTCATACTGTAACGTGCTTCCGAGGCACGCAGGAAACTCGGTATGTTATGGGTGGTAACCCATCCACGGACTAATCTAGGCAAGCGCGGCTTAGTCACGAGCTGCTGGTATTCAAAAAACGTTAACGTTGTTTCTAACTATGGCCAGAATAAGTATGTAGCACTATAATACTGAGTACTTGTTAGTTCCATACAACCTACATCAGCCTGATATAATAAACAAAATCTTTAAAACTGTCATTTATAATCCAATTCGACAGATTTGAATTTACAACTAGCATTATATTCATATGGTGCTTTGTGTTTACAATGTTTGATTAATTTATAGAATCAATCTGAAGAAAAGTCATGCACGGGATTTGAACTTTCCTGGAGGTACCAATCGAGCGAAAGTAACAGATCAAGAAATTCATTTTAGTTTCAGTGAACATCACCACATGCCCGCTTAAGTACCCGTGCTCATGTCAAGCCCGTGTTATGTCTGATGTCGAACCCACCACCATGCCCATCAAAGTCCTCACTACCGTGTCCAACAGCGTGCTATAAAAGGAAATACGAACCGCTTACTTTAATCGTGGCCTCAAAAATCAGGTTCTAGCAAAACTAAGAAAATGGGTAATAGTTCTTCAAAGTCACCTACCGATTCAGAGTCCTGCCAACCACCTTGCTACCCACCATACTGCCCACCACCTTGCTGCCGGAACCCGTGTAACCCACCTCCCTGCCAGAATCCGTGCAATCCACCTCCCTGCCAGAACCCGTGCTACCCACAATGCCCACAACCATGCTGCCCACCGTACCCACCGACGTGCCCACCGACGTGCCCACCGCCGAGCTCACCACCAACTAAGTGCCCATTTTCAAAACGCGGAATACAACCGAGCCCAATCTGGTTATTTAAATATATCACAATGATGATAAAAGTTATCAAATGAGACTTGTTTGTAAGCGTAATAAAATGGGCTGTCCTCCACCGTGCACACCGCCTTACAACCCGCCACTGCAGCCACCTATAAATAAAATGAAATAAATATTTATTTACCAATCGTGTAAGTTTTTACTTTGATCTAGAGAGTAGTTGGTCAACAATTGTTCTACGCTATTGTTCTAGGCTGTACGGCCTTAAAACCCGGACTCCAGCAAAAGCAGAGATGAGACGTGAAGAGAGATGTATTGAAAACTAACAATAAAATTAAAACAATTATTTCATCTTCTATCTCTCTTCTCGTCTTTGCCTAGCTTTAGTGAAAACGGTTGAGCAGAAAGGAGAAGAGTTGTCTCATGTTTCTTTAGCCCAGCCTCTACACTCGGCGACAATCAAAGCAAACAGGTAGCAGAGCACAGCGAAGACGAAAGAGATAAGAATGTCGTTCGTTGAACGGCATGCGTGAACGGTCTGCCTTTTGTGTTAGATCGCGCTAAATTGGGCGAGAGTAACCCGTACACACTTTTCTTCTCCGGTCTAGCCAGTACATACCTCCTTACAGCTTCGGTAGATACACTAGCTCCTAAGCATATCCTCTCCGTTTTGTACATCTCTGCAGGATGCCGCTTTGCTGGAATCTGGGCCTAACCCTCATAACAACACAAACAACTGTTAGTTATTTGGTGCTACTTATTCGAACAATTAAAAAAAAACACTTGCAAGACAAAGACCTCACGTAGTCTCATAAACACCAACAAAAATATTGCTCAGGAATCTGTTTTCTTTATCAGTATCCTACTACGGAAACTGAATTACTATTTTCTTTGTTTTTCTTTTTTTTCGGTTGGGAAATCATCAAATGACCCCTCCCGCTCTGGTCAGAGTAGAAGGCAGGGTTCTACTGACTAAAACCCATTCATGTTCCTTCTTTGCCTTTTGTGTTCCAAGGCCGCGGTATCTCTTTCGAACGGCCCTTACTGAGCCATTCCTGATTGCTGACAACTCTTTGAGGCACGCGTGGAACACGAACGCGCCGTCGACACGGCCTGTCGTCAAAAGAAGGCTGGACGGCGAGCTAGCCCATCACTCATCGTCCACAGGCCCGTGCCTACGGTGGCCGGGAGCCACCACGTGGCCCCCGACGCCCGGGGCGTCTCCCGCGGCAGCTGGGACGTGAGGATCTTTCCCTTTCACGTCCCTCCACCTCCTTCACTAGCATGACTGCTTCGCAGAAGGAGATGACGGCTTCCCATTCCCTCTCGCGCCGGACCATGGCTTGAACCAGGGCCGAACGCGAGAGTTTGCCGCCGCCAATCGCCGCTACGAGGACACGGCGGAGGTCCGCCCAAGCGGGGCAGACCTCCACGGTATGCTCCACCGTGTCTTCCGGACGGTCCACACAATGGTAACACCCAGGCGTTTCCTTCCACCCGATTCGGCTCTGAAAACCTTCCGAAACAACCGTGTCCGGTGAGGACCTGAGTCAGACGAATGGTGAGGGCGCCGTGGCTCCTTCTCAAAGAGGGGATTTATCATCACTGTAGTGGCGTGCTCTGCACGGGGTTGCGACAGTCGCTCTCTCTATGTCGCCATGAGATCGCGCCGGAAGTCCGCTGAGCGGCGATTTGCCGCGGCAGAGGAGTTTCCTCCTGACGTAGTGCCTACGCGCGCATTCGTGCAGGCGCGCGAGTTCTATCGCCTCCAGATCCCATGGCGAACTTCCTTGCCAGATTGCCGGACTAGCCTTACGGTGAACTTGGCTCCCATTTTCACATTAATATTTTTGATGGGATACTTTTTGTAAACAAATTTTTGTTGTTCTTCGTTCAGCAGTGATCTGTAAAATTTATCTTTTTTCCTGCGTTTACGCTGTATAGTTTTCTAGAATGTTAGATAAATTAGAGCGCATTGCCCATTAATATGCGTTTCCTGTTTATGCTTTTGCTAAGTCGGGGACGGTATAAAGTTTGCAAGCGGTTGTATTCTAGCTGTTTTTGACATGGAAAAACAGCTAGAATACAACCGCGCGGTTCCCTACGCAGGGTTTGCGTATAAAATATTAAAAATTGGTTGTATTCTACTATAGAACTTTCTTGTGTCTTAATTCGACTAGGATCTAGATTGATAAGTTGGGATGCATCTTGTCAATCTAGATCTAATATGTTTACTCTGGAGAATGCAAAGAAAATGCAATCGAATGGAATAAGCAACTTCCATCGGAAGACATTGGACTAATTCGAAGTTATTATAAGAATGTCATCCACCATTAATTCTTCTGTACGACTCATTGTGCGGTAGATATTAAAAAAAAAATTACATAAAAACCCGTGTGAAAATTTTTGCTGACGGTTTGAAAGAGGGATGGCGAAATTTTAGCTGAGACTAAAACTAAACGTCATAAGTCATGACAAATATATGTCGGATCCGCTCATTAGTACGGACTTAAAATGAATCGGAAGCGCGCCGGTGGTGACATCACGCGACCTACTTACCAGTCTACCCACACCACAGCGTGCTCCTACAGAGCCGTGATGTTTACAGCTCGAGGCGAGGACGACATTGAGTGTCTGATCGCAGCGGAGTTGAGACGTCCTGGAACTGCACCCGATGCATTGTGACCCGTGTTATTGTTAAAAATTGTAATTTCGAGTAATTTTTTAGTTTAATAGAAACAGTGTATCGCACCCAGTATATTTTCATTGCACGAAACCCATCTTCTGCCCACATGATGTTCGAGCCTAACGACAACCCAACATCACAAGAAGTGGGATCAAATCGTGCTAATGAAATCATACGCGGGGACAATGACAATAACAATCAGTGACGGTTACTTTTTGAAATGCCAAACCAACAAATGCACGCGCTGATACAAACTTTTAAAACCCAGCCAGTGAATAGCAAGTTAGTGTTGCCGGAATTTGATCCCGATTTCGAAACCCGAGTTCGTTGCGCGCTCGTGGTGCGTCATCGCTGACTCCTTTCTTGTTGTGAGTGCAGTGGAAAGAATCCAGCTTATTTTAACATTTAGCAAGGCGTTGAAGGGCTTCGCATCTACATGGTTGTAACCTATCCAGGTATGACGTGGGACCAGTTTAAAGAATTGTTCAAGGCCAGATTCGTATGCGTCGAAACTTCTACGGTTATGACGTTCATTAACCTGAGTAGTGACAAACTAAAAGAGAACCCTTTCAGATATGCGCACTGACGCTGGGAACAAGACTCGTAGGAAATTTTTTATCGAAACCCCCGATCAAGTGTCACGTATGCGACAAACCAGGACATAACCAAGCGGATTGTCACTCGAAGAAGACCGACATCAAAAAGCCGTTTCCTGTGCCGGCTGCTACAGGCGTTGGGCAGTGACCACAAGCCAGCAGCAGGTCACTGGTATGCTTCAGTTGTGGCACGCCGGGCCACGTCGGCAGTCGTTGCACAGCAGGTAGGTTCAGCGCTGCTGTACCGGTAGAGAAGCGAGTCGACCTTTGCATCTTCGAGCCCCCCCATCCGGAATATTAAAGCACTTTGGTGAGTGTTTCAAATATGATTTTGATTCTGGAACTGAATGTTCCTAAATGAAAGAGAGTAAATATGGCTTGTAAGAGTGATTCAGATTTTGGACGATGACCGTCATAAACTGAAAGCTTTAAATTTTTAGCGTGCCTACAAATACGCACACGGTAGGCTAAGGAAGATGCCAGCGGGCCACGTGCCAGTCAATGTTGATACGGATTTGGATGATGATGAGTAAGCTGAAGTTGTGGTAGAAATTCGTGTAAAGGTTTCTATCGGCCGTTGTGTATTCGACCGTACCAGTAGTTATTACGTAGTCGTAGCCCGGTAGAAATCGGTGTCTCTTGGGGAAACTCAAGTAGTCCGTGGGTACGTGATACGCGTTTAACTCTGGCGGAGGTCGGGGTCTGGAAAGACCATAGTGTGTAGTCAGTGGAAGCACACGGGCGAACCATTTGATGGATGCGCGAGTTTTGATCCATGCGCTGGATGAGTGAGAGCAAAGTTATTACTGGTCGGCTAGAGAGCCGTGGCGTTAGAGGATTTTCTCGATGGTTTCTATAAGCTTGGCAGTTTATGCTGCAGTAGACTTTTAAAGGTTGATTCGAACGACTATGGTACCTGGCCGAAGGGTTGACCCATATTCGATTGTTCTCAATGTTACCACGTTTGATTTTGTTAGAATAGGAATTGGTTAAAATAAAACAGTAGTTCTTTACCTTCACCGACCCGATGTATTTAGAGTTTGGTCAGGAGTGATCCAGTGGAACAAAATTAATAGACGAACAGCTAAAGGAGCAGAAAAAAAGGAGCCTTTCGGGTATGTTTTTTCACGGGATTCAAAGTACCAACCGCGCGCGTCTGTTTAAAGAAAAGTTATTTTATTTTCACTTATTGGAGCGACAAAAACGTATCTATTTTTAAGACATAAAACTAAATAATTCCTGGTGCAACAAAGTCACAATTCAGGACACTTTTTTTGTCATGTCTTTAATTAGGATTTAAAAAAAAATCAATGAATGTTTTTTACCAAAAAATGTAGCAAACAAAATAAATAATTAATTTTATGAAGATTTCAAACAAACGTAATCCAGAAATAAGGCAATAAATGCGAAAAAAATCATAAAAGTCCACTCCTGTAAAAGAAGGGCGGCGAATGTGGACCCAAAGAATCTTAAAATTAATGACGCTCCAAGCAAGTGTAAATATAAAATAATTATAACTATAATTTATATTTATTTAAAAAATATTGAATTTTTAGGACACGAGAATCAAAAGTTATAAATATGTTAATTTACTCAAAATTAAGTAATCGTGCAATTATAAAACGCAACTTTTTTCCGGTTACGTTCCAATCCAATGACATGTGTTTTTGCTCACGGGGTTTCTTACTATAAATGGCTCTTTCTCTTCGTTTTTATACATTCTATAATGTACAATACTTATAAACAACATGTAAACTTGATATTAAAACGCCAATTAACAAGGCAAAATCATGTAATAAAAATGAAACTATAGTGATTTCGTAGTATATCTTATAAAGGAACGTTATCAATGGTGATCGATTGAGTCCCGTCACTACTGTCACTGTAAGATCTGTGATGTTCTATTCCAGTGTTTTTCAACCTGTGGGTCGCGACCCCCGGGGGTCACGAAGCCTCTATAGAGACCGCGTAAACTACCTCGGTAAAAAAAAAAACAATAAAATTTAAAAAGATAGATTTATTAAGAAAATGTTAACTTAAAGAAATATTTTGTATGTTAATACAAATTAACAAAAAAAATAAAACTTATGAGCACTAGTCCATCTTAATACAATGGTTGCACTTGTTGTTCATTAACCAATTTCTCCCATCGTGGATCCGTTTTCATCATCTGCTCTTTCAGTCGAGCAATAAATCCACTAAACATTTGAGCTCCCGATATTTCGACGCTGTTACAATGAACAATCAGGGAAGATATCCCCTAAGTGACAGTATAATATTAGTTGTAAACCGTGAAAGCTTGAAACAGTGTTTGAATAAATCCACTGTTCGCACCAGTCATGGCTTATGCTCCGTCACTACAAATAGCAACGCATTTCTTTGCCCAATTGATATTCATATCTTGCGTAGCTTCAAGGAACATGTTATGCAAGCACTGACCTGCAGTATTGGTGGGAAGTGCTCTACAAAAGAGTATTTCTTCCATTAATTTTTCATTAGATTTAAAACGCACAAAAGTTACAAACTGCGCACAGACCGCAATATTCGTAGATTAATCAAATTGCAAGGACACAAAAGTTACTATATTTTTCTTACTATGGGGGTCGTATCATGAAAAAGGTTGAAGAACACTTCTATTCTATCGTTCGATACGTTTCTTTTTGAGTGGGATTTTATGTTTATCATTGCTATTTTGTGGATTCTCGATGACTTGGCCTTTACATTTTGAACTGACAATTGTGCACCCTGACTTGGACTACCGCATTCTTCTTTGGACAATGAGTTGCTTTTGATTTGGACTTTGATTTTAAAACCACTAACATGCGTTGGGTTAATTGCCATTTACGACTTGCGCGCTTACAGAGGCATCGTCTCTCTGATGAAGGTGCTCAGATGTTTGAAAAAGTGTAGAGATGGGTGTATATGTATGTATCATCATCTGCCTAGCCTTTTCCCAACTGTGTTGGGGTCGGCTTCCAGTCTAACCGGATGCAGCTGAATACCAGTATTTTACATGGAGCGACTGCCTATCTGACCTCCACAACCCAGTTAGTACTGGGTAATACGATACCCCTTGGTAAGACTGGTTGTCAGACTTTTTGGGCCACTGACTACCTATAACGACTGTCAAAGATCTACAAATGACACCCGGGACCAACGGCTTAACGTGCTTTCCGAGGCACGGAGGAAACTCGGTATGTAATGGGTGGTCACCCATCCACAGACCAACCTAGGCAAGCGCGGCTTAACCTAAATATCGATCCGAGCGGCTGTTATTACTTAGCCACGAGCTCCTCCTGTATATGTATGTATGTTCAGAAGAAATACATCCTGTACCTATCCTGTATTTCATGGCAACCACCCATTTATTTTACGTGCCAGAATTAAATCTATGCACATAGGAAGCAAGTCCTCTTATACATATATCGCAGTAGATAGAAAGCTACAGGGGCGAAGTGGTGTATTAGGCTACTATTACCACTGTCCTGTTGGGACACTGACAGCGGGTTGTTGCTCTCATGTCATGAGCATATTATGCTATATGGACTCTGCCAGACACCAGAGCTATATCGCTGCACCAGCTTCCTTTTCAGATAATCTTTTAATAAGATAATATTTTTTTCTATAATACTGTTAAAAATTTAAAATAAAAACCATGTATAAATATCAATAAGCAAGATTTATTACGTCACAATACACATTTTTTATTCAACAAACCCTGCCTTTTTTTTATTTCTATTTACCGATTTCTTTAGTAACGCTTTGAACACCGGAGTATCTAAACTTGGACTTGCGACAACAAATTCAACATTCATCTTACAATACAACATTATTTTTAGTATATATATGCGAAAACTGAATAATTATAGTCTGTTCAGAATAAGTAACTGAATCGATTCCAATAATTTTTAAACCATGCTATATTTTGTCCCAAAAGTATTTAAAAAAGTTACAAGTTGGACACCGAGCGACATTAAGTACCTATCGCAATAATGTAGGTACCTACTACCAAATTATTATTATCAATGAGCTCAAGAGGACGCTGGAGGCGCGTACGCGGGCGCGCTGCGTGGTGACCACGTTTTTGTACAGACAACCAGGTAACAGAACAAGCTTATAACTTTGTGATTTTTCATGATACAGTTTTGAAATTCTGTACATAGATTCTTTACATAAAAATACTCGACTCGTGTTTCAGGTTTCGCATATACTAAAACTAATATTGTATAGGCGATATTGGAACGTTGTGATTTCCTCGTTTTTGTAGTGGTCGCAAGCGCGACTGCTGAGCATGAGGTCCTGGGTTCAATTTCCGGGTCGGCAAAATCTTACTGGGTTTTTCATCAGGGATTTTCAGTACCAGCCACGGAGTCTGGATTTGAGCCTCTATTACATGGGACTTAACGTAACTGGCGAAATGTGTGTGTGCCGCGTGGCGGCGTGTGTAATGTGTGTGTGCCTCGTGGCAGTGTGTGTAATGTGTGTGTGTGTGTGTAATTTGCGTTTTACGTATACCTCTGCCTAACTCTTCGGGGATTACAAGCGTGATGTTATGTTATGATTTGAAATAAGAATTACTGTGATTTTTTTAAATAAATTAAAAATAGTAAAATTTTATTACTATTGACTATAATTATATAGTGGTGACTGACCAAGTCTGACGATAGTCACTATTTAGACTTCTTGGATTTGACATGAGACTTTTGTGTTAAATAAAAAGAAAATCGGTTGAATCCACAGTTGCCGCCAAAATGGGTTTAAAAAAAGTAAAGATGGAATTCAGATGTTTATTTTCAAGAAGTTATTTTTCTTGTCATCCACTCTCCAAGTTCATTCGCTCGGGACGACTTTCTGTTGTACGTCATCATTCCAGATAGTATAATTATTATAAGTTCCTTGGTAGTAACAGGTCGTGTTGTCAGTCAGAGTAAACGTCATTATTAAGTGACGTTTTCTACGTTCGGATACGTTCACTACATGTCCGTCATCAGTTCCGATTATGGCCACATGCTAAAAGAACCATGCATTATTATACTTCTTTTTTAATTTCTTAGTTTTTTTTTTTTTAAACTCAGTATGTACATTATTTACAAACTACAAATACATCTAAAATAATAATAAAATATGTACAAGTATCAAAATAAAAAAAGCATTACAAGGTGTAAAAAATTCACCCACCTCGTTGTCAATAGGAAAAGTGCCTAGTAAGGTGGCAGCATTGCCACGTTGGCTGGCAATGCTTATTCTTTGGCCAAAAAAACGGCTAGCTATCTGGGTCACGTGAAGAGTCTTCCAACCGCTTGGCAGAAATACTAAGTATAATGCTTAGCACTTATTAGTTCCATACTGAGTAAACAAAGTCTTTAAAACTGTCACCATAGCATGTCTAAAGGTAATCAAGAAATTTCAGTCCCGTATCCAGACATTTCTCTCAGTAAGCAGCTGTTGAAAATCGGTAATATTCGAGAAAGATTCCGTTTGGTATAAGTATTTTACTCTTTGCTGACACCCGTTACCACCAAATCAATTCAATGGATTTTAATTAAATTATGTTTTAGTAATCTATCCAATCTTTCTGTCTAGTGAAAAGCCATGCACGAAGAACTGCAAGAACAGAAAGAGTCTTTGAACTCTTTCGGGAGTTACTAGGCGAGGAAAAGCACCAGATCTCGAAGCCGCTCATGCCCGCTAAAATGCCCCCACCGTGGCCATCACCATGTTTAAAATCGTGGAAGCCGTGCTCTCACCCACTAAAGCTCACTACTTTACCCACCACCGTGACCGATTACGTATCTATAAAAGAAAATTCAAACCCACACCATTGATCCAATTGTGCCCTCCAAAATCAGGTTACAGCAGAACAAAGAAAATGGGTAATATATTCGACCATCCTGTAAAGAAACTAGCCAGCACACTATTATCGTGTTACACACCTCCATGCTGGCCGCCTTGCTGCCCACCATGCCCACCACCTTGCTGCCCATCAAGCGCACCTCCGCCGTCTAGACACTCCAATAGATGCCCACGCCCACTACCCCCACCACCTCCGTGCCCACCACCACGGTGCCCCCCCAAACCAGCTATACCTAAGTGGCCATTATAATAATGAAAAAGTTTATCAGATGAGACTTATTTGTTTGTTCGCATAATAAAATGCGCCACTATCACTGTGTGCTATCTCTATGCTGCCCACCAACACCAAAATGCCCACCAGAATCGAGCCCACCACCACAATCTATCTATACAAATAAATAAAATTGAAGTTGTAATGTTCTGTTTGTGATTTCAAAATAACTGATTTTTACTGAATGCATTATTAAATGAAAGTATAAGTACGGTACTTGTAACAATAAAACTATTTTTAAATTTTTGTCTGTCCGGCTGTCGGTCTGTCTGTCTGTTTTTTCCGGCTAATCACCGAAACAGTTGGACTGATATTAACGGGACTTTTATTAGCAGATGGCTGATGATAAAGAAATAACTCGGTCTACTTTCATTTAAGAAAAAGAATTAGGATTCCGACAAAAAAAAAAACAAAATGCTATTCAAATAGGAAAGTAATATTTTTATAATAAATTCACGAGACCGAAGATCACGGACAACAGCTAGTAAGTAAAATAAATATTTATTCACCAATCGTTTTTGAAGTCTTTGTTTTGGGTCTAAAGAGTTCAAGCCTCATATCATCACAGAAACATTTAATAAATAATTTGTTGCTACTTATTTCGATTTTTTTTTAAACCAGTTTGGTTGCTCAGTAATGATTTCACACTAGAGACATCACGCGGTCTCATAAGCCCTAACAATTAGCTCAAGTTGTAAATTTCTTTACCAGTACCAGAGTCTTCTTGTATGTATATATATATATATATATATATAGTCCTCCTTACCGACTTCGGTAACGGCGACCCTTTATTGCTATTTCCTTGCGTGTGCCCTTATATGGCTGGCCAGACCGAATTTGCTCTTAAATACCCGGTCACAACTAAAGCAGTAGAGTTGACCGGTGGAGTTGTGTAGGAGGGCTTAGGTCTCTCTTTACGTATTTGGCGCTTTTCGTTCAATGTATCGAGTCGCTGGTTTTCGAAGGTTTTTACATTTTTGTAGATAGTAGAGCGAATAGTAGTCTTCTTGTATGTAATGAAATACTGTAATGTATACAACATTAGTTTTAGTATATGCGAAACCTGAAACACGTGTCTAGTATTTTTATGTAAAGAATCTATATACAAAATTTCAAAACTGTATCATGAAAAATCACAAACTTATAAGCTTGTTCTGTTTCCTGGTTGTCCACTCAAAAACGTGGTCACCACGCAGCGCGCCCGCGCACGCGCCTCCAGCGTCGTCTTGAGCTCATTGAAAATAATAATTTGGCAGTAGGTACCTAAATGATTGCGATAGGTACTTAATGTCGCTCGGTATCCAACTAGTAACCTTTTTAATTATTTTTTTTGAGAAAATATAAAATGGGTTAAAAATTATAAGAATCGATTCAGTTATTTATTCTGAACAAACTATATTCAGGTTTCGAATATATTAAAAATAATGTTGTATAACTTTAAACCCGTTTCCATGAAGTTTAATCAAATGCTTAATCATTGTAACACCAATAAAATCTTAAACGAACTACAGTACGACTGACGCCGGCTGATCTCTTGAAGGCATTTGACTACGTATATCACGATACCCTGCTCTTGAAACTTGAGCATTAAGGATTAGGGAAACTTGCACGAAGTGTAGTGAAATCTTATCTAAATGATAGACAGCATCAAGTTCAAATACGTGGTGTAAATTTACTGGGTCTAAAAGTAAAAATGGGTGTACCACAAGGTTTGGTATTATGTTCTTTCCAAATTTTAGTATTTATTAAATGGACAGGCTAGCGGCACTTAGCCCATAGAAATGTATTCCAGTGTTTTGTCCCTAGAAAATAAGACTAGAGAAAATGTTTTTACTATGTATATAATCTATATCCATCCCTAGTACCATGTATCTATGTTTTGATTTTTGCCTTAAAACTATTATTTTAAATAAAATTAAAAAATAAACAGAGGAGCCCCATGTTGATCTCTGCATCACTGTCACCGTAGGGTAGTTTTCGAAAGTCTTAGACACCACGCCCCGTCACCGTCATCGTCAGTGACAAAATCGTCGCGACGACGGGTTGGCCCTTGAGTGTAGAATGCAACTCCTGCACCATCTCATATTCCTTTTTCAGCGTGTTATGCTGACACTGCCGCGGTGGTTGATGAGTGTGACAACCTCAAGTGGCGTAACCCTTGTGGGTAACTATATTTTCGTGCCGTTTGAGGTTGAAACGCTCGGGCCTTGGGGCCCAAGTCATCAAAGTCTGTTTAAACTCCACACTACATAAAACATGTCTGTCTACTAACACTAGTATATAAGACCGTTGTCACTAACATTATGGGCGTAACCCGAAATAAATGCTATAATAATAAATAATAAAAAGTCAAATCTTGAGCTCCAATTTCAGGATTATCTACAGAACTTGGAACCCATTTAGATATCAATTCTTTTGTTGGCCAAGTCAATTGCCACGCATAAATCTTAATATTGAACTTGGCTCCCATTTTCACATTAATATTTTTGATGGGATACTTTTTGTAAACAAATTTTTGTTATTCTTCGTTCAGCAGAATCAGCATCTGTAAAATTTATCTTTTTTCCTGCGTTTACGCTATATAGTTTTCTTGAATGTTAGATATATTTCCTTTATTTATTTTATACAAATCTTATACATTTTTAAATATTTCATAAACTAAAAACAATATAAAAAACATTAAAAATTGTAAAAAATTGTAGCCCACCAGTATCGGGAACAGGGTCCAAGCTACCGGCGGTCAGGGCTCCAGAGAGATGAACCTCCTAACAATACAAGCCGTGTCCAGGAGTACCGCTTTCTGAATCAAACCCTTGATCCAGCTGCCTAACGAGAGCCTCCTCAGGTATTGGTCGAGGCTCTTGGCAATTAAGCCATGGGCTGATACAACTATCGGCACAATGATCGCTGAGTCCACATCCCACATGTCGACAACCTCGTGAGCCAAGTCAAGATACTTGATTTGCATATCTTTCTCGGCTTTCACGAGGTTCTCATTATATTCTTATTATCATTCAGATATATTATTATTATAGTGTATTGCCCATTCATTGCGTTTCCTGTTTATGCTTTTGCTAAGTTGGGGGCGGTACAAAGTTTGCAGGCAGTTGTATTCTACTATAGAACTTTCTTGAGTCTTTATTGAACTAGGATCTAAATTGATAAGATGGGATGCATCTTGTCAATCTAGATTTAATATTTTAACACTGGAGAATGCAAAGAAAATGCACTCGAATGGAATAAGCGACTTCCTTATAAGTTAAGTTATTATAAGTGTGTCATCCACCATTAATTCTTCTGTACGACTCATTGGTTGACCCACTTTCAATTATTCTCAATGTTTGGTAACATTGAACCCGACATTAGAAGAAGTGGGATCAAATCGTGCTAATGAAATCATACGCGGGGACAATGACAATAACAATAACAAAATGTTTGATTTTGTTAGAATAGGAATTGGATAAAATAAAACAGTAGAGTTCTTTACCTTCACCGACACGATGTATTTAGAGTTTGGGCAGGAGTGACCGAGTGGAACAAAATTCTGTCGTAGACTAGTTGTCCTCTGGATAACCATCACACGAGGACGTGTGCAAGCAGGATGGCCGTGTCGAATCCGGTCATTAGTACGGTCTTGGAATGAATCGCAAGCGCGACCTACTTACCGGTCTACCCACACCACAGCGTGCTCCTACAGAGCCGTAATGTTTACAGCTCGAGGTGAGGACGACATTGAGTGTCTGATCGCAGTGGAGTTGAGACGTCCTGGAAGTGCACCCGATTCATTGTGCCCCGTGTTATTGTGTTAAATTGTAATTTCAAGTAATTTGTTAGTTTAATAGAAACAGTGTATCGCACCCATATTTTCATTGCACGAAACCCATCTTCTACCCACGTGATGTTCGAGCCTAACGGAATAAATCCTGACTACTCGACATATAATTATATAAATAATTATCTACAAAAGAAAAAAACAAAAAATCTACTCTTCTGTAACTAAACGAACTAAAGGAGCAGAAAAAAGGAGCCTTTCGGGTATAAGTTATTTCGCGGGATTGAAAGTACCAACCGCGCGCGTTTGTTTAAAGAAAAGTAAGTTTGAAGCTGTTTTAGTTTTTAGTTTATTTTAGTTTGTTACGTACTTTTGTGGCAAAAGTAAGTTTGAAGCTGTTTTAGTTTTTATTTCATTTTAGTTTGTTACGTCCTTTTGTGGCATCAGGCAGGAAAAGTTATAACTTTTAAAAATCCTGAGCCTTTAGGAGGAGGGGGGGGGGCAGCTGCCGGGGCGAAGGTAATGTCTCGGAAAATAAGCCATCTATGCTTCAGTATACGGCTTAGTACGTGGAAAGTCCATCCAATACACAAAATATTGATCCCGAACATTTTCGATTTTGACACACGAATGCTACCTGACAAGCGGGAGTATGACACTAGACAGAACGATTTATTACTAAGTAGTAATAAGTTTTGGATTACAATTTTCTTCGTCTTGTCCCGTCTATCGCTCATAAATAATTGAATGTCTTTGGATGCTAGTAAGTTATAACATAACTGTCCCAAACGTAAGTACAAATTTTGGATACCCATTACAAGGTGTAAAAAATTCGCCCACATCGTTATCAATAGGAAAAGTGCCTAGAAAGCTGGCAGCATTGCCACGTTGGCTGGCAATGCTTATTCTTTGGCCAAAAAAACGGCTAGCTATCTGGGTCACGTGAAGAGTCTTCCAACCGCTTGGCAGAAATACTAAGTATAATGCTTAGCACTTATTAGTTCCATACTGAGTAAACAAAGTCTTTAAAACTGTCACCATAGCATGTCTAAAGGTAATCAAGAAATTTCAGTCCCGTATCCAGACATTTCTCTCAGTAAGCAGCTGTTGAAAATCGGTAATATTCGAGAAAGATTCCGTTTGGTATAAGTATTTTACTCTTTGCTGACACCCGTTACCACTAAATCAATTCAATGGATTTTATTTAAATTATGTTTTAGTAATCTATTCAATCTTTCTGTCTAGTGAAAAGCCATGCACGAAGAACTGCAAGAACAGAAAGAGTCTTTGAACTCTTTCGGGAGTTACTAGGCGAGGAAAAGCACCAGATCTCGAAGCCGCTCATGTCCGCTAAAATGCCCCCCATCGTGGCTGTCACCATGTATAAAATCTTGGAAACCGTGCTCCCACCCACTAAAGCTCACTACTTTACCCACCACCGTGACCGATTACGTATCTATAAAAGGAAATTCAAACCCACACTATTGATCCAATCGTGCCCTTCAAAATCAGGTTACAGCAGAACAAAGAAAATGGGTAATATATTCGGCCATCCTGTAAAGAAACTAGCCAGCACACTATCATCGTGTTACACACCTCCATGCTGGCCACCTTGCTGCCCACCATGCCCACCACCTTGCTGCCCATCAAGCGCACCTCCGCCGTCTAGACACTCCAATAGATGCCCACGCCCACTACCCCCACCACCTCCGTGCCCACCACCACGGTGCCCCCCCAAACCAGCTATACCTAAGTGGCCATTATAATAATGAAAAAGATTATCAGATGAGACTTATTTGTTTGTACGCATAATAAAATGGGCCACTATCACTGTGTGCAATCTCTATGCTGCCCACCAACATCAAAATGCCCACCACAATCGAGCCCACCACCACAATCTATCTTCACAAATAAATAAAATTGAAGTTGTAATGTTCTGTTTGTGATTTCAAAATAACTGATTTTTGCTGAATGCATTATGAAATGAAAGTATAAGTACGGTACGTGTAACAATAAAACTATTTTTAAATTTTTGTCTGTCCGGCTGTCGGTCTGTCTGTCTGTTTTTTCCGGCTAATCACCGAAACAGTTGGACTGATGTTAACGGGACTTTTATTAGCAGATGGCTGATGATAAAGGAGTAACTCGGGCTACTTTTATTTAAGAAAAAGAATTAGGGTTCCGACAAAAAAAACAAAATGTGATTCAAATAGGGCAGTAATATTTTTATAATAAATTCACGAGACCGAAGATCACGGACAACAGCTAGTAAGTAAAATAAATATTTATTCACCAATTGTTTTTGAAGTCTTTGTTTTGGGTCTAAAGAGTTCAAGCCTCATATCATCACAGAAACATTTAATAAATAATTTGTTGCTACTTATTTCGATATTTTTTTAAACCAGTTTGGTTGCTCAGTAATGATTTCACACTAGAGACGTCACGCGGTCTCATAAGCCCTAACAATTAGCTCAAGTTGTAAATTTCTTTACCAGTACCAGAGTCTTCTTGTATGTAATGAAATACTGTAATGTATACAACATTAGTTTAAGTATATGCGAAACCTGAAACACGTGTCTAGTATTTTTATGTAAAGAATCTATATACGAAATTTCAAAACTGTATCATGAAAAATCACAAACTTATAAGCTTGTTCTGTTACCTGATTGTCCGCTCTAAAACGTGGTCACCACGCAGCGCGCCCGCGCACGCGCCTCCAGCGTCGTCTTGAGCTCATTGATAATAACCATTTGGCAGTAGGTACCTAAATGATTGCGATAGGTACTTAATGTCGCTCGGTATCCAACCTGTAACTTTTTCAAATATTTTTTTGAGAAAATATAAAATGGGTTAAAAATTATTGGAATCGATTCAGTTATTTATTCTGGACAAACTATATTCAGGTTTCGAATATATTAAAAATAATGTTGTATAACTTTAAACCCGTTTCCATGAAGTTTAATCAAATGCTTAATCATTGTAACACCAATAAAATCTTAAACGAACTACAGTACGACTGACGCCGGCTGATCTCTTGAAGGCATTTGACTACGTATATCACGATACCCTGCTCTTGAAACTTGAGCATTAAGGATTAGGGAAACTTGCACGAAGTGTAGTGAAATCTTATCTAAATGATAGACAGCATCAAGTTCAAATAAGTGGTGTAAATTTCCTGGGTCTAAAATTAAAAATGGGTGTACCACAAGGTTTGGTATTATGTTCTTTCCAAATTTTAGTATTTATTAAATGGACAGGCTAGCGGCACTTAGCCCATAGAAATGTATTCCAGTGTTTTGTCCCTAGAAAATAAAACTAGAGAAAATATGTTTTTACTAAGTATATAATCTATATCCATCCCTATTACCATGTATCTATGTTTTGATTTTTGATTTTTGCCTTAAAACTGTTATTTTAAATAAAATGAAAAAATAAACAGAGGAGCCGAATGTTGATCTCTGCATCACTGTCACCGTAGGGTAGTTTTCGAAAGTCTTAGACACGCCCCGTCACCGTCATCGTCAGTGTGAAATTCGTCGCGACGACGGGTTGGCCCTTAGTGTGGAATGCAACTCCTGCACCATCTCATCTTCCTTTTTCAGCGTGTTATGCTGACACTGCCGCGGTGGTTGATGAGTGTGACAACCTCAAGTGGCGTAACCCTTGTGGGTAACTATATTTTCGTGCCGTTTGAGGTTGAAACGCTCGGGCCTTGGGGCCCAAATCATCAAAGCCTGTTTAATTTAGGTTTATTGCTTGGATATTTATAAACATTTAGTTAACGTTTCCGGTGACCCAAAGGCTAGCTTTTATTTTGGCCAGAGGCTTATAATAAGCATTTCAACAATACAACATGGCAATGCTGCTAGTCTCTTTATTAGATTATTACCGGTTGACAACGTTGAGGAGTTTTTTGATGCTATTTAATAGTTTGTTGTAAGTTTAGGTTTTATTTATCTATATTTTAGTTAGGCAGAATGGTGAATAAATTTGAGTTATAAGGTGAGCCCAGCTCTCGGCTTGAACAACAAGCTGCTCAGGCATTAGCTTTAGGTACTCCTGGCACTAATCTGAGACAAAAATGCCAGAACAATTTAAATACAATATGGGGCGTAGTTCCGACTATGCCACTCTAATAAAGATACAAGCAACACTTATTAGTTCCATGCAAGAGCCTGATAAAAAAAATGGTTCGTAATCACCATAGTCTACTATAATTATATAGTAATAACCTAATCAGTACGAGTAATAAAGATACAATGCCAAAACCAAAAAAATAAAACAGTATTATATAAGTGCACCAAACCCGATCAAAGTAATTCCGACTTTAATTTTATAATATTTTAGTAATACCAGCTGACGTGCTCGCCATGGGAGCCGTCATGTATAAAAGCTTGGCCACCATCGTGTCGAACACTGTGCCCACCCCACCAAAGTGCTCACCACTGTGGCTGATACCGTGCTATAAAAACCAATCACACAGCCTTGCTCCAACCGTGTCCTTCAAAATACCGTTCAGCAAAACTAAGAAAATGTTTAATATAATCGGTTGTTCAGCAGAAATAATAACCTTCTGCTCATCCCCACCTGAGTGCCCGCCGCCGTCTGAACCACCTAAGTGCACACCACGGCCGTGTAAATCTCGTAAGAGCCCGCCATCTGAGTGCCCGCCGCCGTGTCCCCCACCTGACTGCCCACCGCCGTCTGGACCACCTAAGTGCGAACCGCGGCCGTGTAAATCTCGTAAGAGCCCGCCATCTGAGTCCCCGCCGCCGTGTCCCCCACCTGACTGCCCGCCGCCGTCTGGACCACCTAAGTGCGAACCGCGGCCGTGTAAATCTCGTAAGAGCCCGCCATCTGAGTGCCCACCGCTGTCTGAACCACCTAAGTGCACACCGCGGCCGTGTCAATCTCGTAAGAGCCCGCCATCTGAGTGCCCGCCGCCGTGTCCCCCACCTGACTGCCCGCCGCCGTCTGGACCACCTAAGTGCGAACCGCGGTCGTGTAAATCTCGTAAGAGCCCGCCATCTGAGTACCCACCGCCGTCTGAACCACCTAAGTGCACACCGCGGCCGTGTAAATCTCGTAAGAGCCCGCCATCTGAGTGCCCGCCGCCGTGTCCACCACCTGACTGCCCGCCGCCGTCCGGACCACCTAAGTGCGAACCGCGGCCGTGTAAATCTCGTAAGAGCCCGCCATCTGAGTGCCCACCGCCGTCTGAACCACCTAAGTGCACACCGCGGCCGTGTAAATCTCGTAAGAGCCCGCCATCTGAGTGCCCGCCGCCGTGTCCCCCACCTGACTGCCCGCCGCCGTCTGGACCAACTAAGTGCGAACCGCGGCCGTGTAAATCTCGTAAGAGCCCGCCATCTGAGTGCCCACCGCCGTCTGAACCACCCAAGTGCACACCGCGGCCGTGTAAATCTCGTAAGAGCCCGCCATCTGAGTGCCCGCCGCCGTGTCCACCACCTAAGCGCCCGCGGCCGTGTTAATCACCTAAGTGCCCACCGCCGTGTCCACCACCACAATAACTAAAATAAATATTTATTCACCAATCGTGTATGTAGTCTTTGTTTTGGTCTAGAGAGCAGTTAGCAAGTATTCTTATAGAAGTTTTTATAAGCTCTGAGCAAGGAAATTTTTGAAGAATATATATTTTTTTTTACGTAAGTTAAGGTCATTTTATTGTTTTTTTTTTAATGTATACAAAGTGCATGGGACAGCCCTCCACAGGCTGATGGGGTGAATTCAGTATAATTATCATACTAAGATGGCGTGCAAGAAAATATTTATTTCAAGAACATTACGGGAATTCAATGTAGATTTGTTTTATTTTTACTCATAAGCAATGTATCATTACCGTGGCAAAATGCACGTAGCGAACGGCAAGCGCGAAGATGACTTCGATGAAGTCTGTAGCTAGGCAGCAAGTGAACAGCTGATTTCACTCGTAGTTCGTTAGAGTCGTTAACATCCACTGTTGTTTTTTTTATTATTTTAGCCGTATTATTTACATAAATGGAGTGCTGCGTACTAAAATGTAAGTTTACATTGAAATCAAGGAATAGTAACTGAAAAACGATAAAAAAAAATGAATATTTTTCTAAGAAAAAATCCGGTGGAATATGATTCAAAATAAGAAGCTGAATGCCGTTAATCTAAAGAAGGATACTTATATATAGTCCTCCTTACCGATTTCGGTAACGGCGACCCTTTAATGCTATTTCCTTGCGCGTGCCCTTATATGGCTGGCCAGACCGAATTTGCTTTTAAATACCCGGTCGCAACTAAAGCAGTAGAGTTGACCGGTGGAGTTATAGGTGTAGGTGTAGGAGGGCTTAGGTCTCTCTTTACGTATTTGGCGCTTTTCGTTCAATGTATCGAGTCGCTGGTTTTCGAAGGTTTTTACATTTTTGTAGATAGTAGAGCGCCAAGACGACCTGTGCAAAGCGAGCCTCTCCCAACCGGTCGGATCAATAGAGCAAGCGTTAAGATGCCTCTTGAGCACGTCCTTATAGCGGAGATATTGACCGCCATGCTTCCGTTTGCCCTCTGCCATCTCAGAGTAGAAGACCACTTTGGGCAAACGGTAATGCTTCATGCGAAGGACGTGTCCACTCCATCTGAGTTGGCGCTGCATAAGTAGAGCCTCTATGCCATACATATTAGAACGGCGCAGAACCTCAGTATTAGCAACGCGGTCCTGCCACTTAATGCCTAGGATGGATCTCAGACACCTTAGGTGAAATGTATCAAGTTTCCGAATGTCTGGTTTATATAGACACCATGACTCTGCGCCATAAAGAAGGACAGGTAGGATTAGTGCCTTGTAAACACTAATTTTTGTTTCCAGCTTTAGGTCATGGGATCTCCAGACACGGTCATTAAGCCGTCCAAAGTTCGCAGCGGCATTTGCAATGCGCGATGGTATCTCCGAAGCCAAGGTGTTATCATGCCTAATGTTGCTTCCAAGATATTTAAACTGCATGACTTCCTCTAGTGGTTTTCCATCTAGATTCAGAGTGGCATCATCAGCTTGGCAGCCTCGTGGTGGTTGTTTGAGGACTTGCGTCTTGGAAGCGCTTATCACAAGGCCGAATCGTTGACAAGATTGGTGTAGTGCGTCAACATAGCTTTGAAGATTCGCCATGCTATCGGACATGAGACACACATCGTCGGCGTAAAGTATTTCTAGAATGGAGATCTTTTGCAGTTTTGATTTTGCCCTAAACCTAGTGACATCAAACACGCCTTTATCAGTCCGTACGTTTAACTGGATTCGGTCACTACAGTACTGCAGGGCGTCTCTCATAACAACTGCGAAGTAAATGGCAAAGAGTGTGGGTGCCATGACGCAACCTTGCTTTACTCCACTTGTAATATGGATCTCCTCAGAAAGTTCGTTTTCGTGTCGAACCTGCGCTTTCATGCCAACGTGAAATTGGCGTATGAGGTTGACAAACTTCTTTGGGTAACCGTACTTTTGGAGAATAAGCCATAGGGCCTCACGTGGAACTCTATCAAATGCTTTCTCTAGATCGACAAAGCACATATAGAGAGGCCTTTGATGTTCCAAGCTTTTCTCCTGAAGTTGCCTTACGACGGATATGGCATCGACAGTACCTCTGCTAGGGCGGAAGCCACATTGGCTCTCAGGCAGGTATTTTTCAGCAAGTTCACTCAGGCGGGTGTTAATTATGTGCGCAAGAATTTTACCGGCAACAGAAAGCAATGAAATGCCTCGGTAAGAGCTGCAATCGGAGACATCTCCCTTCCCTTTGTACAGCTTACAGATCACCGCATCTCTCCAGTCTTGTGGAACTTCTTCGCTTTCCCACACCCTTTTGATAAGATCGTATAGCCTATTTACAATATGTTTCCCACTGTATTTGTAAATTTCTGCGGGCAGTTGATCCATTCCAGGTGTTTTGTTATTTTTAAGACGAGCGACTGCTTGCACAAACTCATCGAAGGTAGGTGGGTCCTCTAGATGTTGACAAACAGGAAAATCTTCAAGCGTATTTATGTACGACAGATCAGCGCTGAGTGCATCGGGATTCAAGACCTCATTAAAATGTTCTGCCCATCGCATTATTACGTCTGTTTTACTCGTAACTCGGTGTTGTTTGTCTTTAGTGTACATGGGTGCTATTTCAGTTAACAATCACGTAGTCTAAAAGATGCCAGTGCTTAGATCTGGGGTGCATCCACGAGGTCTTATGTTTCTCAGCAAGTCGAAAGCATGTATTCGTGATGTTAAGTTCGAATTCGGCACATAACGACAGTAGCCTTAGTCCATTGTCGTTACATTTTCCAATTCCATGCTTGCCGAGGACTCCGTTCCAAGTATCATGTTCGGTGCCAACACGAGCATTAAAATCCCCCAACAGTATAATTTTGTCACTCTTTGGGATGTTGTCCAGAGTTCGCCTTAGGTTGTGGTAAAAAGCTTCTTTATCTTCATCTGTTGAAGGTAGAGTGGGGGCATAGGCACTTATGAGATGGGCGTATTTGTTGTTGGAAATCGGAAGGCGTAGAGTCATGAGGCGGTCATTGACACCCTTAGGTAATTCACTCAGATCTCTAACCAAATCATTGCGAATAGCAAAACCTACACCGTTACCCACTCTTTCACCTGAAGGACGTCCGCTCCAGTAATAAGTGTAGCCTCCAAGATCTTCACGAAGCTCTCCACTGTCACTCAGGTGGGTTTCGCTTATTGCAACTATATCTATGTTATAGCGAGCCAACTCCCTTGCTATGAGGGCAGTTTTTCTCTCTGGACATAAATTACGATCGTTGTCCAGCAGAGTCCGTACGTTCCATGTAGCGATGCAAAGTCGTTGGTTTTGTTTCTTCTTTTTAAATTGCTTTTGTATCTTTCGACCGCATTTGTTGATGTCCAAGCGCCTGCGGTTTGGCACTTGGATGATGGGTGAGACGGACTATTTTTGGGCCACCTTTTCTAGACCCCTCCTCCGTGCAGAGGAAAGCAGAGCGATCCTAAATAGGGCTGCTTTGTCACCAGTTGTGCTGCCGAACCCAGAGTCCCGACTCAATCGACTCTAGGAGCGACCACTCTCCCCTGGCCGCCTACGTGCAGGATGCTGACTAAAACCTCGGTACATCGATACCTCAGCCCCACCGCCAGCATCCCATCGCCGCAGGGCTTTTAAACGCTCAGATCCGGAAATACGTTAGCTAGGGTCATCTGCGCGTGAATTGGATTACAGTGGATAAGCAGTTGCGCCGGTGCAAATCCACTCTCTCGTCCCTTCCTCTGTGGTCCAATGGACTGGTAGACCAGTACGATCGGCAAAGGTTGGGATGCAGCGAAAGGCCGAAAACCACTGTATGGATCCTGGTAGACGCCCTTAGGTGCTTCGCATTACCCTGCTGCTTTGTTGATCATGCTAGCGAAAAGATAGTGAACGCCTATCATAACCAAGCAGACTTGTGTGCGTTGGGGATCATCCGAATTCCATTAGTCGCCTTTTACGACACCCACTGGAAGAGATGGGGTAGTGCTATTCTTTGTGTCCGGACACCACACGGGACATACTGTTATAAATACGTATTAAAGTAATAGGTAGAAAAAGTAAAAGTAAAAGTAGTAGGATACTTATATAATATAAAGGTATGTGTATGTAAAATGTATGTTACATTTTACACTTCACCTCCAACAATGTAGAAAAAAATATATCGTACACATTTTTTTTTTACATTCCTTTCCTAATTGTTACTTAGCTAATGGTTTGGTCCTATTTTTATGAACAGCATCTGTTTTGTTGTGGACCTTGAAATAAAGGACTCAATTTTCCTCTTATTTCATTCTTCACCAATATCAAATAATCATCTTTATGTTAGTGAACAGAGTTCAAATTTTATCAAAATAATTAGTTTTACGATTACATTTACTTAAAATTAAATTATTTCACCATCGTGAGTAGTGGAAGGAATGGGGTGAGGCCTTTGCTCAGGAGTGGGACAATACGGGATAAGTAAAAAAAAAAAATATATGTTTCTAGCGTAATTACTAGCCACCTGAACCTAGCCGTCGCCTGCTTGCTACCTGAAGTTTATATCTAATCTAAGGTAACTACAGTAATTTTCTGAATTATATAATGAATAAGCTTCATTACATAACCTAGATGGAACATTACATGGTCAGCCAAAAACAAGCTCAAACGGTTGGTATTTAGTTTCCGAATGAACGGTTGACCAATATGGTGACCAGTGTGTACATGATTGTGGATTGTTTTGACACTGGATTCTAAGGAACGCTCCTAAATTTTTATGTGAATTTTCCTACAAACCAACTGATTGATGGTGATATGCTGTTGATGATATTTTTTCTATGTTTAAATGCTTACAAACCTGTTTCATTGTTGACGACTACAATTCAGCACCTCGATCAGTTGCTAATGTCTTTGTAAACCAAATCCTTATCCTTACTTCCTTACTAATATTATAAATGCGAAAATTAGTTTGTTTGTTTGTTACCTTTATACGCCTAAACCACAGAACTGATTATCCTGAAATTTAGCATATACGTTGTCAGGTGTACAGAAAGGGATACAGGGTCCCTTTCTTTAAGGATTGATGGGACTTTTAGCCATTCAGTATACAGGAAGCCGACTCATACGGACCGCTACTTGGACGCCACCTCACAACATCACCCCTGTCACCTTAAGTCCGTAGTCATCTCACTTACAGATCGCGCATTTCATCTGTGTGATTCTAACATCTTTCTGGTGAATCCCACGTATTCTTATGTAGAAGGATCTACATAAGAATGGCTACAACATCAATATTATTATCCTTAGTGATTGATGAGTAATTCTCTCCTGAAGGAGTTTGATAGCGTCATCGGGGGTTACAAGGGTATGCCTTGGTCGGCAAATCTTACTAATGCGCGAGGGCTCGTATCGGGCTGCCTAAAGTGCCTATGCGATTAGGGGATTACGTTGTCTTACGGCAGAATCGAAGATGCGCTTAGAAAAGCGTTTCATAAACTTAAGGATAATGAGTATTCTAAGGTCTATGTGCAGACGGTCATTGCGGATGTAGTAAGGGGCTCCCGTGACTTTGAGTAAGAACCAGTTCTAGAGTACCTACATCTAATAGATATAATTATCTAGGCTTGGTGTGTGCGAACACGACACAAGCGTATCTCATGATGGGACGGATCACCGCGGTATAGAGGCGCAACCTGAGAGACAACTTACTCTTTGCCGTTAACAGGAAATGGAGCCTACCCATAGCAAAGGCGGCTCGGTCACGAGCTGCAATGATATACGCCCAAAGGACAGATGGTGGTTGAGTATGACTCCTAGGTATCTGGTTAGTTTCTCCCAAGGGATAGGCTTACCGTACATAGTGATCGGGCTGGGGGAGGTGGAATTGATACGTGGATTAGGATTAGGAACCGCCTGACTCTTATCGGGGTTAACCTCGATACTCCACTTCCGGAACCAAGCGCCTACGACGTCGGCTGAGGTTTGGAGGGTTTTGGCGGTACCGTTCTTACAACGACCAGTGTAGTAGATGGAGGTGTCGTCTGTGAACAGGGCTAACTGAGCCTTTTTGCTCTTGGGAATAATGCTAGTGAACAGCGTGAATATAAGAGGGGAGACGACGGAGACCTGAGGGACTCCGGCTCGAATGGGGTGAGGGGAGGAGAGAGCTGCCCCGATGCGGTAGCGGAAGGTACAATCCGACAGAAAGTCTCGTAAGATGAGTACGAGACGGTCTGGCACTCCCAGTTGGTACAGCTTGTATAATAAGCCGTTGTGTCAGACTTTGTCGAAGGTATTCGCTATATTGAAGAACAACATGCCCGTCATCGCTTCACGTTGGAAGCCAGCACTCAAATGCTCGACGATGCGGTGGACCTATTGGATGCCAAATTTCTCATTTGGAACGAGACGCTTAGCCTCGGCATAGTCTTTGAGTCGCTTATACATAAGTCTCTAGTAGATTTTGCCGAGCTCATTCAGAAGACTGATAGGCCGGTAGCTGGAAGGCTCCGCCGTGGGTTTACCGTGTTTGGAGATACCGATAACAGTGGCCTCTTTCCATACCTGGGGAAAGCAGTTGTTGCTCAAGGCGCCGTTGAAAATCTATTAGCTGGGCGGGGAGGAGTTTCAGCACCTTATTGGTGATTCCATCAGAGCCCGGTGCTTTCCGCGGCTGAAGCTTTTTTGTGATATCATGCACTTTGTCGGGTGTGACTGGAGGCAGCGGATCATTGGGGTCTCCGACGGGAGAGAGGGCGGCTCTACGTTCGACTTCAGCATTCATCATGTCGAGGTGACATTTATCTACTGGATGAGAGCTGGGAAAGCACTGAGACTTAAATTGGCAAGGCTGTCGGCTAGGAATTCTGCCTTTTCAGAGTCGTCAAATGTGACACTCTTGTTGACGCGGGTGAGAGGAGGCATCGAAGCCTCGTCGGTGGCACGCATCTTTCTTTGCAATTGCCAGAAAGCTAGGTGGGTGGGCTCGAGTTTACTGAGCTCCTTGTCCCATCGAGTGAAACGATGTTCTCTTATGCGCTTCCTTACATCACGCTGTAAGTTGCGCATGTGAGCCTTGTTCGCGTCGCAGGAAAGTTGCTCTAGGCACGCATGGCCGCATTCTTCTCGTTTATCAGTTCACGTACGTATCTTGTCTTATCTTACAGACATCTTCGCTTTCACGTAAGTTGCAAAATTTTCATTGCTGGCCATGTATTAGATCATGATAGCCAGCATAATGTAGACGGCGATGTTCATAAGCTCCACGTGTTCACCGACATCCTTCAATGTTGCTTCGTTATTCCCAGCAGTGTTCTTGGTGATGGACACTTCGGCTTTGTCAACCGCAGACCGACACATTTTTCTTTTGACTAGTTACTTTTTAATTAGCTACCGAATAACTTAGCCCGTAGCAGGGTCACCATGAGATGTATGTAGCGCATGGTACCATGAGATGTAAGTAAAAGGTTCGGGTATAAAATAAGAAGGCTACTGCTTAGTTACCATAGTAAAGGTATAATGAAGCTAAATTACACATTAGTACACACAAGTAATACATAGCGCCACGTAAACAATAACATGAGACGTTAATCTAACGGAGCATACTTACTAAATAATATAAAGGAATATACAAACACTTCACCCTGTCAGATTGCGGAGGGCTGTCTCTAACACCCTCTATAGTTAGACAGAATGGTGAATTTTGAGTTATGTTCAATGGCAAAAAATGTGGTCATGAGATAAAAACACAAGATGGAGCTTAGTTCCGACTAGGCCCACGCGTCCAGCACTTATTAGTTCCATGCAAGAGCCTGATAAAAAAAAAAAATCTTTAAACTGTCACTTTGGTCACCAAATCCGATTTAAATTTTATAATGTTTTTGTAAATATCTAATCCTTCTGTCTAGTGAAAAGCCATGCCCGAAGAACTGTAAGAACAGAAAGAACCCTTGCACCCTTTCGGGAGTTACTAGGTGAGAAAAAGTAACAGATGTCGAACTTAAGTGGCCATCGCCACTATGCCAACTGAACTGCCCGCCATTGGAGCCGTCATGTTTAAAATCGTAGCCACCATCGCGTCGAACACTGTGCCCACCCCACCAAAGTACTCACCACTGTGGCTGATAACGTGCTATAAAAACCAATCCCACAGCCTTGCTCCAATAGTGTCCTCTAAAATACGGTTCAGCAAAGCTAAGAAAATGTTTAATATGTCCGGCTGTTCAGCAGAAAAAATAAACTTCTGCTCATCGTGCACACCTGAGTGCCCACCGCCGGTACCACCACCAAAGTGCCCACCGCCGGCTCCAGCACCAAGGTGCCCGCCGCGGCCGTGTCCACCACCTGAGTGCCCACCGCCGTGTCCACTACCTAAGTGCCCACCGCCGGTACCATCACCTAGGTGTCCGCCGACGTGTCCACCTAAGTGCCCGCCACCGTGTCCACCACCTAAGTGCCTGCTGCCGTGTCTAACACCTAAGTGCCCGCGGCCGTGACCACCACCTAAATGCCCGCCGCCGGTACCATCCACAATAACTAAAATAAATATTTATTCACCAATCGTGTATGTAGTCTTTGTTTTGGTCTAGAGAGCAGTTGATAAATTGTTTGAACTGTACGGCCAGCTGAGAAATGATTTCACACAAGAGACCTCACGTGGTCATGGTGGTGGTGACGACTCACCAAGTCGTCCGTTTTGAGACTGTTAAAAGTATAGAAGTTTTTATAAGCTCTAACCAAAGAAATTGCTTAAGAATATATAATTTTTTTACGTAAGCTAAGGTTATTTTATTGTTATTTTTAATCTATACAGAGTAGGGGACGGTCCTCCACAGACTGATGGGGTGAATTCAGTATATCATACTAAGATGGCGTACAAGAAATTATTTATTTCAAGAACATTATGGGAATCCACTAAACATTTGTTTTATTTTTACTCATTAGCAAGTTACCGTGGCAAAATGCACGTAGCGAACGGCAAGCACGACGACGAGTTCGATGAACTCTGTAGCTAGGCAACAAGTGATCAGCTGATTTCAACATTAATTGTCGGTTTTTTTTATTTTAGCCGTATTATTTACTTAAATGGAGTGCATACAAAAAATCTAAGTTTACATTGAAATCAAGGAATTAAATATAGTCCTCCTTACCGATTTCGGTAACGGCGACCCTTTATTGCTATTTCCTTGCGTGTGCCCTTATATGGCTGGCCAGACCGAATTTGCTCTTAAATACCCGGTCGCAACTAAAGCAGTAGAGTTGACCGGTGGAGTTATAAGTGTAGGTGTAGGAGGGCTTAGGTCTCTCTTTACGTATTTGGTGCTTTTCGTTCAATGTATCGAGTCGCTGGTTTTCGAAGGTTTTTACATTTTTGTGGATAGTAGAGCGCCAAGATGACCTATGCAAAGTGAGCCTCTCCCAATCGGTCGGATCAATAGTGCAAGCGTTAAGATGTTTCTTGAGCACGTCCTTATAGCGGAGATGTTGACCGCCATGCTTCCGTTTGCCCTCTGCCATCTCAGAGTAGAAGACGAATCAAGGAATAGTAAGTTACTGAAAAACGAAAAAAAATTGAACATTTTCCCGAGAAAAAATCCGGTAATCTAAAGGGGCATACTTGTTCAATAATATAAAGGAATATACATACTACATACACTTTACCTCCGGCAATGTAGATAAAAAAAATATCGTAAACAATTTTCTTTTTTACTTTCCTTTTTATGAACAGCATCTGTTTCGTGGCTTTTAAATAAAAAAAATAAAAACAAAAAAATACTTGCAAGTTCAACTTAATTTAGTCCTATTAATTTAAAATAGCAATCGTTTATTAATTGGTTTACTTACCTACTATCGAACGCGTTGTAATTTTGTCATTCACTTAAAACGTTGTGTTGTGATAACTTTCAACCAGTAATTAAATAAATTGATTTTAATTCATTGTAAATACCTACCTACTTCATTCCATTTTAAAATACCCACTCGACCTTCTAATCCTGCTGAATACCTAATAGTTAAGATTTTTTAATTTGTAGGTTTTAATTTTGAAGGAGATAAGCGTAGGTATTTCATTGTATTCGATAGTAGGTAGGTAACTCTAGGAAATTATTAATTGGCATTTAAACAAAATAAAAAAAAATTTTAAGCAATTTTTGAATCAATTCTAAACAATTGCTATTTAATTAGTAGGTTCATCTTCTGATAATTTTCGGTTTTTTTTTTACTTTTTCAAAGGTATTTATTTTTAATTTTTTACGGGTTCCTTTATCGATACTGAACTTACCCTGAAGCTATGGCACGCAATTTCTTTAACACGATGTATAAATGGATCAACTTCATTACATAACCTAGATGGAACATTACATGGTCAGCCAAAAACAAGCTCAAACGGTTGGTATTTCGTTTCCGAATTAACGGTTGACCAATATGGTGACCAGTGTGTACATGATTGTGGATTGTTTTGACACTGAGTTTTAAGTAACGCTCTTTATGTGAATTTTCTAACGAACCAACTGATGGATGGTGATATGTTGTTGATGATATTTTTTCTATGTTTATAAGCTTACAGACCTGTTCCATTGTTGACGACATCAATTCAGCACCTCGATCAGTTGCTAATGTTTTTGGTAAACCAAATCTTCAGCACCTCGATCAGTTGCTAATGTTTTTGGTAAACCAAATCTTCAGCACCTCGATCAGTTGCTAATGTTTTTGGTAAACCAAATCTTAAAATTAAATAATCTTCTAAGCTATTCTTATCGATTATCTTACAGTTACGGTGTCCTTAGCTCTATGTGGAAATGCTTCTACGAACTTAATGAGCTTTTTTTTTTTTTCGGATGGGAAATCTTCAAATGACCCCCCCGCTCCCACTCTGGGCGGAGCGGAGGGGAGTGTCAGACTTGTACTGACTAAAACCCATTCATGTTCCTTCTTTGCCCTTTGTGTTCCAGGGCCACGGTATCTCTTTCGAACAGTCCCGCAGCCCTGTAACTTCCTGAGCTTACATTGAAGACTCAGAAGTATTCATTACCTTCATAAACCTGAGGTAGCGGACCTACAATATACAAAAATATTTTTTCAAATCCATACGACGCTGTGGTAGTGATACACATGGGGGTTCCTTAACGTATTTACCATGGTTCAGCTTTTGACATTTATCGCACGTTTTTAAGAAATCTTGAACGACTTTTTCGAGACTTGGCCAGTGAAATCGTCTTTTAATATTGCTTATAATTCTACGAATAATAGCAGGACCACTGGTTGACAGTAAATGAAAGCTTGTAAGACGTCGTCGACTTCGTTTAATTTGAAATTTACTTTTCTCAATCTTTCAAATACATTAATGAAACACTTTTATTAGTTAATAATATATTTTACTGTTTTTTTTTTAAATTAATCAAGTAATATTAAATATTTTTTTTTACATTAAAAACAAATAAGATATCAAAACTTTTCATATAAAAACAAATAGCACATTTTCAGACAATAGATAATATAACTAATCTCTCCACTAGAAAACTAGTATCAAAAATATTAGAAAATAGTTTACACATCCAAAATAAAATTATATGACATAACTAGTATAAACTTAACATAGCCTAGAAGTGAAAAATAACAAAAAATGCTATTTGTACTCGCGCAGTAGGTACTTGATCTATGACTAAAACATTCTAAATTTGAATAAATAGTAAAGTATTAGAAAAAACACCGTTGGTCTATTAACAAAATTAAACAAATAAAAAAAAAACAAAAACATCAAAAATTCCGAAAGCTGTGAGCAGGGTGCGATGGTCTAATTGGTTAAGACGTCCAGTGTACAGAATCGGAAGGTTCAAACCCTGCTCGCACTCGAATTTTTCTTTCCATATCAAAACAGCTATAGAAATCAAACCTTCGTTATTAATTCATGAAATTGATGTTGGAACTAGAAGATGAGTTTGAAGAAGACGAATCGGAGTCATAATTAGTATCCAGTCATGTTAGATCTTGGAATTGGATTAGAATTAGGAATGTTTTCAGAATCTAAATTAGGTGAAGCCATATCGTAATTCAAATCGGGATTATTTTGATGCACTTCCTACTGTAGTACACTTCTTGATCAGAAGGTAAGTTACCAGTTATTTCTTCATCCTGACTATTCACATTTACAAAAAAGCTTCTTCTGAGCAAATGACATCGTCACACGGACATGATTTACCTGTCAGTTTGCGGAGGGCTGTCTCTGACACCCTGTATAGTTAGACAGAATGGTGAATTTTGAGTTATGTTCAATGGCAAAAAAAAATGTAAGCATGAGATAAAAACACAAGATGGAGCTTAGTTGCGACTAGGCCCATGCACATAAAGACCCATGCAGCACTTATTAGTTCCATGCAAGAGCCTGATAAAAAAAAATCTTTAAAACTGTCACATTAATCGCCAAATCCGATCAAACCAATTCCGATTTTAGTTTTATAATGTTTTTTGTAAATAATATCTAATCCTTCTGTCTAGTGAAAAGCCATGCCCGAAGAACTGTAAGAACAGAAAGAGCCCCTGCACCCTTTCGGGAGTTAATAGGTGAGAAAAAGTAACGGATGTCGAACTTTAGTGCCCATCGCCAGCGTGCCAACTGAAGTGCTCGCCATATCGGAGCCGTCATGTTTAAAATCGTGACCACCATCGCGTTGAATACTGTGCCCACCATCGCGATGGACACTATACGCACCCTACCAAAGCGCTCACCACTGTGGCTGATAACGTGCTTTAAAAACCAATCCACACCCTTGTTCCAATCGTGTCCTCCAAAACAGTTCAGCAAAATTAAGAAAATGATAAATATCTCCGGCTGTTCAGCAGAAAAAATAACCTTCTCCTCATCGTGCCCACCTAAGTGCCCACCGCCGTGTCCACCACCAAAGTGCCCACCGCCGTGTCCACCGCTTAAGTGCCCGCCGCCGTGTCCACCGCTTAAGTGCCCGCCGCCGTGTCCACCATCTATGTGTCCGCCGCCGTATCCACCACCTAAGTGCCCGCCGCCGTGCCCACCACCGTGCCCACCACCCTGCCCACCACCTACATGCCCACCTTCGTGCCTACTACCATCGAGCCAAATTATTTTATGCAAAACTATTACAATTATTGAGAAGATTATCAGATGAGACATATCTGTATGTAAGCGTAATAAAATGGGATGTCCAATATCTCAGCCGGCCAAAGTGCCCGCCACAACCAAAATGCCCACCACCACGGTGCCTTCCACCACAATTAATAAAATGATTAAGTACATATTTATTCACCCATCGTGTTTTAACTCTTGGTTTGGTCTAGATGAGTGATTGGTAGACAATATTGTGATAAAGTTGACCTGCTGCTGTAACCAGCAAAGTGTACAGGCTAGCCAACTTCTCGACTACTCGTATAGTGTTTGGGCTCAGTGACTTGACAGCCTGCCCGAATTAATTTAGCCCCATGCCGGTTATATAAGCAAAGAAATCAAATCAAGGTCAAATAATCCAAAAATCTATGGGGAATGTCTATCAAAGTTTTTTACCTCCATTGTTGAGACCATCGATAGCACCGTATTTAGCTTTAATATTTAATTTGTGCATGAATCAAGGAGTCTTTCCGGATCAAATGAAATAAATTAAGGTTTTACCACTTTTTATATCCGGGGACAGTAAACATACCAACAACTGTAGACCCGTATCAGTGTTTCCGGATACAGCTATAAAATCTGGCACTATGGTTTCACCAAAAAAATTTTTACCAAAACAAAACACAAAAAAGTGAAAAATATCAACTTTCGGAAGTCGGTAACTTTCGTTTGTTTCAGTCACCTTTTTGCCACCGACTTCCGAAAGTAAAGTTATTTTAAACATTTTGGTGTTTTTTTTAAAGTCGATTATTATTATACAAAAAAAAAATAATTATCAATTTTAGTTGTGGTATCTCACATAAATCCTTGTCAAGTATTCATTGTACAATAACTGGAAGCCATAAGAACAGCATTCACACAGACGAAGAAGAGAAAATGCATTTTATATAGGTTAACTCTTAAAATACCGAAGCAAAGTTAATAAAATTTATACGGGCCAACCGCGCAAGCTTTTTCTACTAACAGAATCACTTAAATCGGACTAGTAATCATGGAGAGATCGGTGAAAATCCATGAAAAAAATATGCTGGTGGAATACAATTAATAACCTCCTCCTTTTATCTGTTCAAAAGACGTGGGAAAGAGGCACAAGATGCCATAGGAATCTACTGTGACCTTATATAGGCATTTGATTGCATAAATCAGTAAACCCTGCTCTTAAAGAGCAGGGTTTGACTTGATATGATTTGACTTGAGTATTACGGACTTGGTGAACTTGCACTGAGTTTCATGGAATTTTATTTAAATGACAAACAGCTGATATTTCAAATATGTATATACTGTTATTCGCTAGGGTTAAAAGTAAAGATGAGTGTACCACAAGGTTTGATATTGGGTCCTTTCCTCTTTTTAGATATTAACGACATACCTCATTTATTTAAAAAACAACCGCAAATGTTTGCTGACGTTATTTTCCTAATATTTATAGACGTGCTACAAATCTTATCAATATCAATATATATATATCAATCAATCTTTTTTTTAATTTTTATTTTTTTTTCAATTATTATTCCTTTATTTCAATGTAATATTACATTCCCTATACGCAGCACTCCATTTTTATAAATAATACGGCTAAAATTAAAAATCCAACAATGGATGTTGAAATACTCTAACGAACGACGCGTGAAATCAGCTGTTCACTTCTTGCCTAGCTGCAAAGTTCACGGAATTCGTCGTCGCGCTTGTCGTTCGCTACGTGCGTTTTGCCACGGCAACGATACATTGCGTATGAGGAAAGAAAACAAATCAATTTATTAGAATTCCCATAACATTCCTGAAATAATTCCTTGCCCCATCAGTTTGTGGAGAGATGTCCCTTACCCCCTGTATCTATAAAGATAGGACTAAAATATTTTGTAAGTTTTTAAGAAATGGTACCTTTGCTTTGGTTGTCTTTAATTTTTTTTTTCTTTCTCCCCCCCCCCCCCCCTGGTAATGTGGATAAATGTACTTAGCAGTAAGAAACCTTTACGTTAGAGTAGTCAGTAATACGGACGTGTTTCAATTACCTCCATACTTTTCAGCTACAGCAACAGCTACAGCGTTACGTGACGTTCGAGGTGTTGAAATCAGCAGGTGGACAGTGAGACGAAGGATTAATTTAAAATGTGCGTGTACTATTAGGTACGCCTCTTCCTAACCCTTCGAGGATTACAGGCCTGATGTTATATTATGTCCATGGAGCTTCTTAGCTTTTCTTCATAGTAATCTACACTTTGGAATGGGCAACTACAGTTCAGTTATTATACCTTGTTATTATAGTTTGTTTTATTTTATTTTTATTTTATTTATTAGGGAAAACAAACAATTACACATTCAGGATAAAAGGTTTTACAATTCAGAAGTTCTTGTAACTGGTATATTTGAAATAAATGCTTTGAGTTTTAATTTACAAAATTTTCTGTTGAAATTGTATTGAAAAAGCAAAATTCCGTAGTTGTACTAACTCAGCAATTTTATATTTTGTACTTATTAATTCCATGCGTCAGTTCTGTCAATATAAACAAAATATGTAACGTCACTTGTAATCACCAAATCCAACCAAACCAATTAAAAAGACTTTGATTTATTATTTCACTTTCTTTTTGACTACAAAGCATGCACGAAGAACTGCAAGGACAGAAACAGCCCTTGAGTTCCCGGGAGTTACTAGGAGAGAAAAAGTACCAGATTTCGAACTCTAATACTAGTGCCCATCACCACCATGCTAGCTAAAGTGCCTGCCATCGTGGCCATGTTCAAAATCGTGAAAACAGTGCCAATCAAAGTGTTCACTACTTTGCCCACTACCGTGACCCAGACCGTGCTATAAACCCCAAACTACTATAAACCCCAAACTGCTATAAACCCATCGCGCCCTCCAAAAAGATTTAGCAAAATTAAGAAAATGGGTAATTATTTCAGCCGTCAGACTACACCAGCTAGCTCATCGCCATCGAGCACGCTATCACAGAGCAATCCATCGTCCTCCCGGCTACTGTGCCGCCCTCTACCGCGGTGCCCACCAGCACCACCACCGTGTCCACCACGACCACCGTGCCCACCACCATCGCGCTGCCCACCACCGCCATGCTGCCCTCCACCACCAAAATGCCCACCACAGTCATGCTGCCCTTCACCACCAAAATACCCACCACCACCAAAATGCCCACCACAGCCATGCTGCCCTTCACCACCAAAATGCCCATCACAGTCATGCTGCCCTTCACCACCAAAATGCCCACCACCACCAAAATGTCCACCACCACCAAAATGCCCACCATCAACAATAAGCATAACACCAGCACCAATATGCCCACCATCAACAATATGTATAACACCACCAAAATGCCCACCACCACCGTGCCCACCAGATTGCGATTAAATATAATTATGATACTGGTAGAGTGACTTGGGTTACAAATCTCATTGGAAAATTGTAACGGTCTAGGCTGGTTTAATAATAAAAAACTTGATATGCAAAGAAGATCTACAGCCATCATGGATCTACAGACAGCATGGCCGTGGCGAAGAAAGTAAGCAATACTCGTTGGGAGAACAGTGAACAACTTGAGGAGATTCAATGATGAGAATTTGGACACACCATCTAGAAGCCCTTTGAAATTAAACTTGACTAAGTACAAATACAAAAATATTTATTTCATGTACAAGGTGTTAACGGACTCTTTACGAAGCCGTCAAACAAGCGTTCTGTATGCGTCAGACTAAGTAACACAACGCAAAAATTATTGCTGGGCAACGACATTTTTTTTGGAGTAAAAAATCACGTTTTACGGTAGGACTCAATGTGGCGCACTCAAAACATTGTGCTGATGGATGAATTGAATAGTACGGGGGTCGTGGAGGTATTCAAAGTAAAGTTGTAACATTAAAAACTTGTATTTAAAAAAAAAAGTTGTAACTTTGACCCCCAATATCTTCGTAACTAGGTAACAGGTACGGTCTACAATAATAAAAAAAAAATCTTTGTTAAGGGTACCGTTACACCCAATACAAACTGAGACAGCCCCAGTTGTGTCGGAGCTGTCTCACTCTTCTCTTAAATGGTATCTTAGCAATGAAATTTGAAGCTAATGAACAGGAAAATTAAAAAATAATAATTAAGTAGCTCTCGATATGTGAGGAGTACGCGTATTTGTATGTGCGTGTGTGTGTGTGTGTTTGTGAGTGGATATCCAGCATGTTAGCTTACCCTGATGTTAGTTTTCTGGTTCTTCATTATTTAGAGACCAATCACCTATTGTTTTCCCTTTATAAGGCAAAGGGAATATTTTTCCACCATATTTTTCAGCTCATTCATTCAATAATGTGTTCCTGGTAGGTATTCTATTGTTGTACAAAGGTTATTTAAAGACTTATCAATCACTTATTAAATATTCAAAGAACATAAAAAAGCGAAATTTAATTTCTACTGTAGGTATTCATCCACCAAATAAAAATCTAAAAACACTGAGAAAGGTTATATTTGACAAAAAGGCCTATGAGTATTTTATAAGTCAGGGCGAAACAAGCGAGCGATTGTGTGGCCTGCGCAACGGCGAACAAAAGGAGAGTATGCCACAATATCTCTGCGCCTCCTGCTCTGAGTGACTGGGTCAAAAGGAAGACCAGAAGCAGGGTTAAGATCACATTTGACGACGTTGGATCCAGAGTGATCCTGCGATCCCGAGTGGGCACACATCTAGCCGAGCGGGATCGTGAGAGAGCCGATGCCAGTAGGAGAAGTAGTCGTCGGGGAGGCAACCGCCTCGACGCTTAACACGCCGAAACCCCACCTGCATTATCTAAAGCAGGTGGGACATTGGGGTCACGGGCGTTCAGAGACTCTGTGCGCTCACCGAGTGACCTCGGAGATGACCAGCAGCACAGTGGTCACGTGCTGCTGTGCACATTTGCACAGCGAGGCTCAGGGGAGATCTCTGCATAGTCGCCTCAGGGATGTGCCTTAACAGGCGTTACACACAGGGGGCTCCGGACAAGTCTTTTAAGAGGAAACGGTGCCACCACTCATGTGCGGATGGTGACCACCGGGGTGGTTTTAGTGCGGTAAAAATCCCACACTCCCCGGTCTTATCCCCAAAGACCGGTCGCCTTTTGAAGGTTTCCCCCCGAAAACAAAAAAAGGGCACACATCTAAGTGCACCTCATTAGCATGGCCTTCACTTTGCAGACCGCACCAATTCTATAGTGAGATGTTGTGATCCCTCAAGGAAGAAAGCTCTGTAGAGCTCTTAGATCAGTTTGGCATGAAAGAATTTTGTTTTTTTTTTAGCCATTGTGTTAAAACCTCAGTATTGGTAAAAATTTCACTTTGATCTCTCTGGTTCCAACGTCATCATTTAGAACTAAGTTTCCTAAGTGAAAGCGAGTTGCTGACTTTATAGAACTCTATTATAGGGAACCTAAATGGTATAAAATACATTACCTTGATAAAGTGATTTTAAGCTCTTTCTAGATAGAAGAATTTCATTTAGGTAGCTCCATCCCATATAGGAATGCCGTACGTTATTACGGATTGCGCCAGAGCAGCATTATTTTTGTATATGTAAAACCCGAAACACGGGTCTAGTATTTTTATGTAAAGAATCTATGTACACAATTTAGTTACACAGTACAGTTTCACTTCGATAGATTATAATCTACTGAAAAACAATGCGTTAAATTGTAAGCAGTATGTTACGGTTCACAATCTTTCGACAGTTTACAATCCTTCGAGATAGATTATAATCTACGGTATTTACAATTTTACGGTGACATACATATACAACGACGACAATAGGACACTTGCGCCGTTTTCAATAACTTACTAACAGGTAACTGAAGGTTGCTGTCTCAGATAAACAGTTAAAGTAATAGTAACTGTAACTGACGTTTCTATAACTTTACTGTCAAACGTCTATCTGACGTAAACGGTAGATAGCACCTGTAACCGCTAGTAAGCGCATCCCTCCGAAGCGTTTCGTTTACAATTTACAATTTTCATCATATTTTTTAATCTAATTAATTTATCGACTTAAATCCTTTTGCGTTATTGTTTTTAAATATAAAAACAATAACGCAAACCGATCGTTTAACACTATTATCATTATAATAATAAATTCGTAATTCGAAGATGATTTTTTTTTATTTTTCCGTCACGGGTGTCATTTTTTGTAATAATTGCTATTAAAAAATTTACTTAAATAGTGTTGAAGTGTACATCTACATGACGGAGTTCCACAGGGGAGTGTTCTGGGTCCGACAATCTTTTTGATTTATTTACTTCGTCATTAACGATTCCGATTTGGTAATCAGGATTTAAGTAGGTGATGACCAACAACACCAAGAGCAACAAAGGAATTTGAGGATTGAATATGTCCATAAGTACATTTACCTCGGCCAAATAGTCTCCTTCCAGGAAAGACAAGATAAAGAAGTTGCACGACGCACCGAGAACGTCTGGAAGAGCTATTGGTCGATGAAGCAAATCATAAAGGGACCTCTCCCTCTCTCACTAAAGAGAAAACTCAAGGACATGTACATTCTTCCGACCCTCACCTATGGAGAACAGACATGGTCACTAACCAAGCGTCAAAAGTCCGCACTCGGGGTCTGTCAGCGAGCAATGGAGCGTTACTATCCTTAGAGTTAAACTTACTAATCGTATAAGGAACCCGATACTGCGTTCCAAAACTCAAATTGCCGATGTAGGTCACACAGCTGCCAAGCTTAAATGGAACTGGGCTGGCCACATTTGTCGCATGCCGAAGGAGCTATAGGCTAAAGTAATCACACAATGGGTCCCAAACAGCAGCAAACGGCAAGGCAGTAAGCTCAGAAGGAGATGGCGGGATGAACTCGACTCTTTTCAAAAAGATTGGCAAACAACAGCACTGGATAGGGATAAGTGGAAAGAGGGAAGGAAGGCTTTTGCCCTGCAGTGGGACACAAATGGCTGATAACAAAATAATGAAGTACTTCTCAGTTGTTTCCATAGATAAAGAAAAAGATTTAGTCTGTGGTTACCGACGATGGTAAGACAAATATATCATGAAAGAAGGTCACCTACTACAATTTTGGTTCTTACATTCTTATTTTACGAAAAAAAAAACGCTTTAACAGTGAACGCAATATCTAACGGAGGATGATACAAGTCGATTGGAACCATCTCATAGTTTTCTTTGGTGCCCTCCCGAGCCAACACCACGTCTAACTTACGCCCACGCATATTCCACACTTCAGACTACTTTCAGACTACTGAGGCTTAAGAAGTAACAGTAATAATGTTAACATTTAAAGAATCACTTTTCAAGTTAAGAACGTCTAATATCAATTCAGTTCTGTGCTAATTGGAGATAATGCTCTCAACTTTGCAAAACCAAGTCATGAAATCATCGTCAGTTGTAGTGGGCGTTATATAGATAACACATACAGATATTTTCTGGCCATAAATTGTAGTCGTAGCCAATAAATCTTCGCCAGTCTTTATTACTTATCTCAGCAGTCACATCCTTTCCAGCCATATATGTTTCACACAGTCCATCAATCATTCCTTTGGTCTTGCTCTACTCTGATCCACATTAATACATAAAACTTTCCTCACGCCATTTTCCTCATTCCTCCGCAACACATACCCTTATCATGACAATCGATTACTATACAATTTTTCAGTCACCGGCGCCACTTAGAAACTACTGTTATGTGATTGAGAATCTGTATTCTAATAAAAAATTACAAGGTACAAGTTACCGACAGAACCCAATTATCAACCAGTTCTTTCAATGTAGGAAACCAGTATGCCTTAGAGATATTTCTTGACGGCAAGTCAGAGGCCCATGATCGGCATTAAAACTCTGACAACCGGCTAGGACCTAACCACACGATAAAGAAGAAGAAGCATGCCACGAGGTTTATTGATGTTGACCTGACATTAATAAACCTCATAGACGTGACCTCAATCAGACGTCAGTCTAACGTTAACACGTAATCACTCAGCACTTTTAAGGCGTCTCGTTAAAACTCATGCTGCATATATGATCGAAAATAGTAACACTGGGAAAATAGTCTATGCCTCAGTAAGCGACCCTAGTGTGGGGTTATTCCTCAATGCATATGTCACACAAAATCAATAGACTGATCAAAGAGTAGAATACTTATACCAAAAGGAGAGAATCATAGACTACTATATATATAAAGAATGAGACCTGTCATCACCTAACACAACTAAACCAATTCAATAAATAAATTAAAAAATTCTTATGCAAGTATAGGAAAAATAGATGTCATTCATGCTTAAACCTTTCCAGGAGTTAGGTACTTCGCGAGAAAAAGCACCAGACCTCGAATTTAACTTTTTTACTTATTCTATATGCTACTTCTGCTACTAATACTGTAAACTCCACTATCATGCCCGACAGAGTACCCGCCTCTGTGTCCTCAACTGTGCTCGGAATTGTGCCCTCAAAAATAAAATAAATAAATAATATTACAATCGTTAAAAAGATTATCAGGTGAGACGGTGTTTGTAGGAGTGTGAAATGGAAGACTGCCCTTCAGAGAACCGGTGCCCCTTACAACTGCAACCACTACCCGAGTGTCCGTCACCAAGACCTTCGACTTGCCGCGCAATAACTATCGAAAGAAGTCATCCAGCCGGTTGTTCTACTAAATCAAAAGCTAATAAAAACAATTTGCAGTCTTTTTCTCCCAATGAATGTCCGAGTTCAGCTAGCTCGAAGCCTAAGCTAGAACAGCCAGCAAGCTCGAAACCTAAGCTAGAACAGCCAGCAAGCTTGAAGCCTAAGCTAGAACAGCCATCAAGCTTGAAGCTTAAGCTAGAACAGCCAGCAAGCTCGACACCTAAGATAGAACTGCCATCAAGCTTGAAGCCTAAGCTAGAACAGCCAGCACGCTTGAAGCCTAAGCTAGAACAGCCAGCAAGCTCGACGCCTAAGCTAGAACAGCCAGCAAGCTCGAAGCCTAAGCTAGAACAGCCAGTAAGCTTGGAGCCTAAGCTAGAACAGCCACCAAGCTCGAAGCCTAAGCTAGAAAAGCCAGCAAGCTTGAAGCCTATGCTAGAACAGCCAGCAAGCTTGACGCTTATTCTAGAACAGCCAGTAAGCTCGACGCCTAAGCTAGAACAGCCAGCAAGCTTGAAGCCTAAGCTAGAACAGCCAGCGAGCTCGACGTCTAAGCTAGAACAGCCAGCAAGCTCGAAGCCTAAGCTAGAACAGCCAGAAAGCTTGAAACCTAAGCTAGAACAGCCAGCAAAAATCAAACCGCCACCACCACCTCCGCTGTCTAAGCCAACAACACCACCAGAGGTGAAGCCAATACCAGAACTGCCACCATCAAACACACAGAGGTACTCACTACCGCCTAGTGCTACTGAAAAACTTCAATCAGTCGTAGCCGCTCACAAAGAAGTAGTAGCAACACTCAAATGTGCAGCGAGAGACCTTTTCTGCATAGCAACCACGTCAACGCATGGAGCTATCACAAAAATCAGTAACGAAAGTAACAAACATTTGCAAAACATTAAAAAAACTGTATCTGGAATTATTCCAGAAAGGAAAGAAGGGGAAAAATGTGATCGTCCGGCAGCGGTGCAGAAAGTAAGCGATATCCCCAGTGACATGAGTTTATGGCAATTCGATGTTGTGAACGTGGATACATCGAAAGAAAAGGATGAGAGTGCATTTACCAAATCGCAGACGAACATCAATGAAAAAATCAACAAAGCTTGGAACTTTGTTAATCAAAAAGTAGATGCTGCAGTATCAGGGTTGAGTGATTCACTGTGTTCAATGCAGTGGAAATCTTTCAATGACCAAAGTTCAAAATACGATGTTCCTAAGCCGAGACCGAAGGAAGTTTCCGGCTGCCCTGCGGAAGAAGAAGACATCCTGTGGCACCCAGGCAATTTTCATTTGTTTTCGTCGATGAAGGACAAAGTGTGGGGTTTATTTTCTGACGATGTTAAGACAACACTATCGGATGACTTTCTAGATAGACGCAACAGCGCTATAAACGAGATAGAGGCGAGAGACGCTACAAATGTGGCCTCTGAAAATGACGATAACATTATAAATACGTTAACTGATTAAATTTCCGGATAACTATTTAAATTTCTTTTATTTAAAACTAGCTGTAGCCCTCGACCTTTGTTGGATTGAAATTATTCTAAAAAAATATTACTTCGGATTTTATTTTTTGCCCGGAACAATAATTCTTATTCTAAAACAAATGTAGCCTATGTTCCTCCATATAACATCAGCTCTCTGCCAGTAAAAGTTCCGAAAAAATCAGTCCAGCCGTTTTGGAGATTAGCCGGAACAAAAAGACAGACAAAATTAAGTGCCGTATATATTTTCATAATTTTACAAACAGACACTTCAATTTTTTTTTTTTTTTATCCTGTCTACAAGAATTTTTAATATGTAGCTGTGACAGATAGGGTCTTAGGTATAAATAGGTTATAACTATATTATCAATTACTAAAATTTATATTTTGATTTAAATCCCCCTAGATTGAGAGATTCCCACACTGTGCGATGGTTGCTGCCGTGAGCCGGCGTGGCGCACCGTACACGGCACCGTCCATGCTATGATGTGTCCAGGCCCGTATGAAGCCCTAAACAAGCATTCTGTACATCAAACTAAGTAACTCTACGCAAAAAATTGCTGGGAAACGACTTTTTTTGGGGTGTCAGCGAGCGTTTTCGCGGCGCATTTTTTGCAAGCATCGAAAAGTAGAATCCTAAGCTATCACGAGATTGTCATCGGCGCGGCCGTGGCGGTGCGTTGATAAGCGTAGCAATAAGGATACGATGCGGCCATTGCATGACCTCGACCGGCCGCTATCTCGAACAAAACTGGTCGGACGCTAGGTCGTGCCAGTAATCTTTTTAGCTGGTTGAAGTTTCTGTGGTCAAACACAAGTCGTGGCCGCGGAGTGTGCGAGGTCCCTAAAACAACCTGAGCTGACCGCTCGACTCTGACAAACTACGCACTGAGGGTCGGCGTGAGAAGAAAACCTGTCTAAACTATAATAGCAAATCATCCTGACCGAATTTCTGCCATGGCGGCCAAGCCTAGCGAACACTAAAGGTCAACCAAAGAAATTCAAATATTATGAGAGGTCAACACAGCAAATATTATAGTGGGTGTGAGCGTAGACACAGGTAAAATATCATAGTGGGTGTGAGCGTAGACACAGGTAAAATATCATAGTGGGTGTGAGCGTAGACATAGGTAAAATATCATAGTGGGTGTGAGCGTAGACACAGGTAAAATATCATAGTGGGTGTGAGCGTAGACACAGGTAAAATATCATAGTGGGTGTGAGCGTAGACACAGGTAAAATATCATAGTGGGTGTGAGCGTAGACACAGGTAAAATATCATAGTGGGTGTGAGCGTAGACACAGGTAAAATATCATAGTGGGTGTGAGCGTAGACACAAGTAAAATATCATAGTGGGTGTGAGCGTAGACACAGGTAAAATATCATAGTGGGTGTGAGCGTAGACACAGGTAAAATATTATAGTGGGTGTGAGCGTAGACACAGGTAAAATATTGTAGTGGGTGTGAGCGTAGACACAGGTAAAATATCATAGTGGGTGTGAGCGTAGACACAGGTAAAATATTATAGTGGGTGTGAGCGTAGACACAGGTAAAATATCATAGTGGGTGTGAGCGTAGACACAGGTAAAATATTATAGTGGGTGTGAACGTAGACACAGGTAAAATATTATAGTGGGTGTGAGCGTAGACACAGGTAAAATATCATAGTGGGTGTGAGCGTAGACACAGGTAAAATATCGTAGTGGGTGTGAGCGTAGACACTGGTAAAATATCATAGTGGGTGTGAGCGTAGACACAGGTAAAATATCATAGTGGGTGTGAGCGTAGACACAGGTAAAATATCATAGTGGGTGTGAGCGTAGACACAGGTAAAATATTATAGTGGGTGTGAGCGTAGACACAGGTAAAATATTAAAGTGGGTGTGAGCGTAGACACAGGTAAAATTTCTCTGTCAAAGTCCGGCCGGATGGCAATCCTACACGACCGGAGATATATCAGGCGCAGGAGCAGGACCAGAAGCTTATGCTTTCCGAAGACGGGGGTAACAATTCACCGACTTTTAAAGTCCACATTCCTCCAAAGCCGAGGCAAATCTATGTATTACGCCGCCACTGGGTAAAGAAAAGAAAAACAAAAGTTTTTTTAGTTCTACTGTCTCAATATTCTGCCTATACATCAGATCAGATACATTTTCTTTAAGCTACTTAAAACCTTTTTTTCTCTTTATCCAAAACCAAAGTGACACTGGACCAAAAGAATTCAAGTAAAAAAGGCGGGTCAAATGAGTATATTGCTTCTTTTGACGTGTGGCATTAATCGAAACTAACACTTCCATGTTGTTTTCAAATACAACTTCGACAGAAAATTTCACAAAATGCTTACCAACAGCGCCCTCCGGACAATCTCTTTCAAGAGTCAAAAGATCCATTCAGCGCTATATGGCATTTGCCCCATAGTACTATAGTAAGATCAAAACAAGAAAACTGTCACTCGTCACAAAGGTTACTTAGTCTGTGCTTGTCACCAATCTTTTCAAAACCAAATCAATAGATTTCAATTTAAAAATGTTTCATCTATATAAATGATCATTGTGTCCGCCGAAAAGACTTTCATGATGGACTGCAAGAACAGAAAGAACAAAGGTCTTCTGTGGTTGAACCCCAGGAACAACTAAGCGAGATAAAACACCAATTCTCTAACTTTTCCATCGCCGTGCTGTCCAAAACCATGCCCGCTAAAGTTCCCGCTAACGAACGAGTCGAAACCAGGTGCACCACAGAAGTCAAGTTAAGCGAAACTAAGAAAATGGGTGACAAAATGAACGGTCCGTTTGAAAATCCATGCCAGCAATCACAACTAACGCAGAGCCCGCAACAGCAGTGTCCGCAACTACAATGCCCACCATGTCCACGCTCGGACTCACAGAGTCCACCTGCACCGAGCAATCATTCACAGTTCCCACTACCACAGAGCTTATCGCCACGAAACCTACCAGCACAGGAGTCGCCACAAAAGTCTTCAACACAACTGTACACGCCAGAAAAGTCTCAACCACAACTGTGCACGCCACAACAGTGTCCAGCAAAACAACAGTGCCCAGGAAAACAAAAGTGCCCAGCAAAAATAAGGTGCCCACTAAAAGAACAGTGCCCAGCAAAACAACAGGGCCCACCACAGCAGTGTCCTCCACCACTGATCTCATCGCCACAGAAACCGCCACCTCAGAGCTCATTGCCACAGAAACCGCCACCTCAGAGCTCATCGCCACAATACCCAGCACAACAGAGCCCACCACAGCAGTGTTTGCCACAGCAGTGTCTGTACTGTTGTGCCAATTGTGGTGGGCATCCACCACAGCTATGGCCACCCCAACAATATCCGCCACCACTGACCTCATCGCCACAGAAAACGCCACCACAGAGGTCATTGCCACAAAACTCACCACCACAGAGCCCATCAGAAGAGTACTCCCTGCAAGAGTGGCCACCACAAGAGTGGCCACCACAGCCGTGCCCATCACAGCAGTGTCCACCACAGCAGTGTCCGCCACAGCAGTGTCCGCCACAGCAGTGTCAGCCACAACAGTGGCCGTCACAACAGTGGCCGCCACAACAGTGGCCGCCACAACAGTGCCCGCCACAACAGTGCCCGCCACAACAGTGCCCGCCACCACAGTGCCCATCAGAACAGTACTCGCTGCAAGAGTGGCCACCACAACCATGCTCAGTCCAAGAGTGGCCACCACAACCTTGCTCGCTACAAAAGTGCCCACCACCACTGACCTCATCTCCACAGAAACAGCCACCACAGAGCCCAACAGAACAGGACTCGCTGAACCCGTTGTCATCGTGCCCAGAATCACCGTGCTCACTACCACAGTGCCCAGTAAACCAGGGCTCACAACCGCAGAGGCCCCCACCACAGAGCCCTCACCCACAGTTGCCACCACAACAGAGTCAACCATCACCTCACAAACAGCAGTTAAGTCCAGCATCATCATGCCGACAATCAAAACACCCGCCATTACAGAAACAGCTACCACAGAAACCGCCGCCGCAAAGCCCACCACAGCAAGTCGACGAGAAAGCTCCGACGCCTATACTAAAAACAAAGGAGTTGGATAGAACATGCAAAGCGGACAAACCGGTCTGTTGTCCTCCTGTATCAAGAGCTGAACAAAGATTTCACTGTCCCAGTAGGAGTCCTGAAACTGACCCGAAGAGTAACCTAGACACAGCACAGCCAAGTGACACATCCTCACCACCTAACGCAGAAGCACCAACCTCACAGGTGTGCCCATGTAATGACAGATCTCTGTCAAAAAGTTCCATAATTGCTCACCAAGAAACAATGGCAACCCTCAAGTGTGCGATGAGAGTCCTTTTGTGCAATGCAATAAAGGCAACGCAAAATGTCGTTTCATCAATCAGTGACGAAAGTTTTAAGCAAATTCAAAAGTTAAAAAAATCTGCATCTGAGTGTTTTGAAAGAAAAGAAAAGGGTAGTGATCCTCCGAAGAAAGTAAGCAATACTCACAGTGACACGAATTTAAGAAGATTCCGTGTTGTGAACATAGACACATCAGAGCTAGAGGATGATCCTTGTAAAATGAAAAAATCTGCATCTAATCAAAGTCAAACCGAATCACAATGTAACGCCGCTTTCAACGCTATCATTGGCACAGTAGATTCTGCAGTTTCCATGCTGAGCGATAAACTGGGTTTTGAAGTACCAAATCCTTTGTACTGCAAACCAAAATCTTTTAATGATCAAAGTTCTAAATACGATGTTCCTCAGCCGCCACCCTCGAAAGCTCCTGAGAAAATAGAAAACATAATGTTACAAACAAGCAGTTTAAGGTTGTTTTCATCGATAAAGGATAAGTTTTGGTCTATGTTCACTGATGATGAGCCAAAAGAATCATCTAGAAGGTCATCCGCTACTGGTTTGTCCTACCAAAGTGACAAAGACAACTAATCAGGATAGTATTTAATTGAATAAATTTTCGGGTAACTGTTCAGTTTCATTTTATTTACTACTAAAGCTGCGTTTCCACCAGAGGTATGCTAAGATTCGTAGCGAAGGATTTGTGTGAAACTATCCAATCACATCGTGACTTAGCTCGAGCTGTGAAATAAAACAGGATCTTGTTCTCCCCAGATTTTTTAACCACAGAGCCCATCAGAACAGTACTCGCTGCAAGAGTGGCCACCACAACCATGTTCGCTGCCAACATAATCAATGCCAATATAATATCTCATATTATAGGTTAAAGATATTGTAGTTCAAACATTTTCAGAAAGATACAAAACAAAAACAAATTCTTAATATTTAAATAACTCCTACTATTCAATGCAATCAGCATAGTATTTTGAGTTCGTAGTCTTGAGTCCTAACGTAAACCTTGATTTTTCACCCTAATTCTTTTCCTAGCAATATTTTTTGCGAAGAGTTACTTAGTTTGCTGCACAGAAGGCTTGGTGTCGGCTTCGTGGAGGGTCCGTTTACACCCTGTATTACTGGTTAGTTTCGCACACATCACACATTGGATAAGACTGCAATCGAAACCGAAACCACCAAGCATGGAGCTTCACTTGGCGAACAAACTTTCACATTTTTAAAATAAAATAGAATAACAGAGTTAGTTAATTTATTTTATAAAAGGGTGTCCGGTAACAGAGTTAGGATTTAAAATTCGAACAGTGCTTATACCATAGAGCGGAGGGGCAAGCAGGGGGCCGCGTTTGATTTGTCATTCGTGAGGGTTATTTAATCACAATGTCGCAGTCAAATCGAAGCGTTTTCAAGGCAAATGATTCTTGTGTTGTTGCTTGTCGTAAATTTTGTTCACGGCACAAAATTCGTCGGTTACGTGACGCGTCCACTGAAAATTTGATTCGGTTGTGTGTGCAAAAGTTCCAAGCAACAGTTCCGCAAAACAGTTCTTTCCTTCTTGTTTCATGACAACATTTTTTTCCCAAAAAAACGGCTCATCAGCCGTTTCGGAGCCATCTCTTGGCCACCAAGATCGGCAGATCTCACCCCTATGGATTCTTTCCTATGGGGATACCTCAAGAGGAAAGTTTATTGAACAAAACCAGCAAACATTACTGAACTGAAAGAAAATATTGTTCGGGAAATAAACAACATTCCGCGATCACTTCTCCAGCGCGTTGCGCGGAATACTGTCGACAGATTCCAGGAGATTATAGTATGATGCGACGGGGAACATTAATACGGAATATTTTTAAACTAAAATACTACAGTCGAGATAAGACGAACATGTCACACGTGCATACGCAATGGTGGCGGAGAATTTGAACAAGTTTTGTAATTAGGTATTATTTAAATAAATTATTATTTTTCATTTCCTTTTTCATATCCAGTTCGATGAAAGTTAGAACCTTATGTAAGAAAGAGATAAGAGACTGCGTAAGAGTGAGATAATAGTATCTGTCTACTTACAGCATGTTATTTATGCGAAAACTAGTGTTTTATCCTGAATATGGAGTAGGTTGATGATGCGTCCCAATACACAAATTCAACGAATTAGTGAAGTTATTAAAAGATTTATTTAGCATACCGTTGGAAAGAGGACAGACTAGAGAACTTTTTAAAAGAATTTGAAGATCTCGATCGCTTTTAGATTTTTTTTATAGCAGTTTAAAGTTGAGTTTTAAGTTTATTTTTTCTTCTTCCAAAATCTTTGTGAGTTATTAAAAATAAAAGTAGATGTTACTAGCGAGTAGTTTTGAATTTGATATAACCATACAACAGTACGTATAAAAATTAAAATGTAATTTAAGGATTATACTAATAACTTTTTTTTAAGCTTTAATGCTAAGTTTGGGAATTTTTCAAAATAAAAATTAGAAAAACCGAATAAAGAAACCGGTGCCCAAGAGTGAGTTCTTGGGCCTGAAGAGATAGCCTCCATTCGGCCAATTCAATTTGCCAAACGATGCACCAAACACCCTGTATATTGTAGTTTTATTTTAATTTATTTTTGAAATCCTAATTCGAACACCGGACAGTGGACACCCTGTATAAATTAGTCCTTTTTTGAAAATATTTTGTAGGATAAACCTTTTTACGAATGAACCAACACAGAAACACTGGTCAAAATAATCTAAGCATCAGTGACATATGCCGTAAAATCACCTTAACACCAAAATCCATCAAAGCATAATTCAACAGGAAAATGATTTCTCAATATTAATAAAAATTAAGTAACCATTCCTTATGTCCGAGAACGAGCCCTGTACGAACAGCTGCAAGAACAGGAAGAACCAATGTCTTGCTTGCTTGACCGATTACCCCCAGAAGATACTTAATGAGGAAAAGCACCAGGTGTGTAATTTTTGCTTTGTTTTGCTTAAGTATGCAGTTTTAATTCCGCGAAAATGATCCAGGCTTGGATACAAGATGCAGCACCGCCCAAAAATATGCACATGCAGGAAAATCAATAAAAATTTACTTGCCAGGCACCCTAACCTACACGTGTTGCGCCCCTCACCGACATCCCCTGAAGATGGGCATCTTCAGGGGATGTCGTCTCGACGCCCGCTCGGATGCGAATCACCTGCCCGAAAGTCTGATAACCAGTCTTAGCAAGAGGTATCGCTAAGACTGGTTATCAGACTTTCGGGCCACTACCTGTAACGACTGTCAAAGATCTACAATTGACAGCCGGGACCAACGTCTTCTAATACTTTTGAATGGGTCCCCAACCACGGACCAACCTAGGCAAACGTGGCTTATCTGAAAAGTCAAAAGCAGCTGTTTTAAACTAGCCACGAGCTTCTCCACTTGTAAAAACAAAAGGTTATGTAATTCTATTTCCAGCAGGTCCACCAATTCCAAGTACTTGGGGTCCAAAACCAAGTGGCGACCGTTCCTGAATGCCAATGTACCGCAGAAAATCCCTGTTGCGGGCCAATGCCTGACCTCACGCCCAGAAAATCTCAAGTTTGTAAACACTCCACCTTATCTCACCCCAGACTACACAATAAACACTAGTTTAAATATCCTGAAGCTGTTCAATTGAGAAACGTTTTAAAAAAGAGGTAAGTTTAAGATTTGTTTTTCTTCGTGTACAAAACTTATCGTGTCAATGGCAAATAAAGCTGAGTTGAAAGCGTTATGAGGCACATTAGATCCTGTATGTAACGTGCAGGGCTGAAACTAGGACTTAAATATCAAATGTCATCGTTTGGGGGAAAGCATCATATTTCCATTCCAGCCTAGATTCCATCATTTGCAAAATGCAAAAGTAACGCAGTCTATTTGCTAATAAAATCGATTGGTACAAATTTTGAAATATACTCGTAGGTAGCTTGGGACGCGTAAAGGGGTGTTTAGTATAGATAGGCTAAGAAGCCCAAAATCGCGATAAAATTGTGGGCAAAAAATTGTCTTCTTCTATGAATCTTCACTTAAACAAGTCTTCTTTACTCCGACCAACCTAGGACCTAGACCTAGGACTCAGCCTTTTTTGGCTGTGCAGTCTTTATATCTGACGATGACTCTCAATATTCCAGCTATCAATTAAATAAGATGTCAAATAATCGCTGCTATCTGTGCGGGGAAAGTGGTGTCATGCAACCTCACATCTGTTTTAAGAGATTAAAGAATCCAGCATACGGTAAGGTAGTAAAATTTTATACTTCCTTCGTATTTAGGGACGCACTTCTTCTTTTCATGTCGATGACATAAATTCTGTTAAACCCGTTCGACCTGGACAGCTTTGCCTTTTGCTTCATTTAAGTCCTGGTCGGAGACACCTATTGAAAACATAAGAAATACTGGCGTGAAGATCTGGGCTCGTTCTTATCGGATGGAGAAGGTCGGAGAGAATTCGAGGAATATGAGGAAGATCATTGCACAGCAGTTGAAAAAAAATGAATAGTAGTAGAAATCTTTGTGAAGAAGTTTTAATTTTCTAACTCTTATTTTTGAAATTAGAGGTTAAATGTGTGTCCCCTGGACACATCTTACCACTTTGGAAGTGGTAATCTTTCAAACGATTGACTTTGAGAAAAAATGGTTTTAGGAACCACAATTACGAAATTTTTTAGTATTAAATCCATGTATGGGCAGCCCCCCCCCCCCCCCCCCCTTAATCTTTTATTTTTGTATAAAAATCGTAAACGGTTCACAGAATACCATACCTACAACGTTTCAACTGTGTAGTCCTAATAGTTTCGTAAAGTGGCTGTGACATACGGACGGTCAGACAGACAGACATGACGAATCTATAAGGGTTTTGTTTTTTGCAATTCGGCTACAGAACATTAAAAAGTTATGACAACAAAAGGTACTCTACGGACGCTGCTTTTAAAATCTACATAGCCTATACCCTGAAGAGAGCTGAAGTATGAATTTCATCGACGTTCTAACAATGGAGACGGAAGGCAGTTAATTGCAAGAGGTCCTCAACAGTTTATAGCAACTATATTGTTATTAGGCACATTTCATGCACCTTGGTGAGAACTTTAGACCTAGCTGGATTACTAGAGACTATCATTGAGTGTCTAGGATGAAGACAAGGCTGTCGAGGGAAGCCCTTTTTTGGAAAAACATAAGTAGAATATTTTAGCGATAAATGTAAATATTTCGGAGAAATTAATTTGTTACCAAATTGAATCTTTACTAATTTTAGAAAGCTGAAGAGTTTATTTGTTTCGTTGGTTGAACGCGCTCATTTCAGGAATCCTGGTTAGAATTGAAAAATAATCTTTTAGTGTTGGATAGTCCATTTATCGAGGAAGGCTATAGGTTATATAACATCACGCTACAATGAATAGGAGCGGAGCATCAATGAAAAATGTTGCAAAAACAGGGAAAATTAATTCCTTTTAAGAGCTTCCGTTGCGTGCGCTGCGTAAACGGTTAAAGTTACGCAACAATCATGTCTGACGGAATCGTTCCTCTTAAAAAGTTCTTAAAAAAACTCTGGGTAGCATATTTCTATCATTTTAGGTTGATTCACACTCTCTCTCTGTTATGTGACGCAGACGAAGTTACGCGGGTCAGCTAGTTAGATATAATCCCACCGGGCGACCAACACTTTCTCAGTCCTATCCATCCATCATGGTTTAAGAGAATTAACAGATTTTCTAACAAGATAAAACAATTTTTTGCAGCAAGTGACATGGTGGGACCGTGCAGAGACTGTTCTGAAAGGCAACCACCCTAAACGCGTGGAGAAGAAAAAAGATCAGATTACCACTGGCCCCACAGAATCGAAAACCCCGAATGGCCGAAGTAAAAGCAAATTATATCTCACGGAAAATCAAAAGTAGACTTAAGGATGAGTTCCACCAAACGGCTCCCATCGCATCGGATCGGAACGGATTTTACAATCTTTAAGCGATATTAAATCGTGTACACAGTATTTCAAGTCTCTATTACCAAGCCACGCACAGTATCTTGACCGCAGGCGTCTTCTGCGACACGCGATCGTAGCCGACGTGGCCGATCGCCTGTCGTCGTATCCGATCGGAACCTTTGGGCTGTCGTCGACATTCTGCCGGACGTGATTGGCTGTCACCGCATCCGTTCGTACCCTTTCCGATCCGATGCGGTGCTAGCCGTTTGGTGGAAATCATCGTTAACATACCTTGCAATATAAATATTTGTCTGACAACTTTTGTTTTATTTTGGCTAAAGGCCTATCGCTTAACTGAGGAGTGCCTGAGTACCGTGCCGAGTGGTGTGGGAGGGTTTAAACGTCCGTCAGTAGACGATTAACTGAGCTCTCGAAACACATAACCACATTCTTTACGCGCAGCTAACTCTGACATTATTTCAGCAAGAGACCTCGCGCACGATTACAATTTGTCGCACAACCGCCCCTATCTCGAACAAAACTCGTATCCCAGATTTTTTCTACAATCGTTTTTAAGTCCACTACTAAATACTACGATTTTTATTTTGTGAAATACCAGTGTGGTCGCTCAGTTCACACGCACATGTCTGACGTCTGGTCGTGAAACCAAACTTTCTTTCTGGTAGGAGCTTTTGCGGCTAAACGTTGTTGCCGTGGCCGCGTAGTGCGCGAGGTCTCTGAGGTCCAGACTCCACCTAAGCGGAGATGAGAGGAAGTAATGTCGTAATCCACCAATAGAATTTGGTTATCAAAATTTACAGTTCTTGTCTCCGCTTAGCTTTCTTGGAAATGGTAAAGCAGAGGAGAGAACATGTATCATATTTGTTAAGACCAGATTCCGCACTCTGCGCACAGCGGAGACGAGAAGAGATGAGAGCGGCGTGTGGCGGTCTGCCTTGGGAGCGTTCATCCAAAATGTTGACAACCTCGAAAATAGCTGTCAAATATTTACCTGTTTTTATTAATTTGGGAAAATAACTGTATAGGAATAAGAAATATGGCTAACTAGTGAACTAGAATATTAATAACTAGCTGTTGCCCGCGACTTTGTTCGCGTGGAAATTTTGGTGTGCATGTGTGAGACTGCCTCGTTGGTCGAGTGGTCGCAAACGCGACTACTAAGCGTGGGGATCGATTCCCGGGTCGGGCAAACAGTTAAAAAAAATGTTTATTTCAATTACATAAAGTTGTCACACACATGATTTGGAGATCACCTTTTAAGCAAGGAGATGCTTGTGTTAGGGAGCGTCCATTAATTACGTGAGGCGATTTTTCGACGCCCCTCCCCCCTTGGTGCGATGTCGCAAGATTTGGCTTGACTCCCTCATCTCCCTCCTAATCTCACGTGAGATTTATCAAAATGCGTAAAAAAATAATTTGTAGAGAAACATGTTTACTTAATTAAACCCAGTAATATTTGCCGAGACCCCCCTCTATCCCTCGTCACATTGGGTGATATTTGGCGCGACCTTAAACGCCTCACGTAATTAATGGACGCCCCCTTAGGTGACTCCGCTCTTCAACTTAACATTAAACAATGTTTAAGCAATTGAAAAAATACTATCAATAATAGTGTTATTGGGTTATCCCATCAGGAATTTCTCAGTAGCAGCCACGGAATCTGGATTTGTGCCTGGTTGATGGCAATAGGCTCACCGCCTATTACATGGGACTTCAATATAACTGGCGAAATGTGTGTGTACGATTAGGTACACGTCTGCCCAACCCTTCTGGGCTTTAAGGCGTGATGTTATGTTATGTGTGAGAAGTGACTGCCAGATCAAAAGGTTATAATGTACTGATGACTACAAAAGGCGTCCTTTTGGGTGCTGTAATTCTGGGCGCAGAGGTCCGAAACAAAATTAAATGACGTTGAGGCGACAATATGGCTTTAAAAATCGGTGTATTTTGGCGCTATACACCTTTTTTTTAAACTGAACCTTGTTGGGCTCTTTTTATTCTATTACGGTTTTGTATAGAACATTAAATGACTTTTTGCGAAAGCCCTTAGACCTCCTTAATTCGGCCCTGTCGCAAAATCCGTTCTTAACGAACGTCTACTAACTATTAACTACCTCCCTGCCAAATTTCAAGTTTGTAGCACAAAAAATGAAGGACTTTCATCCAAACTTGCGAGAGACCTTAGGCCTCCTTAATCCGGCCCTGTAGAAAAATCCGTTCTTAACGAACGTCTACTAACTATTAACTACCTCCCTGCCAAATTTCAAGTTTGTAGCACAAAAAATTAAGGACTTTCATACAAACTTGCGAGAGCCTTTACATCTCCTTCATCCGGCCCTGTCGCAAAATCCGTGCTTAATGGACGTCTACTAACTATAAACTACCTACCTGCCAAATTGCATCTTTTACGTCAAGCGGTTTTCGATATTAAGTGAGTGGCCTTTCGCTTTAATATTTTAGACAGAAGATTTCTCATATTTGAACCTCTCTTTCAGTGCCAAATTTTTAGTGCAAAGAGTAAAGACAAAAGGAAAAATAAAACAAAATTAATTTTCAGCCATTCCGACTACACTACGACTACTAAAACCTATTTACGTAAATTATTAAATTTTATTTATCAATTTATCATAGAAATCGCTTATGAGGTTACCAAATAATTTTAAAAATTAATATCTTTTGCGTCTGTTGGTCGATTTTGATGAAATAAACGCTAAATAATACCTACAACAATGCTTCTTAATTTGTAATATTTTGTTTTTGAATACAATGAGGGGTTTTTACGTGATGCGCGCACAAACAAACAGACAAACCGACAAACCGACAAACAGACAAACAGACAAAAATTTACTTATTTCTCGCACCTTCGAGTGATTTTTTTGCAAAAATCTGTAATGTACAGATACGGAAAGTCTACGATTTAACATATGTATAGAATAGATATAGAGAAACTGAATTTGACGTTGTAACCGTTTTAGGTGTAAAAAGGCATTGGGAAAGTTTCCAAACACTTTCTTTCTTTCTTATTTTTTTTCTTTCTTTCTTTTTTTTCTTTTTTTTTTATTCTATGTTATGATATAATTTATTGCATTTCATTATTTTTTTATTTTATTTATTTTTATTTTAGGACACTAGTTAGTATCTTTATTTTCGTACAGTACTATTGCCAAATTAATCTAAACAGCGAAATGTTTGACAGCTATTTGCGACGTTGCCCACTTTCTGTATAAATGCTCTTAAAGGTGCTAAACCAGGCGTGAGTAACCTGTCCACTGTACACACATCTGCTGCACTCTAGTCAGTACGCATCGCCACACAGTTTCGGTGGCTACATCCTAGATCTAAGCATATCCTCTCCTCTCCCCTTCGCACACCTCCGCTCGTCTCCGCATTGGTGAGTCCAGGCCTTATAATGGTTGTTTCTCTTGGTCAAGGTCTCCCAGGATCCGAGACGTCTGTACTTTAGTACTTAGCCATGTATTACACTCACTAGTTGACAAATATTCTGCGACACATGTGTGTAGACATTGAAACAAATAAAAAAGCTTAATATGCCAAGGAGTGTGGGAAGTCGGACTGTGCATGGTAATGTCTATCAAATTCTATTAACACTACATAATAAGCCTATAACGTTCCCACGGCTGGGATACAGGCCTCTGAGAGAGAACGGGAGTGGGTCACGCTGACCCAGCATAGGTTTATTCATGACACAACATGGTAATCCCCGAAGGGTTTGGCAAAGGTGTACCTAACAAGTACACCTACATTTATGGTTTAAGTCCCATGGGGGCGAACCTATTGTACTCCGAAATTCTTGGGAAAAACCTAATAACACTTTTTCCGACCCGGGAATCGAACCCAGGACTTCATGCTCAACAGTCGTGCTGCGGCCAATAGACCAATAACACGTAAATCGCATTTCTTCACGTTTTCCTTTACCATTTTGAGAACGGTGTTGATGAAATAAATTATACAAAGTAATGCGCCTGCCTGGGTTCGAACCCACTACTTGCAGCTCGTAAGTCGGGGCCGCTACCACTGGGCCACCGCTGCTAGCCGATGGCCGCTCGCTGCTGACCGATGGACGTTGACTTAGGACGAATAATGATTTTATAAATATTGAAGCAGCATTAAATATTGTACACCTTATAGCTATGTTACAGCGAGCCTTTATGTAATAATCATAAGAACTGATATTTCACATGTGACAAACAATAAATGATTTTAAATTTGAATCTTCATCATCATCTACAGCCCGACCACGGCATAGCCCCTCTTTGACAAGCCTCCGCTCACTTGTGTCTGTCACCCTGGTGTTTCCCGCAATGAAATCGCCCACATAAATTAAACACAGAATAGTGCGACATGGTTTATTTTGGTGCTTCAGTAACATTGACACTGAGGTGCTGGTAATAAATAAATGTGAATGTGTCCGCGGAAATTGTATTTAAAAATCAAGATAAAATCTACTAGGATCATACAGTAATACTATACATCGAGACTTTTTGATAACCAAGTAAAGTCTGGCAAGTTTTCTTCTTCTAAGGACAAAAATAAAGAAATAAAAAATGACATTGACATTTATGCCAATGTCATTTTTATTTCTTTATTTTTCATTCTACATCAAGTGCAACGATTATATATAAAAAAAAAGTTCTCCACTGTAAAATAGTAATAAAAAAAAATATAATATGCGAAAGGTAAAACAAAACTGAAATAATTAATCTTCCACATCAGAGTGAACAGAAAAAGTGCCTAAAAAGCAATGCCCCGTAATGACAAGAGTGCAATGTTAGATAAGCCAGCTTTCTGGTCAAGTTTTTAGTCTACCAATTATTATTTGGGCGCTACCTCTACCAAAGATTTAAACGCGGTGATGGTCACACAATTAAATTATCACCGTGATAGTATCATCATCATTTCAGCCGAAAGACGTCCACTGCTGGACATAGGCCTCCCCCAAGTGTCGCCATATTGTCCGGTCCCGTTCGACTCGCATCCAGTGGATCCCTACAACCTTCACCAGGTCATCGGTCCACCTAGTGGGAGGCCTTCCATTCCAATGTATCATCTTCCGGTTCGCGGTCGCCACTCCAGAACTTTTCGGCCCCATCGGCCATCCGTTCTGCGAGCAATGTGCCCTGCCTACTGCCACTTAAGTTTGGCTACGTCGGTAACCTTGGTTCTCTTGCGGATTTCCTCATTTCTGATTTGATCACGCAAGGAAACTCCGAGCATAGCCCTCTCCATTGCCCTTTGGGTGACTTTAAGCCTTCTGATGTTTCGGTCTCGTATGTAATCACTGGCAACATACATACCTCGCTGCAGAAGGATAGGTTCAGAGGTCTGGTACTGCTGTCGGACTGACCATGGTGGCGTTTTTGTACAATCATTTCAACACCTCGATGTACCGATAGTCGGTTTGGCACCGTTGGGGACATTGGAGTACAGCCCAATTCTCGATCGAATCGAAGGCTTTCTCGTAGTCCACAAACGCTAAGCAGAGAGGCAAGTTATACTCTTCGGTCTAACCTACCGCCGCGTATGTATGTTGTCTACGGTGCTAAAGCCTTTTAGGAATCCGGCTTGTTCGTGATAGTATCGCTGTGTGATAATTGCATGTAGCGGAGTTGAGAATGTTGAGATGGATGTGTGGAGTGACAAAAGTAAGGAATGAGTATATTAGAGAAAGTTTGGAAGTGGCACCTGTTGCAGAAAATTTTAAAAGAAGTCGTCTGTCTTGGTATGGACATTGTAATTAGGAGGGATGAATGATTTTAATGTTGATAAATTAAAAGGGAGAGGAAGGCCAAAGAAAAGATGGATGGATAGTGTGAGGAATGATAGAAGAGTGTAAATGATGCCGTGGCGTCTGTCAGGGGAGAATGAAAGAAGAAAACACGTTGTTACATTTTTAAAGAATGAGGAAAATGTTGTGAGAAAAGTTTTGAGAATTACTGTGAATTTGTGATGGTGTGGCTAGAAAGCGGGTGACTACAGAGATGACGATTATCACAGTATACTTTGTGTTTGAGATTTTCTACCGCTGCGTTGCAGCAATCACTTAAGCAAAACCCACTTTGCTTTTAATGTTGCAAGTGTGTCGTCACAGGTTATTACCAATCTTTTGAAGAAGGCATTTTTCCCGAATTATTAAAAAAAGCTCTTATAAAACCGATCCACAAGAAAAATATAAGAACTGACCCAAATAACTATCGCCCCATTGCTCTTCTACCAACAGCCTCAAAAATATTTGAGAAAGCCATGTGCAATCGTGTATATGCATTTTGTGAGAAATATAATATATTCAATGACAGTCAGAATGGTTTTCGCAAAAACCGATCTACCGTTTTGGCTGTTTATAAATATGTACAAGAAGCACTCAATATAATTAATAATAAAAAATATGCTGTAGGATTGTTATTAGACATGACAAAAGCTTATGATAAGGTAAAATTTGATATATTATTAAATAAACTATATAACATCGGCATCCGCGGAATAAGCTACGAATGGTTTACATCATATTTAAAAAACAGAGAACAAGTTGTAGAAGTAGAACATTACAATCATAAATCAAAAGAAATAGAATTAATACGATCACAAAACACACCCATAAATGCTTCTATACCACAAGGAAGCGTAATAGGGTGCCTACTATTTCTCGTTTACATAAACGACCTTCCCAACCACATTAATGAGTCATGCGTATTATTCGCCGATGACATCTCTATCTTAACATCTTGTGATAATAATATAAATTAAAAATAAAAACTTACTTCTATACTTGACACTACAACACAATGGATGAACGAACACAACCTTTTTTTTTTTTTTTTTTTTTTTTCCGGATGGGAAATCATCAAATGACCCCCCCCCACTCTGGGCGGAGCGGAGGGGAGTGTCAGACTTGTACTGACTAAAACCCATCCATGTTCCTTCTTTGCCCGTTATGTTCCAGGGCCACGGTATCTCTTTCGAACAGTCCCGCAGCCCCGGCAGGCGTCGGCCCATGGGGGTCCGCATGCGTAGCAAACTACACTGACGCCGGTAGGGAGGTCGGCGCGCAGCACCCAGTCGTAACCGATGTTCCACAAGGCCGGCCCCAGAACCGAACCCTGTGGAACACCGCACGACATCTCTCGCCGGTTCCATTCTCCGCTCCGACTGGGGTAGATGACGGCCCTATCCGTCAGGTAGTCCCCGACCACACGACGAAGGTAGGTCGGCACCCCGTGATACCGGAGTGCCTCCCCAATGCAGCTCCAGGGCATGGAGTTGAAGGCGTTGGCGATGTCAAGAGACACCGCCAAGACAACCCCGCCCCGGGACACCGCGTCTCCCGTCGTGAGGGCTCTCACGCGCATGATGGCGTCCACCTTCGAGCACCCCTTGCGGAAACCAAACTGGTGTTCCGCAAGATCCGGCCCCATCCCTGCAAGGTGCCCGGCGAGGCGGTTGGCATTGACTCTTTCAAAGAGCTTGCCCACCTCGTCGAGCAACACAATGGGCCGGTATGCGGACGGAGAGTCCGCAGGGCGCCCTGGCTTCCGGATGAGGACCAGCTTCCCCGTCTTCCAACGAAGCGGGAACTGGCCTCTCTCCAAGCATGCGCTTAGGAGCCTGTAGTGGCCTACATAACACAGCCATACACAGTCATACGAGCGCATCACACTCCGACCGCCGCCACAGCCAGGCTGTACAATCTTAGAACATTTTACCATGCAACTAGGAGAAAATAATGTTACCAAATTAAAAGACTACCGTAATCTAGTAACAGGTCCTTCTCCTAATGCATTTTTAATTTTGTCGTATTATAAAATCATGTATCGCTGGTTTGTGAATACAGATGGCGTTTGCTGACGCTAAACGACTAAATTGAAAATAGATTGCAATATACTACAGCTTCACTGACGAAGTGACTATTTTATTCTTGCTTCATTATACTCCATCAAATGAACGCCAAATGTTACCAGTAATAAAATAAATATTCTGTTTAGTAGTTTATTTTATTATAATTGAACTAAATAAACTACCAAACTTTTTAAGTAAATTCGAAATACGCGTAATATATCAAATAAAATCATAAAATATGTTTTTAACAAATAAAACATTACTACTGGCATACATTTTAATGTAAGTGATACTCTAAATAAAACCTGCTAAATTGGTGTCGTAGTAGTTATTTTGTACTTTTTACTTGCATCAATGAAGCAAGCTGTCAAACAATCAATCTGACGGTTGTTTTTGTTATTTTTCAAGAAATTGGAATTGGAATTTTGAATGGAAGACAATATTTGTTACCCTTAAGATTTGGAGATATCATCCAGTCTGTTCTTGAAGGCATTCAATGTGTTATTCAACAACAACAAATGTGTTAACGACAAACTATATATTATTATTATTGTTTGACGAAATGTCGCTAAAAGCTAACATTACTAACAATAAAAGAAAAGATTTGATTCTATTATGTATGACCTACTACGACGACTGTTGCACCAATGCTTAGGCCAAAATAAATGACTATGATTATAATAATATGGGTTTAATTTTCTGCAGCCAAGTAATTCCTTAATTTATTCATATACGTTAGTCTATGAGTAAATTACGGGGTTAATAAACATAAATTACCTAATTTTAAAATAAAAACCTGCCTGGAAGCAAGAATGATGGTAGACGTATACATCTATACAATTATATACATATCAGGAAAGTTGTAGGTTTGTGGATACAGATGGCGCCACCAAACGCTTTCCTTCTGAACCCGTTGAGTAAAGCCTCTATACCTATATATAAAAGTACTCTGTGGCCACAGCGCGCGGCACACTGAGCGCCGAGCGGCCGACAGGGAGCGCGGCGCGCGCACCGCGACACCTCCACCAGCCGGCGCCTCCGCTGGCGAGCGATTGGAACGAGGTACAACATCCCTGCGTCGATGACCATCATACACTACCGATATTCACCGCGCCGCGTTAGTTTTATGTATCGAGCGGCGTGCACGTCTGCTACGTCAGCCGCGCGCGCCGGACCACCCGGACCGCGTTTATTGGTCGTTTGAATTTTTGATTTCCACCTCTACTTCGTAATACCCGACTGTATATAAGGTGACGATTTTGGAAATAAAACCACTCCTTTTTCTATTTCGGACCTTGGCTTTTATTTATAACCAACCTCTAAAGTGGTGACCCCGACGTGATCATCAAAATCATGACAGATTCAAGCCAAGCACCGCGTACCGCGCTATCTGAAGAAGATGTCGAGATGATCTCCGTCAAGTCTCGAATACCTCCATTCTGGCGAGACAATCCCAGATTGTGGTTCGCTCAATTCGAAACCATGGTGGCGAACCAGAAACTCAGCAAGGAAGCGAAGTTTGGACTGGCTGTGGCGCAACTCGACAAGGTGGACGTGGAACAGATTAGCGACATCATTTTATCATCGGCCAGAACGGGAAGATTTGAAGCCCTGAAGGCCCGATTATTATCGGTATACGAGGAGTCAGAGAATAAGCAACTGCAAAAATTGCTCAACGAGGTTAAACTAGGCGACCAGCGTCCTTCCCAGCTGCTGCGTCGTATGCGTGATTTGGCCCGCGACAAGATGCCCGATGAAACCCTCCGGATGTTGTGGATGAGCCACCTACCCTCATCGACGAGAGCTGTGTTGGCGGTCAGCGAAGAATCCAAATTAGACTCGCTAGCGGCGATGGCGGACAGGATGAGTGAGCAGATGAAGGAGGCCGGCTCCGTGTGTTCCTGCAGTCACGCTAACCCCGCGTCACAATCGCCGACACCATCGCCTAACGACCGGATTTTGAATATGATCGAGGCGCTCACGAAGGAAGTCGCTGCGTTGAAAATGGACAGATCGCGCAGCTACCACCGAGGACCGCAGCGAGGCAGATTCCGTTCAAGATCTCGTTCCAAGTCCGCGAATCGTGACACATCGATTTGCTATTTCCATCGAAAGTTCGGGAAGGAGGCGTATCGCTGTCGAAAGCCATGTAACTATGCGGGTAAGACGAATACGAACCAGGAAAACTAGTCTCAACTTTGGCTGCGACGGGAGCCGAAGTCAACGTCATAACCCAACACCGTCTGTTCGTAAAAGAATTAATAAGTGGCCTGCATTTCCTCATCGACACCGGCGCGAACGTCTCAGTTTTACCCGTCAAGAGGGTACGCAGAGAAAAAATTACACCGAGCGAATATCTCTACGCCGCAAACGGTTCGCGAATACCCTCCTACGGTGAACGCACGATGACGCTGAACACACATGTACGGTCGTCGGATTACGACGACCGTACATGTGCAATTTCGTCATTGCCGAAGTGACTAGACCGATATTGGGAGCCGATTTCCTACATAAGCACCAACTCACGGTAGATATTCACGGACAGAGGCTGATAGACAAGAAAACAGGCATATCCGTTGCCGGCAACGTAACGGCTACTTCAGTCTCCAGCATCAACACCGTAGATGACCAGCAGCCTTACCACGACCTACTCGCCAAGTACCCGGACATCACCCGACCAACATTGAAACTCTGCCACAGCGAAGTGGAACACCACATACAGACTAACGGCCCACCATTATACGCCAAGTCACGACCGCTGCCACCGCACAAGTACAAGGCAGCCAAGGCAGAATTCGAGGCGATGATTGAGCAAGGTATTTGTCGACCGTCAAAGAGTCCTTGGGCCAGCCCGATACATCTAGTCCTCAAGAAGGATGGCAAGTACAGAGTCTGCGGTGATTATCGCCGTCTAAATACAGTGACCGTTCCAGACCGTTACCCCATCCCACGACTGCACGATTTCACCTACAACTTGCTGGGGAAGAAATACTACTCCATAGTCGATCTGAAAAAGGCCTACTACCAAGTGAGAACTCGCGAAGAGGACATACAGAAAACCGCCGTAATCACACCATTCGGTTTATTCGAATTCCCGAGGATGTGTTTCGGTTTACGCAACGCTGGGCAAACATTCCAGCGACACATCGACAACGTGCTACGGGGACTACCCGTTTTTCCGTTCGTCGATGATATTCTTGTAGCTTCAGAAACAGAGGAACAGCACAGAAGAGAACTTGAAGAAGTATTCAGAAGGCTGAACGACCATGGGTTACAACTGAATGTAGCTAAGTGTACATTTGGTCAACAAACACTCAGCTACTTGGGCTACACTATAACTACCGATGGAATTAAACCAACGAATAAGAAGGTAGAAGCAATAAAAACATACCCGCGGCCAGAAACAATTCAACAATTACGTCGATTTCTGGGAATGATAAACTTTTATCGTGAGAATATTCCTCACGCCGCCGAGTATCAGAAGGAGCTCAACTTTTACCTCAAAGACTCCAAGAAAATCGACAAGACGAGGATTACTTGGAGTGAGACAGCAATTCAGGCATTCGAGAAATGCAAGGACGACATCACCAACGCCGTATTGTTGTCGTACCCATCGTCAACACTACCCTTCGTGCTTATGACCGACGCATCCGATACTTGCGCCGGGGCGGTACTTCAACAAAAGATACAGGGTCGCTGGAGACCGCTAGGGTTTTACTCCAAAAAGTTCAGCGACGCCCAAAGGAAATACAGTACCTACGTCAGAGAGCTTACGTCTATATACATGGCTGTACGTCACTTCCGCCGGACGATTGAAGGCCGTGACGTCACCATATTGACGGACCACAAACCTCTCACCACCGCACTGCGAGCGAACTACAAGGATGAAACCCCGAGACGCACAAGATATTTAGAATATATCAGCCAGTTCGTCACGGACATCAAGCACGTCTCGGGAAAGGACAACTGTGTCGCCGACGCCATGTCTCGAGTGGACACAATCTCATGTCCAACACCAATAAATTACGACGAGTTAGCAAAGTCCCAAAAACATGACGAAGAGCTCAAGCAACTCATGAAAAGCGACCGATTCACATTCAAACGAATAACACTGCCCGGTACAGCTATGCAAGTTTCATGCGAGATGTCAACAAACAGTCCTCGCCCATTCTTACCACCTCAATACCGAAAGCAAGCTTATCAAGCGATGCACGACCTTAATCACCCCGGCGTAAGAGCGACGAGAAGATTAATAACTACACGTTATTTCTGGATGACCATGAAGAAGGACGTCACGGACTGGGCAAGAGCTTGCGATCAATGCCAGCGAGCGAAGGTTCATCGCCAGACCAAGGCACCAGTATCCAGCTTCACGCCAGTTGACCGCTTAAGTCATCTACACATTGACTTAGTCGGCCCCTTACCAACGTCGAACAACTGTCGTTATATACTCACCATGATCGACAGAGCAACGAAGTGGCCAGAAGCTCAGCCGATCGAGGACATGACGGCAGAGAAAGTAGCAAATACTTTGTATGAAACATGGATTGCAAGATTCGGTTGTCCCGCTACCATAACAACAGACCGCGGCAGACAGTTCGAGTCCGAATTATTCAATAAGTTGATGCATCGCATGGGAATCCAGCACGTACGGACTACAGCATACCACCCACAATCGAACGGTTTGATTGAACGCTGGCACCGCACACTAAAAGCATCACTCACCGCAAGATTGAATACAACGAATTGGACGTACGAGTTGCCCACTGTACTACTTGGTCTTCGCGCCGCATACAAGACGGACATCGGTGCCAGTGCGGCTGAACTAGTATTCGGTAAAACATTACGTCTGCCGGGTGAATTCTACGGTGAAGCAATCACAACAAGCAACACGCCATCGCACTTTATGAGTCATCTTAGCGAAGCTTTGAAAAAGGCTCAGGTGCAGCGCGTAGCAAACAAACGAACAGCTGTTTTCATTCACGGCGATCTATACAAAACAACTCATGTTTACGTTCGTAATGACACCGTGCGCAAACCGCTGACACCTACCTATAACGGACCATATCGTGTTATAGATCGCCAAGCTAAGTACTTCACCGTACAATTGGAAAATAGGAGAACCAACGTATCTATAGATCGGTTAAAGCCAGCATTCCAGTTCCACGAAGAACAAGCAGATGAGGCACCTGTCACCAACAGCTACGTCACACGATCTGGCAGGTCTTCAAAACCTCCTGTACGCTTCGCTGAGGGGGGAATAATGTAGTGGCCTACATAACACAGCCATACACAGTCATACGAGCGCATCACACTCCGACCGCCGCCACAGCGCGCGGCACACTGAGCGCCGAGCGGCCGACAGGGAGCGCGGCGCGCGCACCGCGACACCTCCACCAGCCGGCGCCTCCGCTGGCAAGCGATTGGAACGAGCCTAACGAGGTACAACATCCCTGCGTCGATGACCATCATACACTACCGATATTCACCGCGCCGCGTTAGTTTTATGTATCGAGCGGCGTGCACGTCTGCTACGTCAGCCGCGCGCGCCGGACCACCCGGACCGCGTTTATTGGTGGTTTGAATTTTTGATTTCCACCTCTACTTCGTAATACCCGACTGTATATAAGGTGACGATTTTGGAAATAAAACCACTCCTTTTTCTATTTCGGACCTTGGCTTTTATTTATAACCAACCTCTAAAAGCCCTTCCAGTCGGGGCCCGAGAGCCTCAGAAGCCAGGACCCAGGCTTTGCCAGGCAAGCCATCGGGTCCCGGGGCGGTATTTCTGGCTTTCAGCCTGCGTACCGCCACTCTCAGGGATACCCCAGTCACCTCCGGAACGTCATCGTCGTCATCGGTGTGGTCCGCTTCCGGCACCGCATGCGGTGACGGAGCCATAGGCGGGGGAGGATGCTCCCCTCGCGAAGGGAACAGAACGCTCACCACGTCCTCCACGAGCTCAGGCCGGAGACTCTGCGTTAGCGGGGGGGCCCGGGTGCGGAGTTTGTCCCGCACCATCTTGTAAGGGCGCCCCCACGGATCTCCGTTCAGAGACTCCAGCATCTCCTCGCGGGCCAAATGCTTGGCCCGCCGGACAGCCTCTTGGAGGGCGGTCTTTGCCGCTCTGTACCCCTCGTACAGCTCCGCCTCAATGGCTGCCGCATCCGGAGGGCAGACGCGGAGCCTGCGATGCCTGGCGTACAGATGCCGCGCGGCAACGCACGCCTTGCGCAGAGACGTCAGCTCTTGCGACCACCAGTACACCTGACGCAGGGCGCTTCCTGGCCGAACTCGGGGCATTGCCACGTCGCAAATCTCGGACATGGCCTCCTGGAACCAACCCGCCTCGTTGTTGATGTCGGCAGGCCTGACCGGTGATGACACCCAGGCCTGCACGATTGAGGCTTCCAGGAGGAGCTCCCGGTCCAGCTGCTTCAGCGCCCATCGCGGACCACTCGGGGCCTGTAGGACCGGTGCGCTTGAGGTCTGAGTGGAGACGTCGAACCGGATGTACCGGTGGTCGGAATAGGTCTCCACCCCCTCCATGACGCGCCAGTCGACGACACGCGGTGACAGAGTGGGGCTAGCGAACGAGATGTCCACCACCGACTCGCCCCGCATCCGCACGCACGTGGGGACAGAACCCCGATTTAGGACGACTAGACCTGTCTCCAGAGCCCAGTCCTCCACCATCCTACCCCGCACGTCCGTGTAACGAGAACCCCAAGCCAAGTTCTTCGCATTGAAGTCCCCGAGTACAAGCACGGGGAGGGAATGGCTTCCGATGACGACACTCAACTCCGTGAGGGAGTTGTGGAACTCGGCGAGAGTTCGGCTCGGGGAGAAGTAGACTCCCACTACAACGATCTCCCCGAACCGTGCTGCTACGCACCCCTGACCCTTCCTGACACTCTCAAGGGTCGGGGTACCGGCGGCGGCCGACGCAATTATGGTCACCGAACCGCTACGGTCCTCCACCCAGTCATCCCTGGGCGGGACAAAGTACGGCTCAGCGACCACGGCGATGTTAATCGACCACTGCGCCATGCTCTGGAGCAACAGATCCTGAGCACAGGCGCAGTGGTTGATGTTCGCCTGGAGAAGGCGCAATGGGGCCGTTACTGGCACTCCATTTCAGTCCCCTCCCGGGCCCTCTGCAAGGGCCCCGCTGCGGAAATTGCAGCAGTAACGGCAGCGGCGGTAACAGTGGCGGCGGCTGCGGTGGTGGCGACGGTGGGGGTTTTGGCGGTGGTGGCGGAGGGCCTTCCCTTGCTGCTGGCCTTGGCGGGTGTACCGCAGGCCTTGCTCCCTGCCCGGTGATCGGCTGGCTTGCCAGCTGCCGCACATGCGGCGCAGTGCGGTGCGATCACAGATCCCTGATAACAGATCCCTGGCGAAACCCGTGGCTCGTCGCCACGGGTTTCGCCAGGGATCTCTAGCACTCGAGCCCCTGTTGCGGTCACTCTAAGCCGGAGGCCCCCGGCGATCCCGAGCTCTCTGAGATCCACCGTCGCCTTCGCTTTAGCGAGCACGTCGCGGTAGGTGACGCCCCACTTTTCCGCATCCGGCTGTAGCGTTATCACTACAGCTGCGGTTTTCGGGGCGCTGAGCCCAGCCGCGACGCTCCGCTCCTTTTGCCGGCGCTTCCGCTCCCGCTTCCTGGCCTTTTTTGCCGCCCTTCGCTCCATCGCTCTTTCTCCGGCCACCTGCCACCCGGGCTCGGCCACAGAAGGCTTAGTGGGCGGGGGAGGCGGCGATAGCGGCTGTCTCGCGGCTGGCGCCGGTACATACGCCGCCTTGCCCTTTTTTTGGGCCACCGCCTTGCTCTGCCTCAGGGCCGCCGCCCTCCCGACTGGAGCTGGTTTCGCCAGAGCCGGCTTTTCGGGGGCCGACGTAACCCTGCCGGAGGGCTGGCTGGACGGCCCCGGTGCGGAGGCCGCAGCAGCCGCATATGTGGCCGCCTTGTTTGCCGCCAGGGGGGGGCGCAGGACAATGCCCTCCAGAACGGAGAACCGCGCCTGAAAGGCAGCCAGCTCCTGCTCCACCGGCACGGGCTGACTTGGTCGCTGCTGGCCCCCATTTTGGGGCGCCTTGCGAGGGCCGGACTCGCGCAGACCGGCCAGGTCTGCTCGGAGCTTCTTGTTCTCCTCTTGGAGAAGCTCCGTAGCAGCCGTCAGGCGAGCGACCTCCGCCCGCAGTTTGGCAACTTCGTCTGGTGGAGGCCCCGCATATCTGGCCTTCGCTGCCGCTATGATGGAGGCGGCCGCTGCAGGTATGGCCCTTTGTCTAGTAGAGGGCTTCTGCTTGTAAGACAGAGCCCTCAGCGCCACCTCCACCTCCTTCGCAAACTCGGCCTTACGCTCCGCATCTGAGCCGCCGTCTGCGACCGCCTCGTCACCAGAGGAGCCCGAACGATCCACCCCGTGACCGGCCACCCCCGGGTGGCGCCCCTCCTCGGCAAGCCGCGCCGACCTCTCGGTGACAGAGAGGCCTCTCTCCTTGCCGCGGATCCCGCCACGCTTGCTGGTGGGGATCTTGCGAGCCGAAGCCAGCTCCCCCTCTGACGACGACTCTCGGTCGCCTACCGGCCTGGATCGCTTGCGCAGGAACTCCCTGTTCCCCGCAGCAACCCCGGGCCTCCCGCGCCGGGAGCTCTCTGAGCCTCCCGCGCTCACGTCGCTGGATGCGGCGCCGGATTCCGACCCCGCATCCCTCTCCTTCCTTCCTTCGCCGTTATCGGCCGTATTTTGGGTAATGTCATTTTCCATACTGTTCCCACGAGTATGGGGGAAATAAAAAGTCCATCTGGGCAGTGCCCCCTGTGCCCAGATAAGCCATAGCCAGGCCCGGCAGTGGTTCGCACTAGCGACTGATTTTCCATAGGAACCCGTCAGCCATCTCGCGGTGCACCGCCGCTTGAGATTCGGGGTAACTTTTTATAGAGGTTTTCTACCTCGTGATCCGGGCGGTTAAGCCAAGACCCTCGGTCCCAATCGAAGCCGCGAGACGTGTTCCACGACACTTCGACGGAGGGATTACGATATCGACGGGGACAGTGAAGGACTGTAGGACTGTGTCCTTCACTGTCTGCTCGGAGGCAGGGTTAGTGCACACCGAGCCCGCCCTTGCTCCTCCGCTGTGCCCTCTGCTTTTCAGAGGGTCACGTGGAACAGCGCCCCCTAGGCCCACAATGGGCCCCTCCCATGTCAGAATAAACGAACACAACCTTGAAATTAACTTTAATAAGACAAAAATAATAACTTTCTACCCACGACAAAAAGTCCCTTTAACTATAAGTTTAAAATACAACGGATTAAAATTAGAAACAGTAAATAAATTCACACTTTTAGGCCTCGATATAGATTCACACACAGATTGGAAATCACATATTCAAAAAGTTAAAACGAAATTGTCTAAGTTCTCATACGCACTCCGAGAAATAAAGAAGACAACGGACCTTAAAACAGCAATGGTAACATATTACGCATACGCATTCGCATGGCTCAAGTATGGAGTTATATTATTATTAACATTATTAACTCTGCAGAAAAAAATGGTTAGAATATTAACAAATATCAAAGAAACAGACTCCTGTAAGCCCCACTTTAAAGAACTTCAAACATTAACACTGCCTTGCCTCTACATACTTGAAATTTGTAAATTTGTACGAAAATATCCCCAGTTCTATATCAAAAGAGGAGACATCCAAAATAAAATTTTACTCAGACATGAAAATAGACTTAACATACCCACTTCAAGATTAAAAATGCACTCTTCTAGTTCATTTGTTATGTCTATAAAAATATACAACAAACTACCGGAAGACATTAAAAATACTAATAACAATAATATATTCACCAATAAACTTAAACAATTACTAATCAATAAAAGCTACTACACCATTAACGAATACTTTGACGATAAATTTAAACAATAATAAAAACCATTGTGACATTTTTCTGATATAATACCGACATTTCAATTTAAATTTGACTTTTAATTAATTAATTTATTTAATTTAAAACTTGAAAATACTGTTCATTTAAAATAACTATACTAAATAGCGCACCTTTCAATCCAATTATCCAATTTATTTAAAAAATACTGTAAAAAAAGTTAATTTTAGATCCTTATTATAACTTATAATTTTAGTATATAATGGTGCAATAAAATAAACTAAAACCAAATATTACATTTAAGACTTATAAATTTATTAGTACTCAATTAAATATAATTATGATCTATAATGTAAATACCACAAAAGCCATTTAACTATTTGAATTTAATATTTCTTAACTTTTTAAAAAGCGCCTTCATCCTCTCTCCTATTACCAATTAATTTAACTTTACTGTGCCCGACAGGGTCCATAATTGAGTCAATGTTTTAACATACCAACTGTTTTATTTAACATTATGGAATGCAATAAAGTATTGAGTATTGAGTATTATTACGTTACTTACGTTGCCGAACAAACGATTTTTTCAAAGAATTAACTTCATAATAATCTTTCGGATTATGATAGAAAATGTCTTACGCAATTGGTGAGCTGGACTGTTTCCACCGCCGCGTGTTTTCTTATTACCCTGAAAGTCTGGTAAACAGAGCCCGAGAGGTGAATTCTGATGGCCCTCAAGACGTGACTTGCGATCCTACCGCAGAACAAGCCATATTGTCCGAGCCAGTCGAAAACTTCTTTTAAGATAAATAAGCATTATTTTTATTTTATTTCAGAAAACCTATTTCGAAGTATCTATTTCGAAACAATTAATATGTACATTATTATAAGGAAACCTAACGTGAAAGCCAAGTCTGTCGCTTCAAGGCAACAATCACCACCGTCAGATAATACAGAAATAGAAGAAACAGATCAGACTGAAGAAGAGGTAGGAAAATTTGAAGGTTTACCGGTTTGTCCAGTAAGTGGAGACTCTAAAGCGTGCAACAAGATGGCTTGTTTGAGAAGAGAAAAGGTGAAACATCCGTACTACCTTATTCATAAACCAAAGCCGGCGCCCGACGTTACCGTTACCACAGAGCCACCAGGACGATCTCGTTCTGATGTGATATATGATAAATCAACCAAACCTGAGAAGCCGTTCCCAAGACCTCCACCACCCATGTTTCCCTTACCACCAAAGCGAGATCCTTTACAAGACCAGCAAAGACATTTAGAAGAGCAGCAGGGAAGTTTAGAAGAGCAGCAAAGACATTTAGAAGAGCGGCAGAGACGTTTAGAAGAGCAGCAGAAGCGAGTTAGACTAACCGAATACTGACAAAGGTTGATAAGATATCATGATAAAAGATGTGCCGCAAAAGTTTAGTTTTTCAATAAAAAGTCCACGTCACTATATTTAGAATTTGATGATTTATTTCTAATAGCCGGAGACGCAAGCGCAACTAGACATATAAAGTCACCAATAAGATTATATTGACTCAAAGATAAATGGTTCAGAAAGTGTTAAGAAATAAATTGTGAAACTTGTCAGATTCAAAGACCTAAGACAAGATGTTTTCTGTAAACGCAAATCAACACAAAAGTATCGAAGGAACAAATCAATTTTCTTTGCACTCTGACGAAATAAATGTTTCATCAATTGGCAGTCTTGTTTTATCTTGAATAGTATAGAATGCTTTATTTGCAAATAATGTAGGTATTGCTAATCAGGTGTTAAAATGCGCTTAGAGAGTCCTCGTTACATCCTGCATTTAATTGCATGCAAAATTAATATGGGTAAAATAAATGGTTTTAGGAACCTCGTCATTTTTAAAGACCTATCTATTTACACCCTGCACGTATAGGTTTGATGATTTTTTCAAAAAAATCTTATCCTTAATCTTTTAATTTATCATTTTTGTATAAAAATCATAAAGCGGTTCATAGAATACATCTACCTACCAAGTTTCAACTGTGAAGTCCTAATAGTTTCGGAATAAAGTGGCTGTGACATACAGACGGACAGATAGACAGACAGACATTACGAATCTATAAGGGTTCCGTTTTTTGCAATTCGGCTACAGAACTTATTTTTTTTATTTTTGTACAAAATAGAAAGAAAGAAAGAAAGCATGCCACAAGTGCACACAACAAGTACAAAAAAAAATATATTAAAAATTAAAATTCGGTTCACAGAATACATCTACCCATCAAGTTTCAACTGTGTAGTCCTAATAGTTTCGGAATAAAATCGCTGTGACATACGGATGAACAGACAGATATGACGAATCTATAAGGGTTCCGTTTTTTGCAATTCGGCCACGAAACCCTAAAAAGTCACGCTTGCCGAGGGCCCCGAGGCATTACTTAAGTTTTCCTACATCATATTGTACATTTTGTTTGAACCATCGCATACAGACGGGCCACATCGGGTTTATTTTCATAATTCAATACCCTGCAGCCCAAAGCGCCTGTAACATGATAGCCTCTTTCTTCAATCTGGCAGGTACACTTTCATTATTATCCGTAAAGTTATGAGTTTTTGGCACATCGATTGTCTGTGACACAATTTGACAACAACTTCAAAACTTAATAAAAATGGAAAAGATGCAAACAAAATTACAGTGTTATATATAATGTTCATGAAGAAATGCTACCCGGATCCACCTCCAGAACCAGAGCCAGAAGAGATAGGTAAATCTAATAACTCTTCATGATACCTAGGGGTTCGAGGAACAGCTTGGAATATTCCTCATCCTCCTTAGAGAAGGATGGATAGGCCGGATAGGTGTCGACTGTGCACGACGCGCGACGGTTGTTGTCGAGTTTCTGAATCAGCAATCGCGATGTAGAACACGACAGCCTAGTTTGTATGACATCTACGGTACCTTTTCAATTTTGTTTAAAAAAATATATAACATTACTTCACGCCTGTATCTCTAAAAGGATAGGCAGAGATATATCTAATTTAACACCCACATTTCGCTATGTTTAAGTTGCATGTTGTAGGCGGCGATCCTATTCCCATCAACCGGGTACAAATCCAGATATGCTACTAAGTTTCTGATGGAAATGCTCAAAAACATTGACCGACCTTGGACCTCATATGCTCAGCTGTCGCGCTTGGCGTCCGCCAGACCAACGGAGACGGAGTTTCTACAATAAAATTGGTGTATTCCAGTGGACCTCACTGCCATGTTCCCAATGGTGGGGACAACGGGAAGAATCAAAACCGTCGTTTCGTTGGCCCCACTAGCTTGACCCTCTGGTGGGGACAACGAGAAGTCTGTAATTTTGTTCCCGCTGTTCCCACTGCCATACGCCTATTAATAAAAGAAAAAGATAACGTATTAGGAAATTGACAAGGACAAGTGGGAGATGAGAAACTAGGATAATAGTCTCACAAACTACCAGGATCCCAAAATCATGAAGAAGTATTATCTTCATTGCGTGCTGCATGATAATCGAAATATAGATTTGGTTGTCTGAGATTTCTATTTTACCGTCTATTCCCAGGCGTCACTACTGGATTTGTCACCACTGGGAAGTAATATTCCATTTGTTGCCGCCGCTGTAGTGTTAAGAAACGACTACTACCAAGCAACCGTAGATTTCGGTGTTCCATGCTAACTAAAATTGTCTTGTGTAAATATAACCTAGCAGAAGTACTAAGGCTAGTATAGCCTCAAGGTGATATATGTATTTTAATCCTTCTGCCCGATTAGATTAGGAATATTAAACTATGATTGAAATACCACCTTGAATGCACGCAGGCCTAGTATTTTTTGTCGCCAAAGACGATTTTAGACATATTATCACTTGCTGCTCAGTTAGAGAAATACAGTCCACTAAAACGCGCGGGCACCCACTCCATGCAACCCGCTCGAATTTTGGGACCTCACGCACTACACGGCCACGATCACGACTAGAAGCTTCGCCCTGGAAGAAAGTTTCGTCGCTCGACCGAAATCAAATCAAAATCAAAGCATTTATTTCAAGTAGGCCAGTTACAGGCACTTTTGAATTATCGAAACAAAGATATAACCGGGTATCCAGACGACACGGCCACGGCCACGACAAGTGTAGTGCGCGAGGTCCTTAGCGTATGCCCTTAAGTACTTTACTAGAAGATTCTTAAAATACATACCACCTTGAACTCAAGCCAGTATAGTACTGTTCGTAAGGTTACTGCCCATAACTAGCATAGCTGTACTAAAACTACACGATCCCATACAATGTTTTTGAGTAATATGTTATGGGTGGGGTCAACGGGAACAATTTTAATTATTTTGACACAGGCAGTGGAAACAGCGGGAATACACTGTGAATACAATGTGTTTTTGTGTGTGTGTGTTATGTATATGTTAAAATTAATGCTATATAATAACTCAGTTCTAATAATGCTCACCTCTTGTTATTCGCTGCGTGGGTTTCTGACTTGGCTTTATATGCCGTAGAGAAATATCTCTCAGGCATGCTGGTTTCGTTTCCTCACAATGTTTTCCTTTACCGACGCAAGTGATAATTATACAATACTCACATGAATCCGAAAAATCAGAGGTACGTATCTTGGGTTTGAACATGAGACCTGTGACTTGGCAGTCCGACGGGCACACCACTAGACTACCATCATCATCATCTGCCTAGCCTTTTCCCAACTATATTGGGGTCGGCTTCCAGTCTAACCGGATGCAGCTGAATACCAGTATTTTACATGGAGTGACTGCCTATCTGACCTCCACAACCCAGTTAGTACTGGGTAATACAATACCCCTTGGTAAGACTGGTTGTCAGACTTTTTGGGCCACTGACTACCTAACAACTGTCAAAGATCTACAAATGACAGCCAGGACCAACGGCTTAACGTGTTTTCCGAGGCACGGAGGAAACTCGGTATGTAATGAATGGTCACCCATCCACAGACCAACCTAGGCAAGCACGGCTTAACCTAAAGGTCGACCCGTGCGGCTGTTATTATTTAGCCACGAGCTCCTCTTTAACCACGAGCTCCTAGACTACCACTGCCACTGTTTTATTCTCATTATCATTGTCTCAAAACGGGATACCTACCATGTTTAAATAAGCCGTTTTAAGTGCTACTGATAGTTTTAGTGACCAGACTTAAACTTGTAGGCTTTCATTTTCCATATAAATGCCTAAGGCATTAAGTTCGCCTTCGTACAGTTTCTTACTTGTGCATAAAGTTTTAATAAATAAAATTTCTACAAGGCTTGACCTTGAGAATGTTTGGCAGCCAGACATGACGTAGTAACCAACATTAATAGCTATCTAACTTTCTCTGTTTTTTTACAGATCCTTGCGCAGAAAAAAATATATTAATTAAATGTCGGAAACCTATTGAACCGAAGCCGCCACCCAAGGAAACGATACCGAAACGAATTTTGGGTGCAACTCCTTGTCTTTGTATAGAAAGAGTAAAAAATCCAATTCAGGAACGGACCTATGAAAACGATCCAAGGTTTGTCTGCGTCGTTAAACCTAAACTGCCTGACACTCAGCGGTGTGACGACATATTAAAATTGAAATCATCAATACCTCAAGCACGGTGGCCCAATTGCCCGCCACCCCCACCACCGCCTGATCCTCCAAAGCTAGATCCTTGTGAAGAACAGGACCGGAGAGCGAGAATTGCTGAATGCAAGAAAAGAATGCAAAGGTACTTGGAATAATGGAGAATAACGCCAGTCTTAGGTCTAGTGTGGATTCCCTGATAGAGCAGTTCGAGATTGAGAGGGATATGTTGGAAAGAAATATATTAAATAGCAGAAAGCTTACAATTCAACCAACAAACACAGGTCACAGTCTTGAAATCACCAAAGAGACTGAACCTGACATAGATAAAAACATAACTGAACTAGAAAACCTTATAAAAAGGTTACAAGCTGAAATAAACTTACAAGTAGAGAAGAACTCAATAGCTAGCAGACCTATATCATTACATGGTTCTTTCATTGCTCAAAAAGAAGAAAGCCGCAAAAGCAATATCGGAAGCAAGAAGCAAAAAGCAAGCAACGTATTATCTGAATTGTCAAATAAAGCTGACGAGCCAGAAAGTCAAAATAATGGCATGTTGGAAGATCAGGTAGAAATATGTTCAGAAAATGATTCAAATACAATAAATGCAAACAATCAGAAAGATTCTTTTGATGACATCAGGTGTGATTTCTCAGTACTATGGGACGATCCTACACAAACGAGTAATTTGGATGTCGCCGAAAAAACAATAGAAACTGAGAGTAATAAGCTGTTGAATGAATGCAGATATTATGTCTTGAAGCCATCATTGAGAAATGATAAATCACTATTCGCAGACGGCATTTCGATAGAATCTACAAATAATGAATGTCAAATAGAGCTTACTAACGATTCTAAGTTTTTTGAAGGCACAAGTCCAAATTATGAAGTTTTCCCAAACAATACCCGTGATGACGACAATAAAGTGAGTTCTAATAATGCACTTAATGTAGATTCCATTACTAATGGTGCTATTTCTGAAATTGTCTATGAAGACGTCACTGAAAATATTATGGATAACGTTCCTGTACTTTTGAATGCCGAGACTCCTAGTAATTTATCTGGCAAAAATATTATGTCTATAGAAATTAAAGAAAGTAATATTGAAAAACACCCTAGTAATGAAGTTAATAAAACTGATCTTAAATCTAGTGCCAAAGATTTACCAAAACCTGTTACTGTAGCACCTATCAAAACAAAAATGGAAAACCTGGTTTCTTCTGACAACATAAGCGCTCCTGTACCTAATCATGTAATTCCAACACCTGTTACTCGCGAACTACGGCAAACGCAGAGTGTTAGCACTGCGAAAACAGAAAAGGACATTCCAAAGACAGACAGTTTATTAAAAACTTTCAATAGAAAACTTCGTCAAATTGTTGGTATAACCAGTGAGAAGTCTATTTCTCAGGACAAACATAATAGTGAAGACAATTTCACGTCAGACAAACATCTTTTGAAAGCCTTTCCGAAAAGTAAGAGTGAGCCGCAAAAAGACTTTTTCACAACAGACGAAGATAGCTTAAAAATTGGCCCTAAAAATACAGTTATTCCTTCAACTCAAGACAAATATAAAACACCAAATTCCGTGTACAGTAATATTATAACAGCAGAAAACTCTGTGGGTTTTATTAACATTGTGAAGAAAATAATTCCTTCATTAGTAAGTAACGGTCTACCTGACAATGAAGACGATCCCTCGGACGATGGTTCGTTAGACAAAAACTTCATGAAAGCAAATCTTAAAACCGCACACAATATAGTAAATACAATCAGTACCACTGAATACTCGCCAAACATAAACCTTAAAAACTTAGTCGATGATAGATCTGATGAATTTGTTAAGAACTCTATCCCAGATATGGGTTCGTTTAGAACCACAAGTAGTGGTTTTAGTAGCATGATACCAAAGTTTTTTGAATCAGACATTAAAACTGAGGAGGTTATGAAAAATAAAGTTGAGGAAAAAAAAGTGGAATTAACAGAGCAAAAGGAAGAGACGAAGGAAGAGAAGAAGCAAGGTGATGAGGAAACTGATAAAGATGACGAAGATGATGATGGTGATGAAGAGAACGGTGGTGATGATGACAATTATGATACCTATAACGCCTGAAAGAAATAAAGTAACCAGCGGATTATCAGAAAGTTTTTTTTCTTTTATACACATACCTACATATATAAAACTCACGACATTTTCTCATAGGGGTTGGCAGAGCCTACGGAAAGCTGCCCGTTTCGATCCTACAGGCACCAGTAGAGTTCAGATCCGAGCATAACATTAATGAGTGAGGAGATCCGAGAACACAGTGCTCAACCTGTAATGATGCAATTTGTAATAACGACTTGTGTCGATACAAAATCGAATCTTAGATTGTTCTAAATTTATACAATAAACTAGCTGTGCCTGCGTTTCAATGCACCTTTTTCACCGACCCTACCTACCTACCCCCTAATCACCCAGCGGTGTGATACCTACCAAAAATACGTAACAAATTTCATAAAAATCGGTCGAGCCGTTTCGGAGGAGTGCGACCACAAACACCGTGAGGCGCCTTTATTGCCATCGGTCGCGCAATAAGAAATCGTGTGTCCTATTTTGGAGCGACACGATCTCTGGTTTTTCTCAAATAATCAAGTCCAAAATTATTGAATATTTGAGTCGCTCTAACCTTATTTTTATCTGTAGCGCTAATGGCGAGATGTCTTCGCAACGGCTGATCGATCTGCCTACCCGAGAACGTTCCTGGTGACAAGGCTGCATTCGTACAACATAAATTATGATTTATTTGTATTTCAAATTCAAAACTAAAAACAAATGGCATGTATTTAATGCGGCGACAAATTAATCTGATTTAGGGTTTTAAAAATAATTAAAATGGGTGGCAAAAATAATAGGCAGCTACAATTAACCACTAGATTGTAGATAAGGCGTAGTCGACGTAGCCCCGCGGGCGCAGGCTCCTATTTCTGTTTGCAGGGTTTAAAGTAACCTAACACGAAGGGGATTCCGGAGTCTTAGTTCACTCACTTCGCTCGCTCACTAGACCCCGCCATCCCCTTCGAACCTAACCTGTCCGAGTCAGGGTGCCACAAGTCTCTCTCAGCCTTCGCTCGCTCTTGCTTCCTATCTTCTCCTTGCCGCAAGGACCGGATAAATAGTTACTTCGTACAATAGTCGCCCATTCAGCATATTGGTCGCCAATTTAATTTTTATTCACCCGATAAAAAATTTCCCAAAACAAATGACACGCCACTGACGTCATGCACGAAATGAAAAGAACAAAAATAAATATTTGATCTTCTTTTAAACGAAGTTAAAGACGTGTCATTCGTTGTCATATGACGTCAGACTTGTGTAGCTCGTTTTGTAACGATCGTTGTGTGTCTCGTTAAGGTTTTAGGGTGTATCGAGAATAATGTATATGGCATGTTTACCTTGTTTTGGTCAAAGGGTGTATCGATAATAATGGAACTGGCGTTTATAAAAGGTTTTGGTACACGTGACTATTTTATTTTGGTGAAATAAATTGTATGCTTAGTTTTGTACCTAGACCTTGGATGCAATGTTACGGAACAAAGGTTATTAACATTGGAATGGCGCCTTGTCAGTGTTTACATATTTTTGAGTCTGACTGTAGTTACATTTGCTTCGCCTACTTCTTAATCTCATCATCTTTTGTGTCTTATCGTTGAATAAAACAAGACAGTTCAAATCCATTCCAACAATTTATTCACAATAACAGGTATAATTCCATACAAAATACATCATTTAAAATATTTTCCATACTAAATAAACATTCACGTTTAAACTTAAGCAAGCATTTATGACTAGAATTTACTCAAAATAATACCCTTACAACTTTATGTAATTATACAATATAGTTTCATTTAAACACCTACATATTTATCAATAAATTAATTCATTTTATAGCAGAAAATATAACATTATTTATTCAAGGCGATTAAAAACGTTTTGGCACAATTTTCTCTTCGGTTCATACCATATAAATAAGGCACATAGCCACATGATTACAATATCTGTATAGTAATACATAATATATTAAAATTTTCCATTTAAAAATTCACTCCTTACTTCAAAATATTTTGAACCCCATAGGGGGCATTTCTAGAAAAAACACGGGACCATAAGCCAAAAGCTATTTATTATTTACAAAATATTCTTCAAAAAATCAGTTTTTTGTCCTCCTGTAGCCCGAGGTGCTGTGGACCTGCAAGCCCAGGCGTGGGCAACAAACCTCAGCGGTAGTCAACCGCTGGGGTAACAACTAATCCAACTATATTTGTCGTGGAGTCTATTTTTTTCTTGGTGGGGGCTGCATCGGGGGTTGGTGGAACGGATGGTATTGCCGAGACAATATACTTTCCTGAAAAATAAAGTAGACATTCAATGCACACTAACGAACCACAGTACCCTGTTAAAACCCCATCTTAATGCTTAGAGTTAATTACTGTCATCACCCCAGCAAAATTTGTGTGTTTTTTGTGAATAAATCAAGAAGGAGGCACTAATTTAAATATTCTTGCTCAAATAAACGAAATACGGCACTTAAAACCCGTAAAAACAGAAATGTAGATAGGAGACATCATTTGGCTGGGTTATCCCCACGATACTGCGATTGATGTATCCCACAATGGCTTGAATTTTAAATCAAACCAGCCATTGCCCGCGTGAAATTTTATAGCCTATAACCTTCTTCGATAAATGGGCTATCCAACACTAAAATAATTTTTCAAATCGAATCAGAAGTTCCTGAGATTAGCGCGTTCAACCAAACAAACAAACTCTTCAGCTTTATAATATTAGTATAGATGACATACCACATCGTTGGGCCTGGTCTGGGCAGCTCCCATCTTTCTTTCTTGTAATATTATTTGATTGGCGGCGCTGTAAACATCGTTATATATTAGTTCATATTTTATTTGTATCGTTCCATTATACTACTCAAAAGGTCGGAATTACATTTCGACCTAATTTGTAAAAGCAATCAGATTCTGTTTGGCCTCGTTTATTCATGTGCGTGTGGTGTGAGGTCACTTTGTTAAAACTCTTTGAAAATGCTTAGGATTTAGTGAACATTCCCAAAGAAATGTGAAAGTTGGAATCAGATTTTATGAAAGTCAAATAAGCGAGTTATGAACTGTAAACTTGGGCCCTCAGTTCTCACATAGAGGATTGAGGTCCCACCTCATCATCATCTGCCTAGCCTTTTCCCAACTATGTTGGGTCAGCTTCCAGTCTAACCGGATGCAGCTGAATACCAGTATTTTACATGAAGCAACTGCCTATCGCACGGGATCGGTCAATGTGGCGACACTTGGGGGAGGCCTATGTCCAGCAGTGAACGTCTTTCGGCTGAAATGATGATGATGATGATGATGACTGCCTATCTGACCTCCACAACCCAGTTAGTACTGGGTAATACGATACCCCTTGGTAAGACTGGTTGTCAGACTTTTTGGGCCACTGACTACCTATAACGACTGTCAAAGATCTACAAATGACACCCGGGACCAACGGCTTAACGTGCTTTCCGAGGCACGGAGGAAACTCGGTATGTAATGGGTGGTCACCCATCCACAGACCAACTCAGGCAAGCGCGGCTTAACCTAAAGATCGATCCGGGCGGCTGTTATTACTTAACCACGACGTCTTTATGCCAAAATCTAACCTAATGCCAAACAAAATTTGTGAAAACAAGATATTATCGCATAACACTTTCCTATTTTGTATATCTTTGTTCAACATGGGCCCTCAATTCTCATACCCGTAAAAGTTTATTACGCAAACCATTAACTTACAGCTACTACGTTACGTTACGTACGTACGTTTTTTTTTTTTTATTTTTCACGCACATGTTTATTCTAATCGTGAAAAAACATAACGTTGTCTCTCATGTCATGTGTGCATGTCTTCTTTATTCAAATGTTTAGACAAAAGCCGTCCACTGCTGGAGTTAGGTCTTCCTAAGATTAATCCAAACGAAAAATCCAATACTGGGCGTGCAAAAACACAGGTACTCGTCTCTTCTGTCTTAATCCGACGGGTCTGCAATCTGAGACGACCAGAGACAGTTTGGTCCTGCGGCTAGGACCAAACTGTTCCTCTGTTCGCAAGAGTCGAATTTTTATTTTTTATGTACTTTTATTAGCACTATTCTAATAGGTACAGTTGACAGAAACTCATTGTATTTAAAAAAAAAAAAAAATTAAACAAGAATGTTATTTTTTATAATTAATTTATGCCCAAGACCTGCAGTAAGCAGTAAATATAGTGAGCTTGACTTCTTTAGAGGTGCGCCTTAATATGCAGGCAATCATGTTAGCTCTCACACACAGCACTATCCTCATCGTCTTTGAGGCCAGTGGTCAATAAGTGACCCAGATATTTAAATTGGTCTACCCTCATAAGGGGTATACCGTAAAGTATTGGCTGCTACTAAGGTATTACGAAATGGAAAAGGGCAGGTGGGGTCCAGGAGGACCCTACGCCCAGCAGCCTTCCTTGCAACCATGACGCCAACGGTGCAGCTACCAAAGTATAAAAGTATATATCTCACGTATCCATCTCCTCCTGGGTGAGGTCGAGCGCCTCCTGCATCTCGCGCGAGGTGCTCAGGATGAAGTCCTTGTCACAGTACTTGCCGAGCCCCTGCTCCGTCAGTACCTGAGGATTACCAGCATTTAGTTTTAGTAGGGGTTGATATGAGCCGTGTGACTAACTAGAATCTGAATTTTGGATGAATATGATGGTATAGCCCAATGATATTTTATTTTTTTTACTATTATTGATATAGCCGTACAGTGCAATTTGTATAATTATGTTGATAAGCCATTCTAAAATAAACCTCTGAATCTTGGTCATTGGTCTGAATTTAATAATGTTATTAACAGGTACAAAAGTTCTAATAAAAGAGATGAAATAAAATAATTAACAAATAATATTACAAAAACTACGCACTCTAAAAAATTTATTGAACAAGATGCTTTATCTAATCTAAAAGTTACAAAAAATGAATAATACACAAGTACGTAGCTAAACATTACATCTAACTACAGTTCTACCTAAGTAAATACCTAGGTAATGCCCCATGAGGTAGCTAGAAAAGACAACATCGATTTATATTATAGTGTATAAAGAAGAAGAACGTGATGTGCTGAACGTTTCACAAAATACAGGGATCACCAGACTGTACGGGCTATGCTGCATGGCATAGCAATGATCTTTCGGGATGCCGAAGGATTCCGTGGCACATCGAAAGATCCCGCGGTATGGCGAATGCAGTCTTGGGGTACATAATGATGTGAATTTTTTATTTACCTATTAGGTTTATGCTGTGCTCAAGAGTTTGTTGTGTATTAAAAATTAGACACTAGAGTCATAAAAGTGTTTCTCGCCATTTCGGTATAAAGCGTAGAGACCGATGGGCTATCGCGCAGTGGATGCCAGAAGACTGACGTCGTCGCCGAGAGGGGCCAAAAAAACAAACTGGCGTGACGACTTTTTCTAGAGGGCCACCCCTATTTTTAATTCGTAATTTCACTTCTCTTTTGTGTAGCTGTTCATAAAAGACACCTGTTCTTAAAATTTCAACTGTATGGTGCTAACAGTCTCGGAGTAAAATGGCGGTGACATACCAACGGACAGATGGACAGGATGAATCTATAAGGGTTCCGTTTTTTGCAATTTTGCAACGGAATCCTAAAAAGGGGTTCTCGCTGAAGAGGAAGGGACTACTTACTTACTTACTTAACGGACTACTTGCTTACTGTTGTCTTTTGTCTGAGCACTTATTTAGGTGCTCAAACAATAAACAAAAGTAACTATGAGAAGACGTGCAGTGTCATTGCATGCTAAAGTCATCCCCAACTTCCCACAGTATACCCAAGTCCCTTTATGACGAAATGTAAGTGCTACGTGCATTAAAATAAGATTCAAAATCATTTTCGGTTACGACAATTCTCTCTCTGCGCTGTGCCGTGCCATGCCGTGACGTGCCGCCTACAGGTGGCACGCGTACCTGGTGAGAACTATTAGATGAACTGGAAGAACTAAAGTAACACTTACTCGAGTAATAAGATTCTCCGCTGGATTCTCTATGCAGTAAGGCACGTTGTGGAGAGGTTTCGTCTTTTTGTCACGATCTGGAAAAAATATAACAAGATTTTTTTTAGTTTAGTTATAATGGCGCGCGAAGTCTTGCAAATTTTAGACTCTGTAAGTAGTTGTGAAAATAGCGAAAAAACTTCTCGCCATCGTCGGAATTATTTGATAATTGACAAATAAAGTGTGCAAAAAAAAAATAAAAAAAATTCAGTCGACTTGATATCCTCCTCTTTTTGGAAGTCGGTTAAAAAGACCCTTAACGAAGCCAAAAAGCATTGTTTACCCCATCATTGCGATCATTTTTTTGTTCTAGACCATAGAACCATAGACTAGGAACCTACTAGTTACGGAGATATTGGGGTTCAAAGATCCAAATTTCTCACAAGTTAAAAAAAACAAAGTTTTGAATGTTATAACTTTACTTTAAACACCTCCACGACCCCCGTACAATTAAATGCATCCATCAGCACAATGTTTTAAGTGGATGAGAAAAAAAAAGCGTTACCCAGCTATAAATCTTGCAGGTCATTTTTGCTTAAAGTTAGATACTTAGTTTCATGTACAGAATGCTTGGATGAACGCTTGTGAAGGGTTCGTTTACACATTATTATAACTAGAAGACGGGATATTTACCATGTTGTTGTGTTGTGTTGTTTTGTTGTTATGTGTTGTTATGTTGTTGTTGTTGTTGTTGTTTTACCGTCTTCTAGTTATAATAATTTTAGTGACCATGAAAGTTTAAAATCTTATATCGTTTACACATTATAAGTAAGTTTCTTATTCTGTGTTCATAATTAAACGAAACTGTAACACCCCAGTTTGAACCTGTGCATTAGGTACAGGCAAGCATCAAAAATCGTAATCATGATCAATAGCTACAGGTAGGTAAGTAATATCAATGGTACGGTAGGTGATAGGTGGTGTGTATAGGTTTGGGTGCATGGCATGCTAATTATTATTGCTTATCCTGCATGCGCATATTTTAGGGGGCGGGAGGCTGCATCCTTCATCCAGTCCTGAATCTTTTCCTCGAAATTAAAACTAAATACTTTGCGTAATATTAAAGGTACGGTAGGTAAAAAAGTTTCATGCACAAACAGGCATTCACGTCACAAAGTTTTAATCACCATTCTCAGTGCACCATAGCATGAAAGGTGTTGCCAATCATTAAATAAATGATCCAAGTGCTTTAGCCTGCTTACCAAGTTTAAGTACATACGTACTACATATTTCCTATTGAAAAAGAGAAGCGCATGAAAAAAGAAAAGGGACACAATATTTTTTTAACAAAAATAAACATGCAGCAGGTTGTTGACATAGATAAATAAATAACTACACAATCACAACACACTAAAACGGACTTACAGTTCTTTCTCATAGTCTGCATTAAATCGTTGGACGTTTTTCTGCGAATATTATTTTTTAGTTATTCTTTTTCAATCAAATATTATACAGATGCCTTTTCAACAAGAAATCTAATGGTGCACTAACGCCATCTGTCTTGATGTTTTTAAAACTTTTAATAAGAAGTGTGGTCACATGTATTGAAACCAGATGGCGTTGGTATTTTTTTAGCTTCAATAACAGATGGCGCGAACATAAAGATGTGTGCTTATTATTGATTGAATAGTGTTCTGTATAACATTTTTGGACATTATTTTAATGTGCCATGATTTAAAACAAAATTAAAACATTGATCACGACACAGAATAAACGTAAAACTATAAGAAGCTATTGCGTTTGTTTGGTACGACAATTACTAGAGTTAATATTACAATAATTAAAATATAACTTACTCGATAGCTTTGAATATCTTTTCGGAGTCCTTGCCGTGAAGAAGAGGCTGCATTGCGATTTCTTCATCGCTTTGGTTGCCATCCTCATGTTTCCTGAAAACGTAGAAAATTTAAGCTAGACTTTTTTTTTTATTTGCACGAGCAAAAATAAATAATAAGTGTGGATACTTACAATTCCTCTTCCGGTATCTGGCCATCCATGCCAAGTTCTCTTCTCATCATTGTACTGAGCGATTGACCATCTTTGTCAACTAAAATGAAAAAAATATAAAAAGTTGATCACACGGCCTCTGTAGGCACTAGGCTGGGGTGTGTGGAATTTCTTTGGTTTTAGAAAAAAAAATCATCTTTATTTTATGCGAAGTTATAGCAGAGTACTTTGTTGCATTATGGTGTTTAATTTTCACACAGAAAATAAAACGCACCGAACTGCAGTTACATATTAGAGAGGTGTTTCTAAATTGGAGTTAGGTCTCTTCGTCTCATCTGTTATCATTGCAGAAGGTACGCATTAAAAACGAGATTTATATCAGCCACATTGCAGTAGTGGGTACCTCCCATAAGTAACACCCTACCCACGCGACACCGTTTTCAACCACAAAACAAAATGTTACAATAACATACAATAAAAACTTACCACCATTGATATTGTTGGTAGGTGACGGCAAACTCTGCATAACAGTTCGTCTGTCTCTCCCATAAAAACTCTCGCGTCCATGCTTCTTTATACTGGTCCATACTGCGCCGAATAAAGTGTGATTACGCTGAAAAATAAAAACGTGTATGTTAATTTACACCGAGATATTCTAATACGTAACATTTTTGTTGCATAACTCTCTTAACGCTAAATATTCGATTGTTCAGCTTTGACCATTAAAAATACTTGTATCAAAGTACAGTTATAGCTGAAGTACGGGAACTGTAAGTAAAGGACAAGCAATGACAGAAGTCTAACTACAATATGCAATGTTACTTATACAGTCAACCGCAAAATTATGTTGCTAAATCAGTTCCTTATGTAAAATTGTAGAACTAATGATCTTTGTTCATCAACTTTTGTTTCTAATAAATGTGCCAACTCTTATCTATTAATAATGTGCTCATCAAAAGATTTACTTTAATATATGATTACAGGAAGCAGTTTACTCACCCTATGCATAGGTTCCACAACCTCTCCAACACATTCGTCCAGGTTCCCAGAGATTGCTCTCTTGAGCTCGGGTCCAGCTTCATGCAGCGTCCTCAAGCCAGCTTGTAACGTCATCTGGTTGTTCTGCAGAGATGCTGCGGCAGCTTGCTCCTTGCGCTTCCTGAATCTGTTCGTTTGCCGACGGGGAAGCATTGAAATCTTTTGCAGTGGGATCAATGTTAGTAGTCTTTATCTCGTTGTGCATGAACACTATTTTTGCTTGAATTTTCGAAGTAAGATCGTGACATTTTTTTGTGTCTTTGTCTTAATCTTAACACGTCTTGTATACACACAACACAGCATTTCAAATCTTTATTTACAACTAAGTCAGTCATCTATATCAAAGAACTATAAAATGGAATCTATAATCGAGCAAACACTAATTAAACTTTTGTTTGTAAGTGTGAAGGAATCAAACACAAAAATGGTGATTTGTAGTTAAAATCCCAAACTTGTTCAAACATGTCTTCTCTGTGCCACTAACTTACAACCATTTGCCTAAAATAATTTCAGTTTATGTTAAAAAGCCAATTTATTTAGCCCTCACCTTTTCCATGCGTATAAACAAACATTTGACAAAAACACAGAAATTAAACCAACTCCACTCAAAAAAAAAAGGTCAGAAAAAAGGTATAAATGAAGACTGTGCATTTTAAGCAAGTGATTGTAAATACACAAGTTATTACACGGAGGAAACATGCTTCGGAGAACTCGAAAAAAATTGTATCAACAATTGTCATGCTGTCAAAAAATATATTTGAAAAATGCATTGGACTCGGCGATAAAGAACACCTTAAAAAAGGCGATGAAGCTGAAATCAATAAAAATGTCTTGAGAATCATACAATCATCGAAAGACACACTAGAACCAAACAAACTAAACATGTGTTATGTAGAATCTAATGGTATCCAATCAGACCTTACTAAGTTAAGGTTTAGTTACAGATGATCGTATGAGTCTAAAATCCCAAATTAAAACAAAAGGACGTCATGAACAAAAATTCAGAAAAAAATCTCTCAAGCGGCCTCCTTGGCATTAAAACTAGTAATTCTGCCAAGAAAGCAAGCATAAATACAGCATTTGTAAAAAAATCTTCGAATGTTGCTTAGTACTCGTGAATCGACTTACGCATGGTTCCTATAAAAATAGAAATGTTGATGTTAATGAGTGCTTACAAAGAAAATAAATTAAATCAAGAAAGTGAATGAGAGATGAGGTGATCCCTGTAATAGTGAACAATTTTGACGACATAATTGAAAAATACGTCATTAATTTGACAATTCCCTACAGTCATTACACAAATATGTCTAGATATTGTATTAGACTATCATCAGGTACCTGTTTTTGAAAACGACAAAATCATTTATCTACTCAAATTTTGATAAGGAATCAAATAGAAAATATCCTATTTTATCAACTCAAAAAAGTAATAATACTCAGTCGTATCTTACTGATCGAGGTTATTCCGAAAGTTGAAGTTGAATTAACATTTTAGCTTATCTAGATGACATACTACTACACATTTAAGTTTCTAATCTACTCTCAACGTTTAACACACACACTGACCTTCTGAAATAGTCCTGTATAAGGAATGTGGCATAAAACTTTCCTACGGTGATCTCGTTGGGGTCACCTGGTGGGGGCACTACTTGGTCCAGGAGTTTCGGAGATGTTCGTTTCCATACTTTCTTGATTATAGCTCGGAGTTCAGTATTACACTCATCGATTACACCTAGATTGAAGGAAAAAGTTTTTATTTTTGACAACTGAAGAGAAAGAAAGCGTAGGTTTAAAATTTTAGTAGTTTTAGCTTTGTGTATTACCAACAAGTCACCTAGCAAGGCGTGGTTATGTTAGGTGTAGTAAATCTGTGACAGAGTGAACAATTGACAATTGTCCGGCGGCGAGATGGGCAGACGATATTGTTGCCATTGCGGGATTATCCTGAATGAGGCTGGCACATGAGCTTGGAGTGTGACACAAGCAAAGAGAGGTCTATACCCGGCAGTGGGTGAAATCGGGCTGTGAATGATGATATCAGCACTGCTCTTGACCTGCATGTTGGATTATTGACCACTCCCTTTCACAGATATGAGGCCAGTATTCCAGCAATGGGAGCGTTATATTATGAACCAGCTGAATTCATTATGCTTGCATTCTTATACCACATAATCTAAATCTGGATTTCGGCATCAGATTACAATTATCTAAAGGTAAGGGAAATTTATATTTTACTAGCTGTTGCCCAAGACCTTCGTCCGCGTGAAATTATTATAAAAATACTATTATCCCCTTTTTTGCAACATTTTTCGTTGATGCTCCGGTTCTATGGGTCGTAGCATGATGTTATCCAGCCTTTCTAGAAAAATGGGCTATCCAACACTAATATCATTTTTCAACTCAAACCAGTAGTTTCTGAGTTTAGTGCATTCAACCAAAAAAACTCTTCAGCTTTTTAATATTAGTATAGATAAAACTTAAAATATTGGTTTACAAACCTGTAGTCTTGATTTGCAACTGCGTTCGAACCACAGCGAATAACGTCGCATTGAAGTTAACAGTACCATCTGAATTTAAGGGCATATTCATAGATACTAGACGTTTGCAAGCCGTTCGATGAGGACAGAGCTTACCGAAACCTAGAAGAGACAAAGTCACATTAAAACTTGTGAATAGAAATAGAGAAAAAAATATCCGAACTTTGGCACAGTAGACATTATTAAGATGCTTCGCCATCAAAACTTATCGTGGACAACTCAGTAGGTGAACAGACTGATGCCCGCTTCAGTAACGCAGCACTAAATGATGCACATTGTTGAATTCTAAACTAATGCTACGCCTTTATTTAGGTCAGTCATTTCATGATGCAAGACTCAAAATAATGCACTGAAATACTAGCTTACCAAGCGGAGGACTGATTTTTCTCAGTAGTGTCACAACGTCCAGGTGCTTGATTCTTCCCTTTGCGTCTGGGTCATATTCACTCCATAATCTGTGAAATATTGTGAACCAATGAGAAGATTCTTTTAAAACCATTGTGTACGCATGTTGTTGACGACGTGCACATTTTGCTATCACCAAACCGTGGGCGTTCCGTCCTTTGGCACCTACCTACAAGTCAAGACTCAAAATTATAGCATCATCTTCGGACAGCCAATGAGAGAACCTCGTCACCAATAGCAGAGCAGTTCACGAGAATGTCCGAGTTCTTCCCCGTGGACCGTTGACCGCTCGTTTTTTCTTAATTACTAACATTCGAATCTCAACCTTGCTCTGTATAGCTTCACTTCAAACCTTAATTCTGAACCGTTTTATTGTACCGTTACTAACTCCATTGGAATAAACCTCTCTATATATTGGAGAAACCTATCAGTTTCATTTCATCTAATCTACAAACCACAATTGAAGAGAAAGGCGCTTAACGCATAAACAACCATGATAACCAACAGGCAACTATACTCATCATTTGGACATAGGCCTCTCCAATTGCACACCTTCAGCTCGATTTTCGGCAACTGTGATCCAGCTGTTACCAGCCACCCTGCGGAGGTTACCGCTCCACCCACCCCTGAAGGCGTCCCATCCATTGCTTGCCGATTCGCGTTTTTCATTCAATTAATATTGCCTGTATTAAATTAATGATTAATTTTTGTATACTTTTACCTAACAAATTCGTCAAGATGATGAGGCCCCAAAATAGACCAATCCCTGGTCAGGTAGTCGAAGTTGTCCATGATGACAGCCACGAACAAGTTGATGATCTGTAATCATATAGAGCATAAGAATAGCTTTCTATTGAGTGCCGAACTCGATTCATGATCTCTGACCTCAGTACTCCAGAATTTATTACTTCCTGGCCCAACTAAAAGAGTATGCCATGGATTACCGCGACACGACTTGCATGGTAACCGTAGTAGCTAGTGTCGCTCGCGCTTATCGCTTGATGCTAATTCTAACTATGACGATAGCCCGAAGCTATGAACGGTTGAGATCATGAATCGACAACCGAAATTTGTCTACATATTACTTCACCCCAAATAAATCAGACAAAGGCAGGAAGATAATGATGGAGTCTAGTTGAAATTTCAGAAATCTTACCAAGAAAGTACAAAGCAGCGAGAAGGAGATGAAATAGGGAAAGGCCATCCAGGTTCCACAGTTCGGGACGTCCGGGTCCTGTTCAGGAGCGGAGTCAGGCCGGTCCGGCCTCATGCAGTGCAGAGGCTCGCCAGGCCGCTCATCCGTGTTCTGGGATAGCGCCATCATTATGTCCTGCCAGGCTTCTCCTGGAAAGGGTAGGTAAATAGTAGTAGTCAGCATTTTCCCCCCTATGAATCTTTTTTGTTTAAGCTGAAACCACCAGGGTAACCGGCGAAATTCAAATTTTCTTACGTTTTTTATCAATTTTCAGAACAGTGTCAGGTTGTATGTTGATTCAAATACGATTCGTGACCGACACACGTCTGTAGTTACTGAATTAAAATAATTAAAATCATTAGTATAACTCTCTGAGTTTATAACCCCATTGGATGACTTTTTTTAATGAAATAGTTATTGAATGGCGCTTTTACCTTAACATCCTTATTTTGTGCGCAATGTTTGGTGCGAATAAATGTTTTTGGAGAACTTAATTTTTAATTATTTTATTAAACGAACCTGTGGCCGATCTGAACAGCACCATTAGAGCTCCTCCAAAGGTCTTGAAGTTATTGTTGGTACTGATTACATCGTCATCAAGATACACTTTACCGAAGAGCTGTGAACATAAAAAATCTGAATCAAAAGTCTTTTATTCGAAATAGTCTGACAATCAGTACTTTTTGAACGTCAATTACACAAAAATCGTCGTCATCGTTCGTCGTCGTTTTTTCGTCATTATGGAATGCAATAAAGTATTGAGTATTGAAAACGGTCCCCCAAAACGCTAATGGAAAAACACAATAAAACTTTGCCTGGCCTGGGAATGAAACCCCATACCGTGAGCTCAGCAGTAGTGCATCATCAGTGACAACGCATAGATCACTTTGGCTGCAAATATTCAAGTTCAAACTTCAGAAACGGTACGTTACCTGCATCCCAACAACGGCATAGATGAAGAACAGGAGTACAATCAGCAGCGCAACATACGGCAGTGCTTGGAAAGACTTGATGAACGTCCACAGAAGGGTCCTGATTCTTTCTCCTCTGGACAACAGCTTTATCAAACGCATGGCTCGAAAGAGTCGGAAGAATGTAATGTATTTCAAGAGGTTGGAACCCTGTAAAAGGAAGTAAAAGATAAAGATGTTATTTCAGATTTTTTTTTAGTACGTGTCTTTATCATCGGTCATCGGCTTTACCATCCTATTTCCAGAAGTGGAATATTTGCTGGACATAGGTCTCTCCAATGACACGCCATTCAACTAAATTCTCGGCAACTCTCATCCAGCTACTCCATCTATCCTGCAAAGATCGTTGCTCTAGCTGCTGCACACTGCACACACACCTGACGATCCCTCAGAGACATTCCATAACTTTTTACCATAGCTCACTGAGTGACCTTATACTTCTGGATCAGGGTGTGAAGTTCCTCCATTAAGAAGGGAGGTTCCTCCAACCAGATGCTAGTTGTATTTGGTGGGCTACTGCTCAGCTGTTTTACTCGGGTTGTTTTATTCTTATCTCGTGTATAACTTCGATTGTGCAGTGCACGATTTTTAGTTCTTAACTTGCGACATAGATGTCGCTAGAAGAGGACTCCTAACCAAAAGTTTTGGCTATGTCGTTACAAACTTATGAAACAGTCGTATAGTGACCACGGTTCCGTACGTTTTTATAAAGCCTTTGATATATATTGCTACAGAGCTCGTGACTTCGGCTCAAATTCTAATGCCTTACAATTCGATGACCTTCAAAACTCAACAATAATACCATTAGTAACACAAAAAGTAAGTTGATTAATTTATTGAGTTTCTCTCTCCTTCTCTGAATAGTTTAGAGCTTCTAGAGCCATTTCCTTTTTAGCGAATTTATGATTACTTTTGATAGTCTCTTACCTCTTTAGGAATAGCTTTGCTGAGATTCAGCGGCGGCGGTATTCCATACTGTAACAGAAGTACACTTATTTAATACGCGTTTAATATTAACAACTTAGTTAAAGGTCTTCTCTATTGCTTGCTTACGTCTGGTATCACTGGTTTATTCTCGTTGACCTGGGTTACCACAATGTCTATAATACTGCCGACTACTAAGATGAAATCCGTTGTGTTCCATGCGTCCCCGAAGTAGTTCTGAAAAAAGTTATAATGTTACTTCAAATAATTATTATTAAAAAAACTTTTCCTGTATGATTGCTTCCATCTTCTTAAATATATAGGGTGACTGGTAATTTTAGTGAACAATACTTAAACACCATCATTCATCATCATCATTTCAGCCGAAAGACGTCCACTGCTGGACATAGGCCTCCCCCAAGTGTCGCCACATTGACCGATCCCGTGTGACTCGCATCCAGCGGATCCCCGCAACCTTTACCAGGTCATCGGTCCACCTAGTGGGAGGCCTTCCAACGCAACGTCTTCCAGTTCGCGGTCGCCACTCCAGAACTTTCCGACCCCATCGGCCATCCGTTCTGCAAGCAACATGCCCTGCCCAATGCCACTTAAGTTTGGCTATTCTTCGGGCTACGTCGGTAACCTTGGTTCTCTTACGGATTTCCTCATTTCTGATTTGATCACGCAAGGAAATATCTATAATTTGATCCGAGCATAGCCCTCTCCATTGCCCTTTGGGTGACTTTAAGCCTTCTGATGAGGCCCATTGTGAGCGACCACGTTTCGGTCCCGTATGTAATCACTGGCAACACACACTGGTCATTGACTTTCGTCTTGAGACACTGCGGTAAGCTGGACGAGAAGATACCACGCAACTTCCCGAACGCTGCCCAGCCGAGTCGGATTCGACGATTAACCTCTTTCTCGATTAAACTCTCTTCTGAAGGGCCTTAAGTACCGGTTATACTTAAACACCAATACTTAAGTATCGGTCAATAATTACCAGTCACCCTGTATGGACGGTTTTCCCGTTCACTTTTGAAATCATCCAGTTAAATATGAATGCATTAATATTTAACTTGGATATAGCAAAAAAAAATGCGAGGTTCTGATAATAAGGCGCCATTACACCCGTGGTATGCAGGCTCAGTGGATAATAAAGCACTACCGACTGATTTCAGTACAGTCAACGTAAGAACATATGGTGGTTCCTTACACGTTGAAGGGGCAGTGGCATCGAGAGTTTTTATAAAGTTGGAAGAGCATGAATTGAATTAATTCTTACCTTAAATCTAAATGCAGCAAGCTTGAAAACAAACTCCAGCATGAAAACCGTAGTCAACAGCATATTAATGTAATCCAGATACTGAAACGAGAACACAATATAAGCTTTCAATTTCTGTTTTTTTTTTTTACGAGACGTGAAGATTCGTGCTGCGATTAGTTCTGAGAGGCGCAAGAAAACAGTTCGTGGGAGAAGTTGGGGAAGACTTCGGCCAGTAGTAAAAAAAAATGTGAGGAAGGTATTGAGTAGGTGAAGATCAAAGAAACGATGGATGGATTGTGTCAACTAAAGGTGGTGCCTTGTGTAACCTTCCAGGATCATAATCTGCCTAACCTTCTCCCAACTAGTTGGGTTTGGTTTCCAGTCTAACCGGATGCAGCTGAGTATCTGTATTTTACATAGACTGACTGCCTATCTGACCTCAACAACCCAGTTAGCGCTGGGTAATACGCTACCCCATGGTAGGACTGGTTGTCAGACTTTCGGGCCTATGACTTTCAACGACTGTCAAAGATCTACAAATTACAGCCGGGACCAACGGCTTAACGTGCTTTCCGAGGTACGGAAACTTGGTATGTAATGGGTGGCCACCCATCCACGGATCAACCTAGGCAAGCGCAGCTTAACCTGAAGATTGACCCGAGCGGATGTTATTATTTAGCCACAAGCTCCTCTGAAGAAAGTATTGAGTATGAATGTAAAAAGAGTAGGAAAATATTAAAGAAACGATAGCTGGAATGTGTCAAAGATGAAATGGCTAAAGGTGGTGAACCTTCTAAGACGACGATTGAAAATTATGTATCCATGGGAGAAGAAGAAATATTGCACCAACTTGCCTGATTCCACAGTTAAATGATGTTTTACCTCCAATTTTACATAACAATTGCACAAGTCAAAACGATCTTTACTTTTATTAAGGTTGCTGTTGTCAGAACTAAAAAGACTGTGAATGGACTACAGACCCTAGATTTTCAAATAAACTGACAACGGTAAACACGAACCTTCTTATACTCCGGCGAGGCCCCATGGAACTTCATCATGAGCGCCACAGTGTTGAGGACAATGAAGAAGAAGATGAAGTACTCGAAGCGTTGTGACGTAACGAACCACCACGTCTTGTACTGAATCCTGTGCTTTGGGATGTACCTGGAAAATAACATGTGGCACACTAGACAGGGAGTTTTATAGGGTTCCGTTACTGTTACTGTTAGCCTGTGTCGTCCCACTGCTGGACAAAGGGCTCTCCCCTTGAATTCAAAATCACCACTGTTCGTTGTTTCTGTCCAGCTCATCCCACCATCTCCTGCGAGGTCTACCGCGTCGCTTTCTGGCTGCGTCCAGGGCTTATTTTATCACACAGCTCGTCGGGCATACGGCAGACAAGCCCAGTCCTTCTTCACTTTTGCGCCTTTTTGAGCAACGTCAGTAATTTGTGTTTTGGAGAGCAATGTGATGGTATATGGTTCTGTACTTCCGAATTAAAAACATTGGGTCACTAGCGTATATGCATTTCTGTCCATTTGTCACAGCCAGTTTGCTCCGTATTTACTGGTCCGATTACGTTAAATATGAATAAGTGGCCCTAACACGGACGTGTAACAGAAATAAATAGATTTTTAATATGGAAGTCTGTTGTGGGGGCAAAATAGGAAATTAATAATCAAAGGATTTTCTTCCTGTACCGTGTGATATATCAAATGAAAGGACTTGTTGTGAGGATCTCCAACTTATTCTTTTTAAAGACCGTTCTACGGCTGATTGCTAGTCAGCATTGCATACGACCAACCACCCAATACTGCTTTGTTCCTTGATAGATATGAATGCTGAGCAAAGTATCTAAAGCAGTGTGTTTTCTAAAATTTTAGCTATCTTCTTATTCATTTAACTTTTGAAAAGGTTTCTGTTTTATTTTTTTAAACCAGGAATTTCTCCTGTATCGTGAGTGCGCTTACAAACATTTCAACTCACATACATAAACAGCCAGACCCGAAGCAATTACTTATAGGCCATACAAATATTTGTTCCGTGCGGGAATCGGACCCGCGACACGCAGCGCAGCAATCAATCGCTCAGCCACTGGCTGCGTCAGGCAGACAGGGGTAGTTCGATAAGGTATTAGAAAACCTATCACAAAGAAGTTCTTACCTTCTAACAGGTTTAGCTTTTAGTGCAAACTCTATGCAGTTCCTCTGATTCTTATCCAGTTCACAATCCTTAAATTCTTGTTCTCCCTCCTTCTGGAATGTTACTATGACGAAACCTACGAAGATGTTTACCTGGAAAGCGAAATAGTTAATGTTCATTTTCATACTGGAAAAAGGCAATAAAATGTTGATATAATAATATAACGTGTGTAAAAATACCCTTACTGAAGAAGAAAGGCGCTTGTTCTACCCGCCATTATGATCATTTTTTTGTTCTGGACCATACCTGAGAATCTTCTAGTTGCAACTGTTTTATTCAAGTTTATTTTTGAATACTAGTTTTTAAGGTCTTTACTTCAAATACCTTCGTTACCCGTTTATTATTCAATGCATTCATCAGCACAATGTTTTGAGTGCGTTACATTGAGTATTATCGCAAAATGTGATTTTTCACCCCAAAAAAGAAGTTGTTACTTAGCAATCATTTTAGCGTAGGTTTACTTGGTTTGATGTCAGTCCGTACGTAGCCTCAGCGATTAGTGGTGCCGAAGAGCCTTCTTTCTTTCATTACAGTGTGGTTAGTGCCTAACCTGGTGTCAGAGTTTTATATGCCGCCCATGGGCCTTTGACTCGGCTTTACATGCCGTCGAGAAATATCTCTCAGGCATGCTGGTTTCCTCACAATGTTTTCCTTCACCGATGCAAGTGATAATTATACAATACGCACATGAATCCGAAAAAACAGAGGTTCGTGTCTTGAGTTCGAACTCGAGACACGAACCTGCAGTCCGTCGGTCACACCACTAGACTATCACTGCTTTTTGATTTTAGAAAAACCCTTGATTTTACCTCAGACATTACTAACCAAGCTTCCATTTTTCGATTCTACTTTATATCACTCACCATGAAGAAAGCTATCACAATAATGTAGCTGATGTAGAAGAACGCCACAAGTGGTCTAGAGTTCTCTATTGGTCCATGGCGTTCCTCGTTAGAATCCATTGACGTTGAGAGCAAGCTGGAAAAAAAAACAATTACTTTATGTTTTGGCCACCAGTTCTTCTCTTGTATTTATATTAAGGTGGTAGCACCAGGATAGCCCGCGAAATTCAAATTTTCTATTTGCGTTTTTTGCAGCTTGTAATTAACCGGATAGTGTTAGACTGTATGTAGAACAAAATATGATTTGCGGCTGCAATACTTATGTACTCATGCATATATTTAAGTTCATTTAATCCCATTGAATGACTTTTTCATGAAATACTCATTCAATAGGATTAAATGAACTTAAACGGGTTGTCTTGATGATTTTAATGATTAGAACTCTGTAAAGCCATATTTGTTACGGCCGTGAATCATATTTTAATCAACATACAACTCACTCACTGCTGATTGCACTGCCGATTTCTTTTTGTAATTCGATGAAAATTTACATATAGGGGGATGTGTGATTTTTTTTTAATAACCGATGATAAATTTCTGTTTGGCTCAGAATGATGTACTGAATAGGTCGTAATCGTTTTCGTGTCGGTGTCCCTTTCTTTTTTTTTTTTTTTTTTCCGGATGGGAAATCATCAAATGACCCTCCCCACTCTGGGCGGAGCGGAAGGGAGTGTCAGACTTGTACTGACTAAAACCCATCCATGTTCCTTCTTTGCCCTTTATGTTCCAGGGCCACGGTATCTCTTTCGAACAGTCCCGCAGCCCTGGTAGGCATCGGCCCTTGCGGACCCCTACTTATTTGCTGACATCTCTTTGAGGCGCACGTGGAACACGAACGCGCCGTCGACACGGCCTGTCGTCATAAGACGGCCGGACGGCGAGCTAGCCCATAACTCGCCGTCCACAGGCCCGCGCCTACGGTGGCCGGGAGCCACCACGTGACCCCCAACGCCCAGGGCGTCTCCCGCGGCGACTGGGACGTGAAGTTCTTTCCCTCTCACGTCCCGCCACCTCCTTCACTAGCATGACTGCTTCGCAGAAGGAGGTGACGGCTTCCCATTCCCTCTCGCTCCGGACCATGGCTTGAACCAAGGCCGCACGCGAGAGATCGCCGCCGCCAATCGCCGCTACGAGGACACGGCGGTGCTCCGCCCAAGCGGGGCAGACCTCCACGGTGTGCTCCACCGTGTCCTCCGGACGATCCTTGCAGTGGAAACACCCGGGCGTTTCCTCCCGCCCGATTCGGTGCAGGAACCTCCCGAAACAACCGTGTCCGGTGAGGACCTGCGTCAGGCGGTAGGTGAGGGCGCCGTGGCGCCTCTCTAGCCACTTCTCAAAGAGGGGACTTATCGCCACTATGGTGGCGTGCCCTGCACGGGGTTGCGACAGTCGCTCTCTCCATGTCGCCATGAGATCACACCGGAGGTCTGTCCGCTGAGCGGCAATTTGCCGCGGCAGCGGAGTTTCCTCCCGACGTAGTGCCTCCGCGCGCCATTCGTGCAGGCGTGTGAGGACTATCGCCTCCAGATCCCATGGCGGCAATCCGGCAAGGAGGCTAGCCGCTTCGCCGGAGATCGTGCGGTACCCCCGGATTAGCCTTATGGCTATTACCTTTTGGGGCGCGTTCAGGTAGTGGGCGGCTTGCCGCCTCAAAGAACGCGCCCACACCGGGGCCCCGTAAAGGGCCATGGACCGCACGACCCCCGCGTATAGCCTCCGGCAGGAGGCGTTTGGACCCCTCAGGTTGGGCAAGAGCCGCTTTTAGGCAGCCCCTGTCCGTTCCAGTTTGGGAGCCAAACGTCGGAAGTGCTCCACGAAGTTCCACCGGCTGTCGAGGACGAGTCCTAGGTACTTCAACGTCGACCCGACGCCGATGGAAACCCCCCCTGCCGTCAGTAGGGATCCCGACGGTGGCGCATTCCGAGGCCCATGAAAACACATGGCCTCGGACTTGTGCAGTGCCACCTCGAGACCCAATTGCCGGATCCTCTCCACGACTATCGCAACCCCGCGTGTCATGTTTTCGGCCGCCGCCTCGTGCGACCTCCCTTGTGCCAGTACCAGCGTGTCGTCAGCGTAGCAAACTACGCTGACGCCGGTAGGGAGGTCGGCGCGCAGCACCCAGTCGTAACCGATGTTCCACAGGGCCGGCCCCAGAACCGATCCCTGTGGAACACCGCACGACGTGTCGGTGTCCATTCCACCCTGTATAAGAAGTCTAGCTTTTGACAGTTCTAACTTAACTTCAACCTAAACCACAGATTAAAAATAGTATCTCAAATAGTTACTTTTACTCAAGTTATCACTTTGACTTGTTTATAATTACGATCTGTGCTAAATAAATGAATTTTCTTTCTGACTTACCCTGGCCAACCTTCAAAGGTGGAGACAGTAAAGAGTGTCAGCATACCATTGAGCACATCATCAAAGTTAAACTTGTTTCGTTGCCACAACCGCTCTTCTATTGAGAGCTTCCCGTTCTTATGAATTAAGTACGTTCCACTGGAAAAAAGATCTTTTTAAACATATATTATCCACCAGGCTGTTCATAAGGAAGAAATAAAATGCCTGTTGAAACAACCGCAGATCGCATCCGCAAAGCTGCCCGTTAAAACAGACTGCGTTGCATCATAAACAGGGTGTAAACAGACCCTTCACGAAGCCGTCAACCAAGCATTCTGTACATCAAACTAAGTAATTTTACGCAAAAATTATTGCTGGGAAATGACTTTTTTTTTGGGGTGAAAAATCACGTTTTACGGTCGGCCTCGATGGAACGCACTCAAAGCATTGTGCTGATGAATGGATTGAATAGTACAGGGGTCATGGAGCTATTTTCAGTAATGTTAGAACAATAAAATTTAAAATTGTATTTTTTTCAATGCATCTATCAGCACAATGAGCGTTACATTGATCGCTACTTTTAACCTTGATTTTTTACACAAGAAAATCGTTCTCCAGCATTCAGTTTTGCGCAGTGTTACATAGTCTGATGTAATGCTTGATTGGTGCCTTTGTAATAGGACCTTTTATACACTGCAGTGAAATAGAAACCGATCGTGTTACAGCCATTGGGTGGTTATACTGCTGCGGTAGGTGGTTGCCTCTGTCTTCGGAAACTAACGGTAAAACTGGTTCTATATAGGCTGATATTATAAAAATACCATCATTTTTATTATACTCACGCGCATTCTTCTTCAGTCATTTTAGTGATATCTGTACATCTATAGAATTTACCCTGAAATCATATAAATATTAAAGCAAAGTCGTTCACAAAATAATTATGACTGCTCCTGAACTAAGAAGGTTTTTTCTTAGGTCAGGAGCCAGACCAATTTTTTTTTAAATTTAATATAATTTTTTACTTTGTCGCGATTGTTTTTATTGTAACTAGTATCAAATAAATTGTTTATTTTATGAACCTACTGAATCACCTGACCTCGCTTTCTACAAAACGCTTAGCTAAGCACATAAAACATATACAATTAGTACATTTCACGTTATGACGTAGCTGGCACTATATTATTTTTCAGCAAAACTAATACTCAATACTGGCAACCATATCTTTTTAACCAAAGAGAATGAGATACGAAGAGTAATGTTTTGAATAGTCATAGTGTCCTCGCTGCAGTAAAAAAATCATTGATAAACTATGACAGTATGGTTGACAGTTCTACAAATAGTTGAGTATGAAGATAAATAGCCTATACTTCGCATATATTTTTAGCAGAAACTAAAAGAAGAAGGGCGAATATACGTACCACAGGCGTCTGATTTCTAATAGAAAAAAAAAATTAAGTGGAGTTCCATCTCACTCCCATTATTGGAAAGCAGAAATAGAGAGCAAAAAAAAGTAAAAATAGATAAACAAAATTACCTTAAACAACTGTATACCGACAACAGCGAACATAAATTGCAACATATGATTTATAATAAATATATTCCCAATAGATTTTATCGAAGCAAACACACACTTTACCACATACTAAAGCACAAATAATGCAAAAAATGTTAAAGCGGGCAAAACAGTAACGTTACCCAATTGTAGTGTATTTTATATATTTTTTTTGTGTTTATATTTTGCGCCCATTTGTCCCAATGTGCGTTTGTGTAGGTGTATGCAAACCACGTTGAATAAAGTTGTGAAAAAAAAAACAGAATGCAAAAATAAATAAATGTTAGGAAAAATACCACAAAAAAACTGGGGGAAAAGGTTGCCTACTTACATCACGTTAGTCCTTGGTTTTACGGAAAGAAAAAAAAAACTTTCAATTGCTTTTGTATAGACACGTCAGTGTCCTGTTCTGACAGTGACATTTTGAACAGTAAAAAAAAACGTAAACACAGTAATAAACCAAGTACCTCACTCCTAGTTTTCGAGTGAAATGTCAAGGTAGGGCATTGTGCAACAGAACCACACCGAAGCACTTAATTTTGAGTCCAAAAAATCACAAAATTCGAAAAAAAAAACTTGATAAAAAAACAACACACAACACCTTTGGGCTAATTTAAATTGAAAATAAAAAAGAAAAATAATGAAGCATGCAAGCTCCTAAATAGAAAAAAAAACAAAAGGAAATTTTTTGGACCCACGAGCAGAAGCGAAAAAAAAATTGTTAGTAAACTAATTTTTTATTTTGCACGTAAATAAGCCTCACACATTAAAGAAACGAAATCAGATGATTTTCTATTTTTTTTTAGAAAAAATAACTAGTGCAAGAATATTTTCCGAGTGCATAAAATACTTACTTCCATAAACTTATGTAAATTGTAAATAAATTGACCCAAAGGTGTCGCTCAGTGAGTAAAAAAAATTGTAATTATGATTTTCAATTTTTTCTTCCTCCCTACCTTGAACATTTGCACTCCCATGACTGCAAACATGAACTGAAGAAGATTTGTCACCAACAAAATGTTGCCAATCGTCTTTATAGCGACGATCACACATTGAACTACGTGCTAAAAATTTATAAAAATATTTTTACATCTTTCTCATAACTGTAAAATGGGTAAAAGATTTTTCGGTGTAAAAATAAAAGTTTTAAAACTAACCTTCAATCCTTTTGCTCTGTTGATTGCCCTTAAGGGTCTCAATACTCGAAAAACTCTCAATATCTTTATAAAAGATACTGTATTCTTTGACCTGGCAGCAAAAAAGAAGAAAAACGCCATGTTACAGAAAAAATATTTGAGATAGTAACAATTAAAACTCAATCATTTATATTTCGAACACCAGTAATTCTCTAAGCGATAAAAACAGCCATGAAGGTACAATTCGGTTGCCGACAAGAACCGCAAACCTCATGTGCAGATCGGTCTCGACTGATTTCCATTTCATTCTATAAAATAGTAACAGGAGGTAACGTTTTCATAGACATAACATCACGCTTGTAATCTCCGAAGGGTTAGGCGGAGATGTACCTAATAGTACACCCACATTTCCCAAGCAATATTTTTAAGTCCCATGTAATAGGGGCTGAGCTAATTGCCATCAACCGGGCACAAATCCAGACTCCGTGGCTGCTACTGAGAAATTCCTGATGGAAAAACCCAGTTGCACGATCCGAGAATCGAACCCTCAAAAAATCATTCAGATGCATGCCATGTGTCTTTCGGAATTGTACCTATAGGGTCTCTAAATAAAAATCAACAAATGCAACTCACCCATCCAAAGATATCAAAGACACTATGACGACCAGTAAATCCAGGAGATTGAAAGCAGATCTACAGAATGCATCCTTGTGTAAGATGAAGCCGTATGTGATGAGCTTCAAAAGCAGTTCCAAGGTGAACACGGTGGTGAAGAAGTAATCTATTTTACGCAAAATCTGTAAGACATTAGATAAATCAAGAGACTAGAAAAATAAAATGGACTTGAAATGAAATGGTCCATGTTACTTCCATTCCTGTCTACTAAGCAGCATTTTTATTTAAATTCGAATTTTCTTACGTATTTCATGAAACTGTCATTCAATGAGATTAAATGAACATAGGGGGTTGTACTGATAATTTTAATTATTATAATCTCGTGTACAGCTGCTTCCGGTTAGCCTGGAAACCGAACACAACAGGAAAACTGGGACAGATGATGATGAACAGTATAACAGAACAGTGGAACATTTTATATACCTCAGTCTGATATTCACTATCTTTGGTGCCCACAGGATCTTCCATGGCCAACATGAGAGAGGACGCCAGGATACACAGAAGAATCAAGTTCTTGAACCATGAATTCTTCTGAATTTTGTAACATGTTACTCGGAACCTGAAATAGGATAAAGGTAATAGGACTTATAATAATATGTAAGCTTGACATCAGCTTTTTGGTAGCTGAATTCAATCTACACTAATTTTATTAAGAAGTAACGTTTGTAAATGTGGTTGTAGAGAGTAATCTTTGGAAGTACTGATCAGATTCCGCAAATTCTTTCACTAACGGGAAACTACATTATCCCCGTGTGTCACAAGCTACAATTTAAAAAAACGGAATGTTCCCGCGGGCAAAGCCAATACATTTTTGAATTTTGACTTTCACTTTGAATGTCACCTTGCCTAAGCCCTACAATATACCTGACTAATCTCTTGTACACATTTTAGTGGAAAACCATGAAATAATCTCCTGTTTACCAGTTCGTTTTAGAGAAAATGAAGAAACTGGTTCCCTCAGGAATGGGTTTGTCTTCACTCTTCATTTCGACATCAGACAAGCGTCGAGGTCTTGCCGTCGTCGACGCCAACTGGAGCTTTAATGAATCTTCTGTCTTTATGTCTCCTAAAAGAAAAAAATAAACTACGATTATTTCGCTGTTCTGTGCATTTATCAAGATTTTTGTCTTTTCTTACCACGACCGAATACACTGGTTCTTGCTAAAAGGATTCTCATCCAACATAAGTAGATTGATCCTGCTGCTCTTCTTTTAACATCTACCTAAACAGAACTTTTGTTGGAGGTTGTGAATGGTCCTAAATCTTTTAATTCTTCTGACACCTGCCCGTCCACGACTATAGACGAACCAACACGCGCGTTTCACTTGTTTTCTTTGCGAGAGTACCATCGCGTCGTGAGGCGCGTCATGGTGGTATATTCTTTTATTTGTTTTTTTTGTTGCTATGACAACACGTGTGTAGATCTTGCGGAAAGTCTTTTAGTACTTCAAAATATAATAAATATATACTCACCATTTTGTTTCTTCTCGTTTCCTACTAAATTGTCGTTAGCTTCGTCTCTTACTCCTTGGTCCTGTTCCTCAACGTCTTCTTCAGATCCAGTCTCCTCGTACTCATGATCTGATCTGAAAACATTGCAAAGCTTATTCAGCACCTTCAGATACTTCACTTCCTATTATTATAATAACAGACTTAGACCTTAGACCAGAAAATAGAAAAGATTTAAATAAATAATGATGACACTAAGTGCTACCTTACCTGGGTACCATCTTATATTTCTTGTAAGGCCGGCTGTTAGGAAACAGTTAATAAAGGCGTTATTACTTGAATATACGCGTTGGTTAGTAAAATACAAAAGTTAGAAGAAGTGGGTAGTTTTCGTAGACGTTTATCTTCAAAATAAGACAAGACTATTACTATATTAAAATTATTGGTCAGTTACCCATCGACACGACTTGTGTCAAGCAATACGCGCATACTTCACTTGTTTTCTGTGTGTAAATACTGTCGCTTAGCAATTCGTATCGCGGTGACGCGTCGCAAGCTCTAAACAACTTCTTCTCAGCTGCCGCTGTCGCAATACGCTTGTCGTTTGAGCGTGTAGGTTGTGGCCATGATCTATGCCTAACGATGACATTGACATTTCCTGTTTCTAATCTATCTGTCCCAAAAATATCTTCCTTGGAGAATAAAACTTACCCTTCACTAGAATACCCTTCCTCTTCGTTCACGTATTCGTCATCAGTCTCACCTCTCTCGTCCAGCTGAGGGTTACCAGCTTCTATATTTTCTGCTGCTTCCGCCTAAAACATGACAGATGTAAGATACAAATTGTAATTAACTACTGTTTTTATTTGTCATCTGGGTTGGGTAATATTCGCGAAAGGGTAACACAGTCATGAGTGCTTGTGAGCTGTTTGCGCCTCGCATAGGACAAAGAGACATATGCGAAGTTGATGGCCAACCTTTAGTAAGAGTGGAGAGGCAACAAAATAAGAAGAATACGCATTAGCAGACTTACGAGTATGTTGTACTGTTCGTCCATGATGATATGGATGATTAAATGTTTCATTTTCAATGAATATAATATAATAACAGAGGTGATAAAGTATTTTCTCCTACATCTACTAAAATACCAAACCAGAATTCATTTTTTCAACCCTGCTGTCTCTTTCCTGAACAAAGGTATCTCTCCTGTCATATTTTGTGAGCCAGCGTCTCGTTCATATCTCTCCAGTCTATCATAATTTATAATAACTAAATTATTAATACATACATCTTTTTCCTTTTGTATTTCATCCATTTCTTCAGCGTCTCCTAAATTGTCGACAGCAATAGCCAAGAACACGTTTAGCAAGATGTCTGTGATCATTTTGTTAAGAAAATTAATCTATTAAATATACACTTCAAGGCCTTAAACAATCATGTTGAGTCAACCGCACGCACTGGTAACACGTCTGACAAGAAATGACAAATTTATCGAGGTATAAACACACACACGATATAATATTTCACATCCAATTATAGGACTACTGTTTAACTGAGACAATGCTTGAGCTAGCAGCGAGGTGTGAAAGGTATGTTCAGCTTATTCATTTGCCTGCTGATGGACCATCGGCACCGTGAGTTTTGTATGAAGCTGTGTACGCAACCGTTCAGCTTCCTGCGGCTGAACGGACTTCCTCCTATTTCCATGGATTGGGCTAAGTGTAGGTAGTCCCTTAGTTAAATGGTAGGCCTGTACATTAATTTCCATTAACGTTCCAAAACTAAGACCGAAGGTTTTCTTGGGAAAGGATACAGTTACCACAGACGAAGATGACAATGAAATAGATAGAGGCCAACACGCCGGGCGTGCCGACACCACCGTAAGCATTGATGCCGTGGTACATGACCACGTTCCAGTCTTCACCAGTCAAAATCTAGAAACGAGAGAAAATACATGTTTAGATCAATACAGAATAAAACGAAAACGATCGCGCTTTGCAGCATACTTTCGGCTACGACGCCCGCGGTCAAGTGGCTGTATACACGATTTAATATCGTTTCAAGATTGTAAAATCCGTTCCGATCTGATGCGATGCGAGCCATTTGGTGGAAAACATCCTTTACACTATGGTATTGTATAAATTATTCTAGGAAGAAAAAGTCAAATGGTATATTTATAAATGTAGTCGTTAATAGTCTCTATTTAGTTGTTCTGACCAGTAATAAAATCATTATCTCGCAATCAAACACATAGTAAAATTAAAAGTTAACCTGAAACATAGTCAGCACAGCTTGCCAGAAAGAGTCAAAGTTATGCCTCTCTTTCTCATCTTCAGGATCGTAGTCAAATCTCCCTCCGAAGACTTGCATGCCGAGTAGAGCGAAGATCATGATGAACAAGAAGAGAAGTAGAAGCAAAGAGAAGATAGACTGGATGGAGTTGAGAAGAGATGTTACTAAGTTGGAGAGAGAACGCCAGTACCTGCAAAGCAAAGGGAATCAATGAGATTTGTTTTATTACTAAGGATTTAAAACCCTCTGAACCTGATAAACGTTCCATAAATCCTGTACAGACAAATTGCAGACGCGGATTCAGACACGGACATCTCCATACAAATATGACTGACATATCGGTCAGTGTCCGGTGATGCAGACGATAAGCAATTTGTCTGTACCGGTACCAGTGTAACTGAAACTAATGCAGATTCTTTAACAATGTGGGTTTCAAACCTAAGATCTCTTCATTTTGACCAAGATTTATGGTTTTTAGATCTGTGAAAGCGTAACACAAATATCAACTTTGAATAAGTTCTACGTTTTACGATTGTCCACATTGATGCTGTTGATAGTAGCAACTTTCTCTTAACTAAAGTAAAGTTAATAATGACACTTGACATAATATTCTAAATGCTGTAATTCTTGTGGTGCTTACTTAGTAACTTTGAAGACTCGAAGCAGACGAACACATCTCAACACGGAGATACCCAGTTGTGGCATATTGGTGCTGCTGGTAAGCGCCAGCTCCACGATGGAGCAGAACATGACAAAGCAGTCGAAACGGTTGAATAAGGAGACGAAGTAGCCCTGGAAGAAACGGAGTCAGAAATTAACGAGATTCAGAATAAAGTTACAAAACCGCATAAAATAGCCCTGGGGACCTAGACAGAGAGACTTTCCATCAGCAAAAACGCTGATGGAAAAGTCTAGAATGTGATGGATTGACATCATCATCTGCCTAACCTGATGCAGCTGAATACCAGTCTTTTACATGGAGCGACTGCCTATCTGAATTACTTACTTGTACACCCAGTGCGTACATTTTGATTAACATCTCCATAGTAAATAGCACCACAAACAAATAGTTCGCATAGTTCTGGAAGTGGTCTAACCAATGTGGTTGTCTGAAAATAAAACAAATTAAGTTGTTAAAAATGAAATATTATTCCCATGTTCAGTAATTTATACTAGGCGTAAGCGAAATAAAAGCGTGCTGCTAGAATTGTAACGTTGAAAATCCAACAGCCACTTTAATTTAGACATTATTTTATTTTGGTGTTAATGGAAATGGGCAGTATTCACTCTTGATTTGACTGCAAAAATAGTTGCTGTAGTCAATGTTTGACTTGGAAATCAGACAGACTTCGAACCCAAGTCGGCCGGTCCAAAGATAATCTCTGCAGATGGGGGTTCATTGACGGCTCAGATCTCAAGTGCATACGTGGCTTCTCCCTACAGACAATGGTCGACCTTCACCTTCCATCCTGCACCGCATGTCCTATCACCTGCGCACTTGATAATCTGCTTACTGCATCAGTGAGCTGGGTTCGCGTGACTGAGTTCTGGGCTAATCATAACATTTGAACTTTTTGCCATCGACACGCTAAGAAGGAGAATGTTTGTATTACGAATTTTAAATTTGTGTGAATAAAGCTCAAAATACAAAAGCTACCGTTATGGATTATACTAAGACTTGTTTTGTAATGCGAGGGAATAAAAAAAACCTACCCGTGATGTTCTGTAGCTAACACCAACGTATTTAAAAACACAAGCACAATGATGGCCCAGTAAAACGTTTGAGACTTCACCGCTTTCCTAGTTGTTCTTCGTAACCGTCGATTAACCTGAAACCAAGATTACATAACTCATAACATCACGCCTGTAATCCCCAAAATGTTAGGCAGAGGTGTCCCTAACAGTACACCCACATTTCGCTAGTTATATTTAAAGTCCCAAGTCACAGCAAGAAATTCCTGATGAAAAAACCCTATTACACTTTGCCCGACCTGGGAACCAAGAACCTCATTGCTCAGCAGTCGTGCTTGCGTCCACAAGACCAACGAGGCAGTCGAACCAAAGATTATAATGTAAATTACTGAAATTATGTCCAAACCAGAGTACAGTAGGCCGCACTCAGTGGTAACTAAACCTGGCTAGGCTAATCTATAATTTAGTTTCAACATTCTACTGAATACTAAGCTAGACAAACTCAAAGGCAAAGTATTATCACTGACGTGCTAATATTAAACTCGTGTCTCTTAAAATATCGTCGTTTAGAAATAAAGCCAATCGGTCACGATCTTGGCAACCATAGTTTAACCTCCGGTTGACCTGTAGCTAATATTATTAAGCCTTCAATTATTTTTTTTAAATCTATGACTAAAACAGTATTGGTCCTAAGATAGTACCTTGTCGAACCTCCTGCAATAAACTTTGCATGTTGATCCGTGTCCTTGGTCTGTACTCGCATTTACATTGCTTTGAGATCCATCGTTACTTTTTCTGTCTTTTTTGCCTGTAACATAAATATCGATTATGTACATAGTATTTATAAATCTCGGTCTACTGTGTCTGTAATATTGAGAAGCATTTGATACGGTCAAATGCTTCTCAATATTACAAAAACATACACTTTTGTTTAAATACTGTATAAGGCCATGTTCTGAATTAAGCGCCATTCCTGCAAAAACATAATCATCGCATTAAGGCTCTCCCTCCCTCACCGGAGCATTTGCCTGTAGTTTCACAATGTAATTCAATTTTGTACAAATGATTGTTACATAAGTAGTATAGTTACAGGTTGCGCGCTGTAATGCTCGGTTTACCTTACACACTGATGTAATGCTTGAGTCTGAACTGTTGTAAAAAGGCGTATTTTATTATGTTCAGCGCATTCTTATGTATCGTATCTTGTGTAAAGGCAAGGAGCATTCTTTTTTTACGAACAAATTAAATTGACTCTTGCGAAACTTTAAGATAACATGCAAAATTCCTTAAAACCCGAGTGCTGTATTTAAATAATGCTACTTAGAAGATGCAAGGTGTATGTATACCTTGGGAATCTTGGTCATCTTCCTTCTGACCCTGATCATTTTCAAGGTCTAATTCTTCAGCTACAGTTATCCAATTTAAATATCCTTTCAAATCCTCTTCAAACTGTTGTCTTTCACGGGATTTCTGAAAGTCACCGCGATTCTTCGCTTTTTCTCTTTCCTTGGAGAACTCTCTAGAAAACAATAACGAAACCATTATTTAAATTAGCTTTTGCTCGCGGCTTCACGCACTTGATGGTTTGTAATTATGCTATGAGAAATACTACTGGGTTTAAAAATATTCATCGTGGGTAAGCCTGGATTGTACAATGTTAATAAAATTCTGGAACTACATTTTTACATATCAAATAGTAAATTTTATATTACCTTCTATTATAAGAAGGTAAAATTAGAACATCACCTAATCCAAACATCATTGATCATTTTCAAAAACAATTCGCCTCAAGATGCAACGTTTTTCAATTAAGATTCACGTTTTTATTCTAAGAACTTGAGACCCGCCCCGCTTTCGCACGTGTGTAATGTAGATACACATACAATATAAACCTTTCTCTTGAATCACTCTACCTATTGCTGAAAACTGTATAAAAATCGGTTCCGTAGTTTAAAAGATATAATATATTTATTCTGTGTACTACTTAGTTATAAACATTAATGTGTGGTGTGTATTTGTCTTTAATTATCTGATCTGAAACTAACATTATTTTTAAGTGTACTTACTAACTAAATTATGGATCGTTGTGTCTGATGCAAATAAATAAATAAAATAAATAAATAAATAAGCGTACAGACAGCGCGAGCGACTTTGTTTTATACTATGTAAAGTTAAAGATTGCGAGACTTTTTGATCACTTACCCGGACAACACACCAAGAATCAGGTTCATGACGAAAAAGTTACCAAAGATGACCAGCGTCACAAAATAAATCCATGGCCATAAATTACCTTTGACATTAGCAATCTGAAATATACAAGAAATACAAAGATCTTTTTAAACATTAATACTGTCGCATTATATCCTAAAAGATATCGGATACCATATGACTATTAAAGATCCCAAAAAACCTAAGCTAGTTTTAAAAATATGGATGTCATTTGAAGTCGTTTTCGAGAAAAATTCTCTATTAGTCGAAGTCATCAGAATAACGGTATCCCTCATGGGGTTCGGAGATGGACATCGACATGTTTATCCTCTGTAATATGTCTAACGGATCTTTTGGTAGATCATAATGAGTATCTAAGCACCATCTGCCTTGCCTTTTCCCAACTATGTTGAGGTTGGCTCCCAGTCTAACCGGATACAGCTAAATAACAGTATTTGATACAAAATAACACGATACCCCTTGGAAAGACTGGTTGTCAGAGTGACTGACTATTTTATACCCACCCATCCACCGACTTTGAGAAGCGTGCAAATGCTTGAAGAATGGCCCGTATGGCTGGTTTTATTCTGCCATGAGTCCCTGACAAAGTTCTGCTAATTCAAGAAATACATCCAGTGCTTCAATACTTACAGCATACATAATATCAGTCCATCCTTCCAGGGTGATGCACTGAAAGACAGTCAGCATGGCGTAGCCGATGTTGTCGAAGTTGGTGATGCCATAGTTGATGCCCGTCCATTCGCCTCTGCAGACATAGTTCTCGGGGCAATGGTACCCTACGTCACCTGCCTCACTGTTACAGGGTATTGGATCGTCTATCATTTCATCTGAAAGCAATATAACATAATATCATAACATCACGACGGTTTTCAACGAAGAGTTAGGCAGCGATGATCTAATGATACAGCCACATGTGTGAGTTCTATGTTATAGGGGACGAGCCTATTGCCATAAACCGGACCCAAAGTCAGATTCCGTGTTGCTACTGAGAAATCTGTCATGGAAAAACCGAATACCACTTTGCCTTAGTCCATGCTTAGTCCATGACCGCACACGTTAAATAAGAATAATTACAGACTATTACTGTCCCACTGCTGAGCAAAGGCCGCTCCTCTTAGGTTTCTAACAGTCAAGTTCTGCTAGCTGGTTAAATTTGACCCAGTATAAAATTAATCAAAGACATAGCAGAAAAAGGAGTAAATTATAGCAGGACGGCGGACAGGTGAGAAAACCTTAAGTAAAATGGGACAAGGGCAAGAAGGTGATCAGATGATGATCGTGTTCTTGCATACCCTACAATGTCGCCAATGTTGTCTGACATGTCCGCTTTGTTTTCGAAGTTTTTCGACCAATGTTGGATATGTAGCCACTTGACAGCACATGAAAGGGCAACACACCAAAGCTCTCGACAACCACCTTAGAAAGCCATCGAATGCAGTCATTATCATCATCTAGCCTAGCCTTTCCCAACTATGTTGGGGTCAGATTCCAGTCTAACCTCCTGTCTGTCTCACCTCCACAACCCAATTAGTACTGCGTAATACGATGCCCTTTGGTAAGACTGGTTGTCAGACTTTCGGGCCTTTGGCCACTGATTACCTATAGGGACTGTCAAAGGTCTACAAATGTCAGCCTGAACCAACGGCTTAACGTGCTTTCCGAAGCACAAAGAAAACTAAGTATGGAATGGGTGGTCAACCATCCACGGACCAACCTAGTCAACTGCGGCTTAACCTGAAGATCGAACCGAATAGCTGTTATTATTTAGTCATGAGGTCGTCAAGATGACTACGATGATGAAAAAAAAAATATTTATATATATTTTTTAATTAAAGAAAATTAATTTTAAAAAGAAGAACCGTAACTTACTTTTTTTAGTATCATTTAGGTAGCAGGTCTCATGCAAGATTCCAGAGAACAGCTCCAAGCCGATGATGGCGTAAATGATAATTACGAATAGTACCAGGAAGGCTATGTGGAATAGTGGCACCATCGCTTTCAATATGGAATTTAACACAATTTGAAGACCTGGAAAGGTTAATAATAAAGGATTAATCATATGTTCTATACCTGAATTAGTACTATCAATATTTTTGTTGGTCCTATCAAACTCATTACCGTATATATTTGATCTTCTATGGCTCATGGAACAAATAGAAGACTTACAAATAGGCCGTTCTCACCACCTCAAAATATGTTCCCGCTAACTATCTGGCCGATAATTTCATAATCGTTTTTATTACATTTAAAGAATTCAGGGTGTGTAAGGGACAGCACTCCACAAACTGATGGGGTGAATTCAGTATATCATACTAAGATGACCGGTACAAGAAATTATTTCAAGAACGTTATGGGAATCCAATAAAGACTTGTTTTATTTCCTCATACGCAATGTATCAGTACCGTGGCAGAAAGCACGTAGCGAACGGCAAGCGCGACGACGACTTAAAGAAAGAAAACTTCATTTTTTCATTTTGTTTTTTTTTAATATTAATTTATTTTACTTATTCGAACCCAAGAGCCACAATATGGCGTTCTGGAGATTGAATGTGCTTCACATTTACTGTTCAGAAACCCTTTTGAAATAACAAGAAAAGGTGACACGAAAACTAAACATTTCAAATTTCAGGTATTTATACTCACTTGGCACTCCAGAGACCAGCCGGAGAGGTCTCAGCACTCGGAAAGCCCTCAACGCCTTCACGTCGAACGAGTCTTTTAAAATGTTCTGTAGGATCATACTCGCTATACTGAAACATGGAAATACGTTATTATGACTATACCAGATCTTTATTATCTTCACATCACTCTCTGTCTGAATCCTTCTAGCTAGACCATTGCAGATTGCACACAACAACATAAAAATTATGTTGATTCCAAGTCTGATTCCAAGTCACACAAATGTATTACTAAATCACCTTACACATATCGATATTGAAGGATAATGAAAAACCAATCAAGTGCGGGTTGGACTCGCGCACCGAGGGCTCCGTATAAACTTGCAGGTATTTTGTTTTACGACTTTCCAGATTTTTTCCTTTCCTTCCTTACATGCTTTTCCAAATTGCATGATTCTAGGTACACGGGACGTACCCTATAAGTTTTGATTTCCTGGTGACATCGCAAAATATGCGACATAAACGGTCATATCTTTTGATCTCGTTGACTTACAAGTTTGATTTTTTCACTGCTTTAAGGAGTAGTAGACTTGAGGATTTGATATTAATTTCAGCTTGATATCTTCACGCATTCTTGAGAAAAAGGGTCTTGACAGACGGACAGACGGACAACAAAGTGAATCTATAAAGGTTCCGTTTTTGCCGACTGTGGTACGGAACGATAAAAATGCAAAAAGAGTAAAATTCTCATTACGCATCACTTGAAATGGAGCTGTTTAACTAACGACCTTGATAACTATACCTACTATGAGTGGTTACACATATAAGCTATTCCCTACAGTTTGACAAGTTATGCGAACAGAAATGTATGAAGAAGCTGATTTGTTTGAACGATTGAGAGCTGGTCCCAAAGTAAAGATACACGAGTACTATACCCCTTAAACATAAAGTATGGCCCTCGCTTAACCAGTCATAGCGTACTTACGTAAGGTCATCGCATCATCCAATTTTGTTGTTGTTTTCTTTGAGATTCCTATAACTAAGGACCTCAGAGGGCTATTTCCACCTCTCCTGCTTTACACTTTGATTTACAACAATTTTATGATGGACATCATCATCATCCTGCTCTTGTCCTTGTCCCATTCTACTTGGGGTCGGCGCAACACGTTTTGTTCTTCCATTCTCCCCTGTCAGACGTCACGGCATCATTTACTTCTTTCTCTTTCATATCATACCCCACACAATCCATCCATCTTTTCTTTGGCTTTCCGCTCCCTCTCCATCCATCAACACAACACACAGTAAAACTCACCCAATAGTCACTATAGTAAAGTCGAGACTGTTCCAGGTGTTTCTCAGATACGCCCCCGGGTGGAATAAGAACCCGTACGCAATGATCTTCATTATACACTCTCCTGTGAATATCACCATGAATATCCATTCTACTTTTTCCTGAAAATAATATTGAAAGTATCTTATCAGCTCTCATCATCATCTGCCTAGCCTTTTCCTAATTATGTTAGGGTCGGCTTCCAGTTTAACCGCATGCAGCTGAATACCAAAATTTACATGGAGCGACTGCCTATCTGACCTCCACAACCCAGTTTGTACTAAGTAATACTATACCCCTTGGTAAGACTGGTTGTCAGACTTTCAGGCCACTAACTACCTGTAACGACTGTCAAAGGTCTACAATTGACAGTCGGGACCAAAGGCTTAACGTGCTTTTCGATATTTTCGTTTCTTATCAGCTCTCTGTGATATTATTAAGACCTTTAAAAAACTTGCAGCGATATCTATGACCCAAGATACGAACTAAAAGACTCCTACATCGCTGATAAAGTTATCCAAATTAGCAAATTACGGGCTAAAAATTAAGCAGAATTTGAATAATGGGTGTAAAAATACCCTTAAAGAAGCCGAATGGCATTTATTCCTCCCATCATTGCGATATATTTTTTTTGTTCTGAATCTGGGAACCTAGTAACGGAGATATTGGGGGTCAAAGTTCCAACTTTTTCTCAAGCCAGTTACTGAAGTACACGAAACCCCGCAGTAAGACTGGTAGTCAGACTTCTGGCTTTTTGCCTACTCTTAACGGTTTTCGAGATCTAAAAATGATAGCGGGGACTAACGCATAAAGTGCATCCCGAGACACTGAGGGAATCTTTCTCGAAATTATTGCAGTCAAAAAGGAATTTTATCTTTATCAGCCTTAAGTGTAATAATTAATTCAAAGAGTAGGTACTTACCAATACTTGGTTAGTATTATTCGTATCACTGCACGGGTATGGTGTGAAAACCGCTAAAGCTATACAATTTGCAAAAATTGTCGTCAATATCATGTATTCAAATGGTCTGAAATGGTTCAGTGAAAGAAATCATCATTGGCGCAGTATATAACACATCATGCCTTTTTTTAATATTTTTTATACGCAAACCCAGCGTAGGGAACTATTGCTGTTTTTGACATGGAAAGAAAAATTCTAGTGCGAGCAGGGTTTGAACCTGCGACCTTCCGATTCAGTACACCGGATGTCTTAACCAATTAGACCATCGCACCCTGCTCACAGCTCTCGAAATTTTCGTTCCATTAATAACGTCTTACGGTGACGTTAGCGCCATCTATTTAGGAAAGTATCGAACTAACTTAACATACCTTACATCATGCCTTGTTTTAACAGAAGAGGTAGATGGAGGTGTACCTAATAGGACACCCCAGTTTGGCACATTGTTTAAGTCCCGTGTTATAGGGGAGGGGGGGGGGGGGGGGCGAGCTATCAACCGTGCACAAATCCAGATTTCGTGAGTCATCATCATCATCATCATTTCAGCAGAAAAAACGTCCACTGCTGGACATAGGCCTCCCCTTAAGTGTCGCCACATTGACCGGTCTCGTCCGACTCGCATCCAGCGGATCCCTGCAACTTTCACCAGGTCATCGGTCCACCTAGTGTGGCCTTCCAACGCAACGTATTCTGGTATTTCGTGAGTGCTATTGGAGAATTCCTGATGGAATAACCCAGTAATCACTTTGCCCGCTATGGGAATCGAACCCAGGACCTCATGATCAGCAGTGAGCTGAGTGCAGCTGAATACCACTATTTTATAACTGACTTCTACAACCCAGTTACCGGGTAATACGATACCTTTGGTAAGACTAATTGTCAGACTATATTAAACAAAAAATAATAACATGATAACATAACATAACGCCTGTATTAATCCCCGAAGGGTTAGGCGGAGGTGTGCCCTATAGAGCACCCACATTACGCCAGTTATGGTTTCGGTCTTATGTAATGGAGGGCAAGACTATTGACATCAACCGGGCACAACTCCAGACTCCGTGGTTGCTACTGAGAAATTCCTGATGGAAAAATCCAAAAATTGCCCAACCTGGGAATCGAACTCAGGACGTCATGGTCAGCAGTCGCGCTTACGACCACTAGACCAATGAGGCAGTCAAACAACATGCTGATGATATTAAAAAGGATACTTCCACTCCACAATATCATAACACACTTTCCTTAACGGATTCTTCAGTCCAAGACAGAACAAGCTTCTTTTAGGCTTCTCTGGCTGTGGCTTGCCCCGCGGCCTGGCTTGTTTCCGTGGGGCTGGGGTGGCGGCTGCTGTGGGGTCCACCACGCTGTCCGCCCCAGGAGTGGTGGCTCCCGTCGGTTGGGGCTGGTCTGATGACATTTTGACCTGGAAAGAAGAAAAAAAGAGAATGGTGAAAAAAAATCTAACTCCACGGATGTGCATGGACAGACAACTGACAGTTTTGTCGATACGTGGCTTAACTGCATCCAAATAACACACGCTTTAACCGCATTCCGAAGACATAATCATTATCAGCCTATAATGTTCCCAATGCTGGGACACAGGCCTATGAGACCGAATGGGCTGTAATCTACCACGAAGACCTAGTGCGGGTTGGTAGATTATGTCACCTGTCTTCGAATTTTTGGGTTTAGGACATGCCAGTTTCGTTTTCCTTCACCGTTTTTGAGAGCAGTGGTGATGAAATAAATTACACAAAGTAATGTACTGGATTTTGAAGGATTTTCTTAATTCATTGCTTTTGTGAAATTCGTCTACTCAATGTGAATACCGCAACGAATATTGTTATTTAATTATTCTATTTAAGTAGCGTTAATTCCATTAAAAACTACCATCGACTTTATCGGTCCAGGCGTAAATTCCACACAAGAATTCAAAATATCCGAAAACAGAAAAATGTTATCAAAACTCGCTTTCACGCCTTCGGATTCCTAATGCGCCGTTTACGACATTTATCGTCGTAAACCCGATGTACGTCGGTTCGTAAAACTGAGAAGCTTTCAACAATATTATTGGCAAGCCAGATGGATGGATGGAGGTTAGATATCCTTCCGATGAACGAATGATGATGATGCCATCTAGCCGATTTCGGGCACAGCGACTGCATTCAACGGCTTAACGTGCTTTCCTACATGCCTCAGAAAGCACGTTAAGCCGTTGGTCCCGGCTATCATTTGTAGATTTTTGACTGTTGTTACTGGAAGTCAGTGGTCCAAAAGTCTGACATCCAGTCTTACCAAGGAGTATCGTATTACCCAGTACTAAATGGGTTATGGAGGTCAGATAGGCAGTCGCTCAATGTAAAATACTGGGATTCAGCTGCATCCGGTTAGATTAGAAGCCGACCCCAACATAGTTGGGAAAAGGTTAAGTAGATGATGATGACGACTGCTTTCGATGGCTTTCTAAGGTGGCTATCGAGAGATTTGGTGCGCTGGTCTTTCATGTGCGGTCAAGTGGCTAGCAAATCCAACTTTAGCCGATAAACTCCGAGCCCAAAGCGAACATGTCAGAACATCGTTGACGACATTGCAGGGTATAGCTGTAGATGGCCTTGCTTTAAGGTCATCATGTTTTAAATCTAACTGGGGCCATATTCTCTCTTCAATGGCGTACGAATAAAGACGAACGAATAACCATTTGGCTATGGCATACACTCTAAAGTGATACGCATCGTACGGCAACGATTGCCAGGGACTGAGAAACAGATGAAGAAAGTCGTGACAATTACCGAGCGTCGCGCAGGTAACAACAATAATGGGTGTAAGACCACACCCTGCCGAAAGGCACTTGTTCTCCCCGTCATTGCGATCATTTTTTTGTTATAGACCATAGGTAACTGGGAAACTTCTAGTATAGACATTGGGGGTCAAAGTTCCAACTTCACTGAACTTGATGTAAGAACTTTACTTTAGACACCTCCACAACCCCCTTACTATTCAGTGCACCCATAAGCACAATGTTTTGAGTGATTGAGTCATTGAGTCCTACCGTAAAACGTGTTTTTTCACCCCGTAAAAAAAAGTCGATTCCCAGCAATAATTTTTGCGTAGAGTTACTTAGTTTTACATACAGAATGCTTGGTTGATGGCTTCGTGAAGCTTAGCCGAGGGATGCTGTGGAGAATGATTGAATGTATGGATGTATGGTATGTGATGTATGGTACCTACATGTGTGGATGAAAGCGAATAATTGATAAATGGATGCGAAGATTGATGTTTTGACGGCTTCAGGTAAATGCTGTATGCATTACCTAGATGTTACAATGTCTGATAGATGGTCAAAGATGTCTGGGAAAACAACCCAGACTCATTTGTGCCCGGGTTATAGCAATAGACTGGTTCTCTAATACACTAGGGAAATGTATCTGTAAGTTATATATATAAATATTTGCCTTGTATTTGTAGTTTAGATTATAATAGGTTTAGTTATGATGAGGCAGACTTGCTTTTGAGGATAAAAGCCTCCGATAAAATATAACAATAAAAATCGGCCAAGTGCGAGTCGTACTCACAGGCACACAGGGTTCCGTAACACCAAACAGTATAATACAAATATTTTGAAGGCTCGTTCATATGTTGTATTGTATTACATTCAACAGCAAAACTAAATTTGTTTTTCATAGTATGTTAATGAAAAACGAAGTTACTGCTGCAGTTTGATGAAAAAGTCCCATATATATCTCAAAAACTAAACGTCAAATCTTGTTCAAACCAATTTTCGTTGAAAGCTTTTTTACATTTTTTCAAAATTTCCCGACGGCATGTAAAGCCAAGTCAAAGGCCGAGGCGGCATAAAAACTCTGACACCAGGTTAGGCACTAACCCCCAACTAACCACACAGTAAAGAAGATGGGATATTAATCTCCGGACAAAAGCCCAGTAAAGTCTAGGAGAGCAAAATAAAATTATTTGGTTAAGGGGTGTGTTAGTAAATCTCTAGATTGAAATAGTCTTAAAGACACGCCCACTATGACGTCAGATCACAGTCATATTTTGTCCGTCGCTTGCCAGACACACGCATCGGAATACAATGTCGTGTGTAATGTGATATAAAACTTTTAAGAGTACTGCAGGGGAGCTCTGCTCACACACAAGAGAAGATGGATTGAAGATTATGCTTAATCACAGCGTTTTGGTGTTTTCAGACTATTAAGAATACATAACATAACGGCTTGTAATCCCCGAAGGGTTAGGCAGAAGTGTACTTAGCAAAGTACACCCACATTTCGCCAGTTATGTTTTTACGTCTCATGTAATAGGGGGCGAGCTTATTGCCATCAACCAGGCACAAATCCAGACTCCGTGACTGCTACTGAGAGGTTCCTGATGGAAAAACCCAGTAACACTTTTCCCGATCCGGGAATAGCACCCAGGACATCATGCTCAGTAGTCGTGCTTGTGAACAATAGATCAGTGAGGCAGTCCACCATTAAGAATGTCATAGTTTAAAGATCTACAAATGACACCCGGGACCAACGCCTTCGGTATGTTTTTTTAATGGCTGTACACCCATCCACGAACCAACCCAGGCAAAAGCCACTTAACCTGAAGATCGACCCAAGAGGCTGTCATTTAGCCACGAGCTCCTCATTTATAACTAGTCCCTCCAAAAGATAGACTTCTAAATGTGAAAACATTATTGTATACAACAACTATTTAGAAAAGACCACTCTGCCAGGCTCTCAAGCGCTTAACAAGCATAACGTTATTACAACTCATATTTAAGTTCATCTCTAAACGTCGAGTCAATCCGAGACAATGAAATACATAGTAAACACATAAAAATGGACCGAAATAGCCATTTTATGAGTAGTAAAACGGTTCCCAAAATGGTAAGAAATATGTGCTAGAGATAAACATTGGACGCAACCTAATACTGGGATATCAGTTAATGCCCAGGGTTAGACCCTTTTTCATGTAGATAGATTTTTCCACAACAAAGTAAAGTAAAGTAAAATTTATTTGCTTAGATTGCAGGTACATAAGATAGGATGTAACAAAAAAATGGGTGAGCCTTGTACAATCTACCATATATTAGGCATGCAAACATTGAAATTGTTAACTAAATTAATAAGATTAAATAATGCTTTACAGTTAAAAGAATAGTCAGTATAGTACAAAACAGAGGCTTGATGTAGCTGAACGACAACCGACAATCCAAAACACATTTTTTGTCAGTACATCCAGGAGCTCGAAGCTAAACTATAACAACCCCTCGGATCAATCTTCAGGTTAAGCCGCGCTTGCCTAGGTTGGTCTGTGAATTGGTGAACACCCATTACATACATAGATACACATAAATAGGGGGCGAGCATATTGCCTTCAATCGGGCAGAAATCCAGACTCCGTGACTGCTACTAAGACATTCCTGATGAAAGAACCCAATAACAATTTACCCGACCCGAGAATCGAACCCAGGACTTCATGCTCAGCAGTCGCGATTACCACCACTAGAACCAGTAATGTCTTTTTATTTGCGATAAAACCAAAACTGAAAAACCTGAAGTTGCTCACAGTTCATAATAATATCCCTTCTGTACTACATCGTTTGTCACGTTCTGTTCCCTCGTTAAGAGCTAACTACAAGAGTAATTAACATGGTCTTATTTTCAACATGTAAGAGCTCGCATGTCGACCTATCACAATGATTACTTTGGTAAACGTTTGGTCTTCATATAGCTAAAACGTTTGTCATGTCCAGTGTCATCTTTCCTTTTTTCATTAAAGGAATATCCCATCGATATAACTTTGGGATAGGTTTTATTTATTCGACATCTTTTCTCACCATGTAGAACTATTCGAATATTTAAAAAAAAAGCTTGAAGTTTCAGAGGAAAAGGTTTTACGATGAAAACGACGACTTTAAAATAAAAATAAACGATACACATACGCTTTACACATAGATCGACTTTTTGCAAAGTTTCATGACTTAATTTAAAGTTTTTAATTGAATATTATCCATTTGTAATCCATTTTAGAGGTAACTTTGAGGTATTTTTTCATTGAGAAAATGTTATTATCGGGGATAGTGCAAATCCGCGAAACTAACATTTAATAATTCCGCGTCTCTGACAAATGTAGCCAATTTCAATTACGCATTGTCGTAGCAACTAAATTAATGACTTTAATAGATTTCTACTGTTAACAATACATAGAACACATGAATTGTTACTATTCATGCAAAAATCGTTGAAATAAAAAAACAATCTAAACTTATAACCTTGTCCTGTAAACCTACCTACCTACGTAGTGCAGATACGCGCACTTTTTTTTTTTTTGTATGGGGCTTCATCATATGACCCCCCCACTCTGGGCGGAGCGGAAGGGAGTGTCAGACTTGTACTGACTAAAACCCATCCATGTTCCTTCTTTGCCCTTTGTGTTCCAGGGCCACGGTATCTCTTTCAAACAGTCCCGCAGCCCTGGCAGGCAAGATACGCGCACTTTACGTATGGTAGATTCGCTGAATTGCACTATCCCCGACGTTATGGAATCGTGTCTTCGAAACAACACACAGTTTTCTTCGCGTCCATCGAAAGAAAGACAAATCACTAAGGGATCTCCACAGCAACATTACGAAATGGAAAATTTATTACAGCATCCATTACACGTATTGCCATAACACTCATTGATCTAACCAATAAAGATAAATAAAAAAAATACTATAAACTATTTTCCAATCAGACGCTCTTTCTAAATAAAAACAAATGACTATCGATTTATTCGAAAAGTAATGAATTTTAACTGTACAAGAATCTTTGATGCCATGTGGATGGGGGATAATCTTTATTCTCCTTACAATAAAGTTGCTTTTGAGTTACTGCTGTCTGTGAAGTAAATAATCTCTTATGACCCGAAGAACTTTTCGCCATAACACTCATAATCAAAATCAAAATCAAAGCATTTATTTCAAGTATGCCAGTTACAGGCACTTTTGAATTGCCGAAACAAAGACAACAATGAAATGTAGCTACAGTCCCAGTCACAAGGCATAAAAACTGTGAAAGTACTGTAGTTGCCCGTTCCCTAGCGTAGATCTCTATGGCGAAGAACGGGCAAGAAACTCCATGGACACTCTTTTAAATCAAAATATTTTTACAAAACCTTGGTTACATCATCATATCGTACATCTAACCAATTAGAATAAATAACGAAATGACTATAAACTATTTCCCAATCACATTCTGTTACTAAATCAAACCATTGATCTTTTAAAAAAGAAATGAATTAAACCATACTCTTAACCTCTACTCATTTTAATCTCAACACTTTTGGCCCGATGCCACAAAAATTTAAATTTAATTGAAGACTAGCTATCCGTCACTTTTATTCGCGATCATCTAGAATCATAGTGTGAAAGTTTATTTAGATAAGACGCATATGCTATGTCGGAAGTCCCAGTAAGTTTTGAAGATCTAAAGTATGGTGGATAGAAGATAATAATATTCGCTTGGAATGTGATGATTTATCAGGTTATGGCCCGAACTCCACCGAAGCGGAGCGAGACGAGATGAGAGCAGGTGTATTGTAAACCACCAATAGAATTTCGTTATTTACACTTCTCGTTTCCGCTTAGCTTCAGTGGAAACTGTTGAGTAGAGAGGAGAGATGTCTCGTAATTGCGGAGACGAGAAGAGACGTGAGCGGTGTGCGGTGAGCGGCATGCTGTGACCGGTGTGCTGTGAGCGGCGTGCGGTGATGAGCGGTGTACTATGTACAGCGTGCGGTGACAGGCGTGCTGTGAGCGGTGTGCTGTGTGCGGCGTACGGTGGATACACTCTAGCTTCTATACATCTCCTCTCCTCTCCGCTTCCCACATCATCGCTCGCCTCCGTTTTGGTGGAGTCCGGCCCTAACTCACGATTCCGGAAGGTCAAAATCAAATTAGTTACTCTACTAATTCAATAGTTTTTAAAAAATCAGGGTTTCTCCCGTGGTTTGCTCTGATTAGTACTTAATATTAAGAAAGAAAGATTCTCGAAATGAAACAAATGGACACCTCCATCTATCCACGCACTGACCCCAGCAGTCGTCTAGCCTAACCTTCGATCGACCCTTGTCGCAAATATTATTCAGCCACAAGCCATTAATAGTCCAGGTTTCAGTATCTTTTTTTAATTATGATAATATGTCACCGGAACCATGTAATCTTCTTGCTAATTACCAATATTCATTGAGAATCTATCACCAATTCGTACAGTTAGTACTAATTGGTGATAGATTCTGCTAGTTAGCTAGTTTGGAACACTACACTGTAATACTCGTGTCTAGACGAATTTGCCCTTGATACAGTCATGTTGTTTTCAGCTTATCATGTAACTGTAGAGGGCGCTACGTGGCAGACTGCAACCGAAGCGAGACTTACCAGTATATGGGATGTTTGATTAGCTATAGTTGCTCGTGGCTAAATAATAACAGCCGCACGGTTTGATCTTCAAGGTTAAGCCGCACTTTTCAAGGTCGGTCTGTAGATCGGTGACCATCATTATGTAATGATGGTCACCGATCACTCGGTATGTTACCAAGCTTCCTCCGTGCCTCGGAAAGCACGTTAAGCAGTTTCAACTGTCATTTGTAGACCTTTGACAGTTGTAACAGGTAGTCAGTGGCCCGAAAGTCTGACAACCAGTCCTATTAAGGGATACCGTATTATCCAGTACTAACTAGGTTGTGGAGGTCAGATATACAGTCGCTGTATGTAAAATACTGGTATTCAGCTGCATCCGGTGAGACTGGAAGCCGACCTCAATAAATTTAGAAATGACGGAGTTATGAGGTAACAAACATAAAAAAAATACAACCGAATTGTAAACCTCCTCTTTTTTGAAGAAAGTCGGTTAAAAATTTAGCAAAAATTAGGCCTATACCACTGCTATAATACTCGTACTCGTCAAGTGGAGTGGAGTGTGCACAAGAAAAACTCTAGAACAGAACAACATACACACTGATTTTCTTCAAACTATTTGATAAGGGCACTGTGATGTCACTTTATATGGTCTAGACATGAAGTTACGTAGTTCATACTATACATATGTGCACTGCTACTCAACATGGCTTGTTCACTACGGGGGGCAGTGGGGGACGCTGCGGGGAACTTAGATTGATCAATCTCGAGTATATGGCTTTTTAAAAGGCATGTAAAATCTTACACATAGAATAGAATATGGCTGAAGGAACGAGAGATAGGTTGCATGAAAATTAATGGATATTTTTTGTATAATATTACTTGCTTCGGTGAAGGAAAACATCGTGAGGAAACCAGCATACCTGAGAGATATTTCTCGACGGCATGTAAAGCCAAGGCTCATGGGTGGCATAAAAACTCTGACACCAGGTTAGGCACTAACCACACGAAAAAGTTAAGAATGGATATTTTTCAGGGTAAAATCGCATTTGCAAGCACGGATCAGCGTTTTCAAGTATCTCTATCTCATTCCATCACGAAAAGGCGTCATTTGGTGGAGCGAGAAGTCTGGTTCTCTAGTAACCGCTTTCAGTCGGAAGCAATTTAACGTGCGATCGGACTTCTCGCTTTAGTGAGTTGCAATTCTAAGTGACAGAAAGGGAAAAATAAACAAGAAAATACTAATCTGTGAGTTTTGCTTGCGCGTTGGTCCACTTGGCTTTCAAAACTTGTCGCACGGGAGCCTACTTCCCGCATGAATAATATCCTATATCCTTACTCAGGACATGGTCCATCTGTGTACCAGATATCAACGAAATTCGTTTAGCAGTTAAGCTACGAGTATGACAGTGTAACAGACATACAGTTTCGCATTCTTCTTCTTCGGCGTGTCGATAATTCTTTGACAAAAATGAAGAACAGGCTTAAAATTTCTTCATCCCCCATAGAAGAGAAAGCATCCGACCAGGCAGGTGTTGTCTGGCGAAGGTTATAAACGGATTTTTCTAGAATATTCTTAACTCTCGCGATTCAGAATTTTACTGTTAGTTCTTCATTTACGTCATAGTATGTCGCTAGAGTTATTATTGCCAACTTTGTTATGTCCAGAACTCAGCCACATCGACGGCGTTGGTAGTGGATTTAGACAGGACCCTTAAAATGCAGGTGGAGTTGCACAAAGAGTAGGTCTTCATACTTTGGAACGCAGGTGGAGTTGCACAATGAGCAGGTCAGGGAGGTGAGCCATACTTTGGGCAAACTCCATTCTAATATTTTTATTATTTATTTATTTAGTTAAACTTCATGTACAATAGTGATACATAGGCGGACTTAATGCCACAATGCATTCTCTACCAGTCAACCTTTGGGTTAAATAAGAAAACATTAAAACAACAACATACAACAACATTAATAACATCAAACAACATCAATATTATACAACAACAACAACATCAACATCAACAACAACAACATTAATATTTTTATATCAGAATGGATTTTCCATTATTATTCCTAATTGAACTGTTCAGTAATGGGTGTTTACAAGCTAATAAAATTAACATAGAACTGTGAAAATACGTTACTATCCAAATCGATTCCCGTCCAATGAACTTTCGGTAAGTAAGTACTTATTATAATAAAAGTATCGATTAAGTTAAAAGCTTTTGCGTGGAGTGGATTACCCTTACATGAGGTAGTGCGCTGCGTTATTTTTTTAACATTATTAGTTGGTAAACAGTGGAATAAAATGCTTTATGAGAATCTTGTTGTTAAGTAATGACAGCCGCACGGGTCGATCGTCAAGGTTAAGCAGCGCTTGTCAAGGTGGGTTCGTCGATGGGTGGCCATTCTTTACATATCGGGACTCCTCCGTGCCTCGGAAAGCACGTTAAACCGTTGGTCCTGGCTGTCAGTTGTATGTTGTTATAATTTATCTTTGAAATAACAAGAGTCTAAAGTGTTCAACGCGGTTCAATTGCAGGAATGCATTATTATTAATAATTCTATTAATAATATACACTTCATCTCAATGCATTATGTACTTGAAGGTATTAAATCTTTGAAATGGAATTCAGAATCGTCAGTAATTCATTTTGATCCTCCGTATGATTTTGTCTGATTTTTCATAGCCTGATGTGGCTCCGTTTGACCTGATTTTCGCTTCTTGGAAAGCTATGGATGAGGTCTGCGATGGAACGAGTATGCGCAGCTGCCTCACTCTTACACGGAGGCTCACAGAATGTTCTATGCAATCAAAAGAACATATATGTCGGATCCGGTCGTTAGTATGGACATAAAATGAATTGAAAAGCGCGCCTGTGTGCAGTGGTGAAATCACGCGACCGAGCCCTGATGTCCAGCTCGAGGCGAGGGCGACAGTCAATATCTGATCGCGGCGGAGCTGAGACGTCTTAGAACTGTTTCCGATTCATTCTGCCCCGTGTTATTGTGTTAAGTTGTAATTTCAAGTAATTTGTTAGTTTAATAGAAACAGTTTATCGCACCACATGATAAATCCTGACATATCCCACACATACATAACACTAAAAAAGTTTCTTTATTAGTACATACACGTACGTGTATAGGGTATCTAAGTATAGAATTTTTGTAGGTTAAATAGTTTAAGTAGTTTTAGGGATAAATGTTTTTTAGCATATCTTCTTCCATACATTCTTCAACCGTCACTTCAATACGTACCTGGGCATAAGTTGCCATGGCTGACCTGGAAATCTTTAAATTGACTCTGGACGCAAGAAAAACCTGTTCAGATGGAGATCCATAGATAACTCTGCGTTTGAGTGTAAATCTGGTATTGTCCCACAAACCATGGGACACTTGATATCGTGTACTTCCTCTCCTGTTGTTTACACATCACAGGAGCTGATGGATACTACTAAAAGTGCCATGATCTCGTTACCAAATTTTTGGGCTAACTCAATTTGAATTTCAATCTACACGGTAAGATATTCATCTTACGGTATCGATGACCACTTTCTTGCAATATAATTTTTATTTTTTCTACAAAAACTCATTAGTCAATCCGAAAGTCTGATCATAAAAGCATCTTCTAGGTCACCGCTGAATAATGGCTAGGTCACCTAAAAACTTTGAGAGAACCTAGTCTCGATGTAAATGAACTATGAAAGCACCCACCCATAATAAAATGGATACCATAATCATATGGGTTCCCATAATATTATCCTCGCCACCCTCATTTGTATGGAACCCGTGCTTTTCATAGAAAGTATACTGGTATTTTTAGGAATTTTTATATTAACTTTTGGAATGATTTGGCTATTTCTAAGCGGGTTTTAGGATGGGTTCAAATGATAGGGCAATGGTCTTTGAAACGTGAATTGCATCAAATATCTCCCTGAACAGATGGTAACTGAGTGATAAAAATAAATTTTGATGGATAAAGAGGGAGAGGAAGACCAAGGAAACAATGGATGGATTGTGTGAGGAATGAAATGAAAGAAAAAGGAGTAAATGATAGCGTCACGGTTGACAGCGAAGAATGGAAGAAAAAACGTGTTGCGCCGACCCCAAGTAACATGGGACAAGGGCAGGAAGACGATGAACTGATGATAGCTGGGTCTACGACCCATATGATTGAAGATCGATGGACTTTATAATCTGCCTAGCCTATCTGTATGTTAGGGTCGGCTTCCAGTCTAACCGGATGCATCTGAATACCAGTACTTTACATAGAGCTACTGCCTATCCGACCTCCACAACCTAGTTAGTACTGGGGAATACGATACGCCTTGGTAAGACTGGTTGTCAGACTACCTGTAACGACTGTCAAAGATCTACAATTGACAGCTGCGACCAACGGCTTAACGTGCTTCGAGGCACTGAGAAAACTCGGTATGTAGCGAGTGGTCTCCCATCCACAGACCAGCTTAGGCAAGCGCAGCTTAACCTGAAGACTGATCCGAGCGGCTGTTATTGTTTAGCCACGAGCTCCTCCTTAAAACCTTTGTTAAAACTGATCACTTCAAAACTTTAACTTTATAAAACCGACTCACTACAACAGAATTTTATTTCGGTAAATATAACTATGCTAACGTTTTCTCGCGATTCTGCTTGCGTACATTCGAATATATATTTATGAACTGTATCACTGCGTGAATCATCGATGCGGGGTAAACAGAACTCTTGGTGACGCCAATGCTTCAGACCGGGAGTTGGGATTTCCAACAGACGAATGTTAACATCACAGCTTTTCCTCAAAAGGTTTTAACGGTAACGGTTTTATTGTATACTAGCTTTTGCCCGCGTCTCTGCTCGCGTTAGTTTAGAATTTGATAACCTAATGGTGTGAAATATACTTTACGACCTATTCTCATACCTACCAAATATACGTAAAAAATTTCATAAAAATCGGTCGAGCCGTTTCGGAGGAGTGCCACACGAGTATTTTATATCTAAGATTTATATTATTGGCATTATCCTGTAATTTCTAGAATGATATCACTATCACACAATTACCCAACTTGGGAATCGATCCAGCAGTACTTTTGTCCATAGACTACTCTTTATTGCGTAGGTAGTCATTTATTTTAACGGTAAGGGATTCTTATAAAGCGACGTGATTATCTAGGCTAGAGTACGAGTAGCTGGGGATAGCTATGGGGCGACTTTTGTCCCACCGTGAGACACTAGGCACAAATTTACAAAAGAAATGTATCCCATTGATCATCACCTGCCTAGCCTTTTTAAAACTATATTGGGGTCGGCTTCCAGTCTAACCGGATGCAGCTGAATACCAGAATTTTATATGGAACGACTGCCTATCTGACCTCCACAACCCTGTTAGTACTGGGTAATACGATACCCCTTGGTAAGACTGGTTGTCAGACTGTTGGGCCACCTGTAACGACGCCACTGAATATCTGTAACGACTGTTAATTATCTACAAATGACAGCCGGAACCAATGGCTTAACGTACTTCCCGAAGCACGGAGGGAACTCGGTATCGTAATGGATGGTCCAACCTAGGCAAGCATGTCTTAATCTTGAAGATCGACCCGTGCGGCTGTTATTACTTAGCCATGAGCTCCTCCCACTGATATCAAACTTTATTCAAAATGTTATGGCGTTTTCAACACGAGTTACCACTTCGGAACTGAACCCATTCATTATTTTCTCTCTAAAAATATTGAACCATAACCAGTGCTCCAGTTCAAACCGGATACCCATCCATTTCTCAACCTCGGCGCACGTGGCTCATCTATAATCGTTTAATTACTGCCCTGTATGCACGTGGCGTGGCACATTCTTGCGCAGATGTTCTTTACTTACCTATACAAGTATAGACATATGTATTTTTGTGTACGCTCGGTAGAAAACATGTTTTGTAAACACGCAACATGATTGAAAAACAATTTAAGAGGTGTAAAGTGATTATTTTTAGATTGTCAAAAACCAGCCTATGGTATTTTGGCAAGTAGGTAATCAAATCCAGGAGAACCCATAAAATAATGTCGTTAGTTAGTAGTTGACATACTTACAAACATGATTTCGTCAATTATTTCTCATGAACATGTTTTCTAACATGTTCATGAGGAATCGTATTACGGGTCGTAATCGGGTAACGTATTACCCAGTACTTACTGGGTTGTGAAGGTCAGTTAAGCAGTCGCTCCATGTAAAATACTGGTAGCCGACCCCAACATAGTTCGGAAAAGGCTAGGCAGATGATGAAGTTGATGAACATGTTTTCTAACAATAGAAAATGAGAAAAAGGATCATAGATAGATTCATCATTCATCATCTTTCTATCCTTATACCATTTCACTTGAGGTTGGCGCATTGATCAGCTGAGTCGATGCAAAGTCATCACAAATATGTGTATAGAATACGGACTGCCTCGTCGTCGTTAGTCGCAATCGCAACTGCTGAGCATGCGGTCCTGGGTTCGATTCCCGGGTTAGGCAACGTGTTATTGGGTTTTTCCATCATTAGCGTGTTAATACTGACATTATGTCAAACTATTAACCTCGATAGTTTGCTCAAAATGAAATCCGTGAATGGATTGTCCATCCACGGATTAGAAGCTCATAGAAACCGCAGGATCGATCGATTCATAGTTCTTAGTATAAGCGTCCTACCTATGACTACTAGCTGCACTACAGCAGAGATAGAATCCATACCTACTATCCTACTTTCCTGTCCGTTACTTTTTAGGGTTCCGTAGCCGAGTGGCAAAAAAAGGGACCCTTATTGATTTTACATCAAACCTGTACGTGCGGGGTGTCTTTAGATAGGTTAAAAATGGCATTGAGGTTCCTAAAACTATTTTTTCTCTAAAATCCCCCCCCCCTCCCCCCTCTAATTTCAAAAGTAAGCGAAGGAAAATTCTGAAAAAATTTAGGATTGTAGAACGTAAAAAAAACTTTCAACGAAAATTGGTTTCAATAAGATTTAATGTTTAGTTTTTGAGATATGGGACTTCTTCATCAAACTGCAGCAGTCACTTTATTTTTCATTAACATATTACTATGAAAAACAAATTTAGTTTTGCTGTTGAATGTAATACAATACAACAAATTAATGAGCCTTCAAAATATTTTTATTATAATGTTTGGTGCAATGGAACCCTGTGTGCGTGTAAGTATGACTCGCACTTGGCCGGTTTTTGATAACTGGCACACGAATAGACCATGAGCTAAGACCATAGGATACTTTTCATCCTGTTAGTACTTTCTCGTAGGATAATTTCCGATATCCACTCAACCATTATGATAAAACTCTTTTTTATTTGTCTTCAGGGACACTAGCTTAACAATAACAATGAATATTTTTGCTAGATACGCCTAATATATAATCTTTAGTAAAGTCAAGCGCTTCCTCAAACCACTTAAGGGTCTTAGGGTAATTGGGTTAACTAAATGAAGGTTAAAACTTATTAGGAGAGGATAACCTCTCCTAATAAGTTTTAACCTTCATTTAGTTCTTTAATAAGTAAGGAACATTAATTACTTACATAGGTCTCGAGTTCGAACCCAAGTTACGCACCTCTGATTTTCGGAATTCATGTGCGTATTGTATAATTATCACTTGCTTCGGTGAAAGAAAACATCGTGAGGAAACCAGCATGCCTGAGAGGTATTTCTTGACGGTATGTAAAGCCAAGTCAGAGGTCCTTGGGTGGCATAAAAACTCTGACACCAGTTTAGGCACTAACCACACGATAAAGAAAGATTAGTAGTTTTCAATACTATGAAGAAAGTGAGTTTGTATGTAGCGGAACCACTGATTCGATCCCGAAAACTCTTACACTAATAGGAAGCTACTTTATTCCCGAGTATCCTAAGTTATATTTAAAACGAGAAACATTTAATCTATCAAAAAACCCGACTACAAATTGCATTATGTACAACACAACAACAACAACAACACAAACAACACAACACACATAACACACACAACACACACACATACATACATACATACACACACACACACACACACACACACAAACACACAAACACACACACACACAAACACACACACACACATACACATATATATACAACATTAGATTTAGTATATGCGAAACCTAAAACACGTGTCTAGTATTTTTATGTAAAGAATCTATGTACAAAATTTCAAAACTGTATCATGAAAAATCACAAAGTTATAAGCTTGTTCTGTTACCTAGTTGTCCGCACAAAAACGTGGTCATCGCGCGCCTCCAGCGTCGTCTTGAGCTCATTGATATTAATAATTTGGCAGTAGGTCACTAAATTATTGCGATAGGTACTTAAAGTCGCTCGGTGTCCAACTTTTAACTTTTAAAATATTTTTGGTAAAACATATAACATGGTTTCAAAATGATTGGAATCGATTCAGTTACTTATTCTGAACAAACCATATTCAGGTTTCGCATATACTAAAAATAATGTTGAATATATTTGTAATCTCCTTTAAATTTCCTTCAATTTGATACCCAACTCGATAGGTGTGGTTGAAAAAAAATATTAACGACTTACAATTTAGCGCCAAAAACCGCCATTTTGTTTTAAAAACACATCAACAACCTAAAGACACTTCGGCTTTTGAGACAAACCTAATGATACCTTAATCGTCGAGATCCAACCAGCCATTTTGATCATACGAGGTAATAAAGAAATTGTCAAAGAAACAAACAAAGAAAAACAAGATACGCGCGAAAAACATAACCCTTCATTGGCAGTCGGGTAATAAAAACAGGTCGTTCCTTTGGGACAATTTACGACTAAATACCAAATGAAGCCGCTGGCAAAAGATAGCACCTAATAAAGGTACCGTGAAATATTGTTATCAAGAAATTCAAACATTTTGACTTTCACATTAAATTATTTGTGCTTTGAGTAAATTACTGTCTTCATAATATTATATCTTTAACCAAAAGGCCTTAGTAATTTTTAATCGGTTATCGTGGTATCGATATGTGATGCGGAGGAATGAGGAAAATTTTGAGGAGGCTATAAAAGTAGAGAAAGACCAAAGAAACGATGGATGAACTGTGTGAAGGATGATATTATGTCAAAAAAGGAGGTGACTGCTGAGATGACGAGTAATAGAGAAGTATGGAAGAAGAAGACATGCTGCGCCGACTCCAAATAAATTGGGATAAGGGCACAGAAGAATGATGATGAGAAGGCGTTGGCCATAGAGACGAGGCCTGTGTCCCAGCAGTGGGAACATACTAGGCACATTATGCTTATGCTTACGAGTGGTCAAACAGTTACAGCTAACACAAACAGTCTTACTCCAAAACATACAGACATCTATATTTAGTTCGAATACGAGCTAAAATTCTAACTATTTCCCAAGTGAACATGTGTTTTATAAGCGAAGCTATAAATACTAGCCGGTGACCCGGTTCGGCTCTACTATTTATGGTGAAAATGTCCGTTTCAACGGTGCTGACGACCCCATTTTGTATACTGATTGTAGATAGAAGTGGTGGTTGTGGTGTAAACATTTGTTAGTAAACTGTGGTGGCTACCTGTCAAGTGCTTTTTGTCCAGTGGTTCAAGTGTTCAGTTTTGTTTTGCCTAACTTGTATCTATAGTCTTAATAATTGGTTCTACAAAAACCCAACATGAAAAGCTGAAAAGGGAAACTTACAAATAAACAAATCCTCACCTTAAATCAATACTAAAAACAAAAAGATAACTCATGTGTCTGTAACACCGGGGCTCATACCATCAAAACTGGAAGAACGTGACAACAACGTGCTTCATTATCATCATCATTTCAGCCGAAAGACGTCCACTGCTGGACATAGGCCTCCCCCAAGTTTCGCCACATTGACCGGTCCCGTGCGACTCGCATCCAGCGGATCCCTGCATATTTCACCAGGTCATCGGTACACCTAGTGTGCCTTCCAACGCAACGTCTTTCGGTTCGCAACACACAAAACAACAAAGTGCTTAACAGTAGAAAAATACTTTTTGTGACTAGCCCGCCACACTATTCCCAAACTACTGCAACTTCTGAAAGCCAAAATCAACAGTGGCGACCACCAGAAAAGCGCCGAGACAATGAAGCTCGACGAAGTCCCAGAGAAACAATTCAACTGTTTTAGATCCGGCAACGAAATTAATCAGAAAAGAGTAGCGGAGGCGTAGGAAAAGCTGCAAACGCTTAATCCGCAGACCAGCTACTTCATGGAAAACTGTAAACGATCGTGATAAGATCTAGATGGAATTGATACAGTCAATACAGACATATGTATTCCGGAAAGATGGTCATCAAAACTAAATGAATCCCAATTCTTTATTCCTGTTACAACCAACCATCAAGCGTTTTAAGTGCCGGTTTTTGCTTTGAATAATTGTGTTTTAGAACTTATCAAATTCTACTTAAGTTTTGCTTCATTACATTGAAAGAATTATAAATTATATTTGCCTATACATAGTACTCTAATCAAATGCTCAAACCAGTCTTTCGTGAACTTTATCATAACATCGGCATTTTCAAAGTCCCTGGAAAAGTTCTCGAAAAAGACAAAGCTATGACAACAAAGCACTTGTACGCAAATGTTATCAGAGAGATAAGTTCAACGAGTTATCGATTAGCTGCTGGGTGCCTTGATAACGCAGTGTTACGCTACGCAGGTATAGGCGGTTTTCACACGGCACCGCTCGGCCATGCAGTCGGGAGGTGAAGTGGATCTCACGCCTGTATCTAAGTCAAGACTGCAAGCCTGATGTGATACACATAGTAAACAATACTATAACACGATAATCATCATCATCATTCTCTTGTCCTTATCCCAATTAATTTGGGGTCGGCGCAGCATGTCTTCTTCTTCCATACTTCTCTATTACTGGTCATCACAGTAGTCACCTCATTTCTAGCCATGTCATCCTTCACACAGTCCATTCATCGTTTCTACTCTTATAGCTTTAACATTCATACTCAATATTTTCCGCATTCCTCCGCATCACATACGTCTATGACACGATAACCGCCAACCACACAACTTTTTCAGTCGTTCGACGCCACTTTCATTAAAAACCATCTTAAAAATCTACCAATGCGGAAAGGATTACTAGTACTACTACGAATCGAATCGAAATCGAAAAGCCAAAGAAATTATGCAACTGAAAAACGTCAGACCTATAATTTGCAACATGACATCACTTCAAACAGCAAAAAGAAAAGCATCCAACAATCTTGAACCTATTAGAAACGACAAAACATTCACACGAAATAAAAGAAACGACAGATGATTATGAGACAATTATTTTACACGGAAACTGATCGTTGAATGGGTATTTGGCACAAAACGTTCAAACTTTGTGAGCCAAACGATCAAAATGAACTCGTTATCGGAACCCGGCCTCTACATATAAATAACTTACTAAAAATACATTTGCCTGCTGATCCGGGAATTGAAAAAAAAGTACGAGGAAGCGGTGACAATAATGAGAGAAAAAGTGATGGATGTTTCGAAGAAAAAGGAAATCCTCAAGAAGATGTTGAAGAAGATTGTTGTAGATTGGATAGACAGCTGGCAACAGAGAAAATCATTTCGATTTACATCATACACTTTTCAAGAAGTGGTTGTAATGTTTGCACTACTCTTAATTATCGAGTCGATCTCCAATGCTACCAGAGACAGCTGAACACCAGTATATTACATGTGGCCGGTCTGACCTCCACAACCCAGCTGGAGATAGACAGGACATAAGATGTAGAAAGGACACAACTCAAATAATGGGTCCATAATTTAGCCAAAAACTTCCATGAAAGCTGTAACATTCATTCTTCATTGCTTATTCTAAAGAAGCTACATTCACAGTACAAATAATTTTGAACGGTAGAATTTGAAACAGATTCTTTACCCAAATCGTTTCAAGATTCTTCAGAAGTAAACAAATCATTTTGTAAAACATAAGGGCAATCTTCAAGCACCATCAGTAACAGAACTCTTTATCATTTGCCTGTATATATGCATGCATTTCACTATATGCATCTATCGATATAATTACCTCAATTCGGGGCCAAGATCTCTCGGATTTCAGATACTGTCTGAGTCAGAGACGTCTGCCACAGCACCAAGTGAAGTAAATTTAGCGCGAGATTCATTTAGCATACGCCAGACGTGGCTGACCAATCTGGGATTTTGGTGATTTTTATTATAGTTCCGTACTCGAAGGGTAACCAACCAACCCTATTACTAAGCCTCCACTGTCCGTCTGTGCTTTCGTATGGCTGGGTCCGGGCTGTATAAAATAATCCGTAATAGTTAGGCAGTTGGAATTTTCACAGAATGTGTATTTCTGTTGCCGCTGTTACATAAAATAATAAAAATCTATTAAAAATTAAAGGGGGCTCCCCTACTACGATGATACGGAACGCTTCGTGTGCGAGTTCGACTCGCACTTGGCTGGTTTTTAAATTCAGTTATAATGTAGAATTCAGAGTACTGTGTCATGTGTCAAGTGGTCGTAAGTGCGACTGCCTAGCATGAGGTCCTGGCTTCGATTTTCAGGTCGGACAAAGTGTTATTGAGTTTTTCTTTAAGGAATTTCTCAGCAGCACACACGGAGCCTAGATTTTCTATTTTTCAATAGGCACACTCCCTATGACATGAGGATGGGACTTAACATAATTGGCGTGATGTGGGTGTACAATTAGAAATACCTCTAACCCTCCGAAAATTACAGGCGTGGATGTAATTAGTGTCTCCTCATTACGATATTTCAATTAAAATTGTCTGCATAAGTGACAACATTTCAAATGTACCAATAACATTGTTCACTAGTTAATTGCTTTCAGTTATTCAGACTTAGTTCGTGCCAAAATAAGATAAGAAATCTGAAATTCTTGTGGTATCGATCTAAGAGCTGTCTAGTCAGTAGAAAACAGAATATTTCTTTTCTCTATCGTGTGGTTAGTGCCTAACCTGGTGTCAGAGTATTTATGCCACCCAAGGGCCTCTGACTTGGCTTTACATGCCGTTGAGAAATATCTCTCAGGCTTGACGATGTTTTCCTTCACCGATGCAAGTGATAATTATACAATACGCATATGAATCCGAAAAATCAGAGGTGCTTGTATTGGGTTCGAACTTGAGACCTATGCCTTGGCAGTCCGATGGTCACGCCACTAGGCTATCAGTGCTGCGAACGAAAACCGAATGAAAATCCAGTCTGTTAGTCTACTTACCGTTCAAATCAGTCAACTGCAAAACCAAATTGGCCTAAGCTAGTGTTTATCGAAGTATTTTCACAATTAACAGGCTCATTAGTAAGTTTAAATTCAAGAAATTTCTTACTTCCGAACAAATCCCCGAATGGTTAGGCAGAGATGTACCTAGAAAAATATTCCTATTAGTTGTGTCGTAGAACTGTTTAGAGACTTAGAAAAAAAAACAGCTGTTACCTACAAAAGTGCAAAAAAAACTACCTACACGGCAGTAGCGAAGGGTCAATTTTTGTATATACATGAAGTTGTAAATTTCCAGTATAACTTGACCTCGCTTTGTATAGATTTCCTTTACAAAGAGAGATCCGCATAAACTGGTAAGTATAGCTTGATTGGCCGTCGTGCTTACTTATATATATCTTTAATGTAAAAAACTTCTTTTGCCCAACACCAATTTTACGTTTTAAGTAAACATGTGTATAAAAACCTGCATAAAAAACTAAACATACTGGATTTAAATAGGTATATGTTGAAGAAAAAAATTAGTCAATGGCTATTACTGCAGGACTATGTGGCTACAGAGAATCTGCTAACTTCCATCTCTTAATATAATACCACATATACATACTCAAAGATCACATCATATACTTTATATCCAACATACATACAGTCACACGCACGCACCCACCCTTATCCACACACCCACCCACACCCCCAGACACTCCCACACACACACACCCACCCACACCATCACATACACTGTCACCTACATATATACACACATGCATATCTGCTGTCATTCACACTTTTTTTTTGTCACTTGGGATTGGTTTTTTTGTTTTTTTTTTGTTCTTTTTTCTGTATAGCTGTTAGTACAAATCTTTGACACCGTTTCCGCTTGTTTCTGAATGTGAATATTAACAGAATCCATTTGGCTGAACCCTATCTTTTAAGATACAGGCTAGTCCTAGTTTAAAAGATAGAGTCTACTATTGCATCATAATGTAAATATTATTTTCGAACAATGTATACAATGCAAAGTGCTATGTTTTTCGTGAAATAAATACTTTATTATTATTATTATAATGTGATTATATTATTTGTCTATATAATACTAACTTTGCCATTTTTCAAAGGGAAACCGGTAGGAATCGAGTTGTATGGAACCTTCGCCACTGCTACACGGTCTTAATGTATGGTTCAGCTGATTTTTTTTTGATAACCGATGAATCTTTCTGTGTGGTGGCCTCAGAATGATGTACTGAATACGTGGTCACCGTTTTCGCGTCGGTGTCCCCCCCACCATGTATATAGTGTAGTCAGTTATTTTCTCATCCCTCAAAATTTCATTTTGACGCAAATCAATTTAGCACGACACCGAATACAACGCAATTTCAGCAACTGACTTTGCCCAGCATTAATGACTCTTATTACATTTCTTGTACACACGGCGGCACATGAAGCTGTACATTTCCAGTATAAATTGGCGTCGCTTTGTATAGATTTCCTATACAATAAGAGACCCTCATATACTGGTTTTGTATAACTTGATTGGCCGTCGTGCGTATTTGTAAACTCACAAAACGGTGGTATGTGTTGATTTTTACCAATCGTAAGTTTATTTGCTCTGTAACCGAACAATTTGAAGCTCTGCATCTCGTCATGCGGTCGATGATCTTGAGGCCCGTTGACTTCGAGTGTTCGGAATATGGATTTATCAATATGGATAAGATTTCTGCGAGATTCTTGGCCATGGACGAGGTGGCTTGGAATAAAGATGGTTCGATTGGAATTTCCAGTGAGTGACTTCACTTCTGAACATCACGTCTGTAATCCCCGAAGGGTTAAGCAGAGGTGTATACCTAGTAATAGTATACCCAGATTTCGGCAGTTATGTTTAAGTCCCATGTAATAGAGGGCGAGCCTATTGCCATCATCCGGGCGCAAATCTAGATTCCGTTACTGCTACTGAGAAATTCCTGATCGAAAAACCCAATAACACTTTGCCCGACCCGGGAATCGAACCCAAGACCTCATGCTCAGCAGTCGTACTAGCGACCACTATACCAAAGAGCAGTCTTGACTTATACTTTACAAGATATGGGTATAATAAATATTCTCATAATGCCTACCTCGTTGGTTTAATTCGCAAGCGCTGCAGCTGAGCGTGAGGTCTTGGGTTCAGTTTCCGGGTTGGGCAAAGTGTCATTGGGTTTTTGCCACGAATTTATTCTATTCCTGGTCATTCCGATTCCTAGCCCGACTATTAAATTACAGATTATTCTGTTAGATCACCAGTGTATTAAATCATCATCTGCCTAGCCTTTTCCCAACTATGTTGGGGTCGGCTTCCAGTCTAACCAATGCAGCTGATTACCAGTATTTTACATGGAGCGACTGCCTATCTGACCTCCACAACCCAGTTAGTACTGGGTAATACGATACCCCTTGGTAAGACTAGTTGTCAGACTTTTTGGGCCACTGACTGCCTAACGACTATCAAAGGTCTACAAATGACAGCCGGGACCAACGGCTTAACGTGCTTTCCGAGGCACGGAGGAAACTCGGTATGTAATGGGTGGTTACCCATCCACAGACCAACCTAGGCAAGCACGGCTTAACCTAAAGATCGATCCGAGCGGCTGTTATTATTTAGCCACGAGCTCCTCCACCAGTGTATTAAATGAATCTAAGAAATCCCAATAACACTGCGTACAGATGACCCGAGAATCTAACTCCGACTAATTTTTTTGGCAATGAACGATAGATGATCACTATAGCAGTTTATAATTACTCATCAATTTATTTTTACTTGTTCTTTAGGCCCGGTTTTCCTCATCGGCTAAACTCTTGCGTTAGGTCAAAAGTCCTGCAGCACCAGTATCTGCCTAGCCTTTTCCCAACTATGTTGGGGTCGGCTTCTAGTCTGATCGGATGCAGCATTTTATACGGAGAGCCTATCTGATCTTAATTACTCTTTAGGCAAGACTGGTTGTCAGGCTAAGGCCATACAATACATTTTATAAACCTCCGACGCAAAAAGAGGAGTGTTATAAGTTTGACCGCAATGTGTGTGTGTGTCTGTCTCTGGCAACGTAGCTCTTAAACGAGTGAACCGATTTGGATGCAGTTTTTTTATTTGAAAGCTAGTTTCTTGGCGATGGTTCTTAGATAGTTTTTATCAAAATAGGTGCACCTATTTGCCATTTACGTTATAGGGGATGAAAGAGGGTATGAAAAATTGAATATACCCAAGTGGGATGTCCAATGAAAGGGCATAATTTGTATATTACAATCAGACATGTTTTATCAAAACCAGCTCAGATATTTAATTGACTTTTCAAATGTTTGTTAGCTTTTCTTTGTTGAGATGGGGGTTTCTTAAATTTTAAATTTAATTTTTCCTTATTACAGCATCAAATCATATAAAAACTAGTCTTACACAATAAAATCTTGGAGACAAAACCCTCACATGACGCAGCCATAAATATAATACAGACGTAATATAAATCGTCTGTCCATCAAAAAATATCTTCAAAGCAGCCATTTTTATTTTAGACCAGCCATGACTCACTATATTTTCTTGTTTGTCGGTTTAGCAAGTTCATTTTCATAAAACCGGCGTATGAGATCTGAAAGGTCAATGACTGGATACGTAGATGAAATTATGTTCATAAAAATGTTGTAGAGTTAATCTTCTGATGTTAGGTTCAATACATCAGATGTTTTCAAGTGGTCTTTGATGAGCTATTTATATTAACACAGATTGGTCATTAAGATAATCCTCCAATTAAATTGGTAGCTACGAATATTTACTGAAGAACTAAACAGAAACAAAAATAAGAAGATCTAATCAATAAATTATGGCTCTTGTGATACAGGGAATCCTCCAAGAGCCAGAGCTACACTGATGTTTGAACAATCACCTGTTAATAAAGATTTTGATTTTTTTTTAATAATAGAAATGGTCTTGATCAGGGAAGTTATAAAAATAATTCTTTGTTAACATAACATCACGCATGTAATCCCCGAAGGGTTAGTCAGAGGTGTACCTAATAGTACACCCACATTTCGCCAGTTATGTTACCTTCAACCGGGCTCCAATTCAGGCTCCGTGTACTGAGAAATTCCCGATGGAAATACCCAATAACACTTTGCCCGACCTGGGCCGAAGCTCAGCAGTCGCGCTCCCGATCTCTAGTCCAACGAATAACTAATTAAAAGGTAAAGAAAGTTAGTCGCTGTTTTTAAGTCTTTATTTCTCTCTCGGAGGCTTTACACTCAAGGCACCTACCTATTAACCTCGTAGGTTGACCTGCGAGACGCCATTTACACAAAAAAAAAAACTGGATGCAGAACGTGGAGAACAGAATATAGCGTTGTATTTTGCGAAAGGCCTTGTCTAGTTGCGATCTGAGAACAATAGTACAATGGCTAAGGTCGGAGCTCACGGTCATGTCTCGCTATTTGGGCTACTGCCACTTCAGCAGCTATATCTAAAACCGTGTAGGTGTGTGGGTGTACGATACACGAGCACATAATCCAAAGGATTACGGCAGTGACGTTTGGGTTCAGTTGTTTTCGACATTAATCCATTTAATTAATTTAGCATTAGTATTTGATGCTCTATTTCACAATGGAGACCTTGATTGGCTTTTTGGATTATCTTCATAAGTGAAACCGTGTTGTGTTTCGCTAGGGGAACACGTGAATGGGCTTTATGAAAGCCTATCATCATCATCTGCCTTTTCCGAACTATGTCGGGGTCGGCTTCCAGTACAACTGGATACAGCTGATTACCAGTATTTTACATGGAGCGACCGTCTATCTGTACTGTACTGGGTAATACGGTCACCTTTGGTAAGACTGGTTGTTAGACTTTCGGGCCACTTACTACTTCTAACGGCTGGGTATTGTATTACCCAGTACTAACTGGGTTGTGGAGGTCAGATAGGCATTCGCTCCATGTAAAATACTGGTATTCAGCTGCATCCGGTTAGACTGGAAGCCGATCCCAATGTAGTTGGGAAAAGGCTAGGAGATGATGAATCATAAGATTTTACAGCATAATTACTAATCAGAGAATTGGTCGGAAACCAAGGTCGACTATTTAATACTTTTTTGGAATTGTTGCCTCATCATTTCAGCCGAAAGACGTCCACTGCTGGACAGAGGCCTCCCCCAAGTGTCGCCACATTGACCGGTCCCGTACGTCTCGCATCCAGCGGATCCCTGCAACCTTTACCAGGACATCGGTCATTGTTGCCTCATTGGTTATTAAATCACCATCTTCCTGCTTTTGTCCCATTCTATTTGGGGTCGGCCCAATACGTTTTCTTCTTCCATTCTCGGCTTCATTTATTCCTTTCTCTTTCATATCATTCCTCACAAATCTTCTTTTCTTGGGCCTTCCTCTCCCTCCTGTCCATCAGCTCGCCCCCTATTACATGTGACTTAGAAACATATCTGGCGAATTCCCATTAGTTCTATCGCAGAACTAGTGGAAACGAACCAGAAAAATGTTTGGCCATTCCAACCCACAGATTCTTTATGGCTAGACATTGAAATGACTAACACCAACGAGATTTTTCTCCATTTGCAATCGTGGTAGGAGGTCTAGGTGACTTTGTAGTGCGCTGAACCTCGCTGATGAACTATTGTGTTGAATCAACACATCGTTAAGTTTAGATTTTGGAGAATAAAAGTTTCATGCGTCGCGTGACTGCGTCAGTGTGTGGAGTTTGCGTAGTTAAATTTTGAAGATCATCATCATCTTGTTGTCCTTATCCCATGTTACTTGGTGTTGGCACAACACGTTTATTTCTACCATTATCCCCTGTCAACCGCCACGCTATAATTTACTCTTTTTTCCTTCATATCATTCCTCACACCATCCATCTATCTTTTCTATGGTCTTCCTCTCCCTCTCCATTCATCAACATTTATATTCGTCAATCTTTTAGTCACATGCGATTTGTCCCACCTCATCACATGCCCATACCAAGATAGATTAAAGATATTTGAACATTTTTCCATAGATACGCTGAGAAAATGATTTATATTCGTTATTTTTTACGAGGAGCTCGTGGCTAAATAATAACAGCCGCTCGGGTCGATCATTAGGTTAAGCCGTGCTTGCCTAGGTTGGTCTGTGGATGGGTGACCGCCCATTACATACCGAGTTTCCTCCGTGCCTCGGAAAGCACGTTAAGCCGTTGGTCCCGGCTGTCATCTATAGATCTTTGACAGTCGTTACAGGTAGTCAGTGGCCCAAAAAGTCTGACAACCAGTCTTACCAAGGGGTATCGTATTACCCAGTACTAACTGGGTTGTGGAGGTCAGATAGGCAGTCGCTCCATGTAAAATACTGGTATTCAGCTGCATCCGGTTAGACTGGAAGCCGACCCCAATATAGTTGGGAAAAGGCTAGGCAGATGATGATTTTTTACGGCAGTTCAAAATGGAGAGATAAAAAGCTGAGAGATAAAACAAAATCGCTGTCACTTAAGCTGCATTTCTGGGTCTTATAGGGCAAGGTGGAGCATAGTTTGTGACACCGTTCCACACCTACACTGTCTAACATGCATTTTTATATGGAGCGACTGTCGACAGCTCTTTCACATTTTTCTACCTATAACAAAATTAAAGTGATCTTTACAATAAGGTTTGCTGTTGGTTAAGGTAGATATCATACTAGCGCGCGCAAATTGTTGGAGACAAATTCAGACAATTGTCGTAATTTAAGTACCTACTTCAAGCGCAATAGCAATCTTTTTCTGTATATCTTTTTATCTTTATCATACGTTCCGTATTATCTATCGCAGTCGTAACAACGCAACGAAATTTGAACGCAGCTCAGTACGAACGTAGCGTATCTTCTTTATAATACCATTGTTAAAAAACCCTGTCCAATCAGTGAGCTATCAAAATTTGATACTCTTGAAAATTAAATAAAATGTTTACTCGTACATTTTATTTAAATGAGGAAACTAGCATGGCAGCACACGAAGTTCAGTGAATATTCAGATGTGTTTATAATGTAGGTGTTTTAGTATTATTGTTTTGTTTAATGATGGGTTGCTTAGTATGTTTAAATTATTCATAGATTATATTAGAAGAGATTTATGTATTAGGTACGTACCTATGTTGTTCATTTTAATGTACCTATCTTATGTAAAAGATGATTTTGCATGCTAATATTGTGGCGGAATGTGACCTGCTCTATAATATTTTTATAACACCCTGTATATACCACATTTTATGCAAATAAATATATGTAAACAAAGTGCTTGACACTTCATTTAAGTATGTTTGAATTTGCCGCGTAATGACTTTGATGTATAAGTTATCTGTGAGTGAACTTGGTCGTTTCTATGGAGCTGTCTGTCAGATAGACATATTGATACAGCATGCGAATTAGGTTATGAAAATTAGATTGAAATTTGAATATTTAAATAATACTGATTAAGAACTGGTGAAACAATAGCTTTCAATGTTGTTTCTCTTTTCAGGTGAGTTTGTTATTAATTAAGGTTAAAGAATGTATTAGTGTTAAAACTAGTTTTTGTTACTAAATAAAATGTTCTCTTTTCAGAGCAACTCAATTTAAGTTAGAGTTCTACTGTTCACCATAGTATCCAAGGATACATAAACCCATTATATATACTTACTTACTTACTTACACGTCATAAAAAAAACAATTGACGATCGAACATACAAAATATGCCAATGATGATATTGTCACGTTATAAAAGTTTGTTAAAATTTAGGGAAACGATTTTTGTCCCAAATTACCACAATTTGGGACAAAAATCATGCATTTTAAAGTTCATTAATATGGTATAACTATATGCCCCTTGGGATCGGACAGGGTTTTTTAACATATTGTAGACATAAAATTCCTGTTGCGAGAGGTACCTAGAATAACTGTGGGAATACTCTATCTGAAGGTCTATCAAATTAGAATGCTGAATGTGTGCGAAACCAATGTTTATGTGTGCATATGTTTCGAAAAACGTCGTATTTCTCTCATTTTCAAAATAGCTTAGAAACGAATGTATCTTTTGCATTTCATTATTTAAACACTTCTCAATCTTAGAACCAATGTTAGTGCAATAACAATGTGTTATGAAAACAAAAAGAATGGTTCTTATATTTATTTAAGAAGAATGCAAAGATAGAAAAAGTCAAACAATCCGGTCTCACAGCTGATTGAAAGTCAAAATATAAATAATCAGCTGTTTCTCGTCTTATACAACGTGGCTGGTGCAATCACTGGCCACTTTTCAAGCATGTGAAAAAAAAATTAAGTGTTTTTATTCACGAACGGATGGCCGATGGGGCCGGAAAGTTCTAGAGTGGCGACTGCGAACTGGATGACGTTGCGTTGGAAGGCCTCCCACTAGGTGGACCGATGACCTGGTAAAGGTTGCAGGGATCCGCTGGATGCGAGACGCATGGGACCGGTCAATGTGGCAACACTTGAGGGAGGCCTATATATGTATTGTCCCACAGGGCAAAGTCCTCCCCATATTGTTCCAGGTACTCTTCTCCTCTTTGGTTATGTTATGTTTAATTTATTTTGATGCACATAATGGTATACCAGTATTGCGACTAACATGTGTATTTTCAGAATAAAAATAGTTATAGTTATACTTTTGTCGAAGAATCGAAGTTCACAGTCGTTTTAATCAGATTATTTGTTCAACCTTGAAAACAAACAGAAAGACTTGCATTTTAAAAATATTTGTGTGAACCTAGAGTTGTCAACAACAGAACTTTATGTACCCGTAGTTTTATCTCGAACTTTTCAACAACCAAATTGTCAAAGTTTGCTATTTTCTTTTTTACAACTTGATCAGAATTCAGATTATCTTTTGCAAAAGTTTTCATCTTATCTACGATAACCTTACTTAACATTTTTCAACTTTGTGTTAAATAAATTCATGTCATAGATCCATAAAGTGTTAATATAATCTAAACCTACTGTTAGTAAGTAACAAAATTACAATAAATAAAAGATACATTAATAAAACTATACTATGTACATTATAATTATACAGACTACAAATAGAACTAAAGTAATGATAAAATAAGACTAAAAGAAAGTAAAAATATAAACAACGACGACAATAGGACACTTAAAAGGCAATCAAAGTACTCCTCCGCATCGCAGTCATCTGGAAACGTGCCCAGAAGACTGGCAGCATTGCCACGCTGAATGGCAATGCTAATTCTTTGGCCAAAGAAAGAGCCAGCCCTCTGGTCACGCGAAGTGTCGACCAGTCGGCGAGAGATTTCTTTAAAAAGGAGACGCGCACTCGAGCCCTATGACCCACTTTGTGTTTAAGTTTCGTTTTCAATTTTTTTTAGGATTGTCATATTCATTTTAATGTGGTTGGGTATAAGAGTAGAGGAAGACCAAAGAAACGATGGATGGACTGTGTGAAGGATGATAATTATGGCAAGAAAGAAGGTGTCTGAGGAAATGACAAGTAATAGAGAAGTATGGAAGAAGAAAACATGACCCCAAATGAATTGGGACAAGGGCAAGAGAATGATGATGATGTACATATATTCATTTATTTGCGTTCCACAATGTAGTGGTTGGGAAGCTTATGACATAGCATGAAGTAAATACGTACCTAATCACCGAGCAAAGACAACGTCTCGATCGCTGCTTGAGGTGGTACTGCGAACCATTTTCCTTGCAAGCCCATAATGCATGTTACGTTTACTTGCATTATAAAATTTGAAGGCAAAACATATGCAAGATTGAAAAGATATGATGGCCTTTACCCAACTGCTGGAGCACATCAGGTTAACATAAATACATATTGAGACCTTCCTCAAGGAAGAGTTTTGGCCGAAGGGTGTCATATATCGGCGTTTCCGCGGAAGGCTACGCGACACCACGCAGCGCAACACGACGCCGTCACTTCATGTACAATAGTTTATATTTTCTTGTTTTTTTGAATATGTATGATAGTCTATAAGGTACAATAGTTTATATTTTCTTGTTTTTTTGAATATGTATGATACGAGTAGTCTATAAGGTATATATGTTATGGGTGTTTGTTACCTGAAATAAATGATATATTATTATTATTATTTGGTTGTTTTTTATGTTTCTTCTCATTTAAGAGAGCCGAAGAAACCTTACACGCGGGTCGGAACCAAGGATGTAAGGTGAATTTTAGATAGAGAAAGTGGATGATAATGTGGAAGAAGTCAAAAACTTTCGGGTGATTCGACAGGTGTTGAGAATGGTGGCTTTTTGCAGCATATAAAGTGTGTGATTCGGCATCTGTAGTGTGTTGAGGCTTTGTGTGAGAGATTTTGGTATAATACCAGTAGATGAGAGAACAATGGGGACTATATGAACAGTTTGTACTTTCCATTGGGTTTTAATTTCAATGGCAAGACATTGGTATTTACTGAGCTTTTCGGATATTGTGGTTTGAATATTATGTGTGTTAGGTATTGCTATGTCTATCAGATAAACTGTTTTATTGGTTTTGTCGTGAACGGTAATGTCGGGTCTATTGTAATGAATTGTTTTATCGGTTATTATAGTTCGGTCCCAGTAAATTTTTTGATCGTTATTCTCTAATGCTACTTCTGGTTTATACTTATAATACGGTATCATTTCTGAAACTAGTTTATATTTAAATGCTAACTGTTGGTGTATGATTGCAGCGACTTGGTCATGGCGATGTTTATAATCGGTTTGTGCAAGTGATTTACATGCTCCTGTTATATGTTGTATAGTTTCGGAGGCATTGTTGCAATGTCTGCACAAGTCAGTCGGCTGGTTTGGGTCTTTTATAATGTATTTTCTGTAATTACGAGTTGCTATTATTTGATCTTGTATGGCCAGCATAAAACCCTCGGTCTCGGGAAACAATTCGCCTTTGAGCCATTCGTTCGACTTTATTTTATCGACGTGTGGCTGGCTCAGACAGGCTCGATGTCTTCCGTGTAGGGCTTTTTCAGACCATGCTGCTATTTTTTGTTGTGCACTTACTATATGTTCATTTATTTGTGTGTTTCGGTTTTGTAGGTTTAGTGGTGTTAGTTTGTTATCTGTCTCCGTTATTTGCTTGTGTAGTGATGAGGTTTCTGATTTGTTATGAAAGTATGCTCTGAGTGAAAGTATATGTTTGTTGTGTAAATTGTGTATGTCTATTAATCCTCTCCCTCCTTCTTGGCGTGGTAGTGTAAGTCGTTGTATGCATGAGTTTGGATGGTGTTTTCTGTGTTTGGTTAGGAGTGTATGGATAGTGCGCTGAAGTTTTTTAATATCAGTCTTTGACCATCTTATAATTCCGAAAGAGTATGTGAGAATGGGTATTGCAAAGGTGTTGATGGCTTTAATTGTATTTCTTGAATTAAGGTTGCTTTTTAAGATAAGATTGAGGCGGTGTGAGAATTTTTTGAGCAGTTCTTGTTTTGACATCTTTTGTTGTATTTGTCTGGACTGTTTGAAACCTAGGTATTTGTATGTACTCTGTTCATCTATTAGCTCGATTGATGCTCTTGATAGAAGTGTATAACTATTATTTTGGATTTTTCCTTTTACAATGGACAAAATTTTACATTTATCTACTCCGAATGACATACAAATATCATTAGAAAATTGTTGTGTGGCATCAGCTAGTTGATAAAGTGCTTCTTTGTCAGCTGCATATAACTTTATGTCATCCATGTACATAAGATGTGTTAACGTATATTGTGTGTTATTGCTTTCCAGCGAGAATCCCGCGCCTGTTTGATCTAACAAGACAGTGTGAGAGTGGATTGAGTGCCATGCAAAACCACAGAGGACTTAGAGCATCTCCTTGAAAAATTCCACGTCTTATACAGATTGGTTCAGTAGCTACAGTTGAGGAGGAGGAATTGATTTTAAGAACAGTTTGCCAATTCTGCATGGAAGTTTCTAAAAATTGTTTAAGTGTAGGGTGAATTTTATATAGATTTAATACGTGTAGCAACCAGCTGTGCGGGACTGAATCAAAGGCCTTTTGATAATCTATAAACATTGTGTGAATATCCTTTCTGCTTTTCACAGCGCTGTTCATAGTAATGGCGTCAATAGTTAGTTGCTCCTTACACCCTTGGCTATTCTTGCGACAACCCTTTTGCTGTTCTGCTAGAATGTTGTTTTTAGTTAAATGCTCATATACTATTTCGCTTATGCAGGCTGTTAGAATTTTGTACAAAGTTTGTAGGCAAGTGATTGGCTGGTATTTCGCTGGGTTTTTGGTGTCATTCGTGTCTTTAGGAATCATGTAAGTTACTCCATGTGTTATGTATTGAGGAAGTAAATGAGGCGATTTGATAAATGTATTTAAATGGTTATATAGGAAAGGGTGTATGCTCGAAAATTTCTTATACCAGTAGTTGTGGATGTTGTCAGTGCCAGGCGATTTCCAGTTGTGTGTGCGTTTGATGACGTCTATAAATGTTTCTATTGGTATAAACTCAAATTCCATTTCTGGAATTTCTGGTGTAGTTTCTTTAACCCAGTCTGCGTGGTTATTATGGTGGACTGGATTTTCCCAAATTTTAGCCCAAAATTCTCGGAGTATTTCGGGTGTAGGTGTCTCTAGACTTTGGTTAGTGGTGTCTTTGTTATTAGATGTAAGGTTCCTATAAAATACTTTTTCGTTATTGATAAATCTTGTGTTTTGGACTTTGCGATTCGTGCATGTTATGTACCTTTTAAGTCTACTCGATGCAGCGCTTAATTTTTGTTTTAAAGTGTCCAAAAAGTGTGCTATTTCTGTGTTTGGGTTTTCGTGTTGTGCGTGTAGCTGGTATTTTATCTTTATTTCTTCTACTGCAGCTATTAATTTTTTACTTCTACAACCATTAATGAAATGTGTCAGTCTACCTATGTTTGCTCTTAAATTATCAATCTTCTTTTCTAATCTAATTTGCCATTTTGGTTTTGTTTGTGTATATGGGCGGCGCTCATTTTGGGTAAGGTCTGATATTTTAGCCCCGTTGCATGTAGCTGCCGTCCATGCTGCACAGTAAATTATGGTCTGCAATTTGATGAATTCGGTGTTGGCATTTACATACTTAGGAAGAATGACAGTATTTATGTAAGAAACAATAGCAGAAAACTTTCGAGAAGTCTTCTGCTTGGGGATGTATGGTCTATTAGTGGGATGTGTGCAATTAAAGTTTATTTGAGCTTGATGAAATGTGGATTCAATTTCTGGGTTGGTTTCTGTAGCAGTATCAAAATTAGTTTGCGTTGGTCCAAACTGACCAACATCTATATTTTGCAAGAAATTTTCGTCATCTATATTTACGACAGTCTGAGATACGATGTTGGTGTCTGTGCTATTGTTTAAGATTATATTTGTCGTAAGAGTATTAATAGGTGTATCAGAGAAGTTTGTATTTGTAGCAGGTTGTTCTGAGTCGTCTTGGGTTTGTGTATCCCAGTGATCACGATTTATGTCTTCAATACTTTGTGTGTTAGTGTTACTATTCCCGAATTCTGAAGCTACCTGGTTTTTAATTTCTTTTAATCTGTTGTCATGTATATATTTGTTATTTATAATTGCTCTCACTTGATCAGACAATCTTTGCTCTGTTATATGCGCTAATTCTGGATATTTATTTATGAATTCTTCATGTAACTTTTTTCTATAGGTTGTTTTATTTGTTTCTAACTGTGTGGCAGTGAAGTATATTCTGATTAGTGTTTCATTGTATTCTTTCGTCCATCTCATTCGTTGGCCGGATTGTGTACTAGGTTGTGTAGAGTGTTGCTGTATTTGAGTGTATATCATTTGTAGTTCGGCTCTAACTTCCTCATAAATCTGATCTATTGTGTCTTGTGGTAATAATTTCTTCTGTACTATGGCTCTACGTTGGTCACCTATTCTTTGTCGGCTGACTTGCATAGCCGGGTATTTTTCTAAGAACTTAGTGTGAAGCGGTGGTAAGTATGCATTTTTGTCTGTTTCTATACTAGTAAGCTGAAGATAGGTGCGTAGGATGAATTTATTCATTTCAATGCTCCATTTCCTACGACTTGTTGCAGCTTTAGCGGAGGGTACAGTATCGTCGACAAAATTTGTCTCCTGTACAACGTCCGCTGACTGTATACTTATTGATGAGGAAGAAGGTGTCGGTGTGACGCGAAAAGATTGAAATAATGAAGGAATTGATGGAAAAAGAGATGAAGGTGATGACGAAGATGGTTGTGAAATTTCGTCATCTATCTGAGGCATCTTTGCCTGGAGTTGTTTTTTGTTTTAGATTTAGATGTAGTTAATCCCACGAGTAGCTAGGGACTTAAAAGGTCGACCACAGCAGAGCCCTGCGTTCACTGTGGCAAGAGTGAATAAAACTGGAGGTCCCCTATTATCCAGAGTTGGCACACTAGCGACTAACCTCTCCCCTAGCCATGCAGCCCTTGGCATGTGCGACCTTGGCTTGGATTGTATCTCTCTTAGTCTGGCCCCTCACCCTAGACCTATCTCGGCAAAGTAAACCCTGCCGGCACAGTTCTAGGGTTCATCGGTATTATTATAAATGATAATTATGACGTTTTGAAGGCAGTTTGTGATCTCATTTTCGTCCTCATGAATTATTATCGTCTATAGATGCTGTTACTTATATTATACTAGCTGTTTCCCAAGACTTTGTTCACAAAATTGACCAAGTTTCATACAAACTCCCAACCCCCGTTTAGCCCCTTAGGGGATAAATTTCCAAACCCAGTGGTTTCAGGTGTGCGTTGATCGATCAGTCAATGAATCAGTCAGCCAGTCAGTTTCTAACTTTATATAAGTAGATTCGCGCACGTTAAGGTGCTGGTCCCGGCTGTCATTTGTAGATCTTTGACAATCGTTACAGGTAGTCAGTGGCCCGAAAGTGACAACCAGTCTTACCAAGGGGTATCGTATTACCCTGTTACTGGGTTGTGGAGGTCAGATAGGCAGTCGCTTCATGTAAACTGGTATTAAGCTGCATCCGGTTAGACTGGAATACGACCCCAACATAGTTGGGAAAAGGCTAGGCAGATGATGACCATCTCTAGACGCTACTATAGACCGACCAGTTTAATAAGTCCTCGTGAAGGTATCAATTTAAATGGAATATTCTGAAGGCTGATCACGTATTGGTTCAATTAGTATCGTAATACCTACGTGGATTATGGTTATTTTACATTGTGGACGCTTAATGTGCCTTTGATGGGGCAAGGCGGAGGACTCATTAAAGCGGTCAGTCTATAGCAAATCTGTATATCTGCTACCAACCCAGTTGGCAGCCTTAGATTTTTTATTGGCAATCTTCGAAGATAGTCTATGAAATCAATAAACCCTTTGAGTTGTTCGAGTCCAGTAAAAAGATAAAAATATCTTTTTGCATCACAATCTTCAAGGTTTTTAATTTGGCCGAGTGTATATTGTCTCTGTTTTATCAGTATTTAAGCATTATTCAAATAGTTTATTGTATGCCAGAGAATACGAGATGTCCTCCATTATATTCTTGGGTATTTTGGCAAGCCGCCAGGGTCTTGATTAAAAGGACTAGACGTACGCTAATGATACCACAGGTTCCTTTAACTATTATAGCATAAACTCAGTTAAGCAGAAGTGTCGCAATACGTTGTTCCTACAAAAAAAGTCATGCAAAGTTTTCTAGTAAGTCCATTATGAAGAGACTAAGGGCTGATTTTACCTAAATCTTTTATTAGGATAATTGAGGCATTTGTAAAATGTTGGTGGAATTTTCCCATAGAGTAAAGAATGCTGCCGTCGTTTTCAATCATGTAATAAGCTCGAACACCTAATGCATCGTGAGGAAACCAGCATGCCTGAGAGATATTTCTTGACGGCATGTAAAGCCAAGTCAGAGGCCCATGGGCGGCATAAAAACTCTGACGACTGACACCAGGATAGGAACTAACCACACAATAAAGAAGAAGAACTAAAGAAAACACGCTGAAATTGACATCTCCGAATAAACAGCAAATAGGCTAAATATTTTTTTAAATATTTTCATAGTCTAAACACACGTTTCAAAACAAACAACATGTCTTCTTGTTTTCCTAAAACGAACATTGACGTCTTCGTTGTAGTGTCTGTGCCCATCAGATTTAGGGAGCTTCCCTAATCAGTTGGGCACAGACAATTAGACAACGCCCAGACTAAACATTGGTAAAACTGTATTACGTCTATCATCTTTATAATGGCATAAGAAACTGTAAAAGAGTCTGCCCACTACACCGTTCCATACCATGACCGTGTTATGAACGTGTCGTGCGCGGAAAGTAACTAAGCCCACTAGACCGTTTCAACAGCGTATCATACCCGTTTATAACGGGTTTAGAAAGGTCAGCATACCCGTTAAGAAAGGGTTAAGAACGGTCATCATACGTGGTTACCCAATATTCTTTGTATTAAAAAGTATGAGGGATGATTTCCACCAAACGGCTCGCATTACATCGGATCGGAACGGATTTAACAATCTTTAAACGATATTAAATCGTGTACACAGTATTACAAAGCCTATATTACCAAGCCGCGTACAGCAGCTTGACCGCGGGCGTCTTCCGTGACACGCGATAGTATGCTGCGACACACGATCGGCTCAGTCCGCCTGTCGTCATATCCGATCGGATCCTTTTGGCTGGAACAGTAGCAATGAAACTATTTTACTAGGCGCAGAAACGGGTACGTTCGCAAGCGACGGTACGGAGCCAATCGTATGCGTTGATATGCTGCCGGACGCGATCGGCTGTCGCTGCATCCATTCGTATCCTTTCCGATTCGATGTGTTGCGAGCCGTTTGGTGGAAATCCTCCTCCGCTGTCATCTAGGTGTCATCTCTTTGCTAGCCACATCGCTAATTAACTGATTAGACAGCATTCCTTCACAATCTGTCTAAGCTTATAGCTGGACTTACCCAAGCTCGATCACACAACAGTTCCCACCAGCTTTTTCCCACCTATTTTGAAGTCCATTTTTACCGAATGCAGCTAATTACAAGCAGTTATTGCAGCTTTATTTTATATGGACCAGCTGCCTATATGACCTCCATTACGGGATAACACGTTACCCTGGCAAGACTGGTTGTCATACATTCTGACTACCCAGACGAAAGGGCTATCAATGACCTACGAATGACAGCCAGGACCAACTCTAAGATACAGCTCGCTTAACCTTGAAGATCTATCCGTGCAGCCACGAGCCACTCCAAGCTTCTAATCCAATTACTATCACAAAATCTAAATCGATGCGTCTCGACGAAACTAGAAGTAGCGTTTCTTATCGAAAACTGATTAGAGCATAGTGAATTGGGGGAAGTTAAGTGGGGAGTGGCTCCCCTTTTACATAAATATTCAGTAGAATTCAGAATGGTACTGAAACGCGGTGCCAAGATGGGCTTTCAACTCGAAGGTTTGCTAAAAGCTGTCAAGGACCAGTGGGTTGTTAATGGTATGGTTCCATAGTTTTGAAATTTTGAAACGCTGTCTTTAATCAAACTTAGTAGCATAAAGAACCACGGCGTTTCGTTTTCAGGCTGAAATAACCCTTCAAAATTATATGGTGTGGTCATTTGAGTGGTCTACCAAAAAATAGTCACAATATGCTAAATGCCTAATAGGCATCAGATCACTATGCTGTCCCTCTGCAAAAATTAACATACAAAGATGTTAGAGATAAAAAAAAAACAACGCTTACTTTATTAGATGTTAGTGACTTTTGACGATATTCACAATTTTTCCATTACTGTCGGAAGTGGGTCTTTAAACTTCTGAGTGACCACCAGACATATTCGAGTCATAAAGGGCAGGCCACACTGCCAGAAAGCGAGCGAGCCAGGCGAGCATCGTTTCACCTCTTTTAATTTTTTTTTTTTTTTTCGTATGTTCCCCCCCCCCCTTCCCACTCTGGGCGGAGCGGAAGGGAGTGTCAGACTTGTACTGACTAAAAACACTCCATGTTCCTTCTATGCCCTTTGTGTTCCAGGGCCACGGTATCTCTTTCGAGCAGCCCTGGCAGGCATCGGCCCACCGCGAACTGCCGAAAGTGCCGAACCGAAGTATGAAAAAGAGGAGAAACGATACTCGCCCGGTTCGCTCGCTTTAATGTGCCTGAAATATATTACAGTGCAATACGAAACCGTCTCAAAACATGTACAACACACACGTTTGCACATAAAACACGTCTGTGCAGATTTCACAGTTCCCGGGCTATTTCTAAAACGTCATTGACATAATTATGTCATCAAAATGGCGACAAATACGCTACATTATATTAAGTGTGTCACGTATCACGATGATACATATAGCTAATATTATACATGGATGCGTGAAACATTTTATTTTTGTATTTTGGGTGAATGGAGAGACAGAGATGTGTTTTTAAAATGCGTTTGAGTTTTTCGTCAGTGTTAAAAAAATATAATTTCAAAAAGAAACCTTATAAGAGCATTTAAGATGTGATTATCATAACATCACACCTGTAATCCCCGAAGGGTTAAGCAGATGTGTACCTAACTAGTACTTCCACATTTCGCCAGTTATGTTTAAGTCCCATGTAATAGTTGGTGAGCCTATTGCTATCAACCGGGCTCAAATCCAGAGTCCGCGGCAGCTACTAAGAAATTCCTGATGGAAAAACCCAATAATACTAAGCCCGACCTGAGAATCGAACCCAGGAGACCTCATGCTCAGTCACGGTTGCGACCACTAAGATGTGATGTCTTTACGTTTTATCTATCTTGTCTTTTCTGAACTATGTTGGAGTCGGCTTCCAGTCTAAATGGGTGCAGCTGAAATATGTGTATTTTACATGGAGCTACCTCCATAATCTAGTTTCCAGTTATTTATTTCATGATTGAAATTGAAGATTATTAGGTAACTAAAAGCAGAAGGAACTCGTATAAAATGCCCGTTCATTTATCCAGAGGTGTACTAAATGAAGCACTCCAAGTGACGATATTAAATCACACCGCGGCGCACGTCAGGTCAGCTCTGCTACTAACTTTGCTGACTGGCTAATCTTATCAACACGATTATAATATGGCAGTGGCGAAGGTTCCATACAACTCGATTCCTACCGTCTTCCCTTTGAAAACGGGCACAGTCAGTATTCTATGGACAAATAATAAAATCCCATTAAAGATATCTACTCCGGCTTACCTCTTACAAAACATGAGCCTTCGCTACTGTAATATGGTCTAGTTATTTCTAAACACATTCAAAACGACAACATAAAAAATAAAACATTTAAAAATAAAATAAAATAAAAACCAGTAGTCCAGCGGTATCGGAAACATGGTCTCAGAGCTCCGGTCAGAAGACAGGGCTCCATATTTTGCATTAACTTGGAAAAACAAGCGAGACCTTGAAATGTTTTTTAGAAATAATATTAATAAGAGGAACCCTAAAAATAAAAATACCGCGTAACTTAATCTGAGTCAAGGACAAGGAAATTCGGATGATTTATTAATAACGTAGGCCTTTCGAGGGCAATCGTGTACTACCGCGCTCACTGACGGTGGACCTCTTTTCAACCTTATTACTCAGGGCTTAAGGGTGAAAAGTGGTCAACCGTCAGTGAACATGAGGATGTACTACGGAGAAAAAAAGTCCAATGTTCTAATCTTCGTCATGGCCTACCAGCTCAACATCTTCTTCGCATTGGCGACTGCCTATCTGGCCTCCACAACCCAGTTAGTACTGGTAATACGATACCACTTGGTAAAACTGGTTGTCAGACTTTTTGAGCCACTGACTACCTGTAATATCTTTCAAAGATCTAAAATTGACAGCTCGGACCAACAGATTATCGTGCTTTCCGAGGTACAAAGGAAACTCGCTATGTAATTAGTGGTCACCCAGCCATGGACTAACCTAATCAATTGAACCTGAAGATTGACACAGGTGGCTGTTATTATTTAGCCACGAACTCCTGACGGTCTACCAGCTGTTTGTCAAATATCATTAAAATCTGATAAGATGTAAAATGATAACAGACAGACAGAGTTACTTTCGCATTTCTGATATAAGTATGGATGAGAACGCAATGTCTATTTGTCTGTGTCTGCGTTTTTGAGCTTCTCGAAGGCTAGCAGAATCACAGCTTATTCGATTTTCTTGGTTTTGGTTCTGATTGAGGGCGCATCTTCACTGAGACACCAGTACGTCGTAGCACCACGATGCCAATATAATGTAGTTCACCGCCAAAAGGAGTCCGTTCAATCTGGCTCTTACTTTTCAGGGTACATCTGTAACAGTTACCGACAGCCTCGAGCTTCTTGGCACGAAGTTGAGTGCGAATCTGAACTTCGGTGAGTCAAAAGCTCAAACTGCGGCAAAAAAGCTGGGTACCCTAAATAAGGTTAAGCGTTACTTCAAGCCTGGACAGCTTTTAGTCTTCTATAAAAGTTCGGTCCGGTATAGAGTATTGCTGTCACCTTTGGGATGGCTCAGCCAAATACCAATTGACCACACTCGACTCTGTTGAGCGTAGAGCCAAATGGCTCATTGGTGACGTTAAGCTGGTGGGTATCAAGCTTCATACCCTGGCCCACCGGCGCAAAGTTACATGTTTGTCGGTCTTTTACAGATTGTACTTCGGTGAGTGTGCCCAAAAGCTCCGCGAGCTCATTCCACTATCTCCCTTCTTCCATCGGGAGTCTAGACGTACTACAGGTTATCACCTATACCTTGTCAATTTTCCACACATTCGCACGAAGCGCTTTGCTACATCATTTATAATGCGCACAGCCAAGGAGTGGAATTCCCTGCTAGCGTCGGTGTTCCCAAGTTTATATGACCCCAGTCTATTTAAGTCGTGAGTTAATAGGCTTCTTTTGGGTTAGCTCGGTCCATCGTCGACCTCATCTCTAGATTAAGGTCAACATTAGGCAAGAGTCACTGACCTTGTAAATAACTAAAATTTTATAGTAATAGTTATTTCAAGCAAAACCCAGACAACAAAACAGCCATCCATATGAAACTATTTTTATAGATCTCCGAAAATATTTGTTCATGACAATCGAAATAAAAACAGTTCGCTCATCATTTAGTTGTAACTCAGAAACTGCTCGTCTGTCTTCGATGTAATTTTTGTTTAAAACTCATTCAGCTGATGATGTGTGTAAGGTCAGTTTAACAATACAAGATTTTAAATATTCGCGGAGTGTGGTAATGAATCATGAGTAAAGGTAACATTTTTAAAACCACTTACTTTGGAGCTAGTTTTTAGATTTCCGTACCCGAAGGGTAACCAACGGGACCCTGTTACTAAGCCTCCACTGTCCATCCGTCTGTGTGTCTGTCAGCGGGCTGTATCTCATGATCCGTAATAGATAGACAGCTGAAATTTTCATAGAATGTCTATTTCTGTTCCCGCTATAAATCACAAATCCAAAAAACAAATTATTTTGCTTATCCTTGCTTCCTTACATAATATAATAAATGCGAAAGTAAGTTTGTGTGTTTGTTTGTTACCTTTTCACGTCTAAACCACTGAACCGATCAGCCTGAAATTTTGCAAATACGTAGCCAGGTGTACAGAAACGGACATACCTTACCTTTCATCTCGAAAAAAACTACTGTTCCGGAGAAAAACATCAATAATGTTCTTATGATAATAGATGGCGCCACGTATCTTTCGAATCATCATTGAATTATATTATTACAAGCAGTATAAACCCGAGTTGATTGTCAATTTCTAAATCAACGCAAGCGAAGCTGAGGGCAAAAGCTAGTAATAAAAATAAATTTAAAATTAAAGGGGACTCCCCTACTACGATCATGCGCGACTCCGACTCGCACTTAGCCGGTTTTTAATTAGAAAAGAGAGATGAGAAGATGATGGAACAGAAACAAATACTCTGTATACTTCCCACCAATTAAGTAACAGGTGATACCAATTTCATTATCCGGTTGTCGTTACATATCTTCTTCTTCCATACTTCTCTATTCGTCTTCATCTCTGCAGGCATCCTCTTTCTCTATAATCTTTCACACAGTCCATTCGTGGTATTTTTGGTTATGTCTCTACTCATAAAGACATTCAACTTCATATTCCAAACTTTCCCCACGACATTTTCCTTATTATTCCGCATCATTTGGCCATAAATTATGACAGCCGATTTCCACACAACTTCTCAGTCAGTGTTGGCACTTTCAGAATTTCACTTTTAGGTACCAATACTCATTTCTTTGCTTTCCTTCAATACTAGACAATAAGATAACCTATTGTTTCTTAGGCATTCGTACCCAAAATAAACGGGACCCTATTACTAAGGCTTCGCTGTCTGTCCGTCTGTCACTGGAGTGTATCTTTTGAATTGTAATAAGTAGTCACTTGAAATTTTTATAGAGTAAGTATTTTGGCCGCTATAACCATGAGATATAATGGGGTCCTCATACAAGAAACGTGTTGTTTTTCAGTATTATTATTATTTACTCTCCTCATTGGTGAAAATTAGTTTAAAGAATGAAGTTGGATGAGCGTAATTTTCGCTACTGAATATGAGTCGAGGACAATACTTTCGTTTGACCTCTACTAATCGCGATTGACTAATCTTGTACTGATTTTTTTTCAAGCAAATTCAACGATTTTTCAGCGACTAATTTTGAGTTATGTAAATTACGCTGGGCTCTAACGTCGATACTACGTTTTCCGAATAATTTAAAATGTTCAATAGTTAAAGCTGTTTTTTCTGTCAGTTAAATACAGTCAGTCATAAAATCATTCTAAACCTGCAGTAGATATTTATATTTTTATTTCGTAGCCTTGTAGATCTTAGCAGACTTACCATTAAACATAAAATTCATTTAAATTCCTCCTACATTTAAATTCATGTCAATGTTATTATACGAGTATGTTGCAACTAAAACAAATAAAGTGAGAAGAACTTTCCTTAAAAAAAATTACAGATATTTCTGGAAAATTCTTTACAATTAAATTCAATTTACGGCCAATAATAAACACACAAAATCACACCCATTAGGACTTACGCTAATATAAAAAAAACCCTCATTTTCAATCCTTTAATAAATTACTCCTCTCATCAAAAAATCGTTTTGTCAATAACGACAATACAATAATAAGGCATTTATTTATTTGTTCTCATGCATATCAAGCAATACAAATTGTAATAAATCATACTGATAAAGTCAGTGAATCTTCCCATTGCATTGATAACCCTAGCTTTCTTTACCATTGAGCTTTTCCTATACATATTATGAACATGCGGAGGTTTTCAGAACTTCTGAATATATCCAAAATCACAACTACATAATCTCTTAAATTCACTACAGCAGAGAACACTCTAGCAGAATCCAATGTTTTTGGCACCAAAACGAAAAGCTCAACTCAATTGATTCACACAATTTGCTAAAAAACAGAAAAGATTCATCTCACCAGAAACTGAAGGTTGAAATAAACAAAATTGGTACTTTACCTAAATTTATACGGAATCCGCTGAACAAATCCAGTAATGTTTCACATCACTATCTGCCCTTCATCACAATCACCATATCACTAGCCATTAGTATCTAACTACCAAAAATATACGATTTATTTGTCACCTAATTACAACACTAGAACTTAACACACCACAATTTCCCAACATTATCCACTAAAAGACAAAAAAAAAAACGGTTTTTAACGAAATATTTTCGGTATTTTTCGGTTTTTCGCGTGTAAAAATTGGGGGAAATGTATTTATAAATGTTTTAGCTGACGGCCGGGTGCTCGGAGCTGCCGCGTACCTCGGAATTCGGATTTAGGTTAGAAACGGCGTGTTATGGCGCCACCCACACATGCGCAGTAGTGTACCGACAGGGACAAAGATTATGAAAGCTTCAGATGAGTTAAAATGTTCTGAAGTGGTTTTGTGTGTAAGCATAAGTGGTGGGGTGGATCTTTTGTGAGCTGTTGTTTTGTATAGGTTTTTTTGTAATGATCGTTTTATCGTGAAAATATTTTTATAAAACTATAATTATGTATTTGTAATCACGTTTTTGAAAAGGGCTCTAAGGATTTCGATGAAAGTTGCAATATAGGGGTTTACGGGATGGATTTAGATCATACCAAATATTAATTAAAAAATAGAGAAAATTCGTTTTCTCTATTTTCACCCGAGATATCGTGTCCTACTTGTCCTATTGCTTGCACATCACAGGAGCTGATGGACGCTACTGAAAGTACCAAACTCGTCGCCATATTTTGATTACCCAATTTAAATTGTCATTGACACGCTAATTTGATCTGCGTTCAAAAATTTTTAAATAATCGGCTGCCTGCATCAGGAATCAAACCCGCCAAATGTGAAAAAGAGAAACATGTATTTTAGGATAACGGTCGAAAGGGTTAAGCTTTCTGCCAGAGCTGCGGGACTGTTCGAAAGAGATACCGTGGCCCTGGAACGCAAAGGGCAAAGAAGGAACACGGATGGGTTTTAGTCAGTACAAGTCTGACCCTCCCTTCCGCTCCGCCCAGAGTGGGGGGGGGGGTCATTTGATGATTTCCCACCCGAAAAAAAAAAAAAGGGTTTATCTTTAAAATATTTTTTTCCTAAATAACACAGCATCTTAAGACAATTTAACCACACAGGTATTAACCCACCTAACCATCTACAAAAAAAACACAACTCTATGCGTGTTAACGCACACAATCACGCATCTTCTGGCAGACTCAGCGGCGTTTACGTAGTTCGCAACACCCTGCTATTACTGAAAATACTCGTAGTCACTCGGACACACTGTAGACGAGAGAATACTATAGGAACTCACTGGTACTGGAGTCAAAACTGTAAATAATGTGAGTACTGCAAAGCATTTGGGTAAAAATAAGAATGATGAGCCGCCAGAGAACCAAGGTTACCGACATGGCCCGAAGAATAAACAAACTTGTAGTAAGTGGCAGTGGGCATGGCACATTGCTCACAGAACGGATGGCCGATGGGGCCGAAAAGTCCTAGAGTGGCGACCACGAACCGGAAGACGTTGCATTGGAAGGCCTAGAAGGCCCACTAGGTTGACCGATGACCTGGTGAAGGTTGCAGGGATCCGCTGGATGCGAGTCGCACGGGACCGGTCAATGTGGCGACACTTGGGGGAGGCTATGTCCAGCAGTGGATGTCTTTCGACTGAAATGATGAATGATGATGATGAAGAATGATGACCATCAATCATCATTTTGACGACACGGTCGGCGCAGAGACTGTCGCAGTATTCGATCCCGGTACAAATATTTGTATGGCCTACAGATAGTAGTTCCAGATCTGGCTGTTAGTGTATGTGAGTTTAAATGTTTGTAAACACACCCACGATACAGGAGAAATTACTAGGGAGAGATAACGTTAAAAAAAACTATGAATTTCTAGTTTTAAACCGTATTCCAAAAGAAGCAGGTTATCAATTCTCTGAATGTTTCTCGTGTGTTCAACGACAATTCTGAACCACGTCAGCCGATTTCTAAGATTCTTTTTTTCCTGGAAAGGAGGTATCTCAGGGATGGACCTATATTTATTTAGTCACGTTCTGATGAGTCGTTTTTAAGGTAGCTTTCATAACGCGTATTTAATCTACGTTTTTTCTTTCCTCGTTTAATTTTTCAATATGTCTGATCCACATCCATTTTGAGCGTTGTGCATGTCCAAAAAATCGTTTGATTTGTTTTGGGTGGAGGGGCTCGTGGCTAAATAATAACAGCCGCTCGGGTCGATCATCAGGTCAAGCGCGCTTGCCTAGGTTGTTCCGTGGATGGCTAACCACCCATTACATACTGAGTTTCCTCCGTCGTTAAGGTAGTCAATGGCCCGAAAGTCTGATAACCAGTCTTACCAAGGGGTATCGTATTATCTAGTACTAACTGGGTTGTGGAGGTTAGATAGGCAGTCGCTCCATGTAAAATACTGGTATTCAGCTGCATCCGGTTAGACTTGAAGCCGACACCGACATACTTGTCAAAAGGTTAGGTAGATGTTGAGGTTAGGTACAGTAGTGACTATATTCATGAGATAATATAAGTGGTTACTCACACCATAATAATAATCAAAAATCAAGACTAAAGCTGTGGCGAGGTTGTGCATCCTTACCTAACCCATTCGTTCCACCTGCTGATGATCTCCCACCTGGACATGACTTGCCATGGCTGACCTGGAAGTCTTTAAATAGACTCCGGACCCAGGTTGGTCGCAGCAAGGGAAACCTGCTCAGGTGGAGATTCATTAATGACTCTGCCCTGGAGTGTAAATGTTATGCTGCTCTACAAACGATGGGGCACTTAATATTGTGTCCTGCGTGTCCTGTTGTTTGTTCATTAGGAACTGATGGACGCTACCGAAAGCGCCAAACTAGTAGCTCAGTTCTAGGCGTGCGCGACACGCTAAGAAGATCAAAAATAAAATACACATAAACTATATCAAAAATACTGTAATGTTCAACCTCTAAAACAGAACTCCAGTGGTATCTGACAGAAAAAAAAGATGTTACTTATCACAATCTCACTCCACTCTCACTTCTACAGGAGCGAAAAACTTTCGACTACCAGTAGTACCGCCTCGCCGTGACGTATGACGCAGTGATTCAGTGTACACGTGAGGAAGACTGACAGGATCGTAGCACTCGCATATATCACGCTTGTAACGATAGTGTCATTAGCAGAGTTGTAGTTGCTAACCACATTGTTTCATTTACTTACCTACGTTTCAACTTGAAATTGCATTTTTTTTATCTGGTGTCAAACATAGTGAAGCGTGATATTTCAGAATCTTTCTTACAACCCTGTTGTTATAAGGGTGGCTGCAATTGCTGCGTAATCTGTATTAAGTCATAATCATAGGTATTATAATTAGGTATCCATTCAGCGAGAAAAAGACATAGTAATAAAGATTTTTTTAAATGGAAAAGAGGCCAGCTTGTAATGGTAATGCTACCTCTGACGTACGACCTGCAGTACCAAGGGACGATGCCTCCAAGTTTTTGTAATTTTAAGTGGAGTGGGAGGAGCTCGTGGCTAAATAATAACAGCCGCTCGGGTCGATCTTTAGGTTAAGCCTTGCTTGCCTAGGTTGGTATGTGGATGGGTGACCGCCCATTACATACCGAGTTTCTTCCGTGCCTCGGAAAGCACGTTAAGCCGTTGGTCCCGGCTGTCATTTGTGGACCTTTGACAGTCGTTAGGTAGTCAGTGGCCCAAAAGTATGACAACCAGTCTTACCAAGGGGTATCGTATTACTCAGTACTAACTGGGTTGTAGAGGTCAGATATTCAGCCGCTCCATGTAAAACACTGGTATTCAGCTGCATCCGGTTAGACTGGAAGCCGACCCCAATATAGTTGGAAAAAGGCTAGGCAGATGATGATGATGAAGTGGAATGGGAGTCTGGTAATAGCACAGTATTGATGTAATGGCTGGAGGCCGTCATAAAGGTAGCCATACACGCTAGGTTATGCATGACAGTTTTAAATGCACATTCAAAACCTTCATGCAAAACCGAGTTCTATTCCAAGGATAACTGTACAGTTTTCTCTTACACAAGTTCATGCATGCCCGTACAGTTTGACTATACAACATTATTTTTAGTATATGCGAAACCTGAATATAGTTTGTTCAGAATAAGTAACTGAATCAATTCCAATAATTTTTAAACCATGTTATATTTTGTCCCAAAAATATTTTAAAAAAGTCACAAGTTGGACCGAGCGACATTAAGTACCCATTGCAATAATTTAGGTACCTACTGCCAAATTATTATTATCAATGAGCTCAAGACGACGACGGAGGCGCGCGTGCGACGCGCTTCGTGGTGACCACGTTTTTGTGCGGACAACCAGGTAACAGAACAAGCTTATAACTTTGTGATTTTTCATGAAACAGTTTTGAAATTTTGTACATTGATTCTTTAAATACTAGACATGTATAACAGGTTGTAGAGGCAAAACTCCACATGCATAACCTATCGTGTGTGGCCGGCTAAAAAGGGGCGAAGGCTGAAGTTCAGGAACGATTTGTTGAGGAAGTTCCGAAGTTTTGAAGTGTAGAGGTGGAGGCGAGGTTCTATTGCAAATTAGCATCTCAGATTCACAATCATCTGCCTGCCTTTTCCCAACTACGAGTATGTTGGAGATGGCTTCCAGTCTAACAGGATGCAGCTGAATACCAGTATTTTACAATTTAGGATTTCTCTGTTACATTGTACAGTCACGAGCACCAATATTTATACACTTTCCTAAATTAAAAGCAATTTTAGCGAGAAATAACGATTTTAACTTGTAGATAGGATATTTTTCAGAAAAATATGAGTTCCAGAATACGATGTTCGTAACAACATGAAATTTTAATCATAACAGTAGGAGAAAACACTTTTAAATGTTGTTATTGGTGCTGGTGACTGCACATGTTTTTTCTCAAATAAATTCAAATAAATAGAATAGAACGACTACCTTTCTGACCCTCATTAGTTCGAAATTCGTCATTCACATGGCTTGTAAGGTTATAAAAAGACACAATTTGAAATCACAACATTGTTTTGCAATCATAAAACCGTCACAGGCATCCAAAAAATTCAAATTGAGAGAGTGCTATCAAAATATCCCGAGCTTTATGTTCGATTTTTATGATTAGGGGAATCCTAACGACCCTGTCAGGAAACTTTCCATACTGGCATGAAGGACATAGCTTGAGGAATAAAAACGACAGCTTTTTTTTTTATAACCCCACCAACATGATCAGATCGTCACACCACCACGCGCGGTCGACCTCGTCGGCGATGTCCACCCTCAGGCATCCAATGAGTGACGGCCTTTGCCCACCTCTCCGGGTGCATCCGTGCGACCTGGCCAGCTCACTCCCACTTTAGCTTAGGTGTTTTATCTCAAACATCAGCTACTGGAGTTATGGAGCGCAGGGTGCTGTTCCTAACGCGATCTGATCGTTTGGCACTATGCTGCGCTCCATCGCTCGCTGGCAAATCTTAAGCTTGAACTTTTGTTGTTACGAAAACACAAAAGTTGTATGTGTGATAAGTCGAATGAAAGACAGGGATCTGAATGTACACAAGACAAGCTAATCAGATAAGCTAACACACGCCTGTGACCCCAGAGTACCCTAAAGCACTCCACATTTTGACAATTATGTATGTTTGTTTATTGATATATGATCCATGCAATAAGGGTCAAGCCCAATAGATATTTGTTTGTAACTCATCGTCATCCATATAGCCTTTTTCCCAACTACATTGGGGTCGGCTTCCAGTCTAACCGGATGCAGCTGAATACCAGTATTTTACATGGAGCGACTGCCTATCTGACCTCAACAACCCAATTTGTTTGTAACTCAATCACTCATAAAAAGCTGAATTGATTTGGATGATTTTTTTCACACAGAGAGATTATGCTTTGAATTGACTTACAACATACATTTTAGTCTTATTCATATGGCAATTCTCCCAGCATGTGACTGAAACTGCAAGCCGAAGGATGAACCTATGCATATTGCAAACCACTATTTCAAAATACTCCCTCGACTTGACTGCCTCGGTGGTCAAGTGACGAGTGGCAAGCGGGACTGCTGAGTAAAAACTACTGAACAGATTTAGATGAAATTTGGCACATAGATAGTTTATTGCCTGGATTAACACATAGGGTACTTTTTATTCCGGTAGTATTCCGAACTAGACGCAGGCGAGTCGCGGGCAAAAGCTAGTTAAGTGTAGATGGAGCTATAAGAGACGCCCTGTATAGCTCCATCTATTATAAGCATTGGTCGTAGCCCCCCCCCCCCCCTCCCCCATAGTTTACTTCTGGCATATTTCTGACTGGAAGTACCCTCAAGAAAGGCCAGAGACACCTGGACTATTATTGCATCCATCAGCACAATGTTTTGAGTGTCTTGGATGTGTTCGGGAGCCAATAAATGAAACGGTCTTGGTATGGTAAACTATTATAATTATAATTAACACGGTAAACGTCTAATACAAGCGAGCGCGTTATCCTGACTGGTTTAGCTTACCTAGTTACAAGATAGGTTCTCCGACATACTGATCGTGTGCGTGTGTTCCTACAAGTGCATAACATTGAGCGCTACCGTAAAAAAAACTCGTTTCCCAAAAATATTTTTTGTAAAAAATTACCACAAACTGGCAAGAAAAGATAATCACCCTGTACATTAATATGGCGGATGTAATGTATCTGTTTAAACTAATAGTGGAGTTTATAAATATTTTGCGAACAAAAGACTCCCGCGCATCATGTATTATAAACAATACATAAACTTTTATAGGCTGCCAAATATTACATTAATAAAGAATATGAAAGTCTATGATCTTACGAGTAAAGCTGCGGTTACAATATGCTACTACTTGAACTATGATACATACCGTACTGTAGTTACGGTATGTATCAGACATACATCATCACATGTATCATCGTAGTAAATGTATGTACCATATCATCATGTACTTACATAAAGTACCTTAAGTATCATGTATGACCTTGATACATTATTGTATGTACACGCTATTTTCCCATAGGATATTCCCTTTCGCTTTTAGTAAGTCGTGGGTTCGAACCCAGTCAGGCGCATTACTTTGTGTAAGTTATTTCATCACCACTGCTCTCAAAACGGTGAAGGAAAACATCGTGAGGAAACCGGCATGTCCTGAACCAAAAATTTTAAGACATGTGACATCTACCAACCCGCACCGGGCCCGCGTGGTGGATTATAGCCCATTCCCTCTCATAGAGAGGAGGCCAGCGTCCCAGCAGTGGGATCATTAATAGCCTGACTATGCTTATGCTTATCCTTTATTCCCTTTGGCTACATCCAAAAAAAAAAAAACACGTTTTTACATAGTCACACACGGACGCGTTCCGAGTACCTAATACGCACCAGAACTTCCTGGAGAACACCGCCAATAAGTTCACAAGGCTTTTTTAGTCTGCCTGTAATCTAACCTTCCTTATTTAACCTAGGTCTATCGATTTACGAGTACCATGTCGTGGTAGGTACCTCTTTGAGTCATCATCATCTACCCAGACTTTTCTCAACTATGTTGGGGTCGGCTTCCAGTCTTACCGGATGCAGCTGAATACCTTACTTGGAGCGACTGTCTATCTGATCTCCACAACCCACTTAGTACTGGGTAATACGTTACCCCTTGGTAAGACTGGTTATCAGACTTTAGGGCCACTGACTAAATGCAACGACTGTCAATGATAAAGACTACAAATGACAGCCGAGACCAATCACTTAACGTGCTTTCCGAGGCACGGAGGAAACTTGGTATGTAAAATGGGTGGTCACCCATCCACAGAGCAACCTAGGCAAGCGCGGCTTAACCTAATTGATCTGTGATTATCGCCATCGCTGTCTAATCTAAACATGAGTTACTGGTTTTTTTACGAGTTGGTAAATAAAATATCCTGACGAAAGTAAACTGGTAAAGGCAATGAGATCCTATCAAACTCAAAAGTAGGAAAATTATATTTTTAAGCTTAAATGCATTGACATAAGGTAAAAAGGAAAAAAAAAACAGATTTGTTTTCAAGCTAGCTTTACTAACGGAACAATGTTTACAATACACAATTTATGTTGCGGTCAGGTTTACTGCATTACGTCACTGCTGATCCATTAAAATTAACGTCGTAAATATAAATGTTCCCGTTTCGATATATTTTTAATAAAACGCTTTAGGGTGATTGAAGGGGATATTGACGAGCTCGTGGCTAAATAATAACAGCCGCTCGGATCAATCTTCAGGTTAAGCCGCGCTTAGCTAGGTTGATCTGTGGATGGGTGATCATCATTACATATCGAGTTTCCTTCTTGCCTCGGAAAGCACGTTAAGCCGTTGGTCCCGGCTGTTATTTTTATATCTTTGACAGTCATTACAGGTAGTCAGTGGGTCGAAAGTCTGACAACCAGTCTTACCAAGGGGTAGGTACTAACTTTGTTGAGGAAGACAAATAGGCAGTCGCTTCTTGTAAAATCCTGGTATTCAGCTGCATCCGGTAAGACTAGAAGCATACCCCAATAAATTTGGAAAAGGCTAGGCAAATGATGAGATAGGTAAATGTTTTAAAAACATACCTATAGCACCAGTCGTTCATTATTTGCAGTAAGCTTTCATGGCAAAACTATACCCAGCAAGATATAGTCAAGATAATGAATAAAGTACAGAACTGAGCAAAAAGCTCCACAAAACCCGTAAGATCAGAGTTTGGTGGATCTTGTGGTAGTAATGTAATATCTCAATTCCTCGGGCATTAGATATTACGAAATGAATATTTACTTAAAGTTATTCAGTAATATAGGTAAAAAAAAGCTGATAAAAAAAGATTTTTGGTCATCTGAAATGGTTACGTTCTTAAAATTTAACAAAGCGCCATCTATTACTTGCTATGAGCATTACGACATTAGGTTGCGAGCTAACTTTCGACGGGAAGAACCAAAGCATGAACTTTGATACAGCGCCATCTAGTTGACGTTGTATATACTGTAAAGCGAGCTTACGGCCGACCCTTTTCTGAGAAATGTAGTACACATTTGGATAAGCAGATGGCGCCTAGAGCATGTTGCCAGCTTTGCTAAAACAATGATCCTGATTACTGGCCTCAAATGAGTAATAACCTGGTACCTACGGGCCCTGTACCTACGATACTGACATTGAAAACCCGCTGGAAAAGCGCGATTATTAATGATGGAAATATTTCTTCTGACCATTAATATTGTTAAATTAAACAGGGTGTAACAGACCCACATAGCCATCAACCAAGCATTCTGTACATCAAACTAAGTAATTTTACGCAAAAATTATTGCTGGGAATCGACTTTTCTTTTTGGAGTATAAAATCATGTTTTACGGTAAGACTTGATGGAAAGCACTCAAAGCATTGTGCTGATGGATGGATTGAGTAGTACGGGGGTCGTGGAGGTGTGTAAAGTAAAAATATTACATTAAAAACAAGTAATCAAAAAAAAAAACTTGTTAAAAAGTTTTAACTTTTACCTCCAATATCTCCGTAACTAGAAGGTTCCCAGGTATGGTCTAGAACAAAAAATGATCGCAAAGACTGGGAGAACAAGTGCCTTTCGGCTACGTTAAGGGTCTATTTACACCCTTTAGGTACCCAAGTCTAAACTGAATTTAGTCTTGATAAAACCAAAATCAATGCCTTTACCCCCTTATTATAAGGTTTTATTTAACTTGCCTGTTAGTTAGTTTGTTTTTTTTTAAATCTAGTACGACCTACACTGCATATAGGTCAACATTTAACACTGTATCATGGTAATCAAACATTTTATTTCCCCACAGAGATGCTGTAATAGACTGTAAAAAAGGAGAACCTCAGTTTTCCCATGACACAGAAAACGAGGTCGCCAATGCAGATTTTAATGACAATTGGTTATAAAAAGACGATTCTACCTAGATAAAGTTTCATGACTCGTTTAGACCAGGGAAGTATGACAAAACAGAGAAGGCCTGTTATAAATACTTAGTTATTAACTGACTGCGGTGAAGCCCAAAAACCGGGTTATTAACCTTTTCAACGCCAGAGCATAAACGTAACCGCTTGCCCTCCACGCCAAGCCACAATTTCACCTTCCATTTTGTCACATATTTGTGTCGTTTGGCGTGGAAGGCACGCGCTTGCTTGTCACGTATATGTGACTATGGCGGTCAAAAGGTTAAAAATTATTAAAATTAAAATTTGTTTATTTCAGATTAAATAATGTCCATATTTCGTTAGTAACACATTAATTCTCTTAAGACTAAGTTAGTAGCATTTATGTAGGTTGTCCAGATCAGATGAATACGGATTAAAAAATTAAAATAAGAATAACTTGACTAAGAATAAATTAAATTGAAATATACATATAAGATTAATTAATGCAAATAAAACAAAGTCGCTTCCCGCTGTCTGTCTGTCTCTATGTATACTTAGATCTTTAAAACTCCGCAACGGATTTTGATGCGGTTTTCAGTAATACGAGTAGATAGAGTGATTCAAGAGGAAGGTTTATATATATGTATTGCACCCGGGGCGGGTCGCTAGTTCGTCATAAACAACAACTTTTAGTATGGGACGAAGCCTGAAATTGTTAAAGAAAATACCTAACTCTGGTACCTTAGCAGTAGGTACTTTTTTTTAGGGCGTGGAAATTGCAACGCATGTCATTCGCCGCAGGGCAAGAAATGGGGTCTGATAGACTCTCCTCGTCACTTGTCTGGGTTACGAGGATACGTTTTGAATGTCCACAGTCATCCCAGCAATAACCCACGCTTATAAACTTAAAAAGAGTAGATTCTCTTAACATCACGCCTGTTTTTTGTTTCGGGGATTCCCGAAGGGTTAGGCAGAGGTGTACCAAATAGTACACCCACATTTCGCCAGTTATGTTTAAGTCCTATTTAATAGGGGGCGAGTCTATTGTCATCAACCGGGCTTAACTCCAGAATCTGTGGCTGCTACTGAGAAATTCCTAATAAAAAAATTCAATAACACTTTGCACGACCTGGGTATGGAACACAGGACCTCATGCTCAGCAGTATCGCTGCTATATCAAATGACTTTATTTCCTTCATAACATCCGAACGCGACACAAATATCGCAGCTCTCATAATTTCTGTAAAATATTTCCTCTTAGCCTTTTATTTTCATAATTTACGATGTACGCGCGAGAGTGTTGGTTTTCTTAATAAATTTTAAACGCTGAGCAGCCTCTTCTACTGAGATACGGAAGTTTTATCTTTTAAAGTTAACTAGTTGTTTTTTCTCTTAAGTTATTTAGTAAAGAGAATAGTTATCTTCACAGTCGGTTAGCTTAAAGTAGTTAGTAAAATGTTTCAAACAAAAGGTAAACTTTTACTTAAAATTATGTTTTAAAATGGTTCCTACGAACAGTCGACCGAATGTCAGTAGACACCGGTCCACAGCCACAGGTGAGGGACTGAGCATATCTGAGTATATCCAGCTAGAGATTTCTCGATTTAGCATGAGGTCTGGTTTTTAGAAAATTAGTTAAAGGAGACTAAACAACACCACATTACCTAGAGCTTATTTAATAAGCTGATCGTAGTGCTCGTAATTGGTATGCTGCATAGTCGCATACATTTCGTGTCATTTTAGAGACAAGGACCTCTAAGATATGTCAGCCAAGACTCACTGCCAAAAATTATTTTATTATTCTGAGCATATCCATGAGTACCTGCATGTGGCCATGTGGGCTTGTGGAAGTCGGAATGTAGTCATTATAGCAAAAACTAATAGGTACCTTACCATGCGCCTCTGGCTAAGCTAAAATCCAGCAGGTAAAGTTACGTAACTTAAACACTCTATTAGCGGCTCAGTTAACTGAAAACTAAAGGTCAATGACTTGTAAAATAATCGATCGTTTCAATGTCAAGTTTTTCTTTATATTCTTCGTGTTTGTAAAACATATAGAATCAGGCGAAGCTCAGGCTATTAAGAAACTAGGAAAAAAGTTATGATGAAGTGATTGCAGCTTATTAAACTATGATTCGTGAATAATTTTACATTGAACCTTATGTCACAGTTCATAGTCACTACAGGTAGAGTCACCTGATATTATTATGTCATATTAAAAAGAGTCGATACCAAACAAATTCCTTCAATTTGTTCTTGGAATGTGTAGTACTTGCGAGAAGAACTATACCGGTCGATGTTAGGACGCTTGCAGGAGCCTTACGTCCAGCAGTGAATGTTTTGTTAGATATTAAGGTGATGATGATCATCATCTGCCTAGCCTTTTGCCAACTAGATTGGGATCGGCTTCGAATCTAACCGGATGCAGCTGTATACCAGTATTTTACGTGGAGCGACTGTCTATAAGACCTCCACAACCAAGTTAGTGCTGAGTAATATGATGCTCTTGGTAAGACTAGTTGTCTGACTTTCAGCCCAGTTATTACCGTAACAAGTTAACGACTGTCAAATATCCACAAATGACAGCCGGGACCAACGGCTTAACGTGTTTTCCGATACACGGAGGAAACTCGATGTGTAATGGGTGGTCACTCATCAACGGAACAACCTAGGCAAGCGCGGCTTAACCTGAAGATCGACCCGAGCTCCTTTAAATTATGATGCTGATAATTGAAGGACAAATTTGAAGATGATGATGGTGATAAGTAGTTGGTGTCCTTCTTAAAAAAATCATAGGGTTAGTTATGCCATTAAGCAACAATACTATGCTCCGGTTTTAAAGGTAAAGGCGTTCAAAGGTGAGGGTACTGAGTCTAGGTGATGGACACAAAACAATTATACCAGCATAGATAGGTAGGTACGAGGTATGACCTAGCTAGTGGACGTGAACTATGAGGTGAGGTTTATTGTTGCAGAAGTCAGAGGTTACCTCAAAATAATAGTCCGTGGTACTTCCTGCACCTGCCTTAGAGCTGATTTTTCGATTTTCAGTCAGCTTTTATCTTAGAAATAAACATAGCGCTTTGACAGCTTTTCTGTAGAAAATAATATTATAGTTTAAAAAAACACGCTTTAGAGTGACGTCATTTATTGTATTTCTCGTATTCTTCTCAGCAAACTCTTTGATTTGTTCCCCATGTCATAGGCATGCATAAAAAAAAACTAGTCAGCTATCTTTGGGACTCTGCTATATTGGATTTAGAATGACGTCACTTAGCTAACCATGCATTATCATCCAAACTAAACATGTATGCAAAATTTCAGTTCAATCGGAAACCGGGAATTTAGTCAAATAGAACTTCTAAGATTTTTTTATACATATAGATGGTTAGGCTAACCAACTAGCCTAGGTTAGGTTGGTTGTTGGTGGTTGGTTGGTTGGTTAGGTGAAGCTAATAAAACCGCGTTAAAAACATCAGCCTATTATAAAGTTATTTTACTTAAATATTGTACAATCGAGCCTAAAAGTAAAATAAAACTTAAAGCTTAAGAGGTTAGTTATGACCGCGTAACATCGTTAAAGTCAACCACAGGCAAGACTTACTATTGCACCAGTTAATATCATTACTGGCGGGGCGAAGGACTGCCTACCTATCCTTGTAAACAATGATTTTATCAAGCCTGCACCCTGACCTATGGGCACTAAATGTCAAACGTGGTCACTGGTAGCTTTGGTACTAATAGGATTTACTGTGGTTCCAGGAAATTTTCAGACGTACGTTTGGTAGGTACTGATTTTGTTTATGTAACTCAATTTGAAGCTGTGTTTCCAAGTAAAAGTAATATTCTGTCCCTTCTTATGAAAGGACTGGTTGATTTTGTGATACTGGTGTCTGAGAAACGACAAAACGTCTTTGACAAGGCAGATAGCCAATAGCATCAAAATACAGAACACTTTGATTTTGATAGTGATGGAAAATTAATGGTGAAATAAGTATGAGATAGAAAATTGATCAAAATGAAAATTGAAATGTGAAGGACCGAAATAATGTTCCTCACAAAGCTTATAGAATACTGAAAATAACTCATAATACGAAGAAATACCAAGGAATTTTTTGCAAGGAACACAAAAGAAGCCTCCACACGAAAGGTATGAAAAGGAATAATTCATAACGACGAAGGAACAACTCTCTTTGCTCCGTCCCTTGGTATGACCTAAAACATTTCCAGCATTGCAGCTTATGGCTCAAAATCAGCTGCAATGCGCAACATTCAAACTAGCACAAGAACCACAAGGTAAAATACTAGAAAAGTCATTCACCCTGCATTCTATACGCCTCACAGCTCACCTACACGTTTATTATCTGTCAAATAATAATCGCCATTTTCATCTCAGCACGATTTTGATATTCTACCAAAATTGATTAGAATTTTAACAACACCATTTCACGCGTGCAAACAAAAAATATACACATCCGACGTCCGCCCGCAATCAAGAATCATTATTTTGCAATTTTACGACTCAAATGAAGCAATAGAATCGATGAAAAGACAATTTAGAATCGAATTAACACGCAGAAATGTCACATTTGGCGCGTAAACGTCAAACGTCAAGCGGCCATCTTGCGCGAGCTTATTGGCGCGTTCGGTGGGGTTGTTTGAGCGGCGAACGGGCGGACGTATGCCTGTCTCAGTCGCGCTCAGTTACATAATACGGAAATGGGTGAGCAGTGTTAAGTTTTGTGGCGAGTTCCGCATGCGGCCCGTGTCGGGGGTAGTTATTGATTTTTCAAGGAGTTTGCGGCAGTCGCCTAACACGCCGGTGCCCAGCGCGAAAAACACATCCGAATCGCGCTCGCGTTTTTACAAAAAACACAATTATTTATCCTAAATTCTAATTTTACAGTTTAATATTCCAATTTCTGTTAAATTCGTTCTATAATCAGTTGTTTGTGTGGAGATTTTTGTGCTGGAAAACTCATTTCGTAAGTGTTTGAAGGTTCAATTGTCACATTTTTATTCCAAGGCACCATTTTAATTATGTTTTATGTGTCGTTGGGGGCTTATTGTTGTATTTTTCTGTGTTCCTAATTCTATATGTGGTTTTAAGGCGTAACGCCTGTTGTGTTATGTTAATTGCCATCAGCTGTTGGGCGCAGCCGTGCAGCTAATTAGTTGTCAGAAAGTAAAAAATATTTACGATAGTCGCATTTAATAATATGCACAAATATATCCACTGCATAGAACAAAAATACGAAAAATCTGACTTACCAATTTGTCTAGCCCAAAAGTGGGCTTCAGGAACCGGGTCCGAACCATAGCGTGGTGCACATTCATTTTGTTTTTTTTAATTACTTTTTTATTTTATTTTTTAAATCTAATGGCACGTTCAAATCACTCGCACGTCAGTCCTCCACTGATTAAATCTCAATGATGCATATACTCTGGCGGATGTATACGAAGCTCAATATTCTCCCTCGAATCAATAGTGTAATGTATAGTGAGGATAGGCCAGATCTTAGTGAGGCGGAGATGTTGATGACGTCACTGGTCGTTAGTGACACCATGGGTGACGTCATATGTCCTTGTTCATGTCCCTCGGGATGCCTTTGGGTGTAGACCTCGTTAGTTTTTAATATGGCTGGATTAATCCCACTATAGGAATATTAATGGCCCTGATCTACATAGATGTGTGCTGTCTTATCCATTATTAGATTAGGGGAGTTCCAATTGATAAGGTAGACTGGTTCTTGAAACCTCATCTAGACTTGAATGATCATATAAATCTATACTCCATAGCGGACCGGCATATGGCAGCGATACCTATAAATTCATTTTTCGTCTCGAACTGAATAGAATAGTGATCCAAGACAGTGTCTAGTGAATTGATTGACGTGACTTGAGCTGAATTGGACTAAAGGTAATTCTTTTGTTTTTTTTTCCGACTAACTACACTGTCAATATTTAAAATATTAGACAAAGACTAGAAAGACAAAAAGTAAGTAGTTTTCCTCTCTCCTTTTGGGCACAACCAAAAGGAGAGAGGAAAAGAGCCATTTTAACAAAATGACATAAATAACATTCTAAAATAGTGATGAATGATGTATACCCAACTGCTGATCCATTAACATCGTCACCATCATTCTCCTGCCGTTATCTCAATTTATTTGCCGCTATCGCAGCTTGTCTTCTCCATCAATACGTCCCTCGTCATCTCATGACGTCACTCCCTTTCCAGCCATATCATCTTTCACCAGCTGTTATATCATTAATGGCAATAATAATAAATCAATCAAAACAAAATGGCCAACGTTCTCTGCAGTAAAACTTCAAGGTTTACAATAGCTTATAAATAAAAAAGAAATTGATAATATCAGCATTGCAGTAGTAATGGATACTTTCGTTCTATTTGTTTGTTTGTTCAAAATCGTGTTGGCACCGCAACTTGACTCCAATATTAATTTCTATTCTTTCCTCTTTCTTTTTAAATACTTGCATTTACATTTCTGACAATTTATTGTGTTTCAAAAACAGTAAAATCTCTGATAATACCTCTGTTTCCTAACTCTGTATTATCCTTATGACCATCATTAAATCTTAAATCTATTGTATCAAAAGATGATTGCAAGTAAAATGATATTTTATTTTTTATTCTATCATCCATTTCTATTGACGTAATGTAATTATGTTATCTTTTTGATACTTGTATAAGTACAAGTGTTTTATTATTTCCTTTATTATTTTTCATACAAATCTTATACATTTTAAATATAAAAAACATTTAAAAATATAAAAAATTGTAGCCCACCGGTATCGGGAACTGGGTCCAGAGAGAGGAACCTCCTAACAATACGAGCCGTGTCCAGGAGTACCGCTTTCTGAATCAAACCCTTAATCCAGCTGCCTAACGAGAGCCTCCTCAAGTGTTTTTATTATTATTTTAAATCTATTCGTAGTTTTTAAATAATGTACTAAATTAATGTTAAAACTAATGTTTGTAAATCAACCAGCTCGTATTAACCACAACAATTACGATTTACTATTTTTATTTCGTTTAACCAATCAGAACTCAGCTTCCATCCATGTTTACTGACTACGCTTTTAGAATCTACTTCGGTACTAAAACACTCATTAACATAAATCTCATTTAAGCTTTATATCACAATCTTCTAAAGCTAATCCATCATCATTATCGTCATCAGCCCAATCTTATCGTTTGTAGATAAGTGCTGGACCTTTTCGAACGCCACTGAGCATGATCTCCATTGTTCGCTGAACCGGCAAGAGGCATGCGCGGTTATCCGGAATACTCGCTCGGATGAAAGCCTTGATCTTCGATTTTTATCTTTTTTGCGGTCTTAAATAATCTTTTTTCTTTGTTGGATTTATTCTTTTCTCTTTAGTATATTTCTGTGTTGTTATTTATCCTTTTTCTGGTCTGACTGTTTTTTTATTGAATGGATTGATTTCCTGGAGATTGTGGCTAATTACGGCCGCTCGGGTCGATCTTCAAGTTAAAACGCGCTTGTCTAGATTGGTCCTTGAATGGGTGACCACCCATTACATACCGACTTTCCTCCGTGCCTCGGAAACCATGTTAGCCGTTGGTACCGGTTGTCAATTGTAGATCTTTGACAGTCGTTACGTAGTCAGGGGCCCGAAAGTCTGACTACCAGTCATACCAAGCAGTATCGTATTACCCAGTACTAACGGGGTTGTGGAGGTCAGATAGGCAGTCGCTTCATGTAAAATCCTGGTGTACAGCTGCATCCGGTGAGACTGGAAGCCGACCTCAACACAGTTGGGAAAAGGCAGGCAGATGATGATGGATTGGTTTTTCAGCGTTGTTGGTACGGAGATTTGTGCCCAGTTGATGGCAATAGGCTCTCCCGTATAACATGGGATTAAACATAACTGGCGAATTAGGTACACCTCTTCCTAACCCTTCGGGGATTCCAGGCGTGATGCCGTACACATATGCCATATCCATACGGTCTCCTTGAATGAAATATTTGAGTGATGTTTCTCATTTGTTTAGTTTCGCCTCTCTTAGATCTTTGTAGGATATAATGTTTATTATTTAAATGCCATTGAAAGCTATGACGATTGAGGCACTATCGTTGTTTAAAAATACTGCAGTATGAACAATTTCAAGGAACCAGCTAACGTCTATGTCCACCGTGACGAATATTTCAGTATTATAACAGATTTCCAAGCTTCTAGAAACCAATCAAAAGATAGAATAGTCTGTAAGAAAGAATCCGTTTCTGAAGGATTTGAGGAGACTGTTCCTATGATCAAACAAGTACTCCTCAATACTCCTCATAGTGATGTAATACGTTTTTGTAACATACTTGAATGTACAACAACAATAAAGAACCGATTTCATCTTACTCTTACCGTAAAGGGTATTACTTGCCAGTAAAAACAGATTCTGAAGCCTTTATTTAGCTTGCTAATCTTTTTGGTAATGGTCGACCTTCTACAGCATCAAAGTCATTGACTTATTCGCCTTTGATGAGGAAGCAGCATCAATTACATAGCTGCATCCACTGTTTATTTGTGTCATAAGGTCATCAGCGTCATCGGTGACTACCGATTTTCAAAATAGGTTGAGCTACTCTTTATTTGAATATCGTGGTATTTTATACACTTCTTAACTAAACTTAACTAAGTGAAACGATGGCTGGATTGAGTGAGGAATGATATGAAAGAAAAAGGAGTAAATGGTAGCGTGACGGTTGACATGGAAGACAAAAACGTGTTGCGCCGACACCAAGTAACATGGGACAATAGCAGGAAGATGAAGATTTTACCTAAGCTAATTGACGCTACAGAATTTGATTTGCTTACAGAAACAGAAAATAAACAGAATAATTATATCGTGCGTGTTTGGACTGTTAGATCGAAAATTTAAGTTTAGGTAATATTCTAACAAATACCACCTTAATTGGAAGGGCCTAAATTATTAGTAATGCCTCACGAAGGAACATAATTTCGAAGGTATGATAATTAGGCTCAATTTGAATAATATTCCGTGTATTTTTTGGGAAACCTTTTTTTTCCGGCAACCTTTGCTCTTTTACATTAGGTACATATTACTTTTATTAGTACTTAATGCTTTTATATTAATACTTACGTTCTTTTATTATAAAACAAAATAAGTGTTGGCTTATGGCAGAGATAGCCTAGTGGTACGACCGTCGGACTGCCAAGTCATTTATCTATTTCATTTAGTACAGCATAAGCCATTGACACTAAATTAAGTAATCCTTTTACTCGGTCTTCTCACAGAACAACAAATATTCTAACATTATCGTCTTCCATTCATCAGCAAACAAGTCCAATCCAAGATTGGTCTCCACGAGCGCGTTGAATATCGTAAACATACGCGGTATAGGGGAGATGGATCGAGCAGATACAGTGCGACAAAATGAGACATTAAACAATTTATGCTTTCTAGAGCGATTATAACTATTTGGAACAAAGAATTGACACTCCGCATGTAAATCCGAGGCGTCGGTATGACCAAATATAATTTTATACGCTGTTGTTATTTGTTCAACAGCATGCCTAACTTTAAGGGAATTAAAACTTAGTAGGATACATATATGGACAATATCCAAACACATGTTTGTACAGGTTTGTCACAGGCCTCGACGTTGGAACCCAAGACACGCACCTCTGATTTTTCGGATTCATCTGCGTATTGTATAATGATCACTTGCTTCGGTGAAGGAAAACATCATGAGGAAACCAGCACCAACCTGAGAAATATTTCTTGACGGCATGTAAAGCCAAGTCAGGCATAAAAACTCTGACACAAGATAAGGCACTAATCCACACGATAAAGAAGAAGTGTTAGCTTTAAAAGTATCTTGAGTTAATGAGTTTTAACTTCCTCGGACTCCACGAGGAATATCACTGCACCAGATTTCTTCATTGAGAAACTTGAGAACTTTGTCAATCGTTACTTTAGTATTCCTTAAAGTATTAAAATTCAAAAATCATCATCATCTGCCGAGCCTTTTCGAAACTATGTTGGTGTTGGCTGCCAATCTAACCAGAGGTAACATAAGGTCTGAAATGAGAGGTATGTTTGCCCAAGATACAGACATACGTCTAGTTTGGGGATCACCCTTCAATCTATCCCAACTTTGTTGGGATCGGCTTCCAGCCTAACCGGATGCAGCTGAATACCAGTATTTTACATGGAGCGACTGCCTATTTGGGCTCCACAACCCAGTTAGTACTGGGTAATTCGATATACTTTGGTAGAACTGGTTGTCAGACTTTTGGGCGACTGACTCCCTGCAACGACTGTCAAATATCTATAAATTATTTCAAAAATATAAAAGATCTCTGGGGCCGTAGGTTCAGAGTGCTCATAGCCTGTTTAAGGACATTTCGAAACGCCTAATTGACGCTTCTCGTGACCCAAGGGCTGGTTTCTACTTTGGCCAGAGACCAAGTGTTGCTATCATGCCTCTTGGGCACATTACCAGCTGAAAGTGTTGAGGAAAGTTTTTATTTATTTATTTATTTTAGTACATGGAGGACTTACAGCTAATAAAAGCAAACAATAAAGAAAACCATAGTCCCCAAAAAGCCAATTACAAGTCCTCACGTATAGACTTGTTGATGCCCTTTTATAGTTTGTTATTAATTTTCTTTTTTTTAGTTTGTTTAATAGTTTTTAAAATTTAAAAGTAAAATTTCACATTGCAAAAAATCAGTTTTTTTTACCGGGTGACATTGAAGGTATCATCTTCAGAGATGCTTAAGTAGCGTTTGGCAAGCACTCAATTTCAACATCTCATTTCAGAAAACGGGTGAACCTCTTCACAGCTTCACATGATAGGTTGACAAACAAGCCGTCGGCGCCGGCGTCGGGTGTCCTAATGCAAAGTGCTACTTAGGTAAACCAAGTCTATAATGGACATATCAGTCATAACAAGGGATTTGTTGATGCTTTTCATCTTCAGAGATGAAGTGAAAAAGTTTCATGTGCTTGTCGATATATCACCTAATTCGCCCGCGACTTCGTCGACAAAAACTGTGATAGCTCGGCTCATACTCGTATGCATGACATAAATATAATTTATAGCCTACATCACTCACGTATTATGTAGCTTTCTGCTAGTGTATTTTTTTTTACAATTGGATCATTAGTTCTGGAGTTTACCCCCTACATACAAACTTACTAACAAATTTTACCACTTTATAATATTAGTATTTACCAATCACGTACACCACTACAAGTATCGTACTACCCGGGTTGTGGAGGTCAGATAGGCAGTCGTTCCATGTAAAATATTGGTATTCAGCTGCATACAGTTAAACTGAAAAGCTACCCCAACGGCCAACATAGTTGGGAAAAGGCTAAATAGCAACGCAGCATCTGTCTCCAGCTGATGTGGAGGGAAGTGGAAATTATGTTTTTCCTACCGCTTATTTTCTGATTAATTTCGTGGCGGGATCCATGACAGTTGAATTGTTTCTCTGGGACTTCGTCAAGCTTCATTGTTTCTGCTTTTCTGGAGGTCGCCACTGTTGAATTTGACTTTCAGGAGTTACAGTGGTTTGGGAATACTGTGGCAGGCTTGTCCAATAAAAAATAAAAACAACACAGCATTTAAATCAAGCTATTTGAAAGCAAATAAATTTTTGTTGTATTAGGCACCTACCTAAAACGTTTGAATGATTAGTTTTTCAGCAGGCGTCACAGTTTTCTCAAAAAAGTTACTATAGAGAATACCTATCTCTGTTCATGAATAATAAAACAACAAAACAATTCTCAAGCCAGCCAGCTCTTTCACAAAGAGAGATAATATCTTGCATATTCCAATTTTCTAAGAGAAAAAGCGCTTTCAAAACCTTTTTCAGCACTTCTGCAACTGCAACAGTAAATCAAAAGGTTTTTGAAAAATTAATCAAATTTACAGCTGGGATTCTCACTTCAAGGTCACAGCGAAACTTTAATCAAGAAAGCGCGACCGTGACCTTTCCCAAGGACATAAAATTACAGGAAATGAACGGCTTTTAACTGTAAATACGTGTTTTAATGTTGTTTGTTAATGGCTTTCTCTCATAACGTAATGAAAGCCCGAAAGCATTAAATTTCGGAGCTTATCTTTTCCACTTTAGTTTAATTCCTTATTACGCGATAAGGAATATTAAAATCCTGGTATTTTGCCACCGCAAGAAAATGGAGGACTTTCTCCAAAGAGAGGAAGAATTAATGTTAATTACCAAGCTAGCTAGCATTAGCTACGTGAAGATGATTTCAGATTTGATAATTGTCTTTCGTTTGCAAAATGTATGCTGTTTCTCTTCATCTGCCTAATCTTTTACTACTCGGCTTCCAGTCTAACCGGATGCAACTGAATACCAGTATTTTACATGGAGCGACTGCCTATCTGACCTCCACAATCCAGTTATTGGGTACTACGATACCCCTCGTTGCAGGTGGTGTTCTGTAAATTCTGCCTTGGGATAAAGGCGTGGGTTTATGTATGTATGTATGATACCCCTTGGTAAAACTGTTAAAATTTATATAAGCTGTCAGTAGAGGAAATAAACCCTAGATTGTCTTCACAACAACAAGAGTGGTATCTAAAATGAACTATACTTACCAAACTGCTGCATATAAAATAAGCAGTTTCAGTAAACGTTCAGGTAAGCCATCAAACCCTAGAATAAAAAAAATCAAAGATTTGTGAGACTCACCAACCCGCTGTGGGGCGGCGTGTAGGATTACGGGTCATTGCCTCTCACAGAGAGGAGGCCTGAATCAGCTAATTATGCTTATAATAACCGTTAAATTATGGCCTTACTAAAAAAAAAACACCAAAGCTATACTAAAACTTCATCATTCTCTTGCCTTTATCCCAATTAATTTGGCGCAGCATGTGCTTCTTCTTCTGTATTTCTCTATTACTCGCCATCTCAGCAGTCACCTCCTTTCTAGCCATATCATCCTTCACACAGTCCATCCATCGTTTCTTTGGTGTTTCTCCATTCTTATAGCCATTGTCATCATCTTCCTGTCCTTGTCCCATGTAACATGGGGTCGGAACAACACATTTTTTTCTTTCATTCTCCTCTGTCAACCATTCCTCACACAATTCATCCATTGTTCCCTTGACAAGTCTTATAGCCATCACATTCGATAATACTTTATGCACCCAAAAACCTTCTAAAGACTTGACCAATGCGTCAAGATTTTGTAGATCCAGATCAAACGTGATTAGTGGACCAACAAAGTAGACCAGTGACAAACATTGGGCAAGTGTGTCGTTCACACAGGCCACTGAATAGGTCAGAGAACAAATAAGTATAAATCGATAGGTGATACGTCAATGACTGGTTCTATAAGACCCGCCTTTGCTACGTTCGGGTGCAATGTATTGATGTGGCGATATGATAAAGTCATTTCGGTGCTATTTCCAAGTTAAATTCACCTTTTTTTGTAGGAAAATCCTCATGGACCTAATAACCTCCGTCTGTGGCAAACGGAGGGTTATGTCAGACTCTTACCGACTAAAATCCCACTGTTCTTACTACTACCATGTGGGCCCGGAAGATGCAAGACCTTCGCGCGCACCCGCGACTAAATTAAATTGCTCTTAGTCGTGAATTGTAGTGACCTATCTGGTAAACACTGAATCGATTGCTTACACAAGTACGTCACTGCAAACAAAATCCGGCAAAATTGGGTACCTGTTATCGATTCTTCCAACACTAATTGCGATTGGGGTGCCCCTGATGTTCCACTAAGACTATGCAGGAGTGCCCCAGGCTTCAGTTTACCTGTACCATTGACGACCTGAACGCATTTGCCTCTGACGCCGCAATAAGCGTGGCCGTTTCCTCTAAAATGGAATGGTATATTTCTTATTTTTTCTTTGTACTCTATCACAATGCTGTTCTATTTGACTTAAAGGTTGACTGGTAGAGAACGCCTTGTGACATTAAGTCCGCCTATGTACCTCTCTTGTACATGAAGTTTAAATAAAAAAATGTATTACGTGTATTACGTAAACCTTACCGAATTAATTCTCTATATTATGGTGAAAACCACATTCAAATCCATTGCGTAGTTCAGAGGGATTAAGCGGACTTACTTCGTCATGAAAAACGGTACTTCTTTTCGCGATTGGTTTTTATTACTAATCATTCATCGATGGTGCTGTACAATACTTATTTCCTTCCATACACCTTTGTCAGTTGTCATCACCGAGCTTACTGCTTTCTTTCCCATTTCATCTTTGCAGATGTCAGCATAAGCATATGCATAATCAGGCTGTAATGTTCCCACTACCGGGACACAGGCCTCCTCTTTTATATACTACGCGGGCCCAGTCCGGGTTGGTGGATGTCACATGTCTTCGAATTTTTGATTCCAGGACATGGCGGTTTCCTCACGATGTTTTCCTTCACCGTTTTGAGAGCAGTGATGAAATAAATTACACAAAGTAATGCGCCTGCCTGGGTTCGCACCACGACTTACTGCTTGTAAGTCGGGGCCACCACGACTAGGCCACCGCTGCTCAGTCAGCAATTTTTTTTATCCATATTAAGCATACGTAATGACCAAAGCATTCCTTATCTTTACGAGCAGAAGTCTTTCCCCCTTTTTCTTGTTCATCGTCACTATGACGCGTCTCAAAGTAACTGTCTTCATCAGTGTGAACCGCTGGCTACATGCTGCCTCCAACAGCCTTCTTGATCGCGTCTGACCATCTTGCCAGTGTCCTTACCCGACAGAAAGACAGTAATTACAAACATTTTACTTACAAACCAAATCTCATTTCCAAACAAACCGTTCTTTCACCAAGTTTTGTTGTACACTCATTAATAAAGTTGTGTTAATTATAATTTGCTGACAACTGAAATTAGTTTGTTGAGTATAACACGGAACAAGCAGCTAATGATTAAATAGCACGACATTATCATGTTTTGTATCTTTGAAAAGAAAGTAGCTGTACGACTATATTACAGAGTTGGACAGATTCTTTATTTTGACACAATCTGACTAGGTACTCTTACTTCAGACCCTGTAGTAAAAAACCGGCCACGTGTGAGTCGGACTCGCGCAAGAAGGGTTCCAAATCATCGTAGTAAGGGAGCCCTCTTTCATTTCTAATTTATTTTAATTATTTGTTGTTAAAGCGGCAAACAGAAATACACATTCTGTGAAAACTTCAACTGTCTACCTACGGATCATGAGATACAGCCCACTGACAGACGGACGGACGGACGGACGAACAGCGGAGGCTTACTAATACGGTCCCGTTGGTTACCCTTCGGGTACGGAACCTTAAACATTCCATTCCTTCGTGCTTTATACCTTTGCAAAAAAATCAAATGTCGAATAGGCCGTCGCTCCGTATAAAAAGCTGTACCCTGGCTTAGTTCAGAAAGGGTTCGGCAGATGATGAGTAGAAAAAAGACAGCACAGATTCTGAGACACTCGTCGTTAGTGCCTAACCTGGTGTCAGAGTTTTTATGACGCACATGGGCCTCTGACTTGGCTTTACATGCCATCGAGAAATATCTCTCGGGCATGTTGGTTTCCTCACGATGTTTTCCTTTACCGAAACAAGTGATAATTATACAATACGCACATAAATGCGAAAAATCAGAGGTGTGTGTCTGACCTATGTTTTGTCCGACGATCACACCAGGCTATCACCGCTGCATTTTATTGGCAGTAGTTAAATAAAGATTAGGAAACTGGGTTCAGTGGAACTGCCTTCTAAATGTTCAAAGTTTTCGTATTATGCTTTAAAATGACGATCGTTTGAAGTGGCTACTGCGACCCACCTTTTCTGCCTAATTAGGTTAATCGGCTATTTAAAAAGATAGGGGATTAAAATGGCTAGCCTCGTCGTCGTCTGAATTTTTTACACGTGTCGGTACTATTGTTTTGTATTTCGGACTGGTGTCTGGAACTCCAAAAAAAAAGAGAGGCCTATAACCAGCAGTGGGTGAATTCAGGCTGTGGATGATGATGATGATGTCTATAACTCCAGGTTCCAATCTAACGCCAATCTATAAGCATAAGCATAATCAGTCTATAATGTTCCCACTGCTGGGACACAGGCCACCTCTCTATGAGAGGGAATGGGCTATAATCCACCACGCGGACCCAGTGCGGGTTGGTAGATGTCACGTGTCTTCGAATTTTTGGTTCTACGACATGCCGGTTTCCTCACGATGTTTTCCTTCACCGTTTTGAGAGCAGTGGTGGTGAAATAAATTACACATAGTAATGCGCCTGCCTGGGTTTGAACCCACGACTTACTGTTCGTAAGTCGCGGCCGCCACCACTGGGCCACCGCTGCTCCAATCTATACAGCAGTTTATTTTATAAGTAAATATACTGCAGTCCAGTTTTAGATCTGCATCATTCTTGTGGTTAAAAAGTTTTATTTATTTATTATTTATTTATTTATTTATGTACACACAAAATACTCAACAAGACATAACATTAAGATAGAAGAGCACAAAGGTACTGCTTATTTCATGCGAAATCTCTTCCAGCAGACCTGCGAGAGGAAAGTAGGATTAGAAATGTAGACACAGTGTGTGTGTATGTTATTTATTATAATATCTAAGTTTTCTGTAAAAAATATTGTCAATAATAACAGACAGTGTCTTTGGAAGCGGTTCCATCACTAACCTAGTCGTGATGATTTCTATCTAAAATTTCGTACCACACTCCACACACACTACCACACACTTCATCACTGTTTGAGTTACTATGAGGTTGGTTTTGTCTGTTTTTGTTGTGTGTAGACTCATGTTTTTAGTTTTTGACTTACGGTACCGATGCTGCGTGCCGTGACAATTTAAAAGTGCCTTCTATAGTAATAGAGAACTATTACTCGTCATCTAATCGGTCACCTCCTTTCCTGCCATATCATCCTTCGCACATTCCATCCATCATTTCTTAGTCTTTCTCTACTTTTATAGCCATCATTCATAATACAAATAAATATTTTTTATACTCAAAATTTTCCTCACGAAATTTTCCTCCGCATCCCACGCCCATACCAAGATAACCGATTACCACACAACATTTCAGTTACCGGCCCCACTTTCAGACTTCCTCTCATGTACTCGCTTCGACAAAGTGCCTTTAACTGGTTTATTTAAAATACAATGCGTTGAGTTTTAGATTGGCTATTGCAAGTGTGAAGTCATCAAACAAACCAAATTACTAAAGCAGACACTACAAAAACTCAGACATAAACAATAAAAAACCACTAACTTTTTTGCCAACGCTACTTTAAATCGTATCACAATGCGTCATTTTGATTGTCCTACAGTCAGCAATCGAAGGCAATTTGGCTTCGTTCCATAAAAAGTATAAAGTTTTCTTAACGACAGGAACGTATGATACAGATAAAATCTAGTGTGTGAGAAAGATAGAATATTTACTTGTTTAGTACCTGATTGTGACCAGAAAAGGAAGGATTACTCCCTGGAGAAGAATTTTGTTTTGGAGAAGTTCAAGTATTGTTGATTGTTCATTTCTAGTTCTATGGTAATCAGTTGTCAATGTATGGGAATGATGCGGTGGAATGAGGAAAATTTCGTAAGGAAAGTTTTGAATGTGAATGTGGATGGGTATAAGAGAAAGACCGATGACGAAGACGATGGATGGACTGTGTGAAGGATGGTGTGGCTAGAAAGGGGTAACAGCTGTGATGACGAGTAATATTGAAGCATGGAAGAAGAAGACATGCTGCGCCCACCTCAAAGAAATTTGGATAAGGGCTGGAGAATGATGATAATGATGGATTGAACACTTTCTTTTTTATTCTTTTGATCTTTCTATTTTTCTAATCCTTGATAAGGGTTAACGTGCTCCTCATTAACTGGTTTGCAGAGGTCAGAGAGTCACGCTCGTTATAAAATACAAGTATTTAGGTGTATCCGGGTACACTGGGAGCCGACCCTAACATAGTTGGGGAATGTCTAGGCAGATGTAGATGTCCCAAGGGCATAATTTTCTTATTGTAAGGCAAAATTGTGTCTCTTTGTAATATAGACCCACGCTGACCTTTCTCTCGAACTTATTGCTCTTAGAGAAATACGGAACAAGAAGATATGCTGCTTTAAATCAATTAAGATAAGAACAGGAGAATAATGGTGATCACGTTGAATCACGCACAACAATGAAGCCACTCAGGACGGGGAACAACAAAAATTTAAAATCAACGTCAACATTACTAAAACAGAGCTTATAGGTACTCTTGTAGTTTTAGGAAAGTTAGGCGTGAGTATGCAATTCCTGTATCGAAACTAACTTGAGTATTTAACCACTCACGGTTTGCAACTAAACTAAAACTTTCCAGACTCAATTTAGTGTAGAGCTAACAAGTTACATGTGGAGCTAGTTTAATCAGTAATGTATCGAGGTACTGCCTCGTTGGTCTAGCGGTCTCTAGCACGACTGCTGAGCTTGAGGTCTTGGGTTCAATTCCCGGGTCGGGCAAAGTGTCATTGGGTTTTTTCATCAGGGATTTCTCAGTAGCAGTTACGGAGTCTGGATTTGCGACCGGTTGATGGGCATTAGGCTCGCCCCCTATTACGTGGGACTGAAACATAACTGCCGAAATGTGGTTGTACTATTAGATACACCTCTGCCTAACCCTTCGGGGATTACAGGCGTAAAGAAATGTTATATTAGTGATAGTATATGAAATATTAGTGATCGTATCAACGGAGCTGTCTTATTCGTCAGCCATGGTAAATGTAATTAGGCTTTCGCCAAAAGTTGATCAATTGTTCAACTGCCAGCCACAGTCTTCTCAATATGCACTACTCTCATCAAGCCACCAGCTTCCTTCCTGCTGAGAACTTCAGTTGTACCTGAAGATGTCGTAATTCATCATTATTCTGCCCTTATCCCAATTTATTTGGGGTCGGCGCAGCATGTCTTCCATACTTCTCTATTACTCGTCATCTCGGCAGTCACCTCCTTTCTAGCCATATCATCCTTTCTAGCATATCGTAATTGGTTGATCAAAATATAAGCATGAAGTATTTTACAACAAATTTTATTTTTATTTTGCTTTTACGTATTTTGTGTGCCTATAAATCAAGGGTGTGAATTAATTTACAAATTCACAAAAAAAAAGATTTAAAAAAACTAAATAACTAATCTGAACTAACAAGGGCACCAAAACTCTCTTGAACGGTGTCAGCTGGTAATGTGCCCAAGAGAGTGGCGGCGTTTTCATGTTGTATGGCAACGCTTAGCCTCTGGCCAAGGTAAAAGCCAGCGTTTTGGTCACGGGAAGCGACTACTGGGCGTTTCTAAACTTCAAAAAAAACCTTTGAAGTCAATCAAATCGGCAGGAAGATGGATTTGTTGATGAGTAAAAATATTTAAATTCTTTTGTTCAGTCTTTTATGAATCATAAATAAATCATAAATCATTTATTTCTGTAAATTGGTTTAAAAAACTCTTTTACATGTCAACATGTTGTTTTAAAACTAGATGAAGCCGGTGTTTCGTTATGGATCCCAAATTAAACTTTCACTACCCCAAATCATTTTAATTCTCCAGCTGCATATTGATAGGCATGTGTTAAGACAACTTCGCTACTTTTAGTTGTAAGATTCTACGTCATTCCTTACGGCTAGACATTTTGGAAAGAGGCCAACTTATCAAGATGGCTACCGAATTTTGGTACTAAATCATCTACGAGATTGCTGGGATAGGATAGAGAAAGGAGTGGCTGTTGTTTATCATTTCCGACAAATTCGGGGTTCCTATAAGGTCTAAGATAAAGCCAGCACCCTGATTGCGTTACACTTTCTTTATCATAATCCAATTTGGATATCACAAGAATTTTGAAGGAAACTAATCCATCTGCCTCCTTGGTTTAGTGGTCGCAAGCGCGACTGCTGAGCATGATGTCCTGGGTTCAGTTTCCAGGTCGGTCAAAGTGTTATTGGGTTTTTCCATCAGGAATTTCTCAGTAGCAGCCATGGAGTCTGGCTTTGTGTCCGGTTGATGGCAATAGGCTCGCCCCATATTACATGGTACTTGCATATAACTGGCGAAATGTGTTTGTACTATTACGTACACCTCTGCCTGTGCCTAACCCTTCGGAGATTACAGGCGTGATGTTATGTTATGTTTCTAAGCCTTTGCTCCAGTTGTTTGCAGCTCAACAATGTTAATAACGAAATAGCATAATCATCCTATAGTCACCAGCAGTTTTTTGATAACCCTGCACTCCCCCACTGTCTGGCAAAGGCTTCCCACAATTCCTTCCAGGAGCACTTTTTCTGTGCCTCCTCAAACCAGTCCTAGCAGTACGCATTAAAGTCTTCTCGCCACCTCTTCCTGGGCTGGCCTCGGCGGCGCCGTCCATCTCCCGGCACCCGTTGCGTGGAGGCTTTTTGACAGCGGTCATCGGCTGACATGACCTGCTCAATTCCATTTTAGCCTAGCAGCCTTCTTGCCAACGTCCACTACCTGCCTGTTCTGCAACGCCGCGTGGTATTTCGCACTACTTATAATAGCAGCCTATTCTCCTCCACCTTCCAGCCTGTATGAAACTGACCCGGCAACGGGCACTCATACATCTAGCCATCATCTCAGTAGCTCACTCTCTGTTTAGCCTTATGAACATAACATCTTGCTTAAAATCCATCCACCTTCTCTGTTCCATTATTTATTTTAAGCCGGTAGAAGCGCTAGTTTCCAGAATTCCACGCTAGTCTAAGCCACACCCCGTAAGCTACCCGCGGAGTAAATCTGGTAATTAAGATGAAGCCACAACCTTATAGCCTAGATTTTAGCCCCAAAACACTTAGGAACTGGCTGGGGTGACGTTGATTACATTACACAAAATTAAGCTTCTAGGGTTTGCTTAATGTACCAGAAAATATGGCTTTACATATCTGTTCTCGGGACATTAACCGCATTGTGTGAAGCGGAAGTTTAGACATACATTTGTATGTTAAGAGTTATGTGGGAAAGTACTTTGGTTTATCTGCTACAAACAGGCTGTGACGTAAATACCTTACAAAATGAAAAGACAGCATCAATGAAGGGTAAATATTACTTTCCTACCTTTATTAAACTCAAACATGAATTCATGAATTCGTTGTGTTAGAAAGCCTCCCACCAGGTGGACCGATGACCTGGTGAAGGTTGCAGGGATCCGCTGGATGCGAGTTGCACGGGACTGGTCAATGTGGTGACACTTGGGGGAGGCCTATGTGCAGCAGTGGACGTCTTTCGGCTGAAATGATGATGATGATGATGATGATGAATTCATTATTCTGTTACATAAGCCGTGTAGATAGTAAACAATAACATACAATATAGTTGCCTGCAATTTATTCTTCACACTACTATGGTGGTGCCCGTGCAACCGATAACCAATTTACAAAATAAAAAACCATTTATCATTTGTCACTATGAGGTAGGCTACTCGCTTGTTTACTTATTAACATAGATCGGTACTTATTCTTTATTGAACACCAAATTTCTTTCACAATACTGTTAAATCTATGGACACAGTGGACGTCTTATCGCTGATAGCGGCATCTTCCAGAAAACCTTTGGATGGAATGAACGAACTTAAAATAAACAAGAACAGAGTACTAAGTACTGTAATGAACTTGATAACGACTAGCGTCTTTAGATTCGTACGTGTATTTGAACCGGCTAGGCTCTAACAAATTCCTGGGTAAATCATCAAGTTTTAGGCAATATTAAGTACTGCCTAAAAGTGGAACTAAACCAGCTCTCTTGCGAAAAAGTTTCAATTACGTCCACCAGACCATACCATATTCTCACCACAATCTAACCCCTGACCTTCTATTTCAGCAGCGAATGCCCCAGCAGCCCAGCGTCGTCAGGGCGTGAACCAGTGCCCACCCCCGCAGTCCCCGGCCTAGTGGCGTGCCCAGATGATCGGCTCATTCTGGAACCTCTGCCGAGCGTGCCCTTCCATGCCCGTCGATAAGGTAAACTAGATATTTAATTTAAGCAAATGGACGAAAACTGTTGTCTCAATTCTTGTACAGCCAGTAATATCTTTGGAGCTAAGCAGCGTTGCTGCGAAGTCCTACCACAACCCTTTTTTTGCCTCGAGCAGCGTTGCTCGGAAGAACTGCCACCATATCCATTTCTATTGCCAAGACCGCAGAAGATCAAAGGCAGCGATCACCATAGGCAACTTACTTGTTTTCCATAATTTCTGACATCTTTTACGAGTATGTTAACGGCAGTAGAATTCAACGTTTTTACTAAACCTCATATTTATTTATTTTTTATTAAAACTTTATGCACAAGTAAAACTGCATAAAGGCTGACTTAATGCCTTGGGCATTTTTACCAGTCTACCATAAGATGATGCAGAGATAATACACAGTAGGTGCAATAACAGAAAAAAGGCTGAAAAGCCGAAACAGCTTCCTGAAATGTGTCACCCCACTCACTGGCGAGCGGTCTACGGAAAGACTAAAGCTGTGGCGAGGTAGTGCATCCTTACCGTTAGGTAAGGATGCACTACCTCGCAGCCTCGGTTTTCAGCAGGTGGAACGAATGGGTTACCATTCGTTCCACCTGCTGAAAATCTCCCACCTGGACATAAGATGTCATGGCTGACCTGGGAGTCTTTAATTAGACTCCGGACCCAGGTTGTTCGCAGCAAAGAAAACCTGTTTAGGTGGAGATTTATAAATGACTCTGCCCTGGAGTGTAAATGTGTTGCTGTTCTACAAACGATGGGGCACTTAATATCGTGTCCTACGTGTCCTGTTGTTTGTTCACTACAGAAACTGATGGACGCTATAAAAAGCACCAAACTAGTAGCTCAGTTCTGGGCTGACACAATTTAGATTGCCATTGACACGCTAAGAAGAAGACAGAAAAACAAATTAGAGAATATTTATAACTAAAATATAAGAATCAATACATGTATACATACATAAAACAAAATATAAGAAAGTTATGAGAGATGAAGAAGAAAAACTACAACAACTTAATTCTGAGACAAATCTGCCAACTTCTAGTGTATGTGTTCTCGAGTTTTCACTTCATATTTCTAGTATCTACACACAAAACCTCACATTTTCCTAAGAATCACAGGATAAATAAACCTCTTAAACCAACACAGACATTTCCTTCACAACCCCACATTCATCAGGCACCTCAATAACTTATTCACTTACCTTACCAAGGCTTCACATAAATGCGCCATGATTCCTCGCGGGATCTAAGCGCTGTGCAGCGCTGTACAATTTTATTAAGCTGAATCGATCCAGCCGAAAGCGGCTAATTTTTTATGTTACCTCGTAGGGTTTCTGGCGACGACGGTTATGTAAAGGATTATAGCCTAAGCGTTTAGTCTAGCTTTTTAGGGTATTTAGGACATGAAGAGTATTTAAGAGGACAGGTTTTATGGTTTGTACTTCCAGCGGTGGACAGATATACTACGATGTATCTTTAGACATATTAATGCCCGTATTCGTCAAACAGCGACCCAGACAGACATTTTTTTCTTTCGTGAGCTCTCTGGTGACTAGCGAAATATGTAAGAAGCATAACTAGAAAAGAAGAGATGATTTTGGGATATCCTAGTAGTTTGCGCGGATAGATGGATGGATGTATGGATGTTTGTTTGTTAATCTTTCACGCAAAAACACTTCTGATCGGCTTTGGATGAAATTTGGCACAAAGATAGTTTATAACCTGGATTAACATATAGGATAGTTTTTATCCCGGTAGTAAGATCACGTGGGACAATTACCGAACTCCACGTGGGCGAAGCCGCGGGCATAAGCTAACATACTATATGTGCGTTAATATGTGGTGCCATACTCTGATCGTGTTCCATCTTTAGGTAGATACTAGAGATAGATTATAGATAGATTTATAGATAGATCTATAGATTTTTTAACCTTGTGTATTGTCTGGGTCACCAAGATACAGGCTATGCCTAGTTTGGGACCCGCTGTTAAACCTGTCAGTATTCTGTTGTGTAAGTTAATAATAAATGAATTTGAATTTGAATTTTATTAGATCTCCTCGTAAACGTTTCTGTCTAACTTCAGAAACAACATAATTTCAAATGAATTACTGCCTACCCCAGTGGGAAAAAAGCGTGAGCTTATTGTATGTACGTTTCTTGAAACAAATTTTAAATATAATTTAAAATGTTGTCGAATTTTGATGAAAATCCTTGCAATTTCGTATCGAAACTTGCATTAAGACACGATTTGCGAGCTCATCTCTCGGCTATCCTCATCCCTCTTGAAAACTCAAGTAACATGATAAGCAGAGACCCTCTCTCCGTAATGCAACATGATTTAACATCGAAAATCGTGCTCCTTCGTCCTGGCACAAAGCCAACGCGTCTAGCCACTCCAATCATTGGAGTTTACATGTAAAAGGCGAATTCAGCAAAATTAACGTATTTGGTTTTGATGGGAGTTATGAAAACTGCGTCGTCAAAATATAATGTATTGAGATATTAAAGAATGAGTTTCTCATAAGAATAGATTAGAATAGAATAGAAGTTTTTATTTCAGACCGGAGTACATAGAGTTAGTAACAATTTTTAGTTAACTTCTAGTGTTAGTAGGTTACAGTCACAGATGAAAATATACAACTAAAATTCAGCGAGGAGCCGCATCCACTTCCGCAACATCGGGAATCCCACCGATCTGCAGATACATACAGGGTATAAACAGACCCTTTTTTTTTTTCGAATGGGAAATCATCAAATGACCCCCCCACTCTGGGCGGAGCGGAAGGGAGTGTCAGACTTGTACTGACTAAAACCCATCCATGTTCCTTCTTTGCCCTTCGTGTTCCAGGGCCACGGTATCTCTTTCGAACAGTCCCGCAGCCCTGGCAGGCATCGGCCCATGCGAACCCCTACGTGGTTGCTGACATCTCTTTGAGGCGCGCGTGGAACAAGAACGCGCCGTCGACACGGCCTGTCGTCATAAGACGGCCGGACGGCGAGCTAGCCGATAACTCGCCTTCCACAGGCCCGCGCCTACGGTGGCCGGGAGCCACCACGTGACCTCCGACGCCCAGGGCGTCTCCCGCGGCGGCTGGGACGTGAGGTTCTTTCCCTCTCACGTCCCGCCACCTCCTTCACTAGCATGACTGCTTCGCAGAAGGTGGTGACGGCTTCCCATTCCCTCTCGCTCCGGACCATGGCTTGAACCAGGGCCTGACGCGAAAGATCGCCGCCGCCAATCGCCGCTACGAGGACACGGCGGTGCTCCGCCCAAGCGGAGAAGACCTCTACTGTGTGCTCCACCGTGTCCTCCGGACGATCCCCGCAGTGGAAACACCCGGGCGTTTCCTCCCGCCCGATTCGGTGCAGGAACCTCCCGAAACAACCGTGTCCGGTGAGGACCTGCGTCAGGCGGTAGGTGAGGGCGCCGTGGCGCCTCTCTAGCCACTCCTCAAAGAGGGGACTTATCGCCACTATGGTGGCGTGCCCTGCACGGGGTTGCGACAGTCGCTCTCTCCATGTCGCCATGAGATCACGCCGGAAGTCTGTCGGCAGTGGAGTTTCCCCCCGACGTAGTGCCTCTGCGCGCCATTCGTACAGGCGTGCGAGGACCATCGCCTCCAGATCCTATGGCGGCAATCCGGCAAAGAGGCTAGCTATTACCTTTTGGGGCGCGTTCAGGAAGTGGGCGGCTTGCCGTCTCAAAGAACGCGCCCACACCGGGCCCCGTAAAGGGCCATGGACTGCACGACCCCCGCGTAGAGCCTTCGGCAGGAGGCGTTTGGACCCCTTAGATAATCAGACCCTTCACATACCCGTCAATCAAGTGTTCTGTACATCAAGCTAAGTAATTCTACGCAAAAATTATTGCTGGCAAACGACTTTTTTTTTGGGGTCAAAAATCACGTTTTACGGTAGGACTCGATGGAAAGCACTCAAAACATTGTGCTGATGGATGGATTGAATAGTACGGGGGTCGTGGAGGTGTGTAAAGTAAAAATCTTACATTAAAAACATGTATTTAAAAAAAACTTGTAAATAAGTTGAAAATTTGACCCCCAATAACTCCGTAACTGGAAGGTTCCCAGGTATGGTCTAGAACAAAAAAATGATCACAAAGACGGGGAGAACAAGTGCCTTTCGGTTCTGTTAAGGGTCTATTTATACCCTTTATAAGAAGAAAATCTATAAAACAATGGTTAGACCAAATTTTTTGTTTGGATCAGAATGTTGGGCCACATTAGGGATGAAAGAAAGGCATTTGCATGTGGCTGAGATGAGAATACTAAGGGGGATGTGTGGTGTTACGAGAATGGAGAAAATATAAAATAAGAAATGAGTACATAAGAGAAAGTCTGAAAGTGGCGCCGGTGACTGAAAAGTAGTGTGGTAATTGGTTGACGTGAACTCGTGAGGAAAGTTTTGTGTAGGAATGTGGATGGGTATAAGAGTAGAGGAAGACCAAAGAAACGATGGATGGACGGTGAAAGGATGATGTGGCAAGAAACGGAGGTGTCTGTTGAGATGACCAGTAATGGAGAAATATGGAAGAAGAAGACATGCTGCGCCGACCCCAAATCAATTGGGATAAGGGCAGGAGAATGATGATGGGTTTCCCTAAAAAATAATAGATTTTATAAGGTTACAGCTGATAATAAGGTCCCTTAGAGTTGAACCTCATCTATCGCACTTTTCCATGCTGCTATCCTTTTCTATCGCTCAGACCCGTCATTTGATAGAGTGCGAAACAGAGGGTAATATGGAAAAATGCGACTCCATGGTGCTGGATGAGTCTCAACCTTTATCATCTTAGCTAGGTTTTTATTTGACGGCACGGTTGGCGCAGTGGCTAAGCGATTGACTGCTGCGCTTCGTGTCGCGGGTTCGATTCCAGCACGGAACAAATATTTGTATAGCCTACAGGTAGTTGTTCCGAGTCTGGCTGTTTGTGTATGTGAATTTAAATGTTTGTAAACGCACCCACGATACAGGAGAAATTCATAGAGTGGGGAAACGTTTTTTTTTTTAAAAAAAAAAGCTTGTGACGATCAGACTAGCAGTCGCTTTATGAAAAATGCTGCTTTTTAGCTGTGCCCGTCTAACTGGAAGCTTAACCTAACATAGTTAGGACCGGCTAGATAGATGTGATGTATATGAAATTTGAACCCTATTACTTAGACGGTTATCTCTGCCTAATCGAGTAATATAATTTGAAAATTTGGCTTCGAATATAACAAGACATATACAAATTGAAACACTTTAAGAAACAAAAAATATCAGACACATTTGCATTTAAAATAAATTCGTTCATAAATGCCACAGTTGACAAAGTCGTATTCTTAAAACTATTCAGTATATTCACAAACTCTATCACTATTGCTATTCGTTTAGACACCATAAACATGTATGTATGTTTGCAGATTGGCGACGATCTGGCGTCTGTTGTTTACCAGCGGTTCTCAAAATTAAACCGACTCCCGACGGGGGTATGGTATAGGGTAACAAATGAAACAATTAAAAGAGACTTGCGCACATGTTATGTTGGATAGAGATGGATAGATAAACTATACTTTACTTGTTTGTGTCCCCAACTTGAGTTTCTTGTTTTAATTTCAAGTATATATCATCTTATTTATGGTACTCAGTAAAAGTTCAGCTTTTTATTAGTAAAAGATATTTGAAAGTTAAAAACTTTACCTATTTATAATTTGTTTCGATGACACACAAAATAAATGACGTGCGTGTGATGTGTGTGTGTGACGAGGAGGAACGAATCGCATGTGTCTATGAGAGTGATGAACGATTGACAGAGGAGAATGCAAGAAAAAGTGTGTTACACCGACCCCAAGTAACATGGGATAAGGACAGGAAGATTATGATGTACACAAAATAAATCTGAAACATAATTATAACATGATATTTCTTAACGAAGCTTTTCTTGTCGTATTATGAAATGATACAATAAATCTCTATTGCAAGATTTTGAGACGATGAAACCTGACAGTTTTACATCAAAAGTCATAATTCTCTTGCCCTTATTCCAATCCATTTGGGGTTGGCGCAGCAAGTCTTCAACTACCATACTTCTCTATAAAAATAAAAGTATATATATATCTATAGTAATAAAATCAAGAGTATTGTATAAGAATACCAAAATAAAGACGTGAATAAAAATATATAAAATACCCTGTTGCAAAAACCCAGCATGTAGTACATCAAGTTTGACATTAATTGCGATCCTACTAATTCTTCAGGGAACATAAATTAGAACTCATGTCGGCGACTTTACGTGGGTGTCTGACAATCTGACATGGAAAGATTAAGAGTTTAATCAGAATTTCATCAAGCTTAGTGTTCAGACACACCACAGTGAAATTACGTAGCGTTTTCAGCATTATTTCAGGTATATTTTATAATACCTTTTGGTGCCTTAGTTTTGTTCTGAACAGTGAAGAAACTTGAGGGATAATTCAGCTCCTTTGAGTAGTTAATATTCACACAATCGTCTTTCTAGCTAATTAGTTATTTATAAGGCCTTGTATTCTGGATTTCCCTCTGTTCTTGTGTGTTGTTAAATTACATCTCTTAATTTAACATGCCTCTCTTCTAGCTGTTTCCATTGTTTCCATCTCGAGCCACTCTCCTCCAGTTAGGGCCCGCTGTAAAACTTATCTCATCCTCCCATCTGCTTAGTGGTTTTCCGCTGCTCCGTTTACTATTTCTTTTATACCAATCCGTTATTATTTACTCCTAAAAAAAGTGGTGGGTCACAATTTTTAAAGCGATCTGTACCTAATATAATAATTCCGAAAAGTTCCGACATCTGTTTGACACTAACTGTCTATTTTAAAACAGCCCCAAAAATATAATGATCTACTTAGAAAAAAAGTAGTATTATCGATTCAAACTCATCATCATCATCATCAGCGTTAAACATTCATACTTAACGTCGCAATTATTGTAAAATACTATTATTAGCCACCATTGAGTCCTTATAACCATCCATCCGACCCTTCACAATCATATAATTATAAAAAATGGCCGCTGTCCTATAGTGGACATTCATTTGTTTATTTTTTATGAAAGCGTCATTAGTTTTACACCTCTTGTGGGGAACATGAGTACAAGCAATTTGCCTGGAGCCAATTACTGTGATGTCGGGCTTTTTTAATGATTATGTATGGTGTTGTTACATAATTTCAGAACTTCCACGTTTATTTTTTTTTTGTTATCATAAAGCTAGAAAGTTTCGTGTTGAGATAGAAATGCCAGGGTAGCTCGCGAAACCCAAATTTTCTTACGGATTTTGAAATTTGAAGGTCAGTGTCAGTTTATACGTTGATTAAATTATGATTCGCGACCGTAACAAATATGCCTTTACATATTTATAATCATTAAAATCATCATAACAGCCCTCTAGGTTCATTTAATCCTATTAAATGACTTTTTCATAAAATATTCAATGAGATTATAATATGAACTTAGATTAGAGGGTTGTATTGATTAATTATTATCACCTGCTCTGGCTGTAGCAAAAATGTAGGTTGGGCCTGAAATTTTTTTTAACAAGATCCTCTGAGAAGAAAACCTCCTTACTTTTTAAAGGAAAAATTAAGAATATGACGCTTATTTCAAAGTCTTTGTAAACTTGAGGATAAAGTAATTATAAGAGAGACGATTTTTTCAGAACTCTCTAATTCAGAATAACGAATGGAAGGAAAGGTTTTTGTTATTTCAAGGTTTTATTTTTTTTCTTTGGCAATAAATACCTTTGAGAATGCCTTTTGAAAAATGTGTCTATAGATTTAGTAGGAATCTGTATTTTGAGTCCCGTAATCGAACTAGGAACTGGTCCAATTTTTATTACACTACTAGCTTTTGCCCGCGGCTTTGCTTGTGTTAATTTTGAATTTGACAATCAAATCTGTACTCTGCTTTTAATAATATATTCAATCATGATTTGAAAGAGACGTGGCGCCATCGTAGCTGGGGTCGTACCGTAAATCTTTGAGAGTCACTGTCCTAAGACTTACGTCACTGCGTGCCGTAGACGGCCAGTCCGATAGAATTTAAATTAATTACAAAACGATCTATCTTTTCTTACTTAAAGGGCATTGAACGTGCCCCCACGTTCAATGCAGCCTGTTAATAAAAAGGTTTTAATGTAAGCTGAATAATTAACAAAGAATCATGGAATTAAGGCTAATCCTTTTATCTAGTCTCTTTTCAATGAGATATACAGATTACAGTCTGACGTTTTTTGTGTATTCAAAATAAAGTAAAGTTTTCTGAAGATTAAAAAGTTGGGCCTTTAAGTGATAGTTTGTGGTTCCAATTAAATCACAATCTATAACATTTAAAGAAAGAATGTGCAAAAAAAAATATAACTGCTTGCTATTCAACCAAGCAGTATGTCGTTTTTTTTTAGCGTGCCTTTCTCTGCCTACTTTTATTACAATTTTATTAAGAATAGAGAATTACTTGTAAAGCTGACACGTGATATAAATTTTCTGAGTCTACGTTCGTGGCAATGGATGGCCATGTAATTTAGACTGACCTTTAGCAGTAATTCGTTTTATTTGCAACCCAATAAATATCCATATCATAAATAGTCCATAAAAATTCTATAAACAGCAGTTCACAGTCTCCGTGACCGTCGTGAAGTCTTATTGAAGTGGGAAATGGCTATATTGTAAGATTTATCGAGAGTTTAAGGACAAAACGGTTTCGTGTCGGAATAGTACAAAAGGCTAGTGCTGGGCTGGAGAATATTCTAAAGTATAGCACTGGGCTTAACGTTACTATGCTTTTATTTATAGTAAACTAGGTTTTGACCGCGGCTTCACTCGCGTTAATTTAGACTTTGACAATCAATTCGGTTGCACTCTGCTTGTAATAATATTATGATTCGAAAGACACGTGGCGCCATCTATTATCATAAGAACGTTATTGTTGTTTTCCTCGGGAACAGTACTTTTTTTTGGGATGAAAGGTACCTTATGTCCGTTTCTGTACACCTGACAACATGCATGCTTTATGCGAAATTTCAGGATGATCAGTTCACTGGTTTAGGCGTGAAAAGGTTACAAATACGCTTACTTTTGCTTTTATAATATTATTAAGTAAGGATTCCAAAAAGAAGTCATGTGTAAAGCTGTAAATTGACCGTTTGACAGTTTTAGTCTTTGAAACTTACAGTGAGTAGAATTGCTGTAAAGTTTTATAAAGTTCAAGTTTGTTGTGGATTTCAACTTGTACAATAAAACTTTCATTCGCCTGTAGCAGCAAGTCCCATACTTATCTTATTTTCAAACGACTAAAGTTAGTTTTCTTTTTAAGCTACATTTTAACACGCTATTGGCGTTTAAGTTGATGCCTAGTTTTATTGTAAACAGGCATAAGAGTATTTTTTATAAGCCTTTTGTGTTATCTCTGGCCATGTTCGCCGCGCAAATAAGATCAGGGGGGTTACTATGACGTCAAAGCAGGCAGTTTTTAGCAGGCAATTTTACTTGGGTAATTCCAATTGCTTCATAAGTTACTGATGACCTAGGCCAGGCGATTACACAAAGCTCAAAAAACACCTCTATGAACTTGCCGAGTTTTTTACGCATTTTTTATCGTTGAATCCTGGTCAAAATAATTTCTGAATCCATAATTAAATCAAGTTAGATTGAATCAGTTTTGTTTCGTATATTTGTGGTGATGCCCGTCCGTGATTCGTGTAGATAATATTTTTAATTTATATTATGATGATGAAAAAATAATTCCAGTGTAGGAAAGAGATGGCGCTAGTCGACCTGTATAGCTCTGTCTCTTTCCCACACTGGAATTACTCCTGCTTTAAGACGTCATAGTGGGTCTCCAGATAGTCATACCACCTTCGCCGCGGTCTACTTCGGCAGCGATTTCCTCCATCAGATCCACCCCTACATTAGCTTGAGTCATACACTTAACAAAAACTGTGTAACTAAGCACCCATGATCATAAAACATAACCTTTTCTACTACAAATTAATTTACACAAAACACCCAAAACAAACAAAAAGTGCCTACATTGCTTAAATAAATAACCTGAAAATAATCTCCATTGTATTAAAATTCTCCAATACAAACCTGAACAAAACGTCAGTATTTTCCTCGACAAAATGTCCTCTTGAAAACGGGGTCGTATAACAAAAGTTTGAGAGCCTTTGGCCTCAATAGCTGACGTCATGGGTTGAGGGGCTGCGTCTAATGCCTCCACTGATGGAATATTCCAGCCTCAGAGGAAACAAAGAATCCTTTCTTTTATGTGATTTTGTACTTGATGGATTGGTTAGAAGTTTTATGGTGGTTTTCCGTTGTTAGTTTTTAAAACGCCTTGTTGTATGGCTCTTTATATAACAAAAACGCTATGTTACTTAGGTAGAGAGTATGCCATATTCATGCACTCTGTCTCTATTAATATCTTTATCAATTAATTGTACAACCGTTATCACAATTCATTTGGGATCAGGGTAACATGTCCTCTTCTTTCATACTTCTCTACTAGCCATCATACCATGAGCCACCCCATTTCTGTCTATATTATTATCATCTTTCACACAGTTCATTCATGATCTATCGTTTTTTTGGTGTTCCTCAACTCTTATTTATACCTACTCAAAACTTTCATCACGATTATTTTCATTCTCCTCCACATTACGTGGTCTATATAATGACCACAGGTTACAGAGTTACTTATCGATAATAAAACCAATAACAATTTTCTCCGGACCATACTCAATAGCTGCTTTTGCGGCGGAACCCCCGTAAAAATTAGTCCTTCTGTATAATGGTATTAAGTCCTTCAGTCCATTATTACACTCTAAAATTCCACACACACAGATGAAAGCCTTAAAAGAACGCTTTCTAAGTTAAAGAACTTTTCATTGTTAGTATCTCAAAAATAGGGACTCTTAAATTTGGCTTTTGTACCAACCACTCTTTAAAATGGGAAACTTTTCTTATTATTACATTTACCTCATAAAAGCCCAAATCGTCGGACCCAAGCTTGCCTGAAGAAGTTTCTAGAAAAATGAGGGCGTTGACTTATAAATTACTTCGCATTTGGGGCATGTAGGCAGCTAAACTTTGAGTACCATTGTCCTAAGTATATGACGTCAGGGCCTGCGTTGAATGTTTCCCAAATAGACCATTATATACAGAAGGTTAATTTAGTAAAACAATGCTTGCAAGTTCACTAATATAAAACAAAGGCCAACATAGGCATTGTTTTTAAAAAAAACGGGATTGGTTTTTTCATGAAAAATGTTTTTTTTTTGGTTATTAGAATTTGAAACTGGCTGGATAACAAATGAATACGTACTCCTGTTTCATCCAGTATTTTTACAATCCCATTGGTAGGGGAGCCCCGAGGGTCTTTAGCAAGCATGAAAACTTGATAATTGAGTAGATAAGGCGTGATGAGAGCGACGCCAATTCCGACGCAATTTAAAAGTTTCAGTTAAAAGCCCTACAGGCAGAGGACCTTTCTGATTAATGGACTAATTGAATTCCGTTTAGCTTTTTCTTTCGATAACAAAATATGTCACTTTATTCGCAAAACCACAGACATCTTTTGATGATGTAAAAATTTATACATTTTTGGGGGGATGGAGAACAGGGTGTGAAGTTCTTCATCCCCCATAGAAAAGGGAGGTTCCTCCGAACAGACGGGTGTTATGTCTGGTGGGCTACTACCCGACAGTTGTTGTCGGGTTCTTCTATATACTCTTGAGTCGCAGATAACTTTACTTGCGCGATGTAGGATTTAGACGTATTTCGATGTTTAGTTCATCGTCTGTGTTATAGATGGCGCTGTAGTACTTTTTGTTCTATGTTGCTGTAACGTACGTAACATTTTCATAACTTTACTAACTGCGTCAAAATAATCTTGTGGTACTGTATTTCTATTTACTAATTTGATACCTTAGCAATAAAATGCATATCTGATAGCAAAACAAGCATAACTGTTATGTAAATCAACTACATTCTCCAAAAGCTACACGAACCGATCCGATTATCTAACATTCCGTACTGAAAAGGTGAACGCCCTGCCATTTCTTGTGCACTACGGCAAACTTTAAATCTAATATATTACTGCAGACGTGGTTTGTGCCAGCAACCGTGTCAACTGTCTAGGACATTACATTGCGAAAGAAAACTCGATACGAATCCCCCAGAAAGGAAAAAATACATTTAAGAGTCCTCAATTTCATCTCTAAACCATTACTTCTATTTATTTTCCACTAAATCCTAATTCAAACTCGACATAAAAGAAATTACAGCTATTACAAAACACAAAAAAACGTTTCGCATTTCAATATAACCTCAAAATTCTTCCATTTTCCCGCTCTCCTACCTTTGTAATGTGGGCCAATAAAGGCGCGCCGGTGTGGCACGTGATTGGTCGATTCTTTGCGGCGCCGCGTTGCTATTGGTCGATTGCGGCGGGCGACGACCTCGCCGGCGAATTATCACCTTGAACTTTTGAACTGTGTGTCAAAAGGTTGTTTTTAGATTGATTCTTTTTTTTTCAAGGCTCTGCTGTGTTGAAGTGAAGATGAGTCATTTACGTGAGTGCTTCGTTGAGCGAACTGAAAGGAGGTTTTCTTTGTAAAAAATAAGATTATGGGCAATGGAGACACTTGTATTTTTTATCATATTATTATAAAGCGAGAGGTCTGGAATCAAGTTTGTTGCTTGGTTAGGTAATTTTAAGATCCTTTTTGTGTCAAAATAAGTTTATTTTTATTTTAATATTTTTAAATATTGAATCAAAGTAACGCCATCTACCTTTCTGAACGCGGACTACGACACATATAAGTGGTCGTTAACGCTGGACAGTAATGGGCCATGATGGACACACTTGATCATAAACCACAGGAGGTTCATCAAATTAGCCAGTAATATCTACCATTAATGAACATTAACATAATTAGATTTTTGGCATGTTTACATACTACACATTTTCGTGAGATTTCTGAATCCTTCGACGTTAGATTAGGAAAATTGCTTTATTTATTTTCTTGATTGTTTTTCTGCGGGTTCGGAAGACCTTGCGTATCGTCAGGGACGCCCGGCGATCATTGATCGACTTGCACGTAACTTTCTGTAATTTACTCTTAATACAATGTTATGCCTACTCAACACACTTACTTTATTATTGGTAGACATAACATCATGCCTGTAATCCCCGAAGGGTAAGACAGAGGTGTACTCAATAGTACACCCACATTTTCGCCAGTCATGTTTAAGTCCCATGTAATAAGGGACGAGCCTATTACTCGGCACAAATTGAGACTTCGTCACTGCCACTGAGAAACTCATGATGAACGTGATGGAATCGAACCCAGAGCCTCATGCTGAGCAGTCGCGCTTACGAGCTCTAGACCAACGAGGCAAATAAAAGACAATTTAATACCGATACTCGTACATTACATCCTGAAATGTTTGATCAGAAATTTCCAGCACAGTGATTTGTTGAACATTTTTCAAACACCGAAAAATTATACTTACGCAATTCACCATTTATTTCAGCACAAAAATTCCGGTTCCAAAAGCAATGCACTACAAAACATGGCTGCCTGTTTTTGTAATTGAACCAAAAAAACGTTCGCACATTCAAAAATAGAACGCCAACCATTACGTCATCCGTCACAAACGTGAACGTGTCGCATTCAACCGCAGCCTTCAATGTAGAAAAACTAAAAAAAAAATTGAACAAAATAAAGTTCTATGTTAGTTTCCTACATCAGATAGGCAGTCGCTTCATGTAAAATACTGGTATTCAGCTGTATCCGGTTAGACTGGAAGCTGACCCCAATATAGTTGAGAAAAGGTTAGGTAGATGATGTTAGTTTCCTACATCACGTATATCTATCTGCCTAGTCTTTTCTCAACCATCTTAGGGTTGGCTTCCAGTCCAACCAGATGCCTCTCAGTACCAGTATTTTACACGGAGCGGCTGTCTATCTGACCTTCACAACCCAACCCTTTGTAAGATGTGTTATCAGACTTTCGGCCTACTGACTACCTATAACGAGATACCGACTGTCAAAGATCTGTAAATGACAGTCGGGATCAACGACTTAACGTGCTCTCCGAGGCACGATGAGAACTCGGTATGTAATGGAGGATCACCCATCCACGAACCGATCTCGGCAAGTGTTGCAACATTGAAGATCGACCCGTGCGATCGTCTGTTATTATTCAACCACGGCTACAAAACGTCTGTTACATCACGTTTTTTTTGCTATAAAACATGGCACATGCAGCTGTGTTCACAGCCAATACTAAAAAAGTTTTTATTACGCCCTCGTAAAATGGAATAAAAAGCGGAGTAGACGAAATTGGAAAATTAGAATACCTCATTGTTCTGCGCGCAATGTAATTTAGGTTTCCGCAGTGCAATTTCGGACTGTATGCTAGCATTTTGATTTATTGCTTCCATATTCTAGTCGGTAATAATTTATAAAGTGCTAACCTGCATTATGGAAATTAATTAATCAGCATTTTAATCATATTGCTGTATAATCTAGGTCGACTGTTTTTTTGCCATCGCCTTTTTCTATGTTGCTAGGGGAACTCGAGGATTTTGATTAGCAAGCATATACATCACGAAAACTAAACCTACAAGGCTAAATAATAACAGCCGCTCGAGTCGATCTTTAGGTTAAGCCGTGCTTGCCTAGGTTGGTCCGTGGATGGGTGACCACCCATTACATACCGAGTTTCCTCCGTGCCTCGGAAAACACGTTAAGCCGTTGGTGCCGGGTGTCATTTGTAGATCTTTGACAGTCGTTAGGAAGTCAGTGACCCAAAAACTCTGATAACCAGTCTTACCCAGGGGTATCGTATTACCCAGTACTAACTGGGTTGTGAAGATCAGATAGGCAGTCGCTCCATGTAAAATACTGGTATTCAGCTGCATCCAGTTAGACTGGAAGCTGACCCCAACATAGTTAGGAAAAAGCTGGTCTTTTGCAAGACAACTACAACCACTGCTACACCCCTCTAAGGGGTTGATTTTTAAAGGTAAACCTCTTCAGCTTCACCCTCATTTATTTGTTAACGATTCCATTCAGTCAGTTAATCACGTAATGGTGGAACTTACTTGTTCTCTATACGTAGAATTTCGAATATTCAGAGCTTAATCTAAATTAGCTTCTAGACCGACAACACGGACTTAGTTAAATAGTGTTCTCGATTCTGCTCCGCAAAGAGCATTACCCTCGCCGATAATTTAATGTACCTACTTGGGAAGACAACCTTCTACGTTTTTCTTAGCCAACCACTTTCTCCTTAATTTTTTGTGGTATTTTTACTGTGTTTGGCAAAAGTGTGGTGCTGCTGTAGCGGCATTGCAAAAAGTACTACAGCAACATAGTCCAAAAAGTACTACAGCGCCATCTATGACATACATGAAGAACTAACATCGAAATTCTAAATCGCGCAGTTAAAGTTATTCGCGACTTAAGACTATATAGTTAAACCCAACAACAACTGTCGGGCAGTAGCTCACCAGACACAACACCCGTCTGGTCGGAGGATCCTCCCTTTTCTATGGGGGATGAAGAACTTTACACCCTGTTCTCCATACCCCTGTACAGCTACACCTTTGCCCAACTATATACAACACAGGTGTGATATTATGTTATAACACTATTACTAAAATGTATTTAAACATTCTGGTATCCGCGCGATGTTTTACTACAACGCTTCTGGGTACCGAATGCAAAAAAACCATAAGTGGTGATGATCACTAATCACAATTCTAGCGGTCTCTATATCATATTTACCACAATAACCTGTGCTACCTTGAAAAATCATCATCATCATGATTCTCCTGCCCTTATCCCAATTTATTTGGGGTCAGCGCAGCGTGTTTTCTTCCTCCATACTTCTGTATTACTCGTCATCCCAGTCACCTCCTTTCTAGCCATATCATCCTTAATGATAAACGATGTTTACCATGCAAATAGGTTTTTACTAACACTTTTACACGTATTTTTTTTTTAAACAAGTTGGGGCCGGTGTTTCGTACCTGACTACTCTGAGAAGAAACAGCCGAAACATAACTCAGAGGTCATTTCATAGTCTCTTTTAAGGTCCAGACATAATCTTGGTCAACTCACATGAGGACTATGCAGATTAGTGTCTGAGATGGTCTTTTGAAAAAAGAACCACACAGATTTGAGTGGACCTGTCCAGTCAGTGCAAGCATTTGTCAGTGATCGTGTAGCTCGAGAAGCTTAACGACACGACGAACAATAGTAAAGAAAGGACATTTGTGTAGGTCGCTACTCAACCTGCCAGATAATCGTTAAAACCAAAAGGAAAAAACAAAAAAAAATACCCACATGATCCTCACATTTACAAAAATCAAATGAAATTAATAGTACTTTACAAAATAAATGTCACCATTCACAATAATAAAATACTTAACCTACATAAACTTCACACAGCTACCTTGCAAAAAAACTTATTTTTACGCATACATTTGGAAACGTCTACGTACATACTTCCCACGTACATCCTTAGAAACGTATACCTTTTCCTTTGTTTTATTAAGATTGACTACCCTCCTGCGGTACCAAGAATAGATCACTTCAATCCAGCCGGGACCTCAGGGTTTCTTAAGGTTAAGGGGCAAATGGGGTCGTGAGCAATCTGAGCGGGGTCTTGGTACTGATCTCGATGTGCCTCGAACATTTTTCATTGTAAGAAGAATTGTAGGGGGTCACACTTGCTCTTTTCTTAATTGAGTGTTGTACAGGGTACTTAACTATAGGATGGGTAGCGTAGTATTGCAGACAATTCATCAAGTAGAAAATATTAAAAGATAATTCTGAATGTTTTCAGTAACAAGATTTGTCTTATAAAGAAAAAGTATTTATTTGTCTTACACAGAACAAAACAAAATGATTACTGATACTGTTAGCCTACCACTGCTTAAAAAAGGCCTCTCCTTATGACTTGCAGTTAATTTGATCCTGGGCTAAAATGGACCATTGGTCGTTGGCTTTGTCCAGCTCGTCCCGCCATCTTCTACGAGGTCTGCCGCGACGCCTTCTGGCTGTATCAGGGCTCCAGAAAGTGGCTATTTTGGCCCACCGCTCAACAACAAAATTATATATAAAGTAAACATAAGAAAAAGACATACATTAAACTAAAAATCTTAAACGTTTTCAGTTTTTATTTTCTTGCACACATAATAAATATCGATTCCCTTCCATCATCATATCCATGCCCTTGTCCATGTCACTTGGGGTCGACGCACCACGTATTTTTCTTTCATTCTCCCCTGTCAACCGTCACGCTCTCATTTACACCTTTTCCTTCATATCATTCCTCACACAATCCATCCATCATTTCCTTGGCCTTCCTCTCCCTCTCCATCCATCAACATTTTATATTCATCGTTCATTAAAAAAAAACTGTTATTCTCTAGGTACCTACAACAATTAACAAAATCCAGCCGACCAGGATATCGAGCCAACCAATCAGTATAAATGAACTACTTCAAACAAGCGCATCCAAATCAAACGACCCGCATCCAGCCAGCCCGCTGAGAGTACTCCAAATCGTGCTACCGATGCACTTTGGTATTGACGGAAACTATTCTCTGCTTTTTGAACTAGACTTAAAGTGGAAATAAAAAGATAGCAGCTTGAAAGTGATTCAAACATAGATAATATCACGCCTGTTATCCCTGATAGATTAGGCTGAGGTGTACCAATGATATACACTTAATTCACCGATTGTTGGGTATAGGCCTCTCTTTTATGTAATGGGTGTAAAAATACCCTTAACGAAGACTGTTCTAGACTCTAGAACAAAATATAATCGCAATGACTGAGAAAACAAGTGCCTTTCGGCTAACTTTCTAGTTACGGAAATCATTATCATCATCATATCACCCGAAAAACGTCCACTGCTGGATATAGGCCTCCCCCAAGTGTCGCCACATTGACCGATCCCGTGCGTCTAGCACCCAATGGATCCCGCAACCTTCACCAGGTCAGCGGTCCACCTAGGGAGGCCTTCCAACGCAACATCTTCCAGAGACACGGAAATATTGGGGTTACGGAGATATTGGGCGTCAAAGTTCCAACTTTTCCGCAAGTTTTTTTTCTAAACACAAGTTTTAATGTTATACCTTCACTTTAAATACCCTTATCACCCCCGTATTATTCAATGCATCCATCAGCACAGTATTTTGAGTGCAGTTCTTTGAGTCTTAACGTAAAACGTAATTTTTCATCCAAAAAAAAAAGTCGTTCGTAGAGTTTTACTTCATTTGATGTACAGAATGCTTGGTTGACGGTTTCGTGAAGGGTCCGTTTACACCTTATATGCGTCGTATGAAACGGACGAGCATATAGCTTAAATCCTGCATCGAAGTCAGAGTTCCCACTTTAAGCCAGTTCTGAGGGTACTAACAATTCATGCTAGCGATGCACTTTGATATTGAAATTATTCTGTTTCAGCTGAACTGGTAAAGTGGGAATACTCTGTCGTTAAAGACAATTCGGTATTAAGCGATAACTTTTGGACAGATTTAGAGGATTCATCTTGTACAACAACTCAACTTTCTCTCAACTGCAAAAAGAAGAGAGGGATAAATAGAGATTACAACATGTTTAAAATACATTTTTCGCTAATGGTAACGCACAGTTAAGGTGGTTAAAAGTTTTGAGGATAATCCCTCTGTTTTTGAAAAGAAACATCATCATTCTCTTGTCCTTATCCCAATTCATTTGGGGGTCGGCGCAGCATGTCTTCTTCTTGCATACTTCTCTATTACAATCCGCATCTCACCAGACACCTCCTTCCTTGCCATATTATTCTTTACACAGTCCATCCATCGTTTCTTTGGTCTTCCTCTACTCATATACCTATCCACATTCATACTCAAACATTCACGATAATTGTTCGCTAACTAATAAAACATCTACTTTACGGGTAAGGTACATTTAAATGATAGAATGATTGAATTTGTGTATTGAAAGAACACCGATAACTGTTAACTGATCGACTCGCAGCAAATGAGTCTTTTGTTGTTAGTCTAAACGGTGCTATGCGACTACTGATCGTTGACTTAAAATTGTATATTTTATTCATTCGCTGCCCGTCGATGTCAGGATAAAATCGATACATTTGTTAATGTACGGGTTTGCTCGTACATATACTAAGCGTAAACGACGATGTAAACGATGTCAATTAATAATGCACTGTACCTAATTATCGTGATTGCATTGATGAAAGTAATGGATTGTCGCATAGTATCGCCTAATCCCTTTAATTCCCTGATCGATATCCGCTAATTTGCCAGATTTGAAAGCGTATTTGTGGAGCAACAACGAATTGGACATGGGTAGGTACCTAAATTAGGAATGCTGTTAGAAGAACTGTTATTAAATATCATAGGAACGTATGTCAATGATAAAAATATTATTTTTATTTTATTTTAGGAACAGTTGAAGCTTTTGACAGTCGTTACAGGTGGTCAGTGGCCCGAATGTCTGACAAACAGTCTTACCAAAAGTATTACCCAGTACTAGTTGTGGAGGTCAGATAGGCAGTCGTTCCGTGTAAAATACTGGTATTCAGCTGCATCCGGTAAGACTGGAAGCCGACCCCGCCGAGCCATAGTTGGGAATAAGCTACCGCTAACCGAGGGAGTATTAATTACACTTGTTCTCAATCACGTCAAATTGACCTATACTAATTAGTACTTACTAACTATTCTACTGTTACGAGTAAAAGCCATGTTAAAACGGTACTTTAAATGCAAGTTAGCATTAAAATCAGTATTTCTGCGAAGCCATTTTAATTAGGTATGCGAGAACTACCCTCGGTCTGTTTGTAGAAGATTTATGAGTATTATGAGCTTTGATTGTTATAGAATAAAGCTTATTTTAGTTTTGCAAAATATAGCTAGTCATTTAATCGTTGATTTTGAACTTTTGTTATTGAATTTACCCATTACATACCGAGTTTCCTCCGTGCCTCGGAAAGCACATTAAGCCGTTGGTCCCGGCTGTCATTTGTAGATCTTTGACAGTCGTTAGGTAGTCAGTGGCCCAAAAAGTCTGACAACCAGTCTTACCAAGGGGTATCGTATTACCCAGTACTAACTGGGTTGTGGAGGTCAGATAGGCAGTCGCTCCATGTAAAATACTGGTATTCAGCTGCATCCGGTTAGACTGGAAGCCGACCCCAACACAGTTGGGAAAAGGCTAGGCAGATGATGTTATTGAATTTCTCCTGTACAAGTCACATATCGAATGGAAACATATCAATCAGCCACATATCAACTATACAGAACCCATGGGGGAAGGGTTTCCAAAAACGACGAATAGAAACTGTCTATTAATTTTATTTTCTCGTTAATTATGGAAATAATATACATACATTACGTCACGTACATTTGACGTATAGTGATTACATGCTGTAATCCCAGTAGGTACAATAGTTCACCCACATTTCGCCAGATATGTTTAAGTCCCATATACGATCGAGGATGGAGGCAATCCTTTTATCATGAACCGGGCACAAATCCAGACTCCGTGCCGGCTACATAGTAATTTCTCTGAAAAAACCTAATAACAATTTGCTCGACCCGGGAATCGAACCCAGGACCCCGAGCTCAGCAGTCGCGAATGCGATTACTAGACCATCGAGCCAGTCAGTTATTTATGGAAATCTTTTGCAAAACATGCTTATTGCCCGTAAAACCACTCCCCATAGAAAAATTTAATCTCTATTCGCCGTAAAACTAAGTACTGAACTGGAAAATATAATCTCTGAAACCTCTAAATTCCGCTTAAACAATGCAAGTAACCATTGCACTAAACCGAATAAATGATTCTTCTCGCCGAACAATGGTAACCCCGGACTAGTACTGCACTGTTTGCGCAAGATAAATTTCAGTATTATAAACTTTCACGCTAAAACGTGGAGCGGATTGAAAAAGGATTCCCTGCAGTCCTTTTGTTAAAAATGGACTTGTTAGTGGACTTTGGTTTAATGAATGGTATTTATTTAATTTCCTGTCCTCCCTGAGGTAGTGGGACGTATCGCTCTGCCGTATTATACGGAAAACTCTTTTAAATACTTCCCTACAGACCATCCGTTCAAAGTGGACTAGTGGACTATCATTATATTTCATAGCCATATTTGTTGCATAGTACTCGTATTTTTTCTATTTGGAGGAGCTCGTGGCTTAATAAAACCGCCGCTGGATCGCCGTTAACCTGCACTTACCAAGATCAGTCCGTGGATGGGTGACCATCCATTACATAACGAGTTTCCACCGTACTTTGGAAAGCACACTAAGCCGTTTGTCCCAACTATCATTAGGAGATCTTTGACAGCTGTTGCAGGTAATCAGTGACCTGAAAGGGCTCTTACCAAGGGGAATCGTATCACCCAGTACTAACTGGATTGTGAACGTCATATAAACAGTCGCTCCATGTAAAATACTGGTATTCAGCTGCAAAAAGCTAGGCAGATGCTGACTCGTATTTCACGTAGATTCGTAATTCTGCGAGGTTAAAATGGGACTGGGCGTGTCACGTTTCTAGGATGAAGCGGGACAGAGTGGTAAAGACAGTAGGTACCTGAACTCGGATGTCGTAACCCAGGCAGGCCAAAGAAACGCTGGTGTGAAGATCAGCTGGCCTACCATGACATCTTAAAGCATGAGTATTTCCAGTGGTAAAGAGATGGTGCGAGGCAACCTTTATAGCTCTGTCTCTTTCTCATACTGGAATTACTCCTCCTTTAAGACATCATAGTACTGGACTCATTCCTAAAGGATTGTTCGGAGAAGGCAAAAGATAAAGAAAATTGGAAAGCCAAGGGGGCCTTTGCCCAGGAGTGGGGCAGAATAGGCACCAGCAGTAAAAAAAAATAAAAAAATGAGAATGGTTAAAAAAAAAATGTCATTCTTAGAGAGTATTCGACACCATTTCGTGACTATTTTAACCAGACAATCAGCTGATACCGCTCTGTCTGTGCGAGATCAACTTCAGTATTATAAAGTTTGACGTCAAACAGCGGGGGAGGATTGGAAAGCATCCCCACAGTCCTTTTAGTAATCCTCTTGTTGAAAGCGACTGTCCGCGGGACGAATATTTAAACCCAATTCTGAGTTAAGCTCGCCGTTGTACATAAGCTACATATTGTAATTTTGTGTATTGGTCACCCATCCACGGACCGATCTTGTATATATTTTAATTTTGTGTGCAATTAAGAATAAGAATTATTTGTTTGAGCAGTTGAATATGATATTTTTATTCCTTTTGAAAGAATATCTAACAAATAAAACAAACAACAAAAAAAAGACTTTCTATATATATTTATCTTAACATCTATTAAGTCCGCTTATGAACCACTCTTTGTCCTGCTTTTACTACTTACATCATCATCATCATTTCAGCCGAAAGACGTCCACTGCTGGACATAGGCCTCCCCCAAGTGTCGCCACATTGACCGATCCCGTGCGTCTCGCATCCAGCGGATCCCCGCAACCTTTACCAGGTCATCGGTCCACCTAGTGGGAGGCCTTCCAACGCAACGTCTCGCGGTCGCCACTCCACACACACTCTACTTACATATTTTTGAGCAAATAATTATGTGAGTAGATACATATTTTAACCATTAGTAAAGTATAAAGTACTCTTTGGTTTAGTGGTCGCAAGTACTACTGCTAACCATCAGGTCCCAGATTCGATTCGCGGGTCGGACAAAGTTTTACTGGTTTTTTTAAGAAGTATTTCTCAGCAACTCGGTTAAAGAACGTGTGCATGGGTGATGGCAATAGGCTCGCCCGCTAATACTTGGGACTTAAACATAACTGCTAGAATGTTGGTCATACTATAAGAACATAAATATAATTATATTCCCTCGCTAAACAGCTTTTCATAGTTGTGATAAAAAATCGTTCACCTGAAGTTTTCCTCTCAATGAGTCCCAGCTGGGCGCCATTAATTTCAATAATCCAACTACCCTCCTACATTTTCGTGTCCAAAAAAAATAATGTTTTTTTTTTCCAACACATTGAAACCTATCAGAGTGTAACAAAACCCATAATTTAATCGGTATTTGTCAAGCGCCATGTTTTGTAAAGGACAGACCCTTTGTCCTGGTTTCCTATACTTTATATGGACACCCTGCTGTGACTAATTCTTGTTGAGAATTATGGGACAAATTGGTTTTGATACTTGCGAGGTTTTTTGAAGGATTCTCATTCTTAAGATTTATTGGGATAAGGAAAGTTCTCGATGACCTACTTGTTGGTTATTTGATATTGTGTAGGTAGCTGTTTATTTAGGCAATATTAATATTTTCCGATACGCCTACGATCAAAGTTGTTTGTCCACAAGGAATTGTTGTTCTTCCAAATGACTTCTTTCGAGTTCTGAAAGGTTACGTTACTCTGACCTTGTTAGAAAATATGCTAAAAATGTTCCCCTATGTTTTCTTCTAGAAAATATGCCATAATTTTTTCTGAAGTGTATCTTGAGTAAACTCATTTCGCCAGTTATTATGCTTCAGATATTTTTTATGATTACTAAATTTCTCAGAAAGAGTGTGACTGCCTCGTTGGTCGAGTAGTCGCAAGCGCGACTGCTGAGCATAAGGTCCTGGGTTCGATTCCCGGGTCGGGCAAAGTGTTATTGGGTTTTTCCAACAGGAATTTCACAGTAGCAGTCACGGTTCACGGAGTCTGGATTTGTACCCGGTTGATGGCAATAGGCTCGCCCCCTATTACATGGGAATTAAACGTTACTGGCGAAATGTGGGTGTTCTATTAGGTACATACCTGCCTAACCCTTCGGGGATAATAGGCGTGATGCAGTACTTTCCCGTGGGATAATTTTCGACCTTCACGTTGGCGAAACCGCTGTCAGAAACTAGTATCTAATCTGCAACGAATTTAACTAAGGCATTGCAGAATTTACAACCAGATTAATTATTACTAAAATGTTAGTTATAACAACTCGGTAAAGCAGTTTAATATTAATTTATTACTTTTACCTTCAGGAGGTAACCCCAAACTTGTACGTTAACGTTTGCGTTAAGTTTCTAATCGAGGCGAGTCTAACTTTAGTACTTTAGTTTGAATACAGATGGCGTTGCCAGTCGCAAGTCGTACGGTGTGCGACATCACGGGATTGCGTTTACAATTACTAACTTTTGTTTGGAAACTGTATCTTTGGTATAGTAGTCGCAAGCGTTAGGTAGTGCTGTGTTCGATAACCAGGTCAGGCAATGGGTTTTTGGATTTTCAAAGAGACAGTTGATATCAATAAGCTCGCTCCCTATCCTACTAATAATATAAATGCGAAAGTTTGTGAGGATGAATGTATGGGTCGATGTTTGTTACTCTTTCACGCAAAAACTACTGAACGGATTTGGATGAAATTTAGCAGACAGATAGTTTGTAACCTGGATTAATACATAGGATACATTTTATTTCGGTAGCATGGTCCCGTGGGGAAATAACGAAACAAGACGCGGGAGAAGCCGCGTGCATATGTTAGTTAATATATAAATTCATTTATTCAGATCATTTACACCCATTGCCATTTACCACAATATAACCAGTCTGAAATCACACTACAAACACAAACAACATAACATTACAATTTAAATAAAAATAAAATAAATCAATTCAAATAGAATTGATTCAATTTCAAATAAATCAAACTCAACTTCAAAAAATATTTAAAAAAAAAACATTTTTTCTTTTTTCTTTACAAGGGTCTTTTTGTATAACTGTATTCACGAAACAAACGACATCTGTTTTAAAAAGTTTACGCTTGACCTCGAGGTTGGTCAAGTACACTTTGAAAAAAAAAATGTGGGTGTATGGGGTACGTACACCTCTGCCTAACCCTTCGGGGATTACAGGCGTGATGTTGTTTTATTAAAAACCTCAAAACCACTAAATATTCAACGTGTTTTACGAATAAAAGAACACTGAACTCTGTTCTATTTTGCCTTCACCACGACCGTTAAAGCAAACTGCATGTCAGAAATTCATCGTTTTCAGTGTAAACGCGTAATACCACGCACTTGGCGTAATAATATACTTTTCTAACTTAAGTTATAGCACTTCAAAGTTCTCAAAAGTTTATAACAGTCTCTATTTATTTTTGAACATCAAGTTGCAAGTTCAGAGCCAAGGTAAAAGTAACTTTAATAATGTCATAATAGACTCGGTGTTTCAAAAGTTAACATAAGGCACAGTAAGGGTAACTAACGGTCTAGAAAAGATTAGATATAAAATCACTAACTTATTGATCAGTTTTACCTTTGGTTGATTTTGTCCATTTCGATGAGAGAATTCTGCTACATAATGCAGTTCCTCTGCATAAAAACCTCTATGCTTGAAACTTTTCGCTTCATTACCGGCTTACAACCTTATATTTTGTGAACTGTCAAAATTTTTATTTTATTTTTGCACGGGACCCTAATTCTTTTTCTAAAATAAAAGTCTGATGCTAAAGCCTAAGTCACTCCTTATATCATCAGTCCCGTAGAAATCAGTTCAGCCGTTTCGGAGATTAGACGGAACAAACAGACAGACAGCCAAAAAATTTAAAAAAATAGTTTTTTTGCTATAAGTTCTGTATATACTTTCATAATGCATTCAGTTAAAAGTTGTTATTTTGAAATTACAAACAGAAACTTCAATTTAATTTATTTGTAAAGATAAGTAATGCATTCCAGTGAACAGGCGAGCAAATCACTTCAAATAAATTCAAATGTTGCCCAATACAATTACAGTCCACATAAAAACACCTTATCTGCCCCCATTAAAGAACCCATATTTCAAACGCAAATCTACATACGAATACCGATCCAATAATACAATTATTTATTGAGACTATTACATTATTAATCTAAGTTGCCACATCAAATAAAGTGATAAATCAGTAAGATACCCGGTATTGCTAACAAATAAAAAGATAGCGAACTGGCAACACTTTTGTGCGGATGCCAAAAGTGCTTCAAACTTTCTCGCTTCTTGCCAATATTGTTGCCAGACTAAAAAATGTTTGTCGACTTGGCAATGTCGTGGGGCATCACAGGTTTTACTGTAGTCTATCTTTTCGTGATATGGTAGTAAAAAATTCAAATGTTTTCCGTTTTGTGGATACTTTTGACTATAATGGCTTTTTTTATCCGACCATGGATAAACAAGGGTAATAAAAAAGAGGGTGATCAAGAATAATCCTTTCCTGTAGTACGAGAAAATATAACTTGAAAGAAACACACGCCTAGAGAAATGAACGACATGATGGACATGACGTTGTATTGAAAATGCAATACCTACAGATCAACAAAATCTCACCAGTTGACGCAAGGAGTCTATTTTTTGTCATAGCTGTTGACTACGACCATCGTCTGCGTGAAATGATTATAAAAATATTACTAGCACCTCCGTTTCGAACCCTATTCCTAAATAAAAGTATCCTTAATTACTCCTTACAACATCAGCTATGCCAGTGAAAGTCCCGTCAACATTGCTCCAGACGTTTTCGAGATTAGCCGGACAAACAGACAGGCAGACAGAAAAAATATTTAAATTGTTTTTGTTATAAATACCGCACTTTCATAGGCATTCAGTAAAAATCTGTTCTTTTGAAATTACAGACAGACACATCAATTTTATTTATTTGTATAGATAGATATATAGTATAGATAGAGCAGCGGTGGCCCAGTTGTGGAGACCCCGACTTACGAGCAGTAAGTCGTGGGTTCGAACCCAGTCAGGCGCATTACTTTGTGTAAGTTATTTCATCACCACTGCTCTCAAAACGGTAAAGGAAAACAACGTGAGGAAACCGGCATGTATTAGAACCAAAAATTCGAAGACATGTGACATCTACCAACCCGCACCGTGGTGGATTATAGCCCATTCCCTCTCATAGAGAGGAGGCCTGCGTCCCAGCAGTGGGAACATTAATAGGCTGATTATGCTATTATGCTTATGTATAGATAAAAAACCCACTTCCCCAATTTGTATTTAATTCCAGCGAAATATTAACCTCTCAAACCTTACGTGCTTAAAATACCGATTTTTCCTTCCACCGAGTAATAAACTATCATTAAATTCTACCACAAATTTCCTCATACATTTACCATCATACTACATGACCTTAGACCTTTACACGACAAGATAACAACTGCAAGGTGCCTTCAGGTTGAAGGGTGAAATAATATCCTCCATGTTGCTTCTACGGTCACCATGGGAACGTAGAATGTGGGTTACCGTGTTGTCAAGTACCTGTACCTACCTTACGAAGTGAAGTATCAAAACATTATGCATTTCCGTGGCTTTTAAGCATAGTTTATTGTTTTTAGTTCAAGCCAGACTAGTTCAAAACTGGGACGGCAGGAAAGGAGACTACATATTTAAGCTGTTTGTGAAGGAGCTCGTCTGAGGACATACTGTATAGGGTGTAAACAGACCCTTCACGAACCCGTCAACCAAGCATTCTGTACATCAAACTAAGTAACTTTACGCAAAAATTATTGCTGAAACGACTTTTTTTTTGGGGTGAAAAATCACGTTTTACGGTAGTACTCGATGGAAAGCACTCAAAGCATTGTGCTGATGGGTGGATTGAATAGTACGGGGGTCGTGGAGGCGTTTAAAGTAAAAATCTTATAGACTTAAAAACATGTATTTTAATTATAACCCTTAACGAAGCCAAAAGGCACTTGTTCTCCCCCTCTTTGCGATATTTTTTTTGTTCTAGAATCTTGTTCAAATTGTCCGCCACTATTGCGTATTGACGTGCCACATCTTTGTCTTATCTCGACTGTAGTTGTGCGTAAACCCATTTCTGCTTAGATAGTCATGAAGGCCGTCTTAATGCGTTGGACTAAATCATCCCTAGTTTCAACTTAACTTAAAGTTGAGTTTTAAGTTTAATTTTTTTTTTCCAAAAGCTTTTTAAGTTATTAAAAAAAAAAACTAGATGATACTAGCGAGTAGTTTTGAATTTGATAGAACCATACAACAGTACATATAAAAATAAAAATGTAATTTAAAGATTATACGTATAACGTTTTTTTTTAAATTTAAGCTTTAATGTTGAGTTTGGGAATTTTTCATAATAAAAATTAGAAAGTTGTAATAAAAAAACCGGTGTGGCCAAGAGTGAGTTTTTAGGCCTGAAGAGATAGCAAATGACCTCTCCATTCGGCCAATCCAATTTGGCAAACGATGCACCAAACACCCTGTACAAATATGTCTTAATACTGTGTCAAGAAATTTTAATGCATGCCTACTAACCAGTGTTTTACATGTTTGCAAATAAATAAATATTAAATATTATAAAGTTATTGCATACAAACTGGACTTGCAAAACTTAATGTTACATAAATTATTATGTGTGTTAGCGTCATTATGTGTTGGCAACATGAGTAATTAATACAATTGCTAACGTGCGTGTTTTTATGTACCTAGGTAATAAAATATGTATTGGTTATGTTACATTTCCTGAAATACAATAATGCTTATGATATTAATTCATTAATGGTTATTTTTCTCAATGCGCGAGTATTTTAATTCCTGACAAAGAATAGGTTTTTGAATAATTGCTAATCACCACTCTCGTTTCGCCAAACATGGTGATTAACGCAATTTTCCTATTGACTGTTTATTGTAACTGTCAAAAAAGAAACAATTTATCTTTGCCTTTTTTTAAATTCCAATCCCAAACAATGAAAAAAGGAAAATGCATGAAAATCATTTTTCTTTTCAACCATTTTTTCTGCTTAACTAATCAGTCCACTGCTGGACATAGGCCTCCTCAATCGCAAGCCACTCAACTCGATTCTCAGCAACTCTCATGCATCCACCAGCTACCCTGCGAAGATCGTCGCTCCACCGAACTAATGACCCATTTTTTACTAAACAAAGGAAAAACTCGTGATCAAAAATGAAATACTTGATTTTTTGTCAATTTCGTCCAATTATGGTCGCACCATGCATGCCCGAAGACACTTGACATCTACCAACCCGCAATGGGCCCGCGTGGTGGATTATAGCCCATTTCAGATTTTTTTAGAGGAGGCCTGCGTTCCAACAGTGGGAATATTAATAGGCTGATTATGCTATGCTTATGCTTATGCATGCATGCCTGAAAGTTGAAAAATATTACTGGGTAATGTCATAATACGTAGCTATACGACACGCACACAAGTCCCCGACTCCGGGCGACTACTGAGAAATTCCTGATGGAAAAACCCAATAACACTACTCGACCTGGCAATAGGCTCACCCCCTTTTAAACGTTACAGGGAATGTGTACAGTCACGAGCACCAATATGTAAACACTTAACAACTTTTAAAAGTGTTTTTCTCCTACTGTTCTGATTAAAATGCCATGTGGATACGAACATAGTGTTCTGGAACTCATATTTTTATGAAAAAGATCCTATCTACAAGTTACAATCGTTATTTCTCATGAATATTGGTGCTCGTGACTGTACTATAGATACATACATATTATTATATGCTTAACCCTCTGGAGAGACAGAAGTTATGCTAAGTAGTAGGTATAGGTTTTCCATTCCATATAACTGTAAAACTAAAGTAAGCAACACATTTGTAGCGTTTCAAAAAGTTTATTACTACGGTAGTAATTTATCGCTAAACTACTGAAACTTTTATACGTTTTCAACTGTTGACTGTAACAACTTAATAACTTTTCCGTTAAGAGTTCAAAGTTGTCGGTTCAACGGTAACCAATCATTTTATTTGAACTCTAGTAAAGTTTTTTATGTCTATGAAATAACTCATTGAATTCTTGTCCTACCTCCTAAATTAATACTTACTACTTTGTCATTGCTAAAAGTATGTAAGACAACAGAACAAATTCTATTTGACTTGCAGTCATTAAGGCTTTACAGGACATTCATTTTTCATTACAGAATGATACAAAAAAAATGGTAGGCAAAAAGATAATGATGTAGGCATAAGCATAATTTCTCACAGCCTTAACGTGACAGCCCCCACAATTTAATAAACAGACATTGACACACCCATGGCTATCCTATGATCCAAATATAGTGTTCGCGCGCCCACCACGCGACGCGGCGGTCAGTGCGTGCGCCCCAGACTGTGGTATTGATCCCACCACCTGCCGGCCACCACTCCCACTCGCCACACTAACTTCTTCTAGTCGGCCATCGCCCCGCGACACGATACCACATTCAAATAAAACAAAATAAAGAAAACAATTTCAAAAATAAATCACCTGTCAATTTTGGCGCCTTTTCGCGCTGTCACGCTTAAATTGTGCAGCGAAACCAAGTGTTCGATTCGCCAAATTTTTGAATTTTGACATTTTATACTTTTTTTTTCTAACCACGTGTTTCACAAGCAGTGATAAGTGTTTGTAGTGCCGAAAACAGTGTTGCTAGCACTTAGTTTGTAATTGTTAACGCAATGAAGTGACTCACCGCGTGTCGACCTGGATCTTGGATGTCAGGCATTATCTCAATTTACGGCATTAAATTTCGTAATTACACGTCTGTTAGCCCATTCGCTAGAGCTTAAATTGTCCTGAATTTTACTCGTTGATTCTCATTAAAATGTAACAATTCAGTGTTCATTCAATAACGATATTGTTGAACATAAACAAAACGCGTTTGAGACTTAATTTATGTGGCTAATAACAAATTAATAAAATTGCTTTCACAGGTATGTAGTACCGTTGCAACAATAGATCGCAAAAAGGAAATTATTATCAGCCGTCTATCAGATGCAAATTATTATCACGCCACTTATCTAGACCCCTCTAGATAGAGCGAGAATGGCGATATTCCCGTTTCGCGCGGCACACTAACCCGATCGAGCGTAATAACAGATTTTTCTTGCGAGTACGTACCTATCAGCTGTTTGTGTCTGTCCGCGTACGATGGCGGGTGTTTTTTTGTCGCACGAGGGGGAAAATGCATGAAAATTTGCATAGTATCACGTCACTGAGGTAGTTAGCGGTTGTTAGCGACGTTGAAGTGAGTCAGCGACGACGGACGCCGCCGCGGACGCGACCAATTACGCTTTTTACACCAACCATTTTCTAAATTCAAAACAGATAAACGCGCTTGTGCCTAGAAAACGAAACGTAACGATTTTTTATCGATACTCTATTTTCGAACTTCGAGTGAATTGACTTTTTTTGTTTTGTGCCTTTAGAATAGTGTTGTGCCTTGATTAGACTAGTGTTGTGAAATGTGATTGTTTTTTTACACCTTCTTAAAATGGAAAGAAGTGTTTTGGCGGGACCGAGACACGTTCAGTGGGCAACCGATGTAAGTATACATAGTTGTAGCTATCTACACTAATATTTTAAAGTTTGGATGTACGGGTCAATCTACGGAACCACCGATTTCGGATTTCGGAAATTCTTTCTCTATTGGGAAGCTACATTATCCCCGAGTGTTAAAGGCTATTTTTAAAACGTTCCCGTGGGATAATTTCGAGCCTTAACGCAAGCGATATCGCGGAAAAAAGCTAGTACGATATAATTTGCGTCATCCTTCAGCCGTTCTATTTACACATTCTCGTATTTACGTTATTTATTACAGTAAAGGTCATGTGCTAAAGGTTGAATACACTTTCGACACATTTTTATCTGAACCTAGGACCATCTGTTTTTCTGTTACAAAAACAGAAAAGAGTTGTTGATGAAAAAAAATTGACGTTTTTTTTTAATCCGTCTTTGTCATTTAAATGTCAATAGAGTGAGAGGGCAATAGACTTTAACACCTTCTTAGTGTAGTAAGGCTTCTCTATAAGGTGTCTATCAAGAAGGGGTGAAATTAAACTTGATATTTCCTATTTTCAAAGTATTTCAGGAATAAATTAAAGTGTGAATTCATTTAATCCAATAAATACAGACAATAACACATCAACGGTAATAATGTGCCACTGCTAGCACCTTTATATTGTAGCAGTAAGAGTTTGTTTTCGTAGTGCTAGTGTTACCAAAGACATGCGGTTGACAGTACCGTTCTACGTATTTTTAAGGTTCCATATGTCTGAACAAAAAAACCGAACCGTTATAGAATCACTTCTGTGTCTGTTTGTTCGTCTATCGCAGTCAATTTGCTCTGAATGCTATAGTACCAAAAAAATTATTTGTTGATGACTGTACTACATAGTTAATAATTTGTTATGTTTTTATCTCTTGTTTTTCAGTAATGATAATGACTTGTCAAAGAAACTTCTAATTTACAAGAAAAGATAATCATGTGAATGATTAGAAATCACCTTATCCCTACTAGTATTAAATGGTACCAATAATTACGTAAACACACGTGTTTTTCATATCCAAAAAAAAACACGAAAATAATAAAATTACAATAATTTATTTTAATGATATTCCCCTACAAAGATATAAGTAATGAGACCTACTGTTTCTCATACATCTAATTTATTTTCATAAATATTTCGTTACGTCAAAAAGGGCGCACTCCGCCATTTTGATAATTCTATTTTTTTATTAAGGCTAGGAGCAGACAGCCTTCGCCCTCGTTGCGTGTAAAGCTGCGGCTTCACTGTGTGAATTATAAATGTGAATGGGTTTCTTTATTACACCAACACACACACACTCGTATTTATTATCTGTAAGTACTGTTTCTGAACCATTGTTTTTATATTTCAGCTTTGTTCTACCAAATGAATAGACGCCAGCACATCAAGTTACCACAAACAGTAAAATTTCTCCAAATGATTTTAAACCATAAAATGTTGATGCATAAGCAGCCTATAATGTTCCCACTGCTGGGACACACGCCTCTCTATGATAGGGAATGGGCTTTAATCCACCAGCCCAGTGCGGGCCAGTGCAGGTTGATCAGATAGTCAGTCGCTCCATGTAAAATACTGGTATCCAGCTGCATTCGGTTAGACTGGAAGCCAACCCCAACATAAATTGGAAAAGGCTCGGCTGAGATGGTAATAACACCAACACACACACACGCATTTATTATCTGTGCAGTCTGAACCATTGTTATTTATTCTATAACAATGGCGTTTGGATCTGTCGAGATTGTTTTATCTGTTTATAATAGCACTGGCTTGTTATCATAGGTTTCCAGTTTTTATTCAACTTTGGAGCGAGAATCTATAAATAAATGGTTTGTGGACAATGGCCTTGTAAACCTTCTTCTACGTTTACGTACTGAACAAATTGCAAGTATTTGTACCTTCATAACAAAACTATTAGATTTCTTTAGGATTCTACAGTCTTGAAAAATAAAGTGTCAAAAATATTGAAAGTGAGCTACTGAAATACTAAGTGAGCGAATACAAGTGTTTAAAACAGCGACTTGAAAATACAAATTTGAGTTAATAGTTGTTCAGGACTCTGAAAAAAACCTAAAACAAGGTTATTAGCCACTATATTGTAGATAAGGCGTAGTCGACGTAGCCCCGCTGCGTGGGGCTCTTATTTCTATTTGCAGGGTTTAAAGTAAACTAACACGAAGGGGATGGCGGGGTCTTAGTTCGCTCACGTCGCTCGCTTACTAGACCCCGCCATCCCCTTCGAACCTAACCTGTCCTAGTCCGAGTGCCACAAGTCTCTCTCAGCCTTTGCTCGCTCTTGCTTCCTATATTCTCCTTGCCGTAATGACGGGATAAATAGTTACTTACTTGGTACAATAGTCGCCCATTCAGTATATTGGTCGCCAATGAAATCTCTATTCACCCGATTAATAATTTCCCTTTAAAAAGTGCTGTTCTATCCATCTGAATCTATCCAAATATTTTATTTTATCTATCTAGTACCTATATTTTTCACAGTTAACCAGATAATCGTGACATCGTGAGAAAACCAGCATGCCTGAGAGATATTTCTCGACGGCATGTGAAGTCAAGTCAGAGGCCCATGGGCGGAATAAAAACTCTGACACCAGGTTAGGCACTAACCACACAAAAAAGAAAGAAAGGCAAGATAATTACACAGTAATAATATTATAAGTGTCTGGTAATTTGTTTTTTTTTTATCCTCTTTAGTTTTTTTTCTTTAGTTTGCATGGAGGCTCTATGACTCAACTTTAGTTTTAATGTTTTTCCTAAGAGTTTTTCCTTATTCGGACAGAAGACTAGGTTAAAATTTGAATACAAAAACCACTACATAGTGTGCGTGTTTTTTTACGGTTGTTAAGAATTTGGTCTGTGTTCTTTTTATTTGCGTTTAACATGTCATTATACTCACAATGTCAAACATTAATGCTCTTGTGCTAAGAGAGACCTACTGTATTACGAATTTATAATTGGTAATATTATGTATTCAAATTAACATTTTGATAATTAGGGCCCCGTACGTCAGTCGGCAAAATCAGAATCACTTTGTTTTCCGTCTGTCTGTCTGTCCAGCTGTCAAGACTCTTTTCTCAGGAACGCGTGCAGGTATCCAGCTGAAATTAATATCAAATACTCAAGTCTGCTACCCCTTGGAGCAGTGGAAAAATCAACGTGTAAATCAACGCGTTTCCGTTTAGGTCGCATATTTATACAGGATGTAACGGAAAGGGTATTGTCATATGAAAGGGTATGCTGCAGACCATCAACTGTTACACCCTGTATACAATAACTATAGTAATTAGAGAAGAAAAAATATACGCTCATAAACACTGTGTATGCTAATGCCATATGGAACAGCCAAACTGACTGAAAGCACTTTACATAATCTAAGTTTGAACTGAACGAGTGTTCACCATAACAAAACAAAATACAGATATATTCTTACACTGTCTTAAAATCTGGTAAAAGCTTCCGAAAATCCGATACGCTATTGAGACTGAGTTTAAAAATAATCTCAATACATATCACAGACGGATGCACTTATTTTAACAACATAGTTGAAAGAAATGTGATGCGTGCGCGCACTTAAATTAAGAGTGAAACAATATGGAGACGGATTTACTATTAAAACTCTGAAATATTTAGTTGTTTCCTGCTACCAAACCAACGAGGGCTATCGTTTATAAGGTAACTAGATGGCGCCACTGGCGAGTAAGGTCCTGTCGTTAATTCTATTATAAATTTGAAAGTGCCAATAACTTCATAAAAAGTTTATTTTAATACGTATAACGATATGGTATAAAAATCAGATACATATTTTGCTATATTGTCCTAAAATGAGCAAGCAAGAAACATTTGAAAATCATTCTTTCTCCAAGTACTAAAAAATTCGTTCTTAACTTGCTACTTAAAATCTCCAAGTCACAAGTAATCAGGAATGGCTCAATCTTGACCACAAACGTCAATAAAAAAAAATAAAAAAAAATACGTGATAAAAAGCGCGAGACGCATGAACACTTTGACATCTGACATTTCTGAAGACCTTACTCTACACGAACGCCTCTAGCGGCGAATTCATGTACGACAGCCCTCAGACAGATAAGGACATACCACGACATTGAAAGCAGACCTAGGCCATAATAAATCATAATAATGACCTACGATACCTACCTACTTGAGTATGTTTCAATATACTTTTGTCATTGGTCCACTACATTCTATTCAGTTGTTTTGTTTAGTTATAAAAGTGCATTTTGAAATAAATAGATATCCAGGTCAAAAAATAGGCGTAAAACTAAAAAATTGCAACACTAGCTTAACCGGAAAAAACTAACCATCCATTAAAAAATGCATCCATTAAAAATATGCGGATGTGGTAAGCCCCCAACATGTTGTAAAAATCACCTTGTCAGTTCCGAATAGGATTTTATCGCACATCTTTGTAAAACTACATGACGTAAGAAAGATGAATAGTATTCATAACATAAAATGAACACCTGCAATGTGTATAAGTACTGCATAAAGTATTACATTATACAATTATGTATAACTAAACTACTCTACCACATACATAATACGTGACCTATATTTGTTAAAAAACTCAGGCTACAGAATTGCATAAACACAACCGTGCCATATGTAGTAATTATTTTACAATGTAAACAATTGCCAACATCACGTCGTTAACTCTCTGCAGATGCTGTCAGTTAGTTCCTTATCAACACGCTGTTATTAGCTTCACCTGTATCTAACTAACTTACTAGTCATTACGTATTTTAATCTCTTAAAAGCGGCGTGCATGTATGACCAGATGTATGAACGTGGACGAAGTAAAAGAAGTATGTGACGTGTGGTTTCGATCGGCGGCGACCTAGGTCTGGCATCCGGCCCTGGTTCAATTCATGGTCCGGAGCGAGAGGGAATGGGAAGCCGTCACCTCCTTCTGCGAAGCAGTCATGCTACCGAAGGAGGTGGCGGAACGTGAGAGGGAGAGAACCTCACGTCCCAGTCGCCGAGGGAGACGCCGTGGCTTCCGGCCACCGTAGGCGCGGGCCTGAAGCCACGGACGGTGAGTAATGGTCTAGCTCGCCGTCCGTCCGTCTTATGACGACAGGCCGTGTCAACGACACGTTCGTGCTCCACGCACGCCTCAGAGAGATATCAACAAACCGGAAGCGGTCCGCAAGGGCCGATGCCTGCCGGGGCTGCGGGACTGTTTGAAAGAGATACCGTGGCCCTGGAACACAAAGGGCAAAGAGGGACCTTGGATGGGTTTTAATCAGTACAAGTCTGACACTCCCTTCCGCTCTGCCCAGAGTGAGGGGGGGTCATTTGAAGATTTGCTATCCAAGAAAAAAAAGCAAGGTTTTGTTTCGATTTCCGGGTCGGGCAAAGTGTTACTGAGTTTTCCCATCAGGAACTTCCCAGTAGCAGCTAAGGAGTCTGGAGAAGAAATGTGGGTGTACTATTAGGTACACCTCTGCCTAATACTTTCTGGATTACAGGCGTGATGTTGTTATGTAAATGGGGAAAATGTGACATTTAATTAAAAGTATAAAAAATCCGACTACAAATTGTAGTATGTACCTTTTATATATATGTTTGTAATTTCCTTTTAATTTCCTTCATTTTGATACCATACTCGATGGGTTAGGTTAAAAAAAAAATATTAACGACTTACAATTTAGCGCCAAAAATCCGCCATCTTGTTTTTTTTTAAACACCTATCTAAGGACACTTGGGTTTTTGAAACGAATCCAATGATACCTTAATCGACGAAACTCGAAATCCATCCAGCCATTTGGAACATGCGAGGTAATAAAGAAATTTACAAACAAACATACAAGATACGGGCGAAATACATAACCCTTCCTTGGCAGTCGGGTAAAAAGGCGTGAGTGTATCATGTGTAATAATCACAAGAGAATATAAGTACCTACGTTTAAAAATATGAATCCAAATCATGAGTTCACGGCGTACGAATAGCTCAGGCACTGGTGAAAAGATTAGCCAGTCAGCAAGGTTAATAGCTTAGTATTAGAGCTAGGTTCGTTTTATTATTGGGACGTGCCTAAGTATCATCACTTGTAGGAGCTCTTTTAATACTAAACTGTGGTTAACGATAATGTCTATCAAAGCTATAAACTTGCTATTTACCTCTAGTTTCAAAAGACTAGATGATAAAATTATTTTGGCCTTTATATTTGGCGAATTCAAAGTTTGTTAAAAACTAGACATACATTTTAGTGTGTGACAGTGGCGAAGGTACCATAGAACTCGATTCCTACCGGCTTCCCTTTGAAACATGGCACAGACAGTATTCTATAGACAAATAATATAGTCACATTAAAGATATGTACTCCAGCTTACCTCTTACAAAAATTGACCCTTCGCTACTGGTGTATGGTATCTTTTATCGGTATGGACCTTATGATTCTGTAACAAATGAAGATAATTCTAAATTCATTATCATCTGAGTTTTGGGGTCAGCACATGTCATGCACAGGTACTTCTCGATTAGCCGTTATCTGAGTAGTCACGAGATGAGATGCGGTTAGACAGGCGTTTAACCACATCATCTCTCACCACAATCAACCATCGTTTCTTTATTAGTCTTCCCCAACTTTCTTTGCCATCCACATTCGTACTGAAGACTTTCTTTACGACATTTTTCTCACACCCATCACATACAAAAACAAAACAAAAAACACTAATCTAAATTAATTAATGACACCATTCACACTATGTCACATCAACATTTTCTTGCCCTTATCCCAATTCATTTGGGGTCGGCGCAGCATGTCTTCTTCTTCCATACGTCTCTATTACTCGTCATCTCATCAGACACCTCCTTTCTTTTCATATCACTATGACACACTAGCACAAAATCTAGTCATATTCAAAAATTACTTTGAAACTTTTGAGTAGGTAAGACTAGACCAAGACGAGAGCATTATTTCAAAAAGATAACCACGTAATCTTTTAATCTTTCTCAAAAACTCAATGAAACACCACTATTTTGCAAGTTGACTCATGTTGGTACATTGTCTAATGTTTAATCTGGCGTTTCATTGCAGGTTAATTACGCTTTCCGTGTTAGCCAATGGTAATTAACAGATTCGGGTTGTGTAATGTATGACAAGACTGTTGGAGAATTATCTTTAGGAATCTAGTTATATAATCAGGCGTTATTTTGCGGGAATCCATGACATTTATGCAAAATATACATATATCCAAAACTATGCTCAAAATACAGTATAGTATACTGGTATAGGTAGTAGGTTTAGGTGCATGGCATACTAATTACTTACTATTGCTTTTCCTGCATGTGCATATTTTTGCGGGCGTGAGGGCGGTACTGCATGCTGCGTCCAGACCTGGATCTTTTTATTATTTATTTATTTAAACTTCATGTACAATAGTGGTACATAGGCGGACTTAATGCCACAAGGCATTCTCTACCAGTCAACCTTTGGGCTTTTTCGCGGAATTATAACTAAATATATTGCATAACATTTAATACTTTAGCAATTAGTTGACTTTAAACATGTTGGTTAGTGGATCATTAATAAACTAATTGTCAGGTGAAGCATTAAGATTTTTTATTCCCTCAGCCCATTCTTGAAGGATGTGTGCTCAGTTCGTCTGCTACCTAAGTGTCGTAATTATTATAATGTCGTAGTTATTACTAAAGCAAAAGTTCAGTTGAAAGTTAATCACCAATTTGTTAACTAAATGTGGAGACTAGGATACTGTCAGTTTCAACGTCTTCAGAGGCACTGTAATGACAGTGATAAGAGACCCGTTTCATCATCTGCCTAGCCTTTATCCAGCTATATGGGGGTCGGCTTCCAGTCTAACCGGATGCAGCTTAGTACCTGTATTTCACATGGACTGCCTGTCTGACCTCCACAAGCACAACCCAGTTAGCACTAGGTAATACCAAGGGGTATTACCTAGTGCTAACTGGGTTGTGCTTGTGATAAGACTGGTTGTCAGACTTTCGGCCCACTGACTACCTGTAAAGATCTACAATTGACAGCAGGAACCAACGGCTTAACGTGCTTTCTGATGCACGGAAGAAGCTCGGTATGAAATGGGTGGTCACCCATCCACGGATCAACCTAGGCTAGATTGACCCGAGCGGCTGTTAGTATATAGCCCCAAGCTCCTCCTTTGAGAACCGTTTAGAAAGTTAAATATTTCAGTAGTGACTCTCTAGATAATGACATGGCACGCATTGACAATTTCACGAAATAACTGAAAACCGATTCTAACATCATCATCATTCATCATCACCATCATTTCAGTCGAAAGACGTCCACTGCTGGACATAGGCCTCCCTAAAGTGTCGCCACAATGACCGGTCCCGTGCGTCTCGCATCCAGCGGATCCCTGCAACCTTCACCAGGATATGATGTCCGGTTGCAAGATATTGTGATAAGATTAAAACATCAAAATAAAACATACCTTTATCGTATCAACAGACTCCTTCTTCTTAAATTCTGCCCTCTTTACAGACTCACTCCTCTTAGCTTCCATTTTCTCTTGTTTCTTCTCTTTCTCTATTTTCTTCTCTTTCTCTTGCTTCTCTACTTTCTTAATAGACCCAGTCCTTTCCATCACTTTGTCTTTGGCCTTATCTTCCTTCAAAACAGCAGAATAGTTCCTTTCTTCATGTTTTTCTATTAGAGAATCTTGTTTCTTCATTTCTGGCTTGTCTTGTTTCTTCATTTCAGGTTTGTCCTGTTTTTTTATTTCAGGCTTGTCCTGTTTCGTCTTCTGTTTCTCTTTCGACTTCAAGTCTTCGTCTTTCAGGCTTGAGTCCGACTTCTTCCTGGCTTTCTGTTGGACTTCCAGGGTCGGTTGTTCTTGGGTCGTTTGCAGTTTTTTGGGTTTGTCATCGATTATTCCTTATTATTAGGCCTTCCAACGCAACGTCTTCCGGTTCGCGGTCGCCACTCCAGAACTTTACGACCCCATCAGCCATCCGTAATGCGAGCAATGTGCCTAACACGACTACAACATCAAAAAAACGAATGAAAGTTCGCAATTTACTGAACAGAAAATATTAATTAACGTTCTACCATCAAAATTAATAACCCATTTACATAAATACTGATACAACATTACTAACAAAGTAAACAAAAATATTTTCGTGTAAATACAAAATGGCCGCCGGCCGGCTTGATGACGAAAACGCAGAATTTCTTCATTTTAATTATTAAAGAGTGACACGGCCATTCGCATTGTTTCGTCAAAATGATTAATGTTTTGGAATACTGGGAATTGTAAATAAATATCCTTATCTGTATTAAATGTAGTTTTATATTCACATTAAAGGTAGGTTGGATGTATTTACCCAAAGTCTAGAAAGTGGTAAGCAAATGACAACATAGGTCGATTTGTGGTGACCTTTTGGCTGGGATTCATAAACTCTGACCTTTTCTTGAGACCAAGTTTGTATCTAAAATCTAGGTATTTTTAGTGTTTCTTTCTAAAGCAATCTTGTAAAACGTCACTGACAATGCTCGTTACCTTTTTTGTTGTTGTCCCTGAAACACCCACTACGGTAACTACTGGTGCTATGTCGAGCCGTACGCGTTCAGGGTAACCCGCGAAATTAATGGTTTTCGTACGATGTTTTTGCAATTTATAGGTCAGTATCATGTTGCATGTTGTTAATACAGGATCATTAGCATTAAAATCATCACTACAGCTCTCTCCAGAGTTGGCCTAAAATGTCACGGTTTCACGAAAAATATCCTCATCCTGTATCTCGCACCTAAATATGACCACACCTTTCTGAAACACGCTGTAGATTTATTGAATCTTTTAAAACTAATTAATACTCAACCAAAAACCTAATATTTAACCACAATGTTAAAAACGCAAGACCAAATGAATAGAAAACCAGCTAACAAGGTAATTATGACTTATTAATCAGTAACAATGCGTGGTATTCAGCCGTGGGAGCGATCAATAACTTTATATAATGTGGAGGAAAGTTATGGGAAAATAATTCTGTGGAACAATGAGTTTCTCATGGAGAGAACACTTTTGTTTACATTATGAGGGGAAAGGTTAGAAAAACAAATGGCGCAGTAGCTCTTAAACTATAATAATTAAGAATTTTGACGTGTCCCCACATGGGCCATTCTCCATACAAATTTTGACGAAATCGACATTCCGTATTCGCCGTTTTTCTTCCTGAATAATGCCTCTAGAGCAATCATTTTCCTTTTCATAATATCAAGTTCTACTGTAAGACACGTAACGTCCCTGTCATTTCCTTATTTTCAGCAACTACATAATAAGTAAAGAAAATATGACCCTCCAAAATTGACAAAAAATGCCCCATTTTCACGGCCGTGATTAGAGAGGACTACCAGACAAATTCGAAAAGTTTTTAACATAAATGAAATTGATAAGGATGAAATTAATACATGCTCTTTCTTAAAACTTTAATTGTCAAAAATAATTGAATCGGCTTAGTTATCGAGGCGCCATAAGGGGAATACGAAATGTCGATCTCGTCAAATTTTTGTGACATAATAGCTCTGAGCTGCAGCTGTCCCTATCGCACTCTACGGGGACAGGCTTGACGCAACGCGACGGCAATTCGTTTTTTCAAATTCCTCGCAGGCCCTGTCCTTTAATTATAGTTTAGGAGCTAGTGCGTTATTTGTTTTGTCTTGCCAAGAAATCACAGAAAAAGTTAAAAAAAACTTTGTTAACCACTGAACCGATTTCTGTCAAAATACTCGTAGTTTCCTAGAAGATTTTTATAGTGTCATTGACACTATTTTGTAGTGATTGTGTTTTATGCCACTCAATCGTTCGGAAACCCGAGATCAGTCCACAAAGGGGTGACTGTTCTCTAGGATAGATACGCAAAGTTTTTCTAGATTGTTTGTTGGTAGAAAGTAGAGATAGACAAATATATTTAATCCATTGTAACAAGATCTTGATTTCCCTAAGGCCCGCAAAATTTTTCTCCATATTTTGATCTAGGATCCACTAGATCAAAAAAGCTTACCCGAGAAAAGATGAAAAACGACAATTGGCAGCTGGATCAAGGACTTGATTCAGAAAGCAGTAGGTACTTTGGACACGGTGCGTATCGTTATCTCGTACTCGTAGGTGAACTGTCAGCAATACTAAAAGTTAAATTGTCGTACTGACATTCTCTTCTCCTTAGAGATCTACGCCTTGGAATGGGCAACTACAGAACTTTCACAAGTTATTATGCCTTGTGGCTGTGACTGTAGCTTCGCCTTCTTTGTTTTTCTGACGTTCAAAAGTACCTGCAATAGTCTAATTGAAATTAAATGCTTTGAGTTTGAGTTTGCCAATCTAGGTAGCTCTTAACCTAGAGTTCCTTGTTTTTTGTTCAGTCAATTTCCACATTGCTTGTCGTAGCGAAAGCTTGAGAAATAAAATTATCGACCAATTTCCTTTTCAAGTTTCATATTCTTCGGCTCAAATCCGCATTAGGGTATTTTGGGATTCCTTGTCAAAAATTAATTATGCAAATTGTTTCCTAAAACTTTTGTTACTTACATGGAAAACCGAGCTTAAAATTTTCCTTCGTTAAAAAAAACTATAGTAAAATGTGAATTGTAATGAATCATTCATCATCTGCCCTTTTCCCAACTATGTTGGGGTCGGCTTCCAGTCTAATCGGATGCAGCTGAATACCAGTATTTTACATGGAGCGACTGCCTATCCGACCTCCACAACCCAGTTAGTACTGGGTAATACGATACCCCTTGGTAAGACTGGTTGTCAGATTTTTTGGGCCACTGACTACCTAACGACTGTCAAAGATCTACAAATGACACCCGGGACCAACGGCTTGACGTGCTTTCCGAAGCACGGAGGAAACAGAAAGGGTATAGTCATATGAAAGAATATGCTGCAGACCATCAAACTGAACAACTTTCTCCTTGGGCCCAATATCGTAAATGCGAAAAAAATATCAGCTGTCCCATACATTTGGGTCGAGTAGGTCTTAGAATTTAGTATATCCTTTTCCTTTATATGACTATACCCTTTCTGTTACATCCAGTACAAGTGAGGAAAAAGTTGTTCAGAGTAAATATTGAACTTGGAATCTTGAAGAACCCGAAAGGTTGGGCATAGGTGTATTTAGTACACTAACCCACATTTCGCCAGTTATGTTTAGGTCCCCTGTAATAGGGGTCGAATCTATTGTTATCCACCGGACACAAATTCAGCGTCCAAGGCTGCGACTGAGAAATTCCTGATGGAAAAACCCAATAACACTTTGCCCGACCTGGGAATCGAACCCAGGACCTCCTGCTCAGCAGTCGTGCTTACGACCACTAGACCAACGACGCAGTCAACCTTATTATATTGAACTCATAATGACGTGGTGACTGTTTGATTTCTTGACGAGTGATGAAGATGTTAATATAACAGCACTTACTTTGCCCGGCCTCTGAATCGAACCTAGGACCTCATGCTCAGCAGTAACGCTTCAATTTACTCCCACTGCAAACTTGATTATCAGTAACTCCACTTGGTTTCAGGATAATTTCACTTCGCGTTTTATCCTGCAGGTAGCTGGTAAAATAAAACAGCCTAATTCTTTATTAGAAAAAAAAAAACAATTTACACATTTAAATTATTCAGGCATTTTATTAAAATAGACCCAAATTAAAATAACGCTAAGTAAGAGAAATATTTACACAACTAGGCTCATTTATCACGGCCGTTCCCGAAACCTTTATAACAAGTAGGCCCTGTATCCCAAAGATAATGCTTTAATCACAAGCTTAACAGTTAAAATGGCGACCGCACAAAATGGCCGCCGGACACAGGTGGTCCTACAAAGTTACCTGACAGTAATGGTTTAGCCACCCTTTGTAATACCCATGAGATGGGGCGGAAAGCCGGTGACCACATACCATTTGACAATGTAGGTTATACAAATCGACTTTGAAAAGGAAATGGTCATGAAAATGAGTGTTTATTCGGTGACGGTCGTTTGATATTGTTATTTTGACATGGCAACATTATTTTCACGTTCAGTTTGTTATGGTGGAAACGCCTTGAAAGACTTTTTAATGAAATGGAATAAATTAACTTGGAGGGTTGTATTGATGATTTTAATGATTAGAACTCGGTAAAGCTATATTAGTTACGGTGGCAAATCATATTTTAATCAACATACAACCTGACATCACATCTGCAAATTGCAAAAATCGTAAGAAAATTTGAATTTCACGGGTTAATTAAATTTGCCGCGTCGTTTCGTCTAGTGTCACTAGACGACTGCTGACCATGAGGGCCTTGGTTCGATTCCCAAGTCGGGCAATTGTGCTGTGTCCTTGGGTTTTTCTATCAGGGCAATAGGCCCGTCTGCCATTACATGAGACTTACAACATAACGAAATGTGGGTGTAAGTACATTTAGGTACACCTCTGCCCAATCCTTCGGGGATTACAGGCGTGATGTTATGTTATGTAAATTCAATTTTAAAATCAATGAAACATTGAAGTGCTTATGTCCTAACAACTTCAAGTACCAATAACAAAACTGCACTTACTCGTACATAAAAATAACTATACCTGTCTCTTGGTACCGTTAAAGCGACCTCTATTTTGTATGCACTAGAACTAAAGTTGACCGATTTCTACAAGACTTTGATTCGCCGCAGTCACGCGAACTAATATTAAAGAAAGTTTTGCACGTATTTAACATTATCCACGGTAGGCTACCGTTATGGGATTAGCTGTTTGTTAGACTGCAGTTCAGCCTATTACAACCTTTGGTAATACAAAATCGGCCTATAATGTTTCCAGTTTCACACTGTACTGATGGGACTTAGGTTTTACTCTTCTCCTGCTGATTGGGCAACTTTACCTGCAGTTTGAAGGACCTGTCTGAAGCTACTACTAACGCTGCCGATGTAGCAGAGAGGGTTAAGCCAGGGTATTTCTATTGGGCCAACGCTATTTCATTTTGTTACATTATATTAGTACTTAATTCTTGCAGAATAAGTTAATGCCTTCAAACACGAATTTTAAAACTTCTAAAAGTTTTATGTGGAAACTTGTTTTACGACCTTTCTTCTGCCGCCTTTTATGATGTTTGTCTGTAAGCGGTTTCAAGACTATTCAACTTTTCTTTTAAACATCGGTCGTAGCGTGCCAAAATCCTCAAAATACTAAGTTCTAAAGATCGTGATATTAAACCATATTTGTAAATGTTAAAGGTTCTTTACTTTCTTTAACTTTTGTGCCTATGACTGACAAGTACTTGGAGTTACAACACAAGTATCAACTACTAGATCAAGTAGTAGATAGACGTTTCAACTTTGACTGTACTCTCAGCTATTGCGCGACAAAATCTCCAAACTTTTCTTAAACTTATTCCCCAAAACAAGGCAAAACTTTGGCCTAAAACAAAAACACAAACTGGCTTACACACAAAACTAAAAACAGCACCGAGCCCATTAGTTCGTCACGACACTTACACCGTCTCGAGAGCACTCTAGCGCTCTAGACACCGTAATATGACACTAAGAACACTGACCTAATTCTTGTGAACCCTACTTGGGTAAACGAGAAGAATTTCACCACAGTTTTGTGTTTTGCGAGATTAAAGTCAGGAAAAAAATATGCTCTGTAAAAGACAATTGAATACGAACAGAATTCAACAAAATGATAATATGTACAAATATCAAAACGGAAAAAGAAGTACAGGGCGTCAAAAAATTCGTCTAGAACGCTGTCAAAGAAAAGTGCCCAGAAGACTGGCAGCATTGCCACGTCATCTGGCAATGCTGATTCAAGTGGGGCTCGTGGCTCGGTAATAACAGCTGCATAAATCGATCTTCAAGGTGAATCCACGGTTGCTGAGGTCACTCCGTGGATAGATTCAATACTTGCTGAACGCCTCCATGTCTCGGAAAGCACTTTAAGTCCTTGGTTCCGGCTGGTATTCATGGATCTTTGACGGTCGTTACGGGTAGTCAGAGGCCCGAAAGTCTTGACAACCAGTATATAAATAAATAACCAGTATATTTAGTGTAACAAGAGGTATCGCGTCCCTCAGTTATTGTGGTTGTTTCGCATTCGTGGATCTTTGACAGACGTAGTAATTTCAGCTCTAATGTTACAATAGGTACAGCGATCTTTATTCCCGTTCCCATAAGGTTTATGTCAGAAGATCAGAGGTGGAATTACTGTGAAAGGCATTAAAAGCCCAAGTCTGACAACGTCTTATCTAGGGTATTGTTTTAAATTAACTGCCTAGTTGGTCTAGAGGTTGCAAGCGCGACTGCTGCGCATGAAGTTCGATTTTCAGGTCGGGCAAAGTGTTATTGGGTTTTTCCATCAGGAATTTCTCAGTAGCAGCCACGGAGTCTGGATTTGTGCCTAGTTTGCCCCCTATACCATGGGACTTGAACATAACTGATGAAATGTGGGTGTACTATTAGGTACACCTCTGTCTAACCCTTCGGGGATTACAGGCGTGATGTTGTTATGTTGTTTTAAATTAAACTGTGTTCTGCAGTTTTAACTTAAATATAAAAGACAGTTGAATACAGACTCGGATATCGTTGCGGTCCGTGAAGGTCGAACGTGAATGGCTTTTTTGCAATTACTTCTCATTGTTTCCGAGATATTAATGAAGAAGGCTTGGGAATGAGAGATTTTTTGCCGCTTGGGAAGTCTGTTGATTAATGTTCTGGTGTCTGAGCTGACACAGATTTTAGTTTCTCTTCTGCAATAAAGGCCTGGACCATGACAGTAGTCGACAATATCCTGAGGAAATCGGTATGTCTTAGATATCATAATTATTTTGACATTTACCAACCCACATTGAGCTCACATTGGTTTTACTGCAACGTCTCACGAAGGGGCCGGTCACTTACGGACGTATTAGGTTATATACAGGGAGTAAACGGATCCTTCACGAAACTGTCAACCGAACATCATGTACATCAAACTAAGTAACTTTACACATAAATTATTGCAGGAAACCACTTTTTTTTGTTGGAGTGAAAAATCATGTTTCACGGTAGGACTCTATGTTACGCACTCAAAACGTACTGATGGATGTATTGACTAGTACACGGGTCACGGAGGTATATCTTATATTAAAAACATGTATTTAACAAAAACTTGTGAAAAAATTGCAACTTTGACCCTCAATTTCTCCGTAACTAGAAGGTTGCTATAAAAAAAAAAATCGCAATGACGGGGAGAATAAGTGCCTTTCGACCCTATGTTATGTTAATGCAAATATAGTCAACCGCACATCTGTGGAAAAAATACATCAAAAACGTAAAATGTTGTAGATGATGGCTCGATGTTTGATATTGAAGTGCTTTTTTTTATACTAAGGCCTGATGTGAAGAGATGATGCAACCTAACGTGGAACACGCTTGCCTACAAGAAACTGATTCACTCGAGCTTCGAAGAAATCTAGGTTATAATGATCGCGGAACAGAGAAGCCATCAATGAAATCACAGACTGGCGGTTTGCACAATGAATGTGGAATTGTGAATGCATACCTTGTCTTACATATTATGTCATTGGACTAATGCCAAAGAAGGAAGAAGAATAAAGGAAGAGTGGAACAATAACAGTTATGTGGTTTATTAACCATGGTAATGTCTAATAAGCTATCATATTAAGGCCTATCGTAAAACCATAGATGAATGAACAGGATTGTCCAACTGCCCTTATATAGAGTAGGCGCCATCATTAAGAATTATAATTTTAATATCAATACGAACATTTTAGGGTACCGTTATTAGAAAATATGAATCTTATAAAACATCAGAATCTGTTTAAAAAGTCTACGCTTGACCTCAAGGTTGGTCAAGCACAGTTTTAAAAAAAAGTGAAACGCTTTTAGTTACAAATATCAAACCTATGCGTGTCAATAAAATTTTATGTGGTCATTATTACGAGTATTAACACTAGAAACGGGATATTTTGTTTTGATTTCTCGATATCAGTCCCGGTTTCAGTTTATCCGTGGTCATGGTGCTTGCAACAGCGCCAAAATATCGGGAACTCAAAACAAACAGTAAACATGGTAAATATCCCGTTTCTGGTGTTAGTGATAATGTTGGTGACCATGACAGTTTAAAAACTAAATGTGGTCACTTCACATCGCATCATTTTGTCATCACGTCCGAACGTAAGAAGGTCGCCATAATGTAAAGCTGTGGTTTTAAACAAAATGGCAAAAACACAAGGAACTTACGGGAATAAAGTCCTAATATGTACACATACATACATTCACATTTAACACATACACATACACATAACCACACACGCACCCACACATATACACACACACCAACAGACTAAATAAAAATAATAAATTCATTAACTTTTAACTTTTTTTTTTTTCATAATTTTTGTTTAACTTTTGTTTAATAACTTTTGTTTAATAACATATTACACTGGTGTTAAGATGTAAAGGAGCGGCGCCTCCTGGCACAGGCATCTATATGCTTAAAAGGGGACGCCACCAACTGTATAACGTGTGTATAACGTGTAATATTGAAATAAAAATTTTTGTATTTTGTATTTGTATTTGTATATGTTCTGATTTGAGTTAAAAAAAAAGTTTCTACCTAGAATATAACCAAAATAAATATTTTCAATTCATCAAACCTAGAAGTTAAGTATTAAGTAGAGAAGTTAAGTTAAGAACTACTTTCATTCATTAATCAAACAAGTAAGAATCCAAAAGTATCCAAACTTGGAGATTAGATAAAATGAGAACTTAGAAATTAGGTAAAAAGTTGGCCCAAACTCCCAACTAATTTTTCTTTACTAAGTTATTTATAGGGCTCCTTACCTCAAAAGCAAAAAGGAACCCTAATTGGAATACTTTGTTGTCCGTCCGTCTGTCTGTCTGTCTGTCTGATATCAAATACTTGTGTCTACGGCTCTTTCAGCTGTGAAAAAATCACATTTGCAAGTCAATGCGATCAAAAGAGATGACCGTTCGTGTCGCATATTTTGCGATTTCACAAGGGAATCAAAACCTATAATAAGGTACTCCCCGATGACCTAGAATCATGGAAATTGGCAAGAAGCAATGTCTTACAGCACGTATAAAGAAAAAAAACTGGAAACCGTAAATATGTAGTTTAATAACAAAATACCTCAATATCATAACACTAGAATCGGGATATTTACCATGTATACTGATTGATTTGAGTTCCCGATATTTCGGCGCTGTTGCAAGCACCATGATCACGGATAAACTGAAGTTATTGCGGTTTGGTGTTTATGAGCAGACAAATCGGTCAATCGGTCGGTCTCGGTCCGTGTCCTGTCCATGATAGTTTAAAATCTTATAAAATACCTACAAGTTTGTAAGGAACCCACGGTGCGCGAGTCCAATTCGCACTTGGCCGCTTTTTTCTGGTTTCCATGATTACTTACAACTTTTCCCTCAATCTTCAACTTGTGATGGTGACAATATAATCTTCCCCGTAACTTTCTCCAGTATAGTGACTAAACAACAACAAAAAGTAAACTCTATTATTTATTCAGCCTAAGAAACTAATGATAGAAAGAAATAAAAAAAATCTGTTAATTCTGTGATGCGGAGGAATGAGGAAAATGTCGTACGGAAAGTTTTGATTATTAATATGATTGACTATAACAGTAGACCAAAGAAACGATAGATGGACTGTGTAAAGGAGGAAATAGCAAGAAAGGAGATGACTGCTGAGAAGACGAGTAATGGAGAAGTACGGAAGAAGAAGACATGCTGCGTCGACCCCAAATAATTATTGGGATTAGGGCAAGAGAATGATGATGATGGTGACATAACATAACATCACGCCTGTAATCCCCGAACGGTTAGGCAGAAGTGTACCTAATAGTAGACCCACATTTCGCCAGATGTGATACGGAATCGACGTTACACGCCTGTTCGAACTTGGCTTAATCATTATTCGGTTACATTAGAGCCCCATTGTGCGTGCAATTATGGTGTTAATGTGTTCTATGTGGTCTGTGAATTTTAATTGGCTTAGCATGACATCATATACGTGGATTAGCTGGGCTGTTAGCAGCTTTGTGACGTGTTCATTTTAGTTGACAAAGTGACTCGTGGTCTAACTAATAATCATGAATGCTTCCACGGCATACAGCCCGAAAAGTAAAAACCGGCCAAGTGCGAGTCGGACTCACGCATAAAGGGTTCCGTACCATCAGAAGAGTAAGTAGGAGAGCCTTCTTTAATTTTTATTGCGGCAACAGATATACACATTCTGTGAAAATGTTAACTGTCTACCTATTACGGATAATGAGCTACAGACAGACGGACGAACGGACGGACTGACGGACGGATGGCCAGCGGAGGCTGCCCCATAGTCCGATAGTCCCATTGTCGGCTGAACGCGTCGCAGAACATTGCGGAATAATCTGTGTAAGCTAGAGTTACGTACCTTGATACGACAGCCGTATTTTTCTACGTCTGGGACGTTCCTCCCTCGTTTTTGAGATACGCAACTAGAGTTGGGTTGTCTGATTGTATAAGGGAATGCGCACCTGGCAAAGTCGTCCACCGAGTTGTGATGGCCACCAATACAGCATACATCTCCGGTAGATTTGAATGCAAGTGTACTTCTAAAAAGTAGTAAAAAAAGTCGGTTTGGATTATTAACAAGGATGGTGCTTAAAATGAGGGTAAGGCGGAATATAGATACTGTAGGCAATCGTTTGACGGGTTAACTAACATAAAATCCACCACAAATGTTAACCAAATTCATGTAACATTAAAACAATAGCCCGGCTGGAGTGCAAATGACGTAAATATTGATGTTAGATAATTGAATGGAGTTCCGTCTGTGTTTGGTCACGACTCGTCACGTGATGCTCCGTAAATATTACTGTATTGATTCTATTAATTGAAACGAAATGCCACCGGGTGATATTGGACTGTTGTGAATTATTTTCAGGACTATGAAAATATGAGGTGATGTCGGGCCAGGGTTTTTGAAGGAGTTGGTTGAAACCGCGGACTGATTACGGGCGTATTGATTTGATAACTATCAAAATATAGCTAAACTACATTTAGAAGTTACATCTACTTTACGACCAGTTTTTTGTTTATACACCGTGACTTTTTAGTCGTCTTACAACGGCAGCCAACTTCATGTATTTTAATAATTTAAAAATAAAAATATTATTCAGTATTATGACGCATGACGTAGTTAAAACACCCTGTTGCGAGCGATGATCTAATGGATTCGAGCACTGGGTAGGTATGTTCTCCCGTTTGACACGTAAACATCATTAACAGGATGTTGCATAATTTTATTCTAATGTATCATTTATTTTTCCTTGTACCTATAACGGTAGCTAAAAAAAAATCGCGCTTGAGCTATTTTATGTCAGGTACATTGAGTGGACCGCCTTTGTAAGGCGACTATAAAGTCACGGTGTATAAATGATTATAGGTCCATCATCATCTGCCTAGCTTTTCCTAACTATGTTGGGGTCGGCTTCCAGTCTCACCGGATGCAGCTGAATACCGGCTAGAGCTGAGAGGAAGCTGATCACCATATCAAACACACTCTAACATTATCACTTCAAATCCTTACCACATCTTCATTTCATATCACACAATATATCTACAACTCTTATCTCCCTTAACTCTACCACGTAGATATCACGTAAATATGACGAAGAGATGGCGTCGTAGAGACGTAGGTAGAGCTTGCTACGTGACCGTAGACGTAGTTATTGCGGTTGAGAAGGCGTACTGAAAATTTTCTGCGATAGAGTGGGGACATGTCGATAGAGAGATATCGATGTTTTTGAGAGTCAATGTTTTGTTTGGCTTTCTAATTTGCATGTTATCAGGGATCTATGTATTTCTGTGGTGAGTGTGTATATAGTCAAACTTTTTGAAGAAATAGTTATTTCCTTTTAATGGTACTTCGACTAATAGAAGAGAAAAATATGCAGTAAACGAGTACTTTTTGGCGTGAAAATGACTTTTCATTCGGTGTACCAGTACGCACTGTAGTACGCTCAATATTTGTGGTACTGGTACTGTTAACCTGCGGCATCCCACTGCTGGGCAAAGGCCTCTCCCCATGACTTCCAGTTGCTACGATCCAGGGCTAATGTGGGCCACTGGTCGTTTGTTTTGTCCAGCTCGTCCCGCCATCTTCAATATTTGTGACTGAGCAAATAATGACAAGACTTCAAGCGATAATAACTTCGAATCTTTATAGTGAGAAAATCTCCGAGACAATTCTGGGCTAATGTATGTGATTCTCTAGTCTTCTACTAAAAACCATTGTACCAAAAGTTTACAGAAAGTCGGTAAACAAACAGAAAACGTATTCTTTAGACACATTTTTTTTAAACTTAATACACAAGTTCTTAACATGAATAAACTGCGCAACACACTCTCGACTCGCGTTCTTCCGCCATCATTAGACGAGGTACGTAAGGTTACAACACACCGAGATTTATATTACGTACGTAATGCTTTTATTAAATCCCGCTCTTTATTATACCTCTCTAGAAAATTACTCCATTACTTCGTATACGTAAACACAGGAATATGAAAAGCGGGTATGTAAGGAATACAAATATTGGTGGTTTCATAAAATATCAGAACAAGCAGCACGATGAATGCCAATGATATTATAAATAAAAAGAGGTAAATATCGTACTAGCGCGCGCAAATTATTGCAGACAAATTCAGACAATTGTCGTAATTTAAGTACTTCAAGCGCAATAGCTCTCTTTCTATATCATACGTTCCGTATTATCTATCGCAGTCGTAGCCACGCAACGATATTTGAACGCCGCTTAGTATGAATGTAGCGTAATTTTCTTTATAATATCATTGGTGAATGCCTAATGTGTTGCCACCCTTGTGCCATCCATACTAAATACTAACAGAGGGTGTAAATAGGCCCTTAACGAAGCCGAAAGTCACTTGTTCTCTCCGTCATTGAGATATTATTTTTGTTCTGGACCTTACCTGCGAACCTTCTAGTTACGGAGATATTGGAGGTCAAAGTTCCAACTTTTTCACAAGTTCTTAGAAAAGAAGAAATTCACTTTAAACACTTAAACTCTGAACCGTTTACTATCCAATGCCTCCAACAGTACAATTTTTCAGTGCGTTACATTGAGTTTTACCATAAAACGTGATTTTTCCACCCAAAAAAAGTCGTTTCCCAGCAATAATTTTTACTTAGGCTTTTTACTTACTTTGGTGTACAGAATGCTTGGTTGACGGATTCGTGAAGGGTCTGTTCACACCCTGTATTATAAATGCTAAAGGAACTCAGTCTGTCTGTCACCTTTTTACGACATGAACATTAAACAAGTACACCACGGTCTATCTTAGCATGAGGTCACTACGTAGGCACGTACATAGGATACATTTTATTTATTTATTTATTTAAACTTCATGTACAATAGTGATACATAGGCGGACTTAATGCCACAAGGCATTCTCTACCAGTCAACCTTTGGGTTAAATAAGAAAACATCCCAGTACTACGATCCTATTGGATAATTTCTGACCTGCACGGGGGTGACCGCAGTCAAAAGGTGGTTTCCCTATAATTTCACTTGGATAGAAACTTCCTTAACACCTAAATACTAGGCTTAGCAGCATTTCTTCATACTTTAATCCCGGTACCAACGTAAGGATCAGTAGCTACCTATAACAGCTTGCAACCGTAAGCCCAAATCTTGCCAAATCTAACTTCACTTGACTGAAAACGGCTGAAAATCTAGAACCACTGCCAGCTAAGCTTTTCACGTAAAACTACAATTTCTTCACAATACTTGAACTGCATGGCCCAGAAAATTCTGGAAACATTCCAATTTCAAAGTACATACTGAATAAAAAACAAAATCGTTCCCATTTTGTTTTATATTCGATTTTCAAATACGGAATCGGGACAGTCGCTCCTTTAATTAGTTCTAAAAATCGAGGTTAGATCATTCGTTCTATTTTAAGTCATTCGTTCAATTTGTCGGTGTGTCCATTTCATTAGCGGAATCTCGGGAATCAGGTTATCAGTTCAGTGGGGCGTGGAAACTCGATGTTTAATTGTTTATGTGAGTGCTTCATTATGTATGGGGTGGCCAGACGTTCTCTTATTCTGGGATACGACAGTTTTACCGTTTTTAGATTTCTATTATTATATATTTTTGTAAATTTTTTGTTTTTCTTTTCATAGTAACTAAATACCTACTTAGTTCACATGAAAACATTGTTAATAAACTATTGTTTCTCGCCTCTTTTCTTAACGATTCACTATTCAAACACCTTTTCCCCATCCATTGTTGTTATGTCCCATTCCACTTTGAGTCTATACCCTGCAGTTGCTAGTAAAAAATAAGTAACAAATTCGTTTCACCTAAATTATTACAATACAAATATTTTCAACTGTCTCGACGAAATATTGCACTAATCATTAAAATTGGCAAATCGATTATTCATCATTCGGATTCATTTAGATTAGTCTGAACGATAAAACTAAGAAAAACATAAACAATAATTCTATGGCCACAGAAAAACCACTTCTAAGCAATTATTCAGCTAAATTGGCGTTTCATGATGTTATAAAAGCGAACGGGATTGTCTATTGCAAGTAAGCAATTATAGTATTTGCTAATACACAAGTAGACATTGTCTGATAGAAATGTATGTCATTTAGACATAACAATTTACTTGTATTGTGTAAAACAGCATGTTGTAACTTTGGAGTTATGAAACCATGTTATAGTTTTAAAAGTGGCGTGTTTGAGCATTAGATTATTCATGGCATTTTGCATGTTATTTCTTTCCATTCATAATTATACAGCGTGAATCAGAAAATTGTGGCTCTATTTAGCTGTCCAGCCTCGTTGGTTTAGTGGTCACAAGCGCAACTGTTGAGCATGAGATCCTGGGTTCGATTCGAGGGTCGGGCAAAGCGTTATCTGGTTTTTCCACGATTATGTTTTCCATCGTGATTATTTTTAGTTTAATTAATTTCATAAACTTTACCTATATTATGAGAAGTAAAGTTCGTAGATTAAACGAAAAGTTTTACATTCAGAGCACCTCGTATCTGGAACATGTTCCCAAATTAAAAGCAAATATTTAAGTCCTATTTCAAATTTTAAATTAACATTCAGTTTCGTGAAACTTATTATGAACTCGTGGAAAATTCGCAAAACAGCGAACCAACGAACGAACTTAATCAGTGTTTTTGCAAGATTCTCATAATTTTATTTAATTTCCTTTTGTTTTTATAGTGTGCATGCATTTGTTTTTATGACTATATTAAAAGAAACTACCTGTACGACCGACTTTCTTAGCTGCAATTCTTGTTTCGTTTTTTGCTCTCAGGCTTATATTTTACTTAGCCAAATTATTTCCGTCGTATCTTATTTTTGTCAAAAACATCATGTGGTCCTGAATGCCCTGCATCATCTGCCAAGCCTTTTCTATGTTGGGATCTGCTTCTTGTCGAATGCAGCTGACACCAGTATCTTACATAAAGCGACAGCTCAATTGCCATCACAGGCCAGTTACTGGGTAACATGATTTCCCTTGGTAAGACTGGTTGTCCGTTTGATCACCAAATCATTTAAGCTTGGTGAATACTGCCATCTTGATGTTTAAAGCGCGATGACCTACAGCTAAACCCTAAAATGTCGTCAATGGTGTTCTGACATATCCGCTTTGTGCTCGGAGTTTTTCTGCCAAAGTTGGATACGCTAGCCACTTGAGAGCATATGAAAGAGCACAACACCAAAGCTCTCGACAACCACCCTAGAAATCCATCAAATGCTGTCACTGTGGCCAAAATCGGCTAGATGGTACCATCCTTATGATCACTGCTATCATGCTGATATTTCCTATTTTATTTGAACAAGATTCACATTCTACACAAACCATCGTTTTAACTCAGAAATAAACGACCAATAAGTATTCAAACCCAATCCTGCTGTTTACTTACACATGGTCACCCTACTGCCCGATATGTCGTGCACGGAATAATTGATGAGCCAACGTTGTGATGGCTACCTCGTGCCTAGAATTTATATATAGTATATTTGTATATTAAATGTACACAAATCGATTTTATTGGCGCAAACGGCTTTTTGAACTATTTTTGGTGCATTTGATGTTTGGGCGGTTTTATGGGGCGAATTGGAGCAGATGGGTATAAGATATTTTTGATGCAGTGATTGCAAAAGTCTGGTCTGGGGATTTTTATAGTCTTTGATGTAGATTTTAATAAACCAAACTACGATACGTAAATCGATGAAATAGGTAGTATTTTTATAAATGTACCTACGTAAAGTCTAAATCAACCTCGTTGGTCGGGTCGTCCCAAGCGTGACTGCTGAGCATGAGGTTCTGTGTTCGATTCCCGGGTCAGGCAAAGTGTTATTGGTACTTTCCATCAGGAGTTTCTCAGTAGCAGCCACGGAGTCTAGATTTGTGTACGGTTGATGGCAATAAGCTCGGCCCCTATTACATGAGACTTAAACATAACTGGCGATATGTGGGTGTACTATTAGGTACACCGCCGCCTAACCCTTCGGGGATTACAGACGTGATGTTATGTAAAGTCTAAATGTGATTCCAAGATTGCATGGAAACCCACCATTATTCTTTTGCAAATAAATTAAATCTAAAATTACTCTTGTTTTATGTTATACTTTCTAATTTAAAAAAAAAATCACGAGGTTTAAAAATATTACTTAAGTTACAAAGGCTCCAGGCATAGGTATTTATGTCGAGCTGTCTTAAATAGAGTTTAGTAGCTACTGTTTGAGCTATTCGATCAAATAATAGTTTCTACTTTAAAAGTAATAACAATCATTATAATGTTCACACCTACTTTGAACTCAACACACCTTGGATAAGACTCGGTGTACTTTGAATAAGGTGTCTGTAATAATTTACATTTTGATCGAAAATGCGAAACACGATGAATATCGAATTTCAACAGTACCTAACAAAATATTACGCCAACACATGAATATAAATAACGTAGAAGAAATAAGTTACGCAAATATTATGTTAACCTACATACTAAAATTATATTACATGAAAATCGATATTCTATAATCACATCACTAGTGGTGTCTATGGTTCTATCGATATCGGGAAGGATTTTCTGTCGACTATCCGTTGCATCTATTCCTATATCTATGTTATCTATGGCTGGCCTATCCTGGGTAACGGCTTGGCCACAAGCTACAAGTGATTTCTGTTCAAAATATTCTTACCTAAAAATAAACATATTGGAAAATAAAAATAACTAAATAGTAGCAAACATAATAGTATAGAACTAAAACTAATCTTCTTTATCGTGTGGTTAGTGCTTAAAAAACCTGGTAACAGAATTATAATGCCGCTCACGGGCCTCCGACTTGGCTTTACATGCCGTCGAGAAATATATCTCAGGCATGCTGGTTTCCTCACGATGTTTTCCTTCGCCGAAGCAAGTGATAATTTTATACAATATGCACATGAACCAGAGACTAAAAACTAACAAACCTCTGCTAATAGGCAACTAGAATCAATTATAATTATATCCTTGTAAAGTTTGACGTTTTAAAGTCTCTTTTAATAGCCTTATTTTAAATACATAGTTTGTTTCGATGTTTGTATTGAAATATGTGCATTGTTGCGATAACAACCGCGGAGAAACTAATAAAAGAAATAGATTACGCGATTACCGAACGCGTACTCGTACTAAGGACCCAAGTGACAAAATATGCCAGTCGCCGTCGCAATACGCATCCCCCGAGGTCGTGACCGTAGCGCCAAGTAATAGATTGTTGTAGAGGGAGGAAGAGGGGGAATGTCGTCGTTTTTGCTTCGTCTGTCTCCCGGATAGGGGTCCCTGTTTATTTTGGGGCTAATTGGATGTCTAGGGTCGCAGGGGACATTGTGTTCTAGCTTCTAGATAAATATGTGGAGAAACTGTGCCAACATTTTGTTATTGAAAACCTCTAGCTTCGGATATAAGTATTTAGTTCTTTGTCCAATTTCGACTGTTTGACATTAGTTTATGAGTAAAATGATAACTTTTAACTAATAATAAAGTAGTGTCTGTTTATGGTAAATATAAAAAATACCACCCGTCCCGTGCTATCGTAGTATGGTAGCCCCTTTAATTTTTTAATTTATTTTTATTATTTTTTCTTATAGCGGCAACAGAATTACACATTCTGTGAAATTTACCTATTATGGATCATGAGATATAGCCCGCTGACAGACAGACGGACAGCGGAGGCTTAATAATAGGGTCCCGTTGGTTACCCTTCGGATACGGAACCCTAAAAAATCACCAAATCTAACTTGGTACGCTTGGTGAGGCCTAATCGCTCTTAAATAAGAAGAGGCCTGTATCCTACCAGAGGTAACATTGTAGGACGATTAGGTATACTTGTAAAAGAAAAAGCTAAAATAATACAAAATCGTTTCCTGATTATTACTTTTTGGATACCAACATGACCAAAGTATTTCGGTACCTTTTTAAGGCAGTATAAAACTTAACACATTGTCTAATTGGTTTCTTATTAAATCACTACACAAACAGTCATAGTACAAACTTAGAAAGTATCTTCGAAAACGTTTCCTCGAAAAACTTCATCGAACACATCATTCACCGACGATTAGTTTGCACGCCAGCTTACTCCAATATCGTAGCGTTTCGTCGAAAACTGTTTCATCAAGGGAGTTTGCTCGAAACCGCCGCGGCTTATTTTATTGGCAAAGTTTTTTTATCAACTGCTATTTTATTGACTTGCTACGTTTACTAGCATTGACTAAAACCAACCAAAAGAGAAGGTAACTGTAAAACTTATGGCGCAGGCATCGCTAGTTCTAAACAGCATTGAAAATCTGTCAATGTCATTTTTATACTTCAAAAATAGCTTGACGTCATTGGTCACATTTCAGTTAGCTATGGTCGCGTCATTTACAATGAGCTTTGACAGTCCCCATTTCAATAAATCGCGTACTGTAACAAATATGTTATGGTGATCAAAGATAAAAAAAATAAAGAGAGAGCAGCGGTGGCCCAGCGAGAGCAGCGGTGGCCCAGTGAGAGCAGCGGTGGCCCAGTGAGAGCAGCGGTGGCCCAGTGAGAGCAGCGGTGGCCCAGTGAGAGCAGCGGTGGCCCAGTGGTGGAGACCCCGACTTACGAGCAGTAAGTCGTGGGTTCGAACCCAGCCAGGCGCATTACTTTGTGTAAGTTATTTCATCACCACTGCTCTCAAAACGGTGAAGGAAAACATTGTGAGGAAACCGGCATGTTCTATAACCAAAAATTCGTAGACATGTGACATCTACCAACCCGCACTGGGCCCGCGTGGTGGATTATAGCCTATTCCCTCTCATAGAGAGGAGGCCTGCGTCCCAGCAGTGGGAACATTAATAGGCTGATTATGCTTATGCTTATGATCAAAGATACTTTTACTTATTATACAAAGTGTAAGGGACAGCCCTCCACAAACTGACGGAGTGAATTCAGTATATCATACTAAGATGACCGGTGCGAGAAATTATTTCAGGAATGTTATGGGAATTCAATAAATTTGATTTGTTTTATTTCTTCATACGCAATGTATCGTTACCGTGGAAAAACGCACATAGCGAACGACAAGCGCGACGACGAGTTCGATGAACTCTGTAGCTAGGCAGGAAGTGAATAGCTGATTTCAAGCGTCGTTCGTTAGAGTATTTCAACATCCAAACATACAAAGATTTTAGCCGTATTATTTACATACATAAATGGAGTGCTTACGGGGAATGTAATTTTACATTGAAATAAAGGAATAATAACTGGAAAAAAATGAAATTTTCCGGAGAAAAATTCCGGTGGAATATGATCCAAAATAAGGAGCTGAATGCACCCTGTCAGTTTGTGAAAGGCTGTCCCTTACACCCTATATACCTTTTATCTTTGTTTAATTTAATCTTTTTGGTTTTAATTGGCTTTTTGTAATTTCGGTCATACTGATAGGATGAGATTAGATTACACAAGAGATTAAACGTATCATTGTTATAATCAGCTTTTCGAAACCTGATATAGTTCATCAAACGCAACCGCTCACGCGCAATTTTTTTTTCTCTTGTCAATTATTGTCTGTAATGACTGTAATTGAGAACACGTTAATTATTTCACATCGTTCAATAATCTGGAAATTATCGAAATTATTTGTTAATAATTAAGTTAATAGGACCTCGTGGCTAAATAATAACAGCCGCTCGGATCAATCTTCAGGTTAAGCTGCGCTCACCTAGGTTGATCTGTGGATGGGTGACCACCCATAACATACCAAGTTTTCTCCATTCCTCGGAAATCACTTTAAGCCGTTGGTCCCGACTGTCATTTGTAGATCTTTGACAGTCGTTACAAGTAGTCAGTGGCCCAAAAGTCCTACTAGTACTAACTGGGTTTTGGAGGTCAGATAGTCAGTCGCTCCATGTAAAATACTGGTATTCAGCTGCATCCAGTTAGACTGGAAGCGGACCTGGGATAGATTGAAGGGTGATCCCCAAACTAGACGTATGTCTGTATCTTAGGCAAAAATACCTCTCATTTCAGAGCTTCTTTTCTAAAAACGCTAAACATACCTCTCTCCTTGTTCCAGCTGCACTCGGAATACCGCAGCACGTACAAATGGCACGAGTACAAGGAGCAGCAGCAGGGCGTGGTGAAGCAGCCCGCCCCCACGCCTCCCTCCGCACTGCCCATACAGAGGGGTAAGTAGAGAAAAACTAGCATACTTTCAACCTAGAATATAAATCCTTGTTAAGGTGGATGCACCAGGGTAGCCCGCGAAATTCAATTTTTCTTACGTTTTTTGCAATTTGCAGGTCAGTGTCAGGTTGTATGTTGATTAAAATATGAATCGCGCAAGTAACACTTATGTAGTTACAGAATTATAATCATTAAAATCATCAATATTACTCTCATATCTCATATAATCCCATTGAATGACTATTTCATGAAAAAGTCATTTAATGGGGTTACATGAACTTAGGGGTGCTACATACGTGTTACTGGCGCGATTCATATTCTCATCAACTTACAACCTGACACTGAGCTGCAAATTGCAAAAACGTAAGAAAAATTGAATTTCGCGGGCTACCCTGGCGCATCCATCTTAAGTTCTTCGACTATTTTAGTCCTATGGTAGACAAATGGACAATTAAAGCACCTGATTACAAGAGAACACTTTGATGGACGATACTTCAGAGACAAAAAGGTTCTTTGGTGAAAAGAAATGGACGTTAGAATCCTCATTCCTTAAAACCTTTGAAGAGTAATCTTGGGACCCCATCAGAATATCAACGCAGCACCATGCTGAGATAGGGGCTTTTTGGCCTCGTACGCACGACGGCCAACCAAGTTATATATAACCAGTTTATGCGGATCTCTCATTGTATAGAAAATCTGTACAAAGCGAGGCCAAGTTATACTGGAAATGTACAGCTTCATGTGCCGCCGTGTGTATTGTATTGTTTTAGATTTTATTTTTATTAAATTTTTTAACTTAAAATTTTGTCCTTTGTGAGTCCAACAAATCTTTTTTTCTTTTAATTTATTTTATATTTTTGTCTGCAGGCCCGATGGAACCAGCAATGCCTCGTCGCAAAAAATACCCCGGAGTGGCGTACAAGACGAACGAGCTGTTCGACCCCGCACCTGCTGACGATATCAGGCCCCAGCAATCTTCTGCCTTCGACCGGGCCAGGGTAAGCATCTTCCATTGAAAAGATTCAAGACTATTTTGTTGAATGCATTGTACTCACTTATTAACGGAAAGTTTTAATGTTAAAAATTAGCGGGAGAAAGATTTTTTGGTTTCGATGTTACGTCAATGTCTTTTGAGAATTCAAGGGATATAAGCGGTTTTTAGAGCGGTCGAACTTATGTACGAATCAAAGAAATCATGGAAAAGATATTGCACATACCATCATTATAATTTTTTAACCAATTACGGTAAGTTCTTCCTTGAATTAGACAGTAGACGGTAATGTAATTTTGATGGCAGTTGTAAGCGTCGCTTCGTCTTTTCATCTTCAAACAGCTATCATCAAACGATGGTGAAGACTATCGTATAAGCTCATCGAAAAACTGGAGAGGGAGAGGAAGACCAAGGAAACGATGGATGGATTGTGTGCGGAATGATATGAAAGAAAAAAAAGTAAATGATTGCGTGACGGTTGATAGAGGAGAATGGAAGATATCCACGTGTTGCTCCGGCCCCAGGTTAAATGGGACAAGGGTAGGATGATGATGAAAAACTTGCTAGTCAAAAGCATGGAGATGCCTCGGCGGCCGCTGCTAGATAGTGGTATTTTCCATAGAAACCAAGGTTTCAGTAGGCGTCACAGTAGTAGAAACTGGTGCCCGTCACAAAGTCGACCTTATCTTCAGCTCTACTGGCGCGGACGTGAACTTTATTAGCCTACTGCCGTCTTCAGACAGCGCTACATTTCCGTGCTTTGTGGTGTAGCTTGAAATTAGGGTACACAAAGAATGATTTCTTGGAACAAACATACAACGAGCTGCGCCATACCATGAAATTTCATTTCAGAACTAAATGCAAACACAGTCTGTGTTAAACATAATAAAGGCATGAGTCAACATAGACACTGTGTAAACAGAGACTGTCATGGCGGAGAGCACTGTGGCACACGTACCGAGAGTCGTCTGAAACTGTCAATAAACCCAACTAGCCCCTGCATGTTATAATACCGAAATTGCTGTTTAAAACGACGCTGTTATCTGTTCGTAAGGTTTGGTAATAACCCTTTGAAGTACTTTTGTTGGTGGCCTCATAGGTCGAATAGTAGCAAGCGCGACTGCTGAACATGAGGTCCAGGGTTCGATTCCCAGGTCGGGCAAAGTGTTATTGGGTTTTTTCATCAGGAATTTCTCAGTAGCAGTCTTGATTTACACCCGGTTGATGGCAATAGGCTCGCCTCCATACATGGGACTTAAACATGGTGAAATGTGGGTGTACATGTGGGTTACTATTAAGTACACCTCTACCTAACCCTTCGGGGATTACAGGCGTGATGTTATGTTATGAAGTATGGGTGAGGAAGCTCTCTTAGCATCTAACGCAGAAAGGGATTTTAGGTTTCATTACAAAACTTCTATAATGCTAGCTATAGTATTTTAACTTTCTATAACTTATTTCACATGGTATAGAACATCCTTATGTTCTAGAAACGTCTCTGTCTCTCTTCTCTTCTTCGACCTTTGGCCACCCAATACTGAGTGTAGGTCTCTTCCAAATCTCTTCACTTTTGGCGGTTTTGTGTCATAGCTATCCAGTTTCTTCCGGTCAGTTTAATGAGATCGTCTGTCTACCCAGTCGGTTGTCTTCCCACATTCTTCCGTCCCGTCCGTGGTCTCCACTGTAGCACTTTATCTTCCATCCAGTCTACGGCATTTATATGGCCCGCCCACTTCCACTTTCTCTTTAATTTCGCTTCTGCTATATCCGTCTGGAACTCAGAAAAACTCAGATAAAAAGACACTTTCGAAGGCGGCGTCGAAGGCAATAGCAAAGCGCAGCAGTTGCTCCAATGGCTATGATAGACGGCAGCAACTCGACTTGTTTCTATATGTTAAGCTGTCGTAGATAGTGATGTTGCCGTCTGACGCTGCGGGCACCGCAGCACAAACCAGTAGTGCTGGCTGTACAGCACTAACAGCAACAAGATGTATTTTTTAATTTCACAAACTAATGAGTTTCGAGAAACTGCCGTCATGCCGTGCTTGTTTGGAAAGAACACCAACTAGAAATCTTTTATAAAGAAAGCAATTTAGGAATACAAAATCAGAACAAGCAATAAAAGAGATCTTTGTTGACAGAGCGCGCAGAGGAATGATGCGGATCGCGCTGGGCGGCGCAGCAAGTCTGAGGGTCCTCGCCAACCGCGCTGGACCGACACCGTGGAACCCAAGGTAACGAACTATTATCTAAAATTAAATAACTATTAAGCACCAGAGAAATCCAGTCCTTTGAGTAAATTGTTACGGACAGGACGGGTAGACGACAGGTATAGATCAGAATTTGCAAAACAAGGTTGGACACTTAGATCAGTGTATGATGCCATTCTTGGCATCCAGTACCTCCTCATAGTGGTCCCACGTGCTCTCGCAAGCGCACTTAAAATCCTTATTAGTGTTAATAGAAAGACTTTCAAGTTCTTTTTTCAAACCTAACATGTTCACCTAACACAAATCAATTAGTTGGAGTGTACGCCATACAAATATATCTATGTCCCACGAGAATCAATCCACCATGAAAAATCTTGCAAGCTATTCTTTCAGCCACTGCACCAAACATCCCGTATGCATGCTCTCACTTCCTACCTACCACACAATAAACTTATTATCTCAGCCAGTCGCGTGTACAGCACTTATTATTTATTAGATTTCCTCACTGATCTAAGTGATCTATCTGAAGAAAAATATAGAGTACACCGCTTATAAAACGGAAATCGTTTCATTAAAACCACCTTTCACTAATTAATTGAGTTATGGACATAATTAATCTTAACATAGCAACAGCATTGAAGCAGTGATGCCTAGTGGTGTGACCATCGGACTGCCAAGTCATAGGTTACGAGTTCGAACCCAACACACTTATGATTTTTCAGATTCATGTGCGTATTGTATAACTATCAGTAGCTTCGGTGAAGGAAAACATCGCGAGGAAATCAAACATACCTGAGAGATATTTCTCGACGGCATGTAAAGCCAAATCAGACAAGGGCGACATAAATACTTTGACACCGGATTAGGCACTAACCCCACGATAAAGAAAGAAAGATCGTATCATAATTATAACAATAGCAGCGGATCCCCTCAAGCTTCACTCGGAACGCTATTTCATCTCACTTTCAACCCAACTTCCAAAACCATTTCTATCCGCTTAGAAATGACCTCATAATAGCTATCTGTATGACACATATTAGCCCGATCCGTCCGAAATGTACCACGTTTGACATATCGGTTCATTTTTTCTTGACAAGCAGTGCCACCTTCAAGTGCTCACTTAGAGTGGTCATACTACAAACTACAATAAAAGTTTGTCAACGAGTGGTTCCAAGGGGTATCGCATTCTGTATTATGGAAACCAAATACATAGGTCCATGTTCAATACACAGATATAACAATAACATTAACAAACTACAATTCAAAATATAGACAGAGAAAAAAACGAAGATAAAACCAATTCAAAATTCCGACATTGCATTTGCGCGAATAAATCGCAAAACTAACCATGACTTCATCATGTAAGACTGTAAACATTTCAGTGTTTACCGATCCAGATATAATCTTATCTAGTGTTATGTATTGTATACCTAATGTATCTGCATGTTTTGCAGTGTTATCGTTATATTTAGAAAGTAAAATCAGTGATATTACGGTTCTCCGTCCGGCCTGTTTAGGAGGCCACAGTTTCGGTTATTTGTAGTTTGTTAATGTTGATCTTGTTTACTGCTAAAAACTTGTGTGGTACTGTGCCCAGTTTCATCATTTGGATTTGTCTACTCTCCATTTATATTGAGATCAGCTTCCAGTCTTACTGGATGCGTCTGAATACCATTTTACGTGGAGCGACAGCCTATCTGGCCTCCATCACAGCTAAATTATTGGGTAACGTAACACGATTCCCCTCGGTGAGACTAGCATCGGGCTTTCGGATTTCTGACAATCCACGGTTAAAGATCTACGAATGACGACTCGTCCTCATTGTGATAATTAAATAATTCTAGACTATTTTTTTCCTCAAGTAGGGTTCTTAAAAACATTTTTTCCGCACAGATTACATCTCTGCGTCAGCCAAAACTTTCTTTGTCTTGCGCTGACCCTGTGCATTCGGTCAAATGTTGATGCTCTCTCTCGTTTCCGCCTGTCAGCCGTCACATTGTTATTCACTTTCTTTTAATTATCTTTTCATGTATCTAGACAACCCATTCAAAATCAGCTTAAGCCTTTAAGAAGTACCAAACTAACAAAACAGAGGTATACTTTAACAGTATCTTTTTTTTTTTTTTTTTTTTTTCCGGATTGGAAATCATCAAATGGGGGGTCATTCCCCCCCTACCCCCCCACTGTGGGCGGGGCGGAAGGGAGTGTCAGACTTGTACTGACTAAAACCCATCCATGTTCCTTCTTTGCCCTTTGTGTTCCAGGGCCACGGTATCTCTTCCGAACAGTCCCGCAGCCCTGGCAGACTTTAACAGTATCTGGATACGTTACTTCACGGTCACTTTCTTTTTAGAAAGAAATCTAGTTCTTTTCTTATCAGTCAGGATAATCTCTAGTGTCATTTCCGAGTGACAACATTATTGTGATACAGTGTTATCAGTGGTCATCATTATGGCTGGTCGGATTTATCCTAACCATCAGGTTTGTCTTGTGATTCATATCTTTTCCTTTAATACTTATAACTAAAAAAAATATAGTTTAATTTTTTCTAACTTAAAAGAGTGTCCATGGAGTTTCTTGCCTGTTCTTCTCCATAGAGATCTACGCTTTGGAATGGGCAATTACAGTACTTTCACAGTTTGCCTTGTGACTGGGACTGTAGCGACATTTGATTGTTGTCTTTGCTTCGACAGTACAAAAGTGTCTGTAACTACAATCACTATGCCTGAATGAACGTTGGATACATTGTCGCCGTCTTTATCGATTCCCTTGGCAGATGGAAGATCATAGCAGGATGGTAGTGTATTTTAAAGTTTAAAATGCATAACAAGTCATACTATAATTGTCTATAGGTACTTAAAGGAAGACTTAAAAGCACATATGCCAAAAAAGTAGCTAGCGACTTCGGAGAGAGGCGCGGTCTTTACATAAAATTCCGTATTCCGACGAGCTCGTAGAAACAGATATCCGTGCCAAAAATTCCCTCTTGGGCATGACCCAAGTACAGAATATGACTGCATTTAGTGCCAACCATTTACCGCAATTAACGAGCTCTCGATTAAGTGCTTCTATGCCTCTGTTAATTTCGAAACGAAGCTATATTGCTCTGATACAAAATGGTGGATATTTTATGGATGCCGATGTCATTACATAAGACACTGCTTTTGCATGCATGGGGTCCTGAATTCCATTCACAGGTTGGGCAAATAAATATTAACATCATAACACCAGAGGTGTAATTGTAACACCCAAATTTAGCCAGTTATGGTTAAATCCCATGTGAAAGGAGGCGAGCGTATTGCCATCAACTGTGAACAATTCTAGACTCCGAATTGCTACTGAGAAATTCCTGATGGAAAAACCTAATAACATTTTGCCTGACCCTGGACTCGGACCCAGGACCTCATTCTCAGCAGTCGCGCTTGCAACCACTCGACCAATGACGCAGTCAAATAAGTAATAATGAGTTATTCCATTAGAAATAACGGAGCCTGGGTTTGTGCCCGGTTGACGGCAATTGGGTCGCCCCCTTTTACATGGGATTTATATATTTTTCATTCATTTTCACATCTGCCACTAACACTGAAATCAATAGTAATAAATACTCAAGCACCGCTGTTCCCGTAAGCATCAACATCTGCCTAGCCTTTTCACAACTATGTTGGGGTCGACTTCCAGCCTCACCGGATGCAGCTGAATACCAGTATTTTACATGGAGCGACTGCCTATCTGACCTCCACAACCCAGTTAGAGTACTAACACCAAGGGGTATCGTATTACCTAATAAGGTAATACGATACCCCTTGGTAAGACTGGTTGTCAGACTTTTTGGGCCACTGACTACCTGTAACGTGAGGAAACTCGGTATGTAATCGGTGGTCACCCATCCACAGACCAACCTAGGCAAGCACGGCTTAACCTAAAGATCGATCCAAGCGGCTGTTATTATTTATCCATGATCTCGTTCCGGTAAGCCACAGAGTTTATGTCTCAAAAGAACGCAACCGTGAACGCACTTAATTATAAAATAATTAAATTATCAATCATAACGAGCCTGGCTGACGTAAAGATAGCAATCAGCGGTTATCATCAATCAACATGCAAGCTGGTAGCATATCTGTAATTAATTATAACGAGATGTTTCTCTTGGTTACCGCGGTTGATGTAGTGGCTGGATAAAGGAAGTTCCGGGAGGAAATACGGTCACTTTTCGGTCACTGCAAGCTGGGTATCGTGGATGACCGTCTAGACAATTATAGAAAACTTAAAAGCACTGTGAAGTCTAGGTACGCATTAAGTTTATTTGAACTGGCTAACTGTCTATTCTGAGTTGAATGATTGACGTATAGGACTTGTCAACTGTACAAGGGCTCATTTACGGAGACGCGGCGCGTGCAGCGGCTCGCGTTATCACACACACAAACATATGACAATCTTCTTTCTTTATCGTGTGGTTAGTGCCTAACCTGGTATCAGAGTTTTTACGCCGCCCATGGGCCTGTGACTAGGCTTTACATGCCGTCAAGAAATATCTCTCAGGCAAGCTGTTTTCCTCACGACGTTTTCCTTCATCGAAGCAAGTGAATCCGATAAATCAGAGGTTACTTAACTGTCCAAAGGTCACACCACTAGGCTATCACTGCTTGCACGATGTTGTTTACGGAGACACGGGCCGTGAAGGGGCGCGTTCGACGCTGCGTGCATTACATCGTGCGACACCGCGTGTTCTGTCGCGGAAATCGCTACGTTTCGCACGCCGCTTTTCAGTTAACAAAGTATTAAAGAAACTGGCTGGCCGCAACGCTGCGTGCACCGCGCCGCCGCGTCTCCGTAAATAAGCACTAGTCTTAAATGATTGCTCCAGTTTGTAAGACACGGCCTCACTTCTGCTTCTTTAATTTTAATGGAATTCATAAATAATTTACTGCGAGAAGGATTGAGCCATAATTTATTTATTTATTTAAACTTCATGTACATACAAGTGTGGTACATAGGGGGACTTAATGCCACAAGGCATTCTCTACCAGTTAACCTTTGGGTCAAATAGGACAGTGATAAAGTACAAAAAAATAAATAAGAAAAATACCATTTTGTTAAATATAAATAAATTGATATACATAAATAGGTTTATACTAATACACATATATGCAGATAAAATTAAATAAACTAATAAATATTATAACACATACAAATAGTCCAAAATACGAACGAATAAACCTTATAATAATTACTATGACTACTAATATCTAGCTTGTGAGCAATTTAGTCTGATTTTAAATAGTACTTCCGAACTGTACTTTTGAAAGCCATTTTGCTTTCAGCTTTTTTAATGCCAAGGGGTAGCGCTTTCCAGAGCTTTATAGTTGAGACAGCGTAAGAATTGGACATAAAACCAGTACGATGTGAGGGAATTTCAAGTATGTTTTTAGAAGCTCGAAACTTACGACTGTGTAAACTGCCCAACACTTAAACCAACAAACCACTTGCCCAATAATTCACCCAGGCCTAGTGCAGGCTGGTTGGTGGACCTTAATATTACACGACTTGATAAACCTATTACTATGTTTATGTTGGGTATAATGGGGCATAATTCAATATACAAAAATCACCCTGTTCATACATGCTAATCTTCGAAACTCCCTAACCGATTTCAATGAAATTTTGTGAATGCGTATGGTTTGTAGGATAGATTTAAGACCCGATAGGTATCGCCGTGCCAAGCTGGGGCGGATCGCCCCCGTTTTTCCCAGCAACTTAAATAATAATGTATAATAAATATTCTTACCGAACCACCAATCTCTCTGCAGGCAACCACCGCGTTAGGCGACGTGATAGCAGCCAAGGAGCCGGAGATCGTCAGCACGGAGTACCGCAACCAGTTCGCGTGGCCCAAGGACACCACCGATGCTCCCAGGAAGAGCATCTCCATGGGGGCTCTGAAGAAGGCTGCTGTGGCTGAAGGTAGGATACCTCTCTACTAGATCTTTTCTGTCCAGTGTCGTCATCTGTTGATAAGCGATGAAGAGGTGTCTCCACAACGGCCCACTGGCCACGGTCATGTTACGCACGCAACAAATGAAGGCCAAAGTGTGAAACAAGGCAAACCTCTAAGTGATAATTCTCCGTAGCAGTGCGGTAGATGGTCCACCCTTGACCAGAAGTAACTTATTCCATCGAAACTTTACGATTACCAGGCTACAGTTTAAGTGAAATGATGAGACCGTCAAGGCATTCCACTCCTTAATGCTCACACTTCTTTTTGTGCGCAAGGAAGTGCTTTGTCACTCCTTTTCCTCTGAGAGCCGTTTTCCTCTACATGCGCCTTATCTTAAGCAGATATGGACGGCACCACACTTTCTTTTGAGTTAACAAAAGTTTAAATTAACTTTTCATCTTCTTTTTGATATTAATTCAGCAGCTCTTGTTTTGAAGAAAAAATTGCAAACATTTTGTTGCAAATTACTAAAGCACGCCCATTTCTAAAGCAAGATCTCATACAAAATTAAGAACAGCCCGTATATTAAGTGCATACGTCATATAATCAGAACTGAAGTTCTAAACTATGCAGTATACGCAGCATTGTCGGCAGAAACTTAATCATTTACACCTGTAAATAGGGTTGTCCCTTTCACTCCTTATGAAATTGAATAGGCACAGCCATTTTACTGTTTAGAACATCTTGGCTTTTATCTAAAGCCAAGGCATCATTAGATATATTATTCAGCCAATACAACATACTATAGTTTAGCATTCAAGTGTCATTCATGAATGAATTAGCACGATATCCTGATAATGACTATTTAGAGTAAATGCCTCACTTCCTTGCCAACATCTTCCGGGATATTGCTATATATTCCCAGGGATATAACTATATCACGACTATAACTATCTTACTGCGACAGCTATTAGCGATAGCACCGTCGTATCCTGAAAATGATGGTACTATAAAGAAGCTTTGTTAAATGTGAACCAGTGGCGAAGGTTCCATACAACTCGATTCCTACCGACTTCCCTTTGAAAAATGGCAGTCAGTATTCTATAGACGATTAATAAAGGGTGTAAATAGACCCTTAACATAAACGAAATACACTTGTTCTCCCCGTCACTGCGATATTTTTTTTGTTCTAGACCATACCTGGGAACCTTTTTTTTAAATACATGTTTTTAATGTAAGATTTTTACTTTACACACCTCCACGACCCCCGTACTATTCAATCCATCCATCAGCACAATGCTATAAGTGCTTTCCATCGAGTCCTACCGTAAAACGTGATTTTTCACCCCAAAAAAAAGTCGATTCCCAGCATAATTTTTGCGTAAAGTTACTTAGTTTGATGTACAGAATGCTTGGTTGACGGATATGTGAAGGGTCTGTTTACACCCGGTATAATCACATTTAAGAATGAACTCCGACTTACCTCTTACAAAATTGACCCTTCGCTACTGGTATCTACCTTACACGAAGACCTTACACGAAGCTTCCAATTCCTATAAACGTATAAGTTACAGCTCTTCAAACGCAGTAGCCCTACCCCTGAACTCCTGAGTTATTCAGATTAGTTTCACAACTCTGAACAATGGCTGTAGGAAAATGCATTATTTATTAGTCGAAGCTCGTTCCCTTAAAATATTTGGGTATTATTCAAATTGTTCCAACTGCTGCTCAAAATGGTGCTTGAGCATGAAATAAATAGCTATAGGAATGGTCGTGCTATTACTATTTAAACTGCTATGGTGAATCAGTGGTGAAATACAGTCGTAGTTTGTGCCAGCAAAATGTAAGCTAAATGGGGAAGTAAATGAGCTAGTGATGCTGTATTAAGTTAATAAGGAAATGATGGCGTTTTGTCTGCGTCTGTGATATAAACTCATCTTTACACAAGGTGTAGACGGAGGGTCCGTTTACACCTTGTGTAAAGATGAGTTTATGGCTGTTCAGTGTTCACGAAGCCTTCAACCACGCATTTTGTACATCGAATTAAGTAATTCTACGTAAAAATTATTGCTGGAAATTAAACGACTTCTTTTTTTATTGCAAAAATTACGATTTACGGTAGGACTCAATGTAACGTACGAGAAACATTGTGCTAATTAATCTATTGAATAGTACAGGGATCATGGAGGTATTTAAAGTAAAGTTCTAACATCAAAACCATGTATTAAAAAAAAAGTTGAAACTTTGACCTCCAATATCTCCGTAACTAGGAGGTTCCCAGGTATGATCTAGAACAAAAAAAATATCGCACTGATTGGGAGAACACACATTGTTAAGGGTACTTTTACACCAATTAATAAGTCAGGGTGGATCATGATCCGTTTAGGTTGATAAAGCTGGTTGAAAAAGTTGATATAGATACAACATATTTTATTTACGTCTTCGGCAACTTAGTACTGTAACACAATGAAAGTTATCCACTGACGAAACGACACAGGGTCCACGATGTGGATTGTGGTTAACTTCATCTTACAGAAAAGAAGCCTAGCTACAGAAGTAAGAACATTAAAGATTAATTAAGCCATGGTCTTGTTACATGGATTAATGGCATTAACTACTAGAAAAACTTAAATTTACCCAGATTATTCTCTTGGATCATCGATGACTACTATCATAGCTCAAAGTAAAAAGCCGTACCACTTAAAAACACCTACTAAACTCAGATAATAGACTTTGAAATTCTAAAACACCGTGAAATAATTTGACAAAAACTGACATTTTTTCTCTCAACGAGTTCCGTTTACAAAATGGAGATCAATGTCAAAGACCCGAGATATAATGCAACTCGTGCGCCGGTTTAGAGATATTGTTTCAACGAGGTCGTTCAAACGAGATTTTGCATTTGTATTGTAGTAACAGACAGATTTGTAGGTCAACTTAGGCTTTATGAAAGGCTTAAGACTGAACACTTGTCTTCTACGTCTGCGCGGCTAACAATAATTAAGTTGAAATGCAAAGTAATTACGATTACGGCATGGATCAATTCTAAATTCATTTATTTTCGAAATCAAATATCAATAGAGTACCTAATATTAACAATGTAGGTGATGAGAATGATAATGAATATATCTACATAGAATAGATACCGGCTGTCATTTGTAGATCTTTGACAGTTGTTACAGGTAGTCAGTGACCCGAAAGTCTGACAACCAGTCTTACCAAGGGGTATCGTATTACTCAGTACTAACTGGGTTGTGGAAGTCAGATAGGCAGTCGCTCTATATAAAATACTGGTGCTCAGCTGCATTCGGTTAGACTGGACGCCGACCCCAACATAGCAGGGAGAACGCTCGGCAGATGATGAGATACTGCTAACCTGCACCATTCCTCTGCTGGGCAAAAGCCTCTCCGATGATCTCCTGTTCTTACGATCAAGTGCCAATGTGGATGGTCACTGTTTCTCTAGTTTTATTCTGCCATCTAAAAGAAATGTGGTACCTGCCAGCAAAATTAGTAGCAAAACCAACGAAGAAACTAAACGATTATTGACAAGACAAGAGAGGTCATAACAACATTTGAAAGAGACACTCAAAAATAGACATTGATTACAAGAAATTAAAATACAAAAGACTTGAATAACGACATACAATAAACGGACAAAATGCAAAGAAACAGCTGACTGCCCAATCAAAGAGAACAAATAATAACTTAACGGTACTGAACGACGCTGTAAAATTTTAATTGTAACATTATTCTCCTTTCAGTAGCAATTCAAGTGTACTGAAATGAATATTAAACAAGAATTATTCTGTTAAGTGATATAATGGTGACTTTTATTCAGTTGGACTGTTCTGTCCTTTTGTAAGCATTTTGTTTTGAAACTCTGGGAGCTAAACAAATTAACTTTATTTTTTTCTAAAGACTGAGCTAGCTTTGGATTATAACTTTGTGTTGTTGAGTTATGATGGAGGTACTACGGAGTTCACAGACGGTAGATCATTTTTCAAGCTTAGTATAGGGCATAAGGGTAAGACCTTCAGTGAATTTGGGAGCACTTCAAAGATGGGAACTTGACTAATCCCATGAATTCCTCTGAAAAATTTTTGTAGTCGTGTTCTTTTTTTTCGTTTTACCATCATCAATATTAAGTAGTCCTATTTCATCAAAAAGACGTGAGTAGTCAATTTTGATCTAACAACCATGACTCTTAGCTTTTCAATTTTTTTTTTCTATTGTTATATCCAACTAGTTTATGCCCACGCCTTCGCCCCCGTGGATTTCGGTAATTGTCTCACGGGATCGTATACCGGGATAAAAAGTATCCTGTGTTAATCCAGGTTACAACCTATCTGTGTGCCAAATTTTATCAATCTATCCAATCAATCCGTTTATTAGTTTTTGCATGAAAGAGTAACAAACATCCATCCATCCATCCTCACAATGTTTCGCATTTATAATATTATAATTATAATATCCAAAATATCCAATATTCAATAATGCGCGGCGCGCGCGGATGATATTGTGAATTTGGCCACTTTATCAACCTTATGTTTAGAAATGATAATGTCAATTATGTTATAAAATATTTCAAATGAAAAGATATTCGTGTCTCTCCTAGTTGTTTTTCTAAGGAGATCTTAGCAACACGAGCGATCACGATACGCACGATAGATCTCTTAAGGCTACCTTAATAGGTCGAAACTTTTACCACTCGCACTCTGCCGTCCTCTCTGAAACAAACCACCTCTGATACATCGAGGTTACACTTTACACGGCAAATCTTATTTTATGCGTCAATATTGGTATGAATCCATTTAAAGCCTTTTTTCATTGTTATACAGATTACTATCGTCAAAACCATTATTGATCTTCTCGCCTAAACTTTCCAGGTTTAGTTGAAGCGGAACCTCTCATGAACCATGTCGACGGTGACCATGATGACCACAAGCGGTACATCGAAGATTATCTCTGGAACGGACAGAAGCCTGGAGTCCAGAGGTGGGTGTCCAACCACTTTCTATTACTTGTATAGATCTGTGTCTACTGTTGGCCGTTGGTTTATCTCGATGCTATTGTGGTGTCGGGACACCTTTTGAATAAAATGTTGATAGCATTCAAAGTTTTGATTTAATTTAACTGTTAATTAAGATTTTGCTCAAGCTTTTGAGTTTGTTCCCTGTCTCAGAAATAAACCAACTTTACCTGACAAGTAGACGAATAACTTAGTACAACATTGACATTGTGGAATGTTTATGCAGAATTTACAAATTTCACGAAGTTCTGTAAAAACATTTCCACCTTTACAAGCTTTAGCTTCTCACATTTCCATAAAGACCAAAGCTTCCCATGTCTTCTAGTCTACTTTATAGATTGTTTCATATTTTATCATTTTTATTATACAAGATGTAAACGGACCCTTCACGAAGTCGTCAACCAAGCATTCTGTACATCAAACTAAGTAACCAATAACAATTATTGCTGGGAAACAACTTTTTTTTGGGGTGAAAAATCACGGTTTACGTAGGACCCAATGTAACGCACTCAAAACGTTGTGCTGATGAATGCATTGCATTGGGGGCCGTGGAGGTATTTAAGTAAATTTGTCAACTTGTATTTTTTTTTAACTTGTGAAAATGTTGACACTTAATATCTCCGTAATTAGAAGGATCTCAGGTATGGTTGAGAACAAAAAAAAATATCGCAACGACGATGAGAACAAATGCCTTTTAGCTTCGTAAAGGGTCTTTTAACACCTATTATTTCATAATATTATCCGCATGCTTTTTAACTTGACACTCAACAGTAAAGTCATAGAGAAACAGTCTATAAACATCTACTATGACGATGTGTTCATTGTCACAAAAATGCTTTGCTTACGCTAAAGCAGCAGCTTCTTTGCAAATTGAGTCATTATCAAGAACATCGAAATTATTGAGTTTCGAAATAACACCTTCACCAAATATATTGAAAACAATCGATCAAAATTAACACACAATTACAATTATAAAACTGTTTCGTTAAACTCCGTGAGAATCCGGAGATGTACACTGAACACAATAGTTTTATATAATACTTTATTATATCAACCATTAGATCTTGTACATAATCTCCTTGTATTATATAAAAATGTAAATGAAATAATCCCAAAACTTTTTCAGGTGAAGACAATTTTCGATAATTTTTATTTTTTCTAAAATTGCTATAGCTTTCAAATTTCTATGTGTTTAGCTTTATGTAACTAACCTGGTTATGGAGGAAACTGTTTCTATTAATTTTCTTATAATACTAACTGTTTTATTGTAATGGGCTCTTACATCATCATATAAAGATAAAATATTTTCTGCTACGTTTATTTCCTTTAATTAACAATACTATTTTCACAAACACACACACTTTACTATAATAATATACACCAATTCCGTATTAATGACAAATACATCTGACAAATTAAACTTATTATGAAAAATCAAAAATTTTAATTTGACCGCTCCTTTCTGGTTCGTTTGCACCATAACTTGCTAAACGCATTTATCATTAAACAAATGTAATACATCGTTCCATATGTCATCTTTAAAAACGGAACTATGTTTCGTACTTTTAGCGCTAACCGTCTGTGGTGCAAGCGGGCCTTAGTATTTAAATGTCAATTAGATACTTTTTGCAGTTAAAATAATATCCCTATTGAGATTTTATGAGCTTAAAAAGATATTTGACTTCATCATTATTTGAACGAATATCTTGAAGGCTAAAATATAAGCATTTTGCAAACAGTTCAGCCCGATTTCTCTATTCATTGCACACTCTTTATGAACTCAATCAGACAAGAGTTTCCTTCACGACCGTGTTCTGCCCCCAATTCTTTACTCAAAGCCTTTCAAAGCAGAACAAAGTCTAAATTTCGTTTTTGATATTTGCTTAACATAACTCCTCACGGTGGCGGTGTCTAGGCCGAGTAGATTTAGTTCAAAACAACTAACATTAGTACGGAATGACAGCTAGATTTTTTAATTACTCAATGTGTCCTGCACTTTTGTCGATGTGAACGTTCATTGATAATGTTTTATTAGAACCTGTATGTCGATGTATCACCACACTTGAACACTGGAGTTAGTTGTGAGGGCACAGGGCGGCAGCCCGCACTCTGTCGGTCCTTCTAGACTCTTCTAGGTTTCGACATCCTAACCTCACCATTGCGAGCTTGACAATTATTTGAAGCATGTCTGTACTACTAACCCGGCTCGGCGCGAGTCGTTTCTGTTGCCACATCATCATCACAGACAACAACACCAGGCGTCTAAGACTTAAATGGAATTTTCCAGAAAATCGACGTTCCGTAACGCGCTATCGGCCCTCATATCCAACGGGGAGGATCGTAACAAAGATAATAGGAAACGTTACAAAAGCGAGTACAAAAAGAAATTTAGACCGTTCTCTCAATACGTGTACGAGGCGTCTAAAGGGACATTTACGAAATGCAGGGGGAAAGGGAAGGCCAATGAGGAGGCGAGCGAGAGGATGCTGGGCGGGGATGCGGGGCAGGGGGTGTCGGGGGTGAGCGCGGGGGTAACCGCGGGCGCGGGGGCGGGGGTGGGTGGGGTAGCGGGAGCGGGGGCCGGAGAGGCAGGCGAGGACAGCGCCACCACGCTGCGCGCGGCCGGCCTGCAGCCGCTGGGCCTGGCCCAAGGCGACTCCTGGTACCGAGAGGTGCTGGACCTGCGCAAGCGCGCCGGCGAATACAAGGTCTGCGCCTGACACATTCTAATGTAATACCTGAGAATAGGTCCCGAGAATAAAATGAAACAAAATTTTGATTGGAACGATAATGGACACAGAACAGAGAAGTTTTCTTTCGAGCCGGAAACCGCAGTTCAGGTTTGATGCAAATAAACGTACGTACTTATACCTAAATTCTAACGGTAATATATTAATTACAATTAAAAATAACTAAATCATCAATGTAAAAAAAATCCTTAAATTTCTCTGTCCTATGCTCCCAAAAAATAACTCTTATCTAATAAAAAACTTCTAAACTTAGTTCTAAACTAGGTAGGTTCAATCAGTTACCATGAAATTCAGACACATTCGAATCAAATGCTTTACCATGATCATGCTTGGTATTCAATATTGGCAATATTTCGACAGTACCGCGGCTGGGGGACAGAAATGGCGCCAGAACACATCACTCAGCTTTACAATAAGCAGATCGAACTCTGGTACCAAGTGTCCCGCCGATCCTCGCTGTCGGCCTTATCACTAGCTTCCACAAATCACAAGTAAGTGATGCACTAAGCGATTGGCTTGTACGGCTCGAAGGACCAGTTCCAAAGACCAACGCATTCCAAATTAACTGCAAAAATTTAGGGGACTGTAGATTCGGATTTGTTTTGAATTAGAATTGCGTCATCATGATTTAACCGCAATTATAGTGTCAATAGATTATCAAAGCCATAGGATCTTTAAGGATATCATTTCAAGCAGGGGCCACTTGGCAGGTCGTTTAATATCTGTATTTATCAAAGCAAAGGATATAATTGACCGCTATACGTAGTTAGACACCCTAGTAGTAGTAAAAAGCGGGAATACTATTGTGATAGAATTCCAAAAAACTACATGGCTTGAGGTAAAAAATTGGTCCAGAACACATAAGCTTGAATTATTTTCAAATTCTGGTCCTTCGAGACGGATGAATCGATCAGCTTTTATCTAATCATAAGTATATTTAGTGGCAATAAGGCTGATGCAATCAAAGAATGGCTTGAATGGCGGACGGAAGCCATGGTATACCATGCTATTAGTAGCGTAGATATCAACAGCCTTTTTAGTTTTATTTTAGAGAGGTGAGTGGGGAGCAAGATTATGGTCCTAGGGCTGGTAAGTTCAAAATCAAGAATAAGGATGTTTGGGCAGTTTGGACTACATTGAGGTCATTGCACAAGCAAGTGTAAATATTGCACAGCAACTACTATACAAAATTGAACAAGATATCAAACAGCAAATAAATAGGGAATCATATTGATTGTGAACCAAAGCTTACATTTAACTCAGTTCTTCTTCTCAAGCCAAACCATTTCTTTTCCAGGGCGCTGCCTCGCGACGAGAAGGATGGAAAGGAATCCAAGGGTCACTCCCCAAAGAAGTTCAGATCATTCAGGTCGGCGCCTCACCAGTCGATCCACGCGAAGCTGCAGGAGACGAAGGCGCTGGAGCGCTCGCCTCATAAGACCTCGCCCCAGAAGCAGAGGAAGAAGCTGCAGGGACATAGCTTCGATGAAGGTGCTACCCAGGATGGTTAGTTGGTATTAGTGTTTATTGTTTCTGAACCAGAATGTTAAAGTTCACTTGACGATATGTATAGTAATATAAAAAAGCTGAAGAGTTAGTTTGTTTGACCATGCGAATCTAAGAAACAACCCGTTGTATTAGAAAAAATATTTTTGCATTTGATAGCCCAATTCTTGATAAGATTATGGGCTATTTAATATCGCGCTTTAATTCTTACGAGCCGAGTGGCAGGTGACAACGCGAGGCACAGCTAGTAACAATGATAATGATAACGAAATGAAAGTATGTCATAGGTTACACCTCTGCCTAACCCTTCTAGGATTATTCATATACACCGTGACTTTTTAGTCGTCTTACAATGGCAGCCCACTTCATGTATCCAATGAATACTAAACATTCATTAAAAAAAATTGGTATTTATGAGATTTTAATAATTTAAAAATAAAAATATTATTCAGTATTATGACGCATGACGTAGTTAAAACACCTTGTTGCGAGCGATGATCTACTGGACTCAAGTGCTGGGTAGGTATATGTTCTCCCGTTTTACACGTAAACATCATTAACAGGATGTTTCATAATTTTATTCTATTTTTTTATTATTATTTTTCTTTGTGCCTATAATGGAAGATAAAAAAAAAATCGCGCCTAGGTCTATTTTATGTTGGGTACATTGAGTGGACGACCTTTGTAAGACTACTAAAATGTCACGGTGTATTATGTCGATAGGATGTTGTGTTATGATAATAACAAATATGAGTTAATACTTCGCCATCAAATGATAGGGGGGAGATGTAGTTTAAAAATTATTTATTGATAGTCCGTTTCCTGTTTGTCTGCAAAATCGAATTCAAATAATAGCTTGTCAGCAATATGTAATAACTAATTGATGAACAACACGTAAGCATCTTCTACCACATAACCTAACCTAACTAGCCAAAACTTCTAACCCTGAAATCTTTCTCTGATTTTCCAGGAGCGAAGACAGGAGATAACGTGGCCTTCAGGTCTCCCCGGCGGCGGCCTCGCTCAGCTGACCCAGCGCCTGCCGCAGCGCATATTAAGCTTCTTGCCAACGGACATGAGCCTCACCCGGCGCCCATTAAGCCAACTGGTAAGAAATACACTACTTCTGCCTGTCGCTGTCAAATGCTTATCATAGACTTTAATATAACTTAGATCTTTCGCCAAAAACTCTTATAGCTAAAATCTTAGATTGCCAAACTTCCTACTTTTTATGGGGATATCTTGATGATATGCTAATTTTTTAGCTTGTTCTTTTAAATCTTAATGTTCTTAAAATAGGTGCTGGTCATTTTAAAAATCCCAAATATATTTGACCAAGTCATTTTGTGTCCAAAATGATGCAAGATTGAAACTATCTATGATTTCTAATCTACCACTGGTATCTCCTGATATCCGTGAAGAAGATCCAATAATTTTATAGTGACATTCAGATCTTTCTTGGCTTTTTTCATGTTATATTCAAGCAGATGCAACTACCAATATAAAGACTAGTCTATTCTTAAGGTTAAATAAACTTGAAGTTCAGGAGAAATAATCTAGGTATAGCAACATGCATACTTACCGTTTCAGCTTTAAGTTGTCGGTAAGCAAAGGTTAGTTGTCGTAACTTATATGATATCCAAAAATGATCTAGTTACAGATCATCAAATTAGTTTTTAAATATCATTAGAAAAAAAACTCTCATTTCTCTCTATGCTGAAGTTCTGATACGTTAGCATCTGAGAGTTTGCACTATAGTAACAAATGTTTCTAGCTACATTAGAAATATGCTAAAACTCCTTATACGATGCTCATCGTATCAGGCTAAGTAGACCTTTCTGTTTCTATTTTCTACTAGATTCTGTGTCTATAGAAGTCTAGACTATTATAATGAGCTAATCGATGTGTACTAATCTGTTGTATTCCTGCCTGATGCCTGTTCCCTGTCCTCTGTGGCTAATTTATGAGAATGTGGCTCTCAACGCATAGTTAATCTTAAAAAGATTAAGACCATGCTTCTGAACTCTATCAATCAATTGATGCTACTACTCCAAAATGGCGAATAAACCTTTAGAACCAAAGGCATATTTAAAATGAAGATCCGAAAGGTCAATTTAAAAAAATATTTCTTTTTTTTTGCGTTTGAAAAAAACCGAAGAGCCGATTCTCAACAGCCAAAAAAGTAGAACAAAACATACTTTCTTCTGTAGGTTTGCAGTTGAATAGAGGAAGTAGTAATAGAGTTAGGTCGACATCAAGGGGCGGACGCTCTCCATCAGCGCCGAGCAAAACTGGGGCAACTGGGGCAACGGGGGCAACTGGGGCGACAGGGGCAAACGGGGTTCCGGGCCGAGGCCGCCGCAGTCGAAGCGTGTCCAAAGTTGGCATAAAGTTGGGTGCGTAACTATACAGGTGACAGTTAAGTTGCGTCGACGCTCTATGTTCTAAAATGATGCTTATAGCCCGTGGCTTCTGTCTTGGTCTGTTACAATTGGCTATTTTTCTGTTTGGCCTACTGTGGCTTGAGAATTGATGTGTTAATTGTTTTTGCCGTCTCTTTCTTAATTGAAATTCTGTTTTTATTTTTTGATGTTTAAATTGTACTTGTTTGAAATTCATTTCGATTGGTCAAGAGATAGTAAAAGCAGTGGATTTGGAAATTTTAAGAATATCAGATTAAAACATAGTCCTATTCTAAGGGGTCACAATCAGCATGTTCTCACAATGCTCTTTTGCCCAGCTGTCAAGTTTAACACTTTTCCGCTGCGGGCAAAGTGGGCATTCTTTACCCAAAATGCCCCACAAAAAAGGGAATATGTTTTAAACTTCCTCGATTGAAGCTTCCTTGTTTTCTGTGAGCTTTATTTTGTATGTTATTTGGTTAGTGCGTCAACGCAACGTCTGATCACTGAAGAACGCATTGGCACCGACAATGGGAATGGCTTGTCACGTCACAAGGTGTGGTTGTATGTCCGTAACGTCCGTGTGGTCACCTTGCACACCCACCAGTAGCTGTACAAGTTTCCAAATTAGATTCAACAGCAATATTAGCATGCAAAATTTGAAAATATAACTGATTTTCTAAATAAATCTCGATTTCAGCCCTGACAAAATATTTCTAGAACTGTTGGGGTATGCAAATCTAAAAACATATTCTTATAAAATAGTAAAGGCGTAAAATTTTAAAAATAACTGAAGGAATTCGAGCAATATTAGTCCTACATGGTAATTTGGAGTAATCCGGCCCAAAGGACTCTCACCACTTTTCGGGAAAAAAATAAATCCTTGCGTAAATATTAATAAATCCATTGTTACTTGCGATAACTGGAATTTCAACAATATCAAACTGGTATTTATTATTGTAACTCGTTTGTATTTACAACGTAAAAATAAATTATTTAAAAAAAAAGATTGGTTTAGGTATAAATAGGAGCAAAATATAAATGTTTCCTGTGATTGTCTTATTAGGACGTATTTCACCAATGGAACTGAACACGATCGTCACTTCTAAAACTGCGTTCAATGGCTGTCAGAGTCACAATGATGACACTGACAGCCCTTGAGTTAAAATGTCTTGGGGGTCTAAAATGGCCGCTTTAACAGAATCATAATAGGATAATTATATGTATAACGTTAAAATTCTTAAAATGTTCACAGACGCAATTAACATTAGAAAATTGAGATCATTTTAATTTGTGATCATTTTACAAATTATAATGTAATTCATGTTATTATGTTTCTGCTAGAGCGGCCATTTTAGGCCTAAATTATCGTAATGAGCTTAATTGGTGTAATTCGACCTTAGTGTGGTGTGTTTACTTAGATATTTTTTTTTCAAAAACCTAGTGTTTCACAATGTTTTAATTTGCATGCAATGTGTACATTTACTTAGATTCAGCTGATTGGCAACTTTCTGAATGTTTGTTAGACTAGTGTTTGTACCTAATCTTCTTTCAAGATATTATTTGTGTATACAGATTTATAAGATTTTGTTCTTATGTTTATTTATATTATGTACAAAAATCTTATATTCAAATATCGTTCGTATCTAAATCGGAAAGTTAAAAATATAATGAAAAGTTATAAAACTGTAGACCCTTCAACAACATAAAAAATTAACATTCTACGACAAAATTATGACTTGCACTCTTGTCTTATCTTGAAAGTTTCTTAAAAATAGCGTAAAATTTAAATCGTCCATAAAAAATTAAAATTATTTATAAGTATTATATTATATAAAATAGGTATATACCGTAGTTGTAGCTACCCTTTACTATCCTCTTCTGTTCCTAATGAATGGTCCACTCCATTATGTCCTACCAACACTTAATAATTTAGTTTATCAAATACTCCGTTCCACTTACACCACAAATCACTAAATGCGTTTAACACTAAATAATTATTATTTAAAATTTATCTGCCTTTTAGTTGGTAAAGTGGTCGCAAGCGTGACTGCAGAGCAAGAGATCCTGGGTACGATTCCTGGGTCGGGCAAACTGTTATCGGGGTTTTCCATTTAGAATTTCTCAGTAGCAGCCACGGAATCTGATTTGTGCCCGGTTGATGGCAATAAGCTCGCCCTCTATCACATGACTTAAAACATAACTGGCGAAATGTGGGAGTTTTATTAGGCGCACCTCTGCCTAACCCTTCGGAGATAACAGGCATGACATTATGTTATGTTTAAAACATAATTCTGTTTCTGTTATCCTAAAACGATTGACAGAAACAGAACGATGTTTTAATTACGTTAAACGCAGTTAGTGCTTGGTGGTGCTAACGGGCCTTATTAAGGTGTCATGTAAGATATTAATTAATTTATAATTAATGTTTTCACTGCAATGATTTGATAGGCACTTGATTTTATATCCTGTGGTATGTATCGTTACAGTGCCTAAATATGTAAGTTCATGTTTTTTTACAATATTGATGGAGGCTATTGCTTTTAGCTACTTTTACATCCAAAGTTATCAAGAATTTTGTGTCCGTCGCTTTAAATGTTACTGCCTTTCATGGTTCCACTTTATTATTTACTACTAAAAGGGATAACGGAATCCCTGCTCCATTGATGGTCAAAATCTGACGTTTCTGATTGTCATCGTTAATTTTGTAATAGCTTTCGTAAAAGCGCACCGCACTTCGTAAATTCACATTAGATAGAAAGTTCCTTCAAAAAGTCTAAATAATTTTGAAATATTTATGAAGGGCTTTTTTGGTTACCTTTTATTGTCCCACTGCTGGGCAAAGAACTCCCCAAGTTCCTTCCATGCATGGACCTTAGGTATTTCTATGGAAAGGTTTAAAGTCAATATTAAAAAAAAATAAGGTTTTACTAGAATGAAAAGAAGAATTTATTAGGTTTATCTATCAGCAATGAACGCGTTTACAAAGTTTTGTGTCTGTGCTATTAACCGTTGAGGGGTTCTCTCGTGAGGAGACGTTCCTGGCTGCAAGATCAAGTCAGGTCTGTCATAAAAATGTATTGTCACCAAAACCAATGGTGTGTGCAAAGTTTTAGCTCAATCGGTTGGGGGGAACTGGTCTGAAATTAAATTGCAAGATTTGAGCAAAACATACTAAGCTGCTTAGCTAGTAAACTAACTAACAAAACAAGTTAAATTTAAACTTATAAAAAGGGACTTTATTATACCTACGTTAATTCTTAGAAAAAGTTAAGAGTCTTCCTAAATTTCACAGTCCCAAGAAGTTCGCGGGTTGTTTAAAATATTTTTGGGACTTCTGTTTTGACACGACTCATTTATAACAAACTGCAGATTTTGTATTGACCCGAGCGACGCGCGCTTTTCACCCAAGGCATCTGTAACGATACACATCACCAGATTCCCCTCACCACCAAAAACTTAACCAATCAAACTTTCCAGACGAAGAGATTCCCTCGCACCGCAGCGCTTCGGTGGCGAAGGATCACTTCTTCGACGACTCTCCCGTGGTGAAGTCGCCCCCTGAACCAACCAGGGTTAAGTCTCCCGAGCAGATGAACATGCGCTCTCCGGACCCAGTGAACTGGACCGTCCCCCTGGACACCGGGAAGACGTTCACTGTCACCCAGAATGTGAAAAGCGGTGAGTGTAGGACTCTCCTCAGATTGGGCGGAAAGTGTAGTTAGATTTAAAATAGGAATTAAGGTGGTGGAACTGGTTTTACGAAAGTACTAAGAATATTTCGTGGAAAATATTTTTTTTTTTTTGTTTATGGTAACTGAAAAATATTTAGAACATGTCGTGAATAATTTATCCTTTCTTCGTGATGTTCGTAACCTTTTTCGTTGATTATGTAATTTCATGCTAATAAGATATTAGTGAGTTTCAAATTAATGTTGTTTAGGAGGAAAATATGTAGGAGAATTGAAAAACTGTTGAGGATTATATCGGTATGACTGAGTTAGAATAAAATAAAGATAGTAGTTGAATAAAAATAAATTCCCTTCGTAAGATAAGTTTCACTTTTTAATGTACAAAGGAGTATCTTTTTCTCTTTGTAGGTAATTTTTAGATTGGACCTACTTATGGTGATGGTGTTGCCATGTAAAAAATCGCACTTTCTTTTCGATTTTATCAACGTTTTACGAATAAGATACTCTTCGAATGAACAGTATTCTAAACTTAAATATAAGATCATTGACTTGTTATAATATTGTAGGTAAGCTCTAGGAAATAATTTTGAAGATCAAATTATAAGCCATCACACTATCATGTCACAACACTGGTAGCAAAAAGGTTCATTGTCATTCAACCATTTTGAAGTGTGACCACCCTAGTAAGGAACAAGTAGAGCTTGCAACACCGACACAAATGAACACAATAAAATCATTTGCATTGATACGAAACACTCATTAAAATTCTGATCATCGAACATTTCACATCTTTTGTTCGTACACAACAAGTGTTTTATTTAATTACTGTTCTAAATCCAACGAAATTGACACATGCAACTTGACACTTTATGAGAAACAAAAAAAAACAGTTAACAATTTGACATTAAAGGCTCCACAAAATTGAATACCTTTGCTTAAAACAAGTGTGAACTGTCACTTTCCGTGGACATAGAACGTAAAGTTAGTTCACTTCATCCGACCATACAACTCGCTCACCATTTCAGATGAGAGCATTAAGCGCCCTAGCTCTGAGTTTAAGGGTGGCTCCGTTGCCGAGGAAGCCACCGTGAAGCCGGCAGGTACGACGAACACAGCCACCGCCTAGTCCATCGGCCATACACGTTTTAATGAGTGTGACAGACGATGCGACAGTGAACTCTATCCACTAACAAATAGAGTTCACTATCACATAAGCACGACACACGATCGACACCAGAAAAAATATATAATCTGTTTTATAATATATCTATTGAATAGTTCATGATTAAATTGTGTTACTCCAATAATTGAGATGCTTTTATTTATTTTGACCGTACTCCGCTGAGGCGTCGACCACGTATGTATTCACTTGTCTGTGTGTGTCTGTTTCGATGTTTGCGTACACTGTCACTGTATGGCACCTGAATTCTTATTGTTTTCCCATGTCATTATAATCGTTCACTTTTGCATGCTGCCTGTCCTTCTATCTATGGGAAACCTTCGGTGTATGCTTCCATTTCATGAGAGTAGACTTGTTAGACTCATAATGGCCTATTTGTCAGTTACAACGTTTATGAGCTAGTTAACTAGGAACTGTAGGTCTTATGTACTTTGTTAAATGTATATTCTTATAAGCATTAATATTGTTACTGCATATTCATGACGATTTTTAATAAAAAGAATAGTTTGCATGTCTTCTTCGTATATAAAGAAATTAGTCGAGCTATTTGTTAGCGTTTAAAAGTTTAGAAAAGCAATATACGCATGATCTCTTGTTAGGGTACTCAAATATTAGACGGGAGCATGTAATGGGTGGAGTAAAAGAGTTGATATAACAGACTGGAGATAAAACACTAGTCAACAGTTTAATAATATCCTAAATGCCTAATAAATTAGGTAATTAATATTGCTGTCCCTTAAGGAAACGTAGGTGAGTAAAAAGAATTAGATGCCGAAAGTAAAAGTTGAGCACCCTACAACAACAGGCTAGGAGACATCTCAACCTGTCAGTCTTTCATCCTCCTTTCTTTAACTACTAATAAATGCAGTATCATAATATTTTTCTGTAAGATCCAGATTTAATGTGGAAATTGAGAATGGGAAAAGGGTAATGAAAGATTCATTGTATGTGCTTAATTGGTGTATAATGGGAGTTACAAAATGTAAAAGTAATTACTAACCAAGTTGAATTAACTAACTAACATAGAAATATTGTTTTAGACTCTGTATTAGACAGTATCTATTAAAATTAACCAGAAAACTTTTGCAACTCCCAAAAACTTTAATCACAAGAGCAAATGACTAAATAACATTTAAACTGTTCCAGAAATCGCTCCAATTCATCACCAGCAAATGTCGCCAATACGTTCGCTGAAAAAGAGCGAATCGCCCACAAGCCTCAGCAAGCGCACAGACAAGACACCAACCACCCCAATTAGCCTTACCCCCATCGATGAGACCAAGGCCTTGGATATGAATAAAGTAAACGGAATAAACGGAGTAAATGGCGTTAACGGCATCAATGGAGTGAACAGCAATGATATCACCCCTGAGACCCCAACCGGAGAACCAATTCAAGAAAAGGAACTTATCAAGAAGTCAACTGAAGCTACCCAGATAGCTCCTGGAGTGGTTGATACCAATGTGGTGAATGAGACTCCGAATACGGGCGGTCTGACCGCCTCGGAAATATTAGACAGAGCCCGCACGAGGTTCGATAAGTTCTGGGGCAAGAAGGAAGAGGACAACGTTTAGTTTTGACGTTAGATTCGCTTTTCTCTGTTAATTGTGGCCGAATGGAATACCAATGAAAATGTTAATGTTTATTTGTATTACCGGTTTAAATAATTGCTCCTTAGTATTCAACAAATAATTGTCATAATACAAATAAATGTTTAACAGAATATTGAAGCTTTAAACTTAACGATCTTAGCTAGCTAATTTTTATACCAAAACAGCCACAATTCTCAGTAAGAAAAGTCGAAAATCAATAAAAGTAGGGAAAAATTAAACGCAGTGTTTAAAACGGAATAAAAATATGAAAAAAAGCTTCGCTTTATAACGACGACTGTAATAATATGTATTTACTATTATTTGATATTTATTATCATAATAAAATCACTGTCTATTTAATAGGAGTGTGGTGGCTTGTGATAGTAGTAATGATGACGACTAGTTATTAATATTATTGTATTTATTTATTATTGAGATTTATTTAATTAATTTATTGTATTTATAACGATGTATGACAGATGTTCGATTTAAATATTTATAGGATAAAACCCAAAATAATCTTGTTGAAACTTAAAACTTGGTACACTATTTCTTTCCAATTGCTGTCTGTCCTGTTTTACTTAAAGTATTTTAATGATACTGTTAAAGCGTAGGTAAATATTAATTAACGTTAAACTTTAGTACATATTACCTGAGATTATTTTATAAACATATTTTATTTCTACAGCTTTACATGCGAAGCTTAGCCCCAATGTATTTAAAATCTTTTAAAATCAATTAAACATTCCAAACGTGATAAGTTACGTTCTACTGATCCAACTTAATAATAATTTGTTCAAAAATCAAAAATGAATATTTTTGTCAAGAACACTACAGTTAATTTCATTGCTAATTAATAGGAATGCAATTAATAATTTCTTGATAAAATACAATAAACAAGGGCAAAGTATACATAACATAATTGAAAGCCGTCCATGTAGTGTTTATTGGCGAAAATTAATTTTAGTTGTCAATGCAGTTTTCGCAATAAGATGATTCTGAACGCCACGAATCTAAGCCAATCACAGTGCTTGTCATACATGTCATTAGATTTTGGCGCGAAACTAAACTTAACAAAAATAATTATCTACAGGAATTATATTAAAAATCTAAATAAAATGGAAATATCCCGAAAGTCATGTCGTTTGTGTCTGACAGAGACCGAATTCAACGTGTCTCTATACAGTACTTACGGCCGAAGAACAAATATGGTAGACAAAATCCTAGTTTGTCTCAAAATTGTGATCGAAGAAAGCGATTTTCTGAACACAATTTGCTACAAATGTGCCGAAAACGTCGAAAGGTATTACGATTTTGTTATGTTCATTAAGAAATCACAGACAAAGCTAGTCGAACCGCAGCGTAAAATAGAAAGCTCTGTCAATCGTCGTTTGATAACGTCTTACGTACGCGAACAAGTCTACGACGCAGACTACACGTTCTCATTCCTAGACAACGAAGAGAAAAAAGAACCAAAATCATCTAGTCCCTTCTTTTCATATTTCTCGCCGCCAAATATGTTGATAAAACGTACTGATGAGGAGCCTGTATGGAAAACGCCAAAACCACGAAGGGAGGATATAGAAAAACCTGAACCAAGACAATATGACAAGCTGAAAAGACAATACAGGCCTGAGAAACCACGGCATCATTCCAGAGACTTGTTTGAGTCCCAATCTCAAGATATAGATGAAACCGACCTAAAACCTTTAGACTGGAAATTAACTCCAGATGATAACATTATTAAAAGGGTCAGGGATAAATGTTTTGGACGATCTGATTTTTAGATTTTATGTTTTAACCTATATTACACTTTAAACTCTACCAATAAGGTTGATTTTTTAATTATGTAACATAGAGAAACTTTGTATTTGAATGTTATTGTAGTATTTGATTAGGAGCCTATGTTATTAGGTTTTATATAAAGAATAAATTCCAATTGTATGACTTCATATCCTGTCGTAACTATTTTTACATTAAAAATATAATATTGACAGCGAGAAGTCACATATTTACAGATTGGCTAACATTCTTAGGAAGTTTTTAAATTAACCAAAACTTTTAAACGGCATAAACCTAGAAGTTGATTTTTTAAATTAACAATATGGAAGTTCCTGGCATATTAGTTGTATTAAATTGATGATAGCGATGAAATAGTTAAAAACATAAAAATAGTTCCTCATAGATGTTATGATGATAATAGCATAATGATAATAACATATAACATAACACATAATTCACAGAGCAGGCAAGTATTCTTTTTAACAATGAAGTGATCATTCACAGTGACTTAACGGCACATCTACAAACCAACACAAGCAAACACAAACAAGCTACAAAGGTAGCTTGTCCCATTCTAAGATTCCCTTTCATTTACAGTTGTTTCACTAATGGCTTGCCTATACTGTGTACTTTCCATAAAAAAAAAGTAAAACTATTTTTCAAATTAATAATTAGACATGTTTTTGCAAATGTTTGATTATATAATGTTATAAATCAAAGTGTAATATAGGAATAATAGTTTAATAATTATACAATGTCATTGTTATGTTTGTTATATTAATTTATTAGGATTTTAAACAGTAATGATTATATTTTAATTAAATAATGATTTCCGAGGAATTCTGTAGAGACAGGGTACTCATAAATGTTGATTTTTGATTACTAAAGGTCTTTATTTGTTATGCTTCTACTTATTTTCAAGTATTGCTTGGACTAAGTGTAAAACTTGAATTTATATCATAAAAACTTTCAACGGTCTAATGCCATCCATACCAGCTAATATGTATTTCTGGCTGTTTGTTTAGATGCTGATTGTTTATACCTTCTTTAGGCCTACACTATGGTCAGCCTGTCAGCCCACACTGAGTTCAAGTTATAAGTTACTACTTCAACAAAATTATTACCTACCTAAAGACATATTACAAACAAGATATGCTAACACCACAAAAAGAAATGCCCATTGATTTGAAAGCTCATGCAAAAATGTATGGATTTGTATTGAATTAGTATGAGCAGCGTTTTGTAAGAAATGTACTCAATTGTGTAGAATGATATAAAGTAAAAGTAAAAAATGATATTTTTAATTTAGTTCCTATCGAAGTCCATTCGCATCCTTCCATAAAATATTAATAGTTTGTTCAAATGGAAATGCCATTATTTTTTAAAGCTTTTTGCTCCTACATGTGGAGTTAAGTACATTGATATAGGCATTCTACTAACTTTCTTGAATCGAAGAATATCCGAAGGAATTTGTGTTTAGTTACTGTCTACATTCCATCATAGCATTGACTTCATCTCGATTTCATTGACAATATCTTCTTCAACAGAGAAGGAATGAGCTTTGAGCATTTTAATCTTCCATAGCTTTAATGTTTCCAGAATCGAATGCTAGGACCTGCTTGAGCGTATGGCAAGTACCCTTTATATTATCATCACGAAAGGGATAAGCAGAGATCAAGATCTGATACTCTTCTGCAGCTCTGAGAGTCCCTAAAAAAATATCAAAGAGGGTTTTAGAATTTTGTTTAATTAAAAGCCATTTTCAAAGTACTTGACTAAACATACGGATATTCCATCAAAAATTTACTGTAATCTAGAAATGTATTTACCTTAGTAAACTGTAAATCTATGTAATGGTCTGAAAATTCTGGATCATTTTTGTTAATAGATACCTTCCTGATTTTATGGTCCTAATTGTATTGTTCTAATTGTTGATCAGTTAAACAAATTGTTTTTATGTAAGTTCCTATAAATGTGTCTTTGTTTTCGCACAAAATGTTTTATTTTCCTCTATGGTGTATGTATGAAGCCCTGCCCAATAAGGATCTAGTAATAAATACTCCCTCAATAGCAGATAATACCTAATTACAAAATTTTTAGCTTTGCTACGGGTTTATAATAGCGTGTGTTAATTTTCAGTTGTTAACATCAAAATGGACACCTAAATAAAAATCTGAAAATGTTTTTGCGTTTTATTCTCTCTATCTACACAGTTAGATTATGTCAACCATGACCGGTTTTCGCTTCAAAAGACGACCCGTAAACCTTGAAGGCAGCATAACATCCGGCCTGTAATCGCCGAAGGGTTAGACAGAGGTGTACCCAATCATAGTACACCCACATTTCGCCCGTCATTTCCAAATCCCATGTAATAGAGGGCGAGCCTATTGCCATCAACTGGGCAAAAATCCAGACTCTGTGGCTGCTACTGAGAAAATTTCTGACGGAAAAACCCAATACCACTTTGCACGTCCCGGGAATCGAACCTAGGACCTCATGCTCGGCAGTCGCGCTCGCAACCACTCGACCAACGAGGCAGTCCTCGAAGACAATGTATTTCGAATTGAACACGGAAAGGGTTTCTGTAGAGGGTCAGCATTTGTAAATATTATGGTTTTAACGATTTTAAAATCAAACAATATATAAGAACAGTTAAATCCATGACTTTATTTCATTATCCATTCAATTCATACACATAATCGTTACACTAGAGAAAATATTACCTCGCTAAACATATTTCTCGTTTATTTATAAATCACATTTAACATTTTAAACGCTAGTTTATATTTAAACTATTACTGAAGTACAATTTATTTTGTATGGCAGACTACACAGTACATGAAGAGTAAAATATGAAAGTAAACTACCGTGCGACTCAAAAGCGACGTTTCGGTCGCTCGTGTGTCCCGACCTTTATATGAACACGCTCGTTGCTATATCTGCTCAAATCGCGAGCAAAATTGCTCATGCATGCTCAATTCCGTTACAATATAGATTGCTTTCATACAATTAATTAAGAAATAATTATGATATAATCAAATAACATAGTTTTCAATGTCGTGGTCCCGAAAGCAATTTATAAATACATACAATACGCTCAAAAAGAATCTACAAAAATTCATTGTTACATTTTGGTCTTCATTTAAAAAAAATGTTGCCATAATAATAATTGCTCATAGCGCGTGAATTAAACGTTTTTATGGGTAATCATATTTCCACCCTGTGTTACCATGCACAAAAAACTAATTTTAGACTAAATTTACAAATAATAACCGATGAGTATTAAAAGACAATATTTTTAACGAAATTAGTCTCAAAACAATGTCCAAAAAACATTTTTTTAACGATTTTACGTACAAATTGTCCTTACTATCAATATTGATTGGTTAAAAATTGATAAAAGGATACTTTGATTCAGAACTCAACATTTTAGGCATTAGTTATAGTCTGATGTGGCAGAAAATTGAAAAAATATGCTTCATAATATTTTACTTCACGTATTATTTTATCTAAAAACATGTCTGAAACAAACCATAAACTAATACCGTGTAACAAGAAGCTTTCTCAAAACATATTCGTTGTGGTATTTATGATAAGCTGTAAGTCTGTAAATTTCATGAAACATGAATAGACCACTTATTCATTCTTGCAAACGTACAAGAAATAGACAAGTAGTCCATTCATAAACATTTTATTAAATAATTACGTATGGTCAGGGGAATTAACTAATTAGCAAAAATTGACGAATCATAAGTCGGCCTTTGACAGTTGTATGAAATACCTTCAAGAAAAATTGTCGAAATGTGTCAATTTGCTAAGATATTAATTTACCTGACGTTAGTTACAGTCAAAATTTTATATAACCTGAAATTCTATAATTTATATTCAAGATAGATTTTTTTTGACGGAATGTAATTTTTTCTAATTTATTTATTTAAGAATGATTCTAATACATTTTTGTAAATTTAAATTATTAGCTTCACATTGCTTTTTAAATTATCTTATTCAATACAAACCAGAAATTTTTCTAAAGAAGTTTTTTTTAACGTTATACATAAATGAATATTTTTGTTTCATTTTGACAACAGATTATTATTTAAATCTTAACAAAAGTTTCATATTTCGGAAGACAGTTAAAGAGACCTCTATTTTGCTTTTAAAAGTTGTTAATAAGTATAATTATTAGTATTTATTAGTAGTCACTTTTAATAGTAAATTTACTCAGTTTGTAACATTTAACTTGTAATCTCGACAAGGTTGGCGGAAGTGTATGATACTCCCACATTTTCACAGGTAATAGGTGTGACCCAACTACATAACATCAGGCCTATAGTCCCCGGAGGGTTAGGCAGTGGTGTGCCTAACAGTACATCAACATTTCGCCAGTTATAAGTCCCATGTAATTGGGGTAAACCTACTACCCTAAAAAACAACCCTAAATGTGGTTTAGGGCTGCTCCAAATATCATTTTTAACAATTAATGTTACTAAAAGTTCAATGAAACCGATGGCGGACCTAACCCGACATCGGACAAATATTCAGAACATATCCGTCAGAGTCCGATGTCCGCAATTAGAGGCCTCGCCCACGGCGACTTTTTGTAGCGATCCAGTAGCGATGCTGGCTGTGTACCTTCGCCCAATTCTGAACGCGCGATAACAGCGATGCAGTCGCGCGTTTCAAAAACGCGCGACTGCAAAAACTCGCCGTGGGCGAGGGGCCTAAGTCCTTACCGGTTCGACCAAACCTTAACTGAGTAATTACAAGGTGTTACAAAGTCTCAGAGGCTCTGACTATGGCACTGATATTCTTTAACTTACTGGAATGTTGGCTAACATTGACGATATACTCTTGTGTAGACAGTAGTGTTAAACACATTGATTAATTAAATGAAACAATAATGATTTTATTAAAATAAACATTAGTTTTAGAAAACGCAAAAACAAACTGTTGTCTTTTATGGTGTACACAAATATCAGGTTATTGAGAGGTCAGTTGTTTTAGTTTAGGATATCTCTCAGTGTAAACTTTAAAAGACAATTCACACAAGCCACCTAAGAAATATAATCTTTATAAACACCATAAAAGACGAAAAAAACCAAAAAACTAGGTAAAAAAAAATATTGCATTAAACGATATTAAAAGAAAGCTTTTTTTTATCAAATATATCACATACGTCACAGGTTCTGTTCTAAGATTACACTCAATTTGTCGCTAGCAAGTAAAAGTGTGCAGACAGACTGGGTAGTGAACGACGAAAATGCGCTTAGTTTTATTTATTTATTTTAGTTTTGCGTTGATGCCGATTTGAAAATGAGATCCAGTTTTTTTATGCATTCAAATAATACAATGTTGAAATATTTAAATGGCGAAACACTGCAGCCTCGATAAGTAATTATGAAAAAAAAAAAAAACACAAGATCGTTCATTGACCCGAAAAAAATCAAAAAATCATTTTCTTCTTTTGATCATATTATTTAGATATCGACGTCTACAGAGTCTTGCTAACTAATTTAACTTGACCTTGTATATTACTGACCACCACAAATTATCTAAAGGATAATTCGCCAGCCTGCCTGCACTCACAAATAGAAAAGTTAAAATAAATTATATACAAAGAAAAGCGACTATTCCTGTGTCAAACTGTTGAACAGAACTAAACTAAAGCCTAACAAATACAACACTACAAGCTAAAAGGCTAAACTAAAAAAATGAGATTGAATAAAAACTTACAATACAAAACGAAATGATAATTACATCAGTGCGCGAACAAACTCCATGTTTTTGTAATAGATTTAGTTTAATTAAATTTAAAAATAAAGTTTTTTTTTTAGTTTTTACCAACGCCTCAACTTTGTAATACTGAAAAGCGACATTTACAAATTAAATCGCGGCTAATATTCGTGCTGGCAACACTTTGGAGGACGCCATTTTGAAAGCTTGTTGAAATACCAAGACAATAGTTAATGATTAGAATTCTGTGGATTCAGTTGATAATTATCAGGAAACATAACACAACATCACGCCTGTAATCCCCAAAGGGTTAGGCAGAGGTGTATCCGCATTTCGAGAGTTATGTTTAAGTCCCATATAATAGGGGGCGAGCCTATTGCCATCAACCTGGAAAATCAAACGTAAATACCCCTGTCATTGCGCCTAGCCAGCCTATAATGTTACCACTGCTGGGACAGGCCTCCTCTCTATGAGAGGGTGTGTTCTGTACCCCACCACGCGAGCCCAGTGCGTGTTGGTAAATGTCACGTCTCTTTGAATTTTCGCAAGATGTATTATGACCTAAATTTCACTATTTAATTACACTGCCCTGGAGTGTAAATGTGGTGCTGTTCCACTAACGATGGGGCACTTAATATCGTCTCCTGCGTGTCCTGTTGTTTGTTCACTACAGGAATTGATGGACGCCACTGAAGACATCAAACTAGTAGCTCAGTTCGACACAATTTAGACTGCCATCGACACGCTAAGATGAAGAATCACAGTGTCGTGATGATTATGTGATTATAGTCATATATTTGAAAGTCATCCCCCAAAGCTGCTACCAGCACGAAAAATATCTAAATTTTGCATTTATTTAACTAACACTATGAACAGTCTAAATGAAGCTTACATATTTTTTACAATAGTTTTTATTATTTTTTTCAATCACAACACTGAACGCCGGTTTGATACACTTATGAATATTTGATCATTCTTAGATAACCTTCACGCTTGTTTCCCCTACGGGACAGGCAGGGGTGTTTAGCAAACCTATATTTCGCCAGTTATGTTTTAGGTAGGATGTAATAAGGCGAGCCTAATCCCACTATCCGGGTCTAGACCCAATCTACAAACTGCTACTTTAAATGAGGGCATTTAAATAGATTATAATTTACCCGAACCGGGTACCGATCTTTAGGCCTTGGGGAGTTGCGTTTGTGGCCAATAGACTAATGATTAGATATTGAAAGAATAATTAAATCTTCATAAATGTTAAATGATAGCTCGACCGAATCTGACACATTTTATTAATTTAATTTTACACTAATTACGTTTAAGTAAGGCAGAGCAACTAGACTCTTAAAATTAAAGTTTACTTGCAAGATAGAAATAAACCATTTTTTTAAACGAGAACGCTTATCTTCATAGTTTGTAAATCAAGAAAGTCGTATAGTTAATCAGTATTCAAAAATTGGTCACATTATAGTTATTCAAGTGTAGAAAAATACTTTATTGAAAACACGATGGTCTGTTGTGAAATTAAATACGAAAAAAAAAAGTATGAAAAGCATTACCCTTCTTTTGGGTTCCGCAGTAGGTTTAAGTCTGTAACTCTGCCTATTATTTATCTAAAAATCTATGTACACAGTCTAAGGAAAGTGTCGAACTACCCTCAAACCGGCGTATGAACGTACAATCATTAAAACACATAGTAGACACATAACCCTTCTTTAACTTACTTCTCACTACTTGTCTCGCGACTTAATTATCTGCTTACCCCCTTATAAGCAGCCATGATGATCATAAGAACTGTTTTTGATATACAGTTGTTTATTTTTTATACAAGGTGTGTATTAAAATTAGGCTTTTTGATTTAGTTATGGAAGAAAATAGGAAAGATCTTATTATCATTAAAATCCTTAGCTTACTGTATTCAAATAACAGTAAGCAGAACCCATTTTAATTTTAAAACACACCTGTATTTACAATCAAGCAAAGCTAAACACATCTAAAAATACGATAAATGACGCTAAAATACCCCCACCCATCAAAATCGCGACCTCACTATAGTTACTTGACTTAAAAGCTTAATTTGACAGCGAACAAATTGATACATGTCTTTCTCACTCCACTCAGTAGGTTCCCATAACTCTAGTGCCTCCTTTTATTGACAGCTATATGTTTTTTCTCACTCGCACTTAGGTTCGATCCCTTCCTTCTTTTACACATTTTCGCAGCTATCTCTTTTACACTTTACGTGTATAAATGAACAGTCAGAAATATATCTGTCTCTCTCGCACTTGTTAGGATTATGTATGTCTGTCTTACTTTTCACCGGATGAGGAACTTGAAGCTCTGCCGCGTCCTTTCTTGCCTCGTTTGTCGTCGGTAGACTCTTTTTCTGAAGGTTTCTCTTGAGGAGACGATTCAGGTTTTACTGGTTGCTGCGGTGTTGGGGGCAGGTTGGCGCTCTGGAAGTTGATAAATCATTTAGTTAGTCAGACGGATATACAGATAATAATAACAAGCAATACACTGCGCGGTGAAATAGCTCTGTGCTCATCATCTGCATATCACCATGCTGTTCTTGCTGGGACCCTCGGATCCTGGTGGAAAAGAGTCTTCTTACCTTCTTATTGGCTTGCTCCTCCGTCTTGCTGGCTCTGTGCTCATCATCTTCATAGACCCTTGTGTTACGATGAGCTGCTTGCTCACCAGGCTGCTCGGTCTGCGACTGGATCCTGGTGGAAGGAGGTCTTCTTACCTTCTTCTTGGCCTGCTTCTCCTTCTTGCTGGCTCTGTGGTCATCGTCGTCTCTGTCGCGGGTGCCTTTGCGTCCCATCACGCCGAGGAGTTTGCTCACCATGCTGTTCTTGCTGCGACTCTCGGATTCTAGTGGTTCTGGTGACTGTGGGACAAAGATTCTAAGGTTAAATTAAGAATGTATACCCTTAAAAGTTTAAGCGCGTAATACAATGCGTAGAGGTATCTGTTTTTTATTTTTAAACTTGGTCACAGAATATGCTGTTCAAGAAGGAATGAGATTTCCAACTTTTTCGTATCATACAACATTATTTTTAGTATATGCCTATAACCTATAACCTGAATATAGTTTGTTCAGAATAAGTAACTGAATCGATTCCAATAATTTTTAACCCGTGTTATATTTTGTCAAAAAAATATTTTTAAAAAGTTACAAGTTGGATACCGAGCGACATTAAGTACCTATCATTGAGGTACCTACTGCCAAATTATTATTATCAATGAGCTCAAGACGACGAAGGCGGCGCGTGCGCGGGCGCGCTGCGTGGTGACCACGTTTTTGAGCGGACAACCAGGTAACAGAACAAGCTTATAACTTTGTGATTTTTCATGATACAGTTTTGAAATTTTGTATATAGATTCTTTACATAAAAATACTAGACAAGTGTTTCAGGTTTCGCATATACTAAAACTAATGTTGTATAATAGCATAAGGGGGCAGTCCGATCGAGGTCCATCGACGACATTTCGAGTTCTTTCTTTCTTTATCGTGTGGTTAGTGCCAAACCTAGTGTCAGAGTTTTTATGCCGCCTATGGGCCTCTGACGTAGCTTTACACACCGTCGAGAAATATCTCTCAGGCTTGCTGGTTTTGGTATCCTCACGATGTTTTCCTTCACCGAAGTAAGTGATAATTATACAATACGCACATGAATCCGAACGATCAAAAATCATAGGTGCGTTTCTTTGGTTCGAACTATGACTATAACCTGGCAGTCCGACGGTTACACCACTAGCTATCATTACGAGTTATATGATATATCATCATCATCATCATGATCATCATTTCAGCCGAAAGACGTCCACTGCTGGACATAGGCCTCCCCCTAGTGTCGCCACATTGACCGGTCCCGTGCGACTCGCATCCAGCGGATCCCTGCAACCTTCACCAGGATATGATGTTCGGTTGCATGATATTGTGATAAGATTAAAATGAAACATACCTTTATCGTGTCAACAGACTCCTGCTTCTTAAACTCCGCCCTCTTCACAGACTCACTCCTCTTAGCTTCCATTTTCTCTTGTTTCTTCTCTTTCTCCATTTTCTTCTCTTTCTCCTGCTTCTCTACTTTCTTAATAGACCCAGTCCTTTCCATCACTTTGTCTTTGGCCTTATCTTCCTTCAAAACAGCAGAATAGTTCCTTTCTTCATGTTTTTCTGGTAGAGAATCTTGTTTCTTCATTTCTGGCTTGTCTTGTTTCTTTATTTCAGGTTTGTCCTGTTTTTTTATTTCAGGCTTGTCCTGTTTCGTCTTCTGTTTCTCTTTCGACTTCAAGTCTTCGTCTTTCAGGCTTGAGTCCGACTTCTTCCTGGCTTTCTGTTGGACTTCCACGGTGGGTTGTTCTTGGGTCGTTTGCTGTTTTTTGGGTTTGTCATCGATTATTATGCTGGCGTCTGTACTTGCGCGGCTGTCATCTGCAGGAAAGGAAATCTTACAATCAACTATAGTTGGCTAAAAAAAGATTCTCGTCCCATCATAGACCTCTATCGCTTTCCATCAGGCGTGATCGAAGTCAAGGCCGATTTAGTAAAAAAAAAAAAAAAAAAACGATTGTAACTAAATTAATTCCAAATAAATGGCGTCTACCAAAATATATTGAGAGTCATAGACGAACAAGAACGATAATAATTTTCTCATCTTCTTGCCCTCAAATTTACCTTTAGTTAGTTCGTTCTGTGCGATAGTAAGAGTAGAACAAGAGAACATCCCTAGTAGTATCCAGTGTAGGTACTGGTAGCCTAACAAGACGTCTTAACTCAGGAGTAATTCCAGTGTGGGAAAGAGATGGCGCTAGACGACCTGTATAGCTCTGTCTCTTTCCCACACTGGAATTCAAACCCACAGTGTGGGAAAGAGACAGAGCTATACAGGTCGTCTAGCGCCATCTCTGTACTTTTGTTAGCGGCGAATCTCGTCAACAGTAAATACTGATTGTTTAAGAATACGTTGCTATTATCAAGTAAGAGGGCACTACGACCTAGCAGTATCTAGCAGTGTCATTCTCAATTACATGGTTTTCTGTTATTATTTCTTTAGTAGTCACAAATCAGGGCATAATTTTACACATGCGCATGCGCATGGCATGTTGCGCATATTTATCTCGTTTTTTTCCGTGTAGTTTTAAGTTTTTTATTTTATTTTTATTTGCTTATTGTGTGCACTTGCAGCATGTGCAAAAAAAGTTTTTTTTTTCTTTCATGTTTACATAATCACTACTTACCCAAATAAACCTCTCGAGATGTGTCCAAGTTGGACATATCAGCGGACGTGTCGATGAAGGACTCGTCGGACAGCGACAAGGACGTGAAGGAAGTGGACGCGTCGAAGGCGGACTTCTCCAGACTTGGCTTAGGCGAGGATGTGAAGATACTGGGGGTGGATTGCTTGGCTGGTGTCCTGTGAGGGTGAGGGTATGTGAGGTTAGAATAATATATAAGTTTTAGAGCCTGGTGGGTTACTATAACGTCTTAAAGCAGGATTAATTCCATTGTGGGAAAGAGACAGAGGTATACAGGTCGTCTAGCGCCATCTCTTTCCCACTTTGGAATTAAGACGTCATGATAGGCTAACTGGAATTAATTTTGATACGAATAACTGTCAAAATGGCATTATTTCGACGAGCATAGGTATCTAATTAGCATTAATTTCAATTAAATTTCTGAACCAAAGCTTGGATTTAGTTTTTGTGAAATTAATATTAAGTAACATTATACTGTCATTTCCGTTGAATTATGTCTGATTCTATATTTTAACTTAAAGGTTTTAAGGCCTGCCAAAGTGGCAGACTACATTATTGCGAAATTGACATTTTGAAGTCAATCCTGCAACTTTGGAAACTGGAGATTTAAGCCAAGATATTACGGTATCAGTCATTATTATTAAAAATCCAATCAATTTTTAATTTGTTTAGCGTTAGCTGACTAGAATACCTGTTGGGGAGGTTCCTCGCGTGGTGCGTGGGCGAGTCCTTCTCCTCGGCGATGCGCGGCAGCGGCGCGGGCGCGTCGTCCTGCTTGTCGGGCGGCGGCGGGGTGGGGGAGGCGGGCGCGGCGGGCGCGCGCCACACGCCGCCGCGCCGCGCGCCCGCGCCCCCCGCGCCGCCCGCGCCCCCCGCGCCGCCGCAGCACAGCGGGGAGATCGAGCATTTGGACTCCGCCGAGCGGGGGTGTAGTCTGTGACCAACATTTCACATTTATTATTCCAATTCCTGGCAGAGTACATTTGACCTAGTGATTGTTGCAGATGTCAAAGTCTATTTTTTGCTGCGAAAATAAACTTTCCATTCAGTTATTTTCATCCGACTTTGCTTGACTGTCAAGTTAACAGTATTTTTAATTCTCGCTAAAATGCAATGCTTGCTACAATGCTTACTTGCTAAAAGTGACAAAAGTGACAGATAGTTTCAAGCTTAACGAAGTTCAATTTTATTATATTATTCTAAAGTAGAAAAAACGCTTAAAAGTTAAAGTATTCACAGCGACCAACCAAGCTATACAAAACCAGTTTATGCTGATCTCTCATTGTACGGGAAATCTATATAAAGCGAGGCCATGTTTTACTGGAAATGCATAGCTTGATGTGTCGCAGTGTGTACACAACTTTTAGTGCAACTTAGGAGAACATTGCACAAAATGCCAAGTCCAAATAAAGGAAACGCCTTCCTTATCAAATTCAATGCTAGAAATTACTTACAAATAACACACAAAAGAGAATAACTAGTGACATGACAACATAAAATGAAAAGCATGCAATTAACGTAAACATTCAAAGCACATAAAATGAACACACAAAACATATACGAATATTATTATAACGAAATAAATACATACCTATAAAAACACAATACTTACCATGTATTTTCAAGATTGCGTTATGCACAAAAATCTAATAGTCTACTACACATAACATAACATAACATAACACCACGTCTGTAATCCCCGAAGATTATGCAGAGGGGGCATCCTGAGAGAAATTCCTGATGGAAAAACCCAATAACATTTAGCCCGACCTGGGAATCGAACCGAAGTCGCTTTGAACTGAAGATCTAGTGTGTTAGCATCGCATGTCCCCTCACCTGTCGGGCGACAGCGCCCTCCGCAGCAGCGGCGAGGCGGGGTCCCGGCGCGGCCAGGCGCGGCGCGTGCCCTCGCGCACGGCCAGCGGCGACGGGCTGCGGGCCTCGCAGCGGCTAGGGGTTAGTGTGCGCATGAGTTGTTGGGGTGTTCACATGCTGGTACGTACATGGGGGTTTATTTAAATGGATACTATATGTTTTGAAATTTGCAACGTTTCGTCAATGTTCTGTCAGTCAGTTAGTGTGCTTATAAATTGAAAGTTTATTCGATTTTTTCATTCATGAATGTTCTCTGTCCATGTAGTTTTTTGGTATGCTATAAATACACTACGACTGGTTAAACGAAGGCTATACTTTAAGCGGGTATGGTACTCATAAATATGAACAACTTTTACGGTGGGACCAGCTCTGCAATCAGGAATATAAAATCAGCTTTTCCATACTTTGTCATAACTCGACAAAATGTAGGGAATAACTGATATTATTTTTTTTCATATTAGAGCTGGTACCATACTTAGTGTTGTTTATTTTCATAAGTGCACACACTCCCTTAAAATAAAGGGTGTAACCAGACCCTTGACGAAGTTGAAAGGCACTTGTTCGCCCCGTCATTGCGATCATTTTTTTGTTCTAGACCATACCTAACCTTTCTAGTTACGGAGATATTGGGGGTCAAAGTTCCAACATTTTCACAAGTTTTTTTTTTTTAAATACATGTTTTGAATGTAACATTTTTACTTTACACACCTCCACGACCCCCGTACTATTCAATGCATCCATCATCACAATATTTTGAGTGCGTTACATTGAGTCCTACCGTAAAACATGATTTTTCACCCCAAAAAAAATAATCGCTTTCCAGCAATAATTTTTGCGTAAATTTACTTAGTAATGTACAGAATGTTTGGTTGACGGCTTCGTTGAGGGTCTCGTAACACCCTGTATGTCCCTTTTTACCAATATTAACGTATTTTATTACCATGGGTAAAAGTAATGATTTTCATAAGAAATCAAATGAGGTATACAAGTTATTCGCGGGCAAAAGTGTAAATTACCTAAGTTTTGAAATTAATTTTGGCTAAATAAAAATGCTTTGTTTTTATGATTCATTTTGTGAACTGCAGTTAAAGACAACATAATTATGACATATACAATGTTTTAAATTCCCTAAACATGAATTCACTATGGTATTTTAGTCACACATGCACATAGATCATAGACAAGCACAGACATAGACAAGATGATAATGTAACATATTTCCCGTGACAGTATGTTGCATGTAATGCTTTATGAACGCCTAGAAATGGAAATATACAAAAAAAAACTTATTTAGTAAGAAAATCTACTTAGAAATCTCGAGGAAATAGAAAAACTCGCCAAATGCATAATCTTCACGTCATTTATATTATTTAACTACCGCCCTGATTTGATTTCGATTCGACAAGTCTTATCGTCTATCTTTTTTTGGCATTACGTAAGCGAGCGAGATAGACATACACCTTCTCGAATCGAAGTCGAATCGAAGCGTTTGTGAATACGGGGGCCGGTTTCTTTAGCAAAAATTCAAGACGTATCAAAATTAAACTTATCTCAAGATATCAGTCTGGCTATTTGGTAGGCATTTGATTAGTTTTTCATTAATTTTTTTACCGACCGGTTACAGAATTATGGAGGCTCTTAGATCAGCTATTATAAACCGGTCGCTTTAATGAGTCCTCGCGAAGGTATCAATTTAAATGGAATATTCTGAAGGTTGATCACGTACTGGTTCAATTAGTATCGTAATACCTACGTGGATTATGGTTATTTTAAAGCAAATATCCTGTGGGATATTGTTAGGACTTTGTGGACGCTTAATGTGCCTTTGATGGGACAAGGCGGAGGACTCATTAAAGCGGCGGTCTATAGTATTACATCTGGTTTGAAACGAAAATTATTGACGTGTCATAATAAATGCAAGTCAAGTGATACGATTGGCTGTTAACTAATTCAATAAACCAACCACAGCAGTTGGTATACATATGTACATATTTTATTTTCTTTTTATTTTGATGAATTTTTTTGTAACAAAATCGGGTGACAATCCTCAATTTTATCAGCTTTTGTTAATGTAGGCTCTCACAATTTAACTGTTTTACGTTGACATTGTTCTTTTAAGAACACATAATTTATTTATTTTTCTTCATTCACAGTTATCATCTATACCCAGGGGGGTATCGTGCTACCCAGTACTAATTGGGTTGTGGAGGTCAGATAGGCAGCCGCTCCATGTAAAATAGTGGTATTCAGCTGCATCCGGTGAGACTGGATGCCGACCCCAATATAGTTGGGAAAAGGCTAGGCAGATGATGATTCACAGTTATCGTCTATCTCTGCTTACCTGGTAGGCGAAGCAGGTTGCGGCTGCGGCGAGGGCGAAGGCGTCCTAGCTAGCGGCGACAGCGGCATGTGCTGCAGCGACGCGCGTCGGACTTCGCCCCCCGAGCCCACTGTGCCGGCCACCAGCTTGTGTTTAAGCCCGTGAAGGGACGATGGTCTGTGAAGAGATTATTAGTCGTTTACTGAACAATGGGTGACTGTCTCGCTGATCCAGTAGCAGGAACCGCGACTGTTGGGCTTTGTTCGATTTCAAAATCGGGCGCGTTATTGGTTTTTATCATCAACTTTTAAATTTTATCATATGGCTTTTTTATAACAATTTGTTGTGTATTTTTTTAACCGACTACGGCGAAGCCAAAAGGAAGGGTTATGATTTTCGCAGTCTATGTTTGTACGTGTTTGTATTTACGTATGTTCCTCCGTAGCGCCTAAACTATTCGTCCAATTTTGATGAGTAAGGTGTTCATCGATTCGCTAGTATGGCCCTGGTAACATAGGCTACATTTTATTCAGTAGTCGGGTTTTTGTTGTAGTATACTCCACAAATTCTTGTTTAAACTGCATTTCTCCTATCCTTTTCTCTGTGGCGCTGTCTCATGCATTTTTTTTTACATTTGCTTAGCCACACACAGTATAACCAACTTGTGTGTGAGGAGCTCGTGGCTAAATCATAACAGCCACTAGGGTCGACCTCAAGATAATCCGCGTTTGCACAGGTTGGGGTCCGTGGATGGGTGGACCATCCATTACTTATTCTAGTACGTTAACCTCTTTGTAATTTCATTCTTTGTAGAGCAGCCATGGTTCTCGTTTCATCGATAGAGTCAGCTGCGATGTGCGATAAGCTTTCATGAGTTTACTAGCTGAGAGATAGCTCACAAGACGGCGAACAATACATGACTTGTAATACCGCGTAAACAGAGTCTTTAGCTCAATTTTTTGGTTGTCATTAAAAATACTCCCTCCATGTAAGGTTCAAACCTACAGAAAAGAAACTATCTAAGATATACCGATGCCCTAGTCTTGAAGTATTTTTTTCGTAATAATTTTCATTGTAGCTGTTTTAATAGTTACCGTTGGTAATGTGTGGTGGTAGTGTTGTGTAGCGGACTGTCGGCCGCCGGCGACGCAGGCGCAGGCGACGGGGAGGAGGCGCATTCGCCGGATGATACCATCTGTGGGGAGTACAAGTTAATATTAGTGACTGTATTGTTTTAGGCTCGAGCTATACCGGAATTAAGACTATAAATGGTACATTCAACAATCTCATGATATGATTTTGTTTATCTTTTGGGGGTATGAAGAACAGGGTGTAAAGTTCTTCATCTCCCATAGAAGAGCGAGGATCCTCCGACCAGACGGGTGTTGTGTCTGGTGGGCTACTGACCGACAGTTGTAGTCGGGTTCTTCTATACACCGTGACTTTTTAGTCGTCTTACAAAGGTCGTCTTAACAATGTATGTTTATTTTTAAATTATTAAAATCTCATAAATACCTATTTTTTTTTAAAATAATGTTTAGTATACATGAAGTGGGCTGCCATTGTAAGACGACTAAAAAGTCACGGTGTATACCCATAAGCCGCGGATAAGGATTTAGGTGTATTTAGATACTTAGTTCATCGTATATGTCATAGATGGCGCTGTAGTACTTTTTGTTCTATGTTGCTGTAGTACTCTTTGTAGTGTCGCTACAGTCTAATCTAGTACCACAGAAAAAGGACATTTGACTGCAGATTTCTTAATCGAAGAATTTGAACGCATGCAGAAACACGTCTTGTCTGAATTGTAAATTTAAAGTTGAGAAGATCTCAACAGGCTATAAAGTAGTTTCATTGTATGATGTAGATTTTTTTATCGTTTTTGTTTTATTGCTTAACGTCGAAGTAGAATTTGTGAAGCTCTATACTTCATTATGTTGTATAACAACAAGTGTGGTAAAATATATGTTTATAACTGTATAGATAATATACATAGGCATACCTGGTGCATCTCTTGCGTGGCCCTCTTAGTAGATATCCGGCGGAACAGCGAGCACCTCCGCCTCGGGCGCGGCCGCGGCGGAGCTGTAGCGCGGCGCCCGCACCACGCGCGCCGCCGCCCTCCCGCCTGAGGGGGGGGACATACATTATATAACAAGAGCTACGATATTTTGGCGCGCGGCTACAATCCCAACTAATTCCGCCATCTTAATTTTCCGCAAAACAGTTACTAGAATGTTCACATTCACTCATGTGAACATTGTCTCTCTGTCAACTTTACTGGAGCGCTAAAACTCCATACAGCGCTATCGAAAGGGCCGTACATATCAGGTGTTAGAAAACGGCAAAACTTAGAGATAGTTCTTGAAAGGCGTATTTATGAATAATAGAATTCATACCTGTATAGTCGTTTGATCTAATGGGGTAGCCCGCAGTGTGGCGTGAGGAGCGGCCAACAACAATCGAAGAACCTGGACGAAAACATTAAAACAGTATTAATTCGAAACTCACAATACGTAGATTAAGGAAATATAAAGGGTGTAACAAGACCCTTAACGAAGCCGAAAGGCACTTGTTCACCCCGTCATTGCGATCACTTTTTTGTTCTAGACCATACCTGGGAACCTTCTAGTTACGGAGATATTGGGGGTCAAAGTTCTAACTTTTTTTTTAAATATATGTTTTTTTGATGCAAGATTTTTACTTTAAACACCTCCACGATTCCCGAACTATTCAATCCATTCATCATCACAATGTTTGGACTGCGTTACATTGAGTCCTACCGTAAAACGTGATTTCTCACCCAAAACAAAAAGTCGTTTCCCAGCAATAATTTTTGCGTAAAGTTACTTAGTTTGATGTACAGAATGCTTGGTTGACAGCTTCGTAAAGGGTTCGTTTACACGCTGTATTTTAAACATTTACAGGAAAACCGTAGACTCTTTTCAATCTCGATTTATAACAGTTACTCTTTTTTTTTATATCAATTATCTTAGTAATCAGATAACATACCTGTGTGTGCAACAAGCCCTGCACAGACTCTCCGTTGAGCTGTGTGATGAGATCTCCGGCCCGTAGCCCGGCTGCCCAAGCTGCACCTTGCTCGTTCACGGCCTAAAAATAACACAACATGAGTATCACCATCAGAGCAAATTATATATTATATTAGAGATAAATTGTTTGTAAATAAGGTACTCACGGAGACCAAATGATGCATGGTGTAGTAGTCAGTGTCGCCGTAGTACACCCGCACCGTGTGTATGGTGAAGCCGAAACCACGCGGACCGCGACGTACCACTATCGGCGGCTTCGAAGACTGGATCAACCTGTTGATATTAAAAGTATTACAATATGAACTGTTAAGAATAAACCATTCAACAGGGACAGAAAAAGTTAGTTCTGTATAGATGGGTAAGGGATTATTATAACACAGGATTGATTTTCAGGATTTGAGCCATACACATACAGTATGACACTCATCCATCATCATCTGCCTAGCCTTTTCCAACTATGTTGGGGTCGGCTTCCAGTCTATCCGGATGCAGCTGAATACCAGTATTTTACATGGAGCGACTGCCTATCTGACCTCCACAACCCAGTTAGTACTGGGTAATACGATACCCCTTGGAAAGACTAGTTGTCAGACTTTTTGGGCCACTGACTACCTATCGACTGTCAAAGATCTACAAATGACACCCGGGACCAACGGCTTAACGTGCTTTCCGAGGCACGGAGGAAACTCGGTATGTAATGGGTGGTCACCCATCCACAGACCAACCTAGGCAAGCGCGGCTTAATCTAAAGATCGATCCGAGCGGCTGTTATTATTTAGCCACGAGCTCCTCACAGTATGACACTCGTTTATCCATAATAAATAACCCTAGTTTTAGACTTCGCCGCTGTCGGGTAAAAATAAGCTGGTGTTTGGTTTTCTACGAAATGTACGGGATGTTTTTTGCGATTTATTTTGTAGTTGTCAAACTCAGTTGGCTTTTACAATAGAAATAGGATCGATTGGCATAAAAAGTGTTTGTTAAAATTGACCATTTTCTTGCCAACTGTACAGACGCCAGCGCATCCAGCTACCCGAAACTGTCAAATTTTCCCAATCAACCTTGAACGCTTGACAGCTTTAGCGATAAAGTTGAAAATCTATTAAAGAAATTTGACAGATTGTGGTAGCTTGATGTCAGCATTTATTCACAGATGCGCGTCTGTACATCTGTGAATGCAAATGTTAATGACAGTCTCCTTAGACCGTTAAGTAAGACAGATTTATCACTGTATACTCACGAGTGACTAGGCAGCGCGAACGGCGACGGTGGATCTCTGCACGGAGACGAGTCTCGTGAAGAGTTGGTGGAAGATGTGTTGCCCGCGCACGGAGAGCCAGCGCCTATGCTGAGCGTGCTGTCATCTGCTGCGAGAAATAGGTGATTAGTTGATTTTCATGATAAATTTATTAACAACACTCTTCAACGGACTTAATAAACAATTTTTTTTATTGCTCTTTTCATATTCAGCAAGCCTCGAAAGGTCAGTGTCAGCCCTAATACAGGATACTTGCAAGAATAAATGCCAGCACCATCTGACAAAACTGTCAGACATCGACACACAAACAATTATCACGAATTCAGTATATCATTTCGAACCTACATGGAAATTTTTCATCGGAAATTAGAAAAAAAAAAAGTGCTATTTCCTACAATAGTGCAATACCCACATGGTCAAAATGTATGGTAGAGCAGATTTTTTTTTAAAATTTATTTCAGGATAATTTACTGAATATTTGATAACTGCTTGAGCGTCGATGTTTCTTCCACCCTGTATATACATCAGAACAGTTTAGGTTTACCTGGGTGAATAACCAGCGACAATCCAGAAGTGCTAGCCGACCGTCTCATAGACTTGGCTACAATGGCGGTGGGTCTAGACTTCTCTGGTCGTTCCGGACGCTCGGGCCGCTCCGGTTTGTCTGGCTTGTCGGGGCGGTCCAGGCTTATGCTCTTGTGCTCGTCTTTTCTTGACATGTCGCAGCTGAGGATAAAGAATACATATTTATTAAAATAGATTTATTTATTTATTAATTTAAGGTGCTCAAAGGAACGCAAGGAAGATGATATTAGAGTTATCATTATTTTCCAAGTCTTTTTCCGACTACGTTGAGGTTTTCAAGTGTTACTGGATCCAGTTGAACAGCAGTATTTTAAACGGAGCTTTAACATGTAACAGTACTTACAGTCTTGGCACCAGCGCCATGCTGTTGGGTGCGGGCGGTACGTGCGCCAGCAGGGAGGGATGCTGTGCGTGCTGCGCGTGCGGCGCGTGCGGCGCGTGCGCGTGCGCGTGTGCGTGCGCGTGCGCCAGCGGGTGCGCGTGCAGCGCGTGCGGGCGCAGGGCGGCGCGGCGGCGGGCGGCCGGGGACACGTCGTCGCTGTCCGTCTGGGACGACTCCGCGGTGGACGTGCCGCCTATCATCTGGGAATTGAAAGAGATCACAATGAAAATGTGGTGAAAATGTTTGGTTACATGAATTTCGCCGTGGAGTCGAGTAAAAGCTTAATTAAAGAAAAGTTCTGTCGTTCAATTAACCTCTTGGGGATAAAACAATTATTCCGATTTGTAATCAGTTCCTACTTTTCTATTTATAATTTTTTGTTTTGTCGAGTTTGTGTACGACATTTTGGATGTTTTATTTGTCTGACTGTAATAAATTATTTGAATTGAATACTTTAACAGCAAAAGATTTTGTATTTGCAATAGAGAATTTGTAATCGCTGTTTTCACATTGACGGAATATAAAGATATTTCGATCAAGTAACTACTCGTGTATGACCGAGTATGGTGCTCTCATTTTTATTATAGAAAATTCGACATTAATAAGAATTAACAATCTTCAAAATATCCCATTCTTATCGTTATTTATTTCAAAAACACAAGAAAATACCCGCACTTCGCAATATACCGTAAAGAACATACTTAAACAGTAAGGACTGTCCATAAACTACAATAAACATCCATTTAGATAATAAACACTTATAATCATAAAAACAAAACGTCCCACTCACCGGACACTTAGGATGATGGTGCAGGGGTGCGGTAGGCGTGGTGGGCGGCCCGGCACTGTCCGGCGTGCCCGGCCAGCTGTCCGTACTCTGTTAAGGAATAACGGCAAATAAACAAAGAGGTCTCAAGCGATAACATGGACTAGTGAAGTAAGAGATGAGAGAAAATATGAAATCTAATTTATGGGTGAACATACTGAACATAGATCCGACTGAAAATGCGCTGCGTATCGTCGGTCGCGTACAATAGACAAATCTTCTTACTCATCATCTGCCTAGCCTTTTGCCAACTATGTTGGGGTCGGCTTCCAGTCTAACCGGATGCAGCTGAATACCAGTATTTTACATGGAGCGACTGCCTATCTGACCTCCACAACCCAGTTAGTACTGGGTAATACGATACCCCTTGGTAAGACTGGTTGTCAGACTTTTTGGACTACCTAACGACTGTCTGATCTACAAATGAAACCCGGGCCAACGGCTTAACGTGCTTTCCGAGGCACGGAGGAAACTCGGTATGTAATGCTTGGTCATCCATCCACAGACCAACCTAAGCAAGCACGGCTTAACCTAAAGATCGATCCGAGCGGCTGTTTTTATTTAGCCACGAGCTCCTCAGACAAATCTTCTTACTACTATTGTAAATGCAAAAGTTTGTAAGGATGGATGTTTGTTACTCTTTCGCGCAAAAACTACTGAACGGATTTGCGCAAAATTTAGCACACAGATAGTTTATAACCCGGATTAACACGTAAGATACTTTTATCCCGGTAGCACAATCTCGTGGGACAATAACCGAGGCCGAGCCCAGGCGAAGCCGCGGGCATAGCTAGTAAGTAATATAACATCCAATCCAATGGAACCTACAGCTACATACCAAAGCTTGTCGGCAACTTGGTTCAATAGGGAAGACCGTTAAAAGTTCATTGTAGATGGCGCGACCATAGCTAGGTCCCAATCTGACCAGTGAAGTCAATATATTTTGAAATCTATACTAATATTATAAAGCTGAAGAGTTTGTTTGTTTGGTTCAACGCGCTAATCTCAGGAACTACTGGTTCGATTTGAAAAAATATTTTAGTGTTGGATAGTCCATTTATCGAGGAAGGTTAAGGGTATAAAATTTCACGCGGACGAAGGTCTTGAGCAAGAGCTAGTATAAAATAAAATTACCAGATTTTTTTATTGTGGCTGGTTCATACTTGACCGAATAGATGCAGCCATCGATACCCCCGGACGCATCTTCCATAAGATGTGAGCACCGTAAAAAATTTTCTTTGGTAAACAAACTCACACAACAATGTTTTTGCAACATGTTTTTGTGTTACGGGATGGTTCGTTACTGTTCCTCCACATTTTTTTTCCCAAAAGATGCGATGAATTTAGGTCGAGTTTCGGTTTAAAACCCCCACTTTTTGTTCCATAGTTCCTTTAGTTAGCCTTTGGATAGACTGCTTAATCTGTTCCTGAATTTACTGTTTTTTTTTAAATTATTTTTGGTGGAAGGGACACCGACGCGAAAACAGTTACCACATACTCATTACATTATTCTGAAAAAAATCAGCTGTTTTTATGTGGGGGTTCAGAATGATTTGCTAAGTACGCACGACGGCCAATCAAGCTATACAAAACCAGTTTATGCGGATCTCTCATTGTATAAAAAATCTATACAAAGCGAAGCCAAGTTACATTGGAAATGTACATTTTCATGTGCCGCCGTGTGTACGTGGTAACCGTTTTCCCTTCCATCCCGTATATGCAACTGCACTAATTGATATAATTAATAACGATTCAGTAGACACAATTATAAAATTATTAAAGTTTGTAGATCAACTAAAGTTGAAATGTGTTAGAGAACTAATCCAGATTTATTATATCTTAGAAACTGCAATAAGAAAGCAAAAAAGTACTTAGTTAAGTAATTTTCATAATATTAATTTTTTTAAAAACCGGAAATATTTTTCACGTATTATTAAATAATCACGGAACATAATTTTGTAAGAAATTTTTTAAAAAAATAAACATCACACAAAATTTGGTGCGAAATTAGTTCTCAAGTTGCAACTAGATGGTGTTGTAGTCGAATTAGAAGTCGCTATGGTTTCGTTACACCGGCTTGTATAGGTGTCTGAGGAAATATTTTCTCGACCTGCCCACAAAAGCTGGACATAGGCCTCTTCTATAAATATTTTTGACAGCGAATACGTTGCTTATGCATCGATCGCTTATTAATAACCCTTGAGCCAACGTGTAATTAATAATTATTTAAGATAATTGAGATTTCATTTCCATAAAAAAAACATTCTTAGCAGTTCTTTCTCTCTGAATGAGAAGAGGAGCCGAATATCATGAGACCCGAAAATGATTCAGCCTATCGGCTTTCTATATTCAGCAGGAGCCGAATTTATCGCACATCCTCAACATAACTGTCGTAGCACAGAAATAACAGCTTTGAGATATTATAATAGGCATTTAACGGCGGTTTTATTCAATTATACAGGGTGTAACAGAAATGGTCATATGAGAGGATACGAACAACTTCTTCCATGGGTCCAATACCGTAAATGTGAAAAAATTATTAGCTGTCCTACATTTGAGTCGAGTAGGTATTGAAATTTAGTATGGGACAGCTGATATTTTTTTCGCATTTACGATATTAGACCCTTGGAAGAAGTTGTTCAGTTTGATGGTCTGCACTCTGCAGCATATCCTTTCACATGACTATACCCTTTCTGTTACACTCTGTTTTGAAGAATAATTCGAGTTGAGTGGGGTATTATCTAAAAACCTATCGTGTTTGTGTTATGACAGTTTTTACAGGACACGTGTAGTGATTGCTCCAGGTCGGTTTTGTCTCCAAAAACGCTGTCGGCCCAAACGACTGTGTGTCAAGAGCCTACTTGGGAACCTTTTGTTCGTCGTAAGACAATTCAATGAAGACGTCAATTTTGTAGAATAAATGGCAGTTGCTTTATGTACTTATAACTAGTTTGATTGCAAGACAACTATGATGAATAGAAACAGACGAGTATCATTCAAAGCAAATTAACATAAATTTATGAGAAATAGGTATTACAGTCTACGTGTGATATCTAGTAGAGAACTATGCCATTGGGGAAAAGCTCACATTTACTAAATACCTTTATTTGGTGAGGTTACAACTCCTGGATCGATGAACAGCCTCCTCTAAAATCTCACCATAATGCAGACATTTTCTGGACATAGACCTGCCTCCTTAGTAGTTTAGAATTCTTTGGTAGCCAAAGAATTTTAAAAGTTAACATAAATACTTAACAGATAATTGCTATTAAATGACTTACCTTGCAGATTATGGATTTCAATTTTTCGTCTCCTAAGACTAACATAAAATATGATGGCTTCAGTGGTCACCCGTACTAAAGACTGACTGGGACCGCTGTACCAGTAAAAATAACTGAACCTGTTTTATTTTAAAGAAAATAACTTCAGTTGCTTCTTTTGCGGCATTCACACTGCAGACTCGATGCTGCTGAGAACCAGGTCTTGTGAGAAACTATACCTAGCAGTGTTCCGTGATAGGCTGAGTCACCCTCCAATAAGCCAATGGTACTCACCCTAGAGTCATGCTCCACGCAGGAGTGATTGTAGTGTCTTCTCCATTGAGGAGAAGTGGAAGAGAACGCGGCGAACAGACCAGCTTCTTCAGCAGGCTCGGGAGGTTCCGCTGCCTCGTCTGTGTCAACCTCGCTGTGGTTGTAGCGATCGCAGCGAGCTGGAAAAGAATTGTAAAGCCTTTAGCTAACAGGGATGATACTGGGTGTTTCTCGACATGCAGTAAACTGATATTTCCCGTTTTGTGTATCGATTGATGATGATTCGAATGTTAGTTTTTTTCTTCTGCTGCAACTTTGCGAACTATTATGAAATTCAAGCTGCCTTTATTTTGCCTGCCAGATATGTAGTAGCGAAGCTGACTGGCCAAATTAGACTAAGAGTACCAGCCCCGAAGGCACCCAAGAAGCCGATTCCAGCTTCCCTTCGGGAACAATGCTCTCTTTGGAGTACTTCAATTTGTTGACGTTTTATTTCGCTAGTTCTTCTACCTGAAGTTATACTTTATCATTCAAGAAGTGTTTTATGCATTGTAACACATGGTTGCTTTAATGCAAATAGCCCAGAAATCTTTATCAAACAACATGTAAATAGTGCTTACTGTCAAAGTAGCTGGTATCCTCATCGTTATCTAACTGAGGAATGAACTCTGCTTTTCTCCTCAGCAGGTTGTTCCAGTCCAGACCACAGAAGTATATGTGATCCTGAAAGAGCAATACAAACAATATAATTAGGGTGGTTTCATGAGATTTGTATGGCAGTAGCACAATCTCTCGTGGGGTGTCGCTGACCATTAAACTAAGCACCTTCTGTTCTACGAGTTTTTTAAATTTGTAAAAACAAATTGAACTTTCTATAGAATTTGAAGCGACCAGCTGATCAATATACGGAAAAATTAAAAAAAAAATGAATATCCAAAAGTTACTCAATAAAGAATTTTAATATGAAACATTAATGAGAGAAGATTTATTTTACCTTAACTTGATGCGTGCCACCAGTCCCCAGCCTGTCTCGAGGGTTGCGAGAGAGCAACTCTGTGATGATGGCCCTCGCTTCCACAGCGATAGGGAAGTCCTCTTCTGATGGCCACTCGATATCATCTGCAGAGTAATCATTTTTATTAGTAAGGCAAAGACATCTTTCATCAAAGTCAAAGAGATAATTAAATTCATCATCATCATCAACCTACAGTAGTCCACTGCTGAACATAGGTCTCTTCAGTCGTAGATCACTCGGTTCGTTTCTCGACAACTTGTACTTAGCACTCGCGACAATTAAATGAAATCAATTTATAAGTAGCATAAGCATATAAATCAGCCAATAGCGTTCCCACGCGGGCCCAGTGCGGGTTGTTGAATGTCACATGGATATTGGGATAGGCATGGTTGGCGCAGTGGTTGACCAATTGGCTGCTGCACTGCATGTCGCGGGTTCGATTCCCTCACGGACCAAATATTCGTATAGCCTACATGTAGGTTTTCCGGGTCTGGCTATTTGTAACTTTAAATGTTTATAAATGCACCCACGATACGGGAGAAAATCCTAGTGTCCCCGGGGCAACGTATTTTAAAAATAAAGAATTTTAAACTTTCATGGTCACTAAAATTATTATAACTAGAAGACGGGATATTTACCATGTTTATTGTTTTCTTTGAGTTTCCGATATTTCGGCGCTGATGCAAGCACCATGATCACGGATAAACTGAAGTTATTGCGGGTGGGTGTTTATGAGCAGACATATCGGTCTACCCTCTTTCTTGTTCGTTTTTTGCACTCAGTACCGCTACCACTGTCAATCACAACTCGATTCTGTTCCCGACACACGAAACACACAACCCTCAGGTCATCTCGACAGAACGCCACTATATCCCTAGACTCGTTAGAGAAGCTATTGAAATCACCAAATATAAGAACTTCAATCGGGAGGATGGGTTTCAACTGTCGAAAGCCTGGAAACCAGTGGTCCAGCTGTGTAAAAAGCGGAATAGTGCCGAAAAAAGTTCGCGAGCAGACACAGTGAGTTTCGTGTGTCGGGAACAGAATCGAGTTGTGGGTGACAGTGGTAGCGGTACTGAGTGCAAAAAACGAACAAGAAAGAGGGTAGACCGATTTGTCTGCTCATAAACACCCACCCGCAATAACTTCAGTTTATCCGTGATCATGGTGCTTGCAACAGCGCCGTAATATCGGGAACTCAAAGAAAACAATAAACATGGTAAATATCCCGTCTTCTAGTTATAATAAAGAATTTTGCTCAGTAGCCCATTAGTCCGGAATTGTGCTCGGTTGATGGCGATAGGCTCATCATGTCACTTAAACATATATTTGCTTACCCCTTCGAGGATTACATGCGTGTTATTATTATCCTGTTTTATAATATCCCTCTTACCATTGACTGTGTGTGCGAACAACTCCTCAGGCGTGTCTCCGAAAAAGGGCACACAACCAACTAGGAACTCGTATAGGATGATGCCCATTGACCACCAATCCACTGGCTTGCCGTAGCCCTAGAAACAAACAATTATTTCGTTAGAGGCAAACAAATGTTAACATTTATTAAAGTATCAAAATGACTTCAGTAATGAAAGTCAAGAAACTAATTGCTTTTTTATTTATTTATTTAGGATCTCCAACAAAGGATATACACAAACACACGAAATAAATAATCGACGACAAAAGTATCACGTAGGTGTACTCCTTCACTTACAGGAGACCACAGCATGCATAATAAGATGTATATCTAAGCTAACAAAGTTATAGTAGCATTTAAACATTCAAATCAAATCAAAACACATTATTTAATACTAAAATTAAATTAGAAAAATAAAATAATTAACAAAGTCATAATAGCAATTCAAAAACGAAACACATTTGGAAATAATGTTGGAAAAATAAAATTTGAAAATAAATTAACACGGTCATAGTAGCAATTAAAAAAAAAAACAAAACATATTTGGTAATAAAATTGGAAAAATTAAAATAGTAATTACCAAATAACAAATAATGAATATTGATTAATATTAATTGTTCTTTTACAATAGCAGAGGGAAGCATTTGCCAAACATTTTAGCGTGTATACAACAAGGTGGTAATGTGTTCGCGCCAGCTCTTGTGCATTATAATATTACCAGCGTCTCCGCTAAGATTGAACGCCATGACCGAAAAACTGACAGGGGGACGTTCAATGTCAGCATCAACAATCGTGGAAGAATTTTAATGCATCCCGCTATTTTATTTGATTGGGTTGGGTTGACATTTAAATTAACTGATTTTTCTCACCTGTCTGAGAATCACCTCCGGCGCAATATACTCGGGAGTGCCACACACTTGCTTGTCAGAAAACTGTCGAGCCTCTCTGTCCGCGTACTCTTCGTAAAGATTCGTCGCCACTGGAATATGATATCATTATTTTAATAAAAGTAACAATGGGTCGAAGTTTCAGGTTCCATTCTGAAATAGGGCAATGTGAATTGGCCATCATCACCTGCCTAGCCTTTTCCCAACTATGTTAGGGTCGGCTTCCAATCTCACCGGATGCAGCTGAATACCAGTATTTTACACGGAGCGACTGCCCTCACAACCCAGTTAGTACTAGATAATCAGATACCCCTTGGTAAGACTGGTTGTAAGACTGGTTGTCAGACTTTTTGGGCCACTGACTACCTGTAACGACTGTCAAAGATCTACAAATGATCCTGTATTGGCCAATCATTATGTCAACATGGGACGGGCAAGGGTTTCTAAAAGCATCGTGAATATTGGAAGGTGTGTACTTACATGACATGAGTCCCATTTTACTGAGCCCGAAATCTGTTAACTTGATGTGGCCGGTCGCCGTGATCAGCAAACTTGAAAATGAAACAACATTTTGGTTAACACATTGCAATACTAACGAGAAACAATCCTCCTCTGGGTCCTTTCAGTAGCAACCAGCTCAGAGTTTGAATAGTTGACACTATCAAACAAGCACAAATACGAGGGCGGGTCAATAAGTCCGTGACTTTTGGAATAAAACACAGATTTTTTGATAAAAAAATAATTTTATTTTTCAACGTAGTCTCCCTTGAGCTCTATACACTTTGTCCAACGCTTCTCCAACTTTTTTATCCCTTCCAAAAAAAATGATTTGTCGAGGTCCTCAAAATAGGCCTTTGTTTGCGAGATGACTTCATCATTGGAGTCAAATCTTTTTCCACCAAGCCATTTCTTCAGGTTTGGGAACAAGAAGTAGTCGCTCGGAGCCAAATCTGGAGAATAGGGCGGATGAGGGAGCAATTCATAGCCCAATTCATGGATTTTTGCCATGGCAACTGCACATGTGTGCACCCTTGCATTGTCTTGGTGGAAAAGAACTTTTTTCTTGGCCAAGTGAGGTCGGTTTTTTTTCAAATCGTCATTGAATCGGTCCAATAAGTTGGCATAATATTCCCCATTGATTGTTCTTCCCTTTTGAAGGTAGTCAATGTGGATTATCCCGCGTGCATCCCAAAAAACAGTCGCCATAACTTTATTGGCTGACAAACCCACCTTGGCCTTCTTTGGCGCCGATTCACCCTTAGAAACCCACTGTTTTGACTGTTGTTTGGTTTCTGGTGTGTTGTGATGGATCCATGTTTCGTCCACGGTTACAAAACGGCGCAAAAACTCCTCCATATTGCGATTAAACAACGCCAAAGCTTCCTGTGAAGTTGTTACACGATTGCGTTTGTGGTCGACTGTGAGCAAACGCGGCACCCATCTTGCGGAAAGCTTTCTCATGCCCAAGTGATCATTCAAAATTGAAACCACTGAGCCATGCGAGATCCCTACGGCTTCCACAATCTCTCGCACTTTCAATCTTCGGTCGGTCAACACCATATCGTGAATTTTTTCGATTGTTTCGGGTGTAGAGACCTCAACTGGGCGTCCAGGACGTTCGGCATCTTCAGTGCTTGTACGGCCACAACGAAATTCAGTAAACCACTTTTTTACCATTGAAATCGATGGTGCAGAGTCCCCATAGTATTTATCAAGCTTAGCCTTGGTCTCGGTAATGGTTTTTTTTCGCAAGAAATAATGCTTAATAAGCACACGAAATTCACTTTTTTCCATTTTCTACTCAAATTAGTGGGTAGTCTAATAAAAATAGCTGTCAAACACAAACTAACTGACGCAGCAAGTTTAAATTTTGACAGGAGTCAACTGACAGATGCCTGTTGACAGGAGCAGTGTTGCTGTTTCAGTAAAGAGGTCAGAAATTCAAAAAGTCACGGACTTATTGACCCGCCCTCGTATATAGCCAATGTAATGAGTCCTCGCGTAGATATCAATTTAAATGGATTATTCTGAAGGTTGATCACATATTGGTTCAATTAGTATCGTAATACCTACGTGGATTATGGTTATTTAAAAGCAAATAACCTGTGGGATATTGTTAGGACTTTGTGGACGCTTAATGTGGCTTTGATTGGGCAAGGCGGGAGACTCATTAAAGCGTTCGGTCTGCACACCCTCTAGCTGTCCTCTGTTTCATGTGTCACAGCTGGCGAAATGTGGGTGTAGTATGCACCTCTCTCTATCCTCACGCGGAGTACACTTACTTGTCAGGCTTAAGATCTCTGTGCACAATCCCATACGAGTGCAAATACTCCACAGCTAGCACCGCTTCGGCGAAGTAATGCCTCGCCATGTCAGCCGGTAGCGGGCCGGCGCGCAGTAGAGTTGCGCAGTCGCCGCCTTCAACGAACTCGAGCACGAAACAAAGATGGCGTTTCGTTTCGAAGGAGCAGTACATTGTTACCTGTAAGAGTAAATTGGGTGATTATTTCGATGACATTGGGGGGATGTGGTATACCATGGTTCACTGTCTTATATAATAATCTCTTTATAAGATAGGCGGCTACATGAGAGATTGGTCCACAGTGTAACAGCGAATAATCGTGAGAATTGGAAGAAGTGGAGAGTGGTCTTTGACCAGCATCGAGTCATCAAAGACTGATAATAACGACACTAACATTTTCACCTTCGTTTCCTTTTTCGTTCTGGGGGCCTAAAATAGCAGCTTTAGCAGAATCATAATAGGCTAACAATATGAATTCGTTACAATTGGTCATAGGATCCCAAAGTGACAATCTATAATATTAACTGCGTCTGTGACCATTGTAAGATTACCCTTAGCGACTATTTTAGGCCCCCCAGTTGTTTAAGACTTTCGTTTCCAAATACTATTACAACGTGAAAGTCAACAAATGAATGCCACATTAGCAAAACTTTGACCTACAAGTTTACTTTCAAAGGTCAAGTTCAAGCCTATTAAACATGGCCGCGACCTCGACTAAGGACGAAAGCGATTATAAATACAATACTCCCCTATTTCACGGTAAATATACAGAACAACAATATTATCGAAAGTTACGGTAATAAATTCGATTCAACATGAATGTAATGATGTGTGATTTCTTGTTTATTGGCTATGCATATTAATGTTATATTAACGTACAATGTTCCCAATGCTGGGACACAAACCTCTACCACGCTGGCCCAGTCCGGATTGGTAAATGTCACATGTCAATATTTGATTCTAGGACATGCCGGTTTCCTCACGATGTTTTCCTTCACTGTTTTGAGAGCAGTGGTGATGTAATCCTACTAATATTATAAATGCCAAAGTTTGTGAGGATGTTTAAATGTCTGGATGTTTATATACTTTGTGAGATTTTTGTAAGTCTTTCACGCAAAAACTACTGAACGGATTACGATGAAATTTTACACACATTGCGGTGCAGCACACATAGCATGACCACCGTAGAAAGGGGTTTTGTCGACAGGTGACAAAATGACAGATTTCTTTTGTTGATCTGTCATTTTGTCGATTCTTCCGTCGACAAAACCCGTTTCTACGATGGTCATGCTACGCGTGCAAGTGATTATTCCTTCTTTGATATTTGTTTATATTATCAATAGTATTTGTCATGAGGAGGAAAGACCAGTGGCCCACATTTGCCCTGGATGGTAGCAACTGGAAGTCATTGGGAGAGGCCTTAGCCCAACAGTGGGATGACGCAGGCTAACAGTATCAGTATCAATAGGAAACTCACCACGAAAGGGTTGTCAGCAAAGCTTAGGATGTCTCTCTCAGCGAATGCTTGTTCCACTTGATTCCTGAGTATCAAGTTGTTTTTACTTATTTTCTTCATCGCGTACCTGCAAACCGAATTTCAAAGAATTAATCAGTTACCTACCATATACGTTTAAAACCGCGTTGACACAGCAAAATGTCTTGAGTGCGTTACATTGAGTTTTACCGTAAAACGTGATTTATCAACCCCAAAAAAAAGGCCGTTTTCCAGCAATTATTTACTTATATTCCTTGATTTAGGTAGTTAAATAAAGGTAAACAAACATGACATGTCTTTTTATTAAAAATTTGATTGTTAAAATTCTGATATTTCTTGCAAACATAGGTACTAAATTTGTTTTGCATTTGTAATATACAAGCAATACATACTATATGTTTGAGAATTTAAACATGCAGATATCAATAAAAAGTCCCACATACCTCACACACCTTTATTTAACTACCTAAACCTATCTAGTATAGTTTGATGTACAGAATGCTTGGTTGACGGCTTCGTGAAGGGTCCGTTTACACCGTGTATAAGGTCTATCTTTTCATACACGAAATATTTTAAGAGTAACTCCTATAAGTCGTAAAGTCGCCAAAGCAACGAAAAAAAAAAGATGTGTGATTTTTTTTTTACCAAATTATTATCATTCTAAAAATTTGAGACTTTTTGCATAAAACCTTTACTCCCATATTCCAACAATGACAGTAAGTAAATACGACGTAGTAGACTAGCGTAATGGATGCTTAAAAATAAGGAGCCAGTATTTATTTTGTGGGTCAAGTAATTTTAAATTATTTATTTTATAAAAAAATATACTCCGATAAAAAAAAAATCCCTTGAAATGGCTTTATTATAGCCGTTAGATGATTCCCTGAAAACAAGTCACACCTATGTAGGGTCTAACTATTCATTAGTTAGACCCTACATAGGTGTGACTCTAAAAAGGACTGGGACAGACTGGATGTGGAAATCGGAGAACAGGAACTTGTGACGCAGCTCAGAACGGACCCATGTCCAGCGATTTTGTTCTCCCTCTTACCTGGTCCTAGTCTGCTTATGTTTGACTAGATAGACGGCGCCGTACGCCCCGTTGGAGATGAGCTTGATGACGTGGTAGTCGTTCTCGGAGGGCGGCGCGTTGCCCTGACCAGAGGGGGGAGACTGGCGGCCGCGGGTTCTGGTAGGATAAATGAGTATTGATTAGAAGTTTGAAACAAATAAAGACACGTTAAACTATATTTTTCTTTCAGAAAGGACTATTCTGTTTTACTATTCAGTTATATGTACTGACTGGGATCAGCATTGTTGCGACTCGGTCTGTTCTGGAGTTTTTCAAAGAACCTTCGTATTGCAACTCTTGAGCACCATGGCGGTGTCGTTTCAAATTGGGATCAGCTAATATAAATTAAATGAGGTTATACCAATCCGGTGCAGTCTTTCTTTAGGCAGCAGTGATTGCTTAGTAGTGTGACCGTCGGTTTGTCAAGTCATAGGTCTCGAGTTCCAATCCAAGACACACACCTCTGATTTTTCGGATTAATGTGTGTATTGTATAATTATTACTAGCTTCGATAAAGGAAAACATCGTGAGGAAACCAAACCAACAAACCTGGGAGACATTTCTCGACGTAATGGCATGTAAAGCTAAGTCACCGTGGGCGGCATAAAAACTCTCGACTTCAGGTTAGACACTAACCACACGAAAACCGAAGAACGAACCACTTTGCTCAATTTATTACAGTTTCAGTCTTCACACTAAAGTCTGTAAAAATAGACCGGGTATTGTGTTTGGAAGTCTATAATCTAGATGTAGTTTTTTGGTACTTACTTGGAAGGCGAAGTATTCTGTGGCAATGGAGGAGGTGGAGGTGCTTGCAGTTCTGCCAGAGGGTCTCGTGATAAGCCCAGCTTGTGGATTATGTACTGAGGGATGTCAGTCGTTATGCCCTGGGGAATAAGGTTCATGATAAATCAAGTAAACGATATAAAATGCCGAGTGCAATTATAGTCGATCATTGTTGAGAAGCAGAAATTTACCAACACATTTTCAAACCTAACATAAGTACTTGTAAAAAATACCTCTGGAACGCACTCGTATTCAACAATCATATTAACTACTGACAAGATTCAGAGTATTTCGAACCATGTTTCACACCTGACACTAAATGTACCACTATTGAAAATTTAAAACTAATCCGCTGATATTTCGCATTACCCTAAGCGGCTTCTAGCAGTCTGTAGAACCGCTCAGGATCGACCTCGAGACATCCTAGCAGTAGCACCAGCATGCTTTTCCATATTTCATAACTGTCACTATACATACCACTATTGAAACTAACCTGCTGATAGCTGTTTTGACATGGAAAGAAAAATTCTAGTGTGAGCAGGGTTTGAACCTGCGACCTTCCGATTCAGTACACCGGATGTCAAAACAAAACATGTCCATGTCAAAACAGCTATAGTTCCCTACGCAGGGTTGGCGTATAAAAATATTTAAAAAAATAACCTGGTGATGTTTCACATGGCCCTCCGCTCAGGATCGAACTCGAGACATTCTAGTAATAACACGCATACCATCCCACATTTCATACTTGCCTCTTAGCGTACCACTGTTGAAACCAACCTGCTGATGTTTCGCATGCTTCTCAACGGCTTCTATCAATCCGTAGAATCACTCAGGATCAAACTCGAGACATTCGTGCCAAATTCAGATGTCGTGCCAAAAGTTTCACACCTGCCACTAAAAGTACCACTATTGAAACTAACCTGCTGATGTTTCGCATGGCCCTCAGCAGCTTCCAGCAGTCTGTAGAACCGCTCAGGATCGAATTCGAGACATTCTAGTAGTCGTGCCGGTCTTGCCATCGCAAGTATTAGCCGTGTTACTAAAGGTGCAACTTGGTTCCCTGCTTCGGCTGACTTTTCTCGTGTCTGTGGAGGATTTAAAATGCAAATAAAATATGTGTGTTTAGAGAATGTGACATATGACTGCGGGAAAACTTTCAATGGGTCAAAATGTGCTGTTTTACCAGTAAAAGTTACTTGCGCGATTTGGAGACAACTAGTCGCCACATCCTTCTTAAAGCTTTCGTTTCCTAAGAAAACGGTGTCTTAATACAGGGTGGAAGCGACTCGACGCTATATCTGTTACCACGTATTCAGCACATCATTCTGAACCCCCAAACAGAAAATATTCGTCGGTGAATTTAAAATATCAGCTGTTTTCTACAAAACTGAAATACCTACACAGTCAAAATGTATGGAACAGCTGTTTTTTTTTTAATTACCGACGATTAATTTCTAAATGGGTAGGTTCAGAATGATATACTGAATACGTGGTAACCGTTTTAGCGTCGGAGTACCTTCCACCCTGTATAACACCATTAGCAACCGTAAAAGTAGAGAGTATTTTTTTTCACTGTAATTTCAAACAACTACCGCATTTTTATGACTGCCCTAGAACCTGAAGACGTGTGACATCCATCATCCTGAGTGGTGCTCACACTTTATCACAGTATATAATATCACTTGCTTCGGTGAGGAAACCAGCTTGTCTGAGAGATATTTCTCAACGGCATGTAAAGCCAAGTCAGAGCCCATGGGCGGCATAAAAACTCTGACATCAGGTCAGGCATTAACCACACGCTAAAGAAGAAGAAGACTCAATCAAAGAGTGGAAGCCCAGCAGTAGGCACATTAAGTGCTGATTATTATAATGACGTCACCGCTTTCTTAGGAATTTCAAGCAAACGATTGTCATTCTGGTGGATACTTTACCTCAGCCAGCAGCCTATCCAAGCTGTCAGCCATATCGTAGAAGTACGTACTGGTGACTTGCTTGGACTCTGACTTGTGCAGGCAGTCGCGGGCCATCTCTAGGACCTGTGGACATGAACATGTTACGTAGATATAGTTAAAAATTTACATACATAAACAATCACCTTTTTTAGGCGTGAGAGGGTAAGCATAAACTACATAATTATATTTATGCGACATAAAAATTTATTGTCATCTTCATCTCAGTCAAAATAGGGCACTGCTGGATAGACGCTTTTCCCAAAGATCACTACAAAAACCAAGCATGGGCTGTCTGTATGCAGCAGGGTCCTGCGACCTACACTGAGTCGTCCTACACTAAGTTGGAGACCTGTCAAACAGTCGTCTGTTTGGGAGATTCTTAATTTTTGTAAGAGGACTAACATTTCTCATTACTTCACATGATTTTTGTTAAATACGCCTTAATCATTATTTCAATAGTTACGGTGAAAAGTTTTGAGTATGTATCAGTGGCGAAGGTTCCACACAACTCGATTCCTACCGGCATCTCTTTCAAAAATGGCACAGTCAGTATTCTATAGACAAATAATATAATCACACTAAAGATATGTACTCCGGCTTACCTCTTACAATTGACCCTTCGCTACTGGTATGTTTGTAGATGGGTATAAGAGTAGAGGAAGACCTAAGAAACGATGGATGAACTGTGTGAAGGATGATATGGCAAGAAAGGAGGTGTCTGATGAGATGACGAGTAATAGAGAAGTATGGAAGAAGAAGACATGCTGCGCCGACCCCAAATGAACTGGGATAAGGGCAAGAGAATGATGATACACACCGGTTACAGAGGGAAGGACTACTTCATTGACGTCTTCTCAACTAACAGTTAGAAAGAAGATTTACCTGTCTCTGAACAAATCTCTCGATGGGAGGTCGGTCCGGCTTCTTATCCAGCTCCAACACCTCATCTATTAAGCCTCGTAACCTGGAAATAACAATAAAATATTGATATTGTGCAACTTCAACAAAAGTATTACTTTACTTTCAAGTAGAAATAATTATATTGCATCAGACTGTTATGAACTTTTTGAAGCATTATGCTTGACCCTTCTGACGGAAAAACTGATATTCTATTGCACAACAATTAAAAATAGTATAAATTTATCTATTTTTATTTCTTATTGTGTAATTTTATATTAACTGCCTTGAATACACACTTTCTTACAAGAAAATAAATAAGGCGCGATTTTTATATAAGTTTTGGAGCTTATTATTTTTTCAACCACTCAGGTCTGAGCAGTTCTGAATGGTTGAAAGTGTTATACGACTTGAAACTGTAGGATTATACTGCATTGAAGATTTAAAAGCGTTCATTACGAGAGCTTGTATTATTTTACAATCTTCGGCCAGCACAAAATAATTACTGGCTAAATATGGGCAAAATCCAAGACATACATACTTTTTTTTATTGGGACAAGCCTGCCACACTATTTCCAAATTACTGTAACTACTGAAAGCCAGAATCAACAGTGGCGACCACCAGAAAAGCACCGAGACAAAGAATCTCGACGAAGTCCCAGAGAAACAATTTAACTGTCTTGGATCCCGCAACGATATTGATCAGAAAAATATAGCGGAGCGGTAGGAAAACCATAATTTTCACATTTCGCATACGTACTTGTCATCCATCGCCTTCTGTGCAGCAGGGAACCGAGCGGCGAAGAGCGCAGACATGGCGGAGACAGCGTCATCTTTTGACCCGGACCCGCCGCTTGAGCCGCTTCCGCCGCCGGTACGGGATGGTGAACTGCAGACAAATTGAATTAAGAATGGTTAACATCAAAAGCACTGCGTCTGACAGCTTGATTTTATGAATTTTATCGTTCGATGGTGCCTTTTGGTCAGCTAATCACAACAACGACAGGCGACTCAAAAGTTTGAAACACGTACCGTACTAGGTGGCCTGCCATGAGGAGTAATTCCAGTGTGAGAAAGAGATGGCGCTAGACGACTTGTATAGCCCTATCTCTTTCCCACACTGGAATTACTTAAGACGTCATGGTAGGCCACCAATTAGAAGGTCTAGGGACCGAAAACTGACCTAGCTAGGAGGACAGAGCTACACCCACCTTATTGTAGACTACAATTTATTCTGTGTTACTTATTATTATTTAAGAAAAAAGTTGTAAATATACAATCTGAAATAAATCATTTATTTTTTTTATTTATCTATTTATTTAAACTTCATGTACAATAGTGATACATAGGCGGACTTAATGCCACAAGGCATTCTCTACCAGTCAACCTTTGGGTTAAATGAGAAAACATTGTGATAGGGCACAAAATAAATATATAAAAATAACTTCTTGCTATCGAAAATTTATATAGGAACTAATGATTATGTTATTAATTTACTGATAAAAAAACTTGAACAAGAAACCAAATTTGTTCAAGCTCTAATATAAAGATGATGTCTGGCTAAATAAACTTCATACTGTAGTTGCCGCCAGTTAAGATGGCAATAGCGGTCATTGAACCACATACATTTGATGAATCGTTTCTTAAAACGTATACAAACCTGTTAATAGCCCCTGAATTGACATTGATTGTGATCCTGAACATTAACAGAAGAAACGATAAGTACACGGTTTATGGTTTCAGTTCGTGTAAAGAGATATCAGGGAAAGGGCAATGACCGCTATTGCCATCTTAACTGGCAGCAACTATATTAATAACTATATAATTAGGGCTGATTACTTAACATTACTGGATCTTCAAAAAAAAATAGGAGGATGACACACGGCAGTGCTTTTTTATGAATGACTAGCTTACACCCGCGACTTCGCCCGCGTAGACTTCGGTAATTGTCCCACGTCGGTGGGATCGTACTACCGGGATAAAAGTGTCCTATGTGTTAATACAAGTTATAAACAATCTTTGTGCCAAATTTCATCCAAATCCGTTCTGTGGTTTTTTTTTTGTGACAGAGTAACAAACATCCATCCATTTATCAATCCTCAAAAAGCTTCGCATTTACAAAATAGGAAGATACCTATGATGAATTTAAGTCCAAATGATTGTCCACAGCAAACTTTTGTAACATCATCATCTTTCTAGCCTTTTCCCAACTATGGTGGGGTCGGCTTCCAGTCTAACCGGATGCAGCTGAATACCAGTATTTTACATAGAGATACTGCATATCTGACCTCCACAACCCAGATAGTACTAGGTAATACGATACCCCTTGGTAAAACTGGTTTTCAGACATTTTAGGCCAAAGATCTACTGTCAAAGATCTACAAATGACACCCACGACCTACGAGGCACGGAGGAAATTCGGTATGTAATGGATGATCACCAATCCACAGACCTAGGCAAGCACGGCTTAACCTAAAGATCGACCCGAGCGGCTGTTATTATTTAGCCACGAGCTCCTCTCTTTTAGTTACTACTAACGACAAAGTTCGGGGAATCGTGTCTATTCCTAAGAAAAAACGCCGTACCACCCCAGTTTTGGTATAAAACAAAATATTATCATCCATATCTTATTGAGAGCAGCGGTGGCCCAATAGTGGCGGCCCCGACTTACGAACAATAAGTCGTGGGTTCGAAGCAAGCCAGGCGCATTACTTTGTGTAATTTATTTCGTCACCACTGCTCTCTAAACCGTGATGGAAAACATCGTGAGGAAACATGTCTTAGAATCAAAAATTCGAAGACATGTGACATCTACTAACCCGCACTGGGCCCGCGTGGTGGATTATAGCCCATTCCCTCTCATGGAGAGGAAGCCTGTGTCCCAGCAGTGGCACATTATAGGCTGATTATGCTTATTATGCTATCTATTTAAGTCACAAGCCGTCACACATGAACCTGTTAACTTATATCAGATGCAGCTAACCGCTGTTCAGTAAACAACACGGTTGCCAAGATTCCACACATTCGCTGCAGTCACGACTGACTCATACACCTGCCTACCATAAGTCACACGCCTGATAAATTATTTAGTTTTATTGACCGCGACGTTATGTCGGTATGTGTAATCGGTAAGATGGCGTGGAGTTTTGTGATGGTCACCGTTTGTTGGCAAGATATGCCATCTTCCAATCCACTAAAAATGGAACTCCTACACTCGTAATCTAAGACCCGTCTTAAGTCACTCAGCTCAGTTAGACTCAGTTGTCATGACAACGGTTCAAAACGTCTACCAAATCGCATTCGTAGTCCCAACTGGCTGACCGGATGAAATCAATCAAAACTCTCCAACTGTAAGCGTTTATGTCAACTAAAAAACAAACTATAGCTGTCAATGTGTCTAATGGGGTGGATTTAGTTTAGGCCGAGTCGAGCATGACTTAAGCTGAGTCAGCGACTAAGAATATCAGTACTAAGGACAGTTAAATTGAAAGGCGAGCTGTGGTCAAGACGAAACAGTCAAGCACAATCATCAGCAGACTAGTGGAGCATACTAAATTACTTCATTACCCGAATCTTTTTACCAATGACTTTTAAAAACTAACATAAAAAAATAGTCGCCTCTCTCAGATTAATTAATAATTATATTTCCATTCAACTGTCCTGCAACTTGCTTTACATATTATACTAGCTTATGCCCGCGGCTTCGCCTGCGTGGATGTCGAAAAATATCTGTTTACTTACCTTCATACCCCTTTTTAACCCTTCGGGGGTAGAATTATCAAAAACGCTGAGACACGTATAAATTAATTTTCAATCGTCAGCCTAAACACAAAATTTTAAGATCCTAACTTCAAAACTGACGGACTTGCATATGCCCCTTTAGAGGTGGAATTCCCAAAAATGCTTTCTTAGTGGATACTTACTCTTCACAAAGAACACACCCTGCAAGTTTCATGTCTCTAGGACCAGCGGTTTGGGCTGTGTGTTTATATATCACCCAGTCAATCAGTCGGTCAGTCAGTTCACCATTCTATATATTTATATTATATTGTAGTTCGCAGATCTAGACACTATCACACTCATACAAATAATGTTTACCTCAAACTTCGACTGCGCACGCGTCTGGCAGGGCTCTGCGGTGACGGCGCACGCGCAGCTGTGTTCCCGCTGCCGCCGCTGTCTGATAGCGACGCCCAGTTGTTCATGCCACTGCCTTGTGAGCTGCTGCAAGGTGAGAGGTATGATATGGTCAGTCAAATGTAGATAGAGAAACTTTGTTCGCTGTATTCAATTGCGACTCTGAAAAAGTGGAAGGTCGCATCGGTTGGAGAACATTTAAGGTGGCACAGCCCTGGAACATGGTATTTTTAAGTTTCTAAAACAGTTCTATTATTTCGAAGGAATGCCACTAGCACGTTTTATTACGTTAGTTTTAATTTTGGACCTATAGACCGACCGCTATAATGAGTCCTCCGCCTTCCCCCATCAAATGCACAATAAGCGTCCAAGAAGTCCTAACAATATCCCACAGCTTATTTGCTTTAAAATAACCATAATCCACGTCGGTATTACGATACTAATTGAACCAATACGTGTTCAACCTTCAGAATATTCCACTTAAATTGATACTTTCGCGAGGACTCATTTACCTTTTGAACGCCAGAGCATAAACGCACGCGCGTGCCCTCCACGCCAAGCCACAATTTCACCTACCATTTTGTCCCATATTTGTGTCATTTGGCGTACAGGGCACGCGCTTAGCATAATCAGCCTATTAATGTTCCCACTGCTGGGACGCAGGCCTCCTCTCTATGAGAGGGAATGGGCTATAATCCACCACGCGGGCCCACTGCGGGTGGGTACGTATTTGTTACTATGGCGGTCAAAAGGTTAAAGCGGTCGGTCTATAGTCTGCAGACATCAACTAGCTCAACAAAACTTGCCAGGGGACATAGAGGCAAGCATGTCTATATTGTTCGTGCCTTACCACTTCCGAACCACATGACCTCGTGCTTTAGAAGAGAAAGCACAAAAACTTTCTACTTACTTGAGCGAGTTCTGGTGCTGATGGCAGTGTGGACACGGCGCTCGGGGCGGCTCGCACACCGCCTGGACTGCGAGCAGCCTCTCCTGGGATGAACATTGCGACTGCAACAAAGTGAGACAAAATATTAACATGACAATCGTGAAAGAATCACAATAAGCTATTTGACAACATCGAAAAAAAAAAATTTATTTAGTCCGTCAGTTAGATTACCGAAAAATGTGGGACAAGTATTTTTTCTTTTGTCACATTATCAAAAAATTACTACGATAAAGCGCATCAAAGCTCCAGAGAGGGGGCTTGTGACGTCACTGGACAGTAAAAAGTAACAGAAATTGTGAAGTCGGCTTAACGTGCTTTCCGAGACACGGAGGAAACTCGGTATGTAATGGGCGGTCACCCATCCACAGACCAACCTAGGCAAGCGAGGCTTAACCTAAAGACCGACCCGAGCGGTTGTTATTATTTCAGAGCTCCTCTCACGCATCATTCACTTATAATTGGCTGTATTAAAACGAAGCGCCAGGTCTACCACAGTCCTCATGGGACCTTTGGTACTTTAGGACTTGTCATACCTCACCCAACCACACCCACATTATACGATGACTTAATACGGTCAAAGGTGACAAACAACATCACAACAGTGCGTGTACAAATACACAATTCTAGGCCATTGGGATTTGAAGGCATGACAGCATATTCTATTTTATTTGACACACCTCAACTAATGTTTTCAGGTGACATACTGGAAAAAGTTTGAATATTATTGTCCGTGTCAGTTTTTTATGCCGCCCATGGGCCTCTGACTTGGCTTTACATGCCGTCGAGAAATATCTCTCAGGCATGCTGGTTTCCTCACGATGTTTTCCTTTACCGAAGTAAGTGATAATTATACAATACGCACAAGAATCCGAAACATCACGAGGTGCGTGTCTTGGGTTCGAACTCAAGACCTATGAATTGACAGTCCGTAGTCCTAGTTCTAATTGTTGTTCCTTGAAAAGGAGACTTTCAGGACTTCTTGTATGCCTTCAGTCATCAAAAGTCTTATACACCCTCAGATTATTCGTCTCCTCCTCAGCCGAGAATGAACTTCTTATCATTTAAGGACCAAGCCGACTTCAACGAAGAAGGAGTGAAGAAGAGAAAAAATGGTTAAAATCGGTCTAGTAGTTTCGGAGCTTATTCGGTACAAGCAAACAAAAAAATCTTTCCTCTTTATAATAATAATAATATAATATAGATAACCAGAAATACAGATGATGGAACATTTTCGGACCGTTGCAATCACTTTAGATTCGAACGACAACACATCGACCGTTTCACATTACATACAACAAATTCAACATGTCGTAAAGCGTGTACAGTCAGCAACAAAAGTCCATTCACATTGAAACGTTCACACATACAGGAGACAACGACGCACAAAAAATCTGCTGTTTCCTACAAAATGCAATACTCCACTCTGTCTTCGATGAAATTTAACACTAAGAATATATAACTGTATAACTCTTTGAAAATTACAGGCGTGATATTGTGAATTTTATCCCCTTCGGAGGTTAAATAAGGGATGACAGTATGTATGAAAGTTCGTAATTTTGGCGATGGAAAACCTCATCAAGCTCACAGCTTTTAACAGACGATATGTTTCCGATTGTATTTAAATGTATTGTTCTATAATGAACATTTCTAGTGGTCGCAAGCCCGAGCGCTGACCATCAGGTCCTGGGGACAATTCCCAGGTCGGGCTTAGTGTTATTGGGTCTTTCCATCAGGAATTTCTCAGTGCCCGGTTGATGGCAATAGGCTCGCCCCCTATTAAACTGGCGAAATTATAACTGGCGAAATGTGTACTATTAAGTACACCTCTGTTTAACCCTTCGGGGATTACAGGTTTCAGGCGTGATGTTATGTTTGTGTTAAAAACCTAAAGTGTTAGACGACCTTTGTTGCAGACTTGAGATTTTGATGGCGGTACGGTCTGCAGACCGTACCGCCATCAAAATCTCCAGTTAGTAAACAAAAGATTTAATTCGTTACATGCACTAGTAAGTATGCTCAAGAGTTTCCTCGTCCGCACCGTGAATACTAACGGCCGCATCAGTTAGGCTGCGTTTGGACACGATCTTCTTGAGACAATGGCTTTGTTTTTGTATTTATGTTATTTTCAACATGTTTGGTTTTAAATCTTCTGACTTTGAAATGGTTTCACAACTAAGATAATCTATGCCAGGAAATTGTGATGTGTTGTTTTATATTCTGATATTAACATAATATCACGCTTGTAATCCCCGAAAGATTAGGCAGTGGTGTACCAATTCGCCAGTTATGTTAAAGTTCCATGTAATAGGGGGCGAGCGTATTGCCATCAACCGGGCGCAATTACAGACTCCGTGACTGCTACTGAGAAATTCCTCATGGAAAAACCCAATAACACTTTGCCCGACATGGGAATCGAACCCAGGACCTCTTGCTCAGCAGTCGCAGTTCTGACTTTGAAATGATTTTACAACTAAGATAGTCTATGCCAGGAAATGGTGATGTGTAGTTTCATATTCTGATATTCTCTGCCCATAATATTGACAACAGTACTGAGCTCTTCGTGACGAAACCACTATTGGAGAGAAGGTGGCCGTGGTATCGAAAGAACATTGGTCATCTTCCCAGGAGAAGGTTCTCGTATATTCTACTTCCGTAGGACTAATCTAAAGGGCTGGAACACCAGGCGGTGGAAAAGCGACTTTATTTACAAGAGAAAAAGATGAGGCAGATGGTTAAGATCGTGTGCGATTGCAAAGGTTTATGTCAAACAATGGATATCTACAAGGCTTAGGGCCGGACTCCACCGAGGCGGAACGGAGGTGAGACGAGAGAAGAGGAGATGTGTTGTAAACCACCAATAGAATTAGGTTATTTACTCTTCTCTTATCCGCTTAGCTTTAGTGGAAACGTTTGAGCAGAGAGGAGAGGAGACGTGTCGCAATTGTTTAGGCCAGCGGAGACGAGAAGAGCTGTGTGCAGCGCGATGGGGCGAGGGATCGGGGTGCCAACGTTTCTACCTAATTAGTGAATATAGCTTATAAAATGGCCAAGTATAACTTAGGGCCTTATCATACTAGCGGATTGCGAGCGTCCTCAAAGCGGAGCAGGCGCGCAACGAACACGCCGCGCGTGCGCAAATTGCCAAATTTGGGAGGGCGCCGAGGTCTGGGGATGACGCTAAAGGAAAGATGAAATTCTTAATATATGTTCAACAAAAAATTAACACTTGATAATGATTTGTTTAAGTGGGCGCGACAATATTCTTGTCCGGGGCGTGTGGCCCTAACGCCGGTACTGCGTGCGGTGAACGGTGTGCTATGAGCGGCGTGCGGTGTGCGGTGCACATCTCCACACAGCTTCGGTGGATACACCCTAGCGTTTACGCATCTGCTCTTCTCTCCGCTTAGCACATCTCCGTTCGTCTCCGCTTATGACGACGATTGAATGAACTTATTACTCTACTAGCGACCCTTCCCGGCTTCGCACGGGTGGACATTTATTTTTTAAACATTTTAGGATAAATAAATATAGCCTATGTTACTCAGGGATACTGTAGAATTCTAATGGTGAAAGAATTTTTCAAATCGGTCCAGTAGTTTTTGAGTTTATTCGGTACAAACACACAAATCGCTCCTCTTTTTATTATTAGTGTAGATTTGCAATGTCATCTGTCAAAACTTGTTTATCATTGTATGTGAAATCAACAGTGAGATTTCACGAATCGACACTGTCATTCTTCGGTTCATAAAACACAGTAGGTCTAATCCAATCTATCATACTAAAATGTTTTGACTTTGATTATCATTGATCTGTCATCTAAATATGTTTCAATTGTAATAAATGTGTGTCAGCCACATAAAATATATCAGAAATATATGTAACTTAACATATCTCAGGTATTAATAGACATTTCTTGAAATAAACACAGATTTACGGATCAACAACGTGTATCACACACGTCTTGGACATGTTTCAAATTATCTATGACGTTTCTGAGCTAAATTAATAATTAACTCTATTTCAGGTGAGATTAAGGTTTTGATTCCGTTGATAAGATGTTGTTTGGGCAACAAATATACACCTGATGATAATTTATATTTATGTATTGGTTCGCATAAAGTGTGTTAATATTAGTTTTGTCAACAAATATGAGTTGGCACCTAGTTCTTTTTTAGTACTGCTGTGCTCCAAATTTTACATGACTGTTTCCATGAATAGCGGAATGGTATGAAAAAGAAAGGAGTAAATGATGACGTGACGTCTGACATGGGAGAATCGAACAAGAAATCGTGTTGCGACTTCAACTATAATGGGACAAGGGCATATTATGATGATGAATAGCAGAAAACTTTAATTTTGCTCTAGACTCCCGATAGCGTTTTAGGCCACTGCCTTGGGCTTGCGGGTCAATATGGGACCTAAAGTACCAAAAATAATCTCGTGCTGATGGTACTTAGATATTCAAATATACGACTTGCATACCCCAGACATTTTTTTTTTTCGGATGGGAGATCATCAAATGACCCCTCGCGCTCTGGGCGGAGCGAAAGGGACTGTCAGACTTGTACTAACTAAAACCCATCCATGTTCCTTCTTAGCTCTTTGTGTTCCAGGGCCGCGGTATCTCTTTCGAACAGTCCCGCAGCCTTGGACATTTGGCCCCTTTTGGACTTTGATAGCTAATATTTTTACACGAGTTACCCTATGAGAACTAACTACTTAATATTATAAATGTGAAAATAAGTTTGTTCATCATGACCTGGGATACTTTATATCCCGGTAGAACGTTCCCATGGAATAAAATCGAACCTCTACGCTACAGACGGGTAAACGAGTATCTTAAAATGAAATAATTATTTTAATCTCTAAATCACACGTCAGTCACAGTGCTGACGTCTGCTGACGATCGAGCTGATTGCAATAAAAACAAAATTCGTGTGCAAAAGCGAAAATATAACTGATTTATCAACACTTCCTTTATTCTGTAGATATCGTAGAACTGCTGCAGCCGATCATCTGCCTAGCCTTTATCCATGTACATTTGTTGGGGTTAGCTTCCAGTCTAACCGGATGCGGCTAGATATGAGAATTTTACATGGAGCGACTGCCTATCTGACCTCCACAACCCAGTTAGTACTGGGTAATACGAAGGCTGGCCTGGAGAGGCACGGGAAAAGAGCACATGGAGGGAATTGGGGGAGGCCTGTGCCCAGCAGTGGGACAGTACAGACTAATAAAAATAAAATAAAAATACGATAACCCTTGGTAAGACTGGTTGTCAGATTTTCGGGCCCCAATATGCTGCAGCCGATCACAGATCCCATAAAATGTTCCTACATAAGACTTCTGTGTACTGGAAGCCTATACAGTTACCCTTTTATTAACCCTAACATGCAGGGGTTGGAATAACCCGATGCAGGTTATTCGCTCCACTTATTCATGCCTAATGAAGCAAAAAAGTGAGGGGCTTCAGGTATTATTGACCACCGTAATACAACTCATGCATAAAGGCCACATGAATACTTTTCGTTAAAGAGGAATATGGATGAATTTAATGATTATAATTCTGTAAATTCATATGTGTTACGGTCGCAAATCATATTTTAATCAACCTGAAACTGACATGCAGATTGCCGGAAAGTTCTGGAGTGGCGACCGCGAACTGGAACACGTTGCGTTGGAAGGCCTCCCACTAGGTGGGCCGATGACCTGGTAAAGGTTGCAGGGATCCGCTGGATGCGAGACGCACGGGATTGGTCAATGTGGCGATACTTGGGGGAGGCCTATGTCCAGCAGTGGCCGTCTTTCGGCTGAAATTATGATGATGATGAATGATGACATGCAGATTGAAAAAAAATTTAAGATAAACTGAATTTCGCGGGCTGCCCTGGCGCTTCCAACTTAAAGGAGTCGTTGCTCTCCCATCTTCACTGCAGTGAATTTAGAAACTGCCAGGAAAATGAACTTATCTGGTGATAAAGATTTTACATTTTTTTTTTCTTGTATTGTTTTTGTTTTATATTGTGTGCACTTGTGGCATGTGCCAAATAAATGTATTTTCTTTCTTTCTTTCTATAAAACAGGCCATGCGCATCCTATTTGTTTCGGATTCGCATGTCTAGACTAGACAAATGGAGGCAAAATATTTTTAGTGTGGATCGATCTACAAAGTTAGCTGCAGTTCCCTTTTTGCTCAAATATAGAACATTTTCATACATACATACATAAATTCACGCCTTTTCCCTTTGGGGGTAGGCAGAAACCACATAAAATTTTCATCATCATTTCAGTCGAAAGACGTCCACTGCTGGACAAAGGCCTCCCCCAAGCGTCGCCACATTGACCGATCCCGTGCGTCTCGCATCCAGCGGATCCCCGCAACCTTTACCAGGTCATCGGTTCACCTAGTGGGAGGCCTTCCAACGCAACGTCTTCTAGTTCGCGGTCGCCACTCCAATAAAATATTCGTGCCTATCAATAACTAATTAATTCATTGTGCTTTGGCATGAGACGATCTCTCATATCATCTAGCATCTTGATATCAAAAACCAATCAAAATCGATGAATGAAGAACATGAATGATGATGATGTGATTGAGAAACATAATAAAACCAAAAAAAAATATTGATGTTTTTTTTTGGGTCAATGGCCGCATGTACCCGATGTAGTGACTTGAAGTCTTGAGTCTAGAAAATATGTTTTTCTTCGTGCCCTATCGATGGCAATAGGCTCGCCCCCTAACGTAAACTTGTTCAAGGACTTGTTTCAAGTCCTCTGCCTAAACCTTCGGGAATTACAGGCCTGATATGTATGTAAAAATATTAGTCTATCAGCAGTATGGTAGCGGGGCTAATTACTACAAGGGGACGAAAAGTATGAAAGCATCTTTACTTGTGGAGATTATTTTAAGGTGACCCAAAGATTAGGTCTAGCCACATCTGCTTACCCCAACATAATAAGCAAGAAGCAAACATCACAATGATGGGACAGAACTTATAAATCTTCTAAGAAAAGAATAATCTATTTATCTTTCATTAGAGAAAGCGTACAAATGCCTCCTTTCTGGCTTTTTTCGCGGAATTGTTTTGCAAACACGAATATTAGTTGGCACATGTTACGGAATAGACAGCATACAGAAGGCCAGCTCCATATAACGCACACACAGACGCGTCGGTCAGTCACCTGCATTAATAGACCCATTTTCGATGGGAAGATAGGTCAGGTAACGGCACTGACTACAACGATCTCGATCTATGCATGTCAGTCTCACGAAAGCGCTTACCCCCCGAATTTATTTATTTATTTATTAAATCAAATAACAATGTTAACATTACATAGAAACATCTATAAGTGCACTTGACTTAACGGTAGTTAACAAAAATCGGTAGGTGTTGCAACCAGCACCCTTACTAAGTTATGAAATAACTTGTATTAAGGGCAATGGTACGAGCCCATACATACTTCAGTTTTACAAGATAGTTGCAGGCAGAGCAAGTGTTTTAACATAAAATCCAGCAGCTATCCGTTTTTACCACAGATTTCCTATTCTTTTGTTTTTATCGAGGCATCAAAGGTCAGAGACATTGGTGCGAGACTTTTTTTATACACATTACTTACTTACTCTTACTTGTGGACATTTTCCGCGACAAAGCTAGTAACATAAGCAGCACTACACCTATACTTTATCCTAAGACGTCACGACTACGACGATAAATGAAGACGGTAGTCTCGGAAAAAGAACATGGCGACGAAGACAAGTGTCCTTTTGATAATAGTAACCCCTCCATAACAAAACATCCATAAGCATTGCGGTTTCGGCGACATTACTCCAAGTGCACTAAGATGCGTGTCTATGTGTGCGCGTGTTTTCGCCCGTTGTGTTCAATTGGCATTCTGAACATATATATTCTGTGACACATGCGCCGCTCCTATGTGTCACTATGTCGAGTTCGGTAATTAGTTTCAGAGTTGGACGACAGTGATTCATTGTTCACGGAATTGATGCATATGTTACCGATATTATGAAGAATATTAATAGTCGTTTATGTAGGCACATTGTGTGGAAAACAGGTGTATGTAATGCGACTCTTGACTGACATGACTGGTAAGAATGATTTCAAAATTAAATTAGCTGTCCGTATGTATCGAGTTCGAAACACCACGCTGCGTTCCAAAACGGGCATACAGAACGTTGGCAAAAAGGCTGTCAGGGTAAAATGGGATTGGGTGGATAATTTCAGCCGATGGGCAAAATTCTCCACCAATGGGTGTCAAAAAATGGACGGCGCCGCCGAAGCCGGCCTAAAAAGACTTGGCGAGACGACCTGGACGCGGACGAGAGCTGGTTCCACGGGATAAAATCTCCTGGAAGAACTTGGGTGAAGCCTTTGCCTAGCAGTAGGACAGTGCATGCTAGGCAATAACAAAATAATGTAGTAGGAAATGTTACATGCATGGAGTATGTCAAAGACGATATGGCTAGAAGGGTGAGGAATATTTGGCTATTATTTTTTTGCCGTTCATAATTTTGACAATCCTACTTTTACTTGAAACTACAGGCGCGAGCATGACCCATGGTAATTTTGTTTTTATGATGAAATCGGTCTGGTATATTAACGATAGCACCACGCGCGGAAGTATCCCGATAAGCATAGTCCTTGAATTGACCGTGACAAGCTTGGATTAATCCCGCATTTAGATCGATTTAAGCTGTTGCCTTGTAATACGCATCGGTGTATAAGAGCATCCAAATTTCAATATGTCTTATAGCACAGGGGATAGGCACTGCCTGTTGCCATTAACCGAGCATTTTACCCGATTTCATGATCATCATCATCCACAGCCCGACTTCACTTACTCCTGGCTATAGGTCTCTCTTTGTTTGTGCCAATTTTCACTAGCCTCATCCTCGATTTCAAATTACTTTTAAGAATTTCCTGATCAAAGGTTTAAATATTTGTTCCTAACCCCACCAAGGGTTACATGTTCAGGAGTTGCAGTTGTGGCCTCTATAATCTGGATTCTAGATCAATGAAGTAGTTTTAACTTACTGAAAGACTAGAGCTCCCCGGAGTAGTCCCGTAGCCCGACGACGGAAGAGACGCCACCGACCACCTGCGACCATCGCTGTACACAAATAAACATACATTAGTATTAAATACATACCTACACAAGTTATGAGACAAAAATGAAAGAAAAAATGCATGAAAGGTTACTCTTGAAAGCAATTCCGATTTCGTCTCTCTATCTTTTGGAGAACCGTGGTGGCACGGATTTACAATTTGTATGTATGAACCCAAGCAGGCACTTCGAGTAAGTTATTTCATCAAAACTTTGAAGGATCCCGGCGGCATGTCCGCCGGTATCTTCACGATGTTATCCTTCCTTCCTTCTAGAACCAAAAACTCTAAGACGTGACATCCACCAGGCCCACATGGTGTCTTATGGGCCACCCCCTCTCAAAGAGAAAAGGCCTGTGACCCAGCAGTGGGAACATTATAGGCTGGTAATGTTTATGTCTATCTCATGTTACTTATTCTTCTTCTTCTGGCCTTATCTCATCTTTATTTGGGGTCGGCTCTCCTTATCATATCTCCAAAGATGTCTTTTCTGGGTCGTCTTTGGGTCAATATCGCTATTTACTAAGTCTTTCTTAACTACAGACATAGTAATATGCTATCTCATCAAGTTACAATGAAATAATACAAGGAGACAAGTCATGACATTGTGTAAAGCTAGACCAGGCTGCAAGTTATGGCAGAAAATGAGTGGGAAATCAACCAACAAGATAATGCGACATTGTACTGAAATGACTAATGACGAAGCATTTGTTACGCATGAAACCAATTAATTAAGTCCTCGTAATTAATTTCGCTAGCAATGTTGCACGGTTCAGCTATTAACTAATTAATATTAGCTAGTATGCGATGCTAATTTCGTATTCAAATGCTGATATTAGTCCAGATCAAAGGATCGGTATTAATTTCAAGAGTAGACCTGTTTAGTGGAAGGAATATGACGAAGACTATGCGTATGAAAGAAGTGTGGCCTGATTGTTTGGTTTTCTGAGCCTTGAAGACGCGTTCATAAGTGACATGAACATCCTGTGAGGGGTCATCCTTTAATCACGTGAAGTTTTTAGGCGACTTGTAAAGCCCCCTCCCCCTTGGTGATACGTCGCGAGGTTTTAGGCTACCCTTCCCAGCATCACGTGTAATTTTTATTAATGAAAAGGTCACATAGTTTAAAAATCTGTTTTAACAAAAGCAAAAACTCTATCGGATTTTTTAGTAGAAATATATTTTACACTTCACACATTAAACTTATTTTTTTCGCCATTGTCACATTATCCCCCTCAAAATTACACGTGATTGTCCTTCCTTTTCAAACGTCACGTGATTGAAAGACGACCTCTGATCCATACAACACTGACGACGTGCCTACACACGGCGAATTAACCGTTGATTTTCTCGGCGAAAAACCGTGTGTGGACAAGAGGCCTTACAGCACACTGAGATAATGTATAAAATAGCAGTCGACTTGCGAATATAAGATACCAATAACACAGAGGATAAAAGAGAGAGTTAGAGGGAAGAAAATTATCCTATATTTCCTTAAATATTACGCTTTAAGAAGCATCTTCAGATTGCAATACTTTTAAATAGCGTTCTCGCATTGTTGTGCGGCTGTAACCTATGTTTTTGAAATGACGCTTTGTTTTCTTTAGTTTCCTGATCTAGTTTAGAAACCAAGAATCGGTACTTTAAAATACGTACTGCATTGTCCAGTTATAAACTAATTCATAACATAACATCGCGCCTGTAATCCCCGAAGGGTAAGGCAGAACAGGTGTACCTAAAAGTACACCAAAATTTCGCTTAGTAATGTTCAAGTCCCATGTAATAGGGGGCGAGCCTATGCTATCAACCAGGCACAAATCCAGGCTCCTCGGCTGTTACTGAGAAATTCCTGATGGAAAAACCCAGTAACAATTTGCCCGACCCGGGAATCGAACCCAGGATCTCATGCTCAGCAGTCGCGATTACGACCACTAAACCAACGAGGCAATTCCTACAATACAAAATCATCTTGGCTTTTGATTGTATCTAGTGTCAGTGAGTAATTGAGTATACGGAAGTTCTTCAGCACAGTTCGTTAATTATTATCGTTCAGTAAATAACGGTATAACTAAACGTCGCTTCTAAAACAATTCTACACACGTCTTCATTACAGATGATGATGCTGCTAATGAGAAATAATAAAGACACAAATGAAAGAATATGTACAGTACAAATATACTTACATATCCTTAGTTCTAATTCGGTTAGACATGTAGGCAATACAATAGAGACATTAGACAATTCTGTTACCCATTTAGATTTAGTTCCCTGATTTGACGAAGGACCAACTGCAGGCTTGAACCGGGAAGTGTCAGGGGTGCTACGACTTGTTCGTTCGATTCGACGGTATTTGTTGAGCAATAAAACCGACCCGAAGTGTTCTTCTTCTTCACCGGGTGGTTAGTGCCTAACGTGGTATCAGAGTTTTTATACCGCCTAAGGACCTCTGACTTGGCTTCAATGCCGTCGAGAAATATCTCTCAGGCACGCTGGAGCTGCCCTGAAGCAAGTGATAATTATACAATAGGCACATGAATCCGAAACATCAGAGGTGCGTGTCTTGGATTAGAACTCGAGACCTTGGCGGTCCGACGGTCACACCACTGTTACTATCACTGCTTACCCGAAGTATTTGCTACACAACTTCGGTTTTTAGACAGCCCGAGCAGATTTGCCAACAGCTTTCAGCATCTGCCATCGCTGAAGCAAGTTCAGGTTGGTTCATTTGAGCTAAACCGAATGGCTTTTACCCGAAATTTATTGACATTTGATTTTGGCGCCCGGCTGTGCATATCATGCTGACCCTACCGAAAAAGTGTGTAGCACCCCTCACGAATTTTGTCGATTTTTCTATTGAAGATGCGGCAAAACCCGTGACAGTCTTGTCAACACGACAACACTTCATATCAAGCCTGACGATAGTCTTCGTGTCTTGGATGCAAAAAAAACTTGTAGTGCTTTGATTGAAATGTGAAAAGTTTGAATTAGAGACCTTTGATGATAATCAAGTCCATTTTAGGACATGCCCTTCTCCCTAAAGAACTGGACAAACGGTTTGGTGACCAGAGAGAACGGGGTAAAAAAGGTTCTAAAAATGAACTAAACATTGCTGGATGTTTTTCGAGAAATAACTTTTATGGACCGAAAATATATGTAAGAAATAATACTGAAGAAATTATATGTAAGTGAATGCAAAAAAAATACAAGACTCAGCAACATGCAAAAATGGATATTGACGAAAGTCTCACTAAGGTCTGCCTAAGGCCTACCTAAGTTAAAATTCTGAAGGCATGAAGAAAATTATAATAAATTGACGGTAACGATTGATGTGGGTAAAATGGAAATCTACTGATCCTATATAGAAATAACCTGAGCCAGAAGTTTGTCCAATGTTGCCGTACATGAAACAGTAAAGTTTACAGAAAGAAGAATTCACAGACAGATAGTAGAACAGGAACAGTTAAAGCATTTTGGTGTAATAGCTCCTTCGACATTTACTACAAGAAGGTCAGCAGAGTCGGCGTCGTTACAGTAAGCCTTTTTTACAGTCTTACAACAATTGAGATTGGTTCTAGACCACCATTTAAAGATGATTTCCACCAAACGGCTCGCATCGCATCGGATCGGAATGGATTTTACAATCTTTTAAACGATATTACATCGTGTACACAGTATTTAAGTCTATATTACCAAACCGCGTACAGCAGCTTGACCGCGGGCGTCTTCCGCGATACACGATCGGCTCTATTCGCCTGTCGTCGTATGTCGTATCGTCGTATAAAAGTTGTGAAAAATTGATTCAAACAATGTATTGCTGAGAACACCTAAAACAACTTTGCATATATCATCATCGTTTTTCCAACTATGTTGTGGTCAGCTTCCAGTCTATCCGGATGCAGCAACAAAGTTTTAGAACTTTTGTTAACCATGAACGACGGCTTGACTTTAGTTCCTTTTTTCCAAAAACGAAAATCGATCATTTCCCATTCAACACAGCAAAATCTCCTTTATATCTGCTGCAAGAACCAGTTGGAATTCCTCCCAGATACTCACAGCTCCTTCCCTCGCTTGACGCTGGATGACAGAAGGGCGTGGTGCAGTGGGTGTGGATGGTGGACGTGCGGCCAGCGTGGACCTTCGGCTGGTGATAGTGGCCCAGTGCCCGGAGAACTGCAGCGACCTGACCCGACCTGGAGATGAGAGAGAATAGAGGTGTTATTATGATAGGATAGGACACAATATTTTCCATATCGTATTTACGACAATTGAACCTTTTTGTGGGAGTTATATTACTTATATTATGAAATTCCACAAGAAGGTTCGATGGTATAAAACAATTAATCAAGCCCTGGGTTCTGAAAAGCTAATCAATATCGTCATCATCTGTGTAGCCTTTTCCCAATTTTTATTGGGGTCGGCTTCCAGTCCTACCGAATGCAGCTGAATACTAGTATTTTACATGGAGCGACTGCCTAACTGACCTCCAGAACCCAGTTAGTACTTGGTAAAACGGTTCCCCTTGGAAGGACTGGTTGTCAGAGTTTCGGGCCACTGACTACCTGAAAAGCTTATCAATATACTTGGTTGTCAAACATCACCAAGATTTATCATCCACAACCCAGTGACTAGGTAATACGATCACTGCTTGTCAGACTGTCGGGCTACCGTCAACCCGTGATAATCAAAGATCTACAAATGACAGTCAAATAAATTTTCAGTTTCTATTATGGGAAGAAAAAAATACTTAGAAAGCAGAGAAGAGCATCGCACCTTTGTCTTTTCTCGGTATTTTCGTCTTTCACGCTAGTTCATTAACAGCTTTTCTTTGGAAGCCTCTTGTAATGAGCCAATTAGAAAATCTAGTATGTACGATGTTCTCCACATAGCCACGGTCAATTTTAATTTCACCTACTTGGCTATTACCCAAAAAATATTCGTAATTAAATTATTAACGACCTATCAGCCATATAATCGATACTTTTATGTTATTTTTTATATCATCACGCGTACATAACGGGGCTACCATAAAAGCAGGCCTTGAAGTATATTTGGGTAAGTAGGTACAGATAACAGAAGTTTTACTTCATCCAAGAGATACCGTCTATCGTATAAATGACCAATGATGCGATAAAGGAAACTTACTAGCAATGAAGATCTACGTGCTTTGGCAAAGAACTCAGGATAGCCTGCAAAATCCAAAGTTTGTTGGATTTTTTGCAATTTGCAGGCTTGTTAAACAAAAATGATTCGCGACAATTTCATGAAAAAGTCATTCAATGGGATTAAATGAACTTAGAAGGTTGTATTGATGATTTTATTGACTATAACTTAGCAAAGCCATATTTGTTACGGTCGCGAATTGTATTTGAATCAATATACAACCTGACACTGCTTTGCAAATTGCAAAAAACGAGAAAATTTAAATTTCGCGGGCTACCCTGGTGCTTACCCCCTTAGACCGTTAACAGCGCCTTTTAGGATTAATAGCTGTATTATTATCACTTGCTTCGGTGAAAGAAAACACCGTGAGGAAACCAGCATGCCTGAGAAATATTTCTCGACAACATGTAAAAGCCAAGCCAGAGGCCTACGGGCGGCATGAAAAGTCTGACACCAGGTTAGGCACTAACCACACGATAAAGAAGAAAGAATAGCTGTAGCTGTGGCTTACTGCAGGTGAGATGTGGTTCAACAAAAGACTTTCCTCTTCGTTCAGTTTCTAACACAGCACCAAAGTAGTTAATCATTACATTACAGCTTAAATGACCTTTGATTTGGCTAAGGCCCTGTCTCCACACAAAAGCAGACGAGCAGAACTTTACGAAGACGTGCAATATTCGAACAAGCACATAAAGAGACGAGAGACGCGATTTGGATTTCAATCAATGTGATTGGTTGAATCCCACATGTCTCCTCTCCGCTCCATTCGTCTGTTTTGGTGAGAACCGGACCCTAAAATTTTTATGACTTGAGAAAGTCATATTGGATTTTCTTAACCCGTTCCAAATGGACCTACGGCCTTTACATTACGATGGCACAAAAAAAAATTGAAAGAGTTTTTTTGCTTTTTATCACATAAAACATCTACCTATCAGTACGCGTACGAACAAACTAGTTTTGCCTATGAGTACAATGGCCTTTAGATAGACCGCGAAGTGATCCATCCATGTATTCAGCCTAGCATGATCCTAGATTTTCTACACTATGGGTCGTGCGTGATTCGCAAAGATAGTTGTTTAAAAGCTGCCATTGTCCATTTCAAGATACAATTATTACATAACATAACTTCACGCCTTGTTTTTACAAGTACAGTTCGCCAGTTATGTTTAAGTCCCATGTGGTGGCGACCCTATTGCCATCAACCGGGCACAAATTCAGAAACCGTAGCTGCTACTGCGAAATTCCTGATGGAAAAACCCAATAACACTTTAGAATTTATGCCCGGGTCAGGCAGTGGTTTTGTAAAGAACTGCTCAGTAGCTTGGAGTCTGAATGTTGTGGCAAAATGCGCATCCCCAATAGGACTTTGAAAATAACCGGCAAAATATGTCTAACACCATAAGGATGGCTCAATGTTATGTTATAAGTTATTATGTAACTACTTACATGACTGACAATTCCCTTACTGTGCCAATCATTTGAAGGAACCTTGGCTCCTAAAACACAGGCTCCGGCCTAGTTTAAGAGTTCGCATTTTAATATGTCTTCACCGTACAACTTTATTCACTGTGTGTTATGTAAGTTTTCTTTTTTTTTTTTCTCCTTGTGTCCAATTATGTTATTGAACTTTTACGTATATTATTGACCAATTATCATTTTGCATTTAATAGGTTAGTAAGATGTTCAATTATAGATTCCTAGAAAACAAATAAATTTAAAAAATAACACTCAAAATTGATCTCTACAAGATGGCAGCTTTAAGTTTTGTTTTCACTCTATAACATGAACTTCTAAAGGTCACTTTGTAAAACCAATGAAATCACAACATAACTGCAAACTTCGCAAGAGGAGGTCGGGGAGACTTGTAACAGTTCAAAGGAAATGTTTTAAAATAACAACAGAGTTCTGCTTTAGTTCAAAAGATAATACTGTCTTTGTTGTTTGAGAGTCTGTTTGCTTTGTAATTTAATTTAGCATAGTTTTGTTTGAAAACTTGGGATAATTATGCAGGTAGAAAATTCTCCGTATTTTGTAGTAAAAATTCAGAAAACATAAAGGAATGTTTATATACCGGGTGTAAACAGACCCTTCACATATCCGTCAACCAAGCATTCTGTACATCAAACTAAGTAACTTTACGCAAAAATTATTGCTGGGAATCGACTTTTTTTTTGGGGTGAAAATTCACGTTTTACGGTAGGACTCGATGGAAAGCACTCATAGCATTGTGCTGATAAATGGATTGAATAGTACGAGGGTCGTGGAGGTGTGTAAAGTAAAAATCTTACATTAAAAACATGTTTTAAAAAAAAAACTTGTGAAAAAGTTGGAACTTTGACCCCCAATATCTCCGTAACTAGAAGGTTCCCAGGTATGGTCTAGAACAAAAAAATTATCGCAGTAGCGAGGAGAACAAGTGCCTTTCATTTATGTTAAGGGTCTATTTACACACTTTATGATTAGCTCATATTGCTGGTAGTCTGGGACTACGTTGAAGGATCCTACAGGTTGGAAGGGATACCGACGCGAAAACGGTTACCACGTATTCATTACATCATTCGGAGCCCCCCCATATAGAAATTTTTCATCGGTAATTTAAAAAATAATCAGCTGTTCCATATATTGACCGTGTAGGTATTGCACTTTTGTAGGAAACAGCAGATTTTTTTTATCACCGACTTAAAATTTCTATGTGAGGGAGGGCTTCGAATGATGAACTGAATACACGGTAACCGTTTTGGAGTCGATGTCCCTTCCACCCCGTATATTTCTATACTGTCACTCAGTTAGACTGGAAGCTGACCTCAACCTAGGCGGATGATGATGATGATGATTAGCTCGCATTTAGATTAATATCTCACCTGATGGTAGCAATGATGCGGTCGCAAATGATGCAAACTTGTATAGAAGTAATCTTTTCATTCACGACACGGACTTTGTAGGGAGTTCCAATCATTACTTGTTTTATAGATATATTAGGCTTAGATATTTGGTTGATTGGTTGCCATGGTCAATCTCTGATTATCTTAAACGTTCTTCAAGGTTCGCTTTGTTTAATTTTACGGCTCGTGATCGCACCAAAAAGGTCGTGTTACACGTTCTTCCTACATCCATGATGTTATCGTTTTTGCTAATACTGTAAATGTACTAAGGAAACTGTTGTTCGAGATGTTATTGACTGGCGGCCAACATTTCATTTGATAAGCATAAGGACTATACAGGGATAATGCTGGCACTTTACATGGCGTATTTGTCAAAATTTTCACGATATTGGACAAAAACAAAATGTGTTTTTATGCCTGTTGCGATATAGTTCACTTTGTTTTAATGATAGAAGGCAAATATTTGTCCAGATCTGCCAAGTGTAGTGCCACCATAAAATGTAACTGAGTTGAGGAGGTTAGATAAGCAGCTGCTCGACGTTAATACTGATATTCAGCTGCATTTGGTAAGACTGGAAGCCGACCCGAACATGGTTGGGAAAAGGCTAGCCAGATGATGAATTGACAGTCAAAAATTTGACATACTATTGAGGATTGCAATTATTAATGTTGCTTTACTGCACAAGAGTAACTATGATAATTCTCGCCCCCCCCCCCCCCTTTTAATTAAGATCTTTAATGAATACCTCTTTGATATTCAAGAAGATTGAGACTAACCTTGTAACCGAGAAGCATATAGATTGAAGATTAAAGTCCACCTTCTATCCTTCATATTCTGCCTTATCGATCACCCCACAAGCTGCAATCTACTTTGTATTGTATTGTATAACGGGCTGGTGTCCGCAACTCCACGTCAAAGCGCGTATTTTGCGAGCGGGTGGGAAATTTATTCGATTGCAATCTACTTTTTTTAATAAGTCTAGATGTTTCTTATTAAGACTGACTGATTTATTGACTGCTTCGTTGGTTTTGTGGTCGCAAACGCTACTTTAAAGCATGAGGTCTTAGGTTGGATTCCCAGGTCAGCCAAATTGTTATTGGGTTTTTCTATCAGGAATTTCCCAGTAGCTGCCACGGAGTTTGGATTTGTGCCCGTTTGGTGGCAATAGGCTCGCCCATCATTGCATGAGACTTAAAGCGTAACCGGCGAAATGTGGGTGTAGTATAGATTGTGAGTGTGGCGTAACGTTTAGCTATGTCTTGCATACAGATTGCAGATTAAAGTCCATCTTTAATATATTTGCATTATCGACCACCCCACAAGATACAATCTACATTAATTAATATCTATGAAGCATCGAGATGATTCTAATTAGCTGCCGGAAATAGGTCTTGAGCTCGAGATAAAGCAATTAATAACTTTTCTATTAGTAAACACATATTATGTATCAGATATTATGTAAATGTTTATATACCAGCTGTGTGCTACACACCCACAATAACCTTAATTAATACGAAGCGAAGATGTTATTAATAACTCGGCTTTACCTTAACAGTAACAGCTGATTAATCAAGAACTTGAATAGGATTAGGAAAATTATATTTGATGAAAGATCAAGGTACGTAGGTCGTGAGGAAAGTTATGAGTACGACTGTGGATGTGTATAAGAGTGAGACTAAACAAACGATGGATGAACTGTGTGTGAAGAATGATATGACACGAAAGGAGGTGTCTGATGAGATGACGAGTAATAGAGAAGTATGGAAGAAGAAGACATGCTGCGCCGACCCCAAATGAATTGGGACTTTGGCAAGAGATTGGTGATGATGATCGAGGTAGGTAGGCGAGAGTAATAAAAATATACTCTAAAGGTGCTTTTGCCTAATTTCACAGACACTATATGTATGTATAAGTTGCCGGATTCTCTGTCTCCCGATCATTATAATCCTGGATCTCTTCAAAGTTCGAGTGAATCGGTTTCTTCTAGGCAAGCGTGCTACACCCTAGTCCGCATCATGGCTTCACATCAGGCGAGTTGTGGCCAATCGCAAGCCTACTTAGTATAAAAATAAGTGATACCTAAATCATTTGCACACAGTTGACTTAGCTTTGAGTCTTGAAATACCAATAGTGTAGTTAATAATTCAGGAATTGATTTACGTGTCTTGTATTTTGTGAAAACGGGCATTAACCTTTTTATTCATCAACTTTACTTCCTATACAAGTCAAATAAGAAACACTAAACCGTCAACAAAAAAAAAAAACAATGCACCAATTTTCCTCAAGAGTGTTCTAGATCAATCTAACCAACCTGCAGTGCACATGTACTGTCAACCGCATGTATAGTTATGGTTACAATCGGATTTCTACAGAACGTAGTACTCGCAACCGACGTGCGTGTATGACCTGTATGAACGTGGACGAGGCAAAAGGAGTATGTGAGGAGGATGGAGGAGGAGGAGGAGGTGGGAGTTCTGCGGTTTCTGTCCACCCCATGGGGAAAAGGCGTGAGTTTATGTATGTCCAACACAATGTTTAATTGTAATTTATTGTATCGAAGACGCGTAGTATTATTAATAGATTCATCAGCCTATAACGTTCTCACTAGTGGGACTCAAGTCCCCTCTCTATGAGAGGGAATGGACTGTAATCCACAACGCGGGCCCAGTGCGGGTTGGTAGGTGTCACATATCTTCGAATGTTTGGTTCTAGGACATGCTAGTCTCCTCAGGACTTTTACCTTCACAGTTTTGCGAGCATAGTAACGAAGATCCTAGATCTTCGACACTCGTTACGGTTAGTCAGCACCTCAAAAGATTGACCAAGACCTAGTAACCGGGTTGTGGAGGTCAAAGCGCATTCGCTCCAAGATTGGAAGCCGAATTTAACATAATTGGGATAAGGCTAAGTAGACCATGATTTGTAGCAATAAGTACGACATTCGTAGTTCAAAGGTCTTCGCGGATAACACAGACTCAACACCAACTTCATTCCGACTCGACTCAGGCTAAAGCATTGAAATATAACCTTTATATCGTATTCCTGACAAAGAATTGTACCTCTTTCAAATAAATGTAGAAAATTCTACCGTAAGAAACACGACATGAGCTCAGATTTCAATGAAAAACTCCCCCCGTCGACATTAAATCGGTGTAATGTGCGAAGACCTAAACTAAAGTATAACTACGAACTTGCTGTTGCCCGTACACACAATTTTTTGCTCAAAGCTTCACCTTGACAGATCTTTGACTCCATGACTCACCTCACGGCATGACCATAACAGTTCGCCACGGGCATTTGTTATTGTTTTTATGAAGGAACTCGTTATATTTGTTATAATTCAGTTTTTTTTTTGTTATGTCTCTACTAGAAGATGGTACGATAATATGCTAAGTAAGTGACATATAAATTGTCTGATTATGTCACGTGTTCTACAGTAGTTGAATAATGCGATATGCTGTTTGAATTTAAATGTTAATTTTATGACATTTATCTATGCTCATCATCTTAATATCAGGCCGTAAAATCTACAGTTGAACATACGTTGGCTTATTAACCACGTTTATACTTCTAGTTACGTAATTATTGGAAAAACGAAGACGTGTACTGCCAACGATCCTAAGTAACATGATACAAGGGCAAAAAGGTAAATGATGCTCGTGTTACTTCTGGACTCATAAAAGGTACAAGTGTTAAATTCCCAAAGGAATAACGACACACGAGAAATCATTAACGTAACAAAATAAAAACTATCATCAAATACAATAATGTCCATATTTCCCCATCCCACCCAGAAAAAAAAACATCGTTCAAAATCCGCCATTCAATTAAATACCAAAAAAGAAAGTAACGTTCGAAACAAAAACTAAACAGTTAAAAAAACTCGTTATCTTCAATCAATAACGTCCAAATGGAAAAGTTTTGAAGATAAAAACACGCAAACAGATAAACAATGGATGTCATTATGATAGGGTTATGTGTGGATTGAAAACAAACATAACACTATCTTGAATACATCAATCAGCTGGTTATATCAACAACAATATTTCTATTGATAACACGATTGACGAGATTAAATGAACGTGGAGGTGGACTGCTTCGTTAATCTAGTAGTCGCGAGGTCCTGGGTTCGATTCCCAGGTCGGGCAAAGTGTTTTTGGGTTTATCCATCAACAATTTCATAGTAGCGGCTACGGAGTCTGGATTTGTGCCCGATTGATGGTAATAGGCTCGCCCGGCGCCCCCTGTTACATGGGACTTAAAAACAACTGGCGAAATGGGGGCGTACTATTAGGTACACCGCTGCCTAACCCTTCAGGTATGTTATGTTACGAAGCGAAAGGGTAATTTTGGAGTTATGATAGAAAAGGGAGGATCCTCAGACCTGACGGGTGTTATGTCTGGTAGGGTACTGCTCGCTCGACAGATGTTATCAAGTTCTTCTTTATAGTCTTAAGGTGGATGCGTCAGGGTAGCCCGCGAAATTCAAATTTTCGTACGTTTACTTGCGCGATTCATATTTTTATCAACATACAACCTGACACTGACCTGAAAATTGCAAAAAAACACGCGACTGGCGATTCCACCAGTCGCGGATAACTTTACTTGCGCGATGTAGGATTTAGATGTATTTCGATGTTATTCTGACGTTGACGTTTGAACAAGTAAACATTGTACTCCGTTGCTAATTTTTGTAAAAATATTAAATAAAGTTATTTCACAGTGTTTTCACGTAAATATTGAAAGGGACATTGTAAACAATAAGTGGAAGTGTTAGCTCATAAAAACTCTCATAAACATAAAAGTTTTAGTGCTATATTCAATTGAACAGTGGACCCTGTCAAAACTACATTAATTCTGTGTTCTAGTGCTCTAAACCTACATTAAAGATCAATAATAATACAGTGGACATACAATAATTAAGTGAAACAAATCATTTTTAAAAATAAAACCCAAAACAAAAAGTGAAAAAACAATCTGTCATACGTTTGAATTATACAATCATAACGAACTTTTATAAATTCCATACCTCACGAAACAGATACATAATTTTAACATACTTTGTCGGATACCAAATGGCTCTATAGGTAGGCGTACAGACTTCTACTTACTTGGACGCTGGTTCAAATCCCACCGACAACATCGTCTTTTTGTAAATTGATAAATTGTCTTCATCATTACTCCAACGAAATTGCTCGGCCAGAGTGAGGTAAACACACAACTGATATAGATAGACAATATCTGTGGGTAAACACGATCCCAATAACATTAGAAAATGAATTTCTTTGAAAACATCACTATGCGTCGTACGCGTACAAAATCTGATTCAAATACCGTCATCAACCAAACACAAAATGACACATTCGAAGATACCATAAACAGTCTACCCGATTTATCAAGTGATGATATTAATGATGCACATCAGCAAATAACTAAGTTAAAAGAACGAATAGACAAGCTTGTGTTAGAATTAAACAGTGCACATCAGGAAATCGAGTCACTGTCTTTGGAGAACAGTGACCTTAAGCAAATAAATATTGTTTTACAAAGTAAAAACAACCACCTTACAGAACTGACACATAGCCCGATTAAAAAACACAAAAAGTCAACTCCAATTAAGAAATGTCCGAAAAACAGCATACAAACACAAACAGATCCTTCGTTTATATCTAACCAGAAAGAAGTTACGATAACACCCAAAGCCATACAAAATAAAACAAACAGTAATAAGGCAATTCCAAAACAAATCCAACAACCCATCAACAGCAATGCTCATCTAAGCTCCAACCCAACTCCAAACATACGAGCCGCAACAACTACGGAACAACCTTCCACAAAAAACAAAATATGCCTGATAAGCAGTGAGACATCTAACAGATTATATACAATTGCCGAAAGAACTAATTTACGTAATTATGAAATCTGCCATTATCGAAAACCTACATGTGGATTGCGGCAAATTCTTCACAAAATTGAGGGAAAAGTGCAAAACTTTACGCACTCAGACTTCTGTGTTATTTACATTGGCGAGGAAGACTTTCGGAAAACACACAACTATTTAGAATTAGTCATGCTTGTAAGAGAAAAGTTAATGGAATTGAGTCATACTAATTTTATAATTTGCCTACCAACTTTTAAATATATGATAGATGCTAACTTAATGTATAACAGCCGGGTAGAAACATTCAATAACCTTATTTACTTGGACATAAACACATGTAACTATGCATATTTACTTGATTCAAATTCTAATCTATCTTATGACTATGATACTTACAGCAAACGATATGGAACCTTAAATAACAGTGGCTTAAATATAGTTATATCAGATTTACAAGACCTGATTCTTAGCCTATGCAACCTGAATGCTACGCACTCGGGGGAGGACTGCCACCCTCAAAATCATAGTCAACACGAATTTTCTAATAATTCACAACAGTCAAATTCTCAGTTTTTTCGTTAACTACCTTAACATCTTACACCAGAACATAGCTGGTTTGATCAATAAATCCGATACACTGACTGTAAAATTGGTAGAATTAATCAACAAGGGGACAGGTATAGATGTCGTTTGTGTTACAGAACACTTCATACAAACGGGGTATGAGGATTTATTGCATATTCCCAATTTTTGTCCAGCGGCTTTCTTTTCGAGGAATACAAAGAGAGGAGGAACAGGTATTCTCGTAAGAGTAGGATTACAGTTTAGAGAAATATCGGATATAGCAAAGCAATCAGTTTCAGGCATCTTTGAATGTTGCGCTGTGGAAATAATAGCTTATAAGATTATTATTATTTGTGTCTATAGAATCCCAAAATATAATTACGAAATATTTTATGATAAGTTAGATTATATCTTAAATAAAGTGTGTCTATCTTCAAATAAGAAGGTCGTCTTGTGTGGAGATTTTAACATCAATGTATTGATTAGAAACAAAACTACATTAGAACTTGAATATTTTCTTATGAAGTACAATTTAAAACTGGCGCTTTATACTCCCACTAGGTTAAAAAGTCAAACCTGTATAGACAACTTTGCTCACAACTATCGGAACGAATGTAAAGCTAAAGTTGTAGATCTGGTCCTTTCCGATCATACTTCCCAAATACTTAAAGTCCCTATAAACAAAACTTGCAAATTAAAATATTGGAAAACAAAAAAACAGGACATATGCATGGAAAATTTAATTACTTTCAAAAGACATCTCAGCTCGCTTTCATTTATGCAAGTACATAATGCTAAGGACGCGAACGAAGCTTTTGACATTTTCATGGATGATTTCTCCCTTTTATATAGATTATGTTTTCCTGAGAAAATTATAACCATTCCAACTAGCAAGAAAACGAAATGGATTTCTCACGGAATAAAAATGTGTAGTAATAAGCAAAGACAGTTACTTTGGACATACCGACTAAACTCAGACTCAAAAAATAAATTAGTCCTTAAAAACTACACCAAACGTTATAAAAAAATTATAAACTTAACACAAAAGGCACAAAACAATCATTTCATAAACACAGCCCAAAATAAATCAAAAGCCACCTGGCAAATAATAAATAAATCCAAATTTAGGCTGCCGCAGGAACCTATAGTGTGCGTGAATAGAGACAATTTGACATTTACAGACCCTATTGACATTGCAAACGAGTTTAACAATTACTTTATTGACACAATTGAGAATAATATTAAAACTGACATCACATCGAATAATACACATTTAAATAATAAAACCTTAAATTCACTATTTATGCAACCCGTTACCGTCGACGATATAATAGAAATAATTTGCAACCTTAAAAACACGAATACAGTTGGATACGATGGAGTTTCCACAAAAGTATTAAAATTTACCAAAGAACTAATAGCATCTCCATTAGCTCATATAATTAACCTGTGCATAGCTGATGGCATTTTTCCGGACAAGCTGAAAAAAGTTATTATAAAACCACTTTATAAAAAGGATGACAAAACTGATTTAAAAAATTATAGACCGATTGCAAAAATTCCGATTATTTCAAAAATTATTGAGAAAGTTATCTATAACTCTTTGTATGCCTATTTCGAAAAGTACAAACTATTTTGCAAAGAACAAAAAGGTTTCCGTAAGAACACTACGATTAATATGGCACTATTTGACTTCTTGGCTAATGTCATGTCATCTGTGGATGGAAGAAATCCAGTCTGTGCAATTTACACTGACATGACAAAGGCTTTTGACTGTGTGGACCATAATATTCTGTTGCACAAATTACACAGCTATGGTATAAGAGGGAACATCTTAAAGTTAATAGAATCATACCTAAGTAATAGGGTTCAATGCTCAGAAGTTTCTAGGATATGTCCAAAAAGCAAATTAGAAACCATATATGTATCAAAACCAAGACACGTAAAATATGGCGTCCCACAGGGTAGCGTACTGGGTCCGCCGCTTTTCTTGATATACATAAATGATATCCCGAAAGCAACAACCAACCAAATGGTTCTTTTTGCAGATGATAGTACCGCTATAATAAAATGTACTGATCCAAATGATTATCAGAATGACGTCAATAATTGCTTAAAAGACATCATAAATTGGCTAAATAATAATAATTTGCTTATAAACCTCACTAAAACAAAAGTCATGCATTTTTATCAACGATGTCCAAACCCAAAGGTTAACATTTCCTACAATGGCTGTGATATTGAAGAAGCTAATAAAGCTAAGTTCTTAGGCTTTATGATTGATAACCAACTTACATGGAAGCCTCACGTTGAAGAATTATGTAAAAAACTCAGCAAATCCGCATATGCTCTATTTCAACTCTCAAAGAAGGTTAACAGTCAGGCTCTTTTAGCTGCGTACCATGGACTGGTTGGCTCTGTATTGCGGTATGGCATTATTTTCTGGGGTCAGTCCACTGATAGAGAGCTGGTATTTAGATTGCAAAAGCGATGTATCAGGTCAATGTGCGGTCTTAAGACAACTGATAGCTGTGTGCCCTATTTTAAATCATTAAAAATTTTAACTTTGCCCTCTTTGTTTATAATAGAAACGACTTTATTTGTTAAATGTAATCCAAATCTATTTCAAAAATTATCAGAGGTCAGGAAAAATCCAATACGGACTCAATACGTCAATAAATTATGTCAAGTGAAATGTAAAACTGCACTAATGAAAAATAGTTTATTTGGTATCGCCCCACGCATATATAATAGATTACCCAATGTTATAAAAAACATGAATGTATTAAAATTTAAAAGGGCGCTAAAGGAAATTTTAATTATGAAAAGCTATTACTCAATTGACGACTTTCTAAATGATGATTCACTGACTGATTGATATATACCTATTGTTATTGACCGATTTATAATATATACCTACTTTTACTCCAATTGACATATTGTTATTCAAGTTGGCATAATACTATTCTGTTTGACATTATTGATAATATTTTAATTTTTTTTATTACTTTGACCATATCGACATTTTTTATTTTTCTTTTCTTTTATTGTATACAATTCCAATGACATGCCACTTATTTTAAATTTATATTTGTAAACAAATTATTTGCATGCCCATGTGACGGCAAAATGTGGAGAACCTCATTATAAAAGAACATCTATGCCCTTAATACCCATGTTTGCAAAGAAATAAATGATTTGATTTTGAAAAAAAAAAAAAAAAAAAAAAAAAAAAAAGTACATCGTCTTTGTCATAGATGGCGCTGTAGTAATCTCTGTAGTGCCGCTACAGGTATTTAAAGATCGCATTAGGTGCCGTTCTGTAATTTCTACCTGTCGCCATGGGAAGAATGCCAGAATTTGTGTATCGCATGGATGATAAAATTACACTACTACTCTTATTGGTTTTGACATATAATACGATGCCGAGTCTATTAAATAAGAGGTTAGGCAGGGAGAGTGGGAGGAGCTCGTGGCTAAGTAATAACAGCCGCCCGGATCGATCTTTAGGTTAAGCCGCGCTTGCCTAGGTTGGTCTGTGGATGGGTGACCACCCATTACATACCGAGTTTCCTCCGTGCCTCGGAAAGCACGTTAAGCCGTTGGTCCCGGGTGTCATTTGTAGATCTGTGACAGTCGTTATAGGTAGTCAGTGGCCCAAAAGTCTGACAACAAGTCTTACCAAGGGGTATCGTATTACCCAGTACTAACTGGGTTGTGGAGGTCAGATAGGCAGTCGCTCCATGTAAAATACTGGTATTCAGCTGCATCCGGTTAGACTGGAAGCCGACCCCAACATAGTTGGGAAAAGGCTAGGCAGATGATGATGAGGCAGGGAGAGTGGCTATCTTTTAGCTAGGTTATGCATGTGCAGTTTTGCCTGTATAGTCAAACTGTATGAAAGTAGTAAGAGATACACCTACAGTTATCCTTGGAATGGAACTCAGTTTTGCAAGAAGGTTTTCCATGTGATCAATTTATTTGTTATTTTATATTTATTTATATAGGTATTAATATAGGATATATAGGATATTTGAAACTGTTGTTCCGTCACTTACCCCCCATAGGTTCATTGGAAGACGAGCGTCGACAGTATCACCTGTCTGGCATGAAGCACAGCACATACTATGTATTTTCTCTTTTTTTAATTCGTCATTTATTTTTTAATCTGTGTGCTTGATGAACTGATGTCAAAAAAACTTTATTATATCTTTCTTTCTTTTTCTTTGTTTTCTTTCTTTCTATGTGCATTTAAAACTGTCATGCATATCCTAGCGTGTATGGCTACCTTTAGAAAGACTATAATGCCTCGTTTATAAATATTTAACTTTCAACCTATTAACTATGTGCATTCTCACCACAAAGCACGATTTGTTTATAAAACTGGTCGTCCTCAAGTCAACTACTATGATTTCTACACAATTTTCTAGTTTCACTTTCATAGTTATTTACTTGGATGTTTTACCAGTTTCTTATAAATATAATGAGAATTCTTTTCTAAGCTTCCAGTTTTTCTCAATTTCATCATCTACCTAGCCTTTTCCCAACTATGTTGTGGTCGGCTTCCAGTCTTACTAGATGCAGTTGAATACTAGTATTTTACATGGAGCGACGGCCTATCTGACCTCCACAACCCAGTTAGTACTGAGTAACACGATACCCGTAGGTAAGACTGGTTGCCAGGCTTTCGGGCCACTGACTACTTGTAACGACTGTCAGAGATCTACAAAAGCCAATGCTGGGACCAAGGGCTTAACGTGCTTTCCGAGGCAGCGCAGAAACTCGGTAGGTAATTGGTGGTCACCCATCCACGGACCAACCTAGACAAGCGCGGCTTAACCTAAAGATCGTTCCGAGCCGTTGTTATTGTTTAACCACGATGTTTTTGAGTCTTCTAGTTACTCTCAATTTAAAGGTAACTAATTAAATAATACTAAATAAGGTAACGGCAAGAATGAAAGAATAGGCCAAGGGTAGTTTCAACTTGGTGGGTCAGGGGCATTTGGGCAATTTGGGCATTATACTTTTGGTATTAATTATGTTACTATTAAGGAGGAGCTCGTGGCTAAATAATAACAGCCAGTCGGGTCGATCTCTAGGTTAAGCCGTGCTTACCTAGGTTGGTCTGCGGATGGGTGACCGCCCATTACATACCAAGTTTTCTCTGTGCCTCGGAAAGCACGTTAAGCCGTTGGTCCCGGCTGTCATCTGTAGATCTTTGACAGTCGTTACAGGTAGTCAGTGGCCCAAAAAGTCTGACAACCAGTCTTACCAAGAGGTATCGTATTACCCAGTACTAACTGGGTTGTGGAGGTCAGATAGGCAGTTGCTCCATGTAAAATACTGGTACTCAGCTGCATCCGGTTAGACTGGAAGCCGATCCCAACATAGTTGGGAAAAGGCTAGGCAGATGATGATGATGTGTTACTGTTAAGGATGCGAGCCGTAAGGTCGAAATCATCCTTAGGTATATTTGTCATAGGTTTGCGACGATTTAGTTTAAGTTTTTTCTGATAATAGACCCGACAAAGATCTTTATTAAAGACCAAAATTTAATAAATGAGAGGAAGAAAACTATAGCCAGAAATACGGAGCTAAGATAACACAAGCTCAGGAGACAAAAACCTAATGTAACATTAGATGAGACACGACACTTAAGGCCAAACAATCACAAACCAACTAACAAGCCCACCAAACTATAACAGATGATACCCCAAAACCAAAGATTTCAATAAACCATTCATCGTTAACGGCACAAAGACAAAAACCTAATGTAAATGAGTCACGACACTAGACCAAACTATCACAAACCCATAAATTCAATCTAAACATAAGCTAAACAACTAACAAGCCCACCCAACTATAACAGATGATACCTCAAAACTAGTGTCCGACCGAAGTTTCGGTTTCGTTTTCGGCCTAAAAATCATGTTTCGGTTATAGGTACAGTTTCGGCCAAAAAACAGCCGAAGGTTTCGGCCGCGCCGAAACTGACAACATCGTACTTTCGAGTCGCGTTCGGGTGGCCTCAGCACGGCTGGCAAAGTGACGTGCACGGTGAAATGTTAAAATTTCAATTCGATAAAAGTGAAACGTAGAAGAACCCTGTAATATTAGGCCAGCTAGATGTTCCATTATTCATATATCTGGAAATAACGGCCCACTGACATTTTATTCAACGTTATAATCACGTTTATAAAAGGTTCGGTTTTGCTTTCAGCCGAAACTATAGTCAAAACCGAACCATCGGTTTCGGCAAAAAAACATGTTACAGTCGGACACTACTCAAAGCCAAAGATTTCAATAAACCATTTATCGGTTAACGGCGGCCCTGTTACCAGTTTGTATGTAAACACAGCAATAAGCAAGCTATAATACGGGTCGTGACGCGAACCCACTTAACGAGCTTAAGGCGCTGACGTGTGACGATGTGTGAATGGTTCCGACTGATATTGTTGGAAAACTCGCGGCGGTAATTAGCTTGTTTACTGATCAATGGAAGACGATACTGTGACTGTTAGAATGTTTGCTGTACTGTGAGAGACAGTGTGATTAGTTTGGTATTCATGGCTTATGCTGTGCTAAATATGAAAAATAAAAAAAAATTACACGACTTTTGGAATTGGTAACTTTTAGTGTATTATTTAACGGGTTTTCAACAAACAAAGTTTTGCAAACTATATTGTGTTACGTATATCAATTGAAAGGGCTCATTGTGAGCATCTCAAATATATGTATATATTTTTTAATAATTTTAAAATAAATAGTTTTGTAGGTATTTAAGAAAATAGGCGAAAATTGACCATTCCCCTTAACTCCGAAACTACGGGCCGAAAATTTCTAAAAAAAAAATACAAAACATTCTTTGCCTATACTCCTATAGATTACAGAAAAACCTATAACAAATCTATGAACGTACGGAACCCTCTCCAAGCGAGTCGAACTCGAACTTGTTTAGATGAGGTTCTTCATGCATAAAAAGAGCAAATAGTCTTAACCTACTTTATCCTAGTTACAAATAAACACCCATTTAAATACCAAGAAAACTCCTGAAATTGGTTTAGTTTAACTGGCTTCACCTCGACTCCTGGACTTATTTAACTTTTTACATTTACCGACGATCCGAACCCTTTTACAGTTGACGTTGACGGTCACCAGTGGTAACAGCTGTAAAACTTTAATTGCATCGTTTAAATATTGATGTAAATAACAGTAGTAAGTGTTTTTATGATTCTGCTTTTTCTTGTATTATAAAGATAATCCTCTTACAAGATACTTATGTCATTTTAACGCTTTTACCTTTTAATGCTAATTGTCTACCTCGTTGGTTGAGTGGTCGCAAGCGGTCTGCTGAGCATGAGGTCTTGGGTTCGATTCCCGTTTCGGGCAAGAATTTCTAAGTAGCAGCCACGGAGTCTGGATTTGTGCCCGGTTGATGGCAATAGGTATTATATGGGACTATTACATGGGACTTAAAAAAATAACTAGCCACATGTGGGTGTACTATTAAGTTCACACCTCTGCCTTACTCTTCGGGAATTACAGGCGTGATGTTATGTTAATACAAATTGTAATGTGTGTTTTGTCGACTTTGGCATACTTAGCCTATGTTTCCACAGATCTCTACTCTGTGAGATCGTAGGTCATACATAATCCACCACGCGGGTCTAGTGCGGTCATACATAATCCACCACGCGGGACCCGTGCGATCATACATAATCCACCACGCGGGTCTAGTGCGGTCATACATAATCCTCCACGCGGATCCAGTGCGGTCATACATAATCCACCACGCGGGTCTAGTGCGTTCATACATAATCCACTACGCGGGTCCAGTGCGGTCATACATAATCCACCACGCGGGTCTAGTGTGGTCATACATAATCCTCCACGCGGGTCCAGTGCGGGTTGGCGCATTAGTCAACTTTCCACCACTTTGAAAGCAATTTCGGATATTTCGTTTTTAACACTCGAACTAGGTTCGCTTTTTGGACCAACCGTTTTCCTGAAACGACTCAAACCGTAGCAATTACGTCCATCTCATAATCAACTTCAAAGTTAACAGTACTGAGTACAGTTTAACTGCCATGTTGAACGTTAAATTTACAGCTAACTGACTGGTAATTAGAGCTCTAATTAAATTCCGAAAAGATCTAGATTCAGTTACCAAATCAGATTGCTTGTTCGAGAGATTTTTAAATCGGGTCAGTACTTCAGTAACTGATTGGACTGGACTGCCTCGCTGGTCTAGTGGTCGTAAGCGCGATTGCTGTGCAGGTCCTGGGTTCGATTCCCAGGACGGGCAAAGGGTTGGGGTCGTCTTCCATTCTAAATACCAGTATTTTACCAGACCTCCACAACCCAGTTAGTACTGTGTAGTAAAAACACGATACCCCTTGGTAAGACAGGTTATCAGACTTTCGGGCCACTGACTACCTGTAACGACTGTCAAAGATCTACAAATGACAGCCGGGACTACCGGCTTAACGTGCTTTCTGAGGTAAGGTACGGAGAAAACTCGGTATGAGATGGATGGTCACCCATCCACAGGCCAACCTAGGCAAGTGCGGCTTAACCTTCATCCGAGCGGCTGTTATTATTTAGCCACGAGCTTCTCGCTGGTCTCGGTATAATAATATAATGAATAATTAGGAAAGACTAAAAGTCATAGTTCCAAACGAGTCCCCTTCACATACTTGAGCCCTAGGAATAGACGAAGGAAATGCTTTTAAAGTAAATAAAGCGCACGGGCGACGAGCCAGCACCGAATTCCGCACATAACTGCTGCACACTTGTGGTCATTAAAACATGTACTTTATTACCTACTGTCTGTGTGTACGACTGTACGATGTTCCTTCAGTCTCAGTTTATGGCACATAGGGGAATATGGCTGACCTATTCTTAGATGAACACGCAGTAACACTATGTAGCCCTTTCTGATTTGGTTCAATAGCCTGTAATCCCCGAAGGAGTAGACGAAGGACAAGCCCGCCACACTATTCCCAAATCACTGTAGCCCCGAAGGGTTAGCCAGAGGTGTAACTAATAGTACACCCACATTTCACCAGTTATGGTTAAGTTCCGTGTAATATGGGACGAGTTTATTGCCATCAACCGGGCACAAATCCAGACTTCGTGGCTGCTACTAAGAAATTCCTGATAGAAAAACCCAATAACACTTTTCCCGACCAGAGAATCGAACCCAGGACCTCATGCTCAGCAGTCGCGCTTGCGTCCACTAGACTAACGCAAAAAAGCTAATACAGTATGCTTATTGATAGTTCAACCTAAGCTTAAATGAACAGAGTCATTCTGATCGATTAGCAGTGGCCATCAGACCAACATGTCTGCAATAAAATATGTGTCTAAAGTGTGCACATGACTAACTACCGGATGAAGAAGCTTGCATACTCATTAAGGAGTTTAAAGAAATGTGTGATTCAGATGTGCATCATCTTGAAGAATAGATAAGTCTTATGTCATACATGAGTGCATACATTAAGGTTAACTAAACAGTGCTGTCATGATATCAGCAAAAACACTTGAAGCCCAATCCTCCCTTTTCTAATCTTAATGTGAAAAGTTGTAAAGAATACAAAATTAGTCCTTTGTTATCCTTAGGATGCTTATGTCGTGAAAGTCTCGGTCTAAATAGTGGACAGCGTTGGCAATTAGCGGGCTTACGGCATTGAGCGCGAAACGTGCTGTATGCTTCTGTTGCCCTAGTACTTTACTGACTAGCATTTTGAAATTAACCGGCCATTTGCGAAGAAATCCAAACATTTTACTTCTTAACCCTTTGCTATTTTGCACGAGCGCGAAACGTGCTGTATGCTTCTGTTGCCCTAGTACTTTACTGACTAGCATTTTGAAATTAACCGGCCATTTGCGAAGAAATCCAAACATTTTACTTCTTAACCCTTTGTTATTTTGCACGAGCTGCTTTTTGTTTAAAAAAAAAAATTAAACAACGGTAGACAATAACCTTTTTGTCCCGGTATTACGTTGCAGATGGTTAATATCCGACTTCATCGCGGTCGCGGGGGAAGTCGTGGTCAAAAGCTTGTCATCCTCATCATCATCATTCTCCTGACCTTATCCCAATTTAGCTATTTGAAAAGCTAGTTCTGTTTTAAAAACGCTACAATCTAAAATTTACTGCTCCACAAATATTTATAAATCAACAATAGCTAAATCTAAAATATCACCTAGCAAAAAATCAGAAACACTTGTACTAAATAAAAATAAACTAAATAAGCTTGCTGACGTCTGTTGCTCGCTAAATCGAGATCCACAATCTTGTAATGAACCGACAACGACTTGATAGTGCAATGCGATGACGGATATAGAGGACAAGCATAATGTGAGGTGAGCTATCGTACATCTACAGTTTGAAGGAGGTAGAAAATGACACAGCCAAGTAAGAAACAGAAAACAAAATGGTGTAGGAAAAGGTCGCCATTTTGTTTTAGGACCAAAGTGAAGCTTACACTGTCACGGCTTACGGGACATCTTCCGTGATTTTCAATTATTGTGAGCTCCCGATATTTCTCTCTCTCTACTCCTTTTTGCTTCATATGATTCAAAACGGTGAAGGAAAACATCGTGAGGAAACCGGCATGTCCTAGAATCAAAAATTCGGAGACATGTGACATCTACCAACCCGAACTGGGCCCGCGTGGTGGATTATAGCCCATTCCCTCTCATAGAGAGGAGGCCTGCGTCCCAGCTGTGGGAACATTAATAGGCTGATTATTATGATTCCTCACTACGCGCACTACTGGAACTCTGTAAAAAGTCAGTAAGTGTCAGTTTAAGTGTAGTTATATACCGTAAAATCATTAAACACTTTTTGAAACTTATCTTTTAATCCAAAGTGCTTAATTTGGTCCAAAGTAGCAGTTATTATCAGTCTTCAGCAGTCCACAGCTGGACACACGCCTATCCAATCGCACGCCATGCGAATAGATTCTCTGCAAGTCTCATTCAGCTGCTATCGTGACTGATAGCAGCTGAATGAGACTTGCTTACTGTGAAGATCGTAGCTTCACGTCACCAGAGGTGGTTGATGTAAATTGCAAATAGAGGGCTAAAATTCAGTGACTGACTATATCTTCTTGCCCACAAGATTTGATTACATATGTCAAGTATTCTTCTTTCTTCTTCTTTATCGTGCAGTTAGTGCTTAAGTTGATGTCAGAGTTTTTATGCCGCCCATGGGCCTCTGACTTGGCTTTACATGCCGTAGAGTAATATCTCTCAGGGATGCTGGTTTCCTCACGATCTTTTCCTTCATCGAAGCAAGTGATAATTATACAATACGCACGTGAATCCGAAAAATCAGAGGTGGGTGGGTGTCTTAGGTTCGAACTTGAGACCTACGACTTGGCATTCCAAAGGTCAAGTTTTGAGATCTGTACTCGATATGTGTAATCAAGGCAAGGTTTATTGATAGTCAATTTTCTATACAGACACTTTTTCTAAGAGCATTGCATCCCAGGCCTCAAATTCCCTTACAAAATATTTCTTAAAGACGGAAAAATTTTGCTTAATTCATTACGATTAATTTATCATTCAATTTATAAACTTCACTCTACATTGGATTAAGTGTAACATTATTTTCATAAGAACTTAAGTTTTTTGCTTGTTTCTTAAAACGCAACGCAACCGAAGCAGTGGCGTTTTTGTCTTCGTTTCCATTTGAGGCCCCTGAATTGCGTTTGTTAATGTAATTTAAGTATTTTTTACTTGTATTGGCTTGTATACAATGGTCTTTGTTAGATACACTTGAACGCACAATGCGCTTTGTTAATCCTCAAAGAACACATTTCTATAAACTTCTTGTATTGATACCCTAGGAGGGTTGCCCGATCTTTGCAGTTATGTTATCAACTTATCATCCTGCTCTCATCCCGGTGTAACATGGCCTACTTCTTCTATTCATCTCTTTTAGTCGTCAACTCAGTATTAATTTTATCCCTTTCTAGCCATATCATACAGTTTATTCAATACCGTTTCTTTGGGGAGACAAATGTATACTTATAGCACTCACAGTTCAAGACACAGAGCATGGAGACGCCTCAGAGGCCACTGCCAGAGCCGGCATTGTCAACACTTTGAATACAAACCATGCGAGTGATCTGCAGTACTCGCACTATGACAAAAATGACTTACAGAAACTAACGTCTTTGAATGGCGGTCCTTGTTAGTACTGCCGTCTAGCATTGACTTCAAAAGACCATCTCAAACGAGAACATGTATGGTTCTGATATGGTCCATCGAGACAATGTCTGAACTTTAAAAGAGACAGTAACCTCTGAGTTTGTTTCGGTGATTCTTCTCAGATTATATAGGAAACTCGGACTTCATCTAGTTGTAACAATATTGACGTGAAAGAATGGTTATAAAAACCTCTCCGCCGCGGTTCAAGATTATCCTAAATAACCGAGGACTCATACTACGGAATCCAGACTCTTTGACAAATACAACTAGATTCAACACACAACACATCGTCCGAGCATTACCGGTATTACATACTTGTTTATTTTAGTTCCCAAGCAACACGTAACGCTAAATAAAATGTGGACCATCTTGAAATTATTGTGTGCAACCACGAGATGAGCATATAAAAATGTATTTACGTTCTACTGAATATTTTTACTAGTGCTAATTTTGGAGGGATCTCGTCTAATGTGTGGGACATAATTTAGAAGTCGTGCTTGCGTTATTCTTGATTTATATGCTGAAGTGGCGTATGTGTTTTTATAGAGTACGCTTTGTCGAAACTGGTTCGTTTAGACACGGTATGCTTGGATTGTCAAGTTCATGGTTCTTTATGGAGTCTCCATGGATATTACATTCGCCTTACATACTTGGATGTACGTCCAGTGTATCCTGTGCGGTCACTTTTGCTGCTAATTTCATCATCAACTTCCTGCCTTTCTCCCATGTCCTTGAACAGTACAATACGTATTCTTCTTCCATTCTTCCCTGTCAACCGTCACGCTATTCACATCCTTTTGTTTCATATAATTCTTCACACAATCCATTCATCATTAAATCATTACGGATAAAAGAAAATAGAATAATAACATCAGCCTATTACTGTCCCACTGCTGGACAAAGCCCTCTTTTCATACTGAGAAGGCATGAGCATCAACCCGTCTTGAGCAAGCGTTGTGAATAATTCACAACGCTGGCTCAAGACGGGTTGGATCTCTTCTTTGACCTTCCCTTCCTATCCTCCCTTCACCACATCATTCCATACCATGCTGACAGGATACTACTATGGCATGAGCTATTCGCATAGATACGAGATAAGAAGTCTCTGTCAATTGGTGTAAACTCACGACGTAATCCTCCAATTCTATACAAATAAATAAAATTGAGTCTGTTTGCAAAATGAAAATAACAGCTTTTTACTATTCAGTAAAAAACAGTTATTTTAATATTATATGCATTCGCATATGAAAATATATACCGCACTTATAACAAAAACCAATGATTACGTCATTGACAAAAACACATTTTTTTTAATATTCTCTCTCGCTCTGTTTGTCGGTCTGTCTGTCTGTTTGTTCCGGCTAATCTCCGAAACGGACTTTCGGGACTTTTACTGGTCGATTGCTGATGTTATAAAGTCTAACTCAGGCTACTATTTTTTAGGAAAAATAATTAGGGTTCCGTGCAAAAAAAAAAAAGAAAAATTCACGCGAACGGAAGTCGCAGGCAATAGCTAGTCCTCAATAGTTTTTGTCGTTTTTAATAAAAAAAACAACATTTCAAAGCATTTGGAAACTAGGCCACCGAAACCCAGTTTCCGACTTCCGAGCTCACCAAACCACATCAAATGACTCCAATGTTTACATCCTTCAACTATAAACCCAATTACTCAGTCTTACGTCAAACGATTTCTTAATATCTTAACGGAGCGGTAATTAAGAGCATTTCCTATTGTGCGCTTGACCTTAACCGTCATGTAATCGTTGATTATGTAAGTTACATAACAGCCATTGTGGAAACGATTTTCTGCTTGTAACAATGTACGATTACTGTTATTTACTTCCAGGATGTTGTGATGTGAAGGAGGGAGGAGCTCGTGGCTAAATAATAACTCGGGTCGATCTTTAGGTTAAGCCGTGCTTGCCTAGGTTGGTCTGCGGATGGGTGACCGCCCATTACATACCGAGTTTCCTCCGTGCCTCGGAAAGCACGTTAAGCCGTTGGTCGCGGCTGTCATTTGTAGATCTTTGGCAGTCGTTAGGCAGTCAGAGGCCCAAAAAACCTGACAACCAGTCTTACCAAGGGGTATCGTATTACCCACTACTAACTGGGATGTGGAGGTCAGATAGGCAGTCGCTCCATGTAAAATACTGGTATTCAGCTGCATCCGGTTAGACTGGAAGCCGACCCCAATATAGTTGGGAAAAGGCTAGTCAGATGATGATGATGTTGTGATATGAAGTTTGAGGTGGATTTGTAAGCAGTCGTTAGGTGTTGAGGTGCAAATCTTTGCCCAGCAGGGCAGCTATGAAACAATGTACATCAGCATGATCGTCCTGACCTCGTCCCATGTTATTTGGGGTCGGCGCAACACGTTTTTTCCTTCCATTCTCCTCTGTCAACCGTCACGGTATCATTTACTCCTTTCTCTTTCATATCATTCCTCACACAATCCATCCATCATTTCCTTAGACTTCCTCTCCCTCTCCGTCCATCAACATTTATATTCATCACTCTTTTAGTCACATGAGGTTCACTAGTCCTCATCACATGTCCATACGAAGACAGTCGATTCCCTTTAAAATTTTCAGCAATAAAACAATGTACCCACGAATACTGTTGTTTACTTCAAGGATGTTGTGAAGCTCAAGACGGATATGCAAACAGTTAAGGCAAAACTTCAGTGAATACAGTTCCGTTCAAAGAGAAATATTCATAGACAAAATCTTACCTTTTGGCATTGTCGCTACCGGAAACAAACACAATGCCGAAGCAACGACGGTTCTTTAGTCTTCTACAGAAATTTTGCAACGATATTATCTAAATAATCTCTGTCTTTATCATATTTGGCCTATCTATACTGAGCACCGGATGAAACAAGGCTAACAGTGATGATGATGATCACTCTTAAACTGTCAGAGCGCACGAAGTACGGAAGTCATAAGCAGAACAAAGAAGAGTCATAGGACTTTCTTCTACTATATTTGGTTATAGACCAGTGGGTGGTTCGGGGCTAAACAATGATATTGAAGCAGTCGAAATAAAATATAATAGTTTAAAAAAAAAACTTTTTTTTCTCGTATTCTTCTCCTCAACCCTTTCATTTGATCCCCATATCATGGGAATGCTTAAAAAATAACTAGTCCGCCATCTTTGAGAGTCCGCCATCTTGAATTTAGAATGACTTTACTTAGCTAACCATGCATTGTCATCCAAACTAAACATGTATGCAAAGTTTCAGCTCAATCGGAAATCGGGAAGTGGGTTAAATTTAACTTATAAGATTTCATTACATAGTTACAGGTGAAGCTAAAAAAGCGTGTTAAAAAATAGGTGTCGATTATGTTGTTCTCAGTCAGGAATTTGGTCTTTAGAAACAGCAGTTCCAGTAAGACCAGAAAACTGTTCGATAGAGCCATAAGGCGATAAGTTTTTATTTATTATGCACTAGCGACCCGCCCCGGCTTCGCATGGGTGCAATATATACATATAAACCTTCCTCTTGAATCACTCTATCTATTAAAAAAAACCGCATCTAAATCCGTTGCGTAGTTTTAAAGATCTAACCATACATAGGGACAGACAGCGGGAAGCGACTTTGTTTTATACTATGTAGTTACAAGACATAATACAAGCGGCATGTATGTTTCTCCTAATAAGGTAACTAGGACACTTTTTCATCTCAACCATGTCAATAGTATAAAAAGAACCTTACTGGTACAAAATTAGCATTTTCGTATGGGAATGAAAGAAACAATGTATCAATTGGCTTGTCATCTTGTTAGTGTTGAGTATCTTAATTGATGGGCAAAAAATATGGAGTAGCAGACCCTGTAGCTTGTACGGAATTACGGTTTCTACTTAGAATGACAACTGTTTCTATTCCGATAGAATGCCACTACACCGTGACTTTTTAGCCGTCTTACAACGGCAGCCCACTTCGTGTATCCAATGAATACTAAACATTCATAAAAAAAAGAAAGAAAAAAAAAGGTATTTATGAGATTTTAATAATTTAAAAATAAAAATGTTATTCAGTATTATGTCGCATGACGTAGTTAAAACACCCTGTTGCGAGCGATGATCTACTGGACTTGAGTGCTGGGTAGGTATATGTTATCCCGTTTGACACGTAAACATCATTAACAGAATGTTTCATAATGTTATTTTAATTTTTTATTATTATTTTTCTTTGTACCTATTATGGTAGGTAAAAAAAAATCGCACCTAGTGTTATTTTATATCGGGTACATTGAGTGGAAGACCTTTGTAAGACGACTAAAAAGTCACGGTGTATAATCCTAGTAGTGGCGAAGGTTCCTTACAACTCGATTCCTACCGGCTATCATTTGAAAAATGGCACAGTCAGTATTCTATAGATAGACAAATAATATAATCACACTAAAGATATGTATTCCGGTTTACCTCTTACAATATTTACCCTTTCGCTACTGATTCCTAGACTGATGGTAAGAGAAGCCATTGAGATTACCAAATATAAGAAGAACTTCAACCGGGAGGATGGGTTTCAACTGTCGAGAGCCTGAAATCCAGTGGTTGAACTGTGTAAAAACCGAATGTCGAAAAAAGTTCGAGAGCGGACACAGTGAGTTTCTTGTATCGGGAACAGAATCAAGTTGTGAGTGACAGTGGTAGCGGTACTGAGTGCAAAAAACGAACAAGAAAGAGGGTAGACCGATTTGTCTGCTCATAAACACCCACCCGCAATAACTTCAGTTTATCCGTAATCGCTTGCAACAGCGCCGAAATATCGGGAACTCAAAACACATATTTACAAAACACCCAGTCAACCACATCTCGCTAGTTATATTTAAGTCCTATACAGGAAAAATTCTTCATTCGGTCCCTATAAAAGGACGTTAGTTTTATAATTTTTATGAATGTGATTTCCTTTATTCATTCTTTCTCTTATCTAATAAATTTTTAAATATTTTTACAAAGAAAAGTAAACAAAACATATAAAAATATAAAAAATAGATGGCCCATCGGCATCAGGAACAAGGTCCAGGTTGCCGGTGGTCAGGGCTCCAGAGAGAGGAACCGCCTCACTATGCGTGCCGTGTCCAGGAGTACTGCTTTCTGAATCAAGCCCTTGACCCAGCCGCGCAATGAGAGCCTCCTAAGGTGTTGGTCGAGGCTCTCTGCTGTTAGTCCATTAACCGTAACGACTATCGGTACAATGATTGCAGAGTCCACGTCCCACATGTCGACAACCTCGTGTGCTAAATCAAGATACTTGTTTTTTTTATCTGAATGTGATTTTTTTATTTTTTTTTATTTATAGTATTATGATTTCAAACACAATGTGAATTGTTTCATGAATAAATTGAATTGATGGAAGGGACAAGGACGCTCAAACGATTACCGCGTATTGAGTACATCATTAGTACATTAGGTTAAGACTTTTACTAACTCAGAGCAGCGGTGGCCCAGTGGTAAAGACTCCGACGTACGAGCAGTAAGTCGTGGGTTCGAACCCACCTAGGCGCATTACTTTGTGTAAGTTATTTCATCACCGCCGCTCTCAAAATGGTGAAGGAAAACATCGTGAGGAAACCGGCATGTCCTAGAACCAAAAATTCGAAGACATGTGACATCTACCAACCCGCACTGGGCCCGCGTGGTAGATTATAGCCCATTCACTCTCATAGAGAGGAGGCCTGCGTCCCAGCAGTGGGAATATTAATAGGCTGATTATGCTAATGCTTATATTAAGGTTTTCGATATTGGAAATCGCGTTACGGAACTCAAATGGAGTTGGGCAGGACACCTAGCAAGGCGCAGTGATAACAGGTGGACTAAGGCTGTCACCGAATGGCATCCAAGAACTAGCAAATGGAACGTGGGTCGTCCGGCGGCGAGATGGGCAGACGACATAGTCGCCAAAGGGGGAAAAACCTGGATGAGGCTGGCACAGGACCGAGGAGATTGGCACAAGAAAATAGAGGCCTATACCCAGCAGTGGGTGAGTTCGGGCTGTGGATGATGATGATGATGAATTTGATCTGAAATAAAATATTTATTTTTAGTAGTTTTTTTCGTCGGGGTAGCCCTCCCTTCTATCCTGCTGCTTTGTAGGGACCGAATTAAAAATTCTTGCCTATTCTCATGGAAAAGAGCATGAGAACATGAAGAATTCTTCCTGTCTTATCAGGATATGGAATTTTAAAGCAGGAATCCGGATAATCATGTTTGTTTTGTTCTTTGAACATCACTAGTCACGGTGCAAGCACACGTGTTGACCCTGGAACATGATACGACAAATCTGGGAACGCTAGTGTGAAAACATCTGTTCATGGCGCCTGAGATTCAAAACAGGTTACATGTTAATATATCAGTGGTGTACATAACATTATTGATATTAGGTAAACATTAGGAGAACCGATGACAGGATGGATCGACGATATAATTAAGCTTGTCGGGAAGACAAACCAGATCGGTACAGAACATTTGAAGAGTTGCGCAAAAGAAACAATGGCGCACGGAAAAAAAATGTTTACAACAATGCCTTGACAATCCATGAGAAAAATTGAAATTCATCTGTTAGTCTGAAATTACTAACACGTAGTAAGCAGCCATCTTGGATTAACTCTATCTATGAGACGATTTAATTTTGCAGTGAGAAAAAAACATCTACATGTCTCAGGGTGGAGACAGTCTTTCTTTGTCGTGTGGTTAGTGCCTAACGTGATGTCCGAATTTTTGTGTCGCCCATGGGTCTCTCACTTGGCTTTACATGCCGTCGAGAAATATCTCTCAGGCATGCTGGTTTGGTTTCCTTCACCGAAGCAAATGATAATTATACAATACGCATATGAATCCGTAAAATTAGAGGTGCTTGTCTTGGGTTAGAAGTAGAGACTTATCGACTTGGCATTTTGACGGTCACCCTACTAGGCTATCACTGCAGTGAGAGGTCTACATCCAGTATTAGACGTCTTTCAGCTGATTGATGAAGATATTGACACAAAAACAAATATCAAAATCAATACAATGAAATATATCACTATCAAGCAGTACTCAAATGAATATAATATCAGTTGCGTGATACGTTTCCTATTACGTGGTGGTGCGGTAGCTGCAAGGACAATCGGTGTCATTGCGGTGAAGTAAGAGATCCGTTAAATTGATACCTACACAGATAATGTTCATTTGTTACTTTATTCATTTTATGATTAATTATTACGTGTACTATTAATCATTACTACATGTCGTGACAAGGCGGTATTATAAGGATTAAGAGTATTAATACTAACAATATCTAGCGTCTTACTGACAACTTTACTTCTATTTAGCATCACCGTTTTCAGTCGAATGATGTGTGTTTCTTGACTTGAATCTGCTTAGTCATCATAGGGTTGGCAGTGCATGTCTTCTTTTTCTATATTTTTTATTTGTCGCCATCTCAGTAGAAGTAGTCACCCGTTTTCTAGCCAAATTATCTATTTCCATCGTTTTTGGACCAACTGAATATTCCTTTCAAGAAATATCTAATATCTCTATTTAAGTATGACTGTGGATGGGTATAAGAGTAGAGGAACACCAAAGAAACGATGGTTGGACTGTGTGAAGAACGATATGGCACGAAAGGAGGTGTCTGATGAGATGACGAGTAATAGAGAAGTATAGAAGAGGAAGACATGCTGCGCCGACCCCAAATGAATTGGGACACGAGCAAGACAATGATGATGAAATGTCTAGGCCATCGTCATCCAAGACCAAAAACAACGAACTGCATTTAGTGAATTGCATCAAAGGCCTCTGCGTGACCTTCACCGGGTCATCAATCAGTCCATTTGTTAAAATGCGTACAAAAAATCACATCAACAACCTTGGTATGACATTATGGATGACATCAGACTCGCGACATTTACGGGGTATCAATCACTAGCTTTATCTTACAAAGATAACTATCTACTGATTGAACAGATTCTGATTAAATTCTTATCGATATCCACTAATAAAACTGAAGATATAATGCTGCAGATTGAATATTAATAGCCGGAGAAGATCGCAGTTTTACTAATAGCTTGCAAGATTCTTATCTTGCATTAAAGGCTTATCAATTCGATCTTGTCGCTAATCTTTCTCTTTTAGACCAAGCTTAGTTTACCGAGCCATATAAAGGGTGTAAATAGACCCGTAACCAAAAGGCACTTGTTCTCCCCGTCTTTGCGATCATTTTTTTTGTTCTAGATCATACCTGGAAACCTTCTAGTTACGGAGATATTGGGGGTCAAAGTTCCAACTTTTTCACAAGTTTTTTTTTTTTTAATACATATTTTTAATTTATACACCTCCACGACTCCCGTACTATTCAATCCATCCATCAGCACAAAACTTTGAGTGCTTTCCATCGAGTCCTACCGTAAAACGTCACCCAAAAAAAAAAGTCGATTCCCAGCAATAATTTTTGAGTAAATGTACTTAGTTTGATGTACAGAATGCTTGGTTGACGGCTGTGTGAAGGGTCTGTATACACCCTGTATTTTCACAAAAATCTTTGAAGTAAGCAGACTTTTCCACGTCACTTTCTTGGTCAATATTTGAACTCGCAAAGGCCAAGAAAGACGGCACAAACAAAAGAGAGGTGGATTTAATAACAATAACCGTTCGGGGCCGTGCTTGCTTAGGTTGGTCCGCTACATACCGAACCCATTACTTTTTCGAGCTTCCCCCGTGCCTCGGAAAGCCGTTGGTCCCGGCTGTAGATCTTAGACAGTCGTTACAGGTCGTCTCAGTAGCCTGAAAGTCTGTCAATCAGTCTTAGCAAAGGGTATCGTATTACCCAGTACTAACTGGGTTGTGGACGTCAGATAGGCAGTCGCTCCATGTAAAATACTGGTATTCAGCTGCATCTGGTTAGATTGTCAGCCGACCTCAACATAGTTGGAAAAAGGCTAGGCAGATGATGGGCTTTTTAGCAGTAGGTGGAACAAGGCATCCAATGCTTATGAAGATGCAGCCGACATTTCCAAGCTAACTGATCACAAAAAAAAACACAGAGGTCATGGTCTCTTCCAAATGTTTCACTGTCCTCTAAAGATTTAATATCTCCGGGGATATCTCTAGATCAAAGTAAACATTTCCAAGGTATTCTGCGAAGTATATTACGTGGCAGTCTCAGCTGAAAGCTCTCCTTGCAATGTCACGTTCCTTTACGAATCTGAGAGTATCAGAAATATTTGTTTTACACTGCGGAGGTTATGAATAGCAATTTTTTTTCTACCTACCTGTTAGTTTATTTTGAAGACCATCTGTTGTGTAGATTGTTCAAAATTAGATTCGAGTGATTCCCAAATATTTCATGTATTTGTAACGGGACTACAAAGAGTACTACAGCAACATAGAAAAAAAGTACTACAGCGCCATCTATGATACCGATGATGAAAGATCGAAATACATCTAAATCCTACAACGCGCAAGTAAATTTATATTTAGTTAGTGTGTGGCTAATTAGGTACACCTCTGCCTAGCCCTTCGAGGATTACAGGCGTGATTATGATTATGTATTTTCTTTATATCATCTCAAACAGAATCTATTCTTTTTTTAATTTACTCCCAAATTTCATATTCATACTCATCTTATGCGGCATCAGTAGCGAAGGGTCAATTTTTGTAAGAGGTAAGCCGGAGTTGATATCTTTAATGTGATTATATGATTTGTCTATAAAATGCTGACTGTGCCAGTTTTCAAAGGGAAGCCGCAAGGAATCGAGTTATAAGGAACCTTCGCCACTGTGCGGCATGCTTTCTCACACATTCAATTCTATCTTATTCACGAACATTCACACAGAAAACTCACTACTTGCTAAGTCTAAACAAATACGACTAACCAAATAGGAGCAAGGAACTTTATTCATCTTTTACAACCTCTGTCTAGAGAGTGGGGACGAAACAAAATTAAGATTTATACCAGTGCGAGAGTAATGTCCCTCTAGCGTATTAAAATCCTTCGGTTCTTTACGAAGTTTCTCGAAACTACTTTAGAGCGTATCCTTCACATGTTCACCAAGGTTTCCTGATAATACTTTTAGTTGGCATTTTCAGAGTTCCGCGTTTTCAGGCTTAAGACTATTTATTAGAGGGTTGAATGGAGTTTGCAGATCTAAAGTGAAAAAAGATGAATGATGAATTATAATAGAGAAACTTACTGCTACAGACAGGTATTAATTTCTACCCATAACATAACATCACGCCTGCTATCTCCGAAAGGTAAAGCAGAGGTGTAATAGTACACCCTGAAATCGCCAATTATGTTTAAGCCCCATGTAATAGGGGGCGAGTCTATTGCCCTCAATCTCGACTCAGCGACTGCTGCAGAGAAATTCCTGATGGAAAAATCGAACGACACTTTGACCCCAAGCCCTCATACTCAACAGTAGCGCTTACGATCACTGGACCAACGTAGTAGTAAAGGGAGGTGTACCTGTCTATTATCTCATGATTCAATGATTAAGGGATTGTGTGAGGAATGATATGACAGAAAAGGGACTGAATGACAGCGTGACGGTTGACGGGAGCATTAAAAGCAGAAATCGTGCTGTGTTGACCTCAAGTAACATGGGACAAGAGCAGGTAGATGATGACTTGTCATTATTTAAATTTAAACCCTATCTGAGTAATGCGCCCGGAGAGATGGGCATCGATCGTCACTCACTGGACGCCTGTCGGAAGAAATCGCCGCCATCGAGGCAGACCGCAGCGGAGGTGGTGTGACGATCTGATCTCGTTTGCGGGGCGAACATGACCAGCTAATGTACGGGAGGATTTAAAGGAGAAAGGTGAGGTGAGGTGTACCAGTGGGACACTGAAATAGGCTAACAGAAAACAAACTGCGTAGTTGATAAAGAAGATATTTTCTTTGAACGACGATTCCCTTGTTATGATTAAGGTACAGTTGTTAAAGAATCTAAACAAAGCATATTATTTTGAGGTAAATTCCACGATTCATCTAAACAAAAATACTTCTCCGAGTGAAAGTTGTTCGTAAACAACAATAACTTGATTGAATGAATTACCTTTGTGTCATTTACAAATATAGAATTCTTATTTCCATTATAGGTCATCTTATTGTGATAAATTTAAGTATTATTATAACTTTATACAGGGTGTAAACAGACCCTTCACATATCCGTCAACCAAGCATTCTGTACATCAAACTAAGTAACTTAACGCAAAAATTTTTGCTTGGAATCGACTTTTTTTTTGGGGTGAAAATTTTGCGTTTTACGCTAGGACTAGATGGAAAGCACTCATAGCATTGTGCTGATGAATGGATTGAATAATACGAGGGTCGTGGAGGTGTGTAAAGTAAAAATCTTACATTAAAAACATGTATTTAAAAAAAAACTTGTGAAAAAGTTTGAACAAAAAAAATGATCGCAGTGACGGGGAGAACAAGTGCCTTTCGTTTATGTTAAGGGTCTATTTACACCCTTTATATTTCTTTTTTTACAGCTTTACTCTTCACATTTCTGATAAAGATACAATATAAATAAACAATATTTTTTAAATTTTCATGTAATTTTTTGGTCAGTGAAGCCTGCTTGCACCACAAATCACTAATACGCTATTCGTTAAGGTGGAAGCGCCAGGGTAACCCGCAAAATTCAAATATATGAATTACGTTACAATTCGTAAAATGATCAAAGACACAATTAAAATCTGTACTAATATTATAAAGCTGGAGAGTTTGTTTGTTTGGTTGAGCGCGCTAATCTCAGGAACTACTGGTTCGATTTGAAAAGTTTTTTTAGTGTTGAATAACCCATTTATTGAGGAAGGTTATAGTAGGCTATAATAAAGCTGGAGTTTGTTTGTTTGGTTGAACGCGCTAATCTCAGGAACTACTGGTTCGATTTGAATTTTTTTTTTAGTGTTGGATAGCCCATTTATTGAGGAAGGTTATAGTAGGCTATATAAAGCTGGAGAGTTTGTTTGTTTGGTTGAACGCGCTAATCTCAGGAACTACTAGTACGATTTGAAAAATTATTTTAGTGTTGGATACCCTATTTATCGAGGAAGGTTATAGAAAGTCACGGGCAACAGCTAGTTATGAATAATTTCCTAGAAACGGCTCCGGGTTTCGATCAACCATTTTCGTGAACCCACACATCATTGTTATTTGTTAGTTACAATCGCGAAAGCTATTACCGACTGCTTTCTATTATCTCTTCTCAGAATATTTACATATTATACCGAGTAACCTTATGTCGCTGTAGTTGATCATATGTCTGGCTATTAGTTGATTCATTAATGACTCTGCCCCGGAGTGTAAATGTGGTGCTGTTCCACAAACGATGGAGCACTTAATATCGTGTACTGCGTGTCCTGTTCTTTGTTCACTACAGGAACTGAATGGACGCTACCGCAAGCGCCACACTAGTAGCTTAGTTCTGGGCTGACACAATTTAAATTGCCATCGACACGCTGAGACGAAGAAGAAGTTAGTCATCTCTCTCTGCTGTTATTCTTTAGCCAGGACCTCCTCTAATATGGTATAGGCTTATTAAAATTAAAAAAAGCTTTGATTTTAACCTTTTCCAAGGCTGTTTTAGTTTTTAACTTATAGAATCGAGTAAGAGTCAATTAGGACACAGCGAGTTTACAACTAAAAGCAGTGAAGTTAATGGGTTTTAAGTCTTAACACCCTTTGCAGTTGACAACAGTGTTGATTTTATTTGATTTTCAGGTAACTTGAGAGTTTATGGTGCTAACAGCCAAAGTTCGCTTACGAACTTTAGCACAAATACGATACTGTGATCTAATTAACGTAGCAACAGCTTACTGTTGGCGTCTTGAGCAGTTTTTTATATATCCCGGGGGGCGACTGGACAATTGGACATTTCGTTTAGGTCCGGAATCAACCGAAGCGGAGACGAGCGGAGAGGAGATATGCGGAAACCAACCAATCACATTAGTTGACATCTACATCGCGTCTCTCGTCTCTCCTGCGATTGGTTGATTCTTGCGCATCTCCGCTCCGGTCCGCTCGAGTCTTTGGTGGAATCCGGGCCTTAAGCCCTTTTCTACTTACTGATAATTAGATTTTTTTTTTGTCTAAATTCTAATTAGTGTTTCTAGTAAACACTTCATATACTACTGCAACGTATAAATGTATAAGCCTTCTACTAATTTACGTATAAGTAAATAATCCTCACCACTAATGAAAGACGGTGGTGCGGGGGCGGCGGGGGCAGCCTCGACGGCCGCCGAGACACCGCGCACGTCTCCTTCTGCAATCACATCATGCATATTACTACTTCTATCTACTGGTATAGTATCTACTTTGTGGTCGTTTATCCATTATATCGAACCCAAGACCTCTTGATCAGCAGTCGCGCTTGTGACCACTAGATCAACGAGGCCATAAACGGTCAAAATTAAAAGAGATGGTGTAAAAGGACCTATAACAAAGCCGTCATAGATCAACGCATTTTGTATATCAAAGTAAATATCATACTACGCGTCGCACCAGGGCCCGGGATGCAAGAGCCTTCTAAAATGTTGGTCGATGATCTTGTCTATACCGAGGCGAACCCCGCTCGGGATGCTGAAGTGAATCCCTGGCGAGGTTCGCTTCGGTTGACCAAAGCTTGAGCTCATTGGCCATCTACAATCACTACTGTCATAGCCGATTCATGTAGCCAAAGTACACACGGCGAAACATCAGCTCACATTTCCAGTAGAACATGGCCTTGCTTTGTATAGATTTCCTTTACAATGAGAGATCCGTATAAACTGATTTTGTATAGCTTGATTGGGCGCCGTGCGTACAAAAGCCTTCTTTTTCTTTCTTTACCGTGTGGGTAGTGCCTAACCTGGTGTCAGAGTTTTAATGCCGCCCATGGGCCTCTGACTTAGCTTTACATGCCGTTGTGAAATATGTCTCAGGCATGCTGGTTTCCTCACGATGTTTTTCTTGACCGAAGTAAGTGATAATTATACAATACGCACATGAATACGAAAAATCAGAGGGGCTTGGGGTCGAACTCGAGACCTTATGACTTGGCAGTCCGACGGTCTTACCACTAGGCTGTCACTGCTTAGTCTAGCTAGCTAGCTTGACTTGGTTTAACCAACACCTTGCCACTGAGTGGGAAGGCTTTACTTATTCAGGAAGGTTTCGTCCATGTTTAAGCACCGTACGTCATTGTAGGCAGAACACATTGGATATAGAGGCGGGACTTCAGACATAACAGAATTTTGGCTGATTTCAAAATGTCATCCAATTTGCTAAACGCGGCCAACCCAAGCTGTATTCTTCGGGATATCTCTTTTTGTTGGTGCTCTTTGCCAAATGAAAGCATATGGCCAAGATAGACATACTGGTCAACCACCTCTAACTCTTCATTTCCAACGTCGACAGAAGGATTTGAAGAGCTGTCGATGTTTGCCATAATCTTCGTCTTGACCATATTCATCCTAAGTCCTACTTTAAGAGAAGCATCGTATAGGTCTTGAAGCATATTCTGAAGATCCCTGAAGTTTGAGGGCTATAGTCAAGTTAATTCAACGGTTTCACAAACATAACGTGTGATTTACATTTTCGTGCCCCTATTAAATTACAATTTGGTCCTCAATGAATCTTCCCCGCCTACATGAAGTACATACCCATTACCAAGTAATTATATGTTAGTACACCCACGCTACAGTGTAGTGAAATAGTTCCAAGAAATAGTTAAGTAGCGAAATTATTGGGTTCTTCGAAAATTTTAAGTGGGTGGTAGGTGGGGGTGGGCGTCGCTTTCTTTGTGAAGACATGGGTGGCGGTGGCTAGGAAATTAAACTGTGTTCCTTTTGATGTTCACGTCTATACAAATAAATAGGTACAATTGAATTGTCTGTTTGTAATGTCAAAATAACAGCTTTTTACTGAATGTATATACGGTACTTATAACAAAAAATAACATCATTTTAACATTTTTGTCTGTCTGTCTGTTTGTTCCGGCTAATCTCCGAAACGGCTGGACTGATTTTGACGGGACTCTTACTGGCCGATTTTTATAAGGAGTAACTTAGAGGCTACTTTTATCTTTGAAAAAGGTTTAGGGTTCCGTCCAAACAAATTAAAACCCTTGAAATTGTTAACAAAATCCGATTCAAATGGGGGAAATAATATTTTTATAATAATTTAACGCGGAAAAAGGTCGCGGGCAACAGCTAGTCTATAATAAAATAATAAGGCTGAGGCCAAACGAGCGTAATTTTTTGAGCAGTGAGTCGCGTAAAATGAGTAGTGAAATTAACGCTGCATTCGGTTTCATACTAAAGTCCTGTTTGTACCACACGGTGACGCAAAATTATGAAACCGAATGCAGCGAAAATTCTGCGACTCATTTTACGCAACTCACTGCTCAAAAAATTACCCTCGTTTGGCCTCTGCCTAAGGCGGGAAAGTTCGTAAGTTTTGGACATTAAGAAACTCCTTGTCCTATTTGAAACATTCTTCAAACGATGGAAAGCCCTACTTTCACCAAGTTCTAAGTCCAGGATATTTACTTTGACGCGGCAAAGTACCGAGTCAGAACAACGGTGGAAAAGGAAACATCGAAGATTAAAATCGCACAGAACGCTATTCTAGTAAGATCCTTTTCTTAAATGGTATTGTTCATTAAGAAACATAAACACAAGTTACCAAAACAATGCCATGACTTGCTGTGAACAGATGGCAATTTATAGTGTAAAGCAAGACACGAGTAATGAGTCACTTAAACAGAATACACCCACCAGTTGCTTTGAAAGTGAACTTATAAGGAGCTCACTATTCGTAGTAGCAGTCGAGTTGTTAGTGCCGCAATATTGTCTTGAGTCCTAGTTTATATAGGGTGACTGGTAATTAATGACCGATACTTATACACGTGATTGTACTCAAGATAACAAACAACTTTCCCAAAGAAACATTTTTTTTTTTTTTTTAAAAGTAACATAATGTGATGAGACCACTGATTACACGTAAGATCATATAATGTACCACATTCTAACAAAAACCGTGCAAAAGTGGGTAGGCAGAGTCACGCGGCTAACAGCTGATAGGTCACAGGCGCGCGCGGGCGCGAATTTCAAACACTTATTGTAATAACATTGAATGAGTATAAAAAAATGTTTCTTTGGGAAAGTTGTTTGTTATCATGAGTACAATCACGTGTTTAAGTATCAGTCACTAATTACCCGTCACCCTAATACATCATTTTTATCGTCAAACTCACAAACCCAAAGCATTTATTTCAATCAAACCGTTACAGGCACTTTTGAAGGTCAAAAACAAAAAGATGAAACTACAGTCCCAGTATTTCTTTATCGTGTGGTTATTCCTAACCTGGTGTCAGAGTTTTTATGCCGCCCATAGGCCTTTGACTTGGCTTTTACATGCCGTCAAGAAATATCTCTCAGGCATGCTGGTTTCCTCACGATGTTTTCCCTCACCGAAGCAACTGATAATTATACAATACGTACATGAATCCGAGAAATCAGAGGTGCGTGACTCGGGTTCGAACTCGCGACCTATGACTTGGCAGTCCGACGGTCACACCACTAGGCTATCACTGCTAAAGTCCCAGTCACGAAGCATAATAACTTGTGAAAGTACTGAAGTCAGATTTTAAGATCCGCATTACAAACACCTATGTCCTAAAGTTTTCACGGAATCGGAATCTTTGACATGATAAGCACTGATGCTAGTTATAGCGATCAAAATGGCTTCCATATCTCGACAGCACTTGAATGTCTGCATATGAGCTTCTTTACACTTTTTAGCTGATCACCACAGGTCTACTTCGAGCAAATGCAGGACATAAAAGTAGTATGGTCATCATCATCTGCCTAGCCTTTTCCCAACTATGTTGGGGTCGGCTTCCAGTCTAACCGGATGCAGCTGAATACCAGTATTTTACATGGAGCGACTGCCTATCTGACCTCCACAACCCAGTTAGTACTGGGTAATACGATACCCCTTGGTAAATGGTATGGTAGTTTTATAAAGTGGGGTCTCCCTTGATGGAACAGCGAGTGTGGAGCTGTGTCGCAAACTATGCTCGTTCTCTAATTCTGCCCGCTGAGCGCCAAAATATGAAGCCATGCAGACATCTGCGCTGCCACCGACGATGCCGTGGAAGTAACGCAGTTTTGGGTCAACAAAATATAATTCAATGTCGTGTGGCAACACGAAGAGGAAGAAGGATGGTAGTGCAACTATTGCCATGCCATAAAAATAAAAGTTATCAAAATATACTCACGACGTGAACAGAGAGCGTGGGTGCAGACTTCCCGAGCGCCGACCTGCGCATACGCACAAGGTTCGACACTCGCGGTGTTTTGGTCGCATCTGTAACAACACATACAACGTTTATTAATAAAATAATTCAGTAATGATTATTATATCTTTGACGATAAACGTACTAAAAAGATAAGTTTAAAAATGAAATTGAACACAACCAGCTTTTTAAACTGAGTTCAAGAGGCATCTCAGTATCATCATTGCTATGGATCGTGGACACTAACAGCTCGTGAACGCGCTTTAGAATTAGATGGATTGATCGCGTTCAGTTTCTTTGCTGAAATTCAGAGAAGGCCTAAATCTCAGGCTGACTGTGATTTGCAGTGTGCACGTCATATTTTGAACAGCTGGTAAATAAACCACCACTGACTTTAATTCAATACAAAAGTACATTTGTCTTGTGTACTTTAGCATGCAAACAGTACATGGGTAATAGATACGTATTTAGTATATTACTTGCAAATGGGTATGATTATGTGTTTAGTTGTTTACGTATAAACTATTTATGTAACACTTGTTATTTTAATACATTAAAAGTATTAAAACACATGTAATACATTATTAAACCAGACAGTTTACTTATTTTTAATACTGTTCTATTAAGTAGATTACACTACATACCAATTAAATAGGAGCTATATTCATATGGACATACTCATGCATTCCGCCAGTCTAAGATGGCGTACGGTTAAGTCAAAGTCCTACCGACAAAAAACCATAGGGTTTTAGAAAATGACTTATTCATAAAATAATTCTCTGTACATTTGCATGTCCTTTAAGGTATGCAATAAATAAACACGAACCAAGAAAACTCATTTCTTTCAACGAGAATTTTTAGACCTCAAATTAACTTAATTCTGTCAGGTTTTCCCCAGGCCATTCTGGCAACCTTAGGTACGCAGTTCATTTTATTTTGTGGTAGGCCCGGATTAGCCTCTGCAGCTTGACCTCGTTTGAATGTAATCAGCTTGTTTGTAACCAAAAACAGTATTCATGCCTTCGTTTCTAGGAAATTCTGCGTTAGGTAGCAAGAATGTTAGAGAGACGAAGAATAAAATTTGCGTATTAACAAGCTGGTTTACATTTTGTTAAAGGTTTTGATTATGAAGATGCTTCAAGATTCATGAATGTTTGCTTGCCTAATATAAGGTAGATTGTACAAGGCTCACCCATCTTCATCATTCTCTTGACCTTATCCCAATTCATTTGGGGTCGGCGCAGCATGTCTTCATCTTCCATACTTCTTTCTATTACTCGTCATCTCATCAGACACTTCCTTTCTTGCCATATCATTCTTTACACAGTCCATCCTTCGTTTCTTTGGTCTTCCTGTACTTTTATACCCATCCACATTCATACTCAAAACTTTCCTCACGATATTTTCCTCACAAGGAGCACCCATCTTATTGTTATCAATTGTTACATCTTATTTCATGTACCTGCTATCTATGCAAATAAATTTAACTTTACTTTAAAAATAAGATCCAACATTAGATAACATAAGATTAGAAAATTATCAAATTGGAGATGAAACAACTAGTCTGACACTTGAGATAAACAAAATTGCGATTTCATCATCATCATTGAACAAAAATTAACATAACAAACAAACATAACAGCGAAATAGAAGAAACACACACCTCTGCTTTACCATTTGAGGATTGCAGGCGTGATGTTATGTTAGTATCATATCAACCGAAAGACATTTGCCATTAATTGCCGTTGACCTATTTCTACAGTCATAAATATAGTAATGTCTATTTTAGACGATCTAAAAGTGTCCAAATGTATTGAAAATAAACTTGGCCATTAAAATGTAAATAGCCTCATATTCTCACAAGACTGACATAAATACAAGTCGAATTTGTCGGTCAAGGCCACGTTAGGAATTATTGAGATTAGGATCGATGTAAGTATTCTCCGTGAAGTTTTCTCACCGTTTCAAGATAAAACTAAGATAAAATAAAAACTTAGGTTATTTGCAGTTAGGTCACAACGGCAGGTTTACACGAATTGTCCCGTAATTTATCCAAGAATATTGAACACAAACAAATGTCGGTCTATAGCTGTACAGTTGTAATATTTCTCGCTGAGCTCTTTACCGTGACTTCGTACCATAATATTATCTAACTGGCTTTGGCCTGAGACTATCGTCCGCGTGAAATTAATATAAAAATACTATTTTCCCCGTTTTTTAAACATTTTTCATTGATGATCCGCTCCTATTTGTCGTAGCGTTATATATGCCTTCCTCGATAAATGGGCTATCCAACACTAAAAGAATTTTTCAATTCGAACCAGAAGTTCCCGAGATCAGCGAGTTCTACCAAACAAACTCTTCAGCTTTATAATATTAGTATAGATTCACTCGCTACAATTTCTTTGAGATCCAAATCTAAAGTGTAGTGCTCCGCGTCACAAAAGGTACGTCAATTAGCTCGTTAACACACCAGTGATACCCGTATGCAAGTAGACGTCCGTTCTCGCCCGTGGCTCTAATGCGACCGTCCACCCCACTACCCGTGTGCTCGAGACGTCATGTTTATGTACTAGATTATAGATCATTACAAAACGTTTATAAGGCTGAGAATCTGAAATTTTTGAACGTCAAAATAACCTAAGACAGTGTACTCCTAAACGCCCGCCCTTCGTCAGTTCTTAGTGTATTAGCTGGGGAGAAGAAGTCGCGTGATTAACTCCCCAGCAACAAAAATGTTAAACATGATGGAGTGTTATCATTCTACTATAGTATTAAGAACACACTTACTTAATGTAACCTTATCATTTAATTAACCTAAAAACTTATCAATAATCTATACTATATAAAGGCATGTATTTAAATGATCATTTTAATTTTGCAAAAAGAGCAAGCAAAAAAATCTAAACTCTCTCTCTCTCTCTTTTTTAATGATTGATCCTCTTTCTTTGAGACATAAAATTAATCAAATCAATCGATATTTTAATCTACGCTACGCTACGTTAGAACTACGCAAAAAATGTTTGAGATGTAGAAATTACGTTTGAGAGTTACTTGTTGGGCCCCAAAACTAAGAAAAAATATTTTGATACTTTTTTGTATAATCCGATTTATCTAAATTACTTTTCAGTCTATATAAATTTCAATTTCAACCAGAAGTGAAAGTCGGACACTCCAAAAGTCAAGTCAAAGGCTATATTTAAAACGTACCCGTGAGTTAATTTCTGTACATACCCGGTGCGAAGCTAGTTTAAGATATTTTCGTACTCACAATGTTTACTTAATGCTATGCAAGCACGTTCAATGTTAACACAAACAAGTATCCATGATTTATTATAGATTTTAATCACGCCTGTACTTACGTCTTAGGCATAATGTATACTGAAAGGGAACGTGAAAAGAACATCCTATAAATATGTAAAGGATGTTGCACAATTTTGCGGACAATCGAGGAATGAAAAACTTAAGCACACTTAGAATTTACACAGTGCGAGTTCCATCGTCGTCAACATTGTAAAATAATCAAAATAATATTACAAATGCGAAAGTTTGTGCGAAAGATGTTTCACGCAAAAACTACTGAACGGATTTGGTTGAAATTTAACATACAGATAGCTTATAACCTGGATTAACACATAGGATACTTTTTATCTCGGTAGTACGATCCCGTGGACAGTAACCGACCGGCATAAACTTATGCAATAAGTTTGAAAAGGCGACAATTTACTGAACGGAGAAATATGATTAATTTGGTGCCATTTTAAAAATGCGGTGTAACTGGAGGCAACTCGACGCTGTGAGTTTTCCACGATGCAATTTTCAATTGGAAAAGTCAATTTGCCGGTTATTTCAGGGCTTCACCTCTAATACAACCTGTATTTTTTTGTTTTCATAACTCTTCTAAAAAGTTTGATCCTTGGCAGCTCTGGACAGAGGTGGCACTAGAGTAGGAAGGCCTTTGCCCAGCAGTGGGGCGATACGGACTAGTATAGTAGTAGTCTTCGGATGCTAGCCAGTTGAGAGCACATGATAGAGCAGCACACCAAAGCTCTCGACAACCATCCTAGAAAGCCATCGAATACAGTCACAGTGGCCGAAATCGGCTAGATGGCATCATCATCATCATCAGTCTTCGGATAATAAAGACTAACCAGTGTAACCTCTATGATCATATTAGTTTTCTCTCTCGTCTACTATATCTATGTTCAGTAAACTGCACTATCGTTCTGAAAGCAGACTAAACGAGTTCTAGCCAGCTAACTTGTTTACTAGCACGTTATCTTAAACACTAGCATATCAATGAATCACTGTATTGAGTGTGCGTCTAGACGCCTAGCTGTAGGGGTGACGGAAGTCTTGCTTTATCTGGTTGTCTATGTGCAGCATGTGAATTGTGTTGCTTGTGTCCGGAAGTAAAGCCTGGAGACAGTTCTGGGCATTGGAGAAGCACGATCCATTCAGAAGTACCATCATCATCTCCTTGCCCTTGTCCCATTCTATTTGGGGTCGCCGCTACACGTTTTATTCTTCAATTCTCTCAGACGTCAGCATCATTTACTCCTTTCTCTTTCATATCATTCCTCACACAATCCATCCATCTTTTTTTTTGTGCTTCCTTTACCGACGACCTTAAAAAGGTGGATGGGGCCGACTGTATGCGGACGCTGGAAGGCAGGATGTTGTGACGCAGTTTCGAAGATTCGATGAGATTGAAGATCCATTCGGCCGAGTACCCAACTAGAAGACCTAAGTTTGTGCAAATCAGCGAAATTGGCAGATAGGCTTAATCAAGCTATAATGATGATGAAGTGAAGAAGAGTAAACTCTTGAAAAAAACAGCTGTCAAATTATTGTATAGGAAAATTTTTAGAACCTTCAGACTTCTGGTCTTTCTTTTTTAACAACCCTAACCTCGAAGCACATAATTGTGTACTCGTCCCCCTAAAGTCGTAAAGGGATGAAATATTGCACTGTTATTTACTCAAACGTCCAATTCCAGTAATGAATGTCAAATAGGTACGTCCCTTATTGCCTTAGACAGAGAAATGGTTTTATGAAGACAGAATGAGTGGGATCGAAGTTCATGTCCCCTGTGATCAGTAGAGGACATGTCGTGAGAGAAGTTTTGAGGATATAGAAGTCTATAAAAATATAAAGCAAAAGGACATTTGAAACGATGGATGGATTGTATGAAAGTTTAAACTGACAAAGATGAATGGATGAATTCATCCTGCGTAGATCGCGAATAATTTAACGTTTGCCTAGCAAAGTATCCGACCTGCATTATCCGCTCATATTTTAAGTTTGTTCGATAAAGTATCTGGCTTGCAAGTAGCTAGCTCTTGACAACTAATATTAAGTGCAATATCATGTTCTGTAATACATGAAAAAAATACGTCACGAAAAGGCTCGGTAGATGATTATGTAAGTACGTATTTATTACATTCTGATATAAATTTTTGTTACTCTGAAATTATTTACTGACATGATAAAAAAAAAAATTCTCCCCAAATATTGTTCCACAGCTACGATATTGAACAGTCCGGAGGTCATCTCTGATGAATGACTGCAATGGCGCTAAAAATTACACAAAATTACGTCGCGGTAATTAAAGTAAATAATGCCAGTCATCTAACATGATAAATAATTGTATGCTCACGAATCTACATTGTTTGTTTTCAGTGATATTGACCAAGTCAAAGATAAACTGGTGGAACAGACTACTGCGCTCGTAACTCTTTGAAGCGCCTTATTAAAAACCTACGAAGCTTCGAGCTAGGAATATTTATAGTATCATTATTTCTCCCTTGATAGACAGATGTATCGAGCTGGTGGGGTCGAAGAGACATGGTTTTATGGGAAAGATAACCGTTTCATCATTTAAACAGGCATTTTCTCCTTTAGAAATCAGTTTCTCTTATGAAAAGTACCAGGATTCCAGACAATCGTTAGAGCCAACAGCATCAGAATACATTCAATGCGCGGCAGGGGTGTTTCACAGTTGATATTAAACATGTCAATTGGCAAAACCCATGGTTTGTTTGCGGATGCATAATTATGTTAAGTCAAGTCTATTGTTCATCATTTTTCAGCCAAAAGACATCCACCACAACATATGAGAAGTACCAGGCTTCCAGACAATCGTAAGAGCCTATAGCATCAGAATTAATTCAAGGCGCGGCGTGGGTGTGTCACAGTTGATATTAAACATGTCAATTGCCAAAGTCCATGTGTGTTAGTGGTGTCATATTTTAAGAAATCAGGTCCATCGGCATTATAATTCAGCCAAAGACATCTACCACAACGAAACCATCATGCTAGCCCAAAACCCCTGAATAACGCGAACCCTCCTTTGGAAATGGTATCCTCTTATGAAAAGTACCAGGCTTCCAGACAATCGTAAGAGCCAATAGCATCAGAATAAATTCAAGGCGCAGCGGGGGTGTGTCACAGCCAAACCCATGTTCGTTAGTAGACGCATATATGCTAAGTCAGGTCCGTTGTACACATCATTCAGCCAAAAGACATCCACCACAACAAAACAGTCATGTGAAGACCCTAAAACCCCCAAATACAGCGTAAACTCATTCGGAAAATTACATCTGAGCATAAAAAACTACCAGGCTTTCAGACAATCGTAAGAGCCAACAGCAACAGAACATATTCAAGGCGCGGCAAGGGTGTGTCACAGTTGCTATTAAACATGACAATTACGTATAAATCCGTGATAATAAGTCAACAGTTATCTCTGCTATAAATAAAGATAAAGCTGTGCTTTGTTTGTTAATTAATATCAGTTTATATTGTTTATGATTCGCGCAAGACTGTCTGAGTTTATTGTTTTGTTGCAATTATTCAGGTTCAAGAAAAAAAAATTAGAGGACACGAATAATATCCTATCTACTGTTGAGTTTTAACCATTCAAGATATTTTATTTCACATGGCTTTATGTGAAATGGTCACTTATGGAATGTCAAAAGGTTCGGAGATCGGGTTGGTCGTTGGTCGTTTCCTATGGACAATTATCGGCAAAAAACTCCATGGTTACTCTATTGCTGCAGCAATATAAGTCAATTTAAAGAGTTTATTGTTATCTTTTTCATTAAACCTCGGTACAATGAAAAGCTGCCTCGTTGGTCGCAAGCGCGACTGCTGAGCATATGAGGTCCTGGAGTCGAATACCAGGTCGGGGAAACTTCTATTCGGTTTTCCGTCAGGAATTTCTCAGTAACACCCACGGAGTCTGGATTTGTGCTCCGACGACGGCAATAGGCTCGCCCCTATTACCTGGCGAAATGTCTATTAGGCACTGCCTAACCCTTCGGGGATTACAGGCGTGATGTTATTATAATAAGATACAAAGCATAGTCACTATTTACCGTGACTGTCTATGACGCCTGTCTACACCAGTGAATTATGATAGGCTGTTGACTGGTCAATTACCGAACAAAGATTCTAATCAGTCGTCACTATACTGAACACATTGACAACTGGTCTAACCTTAGAATGCAGGTCAGATTGGTAGAAGGTCAGATGACATTTGTCCACGTCAACAGTTGTGTCTTGGACTTGTACTAGATATGAAGGGCAATTTTATTTTCGAAAACCGCTGATAAGACAAAATTCAAACACACTAATCACAGTCAGAAAGTGACAATGGTCAGTAAAAAATTGTATGGTAATCAGTTGTCATAATACAGGCATGCGATGCGGAGGAATGAGGAAAATGTCGTGAGAACAGTGTTGAGTATGAATGTAGATGTCTACAAGAGTAGAGGAAGATCAAAGAAACTATGAACTGTGTGACAGATGATATGGCTAGAAAGGAAGTTACTGCTAAACGAGTAATGGAAAAGTATGAAAGAAGAATACATGCAGAGCCGACCACAAATTGAAATAAGGACAAGAGACTGATGACCAAAACAATCACATCCTTGTCCAAAAACATAATATTAGAAGGTTTCGTTTCTACAGCACGACTTGAACCAAGATCTCCGGATTTGGCGCCGCTTGGTCAAACGTTTGATCAGATACGGCCAATACGCCAACACGATTAGAGCCGATGACTTAGATAGATATTTGTGGACTTGAGATATTAAGCTGGTTTTGTTAAATGTTGTAAGTAATACTGCGTCAAAATAGATGTGGATAAAAATAAGTGCAGTGGGTAGGGTATGATGTAAATTCGTGAGGATTACGATCCGGAATAGATCGGGTGAAACAGCTTGTGGGTGACGTAGATTTCTACCAAGACAAAGGATTGAAAGCAGCCACCAGCTAGTGATTGGAAACTTTTTAATCAGGGATTTGACAGGAATTCTGTCGATGACAGAACACACGCGCGAAAGCGTTTTGATAAAAAGGCTAACTAACCTTTAGCTGATAAGAAGAAGGTACTTTATCGCGTTTATCAAAACATTAAACACAGATCATTCTATATCATCAAATCTCTGGGCGGAGCGGAAGGGAGTGTCAGACTTATATTGACTAAAACCCATCCATGTTCCTTCTTTTGCCCTTCGTATTCCAGGGCCGCGGTATCTCTTTCGAACAGTCCCGCAGGACTCGGAAGCGTCAATAAAATTCGTGGTGGAGAAAGTGCGTTCTGCGCAAAACTTCTGTCACGGACCCCCTAAAGACCGTCAGATGTTAAACGTCATTGTGTCTTAGTGCGTTCAAATGATGGTTTGTTAAAAAATAATATTTTGATTGACAAGATTGTCCACGGAGTTTCATGCCCATTCTTCTTCATAAAGATCTACGCCTTGGAATGGGCAACTACAGTACTTTCACAAGTTATTATGCCTTGTGTCTGGGACTGTAGCTTCGCTTTCTTTGTTTTCTGACATTCAAAAGTGCCTGCAATGATCTAATTGAAATAAATGCTTTGAGTTTGAGTTTAGCAAGTGTGACAATGACGCGTGTTGCCTCTAGCAGCGGCTGCCGAGGCGTCTCCTTGCTTTGTTTATTTAAAGCATTTGCTAAGTGTGGTGATTATGTCAATAACTATACAGCCATTTGAAGACTCGCCTTCAGCGAAGTTATTGCCATCAACCGGATACAAGCCCATACTCCGGCCTGTTATTGAGAAATCCCTGATGGAAAAACCCAATAACACTGACTCGGGAACCAATCCGGGATCTCAAGCTTAAGTAGCTTGCGACCACTAACCCAACGCGGTAGTCTCAAGAACCTATGCATCATAAAGGTTGTACATAGACTCTTAACGAAGACGAAAAGCACTTGTTCTCCCCGTTCATCGAGTTCATTTATTTGTTCAGCACTCGTACCATGACCACCGTATTCTTCCGTCGAAAAAACCAGTCTCTACGGTGGTCAATGTGGTCATGCTACGCGTGCTGGACCATACCTGGGAACCTTCTAGTTACGGAGATATTCGAGGTCAAAGATCCAAGTTTTTAATACTAGTTTTTAAGTGTAGCCCTGGCTCTTGTACTAGGATTCCTTGTATCACAAGAGCCAGACCTCTCAATTCACAGTGAACATATAAAAAACGATGAGTTGAGTTTTACCGTAAAACGTGATTTTGCACCCCAAAAATTCGTTTTCCAGCAATAATTTTTGCGTAGGGTGATGCCGGTGATGTACAGAATGCTTGGTTGACGGCTTCGTGAAGGGTCAGTTAACACCTTGTATTTTACGGTGTGATAGGTACAATCAACTAGTTATCACGTTACTGCATTCAAACTTCGATATCAATCGGAAATTAGATCCAAATTCGGAGATGAGAACCATTTCCATTTCCGATATTCGTCCCTCGACAAGATTATCAAAATCGATTAAGATTTGAGCGTAATCTAGTGGTTTTTAGATGTTTTGATTAGAATAATAATTATTAATTTACGGTACAGTAGCAATGACCTGTCTGTTTGATAATTAAAATGTTGTTAATTTACGATCAAATCTACATAATTATCAGTTTATGACTCAGCCTTGGCGATAATGTAAACTGTTTATTTTTTGGATGGTACTGATTGCTGCTCTATTTTCACCCTTATTTACTACTAGCAATTGCCCGCGACCTTCGTTCGCGTGAAATTATTATTATTAAAAAAAATACTTCCCTTTTTGAACCGAATTTTGTTACCAAGGGTTTTAATTTTTTTTCACGGAACCCTAATTATTTTACTAAAATAAAAATAGCCTATGTTAGACCTTATAACATCAGCTATCTGCCAGTAAATGTCCCGTCAAAATCGGTCTAGCCGTTTCGGAGATTAGCCGGAACAAACAGACAGACAGTCAAAAACTGAAAAAAATATGTTTGTGTTATAAGTGTCGTATATAATTTCATATTTAGTAAAAAGCTATCATTTGAATATTACAAACAGACACTTCAATTTTATTTATTTGTATAGACTTGCTATCTGCAATGATGACCAGAATAAATTAAGACTAGGACGGAAAGAGGAAATGTAATGATGTTGATGACCATCTGCTGTAAAAACTAGATATTTAAATAGAACGTTGAGTTACTTATTAGGAGCTTGAGGAGCTCGTGGCTAAATAATAACAGCCGCTCGGGTCGATCTTTAGGTTAAGCCGTGCTTGCCTAGGTTGGTCTGTGGATGGGTGACCGCCCATTACATACCGACTTTCCTCCGTGCCTCGGAAAGCACGTTAAGCCGTTGGTCCCGGCTGTGATTTGTAGATCTTTGACAGTCGTTAGGCAGTCAGTGACCCAAAAAGTCTGACAACCAGTCTTACCAAGAGGTGTCGTATTACCCAGTACTAACTGGGTTGTGGAGCTCAGATAGGCAGTCGCTCCATGTAAAATACTGGTATTCAGCTGCATCCGGTTAGACTGGAAGTCGACCCCAATATAGTTGGGAAAAGGCTAGGCAGATGAGATGATGATGTTGAGTTACTTATTAGAAGAACGATATTAGCTGCCACTAAATATAATTTTTTTTAAAGCATTTATAACAAGTAGGCCAGCTACAGGCACTTTTGAACTGTCGAAACAAAGACAACAATGAAATGTAGCTACAGTCCCAGACAAGGCGTAAAAACTGTGAAAGTACTGTAGTTGCCACGGCAATACTGCAAGTTCATCATCATCATCCACAGCATGACTTCACCCACTGCTGGGTGGGATAGGCCTCTCTTTGCTGGTGCCAATCTCCACGTTTCTCTGCCAGCCTTATCCAGGATTATACCCGCGATGTCAACTATGTCGACTTCCCATCTCGCAAACAGCAAGTTACTTGTTGGCAAAAATTATGACCTAGCGTTAGAGCGGGAACGGTCAATGTGGCGACATTTGGGGGTGGCCGATGTCCAACAGTGGACGTCTTTCGGCTGAAATGATGTTAGAGCGGGAACACTCATCGTTAAACGTAGTTAGTTAACCTCTAGTTAAGCTCTGTTTATCTGCTCACGAGAACCTAACTGTGACCGCAGCAGTAATTTAGAATAGTTATCTTACCGGATAGAGTTATAAATCATAACACAATACGAGTTATCAAGTAATTAGAGTGTTGCTGAGATTTTATCGTTGGAATTATAAATAAAATCGTATCATTAAAACGTTGCGGAAAAGACTTTATCACGATGGCATAGAATATCTTTTAGATTATGCCTCTTGTAATATTAAATGGTTTATGTCTACGGAATTTTGTGTGAGTAAAAGGGCTTATCTATTCTTTTATATATGCAATCATAATATTATGCCAACTAAATAAAAGATAGACAAAATAGAGGAATGAGGCGTCTATTAAAAGTGATGTGCTTTGGAAAAACCGCCGTAAGAATCAAAATGATAATTAAACTTAACGCTAGCTGGAGTTTAAAAGAAAATAATTAAGTTATAATAATGTTTAATGTTGCTAATTTAGGATGATAAGGGCAAGCGAATGATAATTGAAGACATTATTTCAATAACAACCTTTGTCAAAAATTTCATGATGTGAGTTAGTTACGCCATCTTGTAGAGGAATTCGTAAGCTTACCGATCACAATTCATATTTCTTCAACAAATAGTCAACTATGATTTCGGCAAAAAGCAGTCACGTCAGTGACAGGCGGTTTATGGAAAAAAACTAAAACTGTCACTAACTCACTGTCTTCAATCGCAATGCTTATAAAATGCTGCTAATTTGACAGCAGGGCACATTAACGATATAACACATTGCAAAATAACAACAACCACTCATTTGACGAGAATATCAGATTAAGTTTAATAAGGCGGCAAAAATGTCTGGGTAAGGCTATCTGCGGAGATGTTTTTAGACTGAAATTTCTAGCGTACTCCCAAATAGGCTAGACCAAATATGAATAAACTAGGTAAATATGTAAACTGGCGTGCATACCTCAGCTCACGTGTTTGTATCAAAAAACTCAGCACGTGGGGAACTGGGCGCGTTTCCAACTATTTGTTTTTTTTTCTAGCTTTTACATAAAACCGAAATCAGACGGTGAACTTTTCGTTCATGTTCATGAACCAAACACAGAATGACTCAAAATTCAAAAATTAATTCAATAGTGAACCGATTTAACGGGGTTGTTACTCTTTATGTGAAATGTTAAAAAAACTTCAAATCATCAAAACAATTAAATGAAGGAACAGATTTTTTTAATTTTTTTATACTCGTTTTCGTCCTGAAAGCTGTCTTGTTGGCATTAAGCTGGATTTTATGTATTTAAAATTATGTCGTGCATGGTACAGTATCCAATGATATGTCCATCTAGTAACAAGGAATCAAGGAACAGATGAACGTTCCGTTCATGCAAAATTAAAAAATCTTTCATCATTAATTCAAATTAGGCTGATAATAATCAGCACTAAACGTCAAAATTATATGAGCCAGTCTCCCAAAACCGTCCACCCTTCGCCATTTTCAAGTTGAGCTTGAGCCGGGAAGAATAAGGGATTAACCACACTTATTCAGCTCTGTTCAGCTTTTGTCCACCAGAAAACAACGATATTTTATGGAGATGCGAACTCATCTGTTCAGCTTTCTGCATCTATTCAAATGCGTACGCATATCCATACAAAATCGTCGTTTTCTATGGACAAAAGCTGAACAGATCTGAATAAGAGTGAGAAGTCCCTAACTGGTGGAAAAAAATCCCAAAAAACACGTCATCTTCCGATAAGGTTAGAAGAACCATTCTGTAGTGTTATAGATGTAGTGAGACCGTGGAATGAAACAAAAATGAACAATCACTGGAGTGAATCGTCTGATATCGACTTTATGCTCGTAAAGTCGTAACTGTAACAAACGTAATTATACATCGTGTTTTTCCAGCACTCAAATTATATATTACGAAGAAGATAATTTATACTGATATTGTTTATTTATTAGACAGTCGTATTTCTAATTCTGGTGATAAAATTGTTTGGCTAGACTACTTAACCGTAATATTATTTTTATTAACTGTTTTTTTTTTTTAATTTATTTTAACACTAAAACATTTTTTATGTTTGTTACGCCATCTTTTCGTCCCATTTTCTCTAGGAAGTGATGATATTATTATCCTCTAATTGGGATTTTGTTACACTTAATATTCTATAGTTACAAGTAAAATATTAATTTTTCCTTGAAACTTGTAGAAACCTGAGATAAAGTATATTATACTTTGTTCTACACCAAAACTGTTACACAGTAACATAGCTCTTTTACAATATTTCTAATTCAATGGGTACAAAAAGTTACTACATAACATCACACAACTAATCACAGAAGGGTTAGGCAGAAGTGTATCCAATAGTACACCCACATTACGCCAGTTATGTTTTTAAGTCCCACGGAATAGGGAGCGAGCCTATTGCCATAATCAAACCGGGCACAAATCCAGACTCCGTAGCTGCTACTGAGAAATTCCTGATGGAAAAACCCAATAACACTTTGCCCAACCCGGGAATCGAACCCAAGGACCTCATGCTCAGCAGTTGCGCTTGTAGTTGGCAGTCTGCAAAAAACGTTACTAATTATTATTATTATTTATTCATGAACAAGCAACATAAGACTCATTATTTAACACAAAATTTCAATAACAACACAAACATACAAGACTTATAGTCTAGCCTAGGGTCACAGTACAGGCCATTATTAAAATGTTCACCCAGTGCCAGTCCTATGTTTAAGATCTTATACAATATTTCTACTGGGGAATACGATACCCTTTGGTAGGACTGGTTGTCAGACTTTCGGGCCAATGGCTACTTGTAACGACTTTCTGTGATGTTATGTACATAAACAATTAAATTAAATTAAACTTATTCATTAATACTAAACTACTACTACTTATTTATTACTAAAGTATGTATACAAAAATGAAAACATGTCTTCGTAACACAGCTTCAAGAACGAACATTTCCCAAACAAATAAAATAACGTCTAATCAAACTTGTTTATTCAGCTCCCACACATTCCTTTAACAATTCCCTTCAAACAACTCTTAATCACGTACCGTATATTTTCAGCTTTCAAAATTACTCGTGAAAGCCAAGAAACGCCGGGAAACTTCCACCTATTACCCACACTAGATTATATGGTTTCGTTTCACGGTTCCACTAATAAAGAATGTATACACACCAAATTGCAGGGTAAACCAACAAGCTATACTAACGTAACTCTAAATATACTCTTGGAATTGTAATAGTTACTTAAAAGTTCTTTTTTTCCCTACCCGAAAGGTAACCAGCGGGACCCTATTACTAAGCCTCCGCGGTCCGTCCGACCGTCCGTCTGTCTGTCAGCGGACTGTATCTCATTATCTGTAATAGGTAGACGGTTGAAAATTTCACAGAATGTGTATTTCTGTTAATAACAACAAATTATAAAAATAAATGAAAAAATTAAAGGGGGCTCCCCTACTACGATGGTACGGAACCCTTCATACGCGAGTCCGACTCGCACTTGGCCGGTTTTTTTGTATAGTGAGTAGGTACGAACTTCGAAGAACTACCTAAAATAAGAACGAAAATGAAAAGAAAGTTATTTTAAATTAGAAACTTCTTCGTAAGTGGTAAAGAAATTTGAATCTAAATATAACAGCTGATAAAAACATTCAGGGCGGGTTTCACTAACTAAATTAACACAAACAGTACATCTAAACTGCGTTCAAGAACTCCATTACAATTCTGACAGTGAACTCGATCAAGAACTATTTTGATCGAGTTCAGTTTCATTGGTAAAGTCAGCTATCCGCTATCTTTTAAAAAAAAAAAAAGTATTTTTTAAATTAGTTGTTATCTTATGCCGCATTATTTTAGCAGAGATTAAATAGTTTCACTGGGGTACAATAAAATAAATAAAATATGTTGTAAATTAATTTGATGGTACTGTCAGCATAAAATATTTTACTGTCGTTTTTTTATATGAAGATACAATAAGGGTGGTAAGATGCGGGGCAGCGCCATCAGCATTCTATCTATGATAGCAAGTAGGCTTGATTGTGAGTTAGTGAACCACTGCTGCAAGATTTCACCTGGGGCTGCAGTCTCGACATAGATAGCGACAAAAATCGGTCGTTAAGTCATAACGATGTCAAATTTCTTTAATAGATTTTCAACCTTAAGGTTTTGAAATAAAGTTGAAAATCTATTAAAGAAATTTGACATCGTTATGACTTAACGACCGATTTTTGTCGCTATCTATGTCGAGACTGCAGCCCCTGGGCCTGTCACCTTCCAGCAGTGATGTTTCAATCTGTTTCTGTTTTTGCCTTTGAAATTGTATTACTAACATAGTTTGAGGAGCTCGTGGCTAAATAATAACAGCTGCTCGGATCGATCTTTACGTTAAGCCGTGCTTGCCTTACATACCGAGTTTCCTCCGTGCCTCGGAAAGCACGTTAAGCCGTTTGTCCCGGCTGGCATTTGTAGTTCTTTGACAGTCGTTAGGTAGTCAGTGGCCCAAAAAATCTGAAAACCAGTCTTACCAAGGGGTATCGTATTACCCAGTACTAACTAGGTTGTGGAGGTCAGATAGGCAGTCGCTCCATGTAAAATACTGGTATTCAGCTGCGTCCGGTTAGACTGGAAGCCAACCCCAACATAGTTGGGAAAAGGCTAGGCAGATGATGAGTTTGTAAGTACATTGTTACTAACACTATGAGTCTTGTTGCTCGAAATAAATGATTAAATAAATAAATAAACAACTATGTAAAATGTCACCTTACAAACCAAATACCCCACAACGTGACTTTGAAATCATAGGATATTGTATTACGTTAAAAACACTTGTTAACATTAATGGTATTTTAATTACAGCGGCATAATGCCAACGTTGGCTCTGCGACAGTGTTTCTAGTGGCGGCACTTTCATACAACCCTGAAAGCTTGGCTTGCCCTGATAACCTACTGCTGTTCATGATGTTCAGGTTTCTGAACAGTCTGCTTGCCTTATGGGCTTGCCCTATTATTGGCCCTTAAGGCACGTCACTGTGGTTCCAATTGTTTACTTCACTCGAAACAAAAGTAAATATCCAGACTTGCATTTCCTGAGGAAGCTTAAAGTTACACACATCATATTATGACATATCACACCTGTATTCCCGGCCAGTATGTAAAACGGGGACGAACCTATTGCCATCAACCGGGCACAAATTCAGACTCCGTGGCTGCTACTGAGAAATTCCTGATAGAAAAAAACCCAATAACACTTTGTCCGACCCGGGAATCGAACCCAGGACCTCATGCTCAGCAGTCGCGCTTGTGACCAGGCCAATAAGGCAGTCTTTAATTTTTCGAAGCAAATAATAATTATTCCAATACCTAATTGAAACTAAATTTCTCTATGAGTACAACTTAAGCCGCCCTAAGGCCTTGTCCGCACTGCTGATTGCCATACTACCACCTTCCCTAATGACATTTTTTGCTAATGTAGTCGAGGCCTAACCCATTAACATGAACCCAAAAAATGTTGACGTTAAAAAACAACATTTTTACAACGCTTACTCACAAATATTCACGATATGAAAAGAATGGAAGGAATTTCCACCAAGGTTGAGTTGTAAATCTGGACAAATACGCTGGCAAAATATCAAGCAAATATTTGGAGCACCGACGGCTTTTATTTGAGGTCATATTCGGTACAAGATTACAAATCCGTACTAATAATATAAATGCGAAAGTAACTTTGTCCATTTCTTACCTTTTCACATCTACATAATTTAGGATATATACATATCATATACTAGCTGTTGCCCGCGACCTTCGTCCGCGTGAATTTTTATAGCCTATAACCTTCCTCGATAAATGGGCTATCCAACACTAAAAGAATTTTTCAAATCGAACCAGTAGTTCCTGAGATTAGCGCGTTCAACCAAACAAAGAAACTCTTCAGCTTTATAGTATTAGTATAGATAGGATAATTTTTATCCTAAAGTACGTTCAAGTGGAATAATTTGCAACCATAAGGCGAGCGAAGGCCCTAGTGCTAAAATCACAAACAAAATATTAAATTTTTGTAAAAACAAATCCAAGCTAAGCATACTCGTACCTAATTTAAACACAAAACAAATTGTAAATTGACTTCGACAACCAAATCAATTCGATAGCAAAGTATCTACTAAATAATTCTGATTGATTAATATTTACGACTATTACATGACCACACTTTATGTATCGTAATGTACGGAAAATAAAATATTCTCTGATAAAACGGCTCGCTCGGGTTTGTTTACTAACGCTATTTTATTGATACTGTGTTTTAATATGGAGTAGATATCGTATGGTTTTGTGATAAAGTTATTTTTATTTTAGAAACGCTGGTTTTATCGCTATTTCACCTGATGTTAAACACCATACATACATTCATTCATTTATTTCAGTAACAATTTATACATTGTATCGAAATTTTACACTTCAATTATAAATTAAACGGTTCTATAGCAGCTATGGAATCGTAATAGACTAGGCTTCAGTATAGCCAGCTCCTGACCTCTGCCAAGGTCTTCCTCAGTCTTCCATACTTCTCTGTTGCCCTTTTTGGCCAATCTTCTAACTCCAGGAGTATTAAATTTACAATATCACTTACGGGATATCTTCCGGGATTTTCAATTATTCTGAGCGCCATGATCGCGGGCTGACTGGAGATTGCGGGTGGATGGTAAATAAATTTTTAGATGCAGACAAATCTGTCTACCTTATTTCTCTCATTCCAGGGGTTTTGTTCCTACAGCTGATTGTCTTTTTGATGTTGCACGTCATCCTACCCATTGCATAACGTATCAGTAACCAATAATCACAATCACGGTAGTGAGTGGCCCAAAAAGTCTGACAACCAGTCTTACCAAGGGGTATCATATTACCCAGTACTAACTGGGTTGTGGAGGTCAGATAGGCAGTCACTCCATGTAAAATACTAGTATTCAGCTGCATCCGGTTAGACTGGAAGCAGACCCCAACGTAGTTGGGAAAAGGCTAGGCAGATGAGATGGATCACAATCGCGTGGCAGTCTCCAGCACTCTGTTCGGTTCAAATAATTCTGTCTCTTATATCGATGCTTATTTTATACGTAAGAGCACAATATTGAAATCCATGTTTACACAGTTCCTGAATAACAAACACGGAATCGTAAACGTATATCGTTTATGAAATATTCAAATCCTATACAAATCTTTCGCATAAGGAATAAGGAGACACAAAACACGGGTATTGCAGAAACAGCTTGCAAATACATGGTTTTAATAAAATAAAGACGATTCACATAAAGATATCGAACCACTGGATGTTACTTCCGGAGAAAATATGATTCGTACTCATAGCATAGCATTGCATAATCAGCCTATTAATGTTACCACTGTTGGGACACAGGCCTCCTCTCTATGAGAGGGAATGGGCTATAATCCACCACGCGGGCCCAGTGCGGATTGGTAGATATCACATGTCTTCGAATTTTTGGTTCTAGGACATGCCGGTTTCCTCGCGATGTTTTCCTTAACCGTTTTGAGAGCAGCGGTGATGAAATAACTTACACAAAGTAATGCGCCTGGCTGGGTTCGAACCCACGACTTACTGCTCGTAAGTCTGGGTCTCCACCAATGGGCCACCGCTGCTCTCACCGCTGCTTTAGATTCGTACTCGCTTTTATGGAAATATATGACATGGTAAGTGTACAAAAAAAGAGAAGCCTAATCCCAACGGTGGATGAAGTCGTGGATGATGATGAAACGTGCCTATAAATGTTGAGTTTGTACTACTCAACTATCGGATCGAAGAAAAATGAACTAAGAGCTCGAACTGTGTCTAAAGGCTAGGCTTGCATTTGACCGCAACCCGCCTGATGTGAAGCGATGATGCGGCCTTGGGTGGAGCACGCTTGCCTAGAAAACACCGATTCACTCGAGCTTTGAATAGATCCAGATTATAATGATCCGGGAACAGAGAAGCTGGCAGTGAATTCCACAGACTGGCGGTTCGCACAATAATGTGGAAGCATAGCGCTTTGTTCGAGTCAGTGGAACTTCAGCGAAGTGGAATTTTCGCTTGTACACCCAAACAACCTCCTACCCTCAACGCATTCACCACCAGCACGCCTTCGAGTGTTAAAACCAAATTTAAAGCAGTGACAACACAGTGGAACAGTGGACAGTGGTGTGACCTTTGGATTTCCAAGTCATAAGGTCTCGAGTTCGAACCCACGACACGCACCTCTGATTTTTCGGATTCATGTGCGTATTGTATAATCATCACTTGCTTCGGTGAAGGAAAACATCGTGAGGAAACCAGCATGCCTGAGAGATATTTCTTGACGGTATGTTAAGCCAAGTCAGAGGCCCATGGGCGGCATAAAAACTCGGACACCAGGTTAGGAATTAACCACACGATAAAGAAAGAAACTGTTAAAAGAAACAACTGTATTTTTAATTTTCAATAAAAGTAAACAAGTACATGTTTCATATGCGCATACACCTTCTCGGTTCCGTCAAGGCCTAAAACAAACAACTGTTCAGAATTTTTACGATACAGAAAAAGCACATTCCATTCAGGAATGTTACTCATTCTCAAAAATTCTACCCTGTACAGCAATTTCGTCAAATACAACCGCTTATAGTATACACATACATGCTATTCAAATTATTTTCTGAACACGCCACACTGGATATAGCGAAAGGGGAAGCATTTAAGAAACTAGGCCGTGTGGGGGAAGCCAATGTCCTGTCTGAGTTGCGTTATGGAGAAAATAGCTTTAAAATTCTTAGTTTGAATCTTTACAACGTGCAGTTTCAGCGCACATATCCGCTTAAGGCTGAAGCCAAACGAGTTTGTACCATTACTTTAGGACTTTAGTATGAAACCGAATGCAGCGTAAATTCCGCGACTCACAGCTCAAAAAAATACGCACGTTTGGCCTCACCCTAAGTGTTTTGTCTTATTTGCAAAAAAATAAACCGTTGAATTGATTTGCTATTGTTATTATGGTCAACCAGTCAAACTCAAAAATCCAGCCATTCGCAGGCACCTATATATATTTTTAGGGAGTCGGTTAGTATGGTAAATGAAAAACTGTGACGGTCAAATAAACTCTTTGGAACGACACACGTAAATCAGTATAGAGGATTGACCATTTTAAGATCGAGAGAGCACCTCTTAAGATCATGTTTCACTACCTAAATCATTAGTCATAGATCTCGAGTTCGAACCCAAGACAGGCAAGTCTGATTTTTCGGATTCAGGTGCGTCACTTGCTTCGGTGAAAGAAAACATCGTGAAGAAACCAGCATGCCTGAGAGATCTTTCTCGACGGCATGTAAAGCTAAGGCAATGGCCCATGGGCGGCATAAAAACTCTGACACCAGGTTAGGCAGTAACCACACCGAAAAGAAGACTACTTAAGTTGCTACACAATAAAGGATTCTCTATACATGCATGACACAAATAAAACCTTTACACACACAAAACATTTCAGCCTCGGAACAAATATCAGCGAGCTGAACAAATATTTGTCTTTACACGGAATTGAAACACGCTACCCTGAGTATAAGCCCAGGCGGCACAGAGCCAAGAGATACAGAAAGTCAGGTCATGGAAACTATGACTTATCTACAGTCCTTTCATAATTATTGTACCTCTGACAGCAGCAACCATAGATATAAAAAAGAAGAACCTAGTGGTCACTATAATTTTGACAGACTCGTCAGGACAGCAACTCAACTGCAACCCTATGGTAATAAGAATAAAGAGTACTGTGCTTTTGACAGCGATGCGAAGTCAGAGGTAGAATTACTGGTAACTGCATCACAGGCAACTACCATTGGATGTCAAAGGTTTGTGATTTTAGCTGTTGGTTAAGATTTTGATATTAACAGATCCAAAAAGGATTACACAATATTTCTAGTTCATTTATGGCTTAAATTTCAAAATAGTAAGAAAAATCTAAGTCAACGGTCAAAACTAACAACGTTGCCATGCCAACACACCACATGTTAAGACTGCGACTCCAAAATGCTCAAAGCAAAGCGAATCCTGTGAGACTGACGTCACTCAAGAAGCAAAGAAACAATAAATTACAATCTTAACGTTTCAATTCACTGATGCGTATCTTAATACAGTAACAAAAACTACGTAACATTGACAAACGCACGCAGCTCTCCATAGATCACGAAGTAGGAGTGCAAGCGTGAATAATCCATGGCGATACGGTCCAGTGAGCCGAGACCCTTAGCAACAGTCCACGAAATACACCACTTAAGAGCCTTTATAGGGCGGATGTGAGTAAGAATGAGAAGGGGACACCGTTGAAGGACGTTCACCGATCTTTATGGTGTCCTTCACAAAGGTTAAGTTCAAGGAGTCATAATCAGATGACATGCAAATGCATGCAAACAAAATTGCCTAGTTGAATGTAAAAAAACCCTGCTATAATGCAATCATAACATAACGCCTGTAATCCCCGAAGGGTTAGACAGAGGTGTACCTAATAGTACACCCACATTTCGCGACTTATGTTTAAAGTCTCACGTAATAGGGGGCGAGTCTTTTGCCATCAACCGGGCACAAATCCAGACTCCGTGATTGCTACTGAGAAATTCCTCATGGCAAAACCCAATAAAACCATGTCTGACCCGGGAATCGAACCCAGGACCTTATGCTCAGCAATCGCGCTTGCGACCTCTCGACCAATGAGGCGGTCGCAATAATCCAATCATTGGCAAGAATTTAGAATTCAACTTTGTAATTTTCATTCCAGTGATTCAGTTATCAATTTACATAAAAATGCCTTGACTGCAAAACAGACACGAAATAACAGCTGTTTTTACCATCAACAATTAAAATACTATTGATTGTATCATATTTATCTGACCGCCTCGGTGGTCGCCAGCGCGACATCTGTGCATGGGTTGGATTCCCATTTTGGGCAGTGTTATTGGGTTTATTCTCCATCAAGAATATCTCAGAAGCAGCCACGGAGTCTGGAATTGTGCCCGGTTGATGGCAATAGGCTCCCCCCCAATTACATGGAACTTGAAACATAACTGGCGAAATGTGAGTGTACTATTAGGTACATTTCGCCCTTCGGGGACTACAGGCGTGATGTTATGTACGATGTTATCCGACCCTTGTCCATATTATCAAGTTACCGCCAGTTCTGGCTCAGTAAGTTCATCTGAGTAATCACAGTAAGGGTTTCTTTTGGGTTATCAGACCAATCCAACAACCTTAGATCATTTCCTACACTTTGATCGACCTGGTTTTCTGGTTCGGTTTTCGTTGGTTTGTGGGGGTCAGATAGGCAGTCGCTCCATGTAAAATACTGGTAATCAGCTGCATCGGGTTAGACTGGAACCCGACCACAATATAGTTGGGCAAGGCTAGGCTGATGATGATGGTTTCCGATCGCTCTTATCCTTATATTTTCAAGGTCTTCAGTCTCTAAGAAATAAAACTTTAATACCACTCCTACATCTGTCCTTCTTATCAGACGTATATATCTTCCACCACACTAAATAAACCACGCACATAACTAATTCATATTAATAGCCCACTATATATTTCTCTACCCACATCTCCCACATAGTGTTAACCTTCTCCCGCCTACATAATAAACACATAAGCAACATAGACCTGACCTCAGCAACAGAATGTATATAGGGTGACTGGTAATTAGTGACCGATACTTAAACACGTGATTATACTCATGATAAAAAACAACTTTCCCAAAGAAACATTTTTTTTATACAATGACTTTTATCACAATAACACAACAGCCGTATGAAATTCGCACGCGCACGCCTTTGACCTATCAGCTGTTAGCCGTTTAAAAAAATTTTTTTATAGGGAAATTTGTTTGTTATCATGAGTACAACCACGTGTTTAAGTGTCGGTCACTAAGTACCAGTCACCCTATATAAACTCATCTAACCTAACGTAGCGCAGTGTTGGTAGATAAGAGATTTTATCTCTTATTTGGGAGAAAATAATCGTTCTTGGGGAAATTAAATTGTTGGAGAAAATTTTGGGGAAAATTTCCATAAGGGTAAAATCACATGATCGATCGAGCGATCTTCACAGGATGGCTGGTAGCAGCTGGATGAGAGTTGCTGAGAATCGAATTTAGTACTAGCATTTAGACGCACAGGTTATTATTTCCTTGTATCTTTTTTCCCTTTCTGTCACTTAGAATTGCAACTACACTAAAGTGAGAGGTCCAATTGCATGTTTAAGTGCTTCCGATGCTAATTAATGATGATGCTTGCTACCGAACTTCTCGATCTACCAAACGCCGCCCGCTTGTCAGGTAGCATCCGTGTGTCAACATCGAAAATGTTCGGGATCAATTTTTTTTTATTTAATAAAAGGATTTCCAAAGTCCGCTCTAAACTCTTTTAAATATTTTTGGAAATACTTACACCAAATAGATTTAAAATACTTACAGAGCGGACATTAGGAATATTTTCACACAAAATTTTTGATCCCGTTCATTTTCGATTTTGACACACGAATGCTACCTGGCAAGCCGGCGTATGACACTAGACAGAACGATTTATTACTAAGTAGTAATAAGTTTTGGATTACAATTTTCTTCGTCTTGTCCCGTCTATCGCTCATAAATAATTGAATGTCTTTGACATACACAGACCCAAAATACGATACCAAGTGGTACCTTTTGTGAATAAACACACTATTATATCTCACGTTTGTTGCATTTCCTGTTTCAAAAATAGAACAAGGAAAAAAGTTGTCAAACGTATAATTATTGAGAAAAATAAATTGAATTTGGGGAAAATTCAGCTCGATCTAGCAATCCTAACGTAACACGTTACGTAACACCCGCGTCATTGGGGTGACATTGAAAACGATGCCAAATCTTTTGTGTATCAACAATAGGCTGGATTGTTTTGCATTGGGTTATTGCAGGGTGAAAGGTTATTAGATTGATTGCTTAGGTGATTGTAATAGTCAATTTTTGTGGGTACTTTCACGAATAGTTCCTTGTGTAAGTCAAGGTCAAGCCGCGTTCAAATTCTTTGAAAGCTGATTGTGGTTCTGCAAGACTTTAATCATATACATGGTTCAGCAGTGGACCTTTCATTGAATGCTCAAGGGTCAAGATAATGAAGCCCTAGAACCAAATTGTAAATAATAATAAATAATAAAAATTAGAATTGGCACAGTAAATACAATTTAAATCTTAGATAATGTTGGAATAACAAAGTTCGATGCCTGTACTAGGTTAAACCTGTATCACAGGCGGCATGTTTCTAATAAATACTATTTGGACAATGGATTTCTTAACAATATTTAATTTTTTTTTTTTTTTTTTTATTTATTTTAAGATGACTGAAGAAATATTTATTTATTATTCCTTAACACACACATTTGTTTTTACAGGTAAGACCCAAGCTAACAAATTAGTCATAAAATTGCAAAATATCCAGTCCCAAGTAACGGGTCTATTGTCATCACTTCAGCCTGGAATTACCCACTGCCGGAAATAGACCTCCCCTTCCTTCTTCGATACTTCTCAGACGACATGATCACCATGCTTGATACAAAGATCGGCGATCATAGATAAACACACCGCTTGTTTAAATAAATACTCCACGCACTTTCTATCAGTCCGGACAAACTAGATAAACATGAATATATTATCATAATAATCCGTTGTATAACAACAATATTACTTAGCAAAGATTGAGTCTTTAGTTATAAAAGACACGTTGGCTTTGATATCAAAACGTCTGAGTCCTCTAAACAGGTCAATACTGATAGTTACGAGGACTTCATAGCTAGGTTATAAAACGCACTATTTACATCAAGTTTGTTAGCTATTTTGAACCTTATTGCGTTGAGTGAAGGTTTAGATTGGAGAGATCGTTTGAGATAGATTTTGAATGCAATCTCGGACTAGGAGAAGTTATCTAACTGTGCAGTTCAGGACTCCATTGAACTTTAAAAGTATCTTTAGTTAGTTCCTTAAGAATGTATCCTGTCTAGCAATAGATAATGTACACGTGGGCCCGTGTGGTGGAGTACGGCCCTGTATCCTATGTGCGGGTTACTGGAAGTCTAGTATCTTTAAATGTTACATAGTTCCAAGCTATAACCATAGAAGATGTTATACTTTGTTTAGAAGCTAAACTGAGCATGAGATGAGGAGGGATGAAACACATGTCACTAAAAGAGTGATGAATGTAAATGTTTATAGATCGAGAGGAAGAGGAAGAGCAAAGAAAAGAAGGATGAATTGAGTGACGAATGAAATTAATGAAAAAGCAGTAAAGAGTGACGACATGGGAGAATGGAAGAAAAACACGTGTTGCGCCAACCACAAGTGATGTCGGACAAGGGCAGGATGATGATGACTAGAAGAAGAAGATGAAAGAAAGAAGAAAAAGAATAAAGAAGAGAAGAAGAAGATGGAAGATGATGATTAGAAGTTCTTGAATCGCAATAAACTGGGTTAAAGAAGACCTGATTCACGTCTCATGAATGTAAACTTTAGAGTTAATGTAGTATGAAACTATAAACTCACGACTACGACCTCTATTGCAGCACCGCTCCGTTGCAAAAAACAGTGCATACACTGATTGCACAATACAGTTGTCATAACTAAATCGATTTCGAAAGCTTTTTTGAACACAAGTTATTAAATAGTAAAGACGAACCGACAACGGAAGGCGTTAAATGGTATTGATTTATTTCTGTTAAAAGGTTGGACGTTTCTACGTATATAGGATTCTTGGGACAAGATGAGGAATATGGAGAATCGAAAGTTGAGATTTCAATCAAAATCATATTATTACAAGTAGGAAGTTTACACGCACTTTTAAAAAGGTCGAAACAAAGACAACAGTAAAATGAAGCTACAGTTCCAGGCACAAGGCATAATAACTGTGAAAGTACTGTATTTGCCCATTCCAAATAGATCGCGATGGAGAAGGACGGGCAAAAAACTCCATGGACACTCTAATTTAGAATATTGTTTGTCATTTAAATGTCGTCAGTTGATAAAGATAAATAATGTTAAAAGGAAACTTTGCCAGGGCTGTGGGACTGTTCGAAAGAGATACCGTGGCCCTGGAACACAAAGGGCAAAGAAGGAACATGGATGGGTTTTAGTCAGTACAAGTCTGACACTCCCTTCCGCTCCGCCCAGAGTGCGGGATTCATTTGATGATTTTCCATCCGAAAAAAAAAAGGAAACTTTAAAAATTGTAATCATTTGACTTTCACCTTCCTCCAAGGTTGTTACTGGGAGGATAACCAAGGAACCTTAACCAATAGATTCTGTTTAAAGCTGCATTCTTAAAAGTCAGGTTTTCTTCTTAAATTGTAATTTTTCTAGTATAATTAACGTAGCTACCTAATGGGCTCAAAACAATAATAGTCAAACAAAACTACCGTCGATACGAAAAGGACTTCAAAAGAGTCAATGACTTCTGAGTTTGTCCCACAAGATTTCCCCTAATTTACCATTACATAACTGAAGATACCGAAATCACATAAATGCAAAAAGATGTATGAACGTGAACGATGCAAAAGGAGTATAGTAGCAAATGGCTTTCTATAGTTTCTGTCTACCCTCCATGAGAAAAAGGGGTGAGTTTATGCTTTTATACAAAAAGGTTTTTCTAAACAAAATGCATACTGAAATAAAACACAAGTTTGCTGAACGTACAATGTTGTGTATGCTCTCAATGAGATTAGTATAAAGTACTAAAGTCCGGTTGGTGACGTCACACATACTAGGAGCACATAAGCTGAAGTGCCTGAAGCTTAGTTAACTTGTTGCTGAGCTGAACAACATTAAGGTCACTTACGAGGATTGTGTGGACAGAAAGATTGACGAGCGACAGATAGATATGAAGTTGATTTAAAAGCCACTTTTGCAGCTTTAAATGAGGATTCAAAATGCAATAGTAGGAAGAGTTTTGAAATGATATAATGAATTATGGTAAATGGTAATCGGTTATCGTGACATGGACATGTGATGCGGAGGAATGAGGAAAATGTAGTGAGGAAAATGTTGAGTATGAATGTAGACGGCTATAGGAGGAGAGGAAGACCAAATAAACGCTGGATGGACTGTGTAAGGATGATATGGCTAAAAAGGAGGTGACTGCTGAGATGAAGAGTAATAGAGAAGTATGGAAGAAGAAGACATGCTGATCCTAAATAAGTTGGGATAAGGGCAAGAGAATGATGATAATGAATTGTGTTACCAGCGAGCGGTGCAAAATAAGAGAACATTGCAGATAAATAATTTGGTGTAAATTTAACGAAGATTGTCCCAGATGCCAGCAATTTGCCAATACATTAAACTGATACCAACAACGTAGAAAAAGTGATGACGAACCCCTTTTTCCATGGCTCTACTACTTGACTCCTAGATGAAAATCTGGTGAACCCAGGACAGCAAGAGACGATTTCACAGCAGTTACAACAAGAGACTGCCTCGTTGGTCAAGTGGTTGCAAGTGCGACTGCTGAGCATGTGGTCCTGGGCTCGATTCCCAGGTCGGGCAAAGTGATGGCACGGTTGGTGCAGTGGCTAAGCGATTGACTGCTGCGCTGCGTGTTGCGGGTTCGATTCCCGCACGGAAAAAAATTTTGTATGGCCTACAGGTAGTTGTTCCGAGTCTGGCTATTTGTCTATGTCAGTTTAAATGTTTGTAAACGCACCCACGATACAGGAGAAATTCCCAGTGAGGGGCAACGATTTAAAAAAAAAAAAAAGGTTTATTGGGTTTTTCCATTAGGAATTTCTCAGTAGCAGCCACGGAGTGGATTTATGCCCGGTTGATGGCAATAGGCTCGCCCCCTATGACATGGGACTTAAACATAACTGGTGAAATGTGGGTGTAATATTAGGTATACAGCTGCGTAACCCTTCGGGGATTACAAGCGTGATACAACAAGAGCAAGAAACAGTTTCGCAACAGACTTTCTAAAATAACAAACAGCGGAAGGATTAAACGAATTTCGGAAACATCGCACATCCAATTTTTCTAGATTTTCGCAACGCACGTTCTGATGATATAACTAAATACGTGCTCCGATATGCCACGGTGCAAAAAACGTTGAATTAAACATTGTAGAGGAAGCCACATCTGATGAAAGTTGTCCGTCACGACCCCGTTATGAGCCTCGATTGGAAACCTTGCCTTTCGATCAAAGGAGAGCAATCGCTCAAAGAAATCTGGGTCAGCCGACTACCAAGCAATTTTATTGATGACTAATATGATGATTGGTAAATAGTAGTTAATGCTAGATAATTGTTTTGCTTGTAATGATTTGCATGATATGATTGCTACTGGATCAAATAAGAAATTAGTACATAAGAGGAAATCTGAAAGTGGCGTTGGTGACTGAAAGGTTGTCGTGGTATGGGCATGTGATGCGGAGGAATGGGGAAAATGTTGTGAGAAAAGTTTCGAGTATGAATGTGGATGGGTATAAGAGAAGAGGAAGACCAAAGAAACGATGTATGGACTGTGTGATGATATGACAAGAAAGGAGGTGTCTTATGAGATGACGAGAGAAGTATGAAAGAAGAAGACATACTGCGCCGCCCCAAATAAATTGGGATAAGGACAGGGGAATGCATGCCATGAAAGATTCATCAGACGTGTGATTCAAATTGGTAAGGTTTAGACTTCCTTGTTGGGCTTGTCATGGTCGTATGATTTGTCATTATTACTAAACTATATCTAAAGTTATGTGGCCTTTGCTAGAAAACCATACAGTATTAGGGTGCGATACAAAAACCTTCACTAGTGACGACATTTACAGGCGTTCGTCCGGCGCACCCTGGGTGCCCACGTCATGTCCTAATATTTACATATAAAACGCCGAAAAAGGTGAAGGCTATTTTTTTTGAATTAGCCGTTACCAGGCAAATGCCTCTTTCATCCTGCCAGGCACTTACTCTTTTACAGCGCCGTCTCGAGCAGCAGTCATAGTACGCGTGAAAATTGGGCTGGCCACGACGGTACTTCCATCCTTTACAGGCTTATAATAATTATTTTGGTTTTGCTTTCCTAACTTCTTGTATTTCCCAGCTTATCTTACCACCACACAATCCTGGAGATAGCACATTTAACCGCAGCAGCACACCTTGACTTTGTGCCAAGGTCCGCTCCCAGACAGTATTATGGGTAGCCATTACTCTTACATTCGCAAACACTGCACTATATCTGCCAAAACGCACGCAGAGCAAATAAACAAGCCGCTGAAATAATATGAGATATTTGGAGATTTATTACCATACTTGAGAATATTCGTCTGAATCTGGAAGATCAATTTGGATCAGAAAATTGGAGATGCAGTTAGTTAGGAGTTGTGTATATGTTATGTAATATGGCTACAAGGGGAAAGTCAAAACGAAAGTGAAACGTGGACGAAAACATTGTGAGATGTCCGAAGACATAACAACTACCAATCCCCACAGGGCCCAAGTGATGGAATACGGCCCGCCCAAAGAGGAGACCTGTGTCCCAGTAATGGCAACCTTATGGGCTGATTATGCTAAGGCAACCACGGGATGAACGTTTGTAATCTTTAACTTGTGAAGTACCTCAAAGAAGGGATCCTTTACCAACTTAACTTGGTTTAATATTTGCATGATCCAAGAGAGATCTTTATGCAGTAGTGTACTGCGATTACCCTAAGCTCTTCTAAGACACGACTTTAGATAGCAGCCTAATCTTCACTGATTAGTAACCGATTTCCCAAACGGATCTGCATGGTAAACATGTGCCAGAATATCTGCACTTGTCCCATAAAAGCAAGCAACCATGTAGATATGTAGAAAAATGTACATAATAAATTCAAACTGACTTTATAATGGCAGGATATTAGCTCATCGGCTTAAGAACATATGGTATACCACAAACGATGAGGTAAGCTGTTTCCTGAGTCTTGCGCCATTGATTTTTCTATGTAAAGACGAGCATCATAAATATAGTAAAGAACAATACAGTAAAGTTATGTTCAACCATTAAGAAAGACAGACTGTAATCAATAGACATGGAGTGAATACTGAACATTAATGTGATGGCAACACGACTGAAAATTGTACTGATCGTGAGGTTTCAAGTTAGATAAACTTGCCAACTCAACATTATAATATAAACAAACACACATAACCATTACTAAACGGTCAAGTACGTGCGGTAATTGTGTATCATAATATGTACAGTAATGATAAGCATCAGTGTAACTGATTTCATGCGATAATAGACTTCAATCATTCCATGTAGTGAGAATAGGGTTGTCAAATAGTAACATGTGTCGTAGATTTCGTGGAATATGAAATGGGCCATTGGACAAAGTTTATGACATATCTTGAAACAACAGCACATTCTAAGGAACAGGATGACTAAATATCTTGAGTCAATAATATTTACAATCTTTAACATACGGCGACCGTTTCTTTTAATCTTGGACTTTCTCCAGCTGTGAAATTTGATATGTCTACAGTTTTACCTGCAAAGTCATCTTCGGATATTTATTCTTCAATAGTCACTTCAGCCACTAATAAATCCATTAGGACTTCTTTTAATCTTAGATCTTCTCCTGGTGTAAAATTTGACATGTCCACAGTTTTAGTCAATATTTTAGATCTTCTGCAAAGCTATCTTTGAGTGATAATTTTTCTGCACTCACCTCAGTCACTAATTCAAAGCATTTTGAGGGTCTACAAAGCCATTTGTCTCTCGAAAAATAGGTCATCTAACGGTGGCATGATGAAATAAATTACCGCTCTTTCAGCATCTAAATAGAATTGGAGAACGGTGCTACATTCTTCATCTAAGCTTGGATCTAGTTTTTTGTAACGTTTTACAGTCTTCTTTCTCCAACAACATGGCGGCCCTAACTGACCATAACCTACATGTAACTGGCATCAAATAAATCACAATCAATCAGCCACAATACCACGTGAAGGGCGCTGAACTGCTAACTAAGTCACGGCCATTAGACGAGTTGTCGTTAGCTGAGGAATTTATGAGTCGTGTCTTGGACTTATTTGGGCATCCATTTATTGATGTTTTCCACATTCTTGACGGCGATATAGAGTTTGTTGTGTCGATATCGGTTCGTGTCGACGTTTTTGGACAAGGCTTGGCTATGGCAAATCGATTGGAACTGGCGTTGACCAAAGATGCTATCATTTATCACCGTCTAAATGTTTGAGAGTCTTTATGGGTGGTCAGAAGCGCGAAAATCTGACAACCAGTCTTGCCAAGCGGTATAGCGGCCCAGTAGCTGGATTGCGGAAGTCAGATAGGCAATCGCCTGGTATCCACTATTCCGATGCATCCGGTTAGACTGGAATCCGGCCCCAACATGGTTAGAAAAAAGCTAGGCAGATGATGTCTTGACTTATGTGGGCATACGATTATTGATGTTTTCCACATTCTTGTTGGTAATATAGGATTCTGTTGTGGTGTTGCATACTTTTTAGGCATGGCTTATGGGTATGGTAAATCAATTGACGCTGTGGACGGGCAAAGGATTTTTTGCTTGAATTTTGGTACGCACAGTTTGAGAAACATTTTGTGGACTGCAGAATAATTATGAGTTCTGGGTGTAGACCAGCAGACATTTGTTCTAATATATTGGTGTTTTTCAGAACTATCAAACCCGTTATCAAGCAACAAAACAAAAGTGTTTCACAAGACTTATCTTCGCTTTTAGATCTATTTCTTTTAGAACGAAAAGGAGGTCATTGAGGAATTGATAGCATCGGAATTAATTACCAGTGATAGCATTGTGGTCTGATAATAATTAAGTACAATGATAATTTAGAGATTCTGATTAATGACGTCAAGATGAAGTAATCTTAACAATAATACTGACGAAGTTAGTTGTTTGTAGAACAGCGAAGATAGGATAGAATAAAAGTACAAAACTTTTTAATTCCTCTTTCATGTGCATGATCATCATCATCCTGTTCTGCTCCTGCCCTTATCCCAATTTATCTGGGGTCGGCGCAGCATGTCTTCTTCTTCCATACTTCTCTATTACTCGTCATCTCAGTAGCCACCTCATTTCTCGCCATATAATCCTTCACACAGTCTACTCATCGTTTCTTTAGTCTGGTTTCTCTACTCTTATCGCTTTTATGTTAATGTGGGATCCAGAAGATGTGGGCAAGTAGCTTATTTTATAAAGCATTCTATGTATATATGTGTAGCATGTAAGATATAGTTAAGTATATTTTAAGTTACTTTGTCGCATTAGATTTATTATCTGTAATGGCAAAGGAAACATGCCATGTGAATAAATAAAATAAATAAATAAAAATGTCGGATTGCCAGCCTAAAACACGTGGAAGCGATGTTGCGTGGAAATCTGTCGAGTCTACATTATTGAGTTAGAATACACGTAGCAATGTTTACACACAACGAATTAATAGATAAATTGTTCTACAACATAGAAACCTTTTGTAAAAGTATAAATAAACATCCAAAACACACACAACACAGCAGAAATATAAAGCAGGCTATTAACATCAGCCATTTAATTATGTACGCGGTTGTAGCAACTCGTACCGAAATTTGTACCGAGTACAAATTAATTGGGTTAGTAACGACCACCTGTAATCCTGTATTGACCGCGAGAATATTAAGGAATTGGTTTGCACTGATGTACTTAGTAATCCCGTATTGAACGTAGGATTATTGAATTGTGCTGAAGCTGTTCCGTAATGAGTCCAAACACCATCTGCCCAGCTTTTTTCCTACATGTTGGGGTCGGCTTCCAGTGTACACTTGCTTGGAGCGACTGCCTATCTGACGTCCACAACCCAGTTAGTATTGGGTAATACCGTGGTGATGACCCTTGGTGAGACTGGTTGTCAGACTTTCGGGCCTGACACCACTGGGCACTGACTACCTGTAACGACTGTCAAAGATGTACAATATAGCCGGGACCAGCGGCTAAACTTGCTTTCCGAGGCACAGAGGAAACTCGGTATGAAATGAGTGACATCCACGGACCAACATGGGCAAGCGCGGCTTAACCTGAAGATCAACCCGAGTGGCTGTTATTCCAATCATAAGCCCATAATGTTCCCTCAGCTGGGCGTGTAGGTCGTGGTCAAGCGGCACTGCGGCAAGAACAACAAGTATAATTAGATGACGATTGATAATTCTATCGATATACAAACATAGTCGTTTCCATTGTTTTATCGTTATCGAATGCACTCGAACAAACATTGACCGAGTGATATAATCAATACGTATTCGATAAGATATAGCGGGAGCGACTGTTCACGCTAAAATGTTTTGAAGGGATTTATTTTTGTTTACTTGTTAGTACTATCAGTAAATTGATAGAATATTCTGGGTTTTTTTAGGTTGTAATTAACGTCATAATAATAATGTTATCAGACTTTTTTTTTTCAACAGCCGGGGCAAAGAGGTCTTTGCCCTGATGTCTGATAATTTATCTTTACAAGAGCTAGACCTAACAGGCTGAAATGAGTATTAATCAACAAGACGCTCGCAGCCTGTTTGAATGTTTATTTTAGGGGGATCCCTAAGACGACCTTCTGACCAATTATTTCTGCCTTTTGAGAGAGGGACTGGAGTATTCAGCTGCATCCGGTTAGAGTGGAAGCCGAGGCCAACATAATTGGGATGATAAATTAAGAGTGTGAAGAACAGGGTGTAATGTTCTTCATGCCCCATAGAAAAGAGAGGATTCTCCGACCAGACGGGTGTTGTGTCTGGTGGGCTACTGCCCGACAGTTGTTGTCAGGTTTTTTTTTATGAAAAGGTCAAAGGAGGGAGTGGGCTGTAATTCACCACACGGACCCATTGCCGGTTGATGGACACCTCATATCTTCGAATTTTTGGTTCTATAACATGCCGGTTTCCTCGACATCTCATACAAGAGTAGTAATCACTAAAAATACCAACCACCTGTACTTACAAGTACTTATAAGTACATTCCACATCACCTACATAGTTTGAGGTAACGACATGACGTCACCCACTTGGTACACTTGTGCAATCAAAGTACAGTCAGCTACCGTGCTATCTACGCCATTAATATTAACGGTACTTATTGCTAAATAACCGATTAGTTAAAAGGTGTTCAGAGGTTGATTAAGTGAGTTTGATAGAGATTGGTGATTGTAAACTTTATTACATTATTCGGCAATTGTAAAGTCGATTAAATTGTTATGACTGTTGTGTTGTTTATAGTTGTAAAATCGTAGCAGAGAATAACAAATTATAAAGATTATGTGACGACATTCAATATTGGCCGTTGATTCCTGCTGACATTTGTAAATCTTTGAGAGTCGGTCGTCTTGGCTGTTTTTTTTTTCGAATGGGAAGTCATCAAATGAAGGGGTCATTTAATGATTTCCCGCTCTGGGTGGAGTGGAAGGGAGTGGCAGACTTCTACTGACTAAAACCTATCCATGTTCCTTCTTTGCCCTTTGTGTTCCAGGGCCGCGGTATCTCTTTCGAACAGTCCCGCAGCCCCGGCAGACATCGGCCCTTGCGGACCCCTTCCTGATTGCTGACAACTCTTTGAGGCGCGCATGGAACATGAACGCGCAGGGTCGTCATGGCATGACAACTAGTCTTACTAAGGTGTACCTTATTATCCAGTAACTGGATTTTAGAGTTGAAATTTGGAGTCGCTCCATGTCAAACACTGGTATTTATGTACATTCGGTTAGACTGGAAGATGACTCCAACATAGTTGTGAAAAGGCTAGGCAGATGATGATGTAGCAACATTGGCTTAGCTTGTGAAATCATGACATAGAACATAAATCCGTACAACACGACAGATATCAAGAGAAATGTGTGAATTACGGATGTAAAGAGACTCAAACAAACTATTGGCACCATCAGTTGATCTTTTGCTAAAAAATCGATTCGAAAATATGAGTAACTCTGAATGTGACTTGCAACTTTTAGATTATACATAACACCACGCCTGTAACCCTCGAAGGGTGAGGTAGAGACGTACCTAATAACATACCCACATTTCGGAAGTTTTTTTTTTTTTATAAAACGTTGCCCCACACTAAGGATTTCTCCTGTATCGTGGCTGCGTTTACAAACATTTAAACTGGCATACACAAACAGCCTAGTTTAAGTCGCATGTAATAAGGGGCGAGCCTATTGTCATCAACCGGGTACAAATCCAGACCTGGGAAAGAACGAATGGAACCATAAAAAAACACACAAAGTAATTGGCAAAGTGATAAAATATTATCGAATCATAATCATGTTTATTTATTTGAAACATAACCAAAACGAGGTTAAAACAATAAAAAATTAATATTAATGATAATCGCTTTTTTATTACAAAACGGAAGATCGTATCACAGGAAACGCTGCTAACATGACGATTGCGTAACTATAACTAATACAGTCACAAGCACTAATATATATTAGTATATAATATATACTAGCTGTGCCCCGGCATGCGTTGCAATGTACCTTTTTTAACCTACCCTACATACCCTAGCGGTATGAAATATAGTTTAAAACCTATTCTCATACCTACCAAATATACATAAAAAAATTCATCAAAATCGGTCGAGCCGTTTCGGAGGAGTGCGACCACGAAAACCGTGACACGAGATTTTTATATATATAAGACTAGCGACCCGCCCCGGCTTCGCACGGGTGCAATATATATATATATATATATATATATATATATATATATATATATATATATATATATATATATATAAACCTTCCTCTTGAATCACTCTATCTATTACTGAAAACCGCATCAAAATCCGTTGCGTAGTTTTAAAGATCTAAGCATACATAGGGACATACAGACAGCGGGAAGCGACTTTGTTTTATACTATGTAATGATAATACGCGTTTAGGCACGGTGTTAGCCTTTTATCTTCTTTTGCTTTCGCTGGTGTGGCGGTATTTTCATACAAGCCTAAAAGCTTGGCTTTGCCCTTATAGCTATTGCCCGAGATCTTTATCCGCGTGAAATTATTATAAAATGTTACTTAAATCGGATTTTCTTAACAATTTAATGGGATTTAATCTTTTTGCACGGCACCCTTATCCATTTTCTAAAATAAAAGGTGCCTATATTACTCCTTGTAACATCAGCTATCTGCCAGTAGGTCCCGTCAAAATCGGTCCATCCGTTTCAGAGATTAGCCGGAACAGACAGACTGACAAAAATTAATGTATCATTAATATATATACATTCAGTAAAAACTGTTATTTTAAAATTACGAACAGACATTTCAATTTTATTTATTTTTATAGATTAGGTCCTATCTCAAAGAATCGTTATTCCGCGAGAAAATCACTTTTGAATTCTGCTAAGTGAATAGGTACATATACGTGCTCGTGACTGTACAAGTGTACATGTTGACACAGTATATAATATATCGATTTGTAACTAAATCAGGTATCGATTAAGTAAGATGGAAGCATTCTAGCAATACATTTAATTTCCCTTGAGTTTGGAATGTAGAACGAGTAGGCTAACGTACTACCCTGAGGGTCGACCACTTTTCAACCTTATCACTAAGGGCATAAGGGTGAAAGGTGCCAGACCGTCAGTGAACTTTTTGTCCTTTTGCTGTTACAACATGGTCTTCAATGTAGCAAGAGTTACCTTTTATTACTTGGTACACACGGCGGCACATGAAGCTGTACATTTCCAGTATAACTTGGCCTCGCTTTGTATAAATTTCCTATACAATGAGAGATCTGCATAAACTGGTTTTGTATAGCTTGATTGACCGTCGTGCGTACATATTTTGGACATAGTCGGTACGTTCCCAAATAAAAACTACTTTGGCCTTTCCCTCCTTTTAAAGAAGTAGACATTTGGACGGGGTGAGCATTAGTTCTATCTATCTCCTGGCTAAAACCCCTCTCACCAGAACGATCCGCGTAGTGAACGAGCTTCACGAGCGAATCGACATTTTTTCGTGCACTTTGAGTGAATTCGCAAAAGTTTTGTTAAACGTAGTTTCTTATTTATAAGTAGTTTGATAGCTAATGGACCTGTGTTAGGAATAAGAGTTATAGCCACACTATCGAATTAGGTTTAAGATTACCTGTAATGATAGTTGTAAGTTAAATAAATAAATCTTTCAGGCTCTAAACTATTCATTATTGAACTAACTTTTGCTCGCGTATTCGATCCCGTTATGTCGGAAATTTACCTACAGGGGCGTTTTAAATGTAGCCTATGACAATCGGGGATAATGTGGCCTCCCGTTAGTGAAAGAATTTTCGGAATTTGATCAGTTGTTCCGAAGATTACCCCACACATACAAACAAATATTATCTCTTTACCAGCTGTGCCCCGCGACCTTCGTCCGCGTCAAATTAGCGGTGTGAAATATACTTTACGACTTATTCTCATACCTACCAGTGGTGAAGGTTCCATAAAACTCGTTTCCTACCAGCTTTCCTTTGAAAAATAGCACACTCAGTATTCTTTAGACAAATAATATAATCATATTAAAGATATATACTCCAGCTTACCTCTTACAAAAATTGACCCTTCGCTACTGATACCTACCAAATATGTAATACATTAAAAAAATCATAAAAATCGGCCGAGCCGTTTCGGAGGAGAGCGACCACAAACACCGTGACACGAGATTTTTATATTAAGAAAAAACAATACTATTAGAATAGATTAGTAAAGATGAAGTTACTACTACCAGTCTTTCCAAGGGGTATCGTATTACCCAGTATTAACTGGGTTGTGGAGGTCAGATAGGCAGTCGCTCCATGTAAAATACTGGTATTCAGCTGCATCCGGTTAGACTGGAAGCCGACCCCAATATAGTTGGGAAAAGGCTAGGCAGATGATGATGATAATAGTAAAGATGAAGTTGAACATAAGCTAGTAAGTACTAAGCAAGTGCTATCAGATTATGAACAACGTCAATAATATAGACGACACTTAAACATCGCGTGCTCTCCAAAAAATAATACGCAGAACTCGGCAAAAAAAAAAAAACGAACTACAAGCAACGAACAGCTAATCCGACGCCAGGCTACAGAACATTAATATTGCAAAAGAGGGTAGTTACCTCGGAACGGTAACCTCTTGCCCCTAGCGCGGTTGGAATACGAATTAATGGAGCCCATTAAAATTCCTATCGACTTCGTGTGTTTAGGGAAAACTATCATGCGCAAATGGTTTTGATTCAATTCATGGTCTTTTTGTGGGAGAAACCACATCTATTTATATAATTAAGATTATTTTTTTGCTCATACCCCTTTTATAACACACCAGTGGCGAAGGTTCCATACAACTCGATTCCTACCGGCTTCCCTTTGAAAAATGGCACAGTCAGTATTCTATAGAAAAAATAATATAACCACATTAAAGACATGTACTCCGGCTTACCTCTTACAAAAATTGACCCTTCGCTACTGTAACACACACATTAAATAATTAATCAAAAACGTAACGCGCCTAACTGGGTACGAACCCACGACTTATAACTCGTATGTCACGGCCGTTATTACTGCTCCAGACTGTTAGAAAAGTCAATCATTATTATATGAATAGAACATACTTTATTCTATTATTTATAGAGGAGCTCGTGGCTAAATAATGACATCCGCTCGGATCGATCTTTAGGTTAAGCCGTGCTTGCCCAGGTTGGTCTGTGGATGGGTGAACACATACCGAGTTTCCTCTGTACCTCGGAAAGAAAGAAAGAAGAAACAAAGAAAAAATATTTTTGAAAGCACATTAAGCCATTGGTTCCCGGTTGTCATTTGCAGATCTTTGACAGTTACACGTAGTCCGTGGCCCAAAAAGTCTGACAGCCAGTCTTACCAAGGGGTATCGTATTAAAATACTGATATTCAACTGCATGCGTTTAGACTGGAAGCCGACCCTAACATAGTTGGCGAAAGGCTAACAGATGATGATGAATATATTTTATTCTACACCAAAATTAAAACACAACTGTTTTACAATATTGCTAATTCTATGATTACAATAGCGGTCTTAGAAGGAAAAAAGATAATTCGAAGGATATGAACTCTAAGGGCCTATACACACCAATTTTTTTATTGCGCTGACGACGCGCGTAGAACGCAATCAGGACGCTCAGCAAACGCAAGACTGCAATCACGTTGTTACCTTTGCACACGATCGTTGCGTTTTTATCGCTATAAACGTACTGATATATCGCTACAAACGCGTTAGCAGCGATGTATCAGTGCAGACAAAAGTGTAAAATCTGCTAAAAGGTTTTAAAAACGCGCAGAGGTCAGCGCATAAAAAAAAACGTGGAGTGCAAAGCCCCTAAGATGACCACTGATAAAAATGTATGGAGACAAAAGAACGTCTTACCCCGAAATCCAATAAATCGGGGTCATAAGGACAGGTGAATGAGGTCTGTCGGTCGGTGAGCTGGATAACGATAACTCTCCTCAGCAATTTTTTCAAACCATTGAATATAAATGCCGACACAAAATCAGTGTCCAAAGTGCTTCAAAGGTTGTAAAGGACCGGCTAGATAATTAAAAATGCAAATTCTGACCCTCAAAACCCTGCATTGCTTGCACAGGCTGTGACGCTGTGTAATGGTGCAAAGTCAGCTAATTTTATGGGTCATAGAACATTACGAGAAAATTCTATGCTATGGGTATTTAACTGGTAATCCCCGAAGGGTAAGGTAGAGGTGTACCTAATATTACACCCACATTTCGCCAGTTATGTTTAAGTCCCAGGTCAGATAGGCAGTCGCTCCATGTAAAATACTAGTATTCAGCTGCATCCGGTTAGACTGGAAGCCGACCCCAACATAGTTGGGAAAAGGCTAGGCAGACGACGACGACGACGTAATAGGGGGCGAGTGTATTGCCGTTAATCGAGCACAATTCCAGACTCCATGGCTGCTACTGATCCAAAAACGTAGTAACATTTTGCCCAACCTAGAAATCGAACCCAGGGCTTAATCTTTATCAGTAGTACTTGTGACCACTAGACCAGCGAGCTATAAAGGCTCCAAATACCTTATTAATTTTTTGCTGAAGCGAAGATTGAGTAGCGGACCTTCTCACGATGTTTTGAGAAATCGTGACTTGTGCCTTCCTGTGATTTTCTCCGACCTTTTAAAGCTCAGCCTTAAATTCTTGTGTCTTGACCTGAAATTGGGTCTTAGCGGACCAAACAGACAGAAGAAAGAAAACTTTATTTATTTAAGGTGGAGGCGCAAGGATAGCTCTCCAAATTGCAAAAAAAACGTGGGAATATTCGAATTTCGGAAGTTACCCTGGACTTGTTGCTGTGGTGTTTAATGCGCTACTTCTTCTTTCTAGCTTAAACACTAGGATGCGGTCAAGGTTTGGCGTTTTGGAGTTGTTTGTTACCTTCAAAAAGTAATGATTCGCCTGAGAAAGTGCCTGACATTGACAAAAGAGATGCCGTTGCTCTGAAGTGTTACAGATAGGCATAAGATAATAATAATGGATTTATATTTTTAAATGTTTTTTTGTGTTTTTTTTTTTTAAGAAATATTTAAAAAAGGAATTCATAAGTAACAAAATAAATAAACGAAATATAATAATGGACACGGCTCGTATTGTTAGGAGGTTCCTCTCTCTGAAGCCCTGACCGGCCGGTAGCTTGGACCCTGTTGCAGATACCGCTGGGCTACAATTTTTTTATATTTATAACCGTTTTTTATATTGTTTTTTTTTCTAAGGAATATTTAAAAATGTAATTAATTTGTAAAGATAAAAATAAAGGAAATGTTCCTAACCGGTATCTTGGACCCTGTTGCAGATACCGGTGGGCTAACGATGTGTTGTGATGTGTCATAGGAATAAATTAAGGAAATATAATATCCCAAACCCTGAATTAGGTCCTCTAACCGGTCTAGCCTTCCAAATAGAGCTACTAAACGAACCTTTTCAGGAAACCAGACCTCTAAAACGAATAACTCGTCGCCATTCGAGAACAAAAGCTTTACAACAATACTAAGGCACACGGTCTGATTCACGTCAACCTGAACAGACAATGTTTTTGCTAAGTAATAGAAGGCACTTACTGTGAAACTACATTTTACTGTTCGTTTATAGAGTTCCGTACTTCAAAGATTTGCAGTATACAGGGTGGAAGACATCGACGCACAAACGGTTACGTACATCATTCTGAATCGGTCACATAGAAATTTTTCATGGGTTATTACAAAAGTAAGCTACGCGGTCAAAATGTATGGAACAGCTGATTTTTAAAAATTACCGATGAAATTTTTTTGTGGGGGAGGGGGGGTGTGGAATGATGTACGGAAAACGTGGTAATCGTTTGAGCGTCGATGTCCCCTGTATTTGCAATAGACGAAAGGTTAGTGACGAAAGGCTCAGGTTATTCAGAAGATTTCCCAAAGAGCTTTTTATGGATACACTCATAGTTTAATCAGTCTATAATATTCCCACTGCTGGGACACAGGGCTCCTCTCTATGAGAGAGAATGGGCTGTAATCCACCACGCTGGCCCAGTGCGGGTTGGTAGATTTTTGAGCTGAACAACTGAATAATGTAAAATACGAAAATTGGATTTGCGAAAGACCATTGATATCATGAAAATAATTGAGTTGAATCGGTCATTGTGCAAATAAATGATTTGTTTTGAATTTTGTTAGGAAAATTGTGAATGCCTTTTGAAATTAATATCACATTTTCCTGTCATTTATAAGTGATATCATCGTTCACAAAAGTGCCATTACATTTACTACTACTAGCCTTTTTCAAAAACCACAAAGTTCCATGTAATTAATGTCTGTGTTCATTAGAGCTGTGAGCATCACCTGAATGAATGTCTAAGAAATATTATTGCATAGGTATTTAACAGTGGATGCCTGAAGACGGTCGTCGTCACCGAGGCAAGGCCCAAGAAACGCTAGCGTCACGAATTGGACTCCTTCCTGACTGATTGGCCAGAGGAGGCAAAACACCGGGATATTTGGAAAGGAATGGGGGAGACCTTTGTCGTCCCAGCAGTGGGAACAGAATAGGTTAATTTAAAAACAGGTATTTAATTTAGAAGTTGCCTAGCGTTTGTGTATACGGACATTAATCTACTTCGAGACTGGATTCTCGTAGTCTCATTGTGTAAGAGAATGAAGAAAAAACTTCTCTTGACATCATAAAACGAGTTAATAACGCTATTATCTGGGGCCTTTCACATACAAGACCATTAACAAGAAATTAATATTTCATTAAAGTCAAGTTCTAGGCGCTGGGCCAACCGCATGTCTGCTGTCACTAATTAGTTAATATGCTCTTAAAATGCTTGAGCATATCACGTCATCCACCAATTTAGTAGATAGGGATACCCACAGGAAGATATGGTTTATGAGGTCACGGAGTCTTATGTGGTTCGGAAAAGCCCTCCGCCTTTCGAACGGTCAGACGATTCAGTTGACCAATTTTCAGATGTGTACTGTTTGCTGCCTTGGCGGAATGTGCAACTGCATTCAATGGGTTTTCTGAGAGTATTATAAAATTAAAATAACGTAATTTGTTCATAACATAAATATAATTGTAGTCGAGGCTTTAGGAAAGTCAGAGGCCCATGGGCGGCATAAAAACTCTGACATTAGGTTAGGCACCAAATACACGATTAAAAAAGAAGAATTCGAGGCTTCATCATGAACTCTAACAATACTTTATGTCAACGTAGCAAATGGAGATCGGAATGGGCAGCTGATTCCATTAACTGAAACATGAACTCTCCACTTAGGAAGTTGTCCCACGGAACTATTCCCTCTGTCAATTCGCGAAACAAATGCGCAGTGAGAAAGGACCCTACATCCCGATTCCTACCGGCTTATCGCTGCGCAGTGAGGAAGGGTCCCTACATCCCGATTCCTACCGGCTTCTCGTCGGAACAACAACTCCATTTGAGTCTAGTATTCAATAGTAAACGCAAAATATAATCCCTGGACGTGGAATTGCGGACACCAGCTCGATATACAATATAAATAACATAAGTACAGGCATACCGAGTATTTAGGTACCTAATGTGCGTGATAGCCGTAAGGCAAAGTTGCAGGAAAGCCATTAACAGAAATCAAGGCAATAAACATTAACAATTAAACGAATTTGGGAAAACCAGTAGCTTATTTTGGTTGTCATTACCGTGTAGAACGGTATTTTACTTACAAAGCAACACCTTCATTTTCCCATACATACAAAGTTTAAAACTGTTGTATGGAATTTATGGTCAGACGTTCTTTTTGGTCTATGGGTTGGTTCTCACACGACTTAATTATAACTTTGACGGACTACTAACCTAAAGAGTACCGTCTAAAACTTATCTCAGTGTTTCTGTAATGGCCTTGCTTAAAAATAAAGAACCTGGGCCCGTTTTCACAAGCGAAACTTAAAAGAATGCCTAGATAATCTGGCACTGTTGGTAATTCAAATGTCCGCGCTGAGCCGAGCGGCGAAAATCCTACAGCGCGCTTTTATTTAGGTATCGCTTATTGTTAGTGAGACCAGACGCTAATGTTATGTTCGCTGATGAAGATAATCGTAATTATATAGTGGTGAGCACTAACATGAATCATTATTATTTTGTGGTACCGTTCCGGAAAGTAAACAGTCTTGTGGCAGCTAAAACGAGAGGTTTTTACAAAGTAGATGTTGTGAAGTTTGTGCAGTGGAACCAAAGAGAAAGCATGGCAGTAGCAGGGTAAGGTGCAAGTGGCCATGGTGGAACACGGCGTCAGCTCCCGTATACACAAATGCTTTTTCCAAGATTTGGAATCGGAAAGTCTATCTTTTTTAGCATAACGAAATTGAACAAGATTGACACAGACTTTCTGAATCGAAATCGGGGGCAGCGGTTGTGAACACAGGGCCTGATCATCAACCCTGGGGGGCATTAGCCGATGCCGTGTCGGGCAGGTCAAGGAGCTCAAGGTACAGAGTTTCAGAGTAATTGGGAAAGAAAGCGGTGGACAAGTCGAACCCTTTGGGTGCATCTCCAAAGAGGTTCCTGACCCGACGATTTGACTATGATAGACTGCGTTGACTGACTGTATGACATATTATTTATCATCTGATGTTATTTAAAAGGAAGACGACTAACGACGACTAAAAAGGGAGGCTAGAGTTTTCTGTAGTCTATAGTCTAGCGCTCCCTATGGGAAAACGGCGGGAGGTTTTTTTTATAAGGCTAGATTAAGTTGGCTGCGGGCCTGTTCGAAAGATATACCGCGGCCCTGGAACACAAAGGGGCAAAGAAGGAACATGGATGGGTTTTAGTCAGTAGAAGCTGACACTGCCTTGCACGAGTGTCATTTGATGATTTCCCATACGAAAAAAAAAAGGCTAGATTAAGTTACAATTATGTAACCATGGAGGCCTGTGTGACCTGTGTTTCAGCAGTGTGAACATTATATGCTGTGTACCACGTGGCATTCTGATGTTTCTGCCTATCTTCATAAGTGAAATACACGACTAAATATTACGTACTTCTACTTTATATGTTTTCGGGTCACAGCGTAGCCTAGGGTGTAAATTCTTACGTCATTAATTAAAACATAATATCAACTGGTTCTCCACGGACTTCGCCCAAAGCCACCTGACACGCATTCATTAATTAATTAACATAGTAATTATTATTCGTATGTAATTAGGTGAAATGCATTGTTTCCATTTTTTTTTATAACTTCATGTTTGTAATTTCTTGTTTGTTATATGTATATGGCTACTATGAAATTAAATTTGAGGTTAATGAAAAGATAAAAAGAAATAGCTAGCTGTACGCGTAGCATGACCACCGTAGAAACGGGTTTTGTCGACGGAAGAATCGACAAAATAACAGTCAACCTGTCAATCTCTCATTTTGTCGATTCTTCCGTTGACAAAAAATGCTACGCGTGTAGGTGGTGCTAAATTTTGGATGTCGACTAATCGCGTGACTTCGTCGCTGCTGTAGCGACGAAGTTAATTTTTGTTACGATCTTACCAAAAATAAACGTCGCTTTAACGCAACGTAAACGTTTGAGGAACGCCTATACTGGAACATAGATAAATACAATACTACCAAATAAATTATAGGCATAAAATGACTACCAAATAAATTATAGGCATAAATTTAAATTTCTGCATAAAATGCAGAAATTTAAAATAAGGTGACATAATGGACGGTCTTATCACTAAAAATGTTCTTTTGAAGACAGCCCATTTGGATAGCTTAAGAATGCGGGGACTTGTAAAGAGAAAAGGAGGGAGAGGAATGAATGGTGATACCAATAGAACAGATATCAGTATCTCACAACAAAATAAAATAATCTGCTACTACATTTCACAATTTCTTAGATACATAATGACTCACTGTATTTTTTAATAATTTTGATAAACGTTATGTACTCAGAATTGAAGTGAGTGACTTAATTAATTTTGATAATATTATCAAAGTTAATGAGGATATTTCCTGTTAGGTAGGAATGCGAAGTGGGTGTGCATCTTGTAGATTGTAGAATGTTATCATTCAATAAATTCCTTTTGCAGGGATTTCTAAAAAAAATGAGAGTTACTATCAGAGCTTCATGATGAGCCATGTTAGAAACAGTTTAAAAAAATAAAAGAATTTCCAGTGACATTAAATACATAATTATTGTTGCAACTGCAAATCAGGGCATGGCATAATTAATTGCAATAATTTTGCCAATGTACGCAATACTAAATAGTATTGTGTGCATTAAAAAGTAATTGTTGTTGTTGAATATTTATTTTGTTGCAAAAATTATCCTCATTTCCTTATAGTATAAACATAACTGTGTGACAGTCAATGTTAGTGAGTTACACAAGCAATATTTATTTATAGAAGTTAAGCTTTTTATGGGTGAGTAAAAACATGCATTAAAATGTTTTTGCAAGCGGAAATACCATTAATTGTTCATGGAAGTTCAGGAAGCATTACAAAGGTGTTATACACTAAATTAAATTTTGTATTATATTATAAGTAGAAATTATTGTTTAAAGAATTATAAAATTTATATTTCCAAAAACACTTGTGTCTAAACATGGTTAACTAGAACAGTACCTGCATAATTATATTTTAATTGTTGTATCAAATAAAATGTTATCGGCAGAATATACATAGTTACGGTCATCTTAGTTGGGAGGGCAGAATACCTACGTCTAATTTAAAAGCTTTATTCTGGAGCTTAAAAATCATTCTCGGATTTTATATGGAGGTATTATCCACATGTACTTCCTTTAAGAGGGGACAGGCCCTGAGAGAAATTTGCATAATAGGTATTTGAAGAAACTATTGCCATTGCGCTGTGTCAAGCCTGCCCCTGTAATGCTATAGGGACAGCTGCAGCTCAAACCGATTATATCACAAAAATGTTGACAAGATCGATGTTTCGTATTCTTGTTTTTTGTCCTCGAACTGAGTCGATTCGATTATTTTTGACATTAAAATTTTAAGAAAGAGTATGTTATAAGCTCCTATCAATTTATTTTATGTTAAATTTTTTTCGAATTTGTCCGGTAGCCCTCCAAAATTGACAAAAATGCCCCACTTTTACGGCTGTGATTAGACAGCCGTAAAAGTGGGGCATTTTTTGTCAATTTTGGAGGGTCATATTATCTTTACTTATTAATTGCTGAAAAAAGGAAATGACAAGGACGTGTCTATAGTAGGGTTTGATTTTATGACAAATAATGATTGCTCTAGAGCAATATTTAGGAAGAAAAAAGGGGAATACGAAACGTCGATTTCGTAAAAATTTGTTCATAAATCAATAAGGCCCATTTGTCTATGCCACAATTCAATAGTTTCAACCTTAGTGAAGTTTCAATTTAATGAAAATTATTGTCAAAAGAGATATTCAAATAAATACTCAATTCTTTATTGCGTTCCATATGTGTTATATATAGTCCTCCTTACCGATTTCGGTAATGGCAACCCTATTTATCTGGCCCTTTTAAAAAAAAAAACCCAAAAACTGACACAAATTGTTTGTGCTTAATTATAAATAAACAATTGTTTTTCTATTGTTAGGTCTTTAACCCAAAAATAGAATGAGCATGAAATAAGTAATGAACAAATATTTTATCAAATCTCAATAACTTAAAAATAGTGTGATTATTATTTATTGATCAAGCAATAATAACAGCTATGAGCTAACATGAGATTAGACATCAATTTAAGTTTTTCTTTTTTTTTAAGTGGGTATTTCAATTTCATAGTCAATTAACGCTCCAATTTTGCTTGACTGAACAGTTTAACAATTATGTTGATAAGCTGATGTTTATCTTTATTTATTAGTTTAGCAATTAGGTACTTAAGCACTGTTGCATTAGTTAAAAATTGCACATAACTGGGTCTAATCTAGTGAATTAAATGTGTAATAAAAATTATTCAAGGTTGTGTGCAGTTATTGTAATCATTGATGTCAGGTAGAAGTCGTAAATAAGAATATTCAATACATGGGTGTAGTTTATAGGGTTCTCTTTTTAAATTTGCTTTGTAAATAGATAAGCATTTGCCATAGTCATAAAAAAGTTGCAAATTGTATAGTGTTATCATAGAAATGATCATCTAGGTCATTGTAATGCAATTATACGTTTCGCAATCACAACACGATCGCGGGGTAGGCGTCAATGATAATAACTTGTAGTTTTACTTTGCACCACAATAACGCCCCGCCAATGAGCACCGGCCGTTCATTCACGCCCTCGCAATTAAATTGACAGCAGATAAACCTTGAAAACACTACGAAACCGCGCGCCGATCACCCAGTTCACACATATTGCCAACCATAATATTGATAATTTCACCGACCTTCAGCGCTCTGGTTCAACGACAATGGCGCTCCAGCCGACGTAAGATCCTTCTTCTGTCCGACCTTAGGCGGATCAGAGTCCGAATCGTCGAACACTAGTGTCCGCACGGACTGGGAACACCGACGATCCATCGTTAACTCTCACTGCACAACACAGAAATGCACTAATAATACCCCCATTTAACACCCCGTATACAATTTAACGATTCCGCGGCCTATTAACATGACACCGTTAACGTAAAGCGCGCGTACACATTGATTAAAATCAAGGTATTCATAAACGATTCGCGATTGTAATGCAAATATTTTTTATGGCATGATAAATAACGCGAACACACGACTTCGCACAGATCGAAAAATGACACTTGTGAAGGGCTCACCGGTATTGCCATGAAACAGAGTAATGGTCCCCTAAGTGTTGTCAACACTATTATTTCATTAAAAAACCTGGAAATATTAGACTATGCTCGCAAAACAAATTGCATAGAAAATGGAGCCCTTAGTTGAAGCAATAAGAACGTCAGATGGTTTCTGGAATAAAAAAAAATGACTTTTTAAAACAAGCTTTTATAATATGCTCTCCCTTTTCTGTAAACCCTTACCTATATACTTTTATTGTTTACTGTTGAGTTATTAACCGTTGAGGAGTTTACTCATAAGGAGACAATCCTGGCTGTAGTTTCAGGTCACGACAGAAATCATATTCATAAATCAAAATTGAACGCATTGATATACAAAGTTCTGTGTACTTATTATGAACCATGGAAGAGTTTCCTCATGAGGAGGCGATGCTGCCTGCAGAATCAGCTTATCATGTGTTTCATGAAAACGTATTGTCAACAGAACCGCAGACACACAGTCACCCTGACAGTTGAAACTAAATAAAAGCTTGTAAAATTATCAGATTATAATATATCTAAGATTCCTCTTTTTTTTTAAATAAATTTATATTACGCTAATGTTTAAAAGTTTATTAAGAAAATTAATTCCCTATTTTATTTCTACAGCTAAACACTGTTGCAATAAAATTTTCTTCTATTTTTGACTATTTCTTTCTGCTACTTTAGTAGGATTTATACGCCACGTCGTGAAATCATTGTTTTTTACTGTTTTTTCCGCTAGCACCATGGTCATCGTCTTCTACTACTGGGTCTTGAGAGTTTACCCTCCAAAACTGTTAATGGGAGAAGTCATTTAGTAAAATGGCAACTCTAAAATTGCGTTCCAGTTCGTTCTATAAAAACCATTAAAAATATGTTTTTGATTCTTCATTGAAATATAAAATATTTTTTTCTGAATTAACAGTATTACAATATAGTACTTCGTCGTTTACTGACACCTGGAGTTTTTATAGCCAGAAAGTAACACACACAATATTTGAGTGACGGAGACGACGGCGATACTCTAAAAAGCTAAACTTTAACAGCCGGGTAGCCTTTCCAATCGTTTCTGTCGCTTCTTTCATTTTTGAGGAAAAAAATGTATCTAAAAAGCAAAAGCTAGATCTCTGCACTACTCTAGGCTGATTATGCTACTCTAGCTCTGCGCGACTTACGACGCATTTTGGATCTTTTTTTTAAACAGTATTATTGTCATACAGTATTAATAAACCAAACACAGAAATAATTATAAATACCATCTTATTTTTAACACTTCTACCCAGAGTGGATACAATTTGGGAAGATGTACAGTTTTAACAATGCTTAAGAACCTAACAATTAAATAATTTCTGCAGAAAATAAAAAGTAAAGCATTTTTTTTATTACTGGCATCATTGTAAACTAACAGGTGTAAAATCCTTCATCCTTTTATTTTCTAATTTGTGTTTGTGCCCTCTATCGGTATATATTAACAATTTCGGTAACATTACTTACCATATGTAAAAAATAAATATAATGACAGTAAAATGTTACTAGGTTATCACTTTATTATCAACGGATAATTAATTATAAGTGCATTTTCAGGTGATTAATTCAAGTGTTTTGCAAATAATAAAAAATACTGAATTCAATGCTAAAATCTTATTTGCAGAAAACAGAAGAGAATTATTATTATTTCTCTAGCAAGTTACGCCATCTAGTGGTCAATAGTGTCAAAATAAACTTGTTCCGTCAAAAGAAACGGAAAAACACGAGTGTGCGTCGCCTCGGTAGATATCAGTTGAATTATTCGGCTAAAATGCCCTGGCACGGGCATACGTAGTCGTCGGTCCGCCATTACGACGCAGCCGAAGACACGTTCGTCGTATTTAGTTAAATATTTTCGTTTATAAATGAGTAATAACGCTCATGAACTAAGTAATCGACTTCTGAATGCGTTGGATAACAATTACAATGTAAGTTTCAGAGTTTTGATGATCGTAAGTTCGATAAACTAGATGAGAGATACGAAACGGTCCACGAGCCCATGACACCCGATTCGATGTTGCGATTCGGACACTCGCGAGGTTGTCTCGGGAGTACCTTGTGCTGTGCTAAGATCGCGAGATGTGTTGATAACCGTCCAAACAATAAATCGGAATATAGTGCGGATCGCGGAGCGGAAACGGACCGTGTGGATACGTGAGCGTGCGAGTTAGAGGGGCCACTGACGTCGCAAGCCCGCCGCCCCGTCCCTCCGTCCCTAGTGCCAAAAATTTTGCAATGTGAAAGTACGGAATTGTGCCACGCGCGACCTTTCCCGTTTATCTTCTTCGTTGGTGTGACTAAGCGACTGGACTGCAGCAAATATGTGTTATTTTGTACTGATTGACCTTACGTGAGTACGAACGTAGCTATAGGTGGTGTGGCGGCACCAGGCGCCCCGCGTGCCGTATGCTGCTCCTCATCACGCACTTACCTTCTTTGTAGTCTGTATTTGATGGCCTGTACTTGTTTGCTGGTTGTGCAATTAGTAACTGGTCGTGTTTATGCGATTATTTAGCACACTCGTGTTCTTTTTCCACACTCGTGTTCTTTTTCCTTGCCTCGAGACTGTTGCTAAGGCCTGCATGGGAGCAGGTGTATGGGTTATTAAGGCAAGTGGCCAGTGTTATGACAGTTGTTATAGAACTTGGATATAATATTCAAAGTTGTTATCATTGTGGTGTGATTATTTTAATTCTGCTCTCTCATTATTTGTGAACATTGTTTCTTTCCTTGTTTGGTCTCGTTACGGTTGCCATGCAAATATGTGCCTAAATGGTGGGAATTGTGAGGTTAGTTTCTGCTAAAGCTGTTGCTTACCATTGAGGAATGATGTTCAGTTAGATGTTGTATTAAAGTTAAAACAATGTGATGCAACCTTTCTTCAATCATTATAAACCTTCTAAGAATACCTATTGGTTCTCATCAAGTTTTACAGGGAACAAGTTCAGCAGCTATGCTTGTAATACCTTTAAAAAGTTTTTGAAATGAGGTTATGTAAACCTAACAACTGATCGGTTAACATAGTAACTATCTCGCAGAAACAGATAACAGCTATAAAATGTATCTTGTTTTTAGAAACATCAAATTAAATAACATTAACCATCATTCTCTCTACATGATGAGATGAGATACACATCCATATTTTTGCAGTTATGTTTAGTCCCGTGTATTAGGGTGAGTGATACAATCGCCATCATCCTCACATTCTCCATTCGCATAAGTACGTTATTTGTTCCTCTTATGCATGGAGGCCAGTAGAACCTTTGCTACATGTTACCCAGAATATTCCGATGGCTTATGCAAATTTTAAAACATCAGCAAATTATTATAAGTAGCCATAATATTGTACTAAGTACATACTGCACTGCAAAAGTAATTCCAGATATAAGAATTGCTATCAAGTTTCTGAGAAATATGATACACATACAAGTTGACAAATTCAATGAGGCAGCATTTACTACTAAGTTACATTTGAAACAAGTACTTGTTGTGTACTTATAAGCACCTTTTTGTGTTACAATGTTGCTTTCATATTTTATTATTAACATTGAAAATGGTTGCTTTAAAACCCTTAGTATTAGTGAACACTTTTCCTTTCAATTCTGTCTGTATCAAGCTGGAGCTGTGTGAAATGATCTAACCTATCTTGCCAAAGTATTTACTAAGTGAGGATATGCCTAGTTGGTCTTAGAGTGTGACTGCTGAGCATGAGGTCCTACGTCTGATTCCCAAGTCAAGCAAAATGACTTGGGTGACACAGTCTGGAATACCGGCCACATGGGACTTTAACATAACTGACAAAATGCAGGTGTGTACGGTACTATTAGGCCTCTGCCTAACCCTTTGGGGATTACAGATGTGATATTAAGTAATATACCCTGTTTACCCAATTTGATCAAAAGGGTAAAAAAGCCATGCTTAATAAAAGTAAGTTATGGTTGACTCAATAAACTTACTTTTCTTCTAGAATTAGACCATCACCTAGTGTTTTGTGATATCCTAAAACCCGCTCTGAGCCCATGTGGTGTATTGGGACCCATTCCCTCTCCTAGAGTGGAAGCCAATGTCCTTATGTCCTAGCTGTGATCATCACTTAGTGTTTTGTGACATCCAGAAACCTGCTCTAAGCCCATTTGGTGGTTTGGGACCCATTCCCTCTCCTAGAGAGGTGTCCAGTGTCTTAGCAATAAGAATATTATGGGCAATCCCATTCCAAGATAGTCTTCCCATCTTCTTAGCCTGTTCATGGCATTTAGATTAAATTGTGTCGGCCTGACAGAGTCATCAGTTTGGCGCCCTCAGTAGCGTCCATCAGTTCCTGTAATGGATGCACACAGGACATGTTAAATGGACCATCATTTGTGGAACAATAGGGCACATAGTCTTCTTTACAAGTATTATAACATTTTATCGCTTCAGCATAAAAACAAAGTACAGTTTCACAACATTAAGTAATTTTAAGTTGTGTTACACTCATACTTTTTTTACATGTTTTATCCAATATCAGAAAAAATCACCTGCTCAAATATACTCTCTATCCCTGACTGGTTACATAAACATTTTGAGGTCCATTATCATGGTTCAAGTTCAAATTAATATACTTGTCAGCCTGAACATGTCTTTCAGATCAATCTTACAACACAATCAAATCTTTTACCTTTTCATGGCTTAATAATTGTCATAAAGAGTCAAACCAGACTCTGACTGCTCAACATGGCCTATTTCCACTCTAACCACTGCCAAGGACAGTTTTCTGTTGTAGTAGTCTAATTTCTAATAGTTCATCTTATCATGCCAACATAGGTCTTGCACCATTTCATGACATCTCATGAAACAGTTTCCATGAACTGTGTCAAAATATGTTGAAAAATTGTTACTTCCTCAGTAACAATTTGAAATTCTGAATTTCTGATTGAAAATCCTATTGGTTTATGGCAAAATCAGTAAAAAAGGGGTTTTTATTGTCTGGCATGTTACTTATGCGTCCAGACTATCTTGAAAAATCCTACACAAAACACTTACATCTATACATAGCACGGTTCTTCCTGCTTTGCCTTATTCCTCTTCTTCAACACATAGTCTGCATAATCACAATATCCTATCTGTACCCAAGATGTCATCAGTCAAAAAGTCCTTTCCGTATAAAAACCCTAAAAATGGGACTTTTTATGGTCAGGCTGGCAACACATTATTATTCATTAAATGATAGGGTAAATGACCTCTTATATTTATAACATACATGTGAATAATGCCTTTTAGTTATGCATTAATAAAGAGGCAATTTTGAATGTCAGTGATTCATGATTCAGGTAAATAAATCCTAGCTTTTTAAAAACCAACTGCATAGGCCTTTTCAAAGTTACACGCACACATGCCTTCTGCATCCAGTCTGATCCAGCCACCTTTTTAAGGTTGTTGCTATCTAGTAGCTGTATGTCAGTACCATGCTACCCTTGTCCATACATGATCTTCAATACAGAACTCTTTGGCTCTATCAGCCATGTTCTTCGACAAATACGGCCATCCCGCTGTTACTTCAGCTTGCTTACCTTGCAAGCTATGTCTGTAACTCAAGCTAATTTCAGTATAATTTCATGTTGGATTTTAAATAAGTCAATCGAAATTGTGTTATTACATGAACTAGTATTCAGACAAGTTTCACACACATGTCTATTAAGCCCAGGTAATAGCTACTATATTAACGCAAAAGATTGATACTATTTTACAACTATTCCAAGTAGCTATAAGGCTTGGAATTCTTCTCTCCCATTAGACGTTAAACAAGGAAATTGTATGTGTAGGAATGCAATAAATACTCGGCTTGTGTTTATTTTAGATAGGTGTCATTTACTTTCATGGATGTGGTTTGTGTATCTAGAATACCTATTTGCCTAACTTCTTCCTTCCTCGTGGCTAAATTAGGATATTTTTAAATTACTTTAGAGAGAGAAATCTCTATAAAATAGTTACATCTGTTACATAATTCTCATACTTTTGCCCTTACATTGGTTTACTTGGGATTGGAACAGTATTTCTTTGTCCATAGAACTATATGTGTAATTTTTTTAAAACCTCGGATAGGTAGGTCAAAAAGTGGAAAGATGAACGAGTTCCCCTCTTTCACTTCTCTTGGTTCTGCTGCTATTCTGAACCAATCCTTTATAGAGTCCTGCTTATCCTGCTATCTTTTTCTGGGCAGCACAAAGAAATTACTAAATAATTCTGATTTTTTTTTTTCAATCTATTTTGCAACATGGCTCCTATGGACTGCTACTGCAGTTTAATACAGCTCGGAAATTCAATCTAAAACTGGTGATATTCTACCAACTAATTAGAGAAAGCTAGAATAAATCTAGTCACATAACTGTTCCACTTTATTTGTTTTTTTTATTTAGTTGAAACTTTAATTTTATCTACAAATAAAAAAGCTTTGAAGTTGAGTGATAGACTTATAATAATTTATTACTGTTTAAGCTGACTAGTTACAATATTTGCAGTAGATTAGTGACACAGCCTATGTAACATACCATGGCTAACTTTAGCCTCCCAAGCCCCCGAGGGAATTGAGGGTGGCACTGTGTCAATTGCTCCAACTTACGTGTCATAGATAACCAGCAATAATACAGCCGCTCGGGTCGGGTTACGCCGCGCTTGCCTAGGTTAGTCCGTGGATGGATGACCGCCCCTTGGAAACCGAGTTTCCTCCGTGCCTCCGAAAGCACGTTAAGCGGTTGGTCTCGGTTGTCATTTGAAGATCTTTGACAGTTGTTAGAGGTTGTCAGTGGACCAAAAGACTGACAACCAGTCAGTTAGCAAGGGGTATTGTGTTACCCAGTACTAACTGGGCTGTAGAGGTCAGATAGACAGTTGCTCCTTGTAAAATACTGGTATTCAGCTGCATCCGGTTAGCCTGGAAAGGCTAGGTAGATGATGATTAGTGACACATTTTTACAAAATCAGCCTATCTAACAGACCATGATTGATTTTAGCCTCCCAAGCCCCCCAGGGGATCAGGGGTGGCACTGCCCTGACTTACGTGTCACCCAGGTAGAGCCACTTTAATGATTTCTTTCATCACCACTGCTCCAGGCCAATGTCCCAGTTGTGGGCTCCTTATGTGTTTGACAGTTTAAAAGTTTAAAACTCGCAAGTCCTCGTGCCATATTAAATCTAGTTTTTACTGTATGGACGCTTACCTCAAATCTCTTCTGTAGCTCTGAAACAATAATTAATTTAACTTATCTTTGTAAAGCAACTTATCATTTTATTGACAAATGTTTGGTCAATCCACAATTTCCTGCATTTGATTATTTTTATCAACTAAGTCTTACTCACAGAACTTCAGGTCACTAATTGTAACTGCTGAAATTTATTCATATATTTATGACCATAGCCTTTACCAGGGTCTGCCTGGAAATTACCACCAGTTCTTGCAATTTTCAAGAACTACATGTTCTGTCGCCAATTGTTAGCTAGTTGGCTACCATCCCTGTCTGGCTTTTACCCAACTATGCTGGTGGTCACGTCCAGGCTAACTAGGAATTAACTAACATGGAGTGACTGCCTAATTTCAAAATCAAAACAATTCAACAAAATTAATTAATTTTTTTTTTCAATTCATCAAAATCCTACCAGCAATTTATGAGGGCTCTAAAAATTCTTGTTCCTATTAAACTTGCTATAACTAGGTAAATTATTTAAGAAATGCCCTTTTCAATGCTTTATTATTACTCAACGCAAGCAATGTGTACAATTTCCAATTTTGCCTTGGCCTAAAAACCGATTTTCTTTTTAAGACTGTTCACACTGAAACTTGAAACACTGATCTAATAATTGTGTTAGTTTTCTAAAAATAGTTTATTTTTGTTATGTAACTTATTATTTACTGTGGTAATTTTTATTATTAATAAGCTTGTGAGGAAAGTTTTGAGTATGAATGAATGTGGTGTAGTATAAGAGTAGAGGAAGACCAAAGAAACGATAGACGGACTGTTTGAAGGATGATATGGCTCTGGAAGGTGTCTGAACATGACAAGTAATAGAGAAGTATGGAAGAAGACATGTTGCGCCGGCCTCAAAATAATTGTTTGGGATAAGGGCAGGAGAATGATTATTATTAATAAGCTCGTAATATTTGAACAAAAAAAAACTTTTTGGAAACTAATTTTAAACTCTTGTCCCAAAAATACATACTAAACGACATAACTCTCGCATATTTCCCTTGGGGATGGATAGGTAGCCTACAGAACACTATCAGCTACGATCCGTTCCTGTGGCCTCGTACGACGAAAATCGGAATAGGTAGTTTATTTTCCCAAATTTCAAGGAGGTTAGTAACATGGATAATACCTCCCACTAATTTGACAGCTTTATTTCCTAATTTAAAAAACATTCCATGATTTTATATGGAAGTATTGTCCACATGTTACTTCCTTACTGAAGTTTAAAAACTACCTATTCCAATCTCTGCGTAAAAGCCTTATAAAGTTAAAACTTATGAGTCGCACAGTGTTCGCATAGAACTCTGCGCACGCGCCGCCGCAATCATAGGAAACGGCCGATAGTTATTTTTTTCTGCCATTGATTGCGGAACGTCGTAAAACGTGAAACTAAGAAATATCATAAACCAAACCAAAAAATAACAGCGCCTTTTTACCGGAATTTCATACATTGTACGTATATATGTAATTTCCGTTATCATTTTTATGTGTGTTTTTATGTAATGTCTGTTATCCATGTTCTCTAAATGTTGACTTGCAGTTTATAAATCAAAATATTTCCTTGTTCTATCGGGAAACTTAGCTGCTTAAATATATTCAACTATTCTATTCAAATGGTCTTAATTTACTAATATCGCGATCTCGCGACCGTTGTTCAGCAATAATAGCGTAGAAGTTTGCAAATACTTTCGTACTTTATTCACTAAAATATACTTGGTCTTGAAGGCAATATTTCTAGAACAATCATTGCAAGGGACCACAGACGACTGTTTGTCTGACTGTTTGTCATTCGTTGGTTGTTTGATGCTTATAAAAAAAAATGTGTTTTGGTTTAATTTCTGCTGAACACTAGTAAATTTGTATACCCATTCAGCACGTTTGCTATATTGCATTCTGGTTTAAAATTGACCCTTAAGGCTAAAATTGACAAGCGCCGTCTCTATCGCATCACATTCAGACATTAAACCTTTTATGAGAATCCTGCTTTCTGAGTTATCTTTGCTTTCAATGGTTTTTACACGAAATTTATCAGCCCCATTAAGCAGATCGTGTGATAGATAAAGATCTGGTCTGTTTATTATCATTTCTGAAGTTCTGAAAGTTTTTGTATGTGGGTATTATGTTTTCTTAACCAAACAAACTTAATTGATCTCAATGAAAGCTGCGTTGGACCTTGTGAAGCTTGTCTTGCCTCAATTTTCGTCTTTTTCTGTTAATGAATAACTGACATTTAATCCTACTAGTAAAGTAGCTACCTGAACTCTGTCGTTTAGCTTTATCAGACTATAATTTGCCTCAGAAATGGGTCAGAGGCCTTCTCTTTTCTGGGAGAGGACTTGGGTAATCCATCACGCAGGTCCAGTGCGAGTTGGTTCTTGGTACATGTATCATATCTTCTAATTTTTGGTACTACAAAGGTTTTTGGTTGTCGATTGCCTCTTCGTATCCTGACAGGTGCTGGTGATATTGCATCTTTGAAAGTCCTCAAGTTTTGCTTTGGTTACTGCCAATCTCGGCTGTCGTGTCCGTACATTCATTGCATAAGTTGAAATCGTTTGATCCATGTAGTAGGTTTTGACAGGCCATCTTTATGCTCTTTCGGATTCCTGGTAATTAACTATGTAGTGCAAGGCAATGTGTGGTTATTTCGGTGTTCATGGCGTTGTAATTTGCGAAATTACACTGGATTATTTTAACACCTCTACGAATTTGGCACAATTCTATGTATAGAAAAAAATTAGGAAAGCGTCGGTTCAAAAACTGATTCAATTTTACCTACTGAACTGCGTATCCAAAGTTATATTCAAAATAAATAAAGAAACTTCAGTTGTATCTTCAAAAAAAATTGTCACTATAGTAGGCTCAAAATGCATAATTTAACACATCGGACCGACTATTGATTAATGTATCTAGGGCATCTAAAACGGCTAGAACTAGGTTTTCATTCTAAAAATACTTTTTGCCGGTTGTAGGCGTGGACGAATTTAAAACTGGGTAAGATCAAACATCCATATTCACGACCCCATAATCACTACGCGAATCCTAAATGAATGCTTAACTTAAAAGCGCATTGTGTTCTTAATTCGTTTATGTGCTTAGCGCTCATTATCGTGAAAACGGCCACTTTTGTTAAAAGGAAAAGCGTAGATATTGAATTTTGACAGAAGTTTCACGAATAAGGTTCTTCGCCCACGGCGACCTTTCGAGATACCGTCGCGACTATATCGCATTCGTTTTGTAAAAAATCGCGGTCTCCTAACGAGTTTGCGTGATACATCTCGGTTGAACACGGCGCTGTACAAAGATGAATTTTTTCAAGGAAACTCGATGTACAATTTTGACGGTTGCCCATTTTTTTAACACTAATATTCGGCCAGATATGTGGTTCTAAGTGCTAAGCTTATAGTTATAATTTTTTAATTTTCAGGTTGTCGACATGCATACTGTCAACGAAATTATTTCCGTATTGGAGAGAATCAATATCACAAAAGAGCTGCTGGAGGTAAGATACTAAACAGTATATAAATCATTGACACTATTCTTTCGTTATGGGCTGGTTTTTTAATAGATATGCCCAGCAGTGGGACAGTATAAATTAAGAAAAAAATAGATACATATGACTGTTTGGCATATTTTCCATAGCCATGCAAAAGCTGTCAAACCGCATTTTTTATTCCTCAGACAAAAGTTATCTGAAAATTGAAAAACTCTGCTCTCACGTCTCACGCGGTTTCGTCGTCGGTCGTGTTCCTGTAAAAATATTTGGCTGGTATATTTGATACAAATGTTGTCTCATTTATAGAACTAACTTGATATACATGACTCAGCATTTTTCTGGAATATGGCCCAAAGATCATGACTAAGTTTTTTTTTGACGAGCTGTCATCGGCCCTATATGCCTATAAGTTATCCTTAACTAGTGCTAGTTATATTTATCAGTTCCCGCAATGATCCCTAGTTATTTTTTAACCATTATGTTAAAATGAGAAAAATAAAACCATTAAATAATTACTGTGCTGTGATAACTTTCAAATGCAAAAGATGCATATTTTCCTAAAAGTTATCCTTAACTATTATTGCTAGTTAAATTTATCACTTCTAGTAATGTTCTCTGATATTATAAAACCATTAAATAATTACTGTGTTGTTGACTTAATGATACGTTTCAAATGCGATAGTTGAAACAAAATAGGTACCTACATATTTACATAATGAGGTATAAAGTTAATGACCTTATTGGTAAACAAAGGAACAAATTCAATGTATTGTACTGTTGATAATATCTATAGTATAAGTGGAAACTAAATGAAAAAAGTGGGTACTATAGTAATTCCCCTCTAGTACAACCAAGTCCCATTAAAATTCCAGAATTTCTTAGCTGTCAACACTGAATCAAAAACCGTAACTCTGCACGCTTATAAAAAACTAAAATTGTGCAACTCTATATAATTTAGGGTGCTACTCTGTTTTTATCTATGGTTCATCTATTTTTTAAATGTGTTCGATATTTTTGGCGGCAATCTGGAACTTTTTTGTAAGAACTTTGATTATATTAATCCGAAAGAAGACAATACTTTTATTTAAATGATTAGCTAAAAGTATCTAAAAACTGCAATAGAGTGTTATCTAAAGTCTAATTAGTGGGCCTTAGGGTGAGCCCAACGAGATTAACAACTATGTGAGTATTTTGCGAAGATTTGGCGCATAATAATTATCATCATCATCATTTCAGCCGAAAGACGTCCACTGCTGGACATAGGCCTCCCCCAAGTGTCGCCACATTGACCGGTAAAAATAATGCCCACTGGTTATTCTTTGTGTTGATTTTTTTGTTGCGCAAATAAATTGTATGTTCTTTCTTTATTTTAGTGGTTAGCCGCGTAATTCGGTTTCTTATAAAAGTCTAGTGTAGACTCATTTTGCGTCTTCAAGTGTGACAAAAAACTAGAATTTAGTGCGAAACCGAATGTAGCGTAAAATACGCGACTACTACACATAATTACGGTTGTTTGGCCTCAACCTTATGCTAACTTCGGCAAGCTGTATCAGTGCCAAGCCTAATATTTCAACCTCCATATTTCCAGACCACCCGACTGGGAAAACACGTGAATGAGCTTCGACGGAAGACGACTGACCCGACCCTCGCGCGCCGCGCCAAGGTGCTGGTAAAGAGATGGCGGGACCTCGTCATACCTTCCGTTGCATCGCCCGCACACACAGGTATACTCAGCGCTTTGATTTTAGACTCCACAGTGGTTTGCTTGGAATGATACTGATCAATTTTACTCAAACGCAGGACCAGATCAGAACTTTAACCACTAAAATGGGCTTCCTTATAAAAATTCTAGCATAATAAGGATAGTATAGACATTCAACTTTTATCAGTATCCAGCAGTAGCGAAGGGTCAATTTTTATAAGAAGTAAGCCGGAGTAGTTATCTTTAATGTGATTATATTATTTGTCTATAGAATACCGACTGCCATTTTTCAAAGGGAATCCGGAATATTTTGTAACCGATTTTCCACAATACGAGATTTATCTTTACTGATCCTATTTAGTCTCCCTTATCGGCACTAACACAAAATATCATCTACAGCCTACTTCATCCACAGCTGGGTATAGGGCTCTCTTTGCTTGTGCCAAGCTCCTGCCCTTGAACCAGCCTCATCTAGGATATTCTCGCAATGGCAACAATGTCGTCTGCCCATCTCGCCGCCGGACGACCAAAACTTTCCAGTCCTTGGGACGCCACTCGGTTACAGCTTTACTCCACCTGCCATCACCGCGCCTTGCTAGAATAAATAATAGATTAAAATATGCATATTAGCTGGCCACCACATTTTCCTAAAAAACGCCATCTACCGCCACCATCTAAAACCCCGACACACCCCATCGCTCTCTCACAAAAACGTTTCGCAACCAGCAACCGGTTGCCACACAGTCGTGATCGAACAATTCGATCGCAATTAGTACTACCTGGTACTTATGAAACACTGACTCACTGTACACTTATGTAATTTTGTGTTTTTTGTCAATACCATGGCCATTTGGCAATGGAAAATAGATAAACGAGAGTTTAGTAGTTGTTTTAAAGTGGTTGTTTGAAGGTTGTGTAAAAAATCATAACCCTTGCTTTTAGCTTTGCCCTGTTGGGCAAAACAGAATGTCTACATTATTAAAGTCATCACTTAGTCTTCTTCTTTATCGTGTGGTTAGTGCCTAACTTGGTGTTAGAGTTTTTATGCCGCCCATGGGCCTCTGACTTGCCTTTACATGCCGTCGAGAAATTCTCTCAGGCATGCTAGTTTCCTCGCGATGTTTTCCTTCAATGAAGCAAGTGATAATTATACAACGAAAAATCAGAGGTGCGTGTCTTGGGTTCGAACTTGAGACCTATGACTTGGCGGTCCGACGGTCACACCACTAGGCTATCACGGCTTTTAGCTCCTGTTAACTTTATAAACAAAATCTGCCATAAAAACATGATCAGTGTGTGTTCCAAGTCGAACACACACTGATCTATGATTCTATTGCATAGCACTAGTTTCTTCGAAACTAAGCTTAAAAAAAAACTAAAAAACAAAAACTAACACTAAGCTTTTCTTATTGAGAAAATCTAGAATCTAAATATAGATACAGCAAATGCCAAAATACCTTTAAAACGAAATAAATGGGGAAAGAGCAACTTCATGCCGAAATGTTGAGTTTTTATTATTACACCAATGCAAGAATGCACCACAACTTCAACGTCCTTTTCAAGAAACATTCTAATAACTTAACCTTATCATGTAAATAACACAATATCTTCAATCCTCAGGTTCAAATCGGTCCTCGGCAGAGCGGTCGACGGTGCGGGCACGTCTCGGCGGCAACACCCCTCTTACATCGCCGGCGCTCTCGCGGGTATGACTCCTTTATGTCTGATATCGTAGACTGGTTAAAATAAAAACATACAAGTAGTAACTTGGATGAAACATCATTGTAATCATTCTCCTTATCCCAATTTGTTTGGGGTCATTATTTATTTATGGTATTCATCCAGTTAACTTGGATGAATAACTTAAATAAATAGGTAATTGAAATATAGGTTATTCGTAGCAACATCAGAAATGAATCCCTGTTGGTAGAGATAAGCAACAAACAGACGACTAGCGAACTCCTTTTCGCCTTTTTTTTAGAGACAGCAATGTTGTCGAACAAAATCAGAATAAATAAATTAAACATGCCCGGTTCTGCATATTATCCGTAAAACTTGAGTCATATCACAGCCATTTTCGACAAATGAAATAAATTTTTGGTCAAAGACGTTTTCTACCTACGTAGTAAATCATTATGTGTGATATTACAGCAAGTGCTGAGCCCAGCGGTGAACAGTCCGCGACCAACGTCCAGACCGGGTCAGTATTTACTCTTTATTTAGGTTGCTTCTCTCTTCAGTAGACTGCTTTGATTACATGTTCCAAGTACAGTGGCAAGTCAGTGCCAATAGAGAAGACTACTCTTCTCATGTGGTTGAGTGCACTGTTTCTAATTTCTTTTAGCACTGCACTTGAGACCTATAATCAAAGCATTAGAATGGTGAAGGAAAGCATTAAGAGGAAACCGGCATGTCCTAGAAACAAAAATTTTTAGACAGATGTCATGTCACCAACCGCTACAGGGCCCCGAGAGGCTTCAAGGTGGCCTGAATGTTAGCAGTAAGAATATTTAGGCAGCTTTTGGTACATCCAAAGAAGGTCACGAATGTAACCAGAGGTTCTTCCTTTAAAGCGTGCTACACTGGTTCGAGTCAGCCTGATTCAGCAGTTCATCACAGCCAAGCGGCAATTTAATAGGCATAATTTTTTAACGACCCGGCCTAGGTGAAACAGGCCGATTCGGATGACTGTAACATGCCTAACAGTTTGTATGAACTCACATTATCTCGACCAACAAAGTGACATAATTTTATCAAGATATTAATATAAGTTCTCGCAACATTCCAGCATGGGGCGGCTACGAGTCGGACTCGCAGGACGTGATCCTGGTGGACGACGAGCCGGCGCCGCCGCTGCCCGCGCCGCCGCCGCCGCCGCCGCCGCCCTCCCTACTAGCCAACACACACAAACCGCTGACGCCGCGTAAGTACTGCACTCTTAAGTATAACAAGTTACTAATTAAAACAGGTCTAAACAGAACAGTTGGAGCGTGGATTAAGCTCCCAGAAGATGTAGTCTCAGCCCAAAATATAAACCAATTTAAAAATCGACTAGACAAACATACATATCATACTGCAAGAAAAAAATCTAGTGGTGAACAACAGGCAGCTATCAGTTGTCTCAACAGCCTGCCTGATTATAAATAAAAAATAATGTAACTATCAGAGAGCAGCGGTGGCCTAGTGGTTGCGGCCCCGACTTACGAACAGTAACTTTTGAGTTCGAACCCAGGCAGGCACATTACTTTGTGTAATTTATTTACCACTGCTCTCTAAACCGTGATGGAAAACATCGTGAGGAAACCGGCATGTCTTCGAACCAAAAATTCGAAGACATGTCACATCTACCAACCCGCACTGGACCCGCGTGGTGGATTATAGCCCATTCCCTCTCATAGAGAGGAGGCCGTGTGTACCAGTAGTGGGAACATTATAGGCTGATTGTGTTTATACTTATATACCTATCAAAAACATCACCCCAAAGAGGTAGGTATAGTCTCAGAACTAGACCAACCCCTATGATGGGTTTAGCTTTATTAAAACCTATACTGCTACTAAGACCGAAACACCGGGGCTACAGGCAGAATTTCACTGTGTACATACTGAAACAAATAAAATTCTGATTTATTTGTAATGTAAGAATTTTTATGACAGACTAAATAATATGAATTGTTCATCCTGTTGTTCTTTTTGTTCGCGTGTCGATGGACTCAAATAATATCCGACCAGTATGTAGCCACCTTCGTTGGATTCGTTTAAATCCTGGAAGGTGCACCACCGTAGAAACGGGTTTTGTCGACACAAGAATGGACAAAATGACAGATTTCTTTTGTTTGATTCTTCCGTATGATGGCACTGTACAGCAAACTAAGTAAATCTATGCAATTTTTTTTTGCTGGGAAATGATTTTTTTTTTTTTTGGTTTGGATATTCACGTTTTACGGTAGGACCCAATGTAACGCACTCAAAACATTGTGCTGATGGATGCATTGAAGTACGGTGGCCGTGAAGGTATTTAAAGTAAAGTTATAAACTTGTGAAAAAGATGGAACTTAGTAACTAGAACATACCTAGGCATGGTCCAGAAAAAAAATATCGCAATGACAATGGCGAGAACAAGTGCCTTACATTTACACCCATCATGTATGTAATGTTTTACCTTGACCCTTACATACTGTTTTGTATGCTCTTATCAATATCAATGACAAACGTTACTACCATTATGATTGCTTACGTAGTCGTTACGTTATGATTTATTTAGTAGTTAACATACTATGACTGTAGATACTTATATTCTGAAATACTACTACAACAACTAGACAAATACATGATTTTTTGACGCCTTTATTTTCCAAAAATGGTTGACAGAGATATAAAGATCCTATTCGAGTGTCGAGATATGTAGTGTCCATAGAGTTTCTTGCCCGTTCTTCTCCATAGAGATCTACGTTAGGGAATGGGCAACTACAGTACTCTCACAGTTTTTATGCCTTGTGACTGGGACTGTAGCTACATTTCATTGATGTCTTTGTTTCGACAATTCAAAAGTGCCTGTAGCTGGCCTACTTGTTATAAATGCTTTGATTGATTGATTCCTATCGTAGCTCTAAAAAAACTACGGTTTACAACTACAATAATATCCGTTGGAGTTTAAATTGTCAACTATTTACTAAATCCTTACTGTTATTTATGCCATAAAATAACTCAAAATATTGTTTTTATTACAGCCGTAAAAAGGCCGCCCTCGCCGGAACCTTTATTTGACGAAAAGAAAGCGAAAAGAGATAAAAAACCTAAGAAAAAAAGGTGAGTGTTTACACTGTGCATTCAGTTATTTCATTGCAATAAAAAATTTGAGAATAATGCAAAATCGTAGGTGACTTGACTGAAAAAAAAGTTAATTATAAATGCCAATAAAAAGAGCATTTATAATCAGCATTTTTTTTCTTTTCTTTTTTAAATGTGGAATGTGGATGTGTGGTGTGGTGGAATTTTATTTTTCCACCTAAATCTTTGATTTTACAATTCAATGAAAAAAGGGATGATAATTGTAATAATCTTTTACTGTGAAAGTTATAGAATTTTTGGAAAAGACCGTTATTTTGGATACCAACTGAGAAACATTTTCTTAATACATATAACGTAAATAATATCTCGTATTACTAAAATCTTTCTTAGTTTCCAATTATCTTATCTTTCGCAAAAATCCTAGTATGTTCCATTTGTTAAAGTACAGTCCTGTTACTTATCTATTTAAAAAGGTTCCCTTAATATTAAGTAACAATGTTTGCACAGAGGCCACAGTCGCGCCGGCACTGGCACGGAGGCGACAGGCCCGCCGGCCCCGGCCCCGGCGGCGTGGGGCGCGCGCAACGGAGCGCACGAGCGGCGCCGGAACGGCACCAAGCGGGATGCCCTCGACTCCTACGCCGCGCTCGTCAATAGGATGCCACCGGCTGGTGCTAAGAAGGTAGGCCATATTGTTTATTTATTTATTTTAGTACATGGATGACTTACAGTTAATAAAAACAAACAAAAAAGGAAACCATAGTCACCAGAAAGCCAATTACAAATCTTCACATATAGACTTAGAATTAAAAAAATATGGTGGGTTTGAGCACAAGAACAGAAAACACACCGCTATAATCAAAGTAAGAAGGATATAAATACTTTATTTTTTATAAATCCTTTACTTCTTTCTACATCCAAACTTTAATGATGACGTTTTAAATACTACATTATGAATCCATGAATCTAGCCATTACAGACCCTTTTTTTTGTTGTTTATTTACTGTTGTCAGTATATTATGTATATTTTAAGAAGTTTTAATTAAAATGATTGATGTAATTTTGTAGTATTAGAATAGATATAAGCGATTTGGTGTAAACTGTTAGCTTATATTTGATGAATAAATGAATATGAATACATTACATAATAAAATCATAATTTATTTATATTAAGTTGAAAATCAGCACTAATTATTGAACGCCAAAATCACGACACAATTTAAACAAGCTTAGCTTTTTTGTGTTCAGTTTGTCCTGAGTACTATAAAGCCTTAAAAAAACTGCTTTATTTCGGCCATATGAATCAACTTGAGTCAAAGCCTTGTCGACATTGAAATTTTTAGAGTTTGCTATTCGATGAATTACTGCACAGAAGTCAGTGGCATTCCTAGGGGCCATCAATACTTCAAGTCCCTAAGGCAAGCAGACTGTTCAGAAACCTGAATATCATGAAAAGGTTATGAGGGCAAGCCAAGCTAGGCTTGAATGAAAGTACCGCCACTTATTAGTATCTCCAAAATCAAAATAATTCAATTTCTCTTACCAACAACACATGTAGATTTAAATCTTTTTAACAAATCCTCAGGTGAAAACAACAAAGGAGCTGTTAGAGCAGATCCAGTCTCGCGGCAGCAAGCCGGCCGCGTCGCCCGGCTCGCCCCGCTCGCCTGCCTCGCCCGATGTCATGCTCATAGAACCGGACGGTACGTACACAGCAGCATAGCATATACATAGTTTTTAGTGTTCAAATAAAGTCAAGATTTCTGTGGGTAGTTTGAAGTAATACCCATATAAATGAGAATTGTTGACATTGATGAAAGTATGTAGTTCATGGGGTAAATTGTGCGTACTAAATTTTATTTAAATAAATTGTATGTATGTACATTTATGAAATTTTCGGATACGCAACTTGTCACATCTAGTGCGCATTGAAACTAGACATAAATGGTAAAAAACAGTCAGCTTAGAATGTATTTCTGAATAAATAAATACGGGTATTGTTGATATAAATGTAATACGGCTAGTAGAAGTTGTCGTCAGCTGAAGCGATGGTATTATGTCGCATTTTCAACAACGTATCTGCTGTAACATTGTCTAACATATTCATCTTATGCCCTAGCAGTCGTGAAGGCCGAGTCTCCACTCCGGAACGGTGCCACGACGCCCCGGCCTCCGTCCGCGCCCGCGTCGCCCTCGCCGCCGCCCTCGCCGCTGGAGGAGCCGCGCGAGTGGCACGCGTGCACGTGCGGCGACGTGCCCGACGACACGTGTCCCGCCGCCGACACGCGCACCGTGCGGCCGCGCCACGTGCACGCGCTGCACCACGCGCACGTGCCCGGCGTCAACGGCACGCGCGCGCCCGCTCTGCCGCACCGCTTCGCCGTGCGCCCCATAGAGGACCCCGAGCGGCCCGGCCTGTTCTCCAGCGTCGTGCCGCTCTACAAGTATTCCGACTACGCAGACGACTACTGCGCCAAGAATCTGTCGCGCGTGCAACTGTGCCCGGACCTGCCGTGGACCAGCTTCGCGCCGCCGCCGCCCGACCTCCCCCCGCCGCCGGAGCCTCCTCCGCTCAGGCCGTACCCGGAACCCGACCCCGAGACCGTCGAGCCCGAAGGGGACGCCGAAGAGCTCGACGTGAAGCCCGAGGTGAAGCGGGAACCCGAGGTCAAGGAGGAGATAGAGGTCGAGGCCGAGATGGTCGGCGTGCCGACGCTCGAGCCCAGCGAGAGACTGAAGGCGCCCATCCTGATGCCGGAGGACGAGCCGTCGTTCGGCGAGGCGGCGCGCGCCGGGCCCGCGGCCGTGGTGGCGCACTCGGCGGCCGCGCCGCAGCACCGCAGCGTGCCGCGCACGAAAGCCCCGCCCGGCGGCGCCGCGCTCGTGCACGCCGTGCGCGCCGCCAGTGCCGCCGTGCCTTACTGCTACGAGGAGCTCGCGTGCGCGCCCGTGCTGCCGCGCGCGGCGCTCTGCGACGAACGTTCGCTGAGCGAGGCCCTGGCCGACGCGCCCGAGTCGCGCGACGCGCTGGGCCGGCCCGCGCCCGCGCACAAGTTCGCCGAGTGGCACGAGTGCGCGACCCTGGGCTCGCTGATAGCCTTGCCCTACGTGGTGATCGACTGACCGTCTAGTGCCAAATGCGTGTCGCCCGCCCCGCGCCCACACCCAAGTGTCCTTACGTTAGTTATAGTGGCCGGCCGGCGGATACATGCCTAGTCATATATTTATTTTGTCGCAGGCCGATTAACAAAAAGAGTAGCGGTCGAGCCCGCGCGTTGTGATATTATATAGTATGTGCGTCTGCCGCCCGGGCTCGTGTGACGTACTGTGACGGCCATACATTCCCAGTCGAGCGCACTCGTGCACTCGTGTGAAGTCGTGCGTCGAACAGAGCCGCAGACTGAAGCTTTGTGCGTGCGATGATATGTTGGACACATAATAGTACATGCATTGCTCACTTGATATTGTCAAAGATATTGTGCGTGATCAAAGTGGTGAGTGATGGACGAGCGATGGCCGAGCCGTCCACACGTTGGCCGTGATGTACAATGGCCACCACACCGCATCCGGTCCACACTTTATTTACGTATACTTATAGAGTTCCCAAATAACGATTCAAATAATAATCTCTCCCGACTGTTTCATAAGTTGTCGTTACCTTTTGTGATTTTTAAAATGAAAGAAAGAAAAAAAATTAGGTAATTAATAATTATAATTAAATAGGAGTTCCAATTGTATATTATACATAATGATTGCATGTATCGTGCGTCGAGATATCAATGATAAGGGAAAGAGAATGTTAAATTTTATAAATATAAACATTTACTATACGAAAAGTTGTACCAAATTGTTGTTATTGATATGTCGGTGAGCGCACACTGTTATATACTGTAACTTCGAAACAACACTTTTGTATATACATAGTTAAGTTTACATACGAGTTGCACATGAGCTTCCGCAGTGCAATCTACTTTTATATACTAACTCGCATTTGTACACATTTAGAGATGCTTCTGTCTGTATGTCTGTCTTCTGTCTGTCTATCCAGTGATGGCCGTGTGCGCTGACCGGAAATAAGAATTCAAGTGTCTGTTACTCTGTAATGAACCAAAAACATTGAATAAACAAATATGTAATATAATAAAATGATGATGTTCCTAGTTTTGATTATGTTTCCTTGTGAATGACAATTTGGTATGAGTTTTTCACCATTTCTTGTACGAAAAGACTTGTGTTGTGTATCTGTAGTTGAATATTGTTACATACAGTTTGTTATCACGTTTACAAAGATGCCAAATGATAAGATGACTACTGTATGTTTTGTGTAATAAGGCGATTGTGAAGCGTGTGTGCGAGCTGCGATGTTTTCGCTGAATAATACGTTTTTGTGTTAGTTGGCGTGTTTATTTTTGAATGATTTCCGTTAGTAGTATTGTGTTGTTTTGAGAAAGGGATGATTGATAATGGTGGCGTTACAATAGTACACAGATTACATACATTGTGGTGATATTCAAGTATAGATAGGGCCGTGTCTGACACTAGCGGTCTGAGTGGTGTCTGAGACGAGAGTCGGCGGTGTCGCAGTGTGTCAGCGCTGAACGCAGGCGGGTGGAGCCGGGAGCTCGTCTAGTGTAGTGCGCCCACTGCGCCCACTGCTCACCCCGTCACTGCCTTGTTGCCTTGTTGGCGTTGTTGCCGGTTGCGTTGTTGCGTTGTTGACAAGCGACAACAAACGAAAATATATATATATCACAGTGTTTTTATTACCAATGTGTTTTATTGCACCCTCGACGCTAATACATACAGACAGGCCGGTGCCAACCAAATACCAACCTTATTGTGACGAGAATAAATGCCACATAACAGTGATGCCAAAATCTTAGGTAAATGAAACAGCTGAAAGAACTTGTTTTACAATAAGCTATATCAATAAATAAACACACACACACAACCCCGCAGCAAACATACGTCGAAACAACATTGTCTTTGCTGCCACACAGTCTGGCAACAAAAGCAGTCTCAGCGAGTCCATCTTTATACCTCGGAGAGATCCACTGCACAGATTTGTTTGCAGTTTTCTCTGTTATGATCTGCGTTTCTGCAGGAAGAGTTTTGTGTATTTATAATTGCCCTAGCATAAAAGGAGCAGAGCAGTAAAGGAATTATGATGTCCTGGGTTCAATTCCCAGGTCGGACAGAGTTATTGAGTTTACATCGGGAAGGCTTGCTTCCATTATTTGGGACTTACAAGAAAGACTTGCTGAGCACAGGGTCAAATTGGACAGCGTTTTAAAAACGGGAAGAAAAATGGCGATGTTTTATATTAATACAACATTATTTCCTTTATTTATTTCTATACAAATTAATTATATTTTTAAATATTCCTTACAAAAAAACATTTATTTTATCCCACCGGTATCGGGATCAGGGTCCAAGCTTCCGGCGGTCAGGGCTCCAGAGAGAGGAATCTCCTAACAATACGAGCCGTGTCCAGGAGTACCGCTTTCTGAATCCAGCTGCCTAATGAGAGCTTCCTCAGGTATTGGTCGAGTCTCTTGGCAATTAAGCCATGGGCTAATACAACTATCGGCACAATGATCGTTGAGTCCACACCGCACATGTCGACAACCTCGTAAGCCAAGTCAAGATAGGTACTTGATTTGCTTATCTTTCTCGGCTTTCACGAGGTCCTCATCATGCGGGACCGTTATGTCAACAATCATTGCGCGACGCTCTGATCGATCCACCATTACTATATCAGGCTTATTGGCTACAATAGTCCTGTCAGTGATGATGAATCGATCCCAGTACAATGTGATACTGCCATTTTCGAGAAATAGGTCACACTTACAGTACGGCGGTGCGGCGGCGGCGGTGTACATACTTATAGTACGGTATTTCCGATTTCACAAGGTTGTATTTTAGAGCAATTGCTGATGGATAATCCTGGCTACAAGGTTGTGAGCCCCTTGTCCACCGCGCCCACATCTCGATGCATCCTCACGTCGGCTTCAAGGAAATATTCCCTGAGACTGCATATCTCGCGATTGTGGAGAGACTTAGCGTTAAAAAAGCCTAAGCCAACATTATTTTTAGTATATGCGAAACCTGAATCAAACCATATTATATTTTGTCCCAAAAATATTTTAAAAAGTTACGAGTTGGACACCGAGCGACATTAAGTACCTATCGCAATAATTTAGGTACCTACTGCCAAATTATTATTATCAATGAGCTCAAGACGACGCTGGAGGCTCGCGCGCGACACGCTGCGTTGTGACCACGTTTTTATGGGGACAACCAAGTAACAGAACAAGCTTATAACTTTGTGATTTTTCATGATATAGTTTTGAAATTTTGTACATAAAAATACTAGACACGTGTATCAGGTTTCGCATATACTAAAACTAATGTATAGGATTCCCTCTACCTAACCATTTAGGTTTCATAGGCGTGATGTTATGTAAATCTAGACTGCATAAATGATGAAATGTGAGTACTACAGCGACACCTGCCTAATCCATCAGGGGTATAGGGCGTGATATTTATTTCAGAAAGGTTCTGAGGGGTAGTTAAAAATTTCATTATTTTTAACCCTAGGACCGTGGGACGCCTATTGAGATATTTGCGAAAAACTTAGATAAGATAATAAAACAGTGTCAAGTTAATAAAGTTTATTATTAATAAAAATTACAATATCGGTCTATACACAATACAACTGAGCGCAATCATTTATTAGAAATAATACAATTTAAACAAAACTTGGTGTCACATGAATTACATAGATGGCAGCACTGTCGTTTTAGCTTTAACTCGACAGAAATCCACTTTGTTGAATTTCTAAATATTTTGTGATTCTCTATACATTTGCGCTCAGTAGAATTATTCATTTATAGTTAAAAATATCATTAATGGCACCATGTTAGTTTCAGCTTTATTGAGTACAGACATTAATCATTTATTTGACAATTTTAAGCTGTTTTTATTATTTTCCTTCATTTTTCTCTGAGATTCGTTGCAAGTATTCGTTCTTGCAAGCTCAATTACACTTTCTTAAAAGAAGCGTATAGATACTTACACCTTACTTATTGTATTATAAATAAAAACATTTAATGTTCCGATATATAACTTTCAAAACTTAAATCTAATCAAAGGGTGACCTTGACAACATAATCTTGACCTTGTTCCCAGGTCAGGTTGAAATTACATATTTTTAAATGTTTACCTGTAATAGCTCTTACATTTCATTAACCAAGAGAGCCGAAAATGAAAATGACCTTGAATTTTTAAACCAAGGTCAACCTAGAATTTTATCTTGAGATAGCTGTCAAAACTCACAATAAAATTATTACATACAAATCTTAACATTAAATAATAATATCAACATTCATCATAGTCTTACTCAGACCCATCCAAAAATACTCGTATTAGTATTACAGCTTCACCAAAAAAAAATTGAATAGCTATAATATTTTACCAAACAGAATGGATGGAATTTGGGTAGGAATATGAATTTTCGCCCTAGTTTTTACATTATCACGCAAGGCATAGCGCAGCAAAGGGGTAAGCAGATGGGTACGGCTGTTTTGGTCTCAGAATGCTTTTCTTTGCTTCGGGAGCCGGATTCGTATTCGTACATGCCGCGGCCTGCAGCGTAGCTGCCGCCTCCTTGTGCCATCGCCTGGGGAGAGAGAAAAGTAAGTAAGTTAATTGTTACTATGGCAAAGTTGTCTTTGTTTAAACCATTTTTACAAAGGTCGAGATCATTTAGAATTTTAGAGCAATGTTAATTGTTAATCAATTTAAATGAAAAAGAGCGTAAATGAGTCACAAAAGTGATTTATAGGTCAGTGTAAGAGCTTACAGAGAAGAAATAATTTCGATTGAACGAGGTTCCAATACATCAGAAGAACTACACAAAAGGTTTTGAATCCAAAATAAAAGCTACTCACACTGCTAGCCTGATAACCACCACCCTCTTTCTTCTGGAAGGGCGTATGTCCGGGCGGGTAGTACACCGCAGGCCCGGCCACGTTGCGGCTGTTCGCGACCAGCGGAGTCTTCGCCGGCGGACTGGGGGCGGAGTCCCGGGTGTCCCGCGTGTCCCGGTTGAGTGTGGAGCCTTGCGTGGAGCTCTCGTGGGTGACGTGCACGTTGCGCCGGACTATGCCGTCTGGTTGGGTTGGGTAACGCTAAGGAAATAAAATGATTTAATAACAAGGTTTTATTATGCATGCTATGCTAACTGCTGGGACACACTGTTTCTTTGCATCTCTTCAAGTACACCTTTTGCTCAGCTGTAGCACAAAACGTGGGTTAGAGCAATAACACCTGCTCAGCTCTGAATGACAATCAAAAAGATTCCCCTGAGACCTTTCACTTAGGTGGATCCCTGATATTACATAATTTACATATCATAGCTACACGGTAGTCGCGTGACGTATGATGGTTTTTGTCAGTCGGGCACAGTCGGCCGCATATCGTTGGTAACACTAAACTGTAGTTCGAACTTTTAACAGAATTACAGGCCACCTCGTACTGGTTTGTTTAAATTTCGATCATTGGCTTGTATCCTACTGTACTAGTTGTACTACAGACTGATTAAGTTATTGCTAGCTGCCTTTTTTTTAGCTGATATTTTCGTTATGATTTTTCCATCCAATGGCAGTCGTTAAGAAGTTGCTTTTTGCGATAAAACCATCATCTGTACAGTTTAAGTTTATGTTCCTAATTTCAGTGTACATATTCTTTATCTGGACCTAAATTGGTAATCTCTCATACTTACAGCTTCAGGGAAGTCAGCCAGCAGATCATCTAACTTCTTGGGCGGCTGCTGCGTGCCTGGCGAGGGGGTGGTGGGGCGCGGGAAGGGGCCGGGGGAGGGGGAGGGCGCGAGGTGCAGCGAGCGCGGGGGGGATGGGTAGCGCTGCGTCGTGTTCTGTGCGGAGTACGTCGTCTCCGAGAACTTGTATGATGATGGACCCTGTGGAAAAGATTGTTTGGTAAAAATGGATATCTTCACTAGTTGTGTTGACTGATTACAAAAAAAATATTAGAATTTCCTCAAAAGATCGTATAAGATAATTCAGAAATTTATTGCTTCAAGGCCGCTAATACCGTACAGAGTACAGCTAGTGCTGCCATGTCAAATAATAAAGAACTACAATGCTTTTCCTTTTGCAATAAAGAAGGTGATTACTTTAAAAAAAAAAAATATTTTGAAAATGCTCTCAAAAATTAAGTGCCTGTACACATTTCATTATTTGTCTTAAAAGAAATAGCTCTACTTGCATTTGTAGCACGAGAAAAGTGCGCTTGACCATAATATTTTTCTTGAGAACACCTCGGAAGCTTTCCATCCTACTTCTAACTTTAATGAATCATTTTGTTCTGTAGTCAGGTACTTACATATGGGCCGTGTCCATTGTGCGGTTCCGCGGGAATTGTGTGGGCGGGAATCACCTTGGTTTCGTTGGCGGGGGCTGGGTACACCATGCGTTCGTTAGTGCGGTCTGAAACAAAGTTTAAAAGTAAATAAGAAAGACCTCATATTTGAAATTAGAGGTGTATGAGCCCTAAGTCATATGGACTTGGACCTTCCTCTCCAAGGCTGAACCTTGCTGTAGGCAGGAAAAACCACACATGTCGCTTGAGCCGGTCAGAAAAAGTTTTATGTCAGAGTATTTTTATCTTTGCCCAACGTAAATTCGTACGTAGCGTATGTATATCGATACATTTTCTAATATTTAGAAACGCACCGCAAGGCATCACATCAAAGGGGATTTCTCTTCGCGGCATTGAACATTGGAATCTGTATCTTGTTACCACTAGCTACTTACGAATTTACGTTGATAAAGATGAAATGCTATATCCTGCCGTCAACAACGGTGTGCGCGGGCCATAAAGCGAATAGCCCAGCGCGGCACCAAGTCACGACGTCCAAACGAAAACGAGATGATTTACGTCTTTTTCGCTTTTATTGGAATATAACGCAATGAAGCTTGACTCAAACCGATTTCACGTCAGTAAGTGCGGTTACTCCCGAATATATGAATAGCCATTTCAATTACAAGAGGATTCGGATTCTTATGTAAATAATATCACACTCACCATCGGTGGTAGTAACAGTGCGGTACTCCCGGATGGAAGAGTTGCAGTGTGAGCAGAACTGGCAGCCGTGCGGGCCCGGGGCCGCCACTAGTGCTACGGGAGTGGGCGAACCAGCTGTTGTGCTGAAATTATAAGTTTTAGGTAAGATTGGAGACTTTGGTAATGATGGATAACTTTGGGAAGGGAAATTCTTAATTTCTTAGCATAACATAATGCTGTAAAATCTCATGTATCAGTGTTTGCTATTTTTTTGTAATTCTATTAGCATTAAAAAACATGCCATAACGTACTGAAATCCTGAAAATAAAATTCTGAAACGTTATTTTATCGCAATATTTACAACTTTTTGCAAGTTTGGTAATTTGACCAACTTTACCAAACTTGGAAAAACTTACTCAAATCATCTCTAAGACCTTATCAATCACATTATTTGCAATTTTGGCAACTTCGGTTACTTATCCAACATTACTAAACATGCCAAAACTTACTACAAACGTCCTTCAGGAATTCTGAAACCACATTTGTCTCAATTTTTGCTGTTTTTGACAACTTTGGTATAAATACCAATATTACCAAACATACCAAACCTAACTTTTAACTCTTTTCACACCTCACTAACACAAACTTTTGGTAATTTTGATAACCGTCCAGCTTCAGCAACATTACTAAAGCAGCTACTCACGAGGTCCTGTTGTGTTCGGAGCTGACGTAAGTGTGCTGGTGTTCCGCGTGGACCGGTATCGGCACTGTGGCCGGGTCCTGGTCGGCTGGCACCTCGTATGTGTACGTTTTGACCGTAGTTGTCACTTTGTTCATAGGAGTACCACCGCGGGATAACTGTGATATAATAAAAATTGTATTATGAATTAATTATCAAAAGTAGTAGGTAGCTATAATCCATATCTATACATACAAATAAATAAAATTGAAGTCTCCGCTTGTAATTTCAAAATAACAGCTTTTTACTGAATTCATTTGAAAGTATACGGGGGGGTTACCACGTATCCAGTACATCATTCTGAGCCCCCTACATATAAATTTTTCATCGGTAGGTATAGGTATTGCAGTTTTGTAGGAAACAGAAGATTTTTTTTAACAACCTTTGAAAAATTTCTATGTAGAAATGAGGGGATCAGAATGATGTAGGTATTGAATATGTGGTTACTGTCGGTATCCCTTCCATCCCGTATACGGTAAAAAAAACAAGATGGTGGTTACACAAAAAAGGGGTCGAGTTAATTCCAAGATTACGCATCCTCCTCTAAGGTGGTGTTGTCCTGTTAAACCATAAACTGACCGTTACTACTTTTATTCTAATCATTATGAAGAACTGCGACTTAGTACGAATAAACGCGGGAATTTACCGCTCTGACAGGTTAGGTAATCTGAATGACCGCCAATTTGGACCAGCTTGGCGAATACTGGCTACCCTGGAGTCGATTAACCCCGATGTAAAAACGAAGGGTTAAAGTACTCGTATACATGCAAAGTTCAGCGAAAACTGTAATGGCGCGATTTAGGAATCTCACAATAAGTTTTGTATGGTTGATCGATATTGAGTTAAATTAATGAACATAAGAATTTATTTTGCAATTATTGAGCCCTAAAAGTGTTATGATATTACAAGAATTTCTCCAAAATTACAAGAAAAGAATTAAAATAAAACCAAAAATAATTGCATTCGTGAGGTTTCGAACACACGACATGTTGATTTCTTACTTCAGATTATGATTCTATGGATGGTCTTAGTAGCCAAACTACCTACATAGTGTGAAATAATCCCGACTACCAAAATATGTAACTGCTTACGTAAGTTATTTCGCGAGTTTACATTAAAAGAATATTGTTATGCAAAATCAAAATCAAAGCATTTATTTCAAGTAGGCCAGTTACAGGCACTTTTGAATTGTCGAAACAAAGACAACAATGAAAAGTAGCTACAGTCCCAGTCACAAGGCATAAAAACTGTAAAAGTACTGTAGTTGCCCATTCTCTAACGTAGATCTCTATGGAGGAGAACGGGCAAGAAACTCCATGGACACTCTTTTAAAAAAAGCAAACCGTTAAAAAAGGGGTCGAGTTAACCAAGTTGATCGATTATGCACCCTCCTCTAAGGTCGCTTTGGCCTGTTTCCAGGTTTTCTACGTTTGATTTGTGATATCACAGTTGCGCGACAACAGTACTGTTTTTCTTGTCGCACAATTACCACCCTTTCGGGCTAGGTACATCTGAATGACCGCCAATTTAGACCTGCTTGGCGAGAACTGGCTTCCCTTGAGGCGATTGACCCCCGATGTTACTGTGAAGGACCCCGATATAAGTGCAAAGTTGTGTGAAAACTTTAATTGCGCGATGTAGGAATCTTTGCATTCATATACGGCAATTTGATTGAATGTGTGCGTACAAATGTTAACTAGTGTGTCTGACTTCAAATTTGAAGTAGATATTCTTTATTTTTAAATGATTGAGGGCTTTTAATGTGATAACAAGCAAGTATTTCTATTATCTTTTTGAAATTGACAAAAGAATAATAGAAATAAAACCAAAAATAATTGCGTTCATGGGGATTCGAACCTACATGTTGATAAAACATGTTGATAAAAAATGAAGTAAGAGTTCTTTATTTTTACCCGACTGCGGCGAAGCCCAAAAGGAGGGTTATGTTTTTTATCCAAAAGACGGATCGACGTGATATAAAAACCCGACACGTTTTATAGTTGTCCGCTTCATTTGCAAACCAATTTTTAACCACTTTTTGGTATCCGGTTGAGCGGAAATTTTGCACACACCTTTGGTTCTAGTGACTGGTATTAATCAAGCTTGAATACTATGTGCTAAAACTAGCTTCCAGTCGCGAAAAACTTTGATAAAAATGTAGGTGTACCCTCATATACTCAATACATCTGCTTAACCCTTTCGAGGGTACACTACAGGCGTGATGTTATGTTGTGTGATTGCCTAAACAATTCATATTTATGCGATAGCAGCAATCGCGGTTAATTTGCTATGATTTTGTCTCAGAAACTCATCATCAGATCTATATGAAATTTAAATGGGACCATTTCGGAATAAACCTCTACCGAGCAATAATTTTTCAAATCCGTCTATTATCTGCGAAGGAGAAAAATACAGCTCTACTCAAACTTCTGATGGATTCTACGCGTATCATCTGCGACTGTCAACACGCTGACCCTGTGGCACGAAAGATACGGAGTTATGCCCGAATATACAAAAAAAAAAAATAAACCTCCTCAATTTTGAAGTCGGTAAAAAAGGGGGGGTCGAGTTTTACATCCTCCTCGGGGTCGTAAGGTATTGTTGTCACATGTATTACATATGAATCCTCTCAGTTATGCTGCTATTGTATCGAAATTACCGCCCTTTCGGGTTAGGTACTTCTGTATGACAGCCTATTTAGACCAGCTTGGCGAGTACTGGCTTCCCTCGAGGTGACTGACCCCCGATGTAACAACAAAGGGCTCCGATATAAGTGCAAAGTTGTGTGAAAACTTTAATTGCGCGATGTAGGAATCTTCTTACATGGTACACACAATGGTATTTAAATAAATTGACTAAAGACAATTTAAAATCGAATCAGAAATTGGTTTTTGTAATATTTTAACCTAAAATGTTCTTTTTATTAGCTATGAAATCTCTATTTTTATATTTTTGTGTTTGAAAAAATACAAAAAGAATTGCAGTCGCGGGGTTTCGAACTCATGATGACACGGCCGTTCACTACATTATTGTCTCCATCGTACGATGGTGATAACGAAGGAATTATATCATCACGCCTGTATTTCGCGAAGAGCTGTTAGGCAGAGGTGTTAGTTATACAATACAAAAGCCAATTTCTGATTCGGATAATATTATAGTTTTCCAGCCTGACCCTCCCACGATAGAACAACCGCCTCCAATTCTCCTTCCTCTTTCCGCGAAGCTACATAATCTCCGAAGGTCATAGGCTACATGTAAAACATCTCCGTGGGTAATTTTCGTACATAACGCGGGTGAAGCCGCGAGCACATTTATAGCTAGTTATTTACTATGACAGGTAGGCTCACCTCGTTCGTACTCTGTTTTTAAATGAGTAAGTTCACTTACCGTGCCGGTAGATGGCGGCTGGTGGCAGTGCGAGCACATCGGCTGCGGCACCAACTGTGGGAGCGCCGGAGAGATCTGTGATGGTATTACGCGAGACTCTGCAAATAAGGACGTTTCGTTATCAATATTGAATATTACATTATAAAGGTTGTCTTTGACAGATCGCCCATTGCGTCCCCCTGTAACTTTCCACAGTTTATTCTGTAATTTGTTTGGTGAACATAATAAAAGGTACCAATTCCATCTATCTTTATGAACACAATATTGAACCTGAATTTCCCCAGTGTGAGCAGCGTAGTTTTTACTGGCAAACAAATATCATCCTTTTCTCAGTTAAAATAAAGTGGTAAATAAATAAACTGCCCTCAAACAGAGAGCAAAAAGCATATTGAAATGGACTACACTCCATCTAGCGAGACAATCGATGGAATGGAACCAGCGCTAAATATTTTATTTTCGACTTTATTTTTAACGTTACAATGTTTATATTTGTTAAGCTGCACTGCATTCTGCCACGTATTCGCGTAGACTTAATATAATGATGATATCCAAGCTCACCAGTTTTCTCCTCCCTGTAGACTTCCTGCCTCACCTCCGCAGCCCTGGTGATAGTGGGGGGCGGAGGGCTGGAGCCCCACGAGGAGGACTCCACGCGTTCCTCTCGCTTGAGGGTCGAGTAGCCGCTGGAGGGAGCTTTGGCTGGGGGGCTGTGGAGAGGAGATCATTGTGGTTAGAATTTTCCTTGCTCAAATGACAGGTTTATGATGATAAAAGTCTCCACCAGTCTTTAAAACTTGGTAAAACCGAGAAGACTACACAAAGTAAATACCTAAGTTTTAAAATGTTATAATATATGCTCCTGCTTACCCTTTCCTGTAGTCAAAAGATGTGCTCTCAGCCGTATCTGATGTGTAGCCATCTAAAAAATAAAATGAAATGGACTCATCAGCATTTTCTTAATGACAATCAATCAATTAATTCCATAGACATTACAAATCGAGGATCTCTCCACCACCTCTTCAAGAGCGGCAGATATACTGTGTGGTCAAAAGATTCTGAATTCTCTTCATGGTACAGTGGGTGGTAAGATTTTCGATATAATTTACATCTAATGTCAATTGCTCTCGTGGCTAAATACTAACACCCGCACTGGTTGATCTTGCTTGCCAAGGTTGGTCCGTGGATGGGTGACCATCCATTACATACCGAGTTTCCTCCGTGCCAAAAGCACGTTAAGCCGAAGCTGCTGTCAATCACGTAAAGCCGTAGATCTCTGACAGCCGTTACAGGTAGTCAGTGAAGTCTGACAACCAAGGGCTATCGTATTACCCAGTACTAACTAGGTTGTGGAGGTCAGATAGGCAGTCGCCAGTGCATTCGGTAAGACTGGAAACCGACCCCATAATGCTTGGGAAAAGGCTAGGCAGATCAACTGGGCGTCTAAAACTCAGAACTCTTGACAACAGTCTACCTGCTTTGACTCTGAACCCATAAGACCTACCATAAGTCTTACTTTTGTACAGTTGCCTCTCCTGGTCCTTTTGCAGATCATCAAGGAGTGAATCCAGCTCTTCTACGTTCTGTGTCAGGTCCTTTGTGGCCTTGGAACTCCTCACTTTGGAGTAGCCTGGAATATTAGAAAAAAAATTGTTTGTCAAAATAACCAAGATGAAGATGGAGGAAAGATGGATTATAGACCAATGTTCTGGTAAACAAGAACCCAAAACATGTTTTGCCAGAAGTTTAGGGTTTAGGGAGCATTCACCCGTAATATAAAAGTTCAGATTCGAGCATTTCATCGATGAGTGACGAGAACCGGACATTACAGGACGCAACCTGTAATGATTTATGATGCAAGTTGTAACGACTGCCTCGCTGGTCTAGAGGTCGCAAGGGCGACTGCTGAGCATAAGGACCTGGGTTTGATTCCCAGGTCGGTAGTTGGATTTTTTCATCAGGAAATTCTCAGTAGCAGCCACGGGGCCTGGATTTGTGTCCGCGGTTGATGGCAATTGGTTCGCCCCCCTAATACATGGGACTTAAACATAACTGGCGAAATTTACTATTAGGTACGCCTCTGCCTAACCCTTCGGGGATTACAGGCGTGATGTTATGTAATCGAATCTTGGATTGTAACGTCACCGGCGAATGCTCCGGTGAGGTAGCGCCTTGAAGCACATGACATCTTGAAGACATCGGTATATAAAAATATCTCTACAATACATCAGGCACGTTTTATTTACATTTGTTTTGGGTTACATGGTCCGATTGCTTTCGAACTCACAACATCGATTGGGGAAACAAATCTTACACCACGCATGAACTGCATAATGACTTTTATGAATAAGAGAAGCATTGATACCTGGTGTAGAAGTGGCAGAAGACTCGTAGTTATAGGTGCGGGTGCCCGAGGTTATGGCGGGTAGATCCCTCTCCTCTCTCTCGTAGTAATAAGAGCTGGCTTCTGAAGACTTTGGAGTAGACCTGGGCGGGACTGTGTACTCCTGGAAATGAAGGACATTGAGATTAAAAAAAGGAGTGGGTGAGTAGGTTCAAGGTGGAACAGTCTCCACTTCTATACTCAAAAGTAGACACGTATAGCAATCGCTTTAAAAGAAATTCGTGAGTATTTCTGGGACGACTTTCAGCAAAATTGACATTTATTTTTAGTTAGTAAGTGCCCCACATCATTGTTGTCTTTTCTAAATTCGTTATCGCTTATGGAATGCCAGTTTGTCCAAGGCTGCCATCAGATGGACTGCATCGCAGCAAGCGCGCGCGGTCGGTATATTCAACTGATGTATCCAACGGAACAGTTGAATATATCGACTGCGCGGTTGCTGGTGATGCGTCTGAGAGTCCTTAGGGCCAAAGGACTCTAAGGCTGCCATCAGACGGCCTAAGGCTTAGAGTATTCCGTTCCTTTATCACTTTGCTACCTGGCTAATATTTCTACCACGGCATGTTACCGGAGGCTACTGAATGCCTACAGGCGAAGACATAAAAATAAAGTCTATTTAAAAAACCAGCTATATTCAGACGTGTGATAAAGGAAACAGGGTATTGGTTGTGGATGACTGAAAACCGGATGCTGTGCAAATAAGGAGTGGTCAGCTGTGTTCAAAACTGGACAGCAATAGTCTGAATGAATTCTTTCTCTTATAATTTATTAAAATACATTCGTCGACAAGTGTCTAGTTTAAGCAGGTCTTGGACGTGAACCCAGTTTACAGTTTCTTGAGAAACATTCTAAACGTTTTGGATCATTCATAATTATGTAAAACTAAACGAAAGTATAAACCAGTATTAAGTTTAAATCCCGAACTTATAGATCCGTTAGTATAATTAGCAAGTCAGTGAGTAATGCACTGAGCCACTGAGGCAATAGTGATGTCATTCTAGCATTTCTGATGTTTATAACCGTTTTTATCGCTGGGCGGCAGTAAAAGCTGATTTTACGATTAAAAATAACGTTGGTTACTTTAAAACAAGTCAAGCGGAAAATGTTGAAGAAATTTAAGATACAATATCGTGTATCTTTGACCAACTAACTACATTTGGGAAGAAAACTTTAAGTAATTCAATGGCTGACATGAGAATCAATCCCACAGATGAAGCGTGGGAACACTTTCGATTGGTCGACGTAATAGTTTAATTCGTGAACAACCTATGTGGCAGACATAATACCACAGATAGACTGATTCAAACAAACTGTTCTACATATGAATGGCATATTTTTTCTATTTTCGATATATAGTAGATAATAGTTCTGCAGTTCCTAACAGTGGCGTATGCGTATTACAGCCCTAAATCTTCTCTCAGCTAACAAAAGATTCCTATTTAATTCCAACAGCTTCAGACAAAACCAGATCTTGGATTAGAAGAGCTCTCCCTACTAAACACTCTTCTTCATCTTTTATCGAACCATCACGCACGATGAACGAGCACTGCAATTAACCCTGTTTAATTGGGTTATCAGGCTCAGATGAATTGTGTAGGTCAAAATATTTGAATGTCTTTGATGTAGGTAGGTACAACCATCGTCAAACATAAGTTAAAACTTCGCTGCATCCGAAGAGATTTTCTCACCAGGTAGGCACTGCCTAATGTATCGGGCATCGAACACAAGAAAGATCTCTTCGGATGCAGCGACTCGTATAATTACGGTCAAACTTCACTTCAAGTAAGTTTGTCTAATGTCTACCCTTCAATTATGTGAGTAACCCGGATTCCCCTCTCACCTCAACAGTGCGCAGATCCTTCCTGTCGTACTTGCCGGAGGGATGCTTCTCCTCTTTGTACTCGTAGTGGTACTCCCTGGCTCCTCCTCCTCCGCCACGCCCTAGGGAGTCCAGCTTACTGCCCTTCGGGATCAGGTCGGATTTTATCATGTCTGAAAAGATGTAAAATAAATTTATTTTAATTTATTTTATTTATTAGGGAAAACGAACAATTACACACTATAAATGGTTAACAAAGAATTGTACGAGACTGCATCAGTGTGCATCTAACTACGTTATCCACATCTTATATAATTAAAATCGGAAGATACATGCACGAGTACAATTGCCTTAGCTTTATTAAATACAATATAAATTAAAAAGAGAAAAAAAAACAACAAAAAATCTACAAATCTATAAGAATATCAAAGCCATGAAACGTGGTCGAGTCTGGACTGCAGGAGTCACAAAAGGAGGTCAGTGCTGGGCTGCTTACTAAAAGTAACAATAATTTGTTCAGGACAGGAGCCCAGAATCCTAATGCCAAGCATTGCAGATTCTTGCGACCAGTATTTATTTAGATCAGCAAAGCTTTGCAAGCCTGTACCTCACCTCTTACAACTCCTTCAGCTTGTTAAATTATTGTTCTTTGACTTACTATCACATTGGAAGGTTACCAACGTGTTTCACGCAGTTAGCCAATGTTTGACAAAAAGTCGAGAATCATGAGAAGTGTCGCGCCCTTTTGAACCATGACAACATTGAGATACCTATGAGCAGTGAGAGTCAAAATGGCGGGTGTACCATAGCGAATCAAATTATACCAATTACCAACAATAGTTGTCTGTATATTCTTCAGTCGGAGCGGAGCTTCAACTACCCTACCACGTGGTACAGATCTTGAAAGAAGAAGGAAATCTTACCGAGTGCCTCATCTGTGTAGGGGGGGATGTTTCCACTGCTGGAGTACTCTTTATACTCCTTGTGCTTGCTGTACGACTTGGTAGCCATGGTGACTTCAATGTGTTAGCTGCAACAAGAGAAACCAACGTTTAATTGAAAGTTTTATGACAGGCGTTGCTAGAGGAAAAATAAAAGGTAGATCCGTAACTTCGAAGTTGAGTGCACAGCGGCCAGACTCAACAGAGACTGGCCAATATTTAAAAATATTTTTTTTTCTTTTTTCGTATTTTTTTTTTGTCAAAGATGTAACAGTGCACAAAAGTTCATAGTCTGATGTAATGGTAATTGGATCAGAATAGGAATAGACTGATCTCAAGACTGATATCTGAGATCAACGAGTTAGCACCACACAACCCAAGGCTGACAAAACATAAATTATTGGAAGTTTGAAATAGTCAGTAGTCTCGAAGGGTTAGGCAGAGGTGTACCTGATAGTTCACCCATTTTTCGCTAGTTATGTCCAAGTCCCATGTAATAGGGGGCGAACCTATTGCCATTATCCAGACACAAATCCAAAGTCCGTGGCTGCTACTGAGAAATTCCTGATGGAAAAACCCAATAACACTTTGCCCGACCTGGGAATCGCACCCAGGACTTCAAGCTCAGCAGTCGCGCTTGCGACCACTCGATCAACGAGGCAGTCGAATTGTTGAAGTATCTTGATGAATATCTCATATGGAACTGTTGCGATTTCTTCTACATTTTTTAACCAGATTTTTGATGGCAAAACCTCAAGTGAGATGTTTGTATAAAGCCTACAAATACCCCTGTTTAACTAACATGCAGTCATTAATCAAGACTTAATCAGGTCCATTTAAAGCGGCATCCAGCCATCAATGCTGCTGCTATTCAATGCACAGATTTGCATTGCTTGAAGGCAAGTCTTGCGAATTGCGACATGTTCTGAAGGTATTATTAAAATAAACGTTATTTATTTGTTATTAAACTTCGATTATTGATTATTAATAATAAGGAAATAGCATAATAACTACCATATATTTCTCTAATGCACAAATTAGAATGTAGGTAGGATTTATGCCCAAATAGAATAGTATTATATGTAATTGCATATAGGTGCAATGCCGTGTAGGTACGAATTAAATAAGCAGCCTCTCAAACGTCATTCGAAATAAATATTAGAAATCCAAACTGACATTATAATGACCCCCAGAACAAGATAGACCATGATCTGGATTGGTACACTATGATGATTTTTATCCCGGTAGTAAGTCCCCGAGGGATAATTTCCGACCCAATCGGCGCAAAGCCGCGATCTTAATAAAAAAAATCACGTGTCATTATGTTCACGTACGTGACGTTAATCTCCGAAAAGACCCAACCGATTTCAATGCAATTTTAAGAAAGTCTATGGTGGTTAATTTTGGAACCGACAGGTGGTGGTGTCGCATATAAATCGCGATGTTTTGTTATGTTTCCATTGCACCCGACCGAAGGGACGGTTCGCTAGTCATCATCTGCCTAGCCTTTTCCCAAGCAATGTTGGGGTCAGCTTCCAGTCTAATCGAATGCAGCTGAGTACCAGTATTTTACATGGAGCGACTGCCTGTCTGACATCCACAACCCAGTTAAGTACTGGGTAATACAATACCCCTTGGTAAGACTGGTTGTCAGACTATCGGGCCACTGACTACCTGTAACGACTGTCAAAGATCTACAAATGACAGCCGGGACCAACGGCTTAACGTGCTTTTCGAAGCACGGAGGAAACTCGTTATGTAATGGGTGGCCACTCCTCCACGGATGGGTCACTTAGTACAATATAAAATTAACAGGAGTAGTTTCACAGAGCCACCAAATTCAATTTGTCTTATCCTATTAAGAAGAAACTCCACAGTCATACTGTTATACAACATTATTTTTAGTATATGCGAAACCTGAATATAGTTTGTTCAGAATAACTAACTGAATCGATTCCAATAATTTTTAAACCATGTTATATTTTGCCCTAAAAATATTTAAAGAAGGTTACAAGTGGGACACCAACACTAGGTACCTATCGCAATTATTTAGGCACCTACTGCCTAATTATAATTATCAATAAGCTAAAGACGACGCTGGAGGCGCGCGCGAGGCGGCTCCGCGTGGTGATCACGTTTTTGTGCGAACAACTAGGTAACAGAACTTTGTGATTTTTCATGATACAGTTTTGAAATTTTACATAAAAATACTAGACACGTGTTTCAGGATTCGCATATACTAAAACTCATGTTTTATTATCTACTTTACGTCCTCCAACTTATCTAGGCAAGCTTCACCTTATCTAATTTATACTCTAAGCTCCTATCGGCACAGGTCGCGCCATATTAGGCGGTGAAACGTAATCTGGTCGCCACAGGTGCGTGGGCGCAATGCCTTTCATTTCTCAAATGTCATGCGTCTGTCTGTCTGATTGATGGCAACACTGGGCCAATGAGTTGCTGGATCGCTGGGGTAATGAGGTAACTTGGTTTGTTTAGGTCGATGGAAATAGGATAGGTTTTCATGTTTACCTCATGACATTACGCCTGTAATCCCCGAAGGGTTAGGCAGATGTGGACCTAATAGTACACCCACATTTCGCCAGTTATGTTTAAGTCCCATGTAATAGGGGGCGAGCCAATCGCCATCATCATTATGATCTGCCTAGACTTTTCGCAACATGTTAGGGTCGGCTTCCATTCTAACTGGATGCAGCTGAATACCATTATTTCACATGGAGCGACTGCCTATCTTTTTTTTTTTTTTTCTTCCGGATGCGAAATCATCAAATGACCCCCCCCACTCTGGGCGGAGCGGAAGGGAGTGTCAGACTTGTACTGACTAAAACCCATCCATGTTCCTTCTTTGCCCTTTGTGTTCCAGGGCCACGGTATCTCTTTCGAACAGTCCCGCAGCCCTGGTAGGCATCGGCCCTTGCGGACCCCTACTTATTTGCTGACATCTCTTTGAGGCGCACGTGGAACACGAACGCGCCGTCGACACGGCCTGTCGTCATAAGACGGCCGGACGGCGAGCTAGCCCATAACTTGCCGTCCACAGGCCCGCGCCTACGGTGGCCGGGAACCACCACGTGACCCCCGACGCCCAGGGCGTCTCCCGCGGCGGCTGGGACGTGAGGTTCTTTCCCTCTCACGTCCCGCCACCTCCTTCACTAGCATGACTGCTTCACAGAAGGTGGTTACGGCTTCCCATTCCCTCTCGCTCCGGACCATGGCTTGAACCAGGGCCGGACGCGAGAGATCGCCGCCGCCAATCGCCGCTACAAGGACACGGCGGTGCTCCGCCCAAGCGGGGCAGACCTCCACGGTGTGCTCCACCGTGTCCTCCGGACGATCCTCGCAGTGGAAACACCCGGGCGTTTCCTCCCGCCCGATTCGGTGCAGGAACCTCCCGAAACAACCGTGTCCGGTGAGGACCTGCGTCAGGCGGTAGGTGAGGGCGCCGTGGCGCCTCTCTAGCCACTCCTCAAAGAGGGGACTTATCGCCACTATGGTGGCGTGCCCTGCACGGGGTTGCGACTGCCTATCTGACCTCCACAACCCAGTTAGCCTATCGCCATCAACCGGGCAGATTTCGCGGCTGCTTCTGAGAAATTCCTGATGGAAAACCACAATATCAATTTGCCCGACCTTGGAATCTAATCCAGGAAGCTCATGCACAGCAGTTGCGCTTGCAACCTCTAGGTAGATCAACGAGTTTTTTATGCTACTTGTAGGCAGTTACATTTTGAACCATAAATGAGTAGCCTAGTGGTCAAGGGTTTTAATTTTAAATTTTCATAAATACACAGCTGGTGAAAACGCCAGGATAGCATAAGCATAATCAGCCTATAATGTTCCCACTGCTGGGACACAGGCCTCCTCTCTATGAGAGGGAATGGGCTGTAATCAACCACGCGGGCCCAGAGCGGGTTGGTAGATGTCACATGTCTTCGAATTTTTGGTTCTAGGACATGCCGGTTTCTTCACGAAGTTTTCCGTCACCGTTTTGAGAGCAGTGGTGATGAAATAAATTAAACAAAGTAATGCGCGTGGCTGGGTTCGAACTCACGACTTACTCAACGCAAACGCCATCCCTCATTAAATGGGATTAAATGAACTAAGGGATTGTATGGATGATATTAATTATAATAATTCTGTAAATACACACGTGTGTGTTACGGCTGCGAATCATATTTTGTTCAACATACAACATGACACTGACCGGTAAAAAAAAAAGTAAGAAAATTTAAATTTCGTGGGCTACCCGGGCGCTAGACGTCCATAAACTCACGCCGTTATTCAATGTGGGTTAAGCAGATGCTACAGAACGCCACAAGTTCCTTTCATACACCTTTCGCTTCGTCCACGTTCATACATCTGGTCATACACGCAAACTGGTTGTGACCTTTTTTGTCATGTGATTATTTAAATAAGTAAAAATAACATAACATCACGCCTGTAATCTCCGAACGGTTAGGCAGAGGTGTACCCATCCGACTAATATTATAAATGCAAAAGTTTGTGATGATCTATAGATGTATGGATGTTTGTTACTCTTTCACGCAAAAACGATTGAACGGATTTGGATGAAATTTAGCACACAGATAGTTTATAACATGGATTAACACAGGATACTTTTATTATCCCGGTAGCACGACCCGTGGGACAATTATCGTCCTCCACGCGAGGAAAGCCGCGGGCATAAGCTTGTAATAAATGTCCGGTCGTCTTATGACGACAGGCCCACGTGCGCCTCAAAGAGATGTCAGCAAATAAGTAGGGGTCCGCATGGGCCGATGCCTGCCAGGGCTGCGGTGGAGAGGGCAGAGGGCAGAGTGGGGGGGGGGGGGTAATTTGATGATACACCATCCGAAAAAAAAACCTTGCAATAAATAATTTACTAAGTACTTAAACCTACCTATTTAGACATTCAACCCAATCCAGACATGGCTACACAAAGTAGATTCGAACCGCGACCTTTAATAGTAAAGTACATAGGCGTACCGCTAAGCATGCATATCATTTAAACAGCTGCAGCCTTCCAAATCTGGTGTTGTGTAGATTGTGTCAGGGCTAGTAAATGCCAACGTGTTTAGATGTTTAGTATTCTAGTATGATTTGAAGGAGAACATAACATCGCATCACGCCTGTAATGTAGGCAGAGGTGTACCTAATAGTACACCCCCACATTTCGCCAGTTATTTTTAAGTCCCACGTCATAGGCGGCGAGCCTATTGCCATCAACTGGGCGCAAATCCAGACACCGCGGCTGCTACTGCGAATTCCTGGATGAACATGCAACCAATTTGCTCGCCGGCCGCTGCCGCGGCACCGCTCGTTCTGCTCGCGCGCATTTGGTCACTGTTCTAACCTAACCTTATCCATTTGTTGGTGTGTCGCCGCACCTAGTTCGGTAGGTGTAACCTTACTTCGGCTTTTAGCCGTAACATATACAAATATTAAAAATATAAGTACTTTGTATTTGAAAATCTAGCTAGCAAAATAGTATTACAATTTAAACAGAAACACTTAAAAGAATTCTACCTCGCAAAAGCAACTTTTTTACGCGACTTAGCTCACAACACAAACGCTTCACTTATATTTCGGGGTCCGAAGTCCTCGAGGTAACCCAGTTCCCGTCCAAGCTGGTCTGCATTGGCTCCTGTAGATGTACTCCCGCAAGGAGTAAACTCTCAATCACTCACAGACATGCACCCTTACATTCGTCTGCTGAGGCCCCGATACCCGATTACCTTCTGCAAAGAAGCGTTTCTCGCTCACAACCTCCGAGATAACTTAGTCTGGACTATTTCAGATCGGACCTCTCTTTTGTTTATTCAAAGAATATATAAACAAAATAAATAAAGTAACGCCTTTTTTACCATAGAGGTACGCTGTTTTGCAAAAAAACTTAGTTCTGTTATCTAACAATCAATAATTATATAGAACAGGATATTATTTGATCGTCTCTCAAAAATCGGGTCGGAACGAATGGATGCATTGAATAGTACGGAGGTCGTAGTTATAGTCTTAAAAACTAGTATTAAAAAAAATACCTATGAAGAACAAAAAAATGATCGCAATGACGGGGTGAACAAGAGTATTTCGGCTTCGCTAGGGGTCTTGTTACACCCTTTATTTCACCTTGTGAAATAGGATTTACTTCAAGTTACAGACTACAAATAGAACTAAAGTAATGATAAAAATAAGACTAAAAGTAAGCAAATATAAACACACAATAGGACACTTAGGCTTGAAGTACTCCTTCGCATAAACTGTCATCTGGAAACGTGCCCAGAAGACTGGCAGTTGTTATATCTCTTATTAAAAGTCATTTCTTTCTACACCAAATCATCTTAAATTCATCATCATCATCTGCCTAGCTGTTTCCCAACTATGTGGGGTGGCTCCCAGTCTAACCGGATGCAGCTGAATACCAGTATTTTACAAGGAGCGACTGCCTATCTGACCTCCAGAACCCAGTTAGTACTGGGTAACACGGTAACCCTTGGTAAGACTGGTTGTCAGACTTTCGGGCCGCTGACTACCTGTAACGACTGTCAAAGATCTAGAAATGACAGCCAGGACCAACAGCAACCAAATCATCTTAAATGATTGCCCTTATAGCAAGTGTAGGTATCTTCAATGTAATACATCATTTCAGCCGAAAGACGTCCACTGCTGGACATAGGCCTCCCCCAAGCGTCGCCACATTGACCGGTCTCGTGCGTCTCGCATCCAGCGGATCCCCGCAACCTTTACCAGGTTATCGGTCTACCTAGTGGGAGGCCTTCCAACGCAACGTCTTCCAGTTCGCGGTCGCAAGTTTGGCTATTCTTCGGGCTACGTCGGTAACCTTGGTTCTGTAAATACATGAGTAACTTACCAGATGCCGTTGCCGCCCAAATCCAGCATTGTGTTAATATGTCAGGGATGCTGAATGGGAACAGGTTCTATGTAAGAAAGGGCAACTAATGTTGTTTCATCGTTATTTTACATCTGATTTTGGAGTACAATGTCCTTTATTGTGTTGAAATAAGGTCTACATTAGAGGTAAATTATCTGTGAACGAACTGTATAGTGTCCCCCTTCCCATAGATTGTTAAGAGGGAACAGGACCTGCGATTCTTCATACAATTGTGTTACCCTTTTTTCTGCCTAAATTAGGCCTCTAGAGCAATATTTTTTTTTTCATAAAAGTTAGGTCTACTGTCGATACGTCCCTGTCATTTTCTTTTTTCAGCAACTAATAAGTAAAAAAATATGACCAGACAAATTCGAAAAGTTTTTAACATAAAATAATTTGACAGGAACCTAGACGTACTCTTTCTTATTTTAATATCAAAAATAATTGAATCGGCTCAGTTTTCGAGGAGAAAAAAGAGGATTACGAAACGTCGATCTCGTCAAAATTTCTGTGATATAATCGGTCTGAGCTGCAGCTGTCCCTATCGCACTCTACGGGGGCAGGCTTGACAAAGCGCGACGACAATAAATTCTTCAAAAATCTTCCTCGCAGGCCCTGTTCCCTCTTTAATCTTCAACGATGTATTTTTTAGACAACTGTCATGTCGAGAGTTCAAAACCACACGCCTGCAATACTTTTTGGATTTATTTTTCTGTATTTTTATTTGATTAGTAGAAAGTACACTCGGCATAGTATTTATAACATAGTAATTGAAACCAGATTAAAAAATAAAGTAAGTAGGTAATACGTTCATAGTATTTTTGGCTTTTTGTTTTCTTTTATTTTCTGAAACCCTTAGAAAAGTATTTGAAGGACAATTAATAAAAGTTAATTCTTCAAGTACTTCAAATAATTTATACTATGAGTTGTCAATTGCCAATTAAATTTGTAGTTAAAGAAATAATACAAACAACAATACTACCAATTCCTGCATCGCGTTTTTTCACTTTTCATAAAAATGTTACCCAGCAGCGCCCCCTGCCATTAGATTAACGCAGTTCTATACAATTCCTACATCGCGCAATCAAAGTTTTCCAACCCCTTTGCAAGCACAGTTTCAACCCTTCGTGTAACATCGGGGGTCCATCGTCTCGAGGTAAGCCAGTGCTCGCCAAGCTGGTCTAATTTGGCGGTCCCTTCAAAATTGAAGTAGCATGCCCTACGAGTTAACCGCTCAGGGCTTAAGTGAAATAAAATCAGGATACAGACATTACCTGGAAACAGGACACCTACGAGTACGATGGTAAATCTTCACGGTTTACACTTGACCCCTTTTTGAACCGAATTACTTTTGAAATAGGGTTCTGTTTTGTATGTTATTTTATTACCAGATTGTGTAGGACCATAGGAGGGTTGTATTTTTAGTTAAACCCATTAAAAAAGGTTTGCGTTTAAAAAGAAAGATATTCTAACGTATCAGCATCATCATCATTTCAGCCGAAAGACGTCCACTGCTGGACATAGGCCCCCCCAAGTGTCGCCACATTGACCGATCCCGTGCGACTCGCATCCAGCGGGATCCCTGCAACCTTCACCAGGTCATCGGTCCACCTAGTGGGAGGCCTTCCAATGCAGCGTCTTCCGGTTCTATCGTATAGATATTCGTAATTATATTAGTCGTCGCAAACAATCGAAACTCGACCGAATCGGTTCGTGAGTTCGAGACCCAGAACCTGCAATTATTTTTGCATTTTTTATCCGTGACGAATTAATAAAACTGCATGTTGTATAATAGGAGACACATTTTCTAGCTAAAATAGGAATAAACAAATCTTTTATATCTTTTTATACGACTGTGTCAAACTTACGCACACTTCAGCCGAATTTGAATATGGAGATTCCTAGATCGCGCAATCAAAGTTTTCGCACCGTTTTGCAAGTATATTGTATCACATCTTTCAAACATAGGGGGTCAATTGCTTCGTGGTAAGCCAGTGTTCGTCAAGCTGGTCTAAATTGACGATCATTCAGATCTACCTAAACCCATAAATGGGCGGTAATAATGAGAGTTGATACGCGGTGTCGTAGTGATACGTCACCTAACCCTATAAGGGCGGTACAAGGCTGAGAGGAGTCGAATTGATTAAATCAAGGAGACCATTGTGATGACCTGAAATTACTTCTGCTATCTCATATACATTGTGATGACCTGAAATGTACTCTAAATACCCACGAAGAAAATAATTACACTTCATAAGTGCTCTCGACTCCCCCTTTTTGTGATTTTGTGATGAATTGAAGTAAGAATCCCTTCTTACTACAATTCATCATAGTCAACAATAAAGAGTACTAAGAAAATGCCTTTCATTTCTTTTTGTTCAGTTTCATGGAAGGCAATGCCGATTACTTGGCCAAAAAAAAACCGAAAGGATCAGGATTGCTAATATTGTATCCAGTGGCAATAAATGCTTTTATAGTGTAATTGCGTTCCTAGATTATAATTATAAGATAAATGCTTTTATAGTGTAGGTACTTGAGTCCTAAGATTATAAATTGTAAGTCATGAATTAGTGTAATACCATGTCACATTGTGAATAATGAACCTAGCAGCAGTCAGGCTAGTGAAGGAGGTGGCGGGACGTGAGAGGGAAGGACCCTCAGGCCGAGAGATATCGTAACCCTGGAACACAAAGGGCAAAGAAGGAACATGGATGGGTTTTAGTCAGTACAAGTCTGACACTCCCTTCCGCTCCGCCCAGATTGGGCGGGGGGGGGGGGGTCATTTGATGATTTCCGATGCATGCTGAAATTAACGGCAGAATAAGAGATCAATATACTTATTTTTAAGTTTGGAGCGAGTGAACTCGGATACCTACTCGGACGCAACTCGTAATTTGGCAACCCATACCAACCCATCCCAGCGCGCTCGGATTAAGACGCGTTGACACGGTGCGAGTATGCTCGGACCGAGTGGACTCATACGAGTGGACTCGGATAGCTGTTGATATTGTCATAGTTCACTCGGTTCATTCTATAATTATTTTTCACAGTCAACATCGAAACATGACGGATTTAGGTACATGAATTTCTTCCGCACCCGATCCAGAGCGCACAGAATTTTTATTTTTTGTTTTCTATTGGATAACGGTGCTCCGAATGTTGTTAATTGACAGTAATATCAAAATTAAAACTTCTTATCAGACGCTGCACAGCCGCATTCCTGGCGTCTTTATTCTTGTATTCCTTCCAGAGAACCTCTTCTGCATCGTATAGTTCTACAAATCTAGCTGTTTCGCGCTCTGACCACTGTTTTGGTACGAGACGCATGTTTGTTTTTATTATCAGCTATTTTTTTCACGTACTTGGAGTCTACTCCGAAGTAGAAAAAAGTAGGACGCGATCCGAGTCTACCCGGATCGGACGCCGTCATTAGAGGGCGCATACTCTGGTCGTGTCGCGTTGACACGGCTAGAAAATGATTTTGATAAAAGTGTATGTACCTACGTGATAAAAGTAATGACTTTTCACAATGATAAGGTTGTACAAGCTTTTAAAGTTAATAAGCTGAATGGGTTTGGGTAGGCATCCACGATTCTACCCTACAATATTTTGAGATTTTTTTTTGTAAAAAAATATTGTACGTAGCCAAATAGAACGCTAGCACAGTATAAATATATATTACCGTGACGCTAGAGAACAGTGGTATCGGCCTCCCGACTTAGGCCGAGGGTTCATATCCAGGCAAATGCATTACTTGATGTAATTTTTTTCATCACCACTGCTCTCAAAACGGTGAAGGTAAAACATCATGAGGAAACCGTCTTATCCTAGAAACTCGAAGACATGTGACATCTCCCAACCACCACTTCCCCGCTTGGTGGATTACAGCCCACTCCCTATCATAGAGAGGAGGCCTGTGTCCCAGCAGTGGGAACTTTATAGGCTGATTATACAAATAGGTAGTAAACCACCCTGAGGAGCTAGTGGCTAAATAATAACATCCGCTCGAGTCGATCTTAAGGTTAAGCCGCGCTTGCCTAGGTTGGTCCGTGGATGGGTGACCGCCCATTACATACCGAGTTTCTTCCGTGCCTCGGAAAGCACGGCTTAACGGCTTAACGTGTCGTATCTGTAAATCATTCTTGCTATTTTTTCCATCTACCTCACATTATCCGATATCATTTTTGTGCTCCATCATGCTTTTACACTGTACCACGCTGCTTAGACTGCTTGTTTTGATGGCTGATTGATGCTAGATCACCACCTCCCAACATAGATTCCATGTTCGACCGTTGTCAGGAGGTTGCAGTCAGTAGTACGAATTCCTTTTCTAAAATGCCTAATTCGGGATATTCCAGGGTTCTTCCGAACCGGACAACATATAATTAATTAGCTGCCGCTGCAGGGGCTGTGGCTGTACAACCCTGCGAGACCGACCTACCTACCTGGCTGCCACCAGTCACATACGTTCTGGGAACTTCAGGATAGTGGTTTTCTTCTGGCGGCCTAAAATTCTCGATTCTCGATCTCGAGAACTCACGCCAGTCCATCACATCCTAAAATTCTATTTATAATTATTTTTTTCACTAATGATATTTTTGTATGTACCCTCTCTCCAAAGTTTCATTTACCAGCTGAGCCCTAACCGTTACAGTGGCCACCGTTAATGTGGCAACCACTGTCCTGAAGGTAGCGCGTAGCACGCAAAGGTGTTCAATGACAGCCCGGACCAACGTCCCGGCTGTCATTGTACATCTTTGACAGTCGTTACAGGTAGTCAGTGGCCCGAAAGTCTGACAACCAGTATTTCCAAGGGGTATCGTATTACCCAGTACTAACGGGTTTATGGAGGTCAGATACGCAGTCGCTCCATGTAAAATACTGGTATACAGCTGCATCCAGTTAGACTGGAAGCCGACCGAAACATAGTTGGGAAAAGGCTAGGCAGAGGCCATGTCACGTCTTGAGTTCAAATCCCCAGAACTGCATTTATTTTTGCATGTTTTATAATATTTGACAAACTGAGATATTATTATTAAGTTTTGAAAAAACCAAACGTAGTTCGCTCCCAATAAAAATATCACAAAACAAAATTAAATATTCTTAAATTACATAAATAAACTTAGAAAACATTCTTTGATGCGAAAATGGCCTGAATCGCACAAGCAAAGTTTTCACGCAACTTTGGACGAATACTTTAACCGCTCCATCCAAGTAGGGGTCAGTCGACTCAAGGGTAGCCAGTGTTCGCCAAGCTGGACTAAGTTGGCGGACGTTCAGATGTACCACACCCGAAAGGGCGGTAAACATAGCGAAGCATGTATAGCATGCACGGGGACAGCAATATTGCTGTGAGGACCTATGAGGAAAGACATTATAACTAAGTAACAGCAGTTCACTCGACCCCTTTTTTGACAAAAGATGTGTATCTAGTATGTACCCCACTTTACGACGACAGCAAAGACAGGGTGTAAACAGACCCTTCACGATGCCATCAACCAAGCATTCTGTACATCAAACTTTACGCAAAAAATATTACTGTGCATCTACTTTTTTTTTTGGGGAGAAAAATCACGTTTTACGGTAGGACTCATGGAAAGCTCTCAAAGCATTGTGCAGATGGATGGATTGAATAGTACGGAGGTCGTGGAGGTGTGTAAAGTAAAAATTTTACATTAAAAACATGCATTTAAACAAAAACTTGTGAAAAAGTTGGAAGTTTGACCCAAAATATCTCCGTAACTAGAAGGTTCCCAGATATGGTCTAGAACAAAAAAAGGATCGCAGAAGCGGGGAGGAGAACAAGTGACTTTCGGTTATGTTAAGGGTCTATTTACACCCTTTATTGAAGAGTTATTTCATATGATTTTGGCCTTGCAATAGGGAAGATAGTTTTTATTTATTAATTAACTTTTTATTACTTATGTAAATTTTGACTTATTAATAATTAATACATATTTTGTAATTTTTATTTATTATTTACCTCTATTTATGAAATAGACTGAAAGTCTGACAACCAGTCTTACCAAGGGGTATCGTATTACCCAGTACTAACTGGGTTGTGGAGGTCAGATAGGCAGTCGCTCCATGTAAAATACTGGTATTCAGCTGCATCCAGTTAGACTGGAAGCCGACCCCAACATAGTTGAAAAAAAAGCTAGGGAGAGGACGTGTCATGTTATGAGTTCGAATCCCCAGAATTGCTTTTATTTTTGCATGTTTTAAAAATATTTGATAAATTTCCGAGACATTATAATTAAGTTTCGTAAAAACAAATCAAATTAGCCCCAATAAAAATATCACAAAACAAATATTCTTAAATAAACTTAGAAAACACTCTTTGATGCGAATATGACCTGAATCGCACAAGCAAAGTTTTCACGCAACTTTGGACGTATACTTTAACCGTTCCATCCAAGTAGGGGTCAGTCGACTCAAGGGTAGCCAGTGTTCGCCAAGCTGGACTAAGTTGGCGGACGTTCAGATGTACCACACCCGAAAGGGCGGTAAACATAGCGAAGCATGTATAGCATGCACGGGGACAGCAATATTGCTGTGAGGACCTATGAGGAAAGACATTATAACTAAGTAACAGCAGTTCACTCGACCCCTTTTTTGACAAAAGATGTGTATCTAGTATGTACCCCACTTTACGACGACAGCAAAGACAGGGTGTAAACAGACCCTTCACGATGCCATCAACCAAGCATTCTGTACATCAAACTTTACGCAAAAAATATTACTGTGCATCTACTTTTTTTTTTGGGGAGAAAAATCACGTTTTACGGTAGGACTCATGGAAAGCTCTCAAAGCATTGTGCAGATGGATGGATTGAATAGTACGGAGGTCGTGGAGGTGTGTAAAGTAAAAATTTTACATTAAAAACATGCATTTAAACAAAAACTTGTGAAAAAGTTGGAAGTTTGACCCCCAATATCTCCGTAACTAGAAGGTTCCCAGATATGGTCTAGAACAAAAAAAGGATCGCAGAAGCGGGGAGGAGAACAAGTGACTTTCGGTTATGTTAAGGGTCTATTTACACCCTTTATTGAAGAGTTATTTCATATGATTTTGGCCTTGCAATAGGGAAGATAGTTTTTATTTATTAATTAACTTTTTATTACTTATGTAAATTTTGACTTATTAATAATTAATACATATTTTGTAATTTTTATTTATTATTTATTATATGAAATAGACTGAAAGTCTGACAACCAGTCTTACCAAGGGGTATCGTATTACCCAGTACTAACTGGGTTGTGGAGGTCAGATAGGCAGTCGCTCCATGTAAAATACTGGTATTCAGCTGCATCCAGTTAGACTGGAAGCCGACCCCAACATAGTTGAAAAAAAAGCTAGGGAGAGGACGTGTCATGTTATGAGTTCGAATCCCCAGAATTGCTTTTATTTTTGCATGTTTTAAAAATATTTGATAAATTTCCGAGACATTATAATTAAGTTTCGTAAAAACAAATCAAATTAGCCCCAATAAAAATATCACAAAACAAATATTCTTAAATAAACTTAGAAAACACTCTTTGATGCGAATATGACCTGAATCGCACAAGCAAAGTTTTCACGCAACTTTGGACGTATACTTTAACCGTTCCATCCAAGTAGGGGTCAGTCGACTCAAGGGTAGCCAGTGTTCGCCAAGCTGGACTAAGTTGGCGGACGTTCAGATGTACCACACCCGAAAGGGCGGTAAACATAGCGAAGCATGTATAGCATGCACGGGGACAGCAATATTGCTGTGAGGACCTATGAGGAAAGACATTATAACTAAGTAACAGCAGTTCACTCGACCCCTTTTTTGACAAAAGATGTGTATCTAGTATGTACCCCACTTTACGACGACAGCAAAGACAGGGTGTAAACAGACCCTTCACGATGCCATCAACCAAGCATTCTGTACATCAAACTTTACGCAAAAAATATTACTGTGCATCTACTTTTTTTTTTGGGGAGAAAAATCACGTTTTACGGTAGGACTCATGGAAAGCTCTCAAAGCATTGTGCAGATGGATGGATTGAATAGTACGGAGGTCGTGGAGGTGTGTAAAGTAAAAATTTTACATTAAAAACATGCATTTAAACAAAAACTTGTGAAAAAGTTGGAAGTTTGACCCAAAATATCTCCGTAACTAGAAGGTTCCCAGATATGGTCTAGAACAAAAAAAGGATCGCAGAAGCGGGGAGGAGAACAAGTGACTTTCGGTTATGTTAAGGGTCTATTTACACCCTTTATTGAAGAGTTATTTCATATGATTTTGGCCTTGCAATAGGGAAGATAGTTTTTATTTATTAATTAACTTTTTATTACTTATGTAAATTTTGACTTATTAATAATTAATACATATTTTGTAATTTTTATTTATTATTTACCTCTATTTATGAAATAGACTGAAAGTCTGACAACCAGTCTTACCAAGGGGTATCGTATTACCCAGTACTAACTGGGTTGTGGAGGTCAGATAGGCAGTCGCTCCATGTAAAATACTGGTATTCAGCTGCATCCAGTTAGACTGGAAGCCGACCCCAACATAGTTGAAAAAAAAGCTAGGGAGAGGACGTGTCATGTTATGAGTTCGAATCCCCAGAATTGCTTTTATTTTTGCATGTTTTAAAAATATTTGATAAATTTCCGAGACATTATAATTAAGTTTCGTAAAAACAAATCAAATTAGCCCCAATAAAAATATCACAAAACAAATATTCTTAAATAAACTTAGAAAACACTCTTTGATGCGAATATGACCTGAATCGCACAAGCAAAGTTTTCACGCAACTTTGGACGTATACTTTAACCGTTCCATCCAAGTAGGGGTCAGTCGACTCAAGGGTAGCCAGTGTTCGCCAAGCTGGATTAAGTTGGCGGACGTTCAGATGTACCACACCCGAAAGGGCGGTAAACATAGCGAAGCATGTATAGCATGCACGGGGACAGCAATATTGCTGTGAGGACCTATGAGGAAAGACATTATAACTAAGTAACAGCAGTTCACTCGACCCCTTTTTTGACAAAAGATGTGTATCTAGTATGTACCCCACTTTACGACGACAGCAAAGACAGGGTATAAACAGACCCTTCACAATGCCATCAACCAAGCATTCTGTACATCAAACTTTACCCAAAAAATATTACTGGGAATCGACTTTTTTTTTTGGGGAGAAAAATCACGTTTTACGGTAGGACTCGATGGAAAGCTCTCAAAGCATTGTGCAGGTGGATGGAATGAATAGTACGGGGGTCGTGGAGGTGTGTAGAGTAAAAATTTTACATTAAAAACATGTATTTAAAAAAAATACTTGTGAAAATGTTGAAACTTTGACCCCCAATATCTCCGTAACTAGAGGGTTCCCAGTTATGGTCTAGAACAAACAAATGATCGCAAAGGCGGGTAGAACAAATGCCTTTCGGCTTTGTTAAGGGTCTATTTACACCCTTTATTGAAGAGTTATTTCATATGATTTTGGCCTTGCAGTAGGGAAGATAGTTTTTATTTATTAATTAACTTTTTATTATTTATGTAAATTTATTGACTTATTAATAGTTAATACATATTTTGTAATTTTTATTTATTATTTACCTGTATTTATGAAATAGACTGAAAGTCTGACAACCAGTCTTACCAAGGGGTATCGTATTACCCAGTACTAACTGGGTTGTGGAGATCAGATAGGCAGTCGCTCCATGTAAAATACTGGTATTCAGCTGCATCCAGTTAGACCGGAAGCCGACCCCAACATACATAGTTGGAAAAAGGCTAGGCAGAGAACATGTCATGTCTTGAGTTGGAATCCCTAGAATTGCATTTATTTTTGCATGTTTTAAAAATATTTGATAAATTTCCGAGATATTATAATTAAGTTTCGTAAAAAGAAAACGTAATTAGCTCCCAATAAAATATCACAAAACAAATATTCTTAAATAAACTTAGAAAACACTCTTTGATGCGAAAATGGCCTGAATCGCACAAGCAAAGTTTTCACGCAACTTTGGACGTATACTTTAGCCGTTCCATACAAACGGGGTCTCTCGACTCAAGGGTAGCCAGTGTTCGCCAAGCTGGACTAAGTTGGCGGACGTTCAGATGTACCACACCCGAAAGGGCGGTAAACATATCACACGGCACAGGAATAGTAATATATCGGTGATAAAACCTATGAGTAAAAATATTATAACTTAACATCTGTTAACTCTCGACTCCCCTTTTTGACAAAAGATGTGTATCTAGTATGCACCCGACTTTACGACGACAGCAAAGACAGGGTTACTATATTGAAGAGTTTTTTTTTGTATGATTTTGGCCTTGCAGTGGGGAAGATTATGATAAACTTGATTGACTTATTAATAATTAATATCAATTTTTTATTTATTATTTACCTGTATTTATGAAATAGCCTGAAAGTCTGACAAACTGCAGTCTTACCAAGGGGTATCGTATTACCCAGTACCAACTGTATCTGACCTCCACAACCCAGTTAGGGTTATGGAGGTCAGATATTCAGTCGCTCCATTTAAAATAACGGTAGTTGGAAAAAGGCTAGGCAGATGATAATTCTATTCTATTTCATCCTTTACCGATTTTATTACAATATTTTAAATCCACTTAGTATTCCTTCATCGTTTCAGACATAGGTGCTTCAATTCTACCGACATGTGTCAGTTTGCGCATGCGTAGCATGTTTATTGCATATCGTTGCATATTGACATGCAACTCGGTTGCTTGGTTGACATAGTGTTCCGGTGTCCTTTGGGAAACAAGACAGGTTTGTCTAAGGTCGTTTGTAAACGTGATATTATATTATTTATTTGTTTGCGATTTTGTTCTAGGACTGCCTCAGTGGTTTAGTTGACGCAAGCGCTACTGGTAAGCACGGGGTTCTGGTATCGATTCCAAGGTCTAGTTAATTTGTATTGGTATTTTTTTGACTTAAAAAAAATCAGAAGCAAACTGGTGTATGTTTTTGTGCTCTGTTGATGGCAATAGGCTCGCCTCATATTACTTGAGTTACACAACTAACGTTTGTATATATAGGTACTGAAGCGGCGCTACAAAAACAAAAAATACTACAGCGCCATCTATGACACAAATGAAGAACTAATATATATTAATTAATTATAGGTACCACCTCTGCCTTACCTTAAGGGGAAAAAAGTTTTATGTTAATGTGTCTTTTTTAATGTAACGTAGTCCAGAGTACAACAATTATTCATCTCATCATCATCTGTCCAGCCTTTTCCCAACTATGTTGGGGTCGGTTTCCAGTCTAACCGGATGCAACTAAACACCAGTAGACATTTCTGCCTATCGGACCTCCACAACCCAGTTAGTACTGGAGGTAGTATTATATTATCTTTGGTACAGGGTAATAGAATACCCCTTGGTAAGACTGGTAGTCAGACTTTTTGAGCAACTAGGTGCTACCTGTAACGACTGTCAAAGATCTACAAAATGACAGCCGGGAGCAACAGCTTAGTGTGCTTTCCGAGGCACGGAGGAAACTCGGTATGTAATGGGCGGTCACCCATCCACGGACCAACCTAGGCAAGCGCTGCTTAACCTTAAGGTCGACCCCGAGCTCCATATTTACTCATCTATTCTAATCTCTATTCAACTTGAAACCAAATCAGAGGACATTACTTACAAATGTTCTAATTAACTACACTGTAGATACTAATGATTAATTCTTACCTACTAGGGTACCTACCATTTAATCAGAATGTACATTTCGTGCTTCTAATATAAATACTGTATCAACTGCATGTTGGTAAATGACGCACCCGGTCGTCACGTGGTACTTCTTAAAGGGGTAAGTACAGTCGCGAACACTATTTCGTATATAAACAGGAACACTAAGCTACTTTTAGAGATTTTCCCATTTTGTATTAGAGGTTTCCCATTTTGTATTAATTAACCTGCCTCGTTGGTCCAGTTGGCGCAACGGTGACTGCTGAGCATGAGGTCCTGGGTGCCATTTCTAGGTCGAACAGTGTTATGTTATTATGGAGTCGTATGTATAAGCTAGTCCGCTATTATGAAATGGCGAAATACAGCGTGTAAACGGACCCTTCACGAAGCCTTCAACCAAGCACTATGCCATCAAACTAAGTAACCTTTCCCAAAAATTATTGCTGGGAAACAACTCCTTTTTGGAGTGAAAAATCACGTTTTACGGTAAAACTTAATGTAGCACACTCAAAACATTGTGCTGATGGATGCTTTGAATAGTAAACGGGTCATGGAGACAAATTAAAAACTAGTGCATATTTAAAAAAAAACTTTTGAACGATTTGGAACTTTGACCAATATCTCCGTAACTAAAAGGTTCTCAGGTATGGTCCAGTACAAAAAAACGATCGCAATGACGACGGGGAGAACAACTGCGTTTCGGCTTCGTTAAGGGTATTTTTACACCCGTATTCTCATTCTTTATTGCACACAAAATAACAAATATACATACAAATTGCAATAATATAGCTTATGTACAATGGCGAGCTTAACCCAGAATTGGGTTTTCTCACAGCAAACCTAATTTTGACTGCGAGACCCGTGTCAAAATTATGAGTTTACGTAACACGTTATGTGTAAGTTTTCATTTTAAGTTGTTGGGAGTAAACTATTACGAAATTAAAGGTCCTATCTCAGCCACTAGTAGAAACTTGCTGAAGAAACTGTCCCTCCTAAAAGGGTGATGTACAGACGCCAACACATCAAGCTACCAGAACAGAAACTGTCAAATTTTCCCAATCAACCTTAAACCTAACGCTTTAACGATAAAGTTGAAAATCTATTAAAGAAATTTGACAGATTGTTGTAGCCTGATGTGCTATCGTTTGTACCTCATCGCCTAGTCATCATAACCCTGAGATGAGTAATGAGATGACAACACGGAGATGACAAATAGGCGGTACTTGGAAGGGCATGAACTGAGGAACAGATGGTCGAGGGCAGAGGACTTATTTTATAGTTTGTTGAATAACAATAAGGATTATCATGACATGAATAGTCTTAATGAAGTCATCATAGACATGCGCAACAAATCCTTTATGTTATGGCTTACCTCGTTGGCCTAGGGGTCGAAAGCGCGACTGCTAAGGGGTCCTCCATTAATCACGTGAGGCTTGGAAGTGGTTTGGAAAAATCACGAAATATCACTAAGGGTGTAGTGGGATATCACGTGTATTTACTTTTTCTTTGAACACGCGATTTCTCAACCGAGAATCGGTGCGTGACCTTGACATTTTATCACGGTTCTTAATTTTCCAGAATTAAATTAGATTATACCTGTGAGCCTGTTTTTAAAGATAATATACTGAATTTTTTCAAGATACTTTGTACCAAAAAAATACTCGTGATTTGAGCCCCCCCCTTTTTATACCCCACTCTAAAACCTCATCACGTATCACCATGGGGGGGGTTTAAAGTTGCTAAAAAACATCACGTGATTAATGGACGACCCCTAAGCATGAGGTCCTAGTTTCGATTTCCAGGTCGGACAAAGTGTTATGGCGTTTTTCATGAGGAATTTATTAGAACCCTACCAGCCACCAGTAATTATTTATTTATATGTGGTTGAGTACTTCGATTAAAAGAAGATATCGTCGCAAGCAGGGATAGACCAAAACGGCCCAAGATGGCAACAGATGGAGGACGCCTTCATCCAGAGATGGTTGGTGGAAGAGACACCGACGCGAAAACGGTTGCTGTTTCCTACAAAACTGCAATGCCTACACGGACAAAATGTATGGAACAGCTGATTTAAAAAAAAAACTACCGATGATAAATTTCTATGTGGGGAAACCCCCCCGGTTTCAGAATGATGTGCTGAGTACTTGGTAACCGTTTTCGCATCAGTGTCCCTGCCACCCCGTATTGAATTGTAAATTATAGGTAAATTTTATTTTATTTATTACGTTCTTCGAATTAACAAAATCCAATACTCACTACACAAATCGTAACGTTACAAAGATAGTCTTCAAAAATAATTGATGTTTCTCCTCCTTCACCAAGACAGGTACGACCATTCAAACTACCATAAAAATAACTAGGCCCATCTATTTTAAGCCCAATTAACGTTCTACGGAGATAATTAATAGGAATTAGGGCATTTCCAACCGCGTTCGTGCTTCTATACCCTTTTGATGTGTTCAGCTCCTTATAACTGTCTCGACGCAGAAATAAATATCTTAAGGGGTCTTGAGCTGCATACCGGCCCATCGTGTTGCTCGACGAGGTGGGCAAGCTCTTCGAAAGAGTCATTGCCAACCGCCTCGCCGGGCACCTTGCGGGGATGGGGCCGGATCTTGCGGAACACCAGTTTGGTTTCCGCAAGGGGCGCTCCACGGTGGACGCCATCATGCGCGTGAGAGCCCTCACGACGGGGGACGCGGTGTCCCGGGGCGGGGTCGTCTTGGCGGTGTCTCTTGACATCGCCAACGCCTTCAACTCCATGCCCTGGAGCTGCATTGGGGAGGCACTCCGGTATCACCGGGTGCCAACCTACCTTCGTCGTGTGGTCGGGGACTACTTGACGGATAGGGCCGTGATCTACCCTGGTCAGAGCGGAGAATGGAACCGGCGAGAGATGTCGTGCGGTGTTCCACAGGGATCGGTTCTAGGACCGGCCCTGTGGAACATCGGTTACGACTGGGTGCTGCGCGCCGACCTCCCTACCGGCGTCAGCGTAGTTTGCTACGCTGACGACACGCTGGTACTGGCACAAGGGAGGTCGCACGAGGCGGCGGCCGAAAACATGACACGCGGGGTTGCGATAGTCGTGGATAGGATCCGGCAATTGGGTCTCGAGGTGGCATTGCACAAGTCCGAGGCCATGTGTTTTCATGGGCCTCGGAATGCGCCACCGTCGGGATCCCTACTGACGGCGGGAGGGGTTTCCATCGGCGTCGAGTCGACGTTGAAGTACCTAGGACTCGTCCTCGACAGCCGGTGGAACTTCGTGGAGCACTTCCGACGTTTGGCTCCCAAACTGGAACGGACAGGGGCTGCCTTCAAGCGGCTCTTGCCCAACCTGAGGGGTCCAAACGCCTCCTGCCGGAGGCTATACGCGGGGGTCGTGCGGTCCATGGCTCTTTACGGGGCCCCGGTGTGGGCGCGTTCTTTAAGGCGGCAAGCCGCCCACTACCTGAACGCGCCCCAAAAGGTGATAGCCATAAGGCTAATCCGGGGGTACCGCACGATCTCCGGCGAGGCGGCTAGCCTCCTTGCCGGATTGCCGCCATGGGATCTGGAGGCGATAGTCCTCGCGCGCCTGCATGAATGGCGCGCGGAGGCACTACGTCGGGGGGAAACTCCGCTGCCGCGGCAAATTGCCGCTCAGCGGACAGACCTCCGGCGTGATATCATGGCGACATGGAGAGAGCGACTGTTGCAACCCCGTGCAGGGCACGCTACCATAGTGGCGATAAGTCCCCTCTTTGAGGAGTGGCTAGAGAGGCGCCACGGCGCCCTCACCTACCGCCTGACGCAGATCCTCACCGGACACGGTTGTTTCGGGAGGTTCTTGCACCGAATCGGGCGGGAGGAAACGCCCGGGTGTTTCCACTGCGAGGATCGCCCGGAGGACACGGTGGAGCACACCGTGGAGGTCTGCCCCGCTTGGGCGGAGCACCGCCGTGTCCTCGTAGCGGCGATTGGCGGCGGCGATCTCTCGCGTCCGGCCTTGGTTCAAGCCATGGTCCGGAGCGAGAGGGAATGGGAAGCCGTCACCTCCTTCTGCGAAGCAGTCATGCTAGTGAAGGAGGTGGCGGGACGTGAGAGGGAAAGAACCTCACGTCCCAGCCGCCGCGGGAGACGCCCTGGGCGTCGGGGGTCACGTGGTGGCTCCCGGCCACCGTAGGCGCGGGCCTGTGGACGGCGAGTTATGGGCTAGCTCGCCGTCCGGCCGTCTTATGACGACAGGCCGTGTCGACGGCGCGTTCGTGTTCCACGCGCGCCTCAAAGAGATGTCAGCAACCGAGTAGGGGTCCGCATGGGCCGATGCCTGCCAGAGCTGCGGGATTGTTCGAAAGAGACACCGTGGCCCTGGAACACAAAGGGCAAAGAAGGAACATGGATGGGTTTTAGTCAGTACAAGTCTGACACTCCCTTCCGCTCCGCCCAGAGTGGGGGGGGTCATTTGATGATTTCCCATCCAAAAAAAAAAAAAAAAAAAAAAAGGGGTCTTGAGCTTGCTGTAGGATTTACGACCATCGTCTAAGTGTTGAAAGTTCAGAATCCAACAACATACTCAATATTCTTTAAGACGTTTTTGAAACTTCGTCGGTCTATTTTAGTACGCTCACTTGGACTATATTAGTAAACAATGCTAAATGAGTACTAAAATTATACGTAAATCAATCTAATTTCTTAGCAAATAAGGTGTAATTTTGTATAGCAGTTCCTAATTATGTATTTTAGTGGTTTGGAAGTGTGAAAAATTGACTGACATGAGTGTTCATCGGATGCGTGTGCGCTGGTCAATATTTTGACAGCATTTGAAAGTTGCTCATCATTAGGACTTCCTCCAATCTGCCCCTAGATTCTCCTATAACTAGAAAGTAAGTAAACACAACTGAAAGCGTTATTGCTGAGCTTGAGTTCCTGGGTTCGATTCCCAGCCTAGGTCAGGCAGTTTTATTGGGTTTTTCCATCAAAAATTTGCCAATCGTCTATCGTCACGGAATCTGAATTTGTTTCCAGTTGATGGCAATGGGCTGGCTCTCTATTACATGGGATTTAAGCATAACTGGCGAAATATGGGTGTACTTTTAGATACATATCTACCTTACCCTTCGGAGATTCCAGCCGTGATGTTATGTTATGCAAATAAACCGTTTTACCTCGTCCACCAGTGGGAGTTACCGCTACCAATATTAACCATGGACTTTATGAACTCATAAATATTTCAATAAGTACAAAAATCTCCATGGAAGTCATTGTACAAGAATGCGTTACAAATAAGGCTCCGTCGTAAGCGCGGGTGCGTAGGCGCAGGTTGCGTCACCCATTCACTGCAGGCCAACTACCCACGCTTACTATAAACTGGGGTTGACAAAGTACTAGGTAAGTAGGTATACTTCTAGTAGGTATAAAGGGTGTTAAAGTATCCTTATCGAGGCCTAAAGGCACTTGTGATATTTTTTTATTCCAGGCCATATCTGGGAACCATATCTAGTAAGTGATTTTTCACCCTAAAAAAAGTTGTTATTTCCCAGCAATAATGATGTACAAAACGCTTGGTTGACGGCTTCGTGAAAGGTCCGTTTACACCTTGTATAGTAAGTAGTCCCTATAATAGTAGCCTTTATATTGTAAAGGCTTTAGACATTATAGATATTATATGTAACGTGTCTAAACCCGAAAAGACAGCTTAGTTGGTGCAGTTGTCAGGTATGAGCGTGGGTTCCTGGGTTCGATTCTCGAGTCGGGCAAAAAGCGGCCCGAAGTTTGGAAGTTGGCGGTATGACGGCCTCAGTGCGCACACGTGGTCCTGCGCCTGGTTTCTCTCCGGTCGCGTCGTATTGCCGTCCCATCGGACTATGAGGGTGAGGGAGGAGAGAATGCACCTGTGTCTGCGCACACACGTGACGCCTGCACTATATGTATCTCCCGCGCCGATGGCTTATCTCCTCGAGATTGACCACCATGGTCGAAAGCGGTCATACCGCTGGACCGCTGCCTATGGTAGCCTACCTATCAGTAGCGGAGAGTCAATTTTTGTAAGAGGTAAGCCGGAGTACATATCTTTAATGTTAATATGATTACGTTATTTGTCTATAGAATACTGACTGTGCTATTTTTCAAAGGGAAGCCGGTAGGAATCAAGTTGTATTGAACCTTCGCCACTGCTATTTAAAGACTTACACTACATATCATGGACAAGATATAAGAATGTGTCTAAACTACTAAATTGAGAGACATAGCTAGTTTTACGCACGAAGTGGTTTTACGTGACAAGAGTCAGAATTAGGTACCTAAGTACATACAGTGTAGTGGGTTTTTTTTGGTCCGAAAGTCTATGTGCTTTAGATCACGTAGTAGCTGTCCGAAACGCTAGGACTTGACTGTCAGCGTAGCTATTCACACACGCTTCGATTCCAATTTCGATCCAGAAAGTCGTATCTCGCTCGCTTTCGTAATGCCAAAAAAAGATAGACATACGACTTGTCGAATCGAAGCATTTGTGAATAGCTATGCTGATGGTTTCGGTAAACTTTTATTTTCTTTGCTAAAACTGGACAGGAGGTTTCAAAGATATGCAGAATATTAGTTTCAACTTAAATACAAACAAAATACTTTAAATAAGTACAGAGAAGTTGACTTTAGCAAAAATTACAGGGTGATCTGGTAACTCCCCAACGTCATCCTCAATGGACAGGCATTGCTTTAGAAAACAGCCCATTAGGTTTACTAATCCGAGTCAGATCATAATGTGGAGGGTTTAAGAGTAGACAAAGACCAAAAAACGATGAATGGACTGTGTAAAGAATGTTATGGCAAGAAAGGAGGTGTCTGATGAGATGAGTAATTGAGAAGTATAGAAGAACATTGCATGCTGCGCCAACCCCAAATGAATTGGGATACGGGCAGGAGAATGATGATCATGGTGTGATGATGTTGATGATGATGCTTAAATATTGTTGCTGTTGGGGCTGTTTTGGGGACGACTGCCTCGGTGGTGTTGTGGGTGCATGCGTGACTGTTGAGCATGAGGTCCTGGATTTGATACCTAGGTCGGGAAAAATATTATTGGATTCCATCAGGAATTTCTCAATAGCAGCCACGGAATCTAGATTTATGCCCATCATCATCATCATTTCAGCCGAAAGACGTCCACTACTGGACATTGGCCTCGCCCATGTGTCGCCACATTGACCGGTCCCGTGCGACTCGCATCCACCGGATCCCTGCGACCTGGCGAAATGTGGACTTACTATTAGTTACACCTCTGTTTCCTCGGAGATTATGATGGAATTATGTCATTTTTCCTGATCCTGACGAACTGTCATAACACTACCATAAACCTTCATTAATTTTATCATTCCATAGTTCATTACAATCATCATAATGTAGCCAAGAAGAATTGCAGCAATTACCTGATAAAACCAGATAAAACTCATTCTTCATAACAATATTTATGTTCGTAGATTGTCAACATAAAAAGATTATTAATAATAGGTATTGACAGGTTGTTTGTGTAATATGTAATAGATTTTTCTTTTTGTGATTAAAACAGTCATTAGGTACTCAGCGTACTTATTTGTTTTCTATGAAAACAGTACCACTATGGTAGTAAGGTCATCGAGAGCTACGTATGTAGTACCACAGATAATATAATACTACGTAGCACGAAGGAGCGATGAGCATGGTTTTAGTGTAGCTGTGTGCGTGAGTGTGTATATTTACTTACAGGAGCACGGTTTTTGTGGCTTCACTTTTGATGTTCGTGGCCGGCGTCTTCCTTTTTTATTGGTCTGAGGTTGGTTGGAAAATAGAGGTCCCTAAACTAGGATGCGCCTGTATCTTGGCAGAGGGAGTTGTGTTAACATCATAACGTCGCGCCTGAGCTGTAATCCTCGAAGAGTTCGTGTAAGGACCTAATAATACAGCCACATTTCGCCAGTTATGTTTAATTCCCATGTTATAGAGGGCAAGCCTATTGCCATCAACCGGGCACAAAATAAACTGCATGGCCGCTACTGAGAAATTCCTGATGGAAAAACCTAATAACACTTTGCCTGATCCGGGAATCTTACCCAGGACGTTATGCTCAACAGTCGCGCTTGCGATCACTAGACCAACGAGGCGTCAATTTTAAATTAAACCACTTAGTCGATGTGATAATTAACAAAACATTTGGGTAAGATTTAAAATGAATAATCTAATTAATAAAGAAACTAAAACTTAATAAAATTATCACCAATTTAAACTTGATACCACTCACGTCACTATCCCCAAATATGGCCTGAGTCGCAGGCGCAGCTTCATAAAACCGCAAGCATTTCTCAACTGCATGCTATCGATACTTGTTATACCTATATTTTCTGCTCTGTGTTATCTTACATGTACCCTTGACCGCTATCCGACTCACACGCATGACATCATCCCGCCGTTTGCTTGCTTTTTCATTTATTTTTGCTCGTACTTCCATCTCTTTCTCTCCAGTACTAAGAATATAGCTGTCTTTTCCCCACATATGGTAATTAAACTTGGTTTTAGAATAAAGGGCTTTCTTTAGCGATGTCTGTTCTAAGTAAGCGTGTGTAGCTGTAGGTATGGGAGTTCGATTCTCGTTCGTGGAAATGATTTGAGATACAGATTGTGTGCGGTATTTTAAAGTTGTGTGAGATGAATGAATTTTTCGAGGATGCCTGCTAAATCAGACTTCGTTTATTTTAGTGTGAATTTATTTCGATGTGATAAACAAGACGAAACAGGTTGTTCGTGTTTTATTCATTGTAACAAGAATAACGACAAGGATATTTTGGAATATTTTCAACGCAACTATTCTTTCTTTTTTTTCAAAATTATTAGCAACTTCTCAACCAGGATGAGAGTGAAACTAGGTACACATGTATTGACAGAAGCATCATCACCTAACATAACATCACACCTCTAAACCCCGAAAGGTTAAGCAGAGGCACCCTCATTTCGCTACTTATGTTAAAGTCCCATGTAATAGGGCTGAGCCTATTGCCATGAACCGGGCACAGATCCAGATTCCGTGGCTGCTACTGGGAAATTCCTGATGGAAAAACCCAATAACACTTTGCCCGCCCGGGAATCGAACCCCGGACACTTTGCACAGCTATCGCGATTGCGACCACTAGATCAACAAAAACTTGGGTAGGTGTAGGTACAGTTACCTCAGTTTTAGTGACATACGAGTATTGTACCTATGTGTATGTGGCAAGAGGCAAAGTTTCTATCGGCCACGAAGTCTTTTCGAAAAAAAAGTAATATCGGTTCTATCTTTCCTGTAAAGTCGGGGCGGTAAAAAAGAGGCAAGTTTTTGCATCAATCAATATCAATATCTAAGTAAAAGGCTACATAATAACCCATTCACATTTAAACACAGTATCTTCTTCATACCAATGAGCAGAGTTCATTGATCACGTAAGCAATTAGCAGAATTCTCGTCACCCATCTTGACGCAGGATTAGTCACCACAGCCACCACCAGTAATTACACAAAATTCGTCACAGTCATTAGAATATTAACAGTTACTAACAGGAGTCATGGTTTAAAAAAAGATTTTTAATGTAATTTAAGCAATATATCTAAAAATTACGATAAATCTATGACGTAAAAAGTATTTTTTGGTAGTAGCACTGGCTCCCCATTTGATGGTATTAAACTCAATGCAAAGACAGCGATGTTTACAAAAAAAAGTAAAATCGCGCATTAAGGATCATAATATTTTGAAACTAGCAGGCAAACTCAAATTGGTAATTTCAGGGAACAATATTAATAAGTATTGTCCATGGCCGCCACCATTGGTGGCCGAAGGAAATAATATTTAAAGACAGTCGTGTCATTGTCCACCACTGGTGCCTAAGGGGAATTATTTTAAAAACTTGTGTCTGTTGTGTCCACCACCTGATGATCTCAACATGAATGATGTAACCAAGATTTTGTTAAAATTTATTGATTTAAAAGAGTGTCCATGGAGTTTCTTGCCCATTCTTCTCCATAGAGATCTACGCTTTGGAATGTGCAACTACAGTACTTTCTCAAGTTATTATGTCTTGTGACTGTGACTGTAGCTTCGCTTCTTTTTGTTTTTTTGACATTCAAAAGTGCCTGTGATGGTCTAATTGAAATAAATGCTTTTGACTTTTGACTTTGACTTTGATGGACAGTGAGAATTATTTAAATTATTCGTGTCGCTATGTGAGTGGTGGTGGAACTGGTGGACAAGCAGGTGGTCTACATCGGGCATCATCGAAGCTAATGTGTCATATTGTACCTATAACGCAGAAATTCCCTTCAAACTGGAACTGTTTGGCGGCAAAAAGAAGTATGGTGGTAGTACTTCCCCTGAGGAGCACTCCTCTGACAAGGTAACTCAGTACTAAAACGATTCAAGCCATTGACGATGCTGACGAACCGTTTGTAAGTGCTAATTAAAGTGACCCGTTTAAGGTCAGTCGCACTGTATAAATGCATGCGTTAACATCATTTACAACGCTAATTATTCCACCTCCAGTACAAACAAAAGTTTTTAGTAAAGACAAACATACATAAAACTTCTCGGAGCATTCTTTTTTTCATTTTATTTGTTTGACACGGCGGCTTCAAAAATACGCACACTTTAGTTGTACCTGACAACTAAGTAAGTTTATACAGGGTGTAAACAGACCCTTCACATAGCCGTCAACCAAGCATTCTGTACATCAAACTAAGTAACTTTACGCAAAAATTATTGCTGGGAATCGACTTTTTTTTTGGGGTGAGAAATCACGTTTTACGGTAGGACTCGATGGAAAGCACTCAAAGCATTGTGCTGATGGATGGATTGAATAGTACGGGGGTCATGGAGGTGTGTAAAGTAAAAATCTTACATTAAAAACATGTATTTAAAAAAAACTTGTGAAAAAGTTGGAACTTTGACCCCCAGTATCTCCGTAACTAGAAGGTTTCCAGGTGTGGTCTAGAACAAAAAAAAGATCGCAAAGATGGGGAGAACAAGTGCCTTTCGTTTATGTTAAGGGTCTATTTACACCCTTTATAATAAACGAATATTTCTAAACTACTGTCTCGTTGAGCCAGTGGTCGCTGATCATTAGGTCCTGGGTTCGATGCTCAGGTCGGGCAGTGTTGTTGGGTTTTCCAACACAATGGAATTTCTCAGTAGCAGCCCGGATCCTGTATTAATGGCAATAGGCTCGTCCCTTATTACATGCGACTTAAACATAACTGGCGATACATGGATGAAGGTATCGAGGCTAACCTCTGCGTTACCCTTCGAAGTTCACAGGCGTGACGTTGTAAGTTTTTTAAATATTCTCAAAACATATAATTTTTTAAATGTAAGAAAAACTTTTAAAGGTACAAAGGATATGAGAAAAACAAACACCCAAAAATAAAGACAATATTTAAAAGGATGTTGCCCATATTCCTTAACAGACTAAACGCAAAGCGAACACTAGTATTTGCAAGAAAACTAGTAAAGATAATGCTCAGGCGCATGTGATCAACAACTTCCTATTTACAGACAGAGGACAGATAGACCGGTTTCTTGCAAGGTTGACAGTTAACTGGATTCGTTGTGTCATGTGATTTAATAATTTATTAATGAATCTGAGTATCGACAGTTCGGCACTATTATTTGAGACTGTTGTCTTTTTAGACACTAGACAATACTGGTACTCAGCTACACTCGGTAAGACTGAAACCCGAAATAGTTTGGAAAACTTTAGGTTCGGCAGACGATGACCCATAGTATCAAGACAATCTGGGCCAGTGGACGTTCATTAGCATAACCTATTACTAAAAGCAACCAAAAATCGATGAAATGGAGAAGCTGATCATTTTTTTTTTCTTTATTAAAAAACGTTGCCCCAAACTACGAATTTCTCCAGTATCATGGGTGCGTTACATAGGGCTTTTACGTAGGAGTACGCCTAATTGTAATAGTGAATTTCCATATATATTTTTTTTTTTTAAAAACGTTGCCCTACACAAGGAATTTCTCCTGTATCGTGGGTGCGTTTACAAACATTTAAGCTCACATACACAAACAGCCAGACCCGGAACAACTACCTGTAGGCCATACAAATATTTGTTCCGTGCGGGAATCGAACCCGCGACACGAAGCGCAGCAGTCAATCGCTCAGCCACTGCGCCAACTGTGCCGTCAAAATTATAAGTCCCACGGGTGAAGGTAATGTCATGCTAGAGATTTTTGGCAGATTAATTCGTCGAAAATGATGTCATCTACAGATGGAATGTGACTGCCTTCTATAAAGGCTATTCATCTATTTACATAATGTAGCCTGTATTATCCCACTACAAGGTCTCCTTTATCTTTTTCTATCAGCTATAAGTCGTAACAGCTGGTTGACAGTTTACGAGAATCATGACAAAAGATGTGTTGCGAGCAATTGGAGAGGACATATCCTGCAGAGGACTGCATTATACTGATGATGGTCATGTTCACGTTGTACTGTTCCGAGCTTCGAAGACATTTAAAGCATCCCAATCGTAACAAGAACTTGTTCCACATAAATAAAAAGCTTGAAAACTATGACATCATACTCAGAGGTCGTTCGTATCGCAAACTGACCTCGCCAGATGTCATTTAATGGAATCGCCTGGGTCAAGTTTGTATGAACGCCTTTTATTAGCTTATCTGTAAAACTTATTAAGGATAAATAATAACTTTGTGAATGTAAAAGGTAGTATGTAGCAGATTATTAAGAATGGATGACGCCATGCATTCAGATGCAAGATTAATTCTGTTGAATTGAACGGATTCATTTTCATTCCGGATTGGCAGCTGATGATTTCATTGTTTGATTTGGTTTGAACTTGGGTTAGTCAGTGTTTAGCTCTTATGGCCCACTATTTCCAACTAAATTATCGTTGTAAGATGAGGTTTGATTGGACGACTAACAAGCAAAATTAGAGAGGAAAATCAAGAATGGAGTAGTTGTATCACTGCCTTTAGTGACCACTGTGACCATACAGTTCATACACTAGCCTAGAAAAGTAGTGACTGACTTCAGGCAGCCCTTTAAGCAGAGCAAGTCTGATGTTGCATTACATAATGCAACATCGGACTTGCTCTGGTAAATGAACACGAAAAGACTCCTAGAAATATTTCTAGGAGCCTTTTTGTATTCATTTATCGACCATGAATTTAACGTCTAAAACACAGACAAAGAGAGGCAACAGCAAGCAGTCAACCAGTCTTACCCAGTAACTGAGTTGTGGAGGTCAGATACAATGCTGGTATTTAGCTACATCCGTTTAGTTTAGACTGTAACCTGACCCCAACTTACTTTGAAAACGCTAGGCAGATGATGAGTACAGACAAAGAGGCAATGTTATAAGCCACCTCAATGTGCAGGATGGAAAAGGTAAGGCCAAAAATAAATATTCCATAGCCGATATCAGTAGTGCACTTGTCTCTAATAGTCCTCTAGATCACGATAACAAAACACTTTAAATATAATCCATACAGTTTTATTAGTTAGAAGTTAGAATAAATTATCGTTAACAGCTTTACTGCAGGGAGATATGGTGTTTAGTTGCATATATTTGAACATTATTGATGGTATGGATAGGTTCTCAGGCAGATGATATGACATTATCAAGTATCAATCCCTCATGGCAGTATTCCTTACAACTTCAAAAGGACGAATGATTTGTTTTTTCAAACTCAACGCATTTTTTTAAAAAGACCAGTTACAGACACATTTGAACTGTCAAAAACAAAATGATAAAGCTACTGTCTAGACACAAGGCATAGTAACTGTAAATGAACTGTAGTTGCCCATTCCAAAGTGGAGAACTCTATGGAGAAGAATGGGCAAGAAATACTTAACCTACCCTTACTTTATCTAACGTAGAAGTCATTACTCATAGACTGATGTATCGTGAGGCTGGGAGATCTAAAATACTTCATGCTGCATAATTCTGGAACTTCGCTGCATCTTTAGGTTAGACTGGAAGCCGTTCACAATATAGTTGGGAGAAAGGCTACGCAGATGACGATTTATCTGGATCGCTATCGAGGAACCCACCAATATTTCTGAAACTGGTATATGCAGTGGATTTTATATTGCAGTCAGATTATAATACGGATAGTCTAGAAGAACATCCTATAGATAATGATTTTTGTAACACCAACCCACATATCCATCATAATTTAAAACAGAACTGTGCCAGTAATGTCCTTGTCAACACTTGTCTTGATGATCGTACACCTACGACTGAAATTAACTATAAATGTGAACGAGCATTGGACAATAGAGTTAGAGTCGATTAATATTAATCGGGCAGGGCCCAGGGGTCAGGTTGGCAAATAGGTTGATGCTATTAGTAATGCATGTTATGGTCTAAGAATTGATGTTGTTGCAATTTTCGTTTGGAGAGAATTGAAAGAGATCTGGGCAGAGAACTCTAATTCTAAATAATTGTCTCGTTAAAATTACTTACAGACGAAGACATCTAAATCTTAACGGAATTTACAATTCCACAAGAATTGCTTTTGTTTCTAATCTTGCTTTTACAGTCTAGGCTCCCGAAAACCCTGATAAGGTATGTATTTCTTCTGAGCTGCTGCATTATCTTAACTAACTTGTATTGTCCCACTGCTGGGCAGTGGTCTCTCAACAGAAAGTAAGGAAGAAAGACTTTTTCCACGCAATTCTGTATTTTACTAGTATGGCCAATCCTTTCGGTTTCTTCATCCATTCTTAGCTCCTTGATCTGCCGCAACTGAATATGTCTCAACATTGAATCACAAGACTTTCTTCATACCTACATTACACCACCAAGTTTTCCAAAAATCAGTTCTTCATGATTCACTTACTGCAACTACAACTTGGATTACTCACAAAATCTGACCCACCTTTACTGCATCCATTTCAAAACAAATATTGCGTAAGTCCAGTTCACTGGTTACGATACCCGAGCCTGGTGGTGGGCGGATGGGTATCAGAATGCCACCGCCCGCCCACGTCCTGCCTTACCACTGGCTATTTAAGTATTAACCTGGTGGCTTATTAGCTGTACTGTACCGATATAGTATTGATAATAAGGTGGCAATGAAGGTTTTATACTGTCATTATTTGTGGTAGCAAATACTTACGGTACTTCATTTAAGTGAGAACGATAATCTGCATAGAATTTGGGTGTCTGAAGACAAATTTTCGCTGTCGAAATGCAACAGATATAATGTGTACTGACGAAGAAAATCCACGGCCTAGACACATTTTGACCAGCGATATCGGTGATAAAATCTAAAAAGCTGTGAATTGTGGCATTTTGACATAGGCTATCGAAAACCTTACTTTGAAATACGAATCATTATGCATTTCACTTGTCTAGGCCCTCTTTTCCATTAATCGACGCCTCGTTTCCTCTAGAGTTGTCACCAGCCCCTATACTTACAGATTAGAGAGAATTGCTTTAATAGAATCACTGCCAATGGAATAGGGGAGATAATTTATTGAATCAACATCTTGTATAATCATATGAACACAATTTATTCATCACTCGTATCGATAATGCTGTAGTAAAATATAAGCTAGCCAGCAAGAGGTAGCAAGACTTTCTGATGTCATCGTCATCTTCATTCAGCCGAAAGATATTCTCAGCAGAATATAAGCATACCCCAAGCGTCTCCATAAAACTTGGTACTAATTGTTCCATCTCTGGACCCCCACTAGCTCATCTCCAAGTTCAAGACCAGCATGTAATGTACGTAAATTATGTTCATTGTGTAAACTTTTATAGTAAGTACTAGGTAAGTACTTTGTACAATTATTTTATCGGCTTTGACACCGCATGCACGTGATTATGCTACGTAAACGTGTAAGGAGTATGAGTGTGACTATGAATATTCTTTGTTTAATTTATTTATTCAGAGATTCCGTCATTGCATATATCGAATAGTGTTCGATTCTCTACAAGAGGAGTTCAGGTAACATTAGTTTTAGGGTGCGTTAAAGTTGCCTCATTTACGCACCCTGGGCAGACTGCCTCTATACGACCTTGCTGACTGACTCCAGTATGAGCTATTCTCCAATTCCTCTCCTGAGTGTCAAGGAGCTACTCCAACACCTAAATGGCACTATCCCAGAGCAAGGCATCACCGCTTGGCGCTGGCTGCGTTCAGAGAATACTAATACAATTCGTGGCGCCAAAAGTGCGTATGTGAGTTGAACGCACAAGTTTTGACACAGACGTCACAGAGTCTCCGTACTCTTTGGCCAATACCCCCAGGCTAATTTGATTGATGACTGTGAAATTACTGTTAAAATGGCACAGTTTCTGACGCAAAATAACTCCTCTTAATATTGCCTCCGCAAAATATTGTTTGAATACACAATTCGGTATCTCCGCTTAGATCTATTTACATTATAATAGGATTTATCTATTTTGCTCCAGAATTCAAAGATCATACATACGTGCAAATATTATGTACAGTTTCTGGTACATGCTCCAAATAACCGTGAAGGTTGATTGCATTCGAAAATAGTTTTTTATTGAGACTGGAACGTTTATCGAGAATTTTTAGAATGAACACTAGAGAATTATTCTTGAAAAGTAATGCTACTGCATTACTTCAAAAAAAATCATGATACTTCATGATTTTCCTTTAAAACTGCTTCGTTGAATAATTAATCTTTCCGCAAAAGTACACTGGAGACGACTCCAAACTTTATTTCTATTCTATTTTCTTATTAGATGAGGACTTTCTGATGAGATCGCGGTAAAAATTAACATATTTAGCCATGCGTATTTTATTTGTTTCTTTTCTTATTCTATCTTCCACACATTTCCAACCAGTTTGACCATCAGGCTTATCATTTGCCACGGGAAACACAATTTTATTTTGAAATGAAAATATGGTCTACTTCTCGTCGTTATTCCGTCTGCCTCGTAGGGCTAGCGGTCGCGATCGCGACTGCTGAGCATGAGGTCCTGGGTTCGATTCCCGGGTCGGGCAAAGAGTTTCTCAGTAGCAACCACGGAGTCTGGATTTGTGCCTGGATGATGGCAATAGGCGAGCCTGGTGCCGTCTACATGGGACATAAATGGCGAAATATGGGTGTGCACGGAGCTACACATCTGCCTAACCCTTCGGGAATTACAGGCGTGATGTTATGTTATGTTCTCGTCGTTACCTGTTTTTGAAGGTTATTAACTAAGGACCTACGTTCATAATTTTTTTCATTTTTATTTATTTACCGAATACGCAGATGAAACAGCTGTCTCAATATTATGTCCACACGTTCGAAAAGTAACCTCTCCGAAACTTCGAGTCCCTTTTCATAGGAGTTAAGAATCTTAAAAATAACGAAGAAATGAATGATAGAAACTAACAGAGTGCCACTAGATCTGTCACGAAACTCGATCGTTGAAACATATTTAGTTGCTATGGGAATTTTCAAGAAACGCCCAAAATAGACCGGCGGATGTGCGAACAACTCCTACGCATACACCTTTACAAATAAATCTTCTGTCTTCTTCTCTCGCAGAATGTTGTTGATATGTCTGTCTCTTTCTTCGCACCTATGTAGGTGATCGCAAGGAGATTTAGTTCGTAAAAACGGTTTATGAATGAGTGTTAAAGTGTCTGTGTGGGTTGAGGTGATCGATTGGCATTAATTAAGTAATAATACTGTGACAACAGCGCCATGTTGGCTTGAGTTTGAATTTAATTAACATTTAACAGATACTGTATAAGCGTACGAGTTTTGTTGTATAATTGTGATGATTGCAGCAGTTCTTCAAGTTGAAGATCAGTTAGTGGTCTACCCGGCTCAAATAACCACTCATGCCTGTGCTATTAAAAATGGAGCTCTCGCTGGGAATATCTATAAATTTCGTGCACCTTACTTACTACTTGCTTTTTTTTTTTTTTTTTTTTCGGATGGGTTATCATCAAATGACCCCCCCCCCCCCACTCTGGGTGGAGCGAAAGGGAGTGTCAGACTTGTACTGACTAAAACCCATCCATGTTCCTTCTTTGCCCTTTGTGTTCCAGGGCCACGGTATCTCTTTCGAACAGTCCCGCAGCCCTGGCAGGCATCGGTCCATGCGGTCCCCTACGACTTACTACTTGCTTTGGTTACTTATTGATGAGGTTCTTTTCTGTAAATGAAATCATCGGTGTATAACAGATGAACATACAGAAACCTTTATTATCTTGAAATTTATGTAAACGAAATATTTTATTAAGGACGAAGGAAGATTGGAAAAAGGATTCCTGGACTGTCGAAAATGACCAAAAGCATGGTAAAGACACACGTTTAGGCAGACCAACAGTTATACTAGTTTTAGTAACCTGTTTAGACCTAAGTCTAAAACACAAGCGAGAAGATTACGCTTCACAGATAATCCATTATAACAAGCATAGCATTTTTATGACTTCATTGTATACCAACAGAATACATCACAAAACCAGTTTCGAGACAGACGACCGGCGAGACCGCGAAATCGCCATTTTCTAATCTTTTTATACTATTTTTGAAACATTTTGGGATCCATATTAGGAATGCGTTTTTTGCACATTCAGACATTTTGATATTTATATGCTAATGCGTCTGTTAATTATAAATTCTAATATGAAGAAGAAGAATAATTTAATAAGGAAGTAAGCGCATCAATGAGATCATCATTCTCTTCATCATGGCACTGGTTTATCTTAGATTGTTTTAATCATTGTCAATTATTATGATTGTGATAAATTGACAATTAAACTTGGCGACCGAAGAAGGATGATGTAGGAATTCGATGAGACTTGAGACCAACTCTCAGAAAACCGTGCACATTTTAATGAATTAGAGGTCTCAACTTAATTTTCCACATTCTGGGGATTTTCGACGCTGTTTATTTGGATCGGAATTTGAAACACAAAAAAAAGACATGGCCCATCAAGGTACGAAACTCGAATGTTTTTATCAGGAAATAGTTCCTTGGGGTGACCCAAATTTATTCCTCTTTGGTTCCTTCAATTTACTCGATATTTTTGGTAGATATTTAATGTTGTCTCACTATCCAATATACGATACTGCTTTTTGGTCTACTGATGACCATGAACAACAAAACACACACCTAAATGCCTCAGACTAGTTTTTTTTGTTGGACATATATTTTTCGGCAAAGATAACTGGTGAAATGACGGTTTAGTAGAGGCAGGACCTATGTAGTACAGGTCCTGCCTTACATTTTGAGGAATGAACAGCCGTGATGGTACGGTTTAATTAATTTTTTTAGCGAAAAATTAAACTTCATCAACGATTCAAATTGGACTTACGTCACTTAATTAAAAAGAGTCGTAAATATTATGAGAGAAGATAATTTACTCTGTGGCGCTTACAAATAAAGCCAAGGTTATCAGCCAGTCTGGCCCCGCAAAAAATAAATTTAGTGCATGCAGAACACGAGAGACCGGTTTTGGATAATATAAAATGTAACAACATCTCGCTTGAATTCACCGAAAAGGTAGGCAGAGCAATACCCACAGTTCGCCAATTTTCTTAACTAGCATGACCAGCCTGTAATGTCCCCACTGCTGGGACACAGGCCTCCTCTCTACGAAAGGGAATGGACTGGTATCCACCATACGTGTCCATGGCGGGTTATTCGAGGCCACATGACTTGAAATTTTTGGTTCTAGGACATGCCGGAATCTTCAAGATGTATAACTATTCTTCCTCTCCGTGTGGAGAGCAGTGGTGATGAAATAAATTACCTAAATAATGAACCTGTCTGGGTGTAAGCCCAACAATTCGGAGCCTCCACTGAGCCACCTAGCTACGTTTCCTAAATAATCGAACCTATTAGAATCAACATTAGTGCGGTAGGATATTTAGACTTAGATTCGCTACAGAAAAAAAACCCTGGTCGACCTGAAATTCACTCCCAGGATCCCAAGCCAACCACACTCAGCCAGCAAGACCAATACAGCAGTCTTATTACTACCAACTAAGCAGTCCTATTTTGACAAGGAAAGAAAAATTCTAGTGCGAGCAGGGTTTGAACCTGCGACCTTCCGAAAAAATCGGAAGGAATTGAATCGGAATTGATTGAAATTGGATTGATTTGAATCGGAAGGTCGCAGGTTCAAACCCTGCTCGCACTATAATTTTTCTTTCCATGTCAAAACAGCTATAGTTCAACGCAGGGTTTGCGTATAAAAATATTAAAAATTAAGCAGTCCTACTTCATCATCATCATACACAGCTCGACTTCACCCAGTGCTGGGCATATACCTCTCTTTGTTTGTGCAAATACTATTTATATATATAAAGAAACATAGTTTATTGCAAACTTCTTGATAGGAAGCATAGTAAATATTTCATTTTAATGGATTTTTTATCGCTCACGATCTAAACTTTGTTGGTTGAGTGGAACCGTTAGACGAAATAAATAAGATTGTGAATAGAATAGAAATATATATAAAGTTGTTGTCATTGTCCATTGTGAATTTGTGATCGTCTGATAGAAAAACTTAATAGAAACGATAGATCACTTTGATGATGTTATTTGACAAAATTTTTGAACAAAAGATATCAGAAGTGGGTTTTATTAAATCTCAGCTGGCTAGACGCGGAAATGGCCGATGGACTAATTTTGAATGAATTGTGGAACAGCCAACAGGAAGGGATTTACAGAACCGAGAAGTACGGCAACAGAAAGGGTAGGCCTATATCTAGTACAGAATACCTAATAGACAGCAGGTGAAATGATGAAGAACTTTCAAACATTTACAACAACAAAAAAGTGTTTTCTTATCTCATTAGCTAACTCATATTGACAATTCATGCGACTATGTTCATTTAATTTAAGGTTGAGACCAATCAAATTGTTCTTGTAAATTGACCTTCTAAATCAATTGATTTACTGAGTTGTGTTCATTTATTTGATTGTATTAAGTTGAAGAATCACGGTGAATTCGTTGCATGGGAGAAGAACAGGACCGCATATGGTGAGAGCGAAGTTTATGTCCAACAGTGGACATATTTCGGCTAAAATGATGAAAATGCTGATTGAGTTGAAAAATTGATTAAGTGGGAAGGGAGCCAGTTTCCGCAGAATTTTAATCATTACACTAAGAAATAATTGAAAATTAATCAAACATTGGCAAAAAACCATGACTTAAAAAAATAGGCAAGGTTCAGCAGAAAGATAATAATAATAAAACCAATCTGTGGCCCGGGTGTCAAATTGACAGCACGAATTTTTACGATACTGAATTTTAATTTAATGTTTTTATCGATTTAACCCATATTTAAACAATAATACATTTATTACATCAATAACAATGATAAGAAAAAAAAAAACAGAAAACCTATTTTATAAAACCGGACCCTAAATTTTTGGAATATACTTGAAAATATACATGAATACCGCCGGGACGCGCCTCAATCGTGAGTGCTGTGTCTCCGATCGCTGCAGTTGCGTCGAGCTCGAGTGACGAGTTTTTCTCCCCGCCGTCGACCCCATCACCACCACGACGACGAGGAAGAGGACGGCCACCAGCGGGCTTGGGACCTCGAGGCCAACAGGCCCCGAACAGGGTCCCCGCTGCCGGTGGAAATGTGTCGCGCATGCGATGGACTCAGTCCATTAATGAGAACGTCATGCGCGCATATTATGGGGCTACTGAGGGGGGAAGCAACTTGACTGCGTACCGTGGTCGGATGCTCTTTCTGTTTCAGGTGCTTGAGCCAGGTGTCAGCGTGTCGGCGCAACGGCTGTCGGATCAAGTGCGGGTCATACAGCGTAACCACATGTTGGATGACACCGTACTTGAGCGACTACGCTTCGATTCACGGAGTAACCTAGTTATACCTGCTTCGCCAATGATTGCGGTACAGCTACAAAATGTATCCAGTGCTCCACCGCGATCCGAACACGATGGTGAAGAAGATGATGACGAAGTTATATCCGTGAGTACCCAGTGCAACGCACAATTGAGGAGCGCTTTGGAGGGTGCATTCCGGGAGTACCGATCCACACCGCCTGAACTTAGGCCACGTCTACCTCGTTTACCTATGCACAAGAAAAACAAGGCGCTGGTGTGTGCTCTAGATTCGCAGGTGTCAAACTGCTTTGACAGCAGCAAAGACCTCACCGATACCCACTCAATATTGTACTGTGGAGCTGTAGCGGCATGTCGTGTAGCTCACGTCAAATTTTCCAACAACGACAGAGCTACACGACCAAAATTTGCTGTTCCAGCTTGGCAATGCAGGATTGAGCGGCGTATCGGTGAGGCTAGAGCACTCATCGGCAAGTTAATCTGCTTCAGGGAGGGCAATACTCGACCTAGAGTGATGCGCTTTGTGAAGCGGGCGTTCTCGGGAACTGATGTTAGTTTTCGAGACTACTTAGCCCGCGTCACAGAGCGTATCGACTTCCTGAAGCAGAAGATCTGTGCATGGGCAAGCCGTATTCGTCGGTACAAGCGGCGAGTGGAGCGTTACACTCAGAATCGCACATTCCGAAGTGATGAAAGGTGGGTATATAGGGCTTGGGAACGACCGGACCAAGGTGTGACTGATACGCGTCTACCAAATAATGACGCCATGTGTTCGTTCTGGCGCAACATCTGGTCGGTGCCTGTCAGTCACACTGAGGGTGATTGGACCCGGGAGGTTGAACGAGCGTGTGATCCGATACCTGAAATGGGGGCAATTATCATCAGCCCCCAAGATGTAGCTCGTGCAGTCCGTCCGTTGCCTAACTGGAAATCTCCAGGGCCGGATGGACTGCACAACTTCTGGATTAAATGGTTCCAGAGATCACATGTTCGCTTGGCATCCCAGTTTCAGTCAGCCTTAGAGTCAGGGTCGCTGCCCCAGTTCTTGACGACAGGAATTACCCACCTGCTCCATAAATCAGGTAGTACTGCGGAACCCAAAAATTATAGACCAATCACTTGTTTACCAACGGTCTATAAAGTTCTTACATCCATTTTGAGAGCTAAAATCAATCATCATATTGATAATAATTCTATCATGTCTGCCTCTCAGAATGGATGTAGGAATGGGTCCCGCGGTACTAAGGAGCTGCTCCTTATTGATATGGCCATTAGCCAACAGGTTCGCCGCTCCCGAAGGGATCTGTCTACATGTTGGATAGATTACAAGAAGGCCTATGATTCTGTGCCTCATACATGGCTCATGAAGGTGCTGGAGTTGTATAAAGTTGATGCAACTCTGCGTACCTTCCTGATGTCATGTATGGGGCACTGGAGAACGGTCCTTCGCTATCCAGGATGTCGACAGATCCAGGGGAACAGCGAACCGATAAAGATTGAGCGCGGTATATTCCAGGGTGATAGTCTGAGTCCATTGTGGTTTTGTTTAGCCTTGAACCCTCTCAGCACACTGTTGGAGGGTTCAGGTCTAGGCTATCGGTTGAGGAGAGGTGGTCAGGTCATATCTCACCTTCTTTACATGGATGATCTGAAACTCTTTGCCCCCAACAACTTGCAATTGGTGAAGCTACTGAAGGTAACGGAAACTTTCAGTAGCGCCATCAGGATGGAATTTGGTGTGGACAAATGTGCAGTCATGCATGTGAAGCGAGGGGAGATTATGGAATCCGTGGGAACTCAACTCTCGGATTCCATACACCTTAGATCCCTCTCCTCAATAGGAACCTACAAGTATTTGGGTATGTCGGAAGCATTAGGTATCAATACTGCCGACATGAAACAATCATTGAGGGACCGCTTCTTTGGCCGCCTGAATAAAGTACTAAGCAGTCTTTTGTCAGGTGGAAACAAGGTGCGCGCCTTCAATGGTTGGGTCATGCCGGTTTTGATGTATTCTTTCGGCATACTCAAATGGACTCAGACGGAACTTGATGCCCTGGATAGGAGGGTCCGCGCACTGCTGACCGCAAATCGAATGCATCACCCGCGGTCGTCGGTGATGAGACTGTATATCCCGCGGAAGTGCGGGGGTCGTGGCTTCTTAAATGCTAAAACCCTGCACAACCGTGAGATATGCAGCCTCAGGGAATACTTCCTAGAAGTCGACGAGGGGATGCACCGAGATGTGGTCTCAGTAGACAAGGGCCTCACCCCGCTCTCTCTGGCTAACGAGAACTGTCGCAAACCTAGAGTATTAGACACTAATGATCGCAAGGAGGTATGGCAGGGCAAGGAGCTTCACGGACGCTTTTACCGGGCCCTACATGGACCCGATGTAGACTTCTTAGCGTCCGTATCTTGGCTGCGTTTCGGTGACCTATTCGGGGAAACCGAAGGTTTTGTCTGTGCAATAATGGACGAAGTTATGATGACGAATAACTACCGGAAATACATTGTGAAGGATGGCACGGTTGACATATGTCGGGCATGCCACCGTCCGGGAGAATCGATCCGACACATTATTTCTGGGTGTTCTCGTCTGGCTAACGGAGAATACTTGCATAGACACAACCTCGTTGCCAGGATTATCCACCAGCAACTTGCTTTGAAGTACAACCTTGTGGAATCAGAAGTACCATACTATAAGTATGCGCCCGACCCAGTTCTCGATAATGGTAATATCACGTTGTATTGGGATCGATCTATCATCACTGACAGGACTATTGTTGCCAATAAACCTGACATTTTGGTGATAGATCGATTGGAGCGTCGCGCAATGATTGTTGATATAACGGTTCCGCATGACGAGAACCTCGTGAAAGCAGAGAAAGATAAACAATTCAAATATCTAGATCTGGCTCGCGAGGTTGTCGACATGTGGGACGTGAGTACAGCAGTCATTGTGCCGATAGTCGTGTCGGCCAATGGCTTAATACCCAATAGCCTCGACAAACATCTGAGGAGGCTCTCGCTTGGCAGCTGGATCAAGAGCTTGATTCAGAAAGCAGTACTTCTGGACACGGCGCGTATTGTTAGGAGGTTCCTCTCTCAAGAGCCCTGACCACCGGTATTTCGGACCCTGTTCCCGATACCAGTGGGCTACTATTTTTATATTTTTAAATGTTTTTTTTTTCATATTACTTTGTATAGAAATATTTAAAAATGTAAATTATATGTATGAAAATGAATAAAGGAAACCAATAATAAATATATAAAATAATAATAATAATAAAAAAAAAAAAAAAAAATTATATTAATTCAATACCTTGCATGTCTGATTAGTCAGTTGCGTTTTGTAAACGCATGTTTGACAAATAAATTATCTTTATCTTTAAAGATTGTGTTCTCGTATTTAGCCTTTTTCCCTACCATCACCATCATCATCCACAGTCCGATTTCACCCATTGCTGGACATGCAAAAATAGCATGAAAGGACTTACTTACTCCCAATATATTAGCAAAAACAAAACAAAAGATAAACGCATTCCGAATTTCTATAATTCTCCCGCAAGCGAAATCCAAAAATAACAGTTTGTATGTTGAAACAATTTATCCAAAATAAAACACAATTTCACCAGAGCTGTGCCAAAATTCCGAAGCACGTAGTTTAAAACTGGATTCTTGGTTCAATAAAGAAATTTATGGAAACGTACTAAACGCACTAGAATCTACTAAACTATGATCTGAATCTACGTACCTAGATGTAACATGTATTTTAGAATCTAGGTCTTTCTTTCTCATTTCTCTGGTCTTTAGGACAACTCTTACGATCCCTTCGACCGCACGCATCATCAGCCTACAGCAGTCAACTGCCTCTCAACACGCCACTCAACTCGATTCTCGACAACTGCCACCCAATTGCTACCAGCCACCCTGCGAAGATAGTCGCTCGACCACACTTGCAGTATTAGCGCGAAATCGGCAAAGCGTCGTCAATGTAATAAAAATGAGTAGTCCAATCGATACGGTGTGATGTCGTCCGATCCGAAACACGAAAAAGGCGAATTCCCCAGTTTGCTATATTTGACAGACTGAAGCCGATTCCACCTCGATAGTCACTTTACACTCTTTGATTTTAATAAATCTGCATCTGCCGTCCAGAATCTCTTCTTTAGAGTCTTTGGATCCTTAAGTGTAACACCAACGTGATCAAAATAAACCATAGTATCAAATCTAGACCAGGCTCGTACAGACGTATGATGTAACTTCCTGATGAAACCACGGATATGAGCAGCCCCAGTTGGCAGCGACAGCCGCAGGTAACAGAAATAAATTAATAGTATCACTAATTATAGCTCAACACGTCATTTCGGGGAACACACATGAATTGGCATTATGTTTTGTAGTTTCTTTGTTCGTTTCGTCTTTTGAATCAGTGTTTATTTACGTAATGTCTCGTTTTTCTCGCTTTTAGACTCCCGAGTTAGTAGATGTTTAAAAATTACGCGTTACCCTTTAAATAAGTATGTCTTTCTTAGCAGGTTTATTTTTTGCTCGTGACGGACGTGGCTGTGTTTTTTTTTCATCAGCAGCGACATTTGACTTTACTCTTGTATTTTTTTAGTTGTCAGGTTTTGTAAAACACTCATTAGATTGTTTTTGTTTCTCAACCTTTCTATCATTCCCAACTACACATCTTAATTTGCGGACATTCGAATCAAACTCCAAAAGTGCTACAAGCTACAATCATTGTTAATAGTCATCAGAAGCCATAACTCAACCAGCATGTTACATGTTTATCAACAGTTTCAAGAAGACACAAATAGTTATTTGAGCCGTAGCAGCCAAGCTTACTAATGTATTCCACGTACTAGAGTAGACACCGAATGACCTTTTGAGGGTTCGAGGAGGAAAAACTAACGCTGTATATTCGCAAGGTCATAAATTACTTTTAATGGTCCCAAGGAAAGAATACCAATAAGAAACTACCATAAGATAGATAGTAAAAGGTATCGTGGAAGGAATATTGTTGAATAACAACGCTCAGAAGCTCGTGTGTTAATGGTAACGATTGCGAAGCGTCGATCCCACTTCTGTTTTGCATTTCGATGTGCTATTTTCAACGGCTAATTTAACAAAGTGGTATTCGGAAAGTGCGTCAGAACGTTTTGGAGGACTGAGTAGTATTTCGCTGCTTTGTACAAACACTTCGATACAATAAACATAGCAGAAATAACTAGTTTCATTTATATGTGAACAGTTTTGCCGTCATATCCATCAACACTTTCCATTTTATGATTTATTTTATTCAGCATATGTTCAGAAGCTTCTTTCCAACTTTATTGAACTCTGACCTTGGATTCTGATAACAACACCCTGAAGACCTCAAATTCATAATGGATAGTCTGGCGCAGCATCAAATCTAGTTTTGGGACAATCGCCAAAAGTGATTCCTAGAAATCCGTCAATAGCAATATTGGGCGAAATGACGGCACGAGATGATTTCATTTGTTTATACTTTTAGAGTCAAATTTTATGATAATTTATTTCACCTCGTGGATGGAGCAAGGATATTGCATCAACTCTAATTTTACGCTCTTTATCATCGTTCAAATTGCATTGATAAAACCAGTTTATGCCTGGTACATATCAGCGTTTTGGGACAACGTTTAATTTTTTCGGTCCGTCTATGAAGCCAGGCACAACATACTCCGATAGGGGTACTTCTTTGGAAATAAAATGTGATTACGGAGCCACAGCACAGACGATGCCCCACCTCTTGTCCTGCTTCTTGTGCAATTCCATCAGAACCTTGAAGGACCTGCCCGACGCCACCACTAACGCAATCGAGAAATCATCGACAAGACGAAGAAAAAGATCTCACAAAACGTAGGAAGTATATTTAATTTGGCACTGTATTTCGGCACTCACACTTTCCTTCGCCATGTTGACACACATCAATTGAATTTAAGAATATTTTCACAATAAATCGCCTCATTAGCGGTAAAAAGTATTGTGTTTATATTTGAATCTCTTGAGTATTACATAAGTAAACACACTTTCTATTTGGAGACCACAATCTTGCATTATGTTAATTGAATCATTTTTATTTGAATGGGTTCAATTTTAATATGACGGGTGACGTATGCAATATTTTCTGATACCACTAGGATTATTTTATTCATTGCTTCTCTGTACCCCTATTGGGTAACATACTTCTCCAGGCATTTTAAAGGAAATTCCTAATTCATTGCTTTAATGAGATGACAACGTAAATAACACTTTGAATGTCGTTCAACTCTCATCATGTCGTGTTACGTATGTGCCCCGCAGTTTTTTTTGCATTTGCTCATCATTGGTCCAAAGTACTTAGATTTCATTAACTCCTTCACTTGTCCGCTTATGCTAGTAAAAATTTCCAATTTTAACATTTAAAAATTGACATGACATTTCAAAAATCACTTCTCCATTATATCCTTTTCGTTTGTTTTTGGCTTTGTATCCTTGACACTTAAAAGGAATTAAATGACGTGATCCCCGGACGTACCTACACTTATTGCAAAATAGTATTTGTTTTCCTCAACCACATCAATGGAAGGAATGACGACGGACGATGGCCTGCCAGCCATGAATGATACAGGAAACTTACGTCACATGATAGACATAAGCCTATTTCTCACGCCAATGGAGAGATAGTTCTTGGAATACACAATGATGCTGTCACTAGTCAATGTCTTAGCCTCGTAGGACTAGTAGTTAGAGTTACCTACCTAGATGACTGTGTAGTAAAGTTGTTTTCAATTGAACATTCTTTGATAGATGACAACATAGCATTTCATCATCACGCTTGCGATCGCCAAAAGGTTAGGCACATTTACACACATTTCGCCCGTTGTCGTTGCGATGTTTAAGTCCCATATAATAGGGGGCGAGCCTATTGCCATTGCCATAAACCCGGTACAAATCTTGACTCTGTGTTGCTGCTTAGATATTCCAATCTCGATATAACGGAACTCCATGTGGAAGGCCTATTTATTCTGTAGGTGGATCCCGTATCGTGTATATCCCACTGACATTGACTAAGATTGAAAAATCTACTTACACTTTTTTGGACGCTATTGCTAGTTTTTTTTTTTTTTTAAATTCGTAAGGTTTTTTTCCAATTTTTGTGAATTTTGCAAAAGAATACTTGATGAGGCCAAGAATGTTCTCGTTTGATCCGCATTAAAATTCTTCTCCGTTATTTTTCATACCGAAGTATTACAAATTTCGTCTAATGCCACAATCCTAGTATGAACCATGTCGATGGTCGACAGTGGAAGCGTGGAAGTGTGCCAAGTTTTAATATTAGCGGCCTGGTTGGCTGAAGTCATCGGCACAGTTTTAATGTTTACTCACGGAATCGGTAACATATTGTTTTCAGCGTTCCTGGCGTGATTAGCGGAGGCATGAGAAACGAGGAGAATTGAGGACGTTTCACTTTTGAGTGCAGTTTGAGAAAGTTTTAGCTTCTGTTTAGTAACTTAGCGAGTTTTTGGTGGTGGTCAATGTCTGCGTGGTGATCGGAACTCGTAAATGGATTTTGTGGTAGTCATGTGTTTTTTATAGCTAGGCCATATTGTCCCACTGCTGGGCAAAGGCCTCCCTCCATAACTTCTAACGGTCACGATTCTGTGCTACTTCTTTCCAATTCTCAAGGATGTTTAACATGATGCATGATAAAATTAAGGTAAAATTGATGAGAAAGTAACCAGAGACTGTACCGAAGGACGAACTACTTCACCAAAAGATAGATGATGAGCTGAACAATCCGTCGTCTCGCAAAAGATGGAGAAAAGATGGATGCATACGGTCAAACGTTCAGCTTATTTTCAGCTCAAAACTGGATGAATAATTTTATAAGCTTTTTATAGGTATTGTTGAAGAAACAGCTGAATAAAAATGCGAAGCTCTTAACGTGGTTATTAAGTTAATTACTGTACGTTCGCGAGACGACCAATCAAGTTATACAAAACCAGTTTATGCGGATCTCTCATTGTTCGAGAAATCTATTCAACGCGAGGCAATGTTATACTGGTACTGTGAACTTGACGTGTCCCTGTGTGTGCTTGGTCATCTCTCTACGTTCCTACTTCTTGAAAAACTAGAGAAAATTTCAATAACAAACAAACATTTGAGTCAGTTGTTTTGTACCAAAGGTACAATAAACTAAACATAACAATATAAAAAAAACCATCTGTGGTGAGTGACAACATGAATGAGTACAATTCTGACTCACAAAACCTTGCGGTTACAATTACAACCACAGCTGCCGAAGGCTGCATGAATCTTAAATTATGACAAAAACATTAATTTCACAAAATAAAGAACAAGCTGTGCATAAACAAATTCGATGATCTTATGCTGACGCACTCCTTGCGGTTTCCAATACGTTCTCATTTACATTTTGTAATTCACTAAAATAGCCCGTGAGCAATGCATAAGATTGTGTAAATGAGAACAAGGCTCTTCAAATCCTGGAATTGTAGGTTTGTATGACCAAAGATGTGCTGATGCAAATAACAGTTTATTGTTATTTGTTACTTTAATTTAATTTTCCATGATTGATTTTGAGAAAAGTGAGTCAGCTTCAGTTGGAATAAAATAAATATGAGGTATTTACCTATGACATGCATGTAACAATAAATTATAATTGATTAATTGCCTAATAACAGTATTATTAATTGACATTATTTATTCGAACTTGACTTTTTATTGTATAAATTCAGACTTATTCCTAAAAAAGTGAATAGATTTGTACACCAATTTCATTGGTAGGACATAGAGCTCGACTAAATTGTATACCTAAGACCTTTATTGTAATACCTATGTTCACAAATAAAGTTTGATTGATTGATTGATTGATTGTATGATTTGCTTAGAAAAACTTTTGTTGTTTTATTTAAAATACATTTTATATTGTTATCTGGACTACAATGTATTTCGTTTATTTCTAAGTAAAACACAGTTAAATAACTATATGCGACCTTGAGAACAAAATCGTTAACACTAGAAACGGGATATTTACCATGTTATACTATTTGTTTCGAGTTCCCGATATTTCGGTACTGTTGCAAGCACCATGATCACGGATAAACTGAAGTTATTGCGTGTGGGTGTTTTTAAAAACTTATATTGAGAATGACCGTGAAACGATGGTTATTTTTAAAACAAATAAACGCAGTTTTGACAAGTGTTTTTCTCTAAAAACCGAAGCCCCTGAAATTGTTAGAAGTCTATAAATTGAGTACCCACTTATGATGAATTCCGTATTTTTAACGACATCATCATCATCATTTCAGCCGAAAGACTTCCACTGCTGGACATAGGCCTCCCCCAAGTGTGGCCACATTGACCGGTCCCGTGCGTCTCGCATCCAGCGGATCCCTGCATCCTTTACCAGGTCATCGGCCCAAAATCCGGTTTTTTTAACGACAGTGTTCCAGTAAATATCCGATTCCCAAGGAAGTGATTTCACGATGTTGGTTACTTTTACTAGCCAGTACTAAATGGGTTGTGGAGGTCAGATAGGCAGTCTCTCCATGTAAAATACTGGTATTCAGTTGCATCCGGTTAGACTGGAAGCCGACCCCAACATAGTTGGGGAAAGGCTAGGCAGATTATGATAGTTATTTTTATTAAACTGCAAATTGAAAGAAACATGGCTACTGTAGGGACTTTTAATAAACATTAATTGAACCTCAGTCATTAAGATTCTTATTAATCGGGAGAGTCATACTAAATGATGGACTAATAAATATGTCATTCATAATGTCGAAGTAAAAACCCCATTTGTGTTCAATCGTTTTCAGGTTCAGAAACTTGTATGCTACTACGTGACCACTAGCATGCCCTGAAATCTTAAAGCAAGATGACTAGGCTCATTTCTACATACGCAAATTAATTAGTAATTTAAAGGTCAAAACTTATACTGTCACTTACGGGATATCTTCCGTGATTGTGCATTATTTTGAGCTTCTCCCCGTCATTGCGATATTTTTTTTTGTTCTAGACCATACCTTCCAGTTACGGAGATATTGGGGTTGAAGTTCCAATTTTTTCCCAAGTTTTTTTTTTCAATACACGTTGTTAAAGTATGATTTGTACTTTAAACACCTCAACGACCCCCGTACTATTCAATCCATCCATTAGCACAGTGTTTTGAGTGCATTACATTGAGTCCTACCGCAAAACGAGACTTTTACCCCAAAAAAAAATCGTTTCCCAGCCATAATTTTTGCGTAAAGTTACTTAGTTTGATGTACATAATGCTTGGTTGACGGGTCTTGTTACACCCTGTATAGACAAAAGATTTGACAGCTCACAAATGCAGCTAAATGATCATTCAAATTCGGGGTCACACGGTTATCCTTTCTACATATACATTAGCTACCTACATATTAGTACTTATTTTAAGAGTAAATACACCCACACCAAAAAAACCTTAACCGATCATAAATCCATATTTAAAAACCGTATAATGTATGATTTACAACGAAAACATAGGTGTAGGTGTCAATATAAATATGGCCTTACACACCTAAGGATCTGCCCACCTTGTTCAAACAGCTGTCGTCGTGGGGGCGACAGGAAATGTACTATAAACTACCATAGACCTACATAGAAACAAAGATATAAAATGACATTTTTTTTTTTTTAAATGACGTTTCGGTTCACGATTCAAGATTCTTTATTTTGCATGAAATAAGGTTCATGATGGTCTTATACATAAAAAGGTATCACATATTTCGTTGACTTCCTTCAGCATGCAAACTTAAAATTAAAATACCTAACACAATGTACTAGTAGTTTAGGTTACTTCAATTCTCAATTTCTTTTTTGTCCTGAAAATCATGTATTATAACATCTTTCAATGCGGGATGTGTTATATAATATGTTATAGGTACGTATGAGAAAATCAAAACTACAAAAGACACAAAATTGCGTAGAGGTAGCCCAATCCAAAGAATTGTGTATGAGAGGGTACCCAGTACGCACAGATGTCGGCTGTCAGCTCTCTGCATCATAACATGTCTGCTATGTTATTTCTAATTAGTTAGAATACTAATTAAATCTTCGTTTATTCTATTTTCACAGATGGTCTAGGAAAACATTGGGGTCAATATTAAATGATTAATTAAGCGATCTTATTAGTTGTTTCTTGTCGGTTTGATAACTGTGAAGGTTGCTTTATTGAATACTAGCTTTCGCTCGCGGCGTCGCTCGCTTTTATTTAGGATTTGGCAATTGAACTCTTAACACACTACTAAACTTTCTAAAATTCAATCATTTACAATTTTTATTCTGATTTTTATGTTCAACCAGTAACTTTTATGTGTGGTGTAAACTGTAAGTATAAGTTGGTTATAAATAAATAAATAAAAAAACATGACTCGAAAGACACGTGGCGCCATCTATTATCATAAGAACGTTATTGTTGTTTTTCTCGGGAATAGTACTTTTTTTCGGGATGAAAGGTACGTTGTGTCCGTTTCTGTACACCTGACAACGTATATGCAAAATTTCAGGATGATCGGTTCAGTGGTTTAGGCGTGAAAAGGTAACAAACAAACAAACTTACTTTCGCATTTATAATATTAGTTAGGATTAGGATACTTAAATAACTTTCATATTGTTATCGTTATATCAGACGATTTCGTTATGACAACATAGTTAGTTAGTATAGTTAGTTTGGTCCTAATTGCCATCAATATTGGCCTGCACTGCTGGGACAAAAGCTTATTTTTTGTGAGAGGAAGTGATAGATGTCATATGTCTTCGAATTTAAGGTTCTTGGACATGCCGCTTCACGATATTATCCTTCACCGTTTTGAGAGCAGCGGTGATGAAATAATTCACACTAAGTACCTATTTTTTTCGGATAGGAAATCATCAAATGACCCCTCCCGATCTGGGCGGAGCGTAAGGGAGTGTCAGACTTGTACTGACTAAAACCCATCCATGTTCCTTCTTTGCCCCTTGTGTTCCAGGGCCACGGTATCTCTTTCGAACAGTCCCACAGTCCCGGCAGGCATAGGCCCTTGCAGACCTCTTCCTGTTTGCTGATATCTCTTTGAGGCGCGCTTGGAACACGAACGCGCCATCTAAGTAAAGTACCTTGGGTTTAAACCTACGACCTACTCTTCAGAGACGCCACATTACCACTGGGCTACCAGTGCCAAAATTCAAGTCGATACCTTATTAGTAATTTCCTTCCTATCTTCCAAGAATATAGAGACAATAATTCCCTCTTTATCTTGCTTCTATACTGATAAAGAATTCTATTGTAACGACCACTTGCACCAGGACACGGTCATTAGTCTCCTTAATTAATGACAAGTGATGCCATCAATTAGCGAACGCACGACTCCTGACGTCACCCACGATACGGCAAATGACGGGATTTCACGCTTTTCTAATGAACGCATGACCGTAAAATCTATTGATGATGTCTTGGGTCCGATTTCCAGGTCGGGCAAACCGTTATTGGGTTTTCTTACCCCAGAAATATCTCTGCAGACGGACAACACACAGGACTCCGTAGCTGGAGTCTGGACGTGTGTCCGGGTGATGGCAATAGGCTCGGCATGGTGTCGTTATAGGTTACGCAAAACTTGAACATATGGTCCAGGGTCGTGGGTACGATTCTGTCCGGTCCTGCTGTCCATATAGGACAAACTCCAGAGAAAGTGTTATTAGATTTAAGTATAGGACAACCTGCAGACCGATTTTTTGTCATCAGGTATTTCTCAACTGTAGCTTCATTTCTGCTTAGTATTTGAAATTCGCGGACTCATTATACTATGCTTGTGAAATGTGGGTCTACTTAACACTTCTGGCTAGCCCTCTGACACTTGAGGCGTGATATTATGGTGACTTTGAAAGTCTTCTACATGACCTCAGTAACCCTGAGAGAAATCAGGTTCTTCTATAGGATGTTATCAGCTATGGAAGGGCTTGCTTGCCCATTCGTTTTTGATAACAATCTTTCAGGCGCCTCGGTCCTAAGAGGCGAAGTAAGGACCAAAGATATCTTAGTTTATAATATCACGCCTGTAATCCACGTAGGATTAGGTAGAGGTGTAATGTACCTATTATTACACCCACATAGTTGTCAGTTATATTTTAAAGGGGGCGAGCTTATTCTCATCAGGCGGGGCACATCCAGACTCCGTGGCTGCTACTGAGAAATTCCTGATAAAAATAAACACAACATTTTGGCCGACCTGGTAAGCGAACCCAGGACCTCAAGCTCAGACAGCAGCCACGCTTTCGACTACTAGACCAACGAGGATGTTATATCATTCATTGCTTTATCTTTATGTAAATATATAGCAATAAAAGTAGGTATGTGCATAAATGGAGATAAAAACGAAGCATATAAAAATAAAGTCTTATGAGTGTTTCTTTATTACCTTGCTACCATAAAAAATAAGTATTTATTCAAAACCAGCGTGTTTTTTTTTCTTGTTATCAAATGAGCAACATTCTTATAAGTACTTGCAATCAATCTTATTGGTTTAGTTCCATCTGAAATACTATCAGCTAATGTGATTGCAAAAATCGCATCAAGACCGATCTATCAAATTAGGAGCATTAAAACCAGTAAATGATTAGGAATGCCGTATAGTGAATGATTACATCGCGTAATACCTTATAATTTATTACATACTTACTACTTATAATTTAGTACTTTAGATTATTATATTAAATACATCAACAATTTGTTTTTAATACCTTAGGTACGCGAAATCGCAAATAAATTCAACGTTCTATCTGATCCAGATAAAGAGACAGGCATAAACTAGCTAACTTTACTTAAGTCCAAGGTACAATACTGTTAAGTAGAAAGTTTAATCTTAAATCAATGCAGCTCACAATATTGTGCACTTGAAAGTTAGCCGCGGGGAGCTTAGATCGTACTTAGTAGCCCTAGACGACTTAAGAACAACCTAACGCCATATTTGTTGAGATAACCGCTATACCCCGCCTTAAAAGGCCATACAACTTATTTACAAGAAATATCAAGCACCTTTACAATACTAACATGAGTTTTCCGAAGATTAAATACGCCGAAAAATAAAAAAATATCCAAAAAGAAAACTCACCGATTGTTTAAAATAAAATTCACTGACACAACACTTCACTATTATTCACAGAGAACTTCTTACAACACTATTCACACAAAAACAACAATCAATTATTTACCATAGATTATTTTTCGTTTTTAATTCGACAGTTCGTTTTTCAAACTGCGCGAGAATGCGTTCGCGCGCGGAATGATGTTGCGCGCGCACTTGTTGAACGACGCGCGGGAAAAGTTGAACGGAAATATCAAGTATCGAGTGAAGCACGCCCACGTCACGGTTAGCTAACTTCGCGTCGTTGAATTATGAAAGAAAATTCTTGGAAAGTTGAGTCCATTTTACAACTTGTTTTTACATTTTTTTATTTCTATAGGTACTGTTAGAAATAGACAAGCATGATGTTTTATTACTATGTATGTAACAATGTTTAATGTTTACAGAGCTGGAGAGTTTTCTTTAACCGCAAAAATTCCGTATTTCAACGAGATCAATATCTTAAAAGATAAGACATGATTTTTTTAAACAGACAATTGTCTTATATAGCGCAAGAGTCTTATTAGATTTAATGTAGGTACACAAAGGGGATATTCCAGTATCGCTTCTGATAAGGAGTTAACAAAAGCCTCAACGAGATAATATTGGAATTCCAACATGCGTAGTGTAGAAAATTGCAAGTATTTTCTTGTTTAAAATTTTTACTTACCACGAAAATTACCAAAAATGTAAAAAATAGTGTCTTCATTTTCTGTTTCCTAAATGTAAGTGTAGATGGCGCTGTTGCCATGAATGCAGGTGCAGATGTTCATTGTGTCCTTGGTTGTGTCAGTTGATCTGTTTAGTTTGTTACTTCAATAATGGCTAGAGGGCGCTTACTTAAAGTTATGATTAAAAGGCTAAATCATGTTCTTTTCTTTGGAAAAAGTAATAACTGAATTGAAGACCAAATAAATATCGAAACAATTTCCCATTTGAATAGATTTTTTTATGACTTATGAGTGAACTCATGAAAAAACATAAACAATGATTTGAAATTTGAATGATCACAATCATAAATAACTTGTTTATTCGAGGACAGTGATTCTCAAAAATGTTCGTTAGACATGTTGTATCAGTAATCAAAATCAATGATGCATTTTTTTCGATATTTAATTGAACAAAAAATCATCACAAAATCTGGATAGTGCGTGTTAGGCACAGGGAGCAATGTGGTCAAAGAACCATTAATTAGCTGACGGACCATTGACCACATACGATTTTAGTAAAACTAGGCAAGTACCTAACGTAAACCAATCTTTTTTTTTTTTGAAGTAGGAACCTCATCCAATAATAAATAAAATTACGTATATTTATTATTAAAAGTATTCCTCTGATAGACGTTGCTGGTATTGTTGTATCAAATGTGTAGATTACATAGTTACTACAATAAAAAATAGGTATTTTTCTACAAACTTAAAGGTGTTAGGTACCTATTAATAGTTATAATTTTCATACAGAAGCAATATTAATTGTAACTTGTAACCTAGTTGTGGCCCGACTCAATTTAGCTTGCCATCGATACAATGAAAGTTAGTGATGAACCCACCTATCTTACCTTTGTTATTGATTGATTTTTTATCAGCACTTGTATTGTGTTGGGTAACTTGGAAACACACTTAGTAACCTAATTTAATGTTTGTTTCACTTAGGTATTGTGTATTAAAATTAGCATCTTATTCATTAATGTTTGCATGCCAATTTCATGGCAAAATGTCTTATTTGCACTACATATTATTTTCACCATCTTTTGTACCTAAAAGCTTTTTTTTTTAATCTTTATTTTTAGAAAAGGCGTTAATCGCGCAGCGATTATGTCAGCCTCATAGTTTTACAAAATACTTAGAATCTACAAAATAACTAGGATCCTAACTTAATTAATTTAACAATCAAGTGATCAACTTAATAGCTAATTTGGACGTAGGTTTAAACAATATCGAATTACACATTACAACCTCCCTTAAGCTAAGTCCCGCTTCTGATTCTAACAAAACTCTCTGTTCTTCTCCAACCCGAGCACACTCCACCAAAGCGACCTACCACATTTAGGTACTGCAAATAAATAATTTTGAATTGACTATCTTTCTATTTATCCCTTTATTATCTGTTGCTAGCCAGACCTAAAAAATAATGCTTAGGTATATATACCTAGTTTTTTACCGTTTATCATTTCAGAGGTCAAAAAATATTTCCATAATAATGAAAAAGCTTAGGCAGGTACCTACAAATGTACCTAAGTCATCTTTAAATGTGTATAACCAAGTACGGTAGGTACCTAGTCAATCATTTTATGAATAAGTTTCTGTTCATCCTCATAAAATCGGTCATTGTTAATTTTAAAATTAGATATTCTAAATAACTTGATTCATTTGTTTACTCAATTTAAGACCTTGCTGGATGATAAGAAACGGAGCCTATACCTACCTAGGAGTACAATACCAGTAGAAGACTAATTTACTAACTTAGATACCAAGATATGTAAAATAGACAGAATCTAAGTAGGTAGGTAGGGTACCTAGATAGCCTATGAATCACCAATAGGTACACACCTAGAACTGAAAATTTCAGTCGCGTGTCTGAAAGAATAAAACTATTGATCGCAGTTTGCCTGGTACAAGCTAATAATAGAAAAAAAAGGTTGAACATCGCTCCATAACGACTGACCTATATGGACATGATTTGCTTGTGTGCGTAGGAAATCCGCCCGACTGTATTTTGCGATGAAACAACAGAAAATATTACCTTTTAACACCAAAAATTTACGAAAACCTGTTCCTTTTGACAAAATAGAAGTATTGCTTGAACTACTTTTGCCTTGAATGCAGCAATTGTTGATAAAAACGTTCCAGACTGTGCTGCACACAAAAACAACGTTTTCTTTGGTGTGCGTGTCGCCGGCTGAACACATTCAAAGCGAGAAAATAACGATATTTTTAGTGTTGTAGCTTTGCATCCGCATTTATCGATACTGTATTTAAAAAAAAAAAACAATGCGACACTAACTACTTACTCATTGAAATTATTAGAAGTAACTTAAACATTGTATTATTTTTAACTGTTAAGGACAGTAAATAATAGTCAATTCGTAACACCTGATACGTTTGCGCATTGTTCTTCATACTTAATTTACTGCCATAAGTAAGCTTAGGTTTAGATATAGGATATGGCAATGTTATCTCCATCACTTTACTTTAAAATATAGGAAGAAAGAGAGTGATTTTGTGATTTTTTTATCAAGTCAACTATTTAATTTTGTGCAGAACTTAGCTATGTGGCTGAACAGCTGAACGCAATACCGTTAGCAGTGGCTACACACATTAAGATTGAGCAAGCACAAAGAGCAGGTCAGTTGGCAAAGCATCATTGTCTGTGTCGTGACATGAGACCCTACAATCGTATCGCCCTTTGCAATAAGTCAGTCAGCTACGCCTATTTCACTGAGCAGTAGTAATAAGGTCGTTTTCATTCTTCAAGTGTACACACGGCGGCACATGAAGCTGTACATTTCCAGTTTAACTTGGCCTCGCTTTGTATAGATTTCCTATACAATGAGGGATCAGCACAAACTGGTTTGTATTGCTTGATTGGCCGTCGTGCGTACACTAACGGTTACAAAACCTGCAGTAATCAACATCCCAGTGTCATTGTCAGTTCAAAGATTTTCAAATGAGTTACGACAGTGTTGTCGGCAACTGCAAACTTTTCTGTATGTTGATCACATCAGATGATACAGGATCACAGACCACGGTCGTGTCCCGTGGGACTGCTATTTGTCTTTGTATGCTAATTCGATTTGAGTAAAATATTACGAATAGAATTCATGTATACTTTTTCTCCTCAGCAACTTTCACTAATTTCTTATCTTCCACTGTTTTGTTCCTTTGTCTTATACATTATTATGTTATATTAAAATATTACGTGTTCGTGTTCGTGTTTCGTGTGTTGAAAGGGAATCGACTGTCTTGGTATGGACATGTGATGAGGAGGGACGAATCGCATGTAACTAAAAGAGTGATGAACATAAACATTGATGGATGGAGAGGGAGAGGAAGACCAAAGAAACGATGGATTGTGTGAGGAATGATATGAAAGTTAAAGGAGTAAATGATAGCGTGACGGTTGACAGAGGAGATTGGAAGAAAAAACGTGTTGCGCCGACCCCAAGTAACATGGGACAAGGGCAGCATGACGATGATGAAAATATTACATGTTCAAATAATTTCATAATTTGATCTTTTTGTCGCCATCATGATGATGGGTAAATTTTACTTTGTAGCAAGTGTAGCAATGACGAAAATGCAGTTCATTTACTCCGTACCAGACGGATAACCAGTCAGCTATTAAAACTGAGTAATGTTTATTTTCAAATGCACTTGTACGTGATCCATTCTGCGTCATCGCGATTTAGAACAACAAAATAAATAAAGTACTTGTGCAGCGGAATTGTTTGTTAGTTATTTTCGTAAATGTTATGTATAATACGTAGGACACATCACATTCGTAATATTAGTGACTAAATGGTTTTCTTTCAAATAACAATGACTTAGCTCACTGTTATGTCGATATCGATATCGACGTAACTAACTTCACTAAATGGCGTAAACTTGAGTGATTCACCAACCCACATATTCCCGCAATGGTGATATAATGCTGCTTTGACCTTATTGGCTAGTCCGCCCATGCGGCAGTTGAATCCACCAATCAGAGAGCTGCTCGGGGAGCGTCGGTCCCCCGCAGCGGGTGCCCTATAAAAGCGGCTTCAACGGAATTTCGTCTATCACATTCGTTTGGCAAACCTCTTAACCGGTCGCGCTGAACGACGACTGAAATATTTAAACTAATTTATATTCTACGTTAAGTTCAACAAAACTCATTTCAAAATGGTAAGTACATTTATTATTGTTCTAATCATCTTTATTCCAGGGATTCAGGGTCCTTCTTCGCTTATGTTCACGTGTTTGGAGAAACAAAGTACCGGGTGTGCACGCCACCATTTTGTCGGCGTGTAAACCGACCAAGTTCAAGATTGCTTTGCTTCACTTGAATGTTCTAGTCGTATTGACTTTTCAATTTGACATTTTCAAATTGTGATCTTCACGTTTTTCTGGATTTACGTGTTTCTATCGTGACTTATCTGCTAGGTGTGCTATTGTTTGATGTAAAGTTAATTTCTCGTGACCGCATTCAAGGATGGCACGACGGTTGTCGCCACGCCCAAGTTAATATATTCTGAAAAGACTAGTTCTACGATAGATTTACTTTCATATCGGTAAACTAACTGATCCAAGTCTATTTCTGAAATAATTCGCTGAATTTTCCTGTTTTTCATTTCAACTTAAATACTTACATCGATTTCGCGGTGACGTGTCGATGACCTCATTGGAGGTTACGGTACTAGTACATAGGTACTTGTATATATGTTCTGTTTTGAGATATAACACATTATTTACCCGTTTACTACGACCTTGCCATCGATATGATAGATTTTCGTTACATATTCAACCGGTTTGTCGCACACAAACATAACCTGAATATTCAATAATGAACACACATCGTCAACAAGATTAGATCATCTCTTCGCGGAAACTATTAAATTTATTGACAGAAATAGGAATCATTTCAATACAAGCTTTGGTCCGCGGCATCGTCCGCTTTGGAGTCTGAAGTTTCCTACCGGGTTTAACAGTAAGGTCCTAACTCGAGCCATGGTTTACCTGTTAGCAAGATTGCATCAATATCATTCAAGCGCTTTGGCGTGAAAACTTTCATAACTTTAAATCTAACAATTTTCTCTTTCTCTTGGTTCTCTGCTTATTCACACAAATCTATCCTCAAAAGTTCATTGGGGTAGATTCAATGGATTTCCATGACCTCACCCGCCATCTAAAATGGCGGCCGGCGGGCCGTTTCGCCATCGATCGATAGTGCCGGTGACTGACAACAAGCTTTCACTCGCCCGTTCTTTATACCAGTGCTTGGTTACTTACGGGCTTTCGCCTTTCTCTTTAAAAAGAGTACAATGCTGAGAAAATTGCTGTATGGCTAATTGGTGTGCCAGATCTGTACTTGGATCTTTATCATCATGGGATGAGGCAAATTTGTAGCGGTTGTTTTAGATTTTTTCAGGGTCTCAAATGATTTCTTGATTAGGATGTCCAGTGGCTGCAATGTGATAAAAATATTGGTAATTGAATCTATCTGAGATTTTCTCTAATCAAGAATTTGATCATTGATGATAGCAACATTCTAAAATATTGAAAACTAGTCAGTATAATCAATAAAAATCTACAGGTAGGTAACACAGTATATAGAAGACATTTTTTTTTAATGCTAATAATTTTATTTCTTTTGCCAACAGCGTGAGTGCATCTCAGTACACGTTGGACAAGCCGGAGTCCAGATCGGTAATGCCTGCTGGGAATTATATTGCCTTGAGCATGGAATCCAGCCCGATGGCCAGATGCCCACAGACAAGACCGTGGGTGGTGGCGATGACTCCTTCAACACCTTCTTCAGCGAGACCGGTGCCGGCAAACACGTCCCCAGGGCTGTGTTTGTTGACTTGGAACCCACTGTAGTCGGTAAGTAATCAATAGCAACTTGGACACTTCTAAAAATCCCTTCAGCAGTCTGCTTCACAGGACAAAGAAACTGATTACTTCAAAGTATCTCTGGAGAAGATAAATGCACTATGGTTCAATAACTAACCGACTTTCTTTTTTGCCAACAGATGAGGTCCGTACTGGAACATACAGACAGTTGTTTCATCCAGAACAACTTATCACTGGTAAGGAAGATGCGGCCAACAACTATGCCCGTGGACACTACACCATTGGCAAGGAAATCGTAGACCTAGTGCTCGACCGCATCCGCAAACTCGCCGACCAGTGCACAGGCCTGCAGGGCTTCCTCATCTTCCACTCTTTCGGTGGAGGTACTGGATCCGGTTTCACCTCCCTCCTCATGGAGCGACTCTCCGTGGACTACGGCAAGAAGTCCAAGCTGGAGTTCGCCATCTACCCGGCGCCGCAGGTGTCCACCGCCGTCGTGGAGCCCTACAACTCCATCCTTACCACCCACACCACCCTGGAGCACTCAGACTGCGCCTTCATGGTAGACAATGAGGCCATCTACGACATCTGCCGCCGCAACCTCGACATCGAGCGCCCCACCTACACCAACCTGAACCGTCTCATCGGGCAGATCGTGTCCTCCATCACGGCCTCCCTGCGTTTCGACGGCGCCCTCAACGTCGACCTTACCGAGTTCCAGACCAATCTGGTGCCCTACCCGCGTATCCACTTCCCCCTGGTCACGTACGCACCCGTCATCTCCGCCGAGAAGGCGTACCACGAGCAGCTGTCTGTGGCTGAGATCACCAACGCTTGCTTCGAGCCCGCCAACCAGATGGTCAAGTGCGACCCCCGCCACGGCAAGTACATGGCGTGTTGCATGTTGTATCGTGGAGACGTCGTGCCCAAGGACGTGAACGCGGCCATTGCCACGATCAAGACCAAGCGTACCATCCAGTTCGTGGACTGGTGTCCTACTGGTTTCAAGGTGGGCATCAACTACCAGCCCCCGACCGTGGTGCCGGGCGGTGACTTGGCCAAGGTACAGCGTGCCGTGTGCATGTTGTCCAACACCACAGCCATCGCTGAGGCCTGGGCGCGTCTGGACCACAAGTTCGACCTCATGTACGCCAAGCGCGCTTTCGTGCACTGGTACGTCGGTGAGGGTATGGAGGAGGGAGAGTTCTCCGAGGCGCGCGAGGATCTGGCTGCGCTGGAGAAGGACTACGAAGAGGTCGGCATGGACTCCGCCGAGGGTGAAGGCGAGGGAGCTGAGGAGTATTAAGCTGAACTTGTTCACTGAGCACTCGCACCGATACATTCCGGTGACATGAAATAAAACAAACAATTATGTTGAACTTTGTCGTTTGATTTCCTTCTTACCCTAAACATCAAAAAAAAAAAAACTTGCAATACAAAAACACAAAACTTCTATTTACACCTCTAATGATTAAATGTCATGCTACGTCATAATATACAAGGACATCATAATGGTACAACATTGCATTGCTCATAGATATATATATCAGAAAATGAAACTTGCACTACACAAGTTCATAAGAACATTGATGATACAGACCACCTTATCGCTCGCCGATAAGCTGTTAAGGTCAACTTTGATAACGTCATTATAAAAATACTCATGACTCGATCCTTCACACCACCTAATCAATTGAATTCACAGGTGGGTAACAAAACACGGTCGATACAAACGCTGGTAACTACTGGATAACAAAATACCTAGATAGGTATTTTTTGAAAGCGAGATTAGTGGAGGGGTAGTATGTACGGTAATGCAGTTATCTTATCACTATATATATATATCCTTATCACTTAGGTATTTGGTCACGAACTATAAGGCTATGTACCTGCCTATTTGAATACCCTGGTACTGTTGGGTACCCAGCACATCACATAAGTGTATTCTTTGTCAATAGAGTACAGTACCGGTAAAACGGGGTGAATAGAGACAAATTTTGAATGGGATTTTATTTAACGTTGAATTAATTTGATTATGTTATCAAAAAGTACTCTTGTTTTATTTACTTAGTTATACTTAATTATTTAGAGACCTTGTTAGCAACATAACATTAATTCAACGTTAAAATCCCTTTCAAAATTTGTCTCTATTCATCCCTGCGGTCCTATTCACCCCGTTTTACGGTAGCAGAAACAGGAAAATTCTCATCATTTTGCCATGTTGTCTGAAAGAGCTAAGCTGAAACTAGACTACCTACCAAATAATTCTAAGAGACAGTATGTCCATACAATTGTGTTTAGATATTTTAATACCTAAGTCATAATAGGTACCTATGCATAATTAGAATAATTCTGCTACACAAAAAGTATTCTGAATAATCAAATAGTACATATCTATAACCTTCATCCCGTACCGTGTGTAGGTAAGTAGTGTTCGTGCCTTGTATAAGTACATACATTACATAGGTACTACCTGTCCACATCCACTGTTCAACCGGACAACCCACACAGTTATGATTGAAGAGCTGACGTAATCCCACATAACATGGACAAGATTGAAAGTAATGGGTCCAAGAACATTCGACTTGTTTGTATGTAGGAATGGTGACATCACTGCACCTCCATTTATGGAGATGACGGCGTTTAAAATATTCTTGACGACAAACCGTAAATGGGCCTTGTAGCGAACGGTATGATCGTAAACACTTATTTGATGACTAAATATTCTGGAAATTGGATGTTGAATTGATGACACCATTATCTCTATTTAATTTTGGTAGGAATTTAGAGCAACGCCCAAAATTAGACTGGCACAAACGATGGAAGGATTGATTAGCCTAGCAACTCAGTGGAATGCACTGCAAAACGCTGAGGTGATAGGTAAATGAAGGATAAGTTAAAACAATTGTTATTTATTTATTTATAGTTTTTTCTCAACAACATAAGGACAATTGGTGTCAATACCAACATATAAATAGCTATAGAGTAGATTTTAAAAAGTTATACAGAAGCATTAATGATACATGAATACAATAAGAATATGAAGTAGACGCCAGCGGTTTACAATAACGTCATTGTTTTACAATGGAATTCTCTGAACCAAACACGGATTGTGAGTTCAGTTGGCGAAACGCGTTCATTTTGCTTCGGTCGACAACTTGAAGCACGTTCGACTGACTACTGAGTCTGCATTTTTCGTTTTTGTGTGCATGAAGCCGTATTTTAGGTTACAGTTACATGAACTGGCGTATTTTTAGTTATGCACAACGAAAATTGCACCCACATTGAATTTATTACACTAAAAATGGGACCATAAAACAATATTGTCTCACAGCTATTGTCATGTTTGTGGTCTGCAAGATATGTTTTAGGTATTTAATCTCAGATAATGATGCAGACCAGTGGCGGAAATACCAGCAAGCTTTTTTTTTGCTTCCTTATAGAAATCAAAAAGATTTTGGCATGACGGTTTTCTGATGTTTTACAGATAGAAGTCTGCAACTTTTGACGATGACGTTCCCCTCTCAGTATTATTTTTAACTGTTTGTAAGCGCTATAAAGATTATTTATTCTCGTTTACCAAATGTACATTATTGTGTAAGTAGTATACATTACCCCGCCTTATTAATCGTATATGATTGAGCTTTGATTAGCTCAAAAATATACCCAAAAATTATTTTACGTGCAATTTCAACGAAATTTTTGGATTGTAAAATTAATGAAGGACATGACAATTGTAGAGGCAAGGGCGGCAAAAACTGTACAGCCTATACCTTGAATACTTGTAAATCCGCCACTGATGCAGACACCTGCCTGGTGCACATATTAAAAAGAATGCTAAAAAAGTAGAACGAAACTCAGTAGCATTTTGTGGGTACAGTGTACAGTCCACTACTAAATAAAGAGGTCTCCCGGGTTGCAAGTTCTCCCATAACATGTGCAGCTTCTGTTGCGTTCATGCCCGTTTAATCTGCTTCCTTAGGCATTCATCAGACTAGACATAACATAACCTACTATAAATGAGTTATATAAAGGGTGTAAATAGACCCTTAACTTAAAGAAAGGCACTTGTTCTCCCCGTCACTGCGATAATTTTTTTGTTCTAGACCATACCTGGGAACCTTCTAGTTACGGAGATATTGGGGGTCAAAGTTCCAACTTTTTCACAAGTTTTTTTTTAAATACATGTTTTTAATGTAAGATTTTTACTTTACACATCTCCACGACCCTCGTACTATTCCATCCATTCATCAGCACAATGCTATGAGTGCTTTCCATCGAGTCCTACCGTAAAACGTGATTATTCACCGCAAAAAAAAAAAGTCGATTCCCAGCAATAAATTTTGCGTAAATTTACTTAGTTTGATGTACAGAACGCTTGGTTGACGGATATGTGAAGGGTATGTTTACACCCGGTATGACTACCTTACCTTACCCCATCGTTCCACATGCTGAAAATCTGCCACCTCGTAAATAGACTCTGGGCCCAGGTTAGTCACAGCAAAACCTGTTCAGGTGGAGATTCATTAATGACTCTTCCCCGGGTGTAATTGTGGTGCTGTTCCACAAACGATGGGGCACTTAACATCGTGTCCTGCGTGTCCTGTTGTTTGTTCACTACAGGAACTGATGGATACTACTGAAAGTTCCAAACTAATAGCTCAGTTGTGAGCCGACTATTTAGATTGCCATCAAAAAAAGAAGATAAATTAGTTCAGTTAGCAATTGTAGCAGAAGATCATATCTCTGCGACTGGAAATTTCAAATTCATCTCCGATCTCACAAGGAAGCTGCGCGTCTATTTACGGATGAACGTAAGGTTAGAGTTCGATGAACCAAATAGTTTAATTTTAACTCGGCGGCGTCTGCGTAGTGTTTTCATGCTTTTATTAGTTCAACATCCTCATATTGACAGAGTTGGGAAAAGTTTTCGTTGATGATTGAAACTTTTTGCGTTACAGCTACGTCCAAGAGAAAATTCAGTTAGTTTATTACTTCAAAGGTCAAATTAAATTATCTAGTAAAACTCCACAGAACGAAGCTGCAGTGTACATAAGATAGATACATGGTACGGACATATCGGGTGTCCATCCGATATCCCACGACTGATAGATATCATATTTCTGTGTAACAGTGCGTGACCGACTCTGATTGTGTCATTTATTGTTGCTTGTGTTTCGTTTCTCCTGAGGAATATGGTGATATCGTGGAGAGAACACCAAGGCAATGGGCGCAGGTGGTGTTTTGTAACTTCGGTCTAACATGATAACATCATGGAATAAAGATGTGGATAATGCGTGTAAATGTGGGTGTACTATAAGGTACACCTTTGTCTAACCCTTCTCCGCCCCCAGAGTTGAAAACCCAAGAGTGCAATGATATTTAAAACTAGCTATTGCCCGTGACATTCGTTTGCGTGAAATTATAATAGAAGAAAATTACTTCCCTTTTTGAATCGGATTTTGTTGCCAATTTCAAGGGTTTTAATTTTTTTTTTTTGCACAGAACCCTAATTCCAAAATAAAAGTAATAAAAGAAAAGTTAGACCTTATAACGTCAACTATCTGCCAGTAAAGTCCCATCAAAATTGGTCCAGCCGTTTCGGGGATTAGCCGGAACAAACAGATAGACAGACCGACCGAAAGACGGACAAAATTAAAAAAAAAATGTGTTTTTGTTTTTGTGTTCAGTAAAAACCTGTTATTTTGAAACACTGTTTTAAGCTTTCACGGTTTATAACTAAACTTATACTGTCACTTACGGGATATCTTCCGTGATTGTTCATTCAATATCGGAATCTCAAAATAATGAACAATCAAGGAAGATATCCCGTAAGTGACAGAATAAGTTTTTTTTTCTGTTATTTTGATATTACACGCAGACACTTCAATTTTATTTATTAGTATTTGTATAGATGTATAGACATGTATTGCGATGGTCTAGTGTTGGTTTAAACGTGAATTTGAGTTTTTGTGTACTTACTGATGATGATATTCTGAACACAAAGTTTACATTGCGTTCAGTAATGTCTGCCACACACGTGTCATGATTATGGCAACTTGCCAAGTTCGTGTGTCGTCTATCCCATAGTGTTAGTTTTACTACAGGAAAGAATACATAACATAACATCACGCCTGTAATCTCCGTAGGGTTTGGCAGAGGTGTACCTAATAGTACACCCACATTTCGCCAGTTACATTTAAGTCCCGTGTAAAACGGGGCGAGCCTATTGCCATCAACCAGGCACGAATCCAGACTCCTTGGATACTACTGAGAAATTCCTGATGGAAAAACCCAAAAGCGCTTTTCCGGACCCGGGAATCGAACTCAGGACCTCATGCTCAGCAGTCGCGCTTGGGATAACCCAAGTAATATAACATTTGTAACGATAGTAAACTGCATTTAGATCAACCTGATCTTCTGATCTTTGGTAGGTCACCCATGACAGATCTATGGCAGGTACCTCAGAAGTCAAAACCCTCATGATGTCCTTGACTTAATTGAACCTCATTTCGGTGCTTTGATATTCATAGCTGCAATTTGTTTACGCATCCAGTCTGTCTCAGCCAGGTCATATCACCAACTTCTAGCGGTTGTCCCATGTTATTTGGTGTCAGCGCAGCATTTCTTTATTGTCTTTCAGACTTCTCTATCATTCAAAACTTATACTGTCACTTACGGGATATCTTTAGTGATTGTTCATTATTTTGAGCTCCCGATATTAGCCCCCGGCACCCGACATTAGTTTAGTTGTAAACCGTGAAAGCTTAAAACAGTGTTTCTCTATCATTCGTCATCTCATTATATCTTCAGCACAGTACATCCTTTGTTACTTTGGTTTTACCCCTACCCCGCGCAACACATAAGTACCCATACCATGACAAACGATTACTTTTCACCCTTTTCAGACACTGATGCTACTTTCAGACTTCCCCATATTATGTACCTACTCATTTTCCTCATCCACCCTTTAGTAATACAGGTAAAGAAAAGGCTTGTTTAATTTATGATACAATATGGTTTATTTCATTGACAATAACAACACAATGTAACAGCGCGCGTCATCACGCTGTTTAACGCTACTCGACGCTATTTAAGGCTCGTTTCTCTAACTAAGACCCACGCATTGACCAGCAGTTAATTTTAGATCGACGTAGTCGCCGGATTCACACCATTATTTCATTTTGAACTTAAAGCTTATAGACGTGTATTAGAAATGTCTGGTCATATTTGAAGGTGGCGAAATTCAAATTTTCGTACGTTTCTTTGCAACTTGCAGGTCAGTCACGCTATATGATTTGCGACCGTAACACGTATTACTTTCTACACTGGGCTGACATAATGAAAACATAATCTGCTGTCATATTCAAAACTTTAATACCAACTGGACCCAAATGTTGATTGTTTTTGGATACATGAAGAGAGAGAGAGAGAGACAATTTTAATGTGTTTTTTCTTTCTCTAACAAAAATGCTTTTGATCAGTGGGCTGATCTCGGTTTAAGTTACGAGCCTCCATTACAAAAATATTGAACAATTTCACACGCAAACATAATAATATTTAAATTACAGATGTAATTACATTACATGCAACACATCGAAATACGAGTTATGTATCGTCATTGATAAATACATAATAAATACTAGCCAACGCGCACCAGCTTTGATCGATAATTTTTATGTAAATTTTCAACCCTATTTCACCTGCTTTGGGGTTAAATTTTCCAAAATTCTTCCTTAGCGAGTGCTTACCTCATAATAGCTATCGGCATGTCAAATTTCAGCCCAATCCGTCCAGAAGTTAGAGCTGTGCGTTGATACTCAGTGAGGATAAACGATTTAGAAAAAGTCAAAAATAAATGGGACCGACATATTCGAAGTCGTTTAGTAATAGTAAACGCGTTGAAATCGAATCCTACTTTTTAGGCCTTCAGGTGGCCTACCATAACTTCTAAAAGCAAGAGTACCAATGTGGGAAAGAGATGGCGCTATATAGTTCTGTCTCTTTCCCACACTGGAATTACTCCTGCTATAAGATGTCATAGTACAGGACAGCCATTGTCTACTTAGATATTTTTTTACCAACTTAATAGGTATCTAAAGCGCTGAAAAAAGTGCTTTGGCACTGAAAAGTAATTGCAATATTCCTATCTACAAAGAAATAATTTAAATAAACTTTTACGAAGAAATATTGGCACTAGATATATCTACTTTTAACAAAATATTTATCAATGACGATGAAACCGTTAACACACCTATGTAGTTTTAAAACAATTTGTTATATTCACACTTTTCAATATATGGAAGATATTAATGTAACGTGATGGATGCAGAATTATCCTGAGAAGTAAATTAGTTTCTTATTTTAGTTCACAAAGATTCTAGCGTATAAGTACCATAATTAGGGGCAGATTTTACTAAACTCAGTGAAATAAAATTGACAGCTGACAGTTTTTTATAGAAACACTGACTTCTGACAGTTGTATGGCAACACTGTCGAAAGTTCAACATTGATACACTTCGCTAGGATGAGCCTTCGAAATAGGACTTATGAATAGGTTTTTTCTGAAAAGCTTAACAAGCTATATATTCTGTTCTGGGTGAAAAGCCAATGGCTTGCTATGTAACTGGCCTTCTCTCTGGGTCGCAATTGCACAGCTTTGATCCAAAGGCTATATCTAGTAGCTGTGGTCCTAAAGTCTACAAAATAACACTCATAGAGATAGCTAATTTATATATACTGCAACTTATATATAAGTAAAAACTAGGTGCTTGCAATAATCCTATTTTTTTTTTTTACAATTATCTATTGTTTTTTTTTTTATCATGGGTACTAAAGGTTTGCGCACATTTTGTCGGGCCGCAGCGTAAAAGTAAAAATCCGCTCAAATCTATCACACACTAGCCGGAGCGCAGCGGGCCGCCGTATTTTACTAAGTAAGCATTTTGCGCTGCGGTGCGACCCGCTCCGCCCCGCTGCAACCCGACATAATGTGCGAGAACTTTAAAGGTTATTTTTATTAGAGCTTTAAACACTAAAGTGCATGCTACAATATAATACCTATATACATGTATTATACACACAAAATATTTCTAACAGCAAAGTCCACTAGCGCCATTTTTAAACAGAGAAACTCTATCATGTTGTCTATGATTTTATTCTATGTAGTCTATGATTTATTTCTACTGTATAAAATACTAATTAGCTTTAACAAACCTGGATATTGACCTCTCAAGTTAATTCTGCGTTTATTTATTATATTATAAAGCTAAAAAATATGGCTATTGACAATGTTCCTGTTGTACACTAACGAATAAAACTAAAAACATTTATTTTTCTTGACAATAAAAAAATAAAAAACTTCAGTTGATATCTTCTAAAAAAAATAGATGACACCTAAATAATAAATTTGACAGTTCTGAACATCTCCTGTCTCTTTCTTATTTCACCTGAAAGAAAGAGTCAGCTATACTTTAGCGTAGTTTAGTGAACACGCAGCTTAGTCAGTGAACAACAGACTCATTGCCATTGGCTACCTTACTATTGACATTGCACGTTATGAAAAATGTTTTAATACAGTGCTACATGGTTCTATTGACGGTTGAACGACATCGTCGGGAGCGCTTTTGATAAGCATTTATGAAATTATCTGTGAAAATTGAATAGAAACACCTCGAAAATCGGCTATTTTCTTTAGGCGCTACGGTGGAACATAAAAATGTTATAAACATACACAGACAGCTGAAATCATAACCCTTCCATTTGTTTGTGCCGTAGTCGGGTGAAATACAAGATGGCCGCGTTAGTTCCGACTGTGGCCACGCGCCAAAATAACCATGTAGCATTTAATAATATTGATGTTTAAATTATTACTAATTTCAATCGGTAACAGCTCACTGATTCGATTGTTTAGGAGGCTTAATATTAAGGCGTTGTGGGGTAAGCAGAACAGTGCAAAAATACGAATATAGCAGTGTTTGTGTTTTTATTGCTAAATAGGCATATCTTGGCCGTTTTTGTTTTTCTTACAAGACGGTAGTTTTAAAACTTCAGGCGGATTTTATTTGTATTGAGAATATTTTATGTTCTGCGAATAGTGTGAATATAAAGCTATGTGTAAGATGTTTCATTTGTATTTTTTTTTAATCAAAAATTAAGAACTCCCTATCTATTTGAGCGAAGCAGTAAAACCCTCTTTTGAAGTATCTAATGCCTATTTTCCCTAACTATAAGCGACACCTAAGGAAGAAAGAATTTACATAATTGACGAGAGTTCACATTCCAACTGTGGAATAATAAACATAACATAACATTACGCCTGTAATCCCCGAAGGGTTAGGCACAGGTGTACCTAGTAGTACACCCACATTTCGCCAGTTATGTTTAAGTCCCATGTAATAGGGGCGAGCCTATTGCCATCAACCGGGCGCAAATCCAGACTCCGTGGCTGTTACAGAGAAATTCTTGATGGATAAAACCCAATGACACTTTGCCCAACTCGAGAATCGAACCCAGGACTCGCTTGCGACCACTAGTAATAATATTTAAGTAGTAATTTAAGTATCGCTTATTGTTGGTGAAAACAGTCGTTTTTGTAATTTATTTCTGCCGCAATCTTAAGCCTCACAAATACAAATAATTACAAAACTCCGCTACGTTACCTATCTATGGCTCCTCTTTCTTAATTTTAATCTAGCATTTATTTGTCGAATTTACCTTAGATTAAAAACTATTTGCCGTTAGCGAGTGCCTTTTTGTTGTATCATAGCTGCTTGAGTTGTATCTTAGTATAAATAATACTAGAGAACCTTTTAAACGCCATTGTCACATATACGTGACAAGCAAGCGCGTGCCCTTTACAACAATGACACAAAAATGTGACAAAAAATGTGCGGTGCACTATAATACGAAGTAGAAAATTAAATATTTTTGGAATCCCTATTCTTTTTTAAGCTATTTGAGGTGAAATTGTAGCTCGGCGTGGAGGGCACGCGCGTGCGTTTGTGCTCACGTTCAAAAAGTTAATAAGGAAAATTGATATAATTTTCGAATAGACCTATTCAGTAAGAGAGGATTTCAGCAATCAAACTAAACGCGATCAGCATTTATTTAAACCACGCTCAAGAGCCGTCGGTATTCAATTGAGGAGACTGACAGCTCTTGAACGCAGTTTAAATAAATGCTGATCGCGTTCAATTTCGCCCTGAATTCCACTAGTTACTAAATTCATTTTTAAATGTTAGTATTATTTATACCATGATACTGTTCCAAAGTGGTTTCTTAATTATCGTGCAAAACTTTAATTTAATTGCCTGCGTGAGATTTTTCATAAATCGCCAATAACAATAAAAACATAATATCTATGTATTTAAATTACATTCTGTTATATACAAATGATATAAACTTATACCGACCGATTTTACATAGGAATGCTTTGAAGGTGCCTTTACATAATGGCCCATGTTGGTCCAACTTTGAGAAAGATTTATTTGATCATTTTTCTTGCTAAAAATATCAAAAACATCATCGTTTGACAACCACTCTTACCAAGGGGTATCGTATTACCCAGTACTAACTGGGTTGTGGAGATCAGATAGGCAGTCGCTCCATGTAAAATACTGGTATTCACCTGCATCAGGGTAGACTGGAAGCCGACCCCAACATAGTTGGGAAAAGGCTAGGCTGATGATGATGATGTTGATTTTTAAAACATCATTTTATCTTAATCATTTTACTGGTGGATACAGAATGATGTTTCATATATGTTTAGTGCTTAATTTATTTATAGATTTGTGGTGCAAGCAAGCCTTATGGCAGGTGTGATGTCAGCTAAAAGGTGTTAAGAGACCAAAATGAACCATGATGTACAGAAACCCAAAATAAAATTTAAAGAATAAAGTATTAAATTAATATGTCGTTTCTTTTTTTAATAATCAAATAAACTAGCCATGCTGAGTTGAGATGTTATACATATTTCAAAATAAGTACCTAACAAGATACATTATCTCTTATTTAAGTTCATATTTTTGGATAATTTGGAGATCTTATTTCCCATACATTTTTACATGCGTAGTACTCGTGTGCTATGCTTCTATAGTAACACTTCTGCTTAACCCTTCGAGTATATAGGGTGACTAGTGGCTGATATTATTAACACGTGATTATACTCATGATAAAAAACAACTTTCCCAAAGATTTTATAGCCATATGATACTCGTGCGCGCGCGCCTGTCACCTATCAGCTGTTAAGCGTGACGCTGTTATGTCTCATTACTATCGTACCGTGCAACAGTGGGTACGCAGAGCCCCCGCGCGGCTCCCAAGCGCGCTCCGTAAGTTTTATTGTGATAAAAGTGAATGAGTATAAAAAAATTTTTCTTTGGGAAAGTTGTTTGTTAACATAAGTACAATCACGTGTTTAAGTATCGGTCACGAATTACCAGTCACCCTATATACCGGTGTGATGTTTTTATTTCTCCATTTAAGAATTAATTTAAAACCAAGTTAGGTCTAAAACTTGAAACTGTGTAACATCTCGCTTCAACAAATATTTCTATCTATAAAAATTTAATCTAGCTATTTATAACTTAATATAAACGGTTCTAGTACAATAATATATTAGTTTTATCATATTACTTCATATAATTCATGTTATACACCTAGTCATAATTATCGGTTTGATGCGCCATCTGTGTTCGCGTCGCGGCAACTTCTTCGAGTTTGACGTCACTGAAAACAATTTTGTTTTATAATCCTTTGGTAGACAAACTCAAAAATTATGACAACGATGTGTATAACATAATAAAATATATTTAACACTTAGTGAATTAAAAACTATTAAACAAACTAACACCAAACTATAAAAGGGCATCGAAAAACTTCTTCTCAACGCTGTCAGCTGGTAATGTGCCCAAGAGAATGGTGGTGTTGACACGTTGTATGGCAACACTTAGCTTCTGGCCAAGGTAAAAGCCAGCCCTTGGGTCACGGGAAGCGTGAACTAGGCGTTTCGAAATTTCCTTAAACAGGCTATGAGCACTCAGACCCCACGGCCCCAGAGTGAATTGAATATTTTCAGAAAGTCAAGGTCCAAATACCTATGCAGGTATTTTATTCTCTACCTAGATGAATATTGAAGATACCATTGATGATGACAGATATCAAAACAGTGTTCTCGGATCAGCATAGCTAAAACAAAGGCTTCGATTCGATTTCGATTCGGGAAGTCGTATGTCTATCTCGCTCGCTTTCGTAATGCCAAATAAAGATAGACATAGGACATAAATAGCTATGCAGTTGTGTTACGACTACTAAAGAGCATTGTAGAATTACCAGTGGCGTGCCCTAGAGCTTCGTGCTCTAGATGTGTATGGTGTAGAGCACTCGGCGCTATAGCGGCGCCGCCAGCAGGCCGCAGTACTGCAGCAGCGCCTCGCGCAGCGCCGGGCCCGCGCCCAGCGCACGCGCGTGCGCCGCCAGCCGGACCAGCAGGGGGTACAGCCCTACATAAACGTAGCTATTTAAACTAAACTTATACCCTTCAAATTTAGTATTTAAAAAGAATCCAGTGAAAAAGTTGAAACTTTGACCTCCAATATCTTCGTAACTAGAAGGTTCCCAGGTATGGTCCATTACAAAAAAAAATATCGTAATGACGGGGGGAACAAATACTTTTCGGCTTCGTTAAGGGTATTTTCACAGGGCTGCGGGACTGTTCGAAAGAGATACCGTGGCCCTGGAACACAAAGGGCAAAGAAGGAACATGGATGGGTTTTAGTCAGTACAAGTCTGACACTCCCTTCCGCTCCGCCCAGAGTGGGGGGGGTCATTTGATGATTTCCCATCCGAAAAAAAAAAAGGGTATTTTCACACCCTTTATTCCTTTGGTATCGTCCACATTCGGACATCTGGTCATTCACGCACTGGTAGCATGTACTATACACCTGACCGTTTTGAAGAACATTACCAATATCCAGCAAGTTTTAAAACTTAAAAATCGAGGATAAATGTGAGATCCAACCACACTGCACTAGGTCCGAATGTTGCAGCCTCTAATAGGCAACACCTGTGTCCCAGCAGTTTAGTGTGTAAGGGACAGTCCTCCACAAACTGACAGGGTGCATTCAGCTTCTTATTTTGAATCATATCCCACCGGAATTTTTCTTAGGAATTTTTTTATTTATTTTTATCGTTTTTTCTGTTACTTTTTTATTTCAATTTAAAATTACATTCTTCGTACGCAGCACTCCTAATAAGGCTAAAACCAAACAACCAACAACGGATGTTGAAATACTCAAACGAACGACGCGTGAAATCAGATGTTCACTTCCTGCCCAGTTACAGACTTCATCGAATTCGTTGTCGCGCTTGCCGTTCGCTACGTACGTTTCGCCACGGTAACGATACAACATTGTGTAAGAAGAAACAAAACAAATCAAATTTATTGGATTCCCATAACATTCCTGAAATAATTTCTTGTACCGGTCATCTTAGTATGCTATACTGAATTCACCTCACCAGTCTGCGGAGGGCTGTCCCTTACAACCTGTATATACAGGGTGGAAGTGACACTGACGCACAAACGATTACCGCGTATTTATAGTATTTGATATATATTTATAGTATTTGATATATATTTATAGTATTTTATGTATCCTTGTAGTTAATCTTATTATTATTTAAAATTATTTTCAGATTTACACCTACCACTGCTTATCTTTGCATCACCCAAAGGTTGACTGGTAGAAAATGCCTATGGCATTAAGTCCGCCTCTGTACTTATGTGCTTGAAGTGTTAAATAAATAAATAAATAAATTCTGAACCCCACATATATTATTTTTTTTGTTAATTACCGATGAAAAATTTCTAAGTGGAGAGGGAGCTCAGAATGATGTACTGAATACGTGGTAACCGTTTGTGTTTCTGTGTCCCATCCATCCTATAACAAAACAAGATTTTGAAAACAATTGCCTGGTCTTCATGAGCAACTGGACCACTACAATACTAACCTATTAACTTCTGCCACGCTACAGAGTCCACTTTTCCTGGTGGAGCCTTCTTCATAGATTCGGTGAGCGTCGCCACCGCCTTCAGCACGAACGATATCTCTGATAGTTGGTGCCTGTCAAAGGAATCAAGTCAAACGGCTTTCGTTCTTAAAATAGATAAGTACTAAAGACCCAGAAAAAAAAAAAAAAAAAAAAAATCTTGTAAATTGAAATAATTTTACGGTTGAACTCTTTTTCTGTTTCTTACGGGTTCTATGCCATAGCAATGATCAATTTTAAACGTGCACCTAGTTTCCGAAGTTTCATAAGTATCCATGTATATGTGGTACAAAATATTTTGAATTTGATGACTGTTAATGAAGTTTGAGAGCAGCGGTGGCCCATTGGTGGAGACCCCGACTTACGAGCGTGTCTTGGGTTCAAACCCAGCCAGGCGCATTACTTTGTGTAATTTCTTTCATCACCACTGCTCTCAAAACGGTGAAGGAAAACATCGTGAGAAAACCGGCATGTCCTAGAACCAAAAATTCGAAGACATGTGACATCTACCAACCCGCACAGTGCCCGCGTGGTGTATTATAGCCCATTCCCTCTCATAGAGAGGAGGCCTGCGTCCCAGCAGTGGGAACATTAATAGGCTGATTATGCTTATTATGTCTGTACAAATTTTCAATAAATTGCCATTAGAACTAAAAATGATTAATAGTCCAAGAATATTTAAATTCAAATTAAACTCATTCCTATTGACGAAGTGCTACTATAGTATAGAAGAGTTTTTCAGGGACAAAAATAATGCCACAGTGTAACTTGTTTAAGTTTAAGTCTAGTTCTTGACATGTTATTTTTTTATTAAGTTGAATGTTTTTTTTTTGACTAGGCTAATTGTGTTTTTATTTTTTTATGTTTAATTTTTTATTTCAACTAAGTTCTTGATATTACTTATTTTATTTTTGACATTTTAACTATATTATTGATTGTAACTTTTATTGATTATTATTATTGTATTAATCCTGTATTCGACACAAATGTGTTTTTGTTCAGAATAAATGACTAATGACTGTGCTACTGAAGTTTGATGTGTAAAAGTGTTGGTACACATTGAACTGTATGTATGCTCCCTAATAGTGCATAACGTAGTAATTACAATTAGAATATAAGAATAATTTTAAGCTAAGTAAGCACTTGCGCAATATAAAATATATTCCCATTATTCATTGATTAAAGTACATTCAATTCATTCGGTCAATGTGGCGGCACTTGGGGGAGGCCTATGTCCAGCAGTGGAGCAGAGAGCAGTGTCTTTCGGCTGAAATGATGATGATGAAAGTACATTCGATCGAGTTGGTTGTCTGATTTAATAGACTCTAGGACCCCCAACATCAACCAACTTATCAGTGCAGGCGGCAAGACACAGAACTAAAATAAATGTAACAAGTTTGACATATCGATGCGTTTTTGCTTGACAAGGAGCGCCACTTTGGGGTCGTCCATTAATCACGTGAGGCTGGAAAGGGGGGGAGGGGGGGTTCGGAAAAAATCACGAAATATCACTAGGGGGAGGGGCAGGTGTAGTGAGATATCACGTGTATTTATTTTTTCTTTGAACGCGCGATTTCTAAACCGAAAAGCGGTGCGTGACCTTGACATTTTTATCACGGTGCTTATTTTTCCAGAATTAAATTAGATTATACCTGTTAACCTGTATTTAAAGATAATATTCTGATTTTTTTTAAGATACTTTGTACCAAAAAAAAATACACGTGATTTTGGGTGGGAGGAGGGAGGGGTAGTCTAAAACTTCACCACGAATCACCATGGGGGAGGTGGGGGTTAAAAATTTGCTAAAAAACATCACGTGATTAATGGACGACCCCTTTGAACTGCACACTTAAAGTGGTCATACAACTTCACACTATGCAAACTTACTTACCGAATAGTTATTGAATATTTATTGAACATTTTGTTTTATTATTTATTCATGGAAAACGAACTAGTTTTATTACTTACCTAGGCAGTGGTTCAGTATTATCCTCGTCTTCCGTATACTTAGATATCACTTCCTGGAACCTGTCCAGTAACGCTACTATCGCTAGGGGGTCCGTGTCGTCTGAAAGGAAAGGAACTGTTTATTTTTTTATTCCACTAAATTATTTATACTGGTATCACTGCATAAAACTAGTGTTTTTAGTTATGTCAATAAAACATTTTCACTTTACTGTCATGGGAATAAAATTCAAAATCACTTCATAGTAAAAAACAAAGTCGCTTCCCGCTGTCTGTCCCTATGTATGCTTAGATCTTTAAAACTACGCAACGGATTTTGATGCGGTTTTTTTTTTATAGGTAGTGTGTGTAGAGTTTATATGTATATATTGCACCCGTGCGAAGCCGGGGCGGGTCGCTAGTAATAAATAAATAACTCACTTTCTACTCCAGCAAAGGAGTCTATATCTTCAAGCATAGAGTATTGTAGAAGAGTCTCGAAGCACGTCCGCGCAAACTCTTCTCGTTCTTTTAATTCTTGTTCGTTTTCTGTTGACAAAGTTTATCCATTATTATTTCCTTTATTTATTTTTATACAAATCTTCTACATTTTTAAATATTTCATAAACTAAAAACAATACAAAAAAACATTTAAAAATATAAAAAATTGTAGCCCACCGGTATCGGGAACAGGGTCCAAGCTACCGGCGGTCAGGGCTCCAGAGAGAGCAACCTCCTAACAATACGAGCCGTGTCCAGGAGCACCGCTTTCTGAATCAAACCCTTGATCCAGCTGCCTAACGAGAGCCTCCTCAGGTATTGGTCGAGGCTCTTGGCAATTAAGCCATGGGCTGATACAACTATCGGCACAATGATCGCTGAGTCCACATCCCACATGTCGACAACCTCGCGAGCCAAGTCAAGATACTTGATTTGCTTATCTTTCTCGGCTTTCACGAGGTTCTCATCATGCGGGACCGTTATGTCTACAATAATTGCGCGCCGCTCTGACCGATCCACCACCACTATATCAGGTTTATTGGCTACAATAGTCCTGTCAGTGATGATGGATCGATCCCAGTACAATGTGATACTGCCATTTTCGAGAACTGGGTCGGGCACATACTTATAGTACGGTACTTCCATTATTTATTATTATGCCCCAAGAGTCAAACTTCTAAGGAAAGACCTTTAAAAAATGGGACTAAATATTTTTATTATTAGTGCCCTATTTTACTCGACTGATGAGGGTAATGTGTTTATCAGCCTAAACATAAAAGGGTGTAACAAGACCCTTGACGAAGCCGAAAGGCACTTGTTCTCCCCGTCATTGCGATCATTTTTTGTTCTAGACCATACCAGGGAACCGTCTAGTTACGGAGATATTGGCGGTATAAGTTCCAACTTTTTCACAAGTTTTTTTTTTTAATACATGTTTTTAATTATTGCGTAAAGTTACTTAGTTTGATGTACAGAATGCTTGGTTGACGGCTTCGTGAAGGGTTTTACAGCCTGTATGTTTGTTATTTGGGGCACAGCTAATATAAGGGGTACTCTTAGAGACCAAAAGCGTGGGTCGATTTTGATGATTCTTACGTCAATCGATTTGTCTTAATCTTGCAAGTGTCACTAATGACATGACTAGGGATCGGAAATTCGGATGCATATTTACGTAACATCCATTTTTTTTCCGGCAAAGGGTACAAAAGTATGGAAGCGGCTTCTTCTAATATATTTAAAAAAAATATAGTGTAGGTATAAAATGTAGTATTCCTAAGAATAATAAATTTCATATTCTGTTTAAAACTAGGCAAGAAATTTGTGGAAACACGTTTAAAAATTACTTCAACTTTAAAATGCTCGATAACTGAATTCAAATAGAATAAAATGGAAAATATGAGTGGGCTTATAACATTGCTTATTTTTAATACACGAATTCGCACTCCATACTAGTCAACACTCAAAATTTAAGTAAATGTCACAATATCCGAATATCCGATCTCTAGACATGACATTAATCAAAATTCAAACCAGAAGCAGTGTTGTGGAAAATATAAAAATGAAAGTCGACGAACTAAATGGGGAATCATTGAATAGGTTTTTGACAATCATCTTTGGGTTTCTCATAGCATTTGTCATTTCGAAAGCGCATTTTATAATTGGCGTAAAATATTAGGAATTTTAACAGTAGCAGCCACGGAGTCTGGACTTGTGCCCAGTTGATGGCAATAGGATCGCCCCTATTACAACAATAACGTGGGACTTGAAACATAACTGGCCAAATATGGGTGTCTTTTGAGGTACACCTCTGCCTAACCCATCGGGGATTACAGGCGTGATGTTATGTGCCATGTAAATGATAATTTTACTTACGTATAGGCTGCGGCGGCTGCGTATGTAAAGAGCCTGCTCTGATGAGCGCTAGTAATGCTCTTAAATGTTGCGGAGGTAACCGAGGTCGCGCCCGAAGTGCTTGTTCGCGGACTGCTATCACTAGTTGTCGGGCTGCGCGGCCGCCGCCAACGCTGTGAAGAATAATATTTCTTTACAGTGAGACAACGTTCTTTTGGGGCTAGAATGACGTTGATATGGGAGCGCTGTTGAATTTAATGAAAAAAAAAAATGACAATTCAGGATTGGTTTTTTTTGCCATGATCAAGTACTTTTCTAGCATTGAGAATAAATTAACAAAAATATCTGCCATGTTTCCTAACTATAGACAAACAAACATGGAACGTGTTCAAAATTGTATACTTCAAATAAAAAAAATAGGAGCCATTGGATTGAGTCTGGAGACATCAAAAAGTGCTTCGGAAAACCTTGGAATAATTTTGTACCAATATTAAGATATGTTTTTTTTGTTATCCTATGCTGTCGCGCTCTTGGGCAAAGGCCTCTCCCAGTCCTTCCTTTTACAAAAAAAAAAAGCTACTTACGGTGGTTCAAACAGGAATGTCTCCAGCACTTTGGGTAACGTTTCCCAAAACTCTTTGTACACATCGGGCTGTTCCCTCGCTAACGGCAAACCTGTTCCTAACACCTTCAATAAAATAAAAAAAATTAAAGAAATATATATGTGATGATAACGACGGTCTTCTAACATACCTAATTTATTAAGAGAAGAGTTGAAACGCTTTGACAAAAGGACTGATAAATACAGGGTGTAAACGGATCCCTCACGAAGCCGTCAATCTAGCATTTTGTTCTGTACATCAAACTAAGTAAGTCTATGCAGAAATTAGTGCAGGGAAACGACTTTTTTTAGGTGAAATCTATAGGACTCAATGTTACGCACTCAAAACATTGTGCTGATGGATGCATTGAATAGTAGAAGAAAAAAAACTTGTATTAAAAAAAAAATGTGAAAAAGTTGGAACTTTGACCTCCAATATCTCCGTAACTAGAATGTTCCCAGGTATGGTCCAGAACAAAAAAAATGGTCGCAATGACGGGGAGAACAAGTGCCTTTCGGCTGCGTTAAGGATCTCTTTACACCCTGTATAAGACCTAAATGGTGAAAGTCTAAAGGAAAGACTAATGGTGTGTTTGGAGGATGCTATCAATGAAAAGGGCGTGCAAGATAGCATGACTGTTCGAAAGGGGACATGAAAGAGATAATATTTTGTTCATTAACATATGTAACATGGGATAAAGACAGATAATGAACTTGTTTTGTTTACCTGTAATAAAAGTGATGAGATTTGTGCAACCTCGTCCATTTGTTCTGCTGATTTGCGTCGCTTATCTTGTCCGTATTTTTGTACTGATGTGTGCAGTGCCTAAAAATATTATTAAAATAGAAAAAAATACATATGTAATGTTATAATAGTGATGTTAACAATATATAATAAATAAATCTGATTGAGAAAGCTTCCCGCTATTTCGTTTGATTGTGATTACCAGTACTCCAAGTTTACATAAAAAAATATTTTAATTAGTTATGGCTATTAAGCATTTATAGATTAGTAAAGACAACCTCTAACGGAGACTATAACGGTAATCAACTGCAGGCTAATATCAAAATCATCAAGCACGTAATTGTCGTACCGGTAGCTGAAAGTGCGTTAAACGCACAACTCTTGTCACGGATCGCATGTCGGTTCTATAAGTACTATCGAGTTCACTGATGGTCGATCTTTTTTCAACCTTAATACTTAAGTATTTCCACCAAACGGCTCGCAGCGCATCGGATCGGAAAGGATACGTAGGGATGACAGCCGATCGCGTCCGGAAGGATGTCGACGCATATGATCAGCTCCGTACATTCGCTTGCGAACGTACCCGTTTTTGCGTCTAATCAAATAGTTTCATTCCTACCGTGTCGACGTGATCTAATTTTTAAAAAGATCCGATCGGATACGACGACAGGCGAACGGAGCTATTCGGGCGTCGCAGTATACTTTTGGCTACGATCGCGCGTCGCGGAAGACGCCCGCGATCAATCTGCTGAGCGTGGCTTGGTAATATAGACTTTAAAAACTGTGTGCATATTTGAATATCGTTAAAAGATTGTAAAAACCCGTTCCGATTTGATGCGATGCGAGCCGTTTGGTGTAAATCATCCTTTAATTCTGCAACATTATTTTTAGTATATGCGAACCCTGAATATAGTTTGTTCTGAATCGATTTCAATAATTTTTAAACCATGTTATATTTTGTCCCAAAAATATTTAAAAAAGGTTACAAGTTGGACACTGAGCGACACTAAGTACATATCGCAATCATTTAGTTACCTACTGCCAAATTATTATTATCAATGAGCTCAAGACGACGCTGAAGGCGCACGCGCGGTGACCACGTTTTTGTGCGGACAACCGGGTAACAGAACAAGCTTATTACTTTGTGATTTTTTACGATACAGTTTTGAAATTTTGTACATGGATTCTTTACATAAAAATACTAGACACGTGTTTCAGGTTTCGCATATACTAAAACTAATGTCGTATAAGGGTGAAAAATGGCAGACCGTCAGTGAACTCGGGAGTACGTGACATGCTTTGTTTGTATCTAAGGTAACGATGCCGCCAGGCAGCGCGGCGCGGCGCCGCCCGGCCGCTGTAGTAGGCTTCTACATGTTCCATGTGTGTATTAAGACAGTTACCAGCAGCAGGTGCGGCAGCACGGCCAGGGCGGCGTGCGGCGCGGCGCGGTACAGCGCGGCGGCCGCCGCCAGGCAGCGCGGCGCGGCGCCGCCCGGCCGCTCGCCGCACGCGCGCGCCAGGGACGTCAGCCCGTTGAACAGCGACGGCAGGAGCTCGTGGCGCTGCAGAGCTTCCTGGAGATACGTTCAAATTAAATAATTAAATTTTGAACTAATAAAATATCTATGGAAGGAAAGTGATCAGAGTTGCCTATGATCAATACTGAATCTGAATTAGTAAACAAAATTTGCCGACATCATTATCGTTTCAGCCGAAGACATCCATTCGCCCGAAAATTTTATGCTCTTGTAGGTAGAAAGCTTGGCAGAGGCTTATTTTCAGCAGTGATCAAATAATGCCCTCCCCTACCCTAGATCTTACCTGGTGGAAAGCAATAGGTCTTAGTTGAAAAGACCGTACCCAGAAGTTGCCTGAACTTTTACTTTCACGTCCGTTTAGACCGACGGCTAAGCTCGTACAATTCGGAAAGCGGTTGCATCTTTCAGCTAAAATAATGTTGATGTTACCTTATGCACTATATCTAGACAGTGTAACGCATGTAAGCTGACGGGCGCGGCGGCAGATAGAGAGTCTAATGCCGATGCTGCGGCCGAGGGCTCCGTACTGCACACGTGGGACAGGCAGGCGCCTAGCTTTGTCACATCTGCTGGGGTGAATCTGGAAAGACATATTCGACTTATAACCATCCGAAAATTTAATAAATGAGAATATCTGAGGAAAAACCTCAGTCCATATAAAGGGTATATTTTGAATGGAACCCAATCCAATCGAAAGAGATAGAAACATTCGCACAAATAATTTCTTCTAGATTTTCAAGCATGTTCTAACATAAAACTGCTTTTAAGAACTAGAATAAAATATTTATTCATGTAGGTTATAGATTTTTTTTTTTATTAGATTTCCATGAATACCCATTACTTCTATGAAGTATAGCCAACGAATTAAAAGTAACGATGTATTTAATTTATACGTTAGTTGTACACAATTTCCAATGACCGCTCACTTGGGATAGTCATCAAACAAACTAATACAGAGTGAAAACGGACCCTTCACGAAGCCGTCAACCAAGCATTCTGTACATCAAACTAAATAACTCTACACTAAAATTATTGCTGGGAAACGACTTACATTTTTTTGGCGTGCAAAATTATTTTTACGGTAGGATTCATTGTAACAGACTCAACACATTGTGCTGATAGGTCCATTATATAGGGATCATGGAGGTATTAAAAGTAAAGTTGTAATATTAGGTCTTTACCTATGAAATTGGAGATTTGTATGAAAATTTTAAAAACAATTTTTTTTGTATTTTTTATTTATTTTAGCTTATCTAGCTTTTTTATCTTTCCAATTTGACGAAAGTGCTTCAATGTCGTTTTGACACTAACTCCAAGACCCGCAGCAAGCTCAGCCGTAGATTGAGTTGGATCTATTTCCACTAACTACCGCCTTCAATTCGTCGTTGTCGACAATGGTTACCGGCCGACCGCGAGGCACGAACCGCGAGGCATGAACGATTGAACTAATAATGGACCGTGTTTATGCAAGCAGTGTTAGGCCTGTACACGTTGTTAATGTTTCGTGTTGTTTGCGCAGCGGTATGTCCACGTAGGAACTCATATTCTAAAATTGTACGAATTTTCAGTTTATCCATGGCGGCAAAAACTACCACAATTTCACAAAAACAAAAAGCTATCTAAAAACAAATGACTGAATTTGAAATTAAAAGAACACGTCTTTCGAATAAAATTTATTTGAATTTCGAATTGCGCGCCAATCAACAGATAATTAAATCTGAAAATGCTGGTTATTAAATCTCCAATTACATAGGTAAAGACCTATTATTAAAACAAGTATTTCAAAAAAATTGTGAAAATTTGGTACTTTGATCTCCAATATCTCCGTAACTAGAAGGATCATCGTGATTTTTGTTCTGGTCCAGAACCACACGCCACACACATCACCACATCAACACGCCACACCACACCTTTTCCAGGTATGGTACAGACCAAAAATAAAATCACGATGACGGGAAGAACAAGTGCCTCTCGGCTTCGTGATGTATCTACACCGTTTATCATAAAAATATACTCACGTGGATCGTATGTGCTGGAAGATGAGCGGGAAGATCTGCACGAGCGTTGTGAGGAAGTTCAGTGACGGCGCGTACACTTCCACTGGCTTGCCGTCCTCGGATGCTAAGAACGAAAAAGATTTGTTTAGCATATTTTAAATGAGGTGAGGACCTCGTTTGGCTAGTGATCGTGACATGATGTTGTGGTGATTAAAAAAAAAAACAAATATAATTCATCTCATGGTGTTCTTACTCGCTGGAAACCAATTTTTGGTGGTCATAAAACTTACCCAAGACGAGTCAGTTAACGTTAGCTCCAAAAATTACGTGAACTTACGTGGGGGGTCCGAAGGTGATGCAGCAGCTATGTTACTCCACGCTGCCCACGCTGCGGCCCAGACTCTTCTTTGTAGAGCAGCTTCCACTTCCGTGGCCCGGCCTGCTGCTGATACTACTTCTTGGAAGGATTTGAGGGCGCCTACTGACACCTGAAATAAAAAAAGCATTCGCCAGATTTTCTTAAAATTGACATAAATTACGCCTAGGGAAAAATAGGGAGCTTTGAAATTTGCAGGGTGTCTAAAATTGCGTCTTTAGCAGAATCATAATAGGATAATAATATGAATTACGTTACAATTCGTAAAATGGTCACAAAGTGACAATTCATAATATTAACTGCTCTGTGACCATTTAAAGAATTTTAACGTGATAATAATAGGATAATAATATATGAATATTATTATCCTAGATTCTGCTAAAGCAGCCATTTTAGGCCCCCTGAAATCTCAAATAAAAAAATTTTCTTTTCTTGGAGAGCTTCCCTTTTTCAGATTAAAATATAAATAGAAGTGCAGTCCGTAAAAAAATCTAGACACAGTTTTTCTCCACAAAAAAATCTACCCTCAGTTTCTACCTGAAATATATCTTAGCTGACAAATAATACAGTAATCACTGAATATCAGATCCTATTGTACAGTAGAGACCATAAGTGCAGTAGCAGTTTCACAACACGATCTCGTATATCGCTCTCTTTTATAATTATCTAGTCAGAAAGAGTGCGATATAATGATCATTTGCCTTAGTGACAAGCCTGTCATGTCGCGACGGAGTATTAAGTTAGTGATATTTAATTTCAAACAAACAATTATGTGTCTATCTGGCTTAGCGGTTAACGCTATAGATAAAATGTCTCGCACAGTATACTCTGCGTTCGAACCCAAGTGACATTACACTTTTTGTGTTTTAATTATAAATGATACGTTAGACCCGATGAGACATGTTTTTCTAAATATTAGTTGGAACTTATTATTAACAAAAAAGATGAGGGTGAATGTGAAACAAAATAAACTTCTGGATTGAACAAAGTAGTTAGTTATGACGTTGTTAGTTGGTGAACTTTGTTTCGAGCGTTTGTGTTATTATTACGATTAGCGTATTGTTTGATTGTCTTTATTCAAGATGCAAGCTAATATTAGTATTGATGACAGGGCAAATATTGTCACTTTGCGTAAAAATGGGTTTAATATTTCTCAAATTTCAACTGAAACTGGCTTAAAATGTGTAAGTTATTTTTAAAAATTATAATTATTATGATGATAGTTGTGGTGTGTGATTTTCTTATTTTTAAATAAATTGCTAGTTGCAAGTGTGTAATCATATTTTGTTTATTTTTAGAAATTCTGTTAGCCGTTGGGTAAAGAGGTTTGAGGAAGAAGGTAGTCTGAAAAGTCGTCTAAGAAGTGAAAGGCCGCCGCTTATTAACCCGATTCAGCGACGTTTTATGGTGGAAGAATATGAAACAAATGGTTTCATTCCAACTATAATGTTTGCAGAGCAATTGGATACTACATTACAGACTGTTCGCCATGCATTCCATGCTGAAGGTTTACATCATCGGAAGCCAGCTAAAAACCATTTTTGACACAAAAACACAGGGAGGAAAGACTACGTTTTGCTCGAGATTAAAAACACACATTACATTTACAGATTACATTTTAACTGGGAGGTGACTGTATTTTCTGACGAGAAGACTTTCAAGTCTTGCCAAAAGGAAGACTTAATTTATGGCGAAAAAATAATAATACTTAATTTAATAAGTAGACCGGGTAACTAAATATTTAGTAATATTAACACAACCGTAAATAAAATAAAATAAAATTAAGAAATAAATATTAAATTTAATGATCTTAAATTGGGGTTTAGTTTCAATATTCTTTTCGTCAAGAAAATGAACACTTAAGCTATAACCTCAATACATTCAATGTGACGTTACATTAAAAAAACACGTTCATAAAGTCTAACTCATATATTAGTATTCAATTAACTCTGCTGAACACTGATAATACTATAATAAGCGGGTATCAACAATTATATTTGTGTTATTAGAATATCCTTTCCGTGTTATGTTATTCTTATTATGAATTGACTAAATGGGTATACAACAAAAAATCTTATGAACGGTGATAAGAGAACTTTTTTTTGCCTAGATAGGAATGTGACGTCACATTCTCATCAAAGTTTGTTAATTTTATAAAAAAATAAAACGAATAAACATTTTTGTTATCATTCAGCATGATTTTTTTATTTCCACCTTCCAACACCGAAATCATAAAATAAAAATCAATTAATGAGGTTAAATAATAATACAATACCTATCTAATATTTAACTTCTTATAAAAAATAAATAATAAGCATGACTATATTATAAATAAACATAAATACCTAACGACTTTCTGCTTCAAATATAATTAAGGTTTCAAAGAAACAAAAAACAGCCACACATTGTAATAACATGGATTCGAACTTGGACTTCATTGATCGTGAACCCATGCTCAGCCCAAACAGCTACCAACTCATGTTAATACTACGCGAATTTTAACAATGCAATGGTAAGAACAGGTCATCACTATGATGTGTATTCTAAATGCAACAGAAATATAATGCTATTTCGCGTAGTGTGACGACAGTTCATTAGTGTGTGTTATGTGTAGAATGTTGAGACATCACTCATACACGCACAAGCACACACACTGCTGTATCGCGCTCGCACAGTTCATAGCAATGTAATCTTTAGCATGGTACTGCACTTTTGAGGTCTACTGTACAGACGCCACGCCTGCACATCAAGCTACCCAAAACTGTCAAATTTTCCCAATCAACCTTGAACCTTTAGCTTCAGCGATATAAAAATATAAATAAATAAATAAAAATTAACAGGTGATTGTTCAAACATCAGTGTAGCTCTGGCTCTTGTACTAGGATTCCCTGTGAGAGCCATATATTGATAAAATTGAAAATCTTTTAAAGAAATTTGATAGATAGTAGTAGCTTGACGTGCTGGCGTCTATACATGACACGATTATTAACTGAAGGTTGTAAAAAGCGTAAAACCTCATCGTTCTCGAGTGTTTTTTTCGATAAGCTGTTTTGTAAACTTTGGGGGTCGAAATTTTCCCATTGGAGCGTACTACTAGGATAAAAAGTTGTACCACAATAATATTGAAGTACTCATTTGCTTGTTGCTTAGTTTCAATGAAAACGGCAATAGACGATCTCCTCACCTCATGACTCCTCCTCAGCGCAAAGTCAGTGATATAGTCCAGCAGAGCTGTCCAGGACCTGTTAAAGTCACCCACGGTCGTGAGCAGCTGGAACCGCGAGTGGAAGACTCGGGATACGCCTGATAGGGTCAGCACCTGACATTAGGATAAAACATGGTTATAAGAACAGGGGCAAAACATATTTTCGTAGCTCAACCATTACAAAACTACATAAAACTCATGAACAATCAAGGATACGATTTTAAAACTTATACTGTCAGCTCCCGATATTTCGCTGTTGCAAGCGCCATGATCGCGGGTTGACTGATGGCGCTTGCAACAGCGCCGAAATATCGGGAGCTCAAAATAATGAACAATCACGGAAGATATCCCGTAAGTGACAATATAAATTTAGTTGTAAACCGTGAAAGCTTAAAACAGTGTTTGAAACAATTTTTCTCGCATCAAAGACTTAAAAGAAGAAAAAAAAAAAGTCTTATTTAATCAAATCTTGATGGTTGAAAACATACTATTTTTTTTTAAGTGTTGAGCATCGACTGATACTCTAATGAACTCTAATCTCATATCAACCTTTCTGGTATGACCCAGTGTGTATTCGTTAAAAAAATTGTTTGGAGCTTATTTGGAAATATTTATTACTAGTTCTAACAACGAATGCTTTTATGTTCTACGAGTATGTTAAGGTCAATACAGTTTTGCTGTTTTCGAAAGGCTAATATGGTTGGCTTTTGAAACCTTGCATTAGACACATAAACACGTATCTATAAATAAGTCAAAGTGATTACTTGAGCAAAAGTTTTTATATCTTTATTCTGTAGTTTAGTAATTGCTTGTAGTTAGTACTGACAAAAGTTAGAATTCTTAGCTTTGCTTTCTTTGACGGATCTCACTTCGTTTAAATTCTTGTCTATTGCATAAAAATGTTTGCATAAATAATTACACTCAAGTAATTACTTAAAACTCAAGTAATTACTTAAACTCAAGTAATTACTTAAACTCAAGTAATAACTTAAACTTGACTATAGATACTAGGGATGAAGTTCAATACCTGCGTTTCAGCCCATTGCTTCTGCGCCGTGTTTCTCGTGTGATGTATTAAGATATGGTCTCCAGTGTCCACTTTCTCTGAGCTTGCTATGTTTGATTGCTTTTGAACCTAGTCGGGGAAAACACAAAATTAATAAAAGATTATAACTATATAATACTAGCTATTGCCCCCGGCTTCGCTCACGTTAATTTAGAATTTGACAATCAGTTCGGGTTGTACTCTGGTCAGTGGCGGATTTACCAGCAGGCTGAGTAGGCTAGAGCCTAGGCCGGCAGATTTTTGGGGCGGCAAATTTGGGAACCGATTTTTTTTCTTTTGCTACCTCGTAGTAATCAAAAAGATTTTGGCATGATGGTTTTCTGATGTTTTACATATAGAAGTCTGCAACAAATTTTGCTGATGACGTTCCCCTCTCACTTGTCATTTCACATTCCGAATCTTCCGTATTCTAGAGTAAAATAGCTAGTTCGCCGCCCCCCAACCAGTAATAGGTAACCCAAAAATTATTTTACGTGCAATTTCAACGAAATTGTTGACAATTGTAGAGGCAAGGGCGGCAAAAACTGTACAGCCTATACCTTGAAAACTTGTAAATCCGCCACTGACTCTGCTTGTAATAATAAAATTCAATCATGATTCGAAAGGCATGTGGCGCCATCTAATATCATAAGAACGTTATTGTTGTTTCCCTTGAAAACAGTACTTTTATTCGGGATGAAAGGTACGCTATGTCCGTTTCAGTACACCTGACAACGTATATGGAAAATTTCAGGGTGATTGGTTCCGCATTTATATTATTAACTAATAAAGTAATAAGTATTAGTACGGATTCGCCAAGGGGCTAGGCGAACGGCCCGAGGTGCGTTGGAAGTAAAGTAGCTGGGCGTGAATAAGACACTTTCAACTTTAGAATAAGACTGTCACACAGTTACGATAGTGTACGGCACTACAAAAAGTACTACAGCGCCATCTATGCCACAAATGAAGAACTAACATCAAATTTATAAATGGCGGTATTAAAAGTTTTCCGCGACTTAAGACCATATAGAAAAACCCGACAACAACTGTCGGGCAGTAGCCCACCAGACATAACACCCATCTGGTCGGAGGATCCTCCCTTTCTATGGAGGATGAAGAACTTTACACCCTGTTCTTTATACCCCTATAGATCTTTTCAAAACTACATGTGTCACATTCCTTCAGATTCCGTCTGGCTTATTTCAGTTTTCTTACCTGTTCTAACATCGGGAACAACACAGCTAGCAATGCTCTCCAGGCTGGTTTGCTGAGCAGGGTTCCGTGAGCACCTATACAGCTGAACAGCGTCTGGCTGGCGGCACGACGAACTGGGGCACGGGGTTCCGTACATAATTCACCTGAGATGAATAACTGAATGTAGATTGCTTGCAGTATGAGGGTCTCAAAAATCAATTTCATCGAGGATCAAAAGCCAAGATGATGTCCTTGTATAGTTCATCCTGTGTTCAGCATGATACTGATATTGGTGCACTCACTGAGTCTGATGTAGAGACACATCCACAGCTTGTCCAGAGGCGGCAGCTCGGCGTGGTTGGGCACTTCGGGACACACGGCTGTGTCGTTCGCTAGGGCTGCTACCAACTTGTCCCGGTTGTGGTACAGGTAGTCTGATATGTTCCACTGTAGGAGCAAAGAAATGATAAGAATTAGTTTAGAAAGTCGTTGGCAAAGTTGTACACCCATATTTTGCCATTTTTGTGTCGTATAATAGGAAGGTGAACATTTTGCCGTAGACACAAATCAGCATTCTCTTGCCCTTATCCCAATTCATTTGGGGTCGGCGCAGCATGTCTTCTTCTTCTTCCATACTTCTCTATTACTCGTCATCTCGCCAGACACCTCCTTTCTTGCCATATCATTCTTTACACAGTCCATCCATCGTTTCTTTGGTCTTCCTCTACTCATATACCCATCCACATTCATACTCAGAACTTTCCTCACAACATTTTCCTCATTCCTCCGCATCACATGCCCATACCACGACAACCGATTACCACACAACTTTTCAGTCACCGGCGCCACTTTCAAACTTCCTCTTATATACTCATTTCTTATTTTATCCATTCGCGTAACACCACACATCCCCCTTAGCATTCTCATCTCCGCCACATGCAAATGCCTTTCTTTCATCCCTTTTGTGGCCCAACATTCTGATCCATACAAGACAGCAGGTCTAACCATTGTTTTATAAATCTTCCCCTTAAGTTTAAGGGGAATGCGGGAGTCGCAGATTATTTCCGTGACCTGCCGCCATTTCATCCATCCCGTGTTAATTCTGTGCTTTACACTACGATCTATTTCGCCATCGCTTTGCACGAGTGAACCGAGACACAAAATCAACACAAAATCAAAGCATTTATTTCAAGTAGTCCAGTAAACAGGCACTTTTGAATTGTCGAAACAAAGACAACAATAGAATGAAGCTACAGTCCCTTTCAAAATGTATAATATCTGTGAAAGTTCTGTTGTTGCCCATTCCAAAACGTAGATCTCTATGGAGAAGAACGGGCAAGTAACTCGATTGACACTCTTTTAAATCAGAATATTGTTACAAAGCCTACTACCACATATTATACGATCTCGGAGCTGTTACAATAATATGGAAAAATTAAGTAAAACGAACTTAATCGGGGATTAAAATCGAGATCTTCACGTTGATCCACATGAACGAAACAATAGCATAACATCAGGCAAGATTATTAAACGAGATCATATCGAAATACTCTCGTCATGCGGAAATATGTTAACTTTAAGTTCAAGTGTTAATAGTTAATATTAAATATTGATCTTTGTTACCGTTATCCGGCTCGAAGGACCAAGAGAATTAGTGTTCAGTTGTAAATATTTCATAAAACTTCTCACCATTAATCCAACAGCAGTAAGACTAATATTGAGCTCCTTGGTCTGCGTGGCGAAGGCGGCGGCCGCGGCCAGCACCTGGCGCAGGCACCGGGGCCCCGCGCAGCCCAGCAGGTCGCCCGCCACCACCTGCGCGCACTGGAACGCCGAGCGGATCAGCTGCTCGCTGTGGGAAGGTACACATTAGATGTTAACCGAGAATATAAAGAAGCATATTGATTTTTGAGAGATAGTGTAAATGATATCGCGACAGAAACTTATACCATAATGCGGTACATGATTCTAGACAGCATTGATATTTTCGTCGGTAATTAAGCAATCAGATGTTCCATACAAAAGTGCCGTGTAGGTCAAAGTAACTGCACTGAAACAATGGTGTACCAGACGATAACAATAATTGCGCTGTTTTTTTATAAGTAGTTTGCGTACGCGCACCTTACTTTCAAAACTAATAATAACAGAAAGCACTCGAAATCGAGATACAAAAACACGGTAACAACGTGCTTTCCCGAACGTTCCTTCTATTGTTTTCTTTAATACTAGCTCTATTAGGCTATTTTAACACTTGTCGCGAATAAATGGTATAATTATGTAGGAAGGGTTATCTCGCAGAGCACATTAAACCATTGATCCCCGAGTCCTAAGCCCGAAAGTATGACAACTAGTCTTACCTAGGCAAACCGTGGTACCAGGCAACAGGATTGTGGCTCCAGGTAAAATATCGATATTCAACTGCATGTGGTTAGACTGAACCATATGAGGTTGGCTTCCAATGTTGAGGTAGATGATGCAATACCTGTGATGTGAGGATATGGCGGAGATGATCTCCATCATAAGAGGCCAGGCGGCACCGAGCTGGTCACCTCGAGAGTGCAGCAGCCTGGCTGCGCATTCTAACTGTCTCGCTCTGACGTCACATTGTCGTACTGCGCATAGTTCTGATAACGGCTCTAGGAGGAGACGTTCGCGGGCCTGGAAAAGAGGAAATAATTTTAACCTTGCTTTCTTAAAATCTAATGAGATATATTTAAATTATCAATTTGAAGACATTTAATGAAACCTGAAGTTCTTTTTTGCCTAAATAATGACGCGATATAGCACTTACTTCGGTAACGAGGACTGGATTATTGTGATGGTACTGGAAAGCAGCCTGTACGAGGTATGTGATTGCTTCGACACCCCACTCTCGCATCCTGATGTGGGGATGTTGGCATACCTGGGGAAATCATATGAGATACTTTAATAGCAAAATTTAATTTCGTTGAGTTGGCATTTCCAAACAATCTATTTCAGAGATCTTAATGTTAATCGCACAGGATCTTATGTCACTGGTATTTTGTTGATATTGGTAAATGCCTCGATTTTAAACTCACTGCATGAATCGCTGGCTAAATAACAGCCGCTCGGGTCGATTTTAAGTTTAAGCCGTGCTTGCCTAGGTTGGTCTGTGGATTACATACCGAGTTTCCTCCAAACCTCGGAAAGCACGTTAAACCGTTGGTCCCGGCTGTCATTTGTAGATTTTTGATAGCTGTTAGGTAGTTAGTGGCCCAAAAAAGACAGACAACCAGTCTTACCAAGAGGTATCGTATTACCCAGTACTAACTGGGTTGTGTAGGTCAAATAGGCAGTCGCTCCATGTAAAATACTGGAATTCAGCTGCATCTGGTTAGACTGGAAGCCGACGACAACATAGTTGGGAAAAGGCTAGGCAGATGATGACCTGAGACCGCATAAAGAGATGGAGCGATAAAAGATTAAAAGCATCACCCCATTTTCGAATTCAAGGAAACAATTTTGACACTAGATCACGCGGCCCCTGGTACTAAGAAAAATGATTGGTATACCTCTTGGTATCTTACCTCTAACAGATGATTGGTGATTGGCCTCCACATAACTTCTATCCTGTGCATATTAGCTAAACCAGTTTCGAGTAACTTTGCCACAGCGAATAGTGATGGCTCCTGAAAAAACAAGAGGATTAAATTTGTCCTTCCACAGTGCATTAAAGGTTTAAACTGATCCGAAGTGTACCTTCGAGGTCAGTATCAGTACGGGAAAAGTCCCGCTTTATTTAAATAAATAGTTATTATTTTTCATTTTATTATTTTAATTTAAATGAATCATGCCCAGCAGCAAAATTTGAAATCAAATAATTGTAATATTTTTTACTTGTTATTTTCAACAAACTTGCCAAGTTTTAAATAGATTATAAATATTCATGCTTTCGATTGCTACATTTTATACACGCTTAAGAATTATGAAACTGCACGATCCTGGGATAAAAATTGCCATCTAAAGAAGCCGCTTCCATACTTTTGTAATTTGTACCCTTTGCCGGGAAAAAAACGTACGTTAGGTAAATATGCATCCGCTTAACCGATCCCTACTTATCAGGAAGATAAATGATTTTAAGAACATTGACATTGTCACTTTGTCATTCAGAGCAAGATCCCCAGACCGAACTTTGAGTTTACGGGGCTAAGTAAAGTAAATAGTAAGTAAGTAGTAGTCTTTTTATTTTTAAGAAAGTGAATTTTATTCTAATGGAATTTCATCCGTATCAGATGCTTATTTCTTACCAAAGTTTTGACTTTGATAAGACAATAAGATAGCAAGATTCACAGACTGAACTTTGGTTCAGTCTGTGAATCTTACCCTCACTTGTGTGAAGGTCACTTTCTAATGATCAATGAGTTGCAAATAAATCGGTGTGATATATAATATATTATTTGACTACTAAAGACACGACGTAGAGTGCCTTGTTCCCGAAGGGAAGCCGGCCGGAATCGGCTTCTTAGGTGTCTTCGGGCCTGGTGTGATGCACATATTTCCACTTACCCTATTAGAATACGCCAGTTCCATGGCTTCATTTGACAGCTTGCACAGCGCATCAATCAAATGATGCAGCGCTACATCATCTAAGTTCTTTGAAGACTCGAATACGCGCGATAACATCGCTGAAAGCGCTGTAATTTACAACATTATTAAAGAGGAAAGTCTTGAAGATTAGATTTTGATGTATGAATATGTAATGGTATTTTTGAAAGCGCTGTATGGAGTACATTTAGAACTGTTTTTTTTTAGTGTAGGTAATAAGATAACTCCCGGTTTCTAAAAGGCTAATAAAAAATTGCTAACAGCTGTGAAATTCATTAATCGCTTTGATTGGCTGAATTAATATAAAAACAACCAATGAAATCACTAGACATAAGTATGACAGACTTTTAAATATTTTTGCGTTGATTCGCGTTTCAGAAACCAAGTGTAAGATTATTTCAAACATTTTGTATATTAATCGTTTATAGTAAAAATAAATTTTATAATCGTCAAAAAAATTTAACAAAGCGTTTCACAGTGCTCAGCGAGTGAACTTGGGTAATAAATAATAATAGTATAAAAAAATGATAAATGACTAAAATTCACACAAGACTTCACAGCTAGTTTTGTTATTTCTAACGTTTGTATAACATAGTAATCAAATCAACTTTTTCATACAAAACTTTTCGATCATAAAAAAACAGAAAACTACTAAATTTTTTTTCATAGGTATTACTATAACGACAGGTGAGATTGAGATACATTGGAGTCAAACTCACTGATCAAATATTATGTTTAAAAAAATAAAGTTCGTGCCGAAAAGCGGCAAGATGTGTAACTCGGGGTGTTCGCACATCAACATACATCCGGTGAATTGACACATCCGGTCTGAATTTTTATTATTATTTCATATAAGTTGTTTTGACTACAGTTGTCTATAGAAACGTATGCGACAAACATAAAGACACACAAACGGCCAGCAAGCTCCATCCCAGTGCTCCTGTGTATAAGCTTTCAAAAACCCTAAATATGTATACATTTGGAACTTTTCTGACACGCGATATTATCATTATAAAGTCGGATCGAAAAAATGATTAAATTGAAAAACAAAGCAATAGTAAGGCTCATTTTGTAAAAAGGACGTCCAATGATTATTTCTTAATAAATGAGAATGGAATAAAATAAAATGAAAGCCCAAGTAATACGGGTAAAAGAAGCTGAAAACCAACTTCTGACTTAAAACAAAACCGACGAAAACTAGACACAATAAAAGAAAAAAACAAGCCTTTTACCACCACGGTACTATTAAGGTCAGATTTGATGGAAGAGAAGACATTTACATATGTCGAGGAGTGGACTCCTACAGACTGATGATGATGTTGTGAAAGTCTTTCCCGCTTTGACAAGATACAATATAAAGGGTGTAAATAGACCCTTAACATAACCGAAAGGCACTTGTTCTCCCCGTCTTTGCGATCATTTTTTGTTCTAGACCATACCTGGGAACCTTCTAGTTACGGAGATATTGGGGGTCAAAGTTCCAACTTTTTCACAAGTTTTTATTAAATACATGTTTTTAATGTAAGATTTATACTTTACACACCTCGATGACCCCCGTAGTATTCAATTCATCCATCAGCACAATGCTTTGAGTGCTTTCCATCGAGTTCTACTTTAAAACGTGATTTTTCACCGCAAACAAAAAATTCGATTCCCAGCAATATTTTTTGCGTAAAGTTACTTAGTTTGATGTACAGAAGGCTTTTGTTTTTTTTCGGATGGGAAATCATCAAATGACCCCCCCCACTCTGGGCAGAAGGCCACCACTCCACCCCACTCTGGCTTCTGTACATAAGGCTTGGTTGACGGCTATGTGAAGGTTCTGTTTACACCCCACCCTTACACCTACAACCAACAAAAAAAAACAAAACAAAGCCCATCCAACCAAATTGTAGAAAGCAGCGAAATTCATTATGGCCCACTGGCACTAGAAATCGCTCTACACATTTTTAACTAACGCTAAACGTATTTATAGTTCTTTAAATTTAACGTAATTAAAATGACAGCTGTCTTATGTTGCATGTTTTTATATTTTAATTTAATTGACCTTAATTAATACCCATATTTACATAGCGTAAAATACTGACTGCAATTCAATGCATTTGTAATTATTTATTTTAATTTGACCAAAGCTACTAGTCCCTTTAGTTTGGCAGCTGTCATTTTTAATCAAGTTAGATTTATTAAACTATAAAACATCACTCTGTTACTATCATTTACAAACGATTGACAGAAACAAACGATGTTTTTAATTCGTTTAGCGATAAAACTTGTTTAGTGATTAGTGATGAAAGTGCGCTTAACTAGGACTTTTTATCAATTATTAAGCAGCTCAAGATTTTCCATAAAAAAAATTAAATTGCGAATTAATCAAAAAAATAATCTTCCAAATGTATACGCCTTAAAAAGAATGCTAGAATACGAAGTAATACCACTCATGACTCCGAGTGACTCGGCCACAGGAACTTGCTGACCTGCAAACATTGCCGTTATACAAACATAATTATACACCTACACAGTTTGTATAATAGACGGCCATATTGGTTAGGTCGTGGGTAAGTTAGACATTAATGTGTTAGGGCTGTTGTTAGTACAAAGCGTTAAGTTTTGCATGGACATTGTAAGTTCTAAAGCGGAGACGCGCGGTAGAGAGGAGACGTGCATGATGCGACCAATCACAGGGGACACGAGAGACGTGATGTGGATTTCAACCAATGGGGGCAAACTGTGAAACTAATGGCGCTAGTATAGCTGGTTCAAAGCATTGTCATTGGTTGCAAATTTGATAATAACATAACATCACGCCTGTAATCCCCGAAGGGTTAGGCAGAGGTGTACCTAATAGTACACCCACATTTCGCCAGTTATGTTTAAGTCCCATGTCCTCCGCAAATCCAGACTCCGTAGGACAAATTGATGGAAAAACCCAATGACACTTTGCACGACCTGGGAATCGAACCCAAGACCGCAGTCGCGCTTGCGATCACTAGACCAACGAGGCAGTCTGGTAATTTCATTTTATATTTCAAAATAGCTTGACTTCATTGGCCAGATTGGGACCTAGCTATGGTGTCGCCATCTACAATGAGTTGTTAACGGTCTTCCTTATTGGATTAGTCGATTTCCGCACGTCTCCGCTCTGCTAGTCTCTGCTTTGGGGGAAACTGGGCTGGAGGGGTTTTATACCAAATCTAGGGAGAATTTTCTCAGGCGCACTTATGACATCAAATTGTAATTATTTTCTTACTAAAATTCTAACTCTTAAGAATCTGGCAACTAAGTCAAACACAGGTCTACTCCAAAAACTGCCTAGCTATTCTAAAAGACGTATCAAGAGATCTACAATTAAAACAGTAATGTGCAAATCACATTGATAGCTACATCAAAACAAGTTCATTTAGTAAACATACTGACCCGGTAGATCGGCCATGACAGCGGAAGTGCTCATGACGGCGTTAGCGTCGGCGCTGGCGCGACTTGCTTTCATACTGCCGCCGGTAGAAGGCTTCAGGCCTAGGATCCATACCTGGACCATGAAAATAAAAGATGTTTTTTTAAGATGATGTTTCTTTTCTTTTCTCTCTTAAACTTGCGTCTGACCACCTTAAGGACCATTCCTGCTTGCAGCGCCCGGCCGCTAAAAACACTTAAAAATTTCTCTTCAAACTTAATTCTTTTTTTGTATTTTTAAATATTTTCACTTACCAGATGCTGAAGCGTAGTAAGAACTGGTAACCAAGCTTGCTGTATGGTGTCCCCGTCTCTTTGAGCGGCACATAGTAGGGCTTTCATAGCGGTAACGTGTCGGGAAGTCACCATCACGAAGGACTGTTGTTGACCTGTATCACAAACAAATATTATATTACAAATTTATACAAGGTCAAATCGAATTCTCTAGCAAAACTCCGCAGATGTGATGGTGATCTTATCTGATCCCCTGGGTATCGGTCAGTGACCGCAAGTAGTGTAGTTTACTTTTAGTATGTGTTCTATTCCTCTTTTTTTTTGTCGTATTTAGATATCAACACCTTTTACGTCTGTAAAGTTTGAAAAAAATTCTGAGTAACTGACATTTCATATAACCTGCGGTCACTGACTCCTAAAAATCACCAAAACCATTATTTTCGTTGTTTTATAATATCGATACCCATCACGTTTCTATAGTTTCGCTAGCTAATTTAACTTGATCTTGTATTGATTCTGGGGTGACTTTAGCATGTCTATAAGATAAGAAGTTTGCGTTGGAAGGGTTGTAAGCTACAATGAACCTTCACTCACCTGTGGGTAGTGATGCTGAGGGCAGCGGAGTGCCCACCCACACGACCTGGTGCCTGTAGTCAGGGTCGGGCGGCGGGGGCGGTTCCCGTCGCCAGGGACACGGCAGGGCTCCCAGGGCTCCCAGCGCCGGCACCACGTACTGCGCGGGGAGCGCGCAGCGGCAGAGGGCGCTGACGCAGGCGTCGCGCCCTACTGAGTGTCCCACCTACGGAAAGATCTGATTTGCAAAAGATCTTCTTTTCTTCGATAATATTGTCAAAAGCTTTACGAGAAAAGGTTGAAGGGTATGAAGAACAGGGTGTAAAGTTATTCATCCCTCATAGAAAAGGGAGGATCCTCTGACCAGACGGGTGTTATGTCTGGTGGGCTACTGCCCGACAGTTGTTGTCAGGGTTTTCTATATGGTCTTAAGTCGTGAAGAACTTCTAATATCGCCATTTAGGAATTTGATGTTAGTTCTTCATTTGTGGCATAGATGGCACTATAGTACTTTTTGTGCTATGTTGCTGTAGTACTTTTTGTAGAGCCGCTGTAAGGTCATGTCGAGAGGTATGAGGCCCGGTTTTCACCACAGCGAGGACGGGCGGAGCGGAGACGTACAAGATCCAACCAATCACATGACACAAAGAGAAGTGATGTAGATTTCAAACAATGTGATTGGTCGGTTCCCGCACATTTCTTCGCTTCTCTCGTCTCCGCTTTGGCGGAAAACAGGCCTCAGTTAACAGTCGTTGTTCTAGTGGCCGTAATCGCGACTGCTGAGCAGGAGGTCCTGGGTTCGAATGTTGGTTATAAGAACTTACCTTCCCGCTGACTCGCGCCAAGGTCTGAATGGCTCGGAGTATGTTTTCCAGTTCACCTATACTCGCTTCAGCTAGTACTGACAATCCCCATACTAGGCCGCACCATGATGATTTCAGTAACTGCGTATAGAAAAACAGAAAGTTTAGTTTGAATATCAATGCATGGTTAGCTAAGTGACGGCAACTTATACTGTCACTTACGGGATATCTTCCGTGATTGAATATCGGGAGCTCAAAATAATGAACAATCACGGAAGATATCCCGTAAGTGACAGTATAAGTTTAGTTGTTAACCGTAAAAGCTTAAAACAGTGTTTAAGTGACGTCATTCTAAATCCAATATGTCGGATTTCCAAAAATAGCAGACTGGTTATTTTTTATTTTCAAATAAACGGGTTTGCTGAGAAGCTGAGAAGAATATGAGAATAAAATGACGTCACTCCAAAACGTGTTTTTTTATTTTTTTTCAAATATATTTTATTTCTGAGTGATTCTCAATCCGGAATCTAAAGTAAAATATTTTTAAGGCATTTATTACGAACCCTATCATATTCTAGCAGGTCAGTTGGTATTTAGTTTATCTACTCACTTGCAATCTCACTTCCCGTTCTTTATTCTCTAACTCATCTTCTATCTTCCGCACCACGTTGGAATTCTGGTCTGCCTCCCCATTGTGTGAATTGTTCGTTATTATTTTGTCCGTCTTGCTGTCTGCATCTAACATACGTCAAAAACAGAAATAGTTTACCAGAAAGTCTTAGAAATATCGTTGGTATAGTTCTGTTCAAGCTTTATGGCGGCTCGGAAGTTAGCTGCGGGTGGCGGTCTGCGCATTATACAATCAAGACGATGCGTCTTCTGCGCCCGGCTGATACCTAAAATTGTGTTCTGCGCAGCTTTACGTTACATGTTCCAAGCCCACAGAAAGTTAGAACCGTTATACCTGCGCAGACCGTCACTCGCAGCTAACTTCAGAGCCGCCATAAAGTTTGAATCGAACTTATACGTGATAGTTTGGAGCAAATTTTTTTATCGTGAATTAAATAAAGAAGTGAGAATTGTTGGTAGATTAGACAGTGATAGATTTTCGGCGACCAAATGTGAAAATGTAAAGTATTCTATGCAAGATAGTTTGTAATATCCTTGGTCTTACCTTTATTGTTTCCATTTTTATTGGAGTTAACTTCTCTCTCCTCTGTATCGTTCTGTATGTCATCATACATGTCTTGAAGTCTGCAAAGTACACATACTTCATTATCAGCATATGCTTGTACGGGCAAAGTAATAATTTAAGTAACTTATTAATGTAGATTAGGTAGTATGATCCAAATCATTTTGACCCTACTATGACGAAACAAAAAGGAGAAAAAAAATAATACATTTTAACAGTAGTAAGGGATCATAAACTTTAGGGCATATGGCTATCCTCCTGAACATCACAATGAATATTTATTAAATACATTAAAATATATAACGTGTAAGTAGTTTATTTTATAGACGATAAATCTACATAATAATTTCAGAAAGACGAGAATATTTTCTATTTCATAATTTTTAGTTTTTAACTTGTTTTTGAGATCAAATGGGATAAGATAAATTGGTTATTTGTCACTTTATAGTGTTTAACTAAAAGATAAATTTCGTTAAATCTGATATCTTATTTGCTATAGATAAGTATAGGGTACCTGAAGTACTCCTCGCCTTCAACACTGATGGCTATAGACCGTATGATCTCCATGAGGCAAGCATACGCCACTGAGATGCCGTACCCATCCTGTATTATGGGGGCTTCGGCGCGGTCCAACATTTCAATGCTGCAAGAGAATCAATTATTACTATAACTAGAAAGAAAACACTATAGACCGACCGCTTTAATGAGCCCTCGCCCGCGGGGAAAATTCTTGTCCTATAATGCGCCCGTCGCCCGCACCTCCTCGGTTCCCTTTGTCGTCATTCCCCCGCGCGCTTGTACCCCGCGGGCGAGGACTCATTAAAGCGGTCGGTTTATAATGACATTGACAGACAGATTAATCGATGGTGATTACGAAATGTACGGGAAAGATTGTTGCGATTTCTGAGTTTTCTAATAATCAAACCTCAACACGCTGTTATAATTCACTGGTGATTAACAGTTTCCAAGACCAGTTATAGAATCAGGCGTTAATTTGCGGAAATATTATGATATTCAATGTTATGCAAAATATTTTTTTTTATTCGCGTCCGAGCGGTCGTCGAGTCAAGTCAACATCTACTAAAGGATGGCCCTTTGAGGGGCGCAAAACGTGTCGAGTATAGATTTGGGTGCATGGCATGCTAATAAAATTTTTGTTATTGCATGTGCATATTTTTGCGGGCGGCAGGGCGGCGCTGCATCCTGCATCAACGCCTGGATTTTTTTGTTTGGTTGAACGCGCTAATCTCAGGAACTACTGGTTCGATTTGAAAAATTCTTTTAGTGTTGGATAGCCCATTTATCGAGGAAGGTTATAGGCTATAAATTTCGTGGACGAAGGTCGCGGGCAACAGCTAGTAACTAAATATTTTGCTTAACATTTAGTTTCCAAGACTCGTGGTGATTATCTAAATGATTTTTAGGTTAAAATACTTACTACACTGATTTAGCAGTGCCAGGATCGAAGGTGATGCAGAGGGGCAACCAGACACCCTTCCAGTAGAAACCTGACTGCTGTGGTATGCCTGATGTGCCTACAATAAAAAAAATAATTAGATCCTTTGAGGTCGCCCGAGAACCTATCCTATCCATCCAACTAGATGTCGTACTAGATGGAATCATAAGAGGGTTGGAGTCATTTACAAACATAACCCCTGTAATCCCGGAAGGGTTAAGCAGAGGTGCACTTTACTGTAACATGGTTTAATCATGGTATAATAATATACTTCGCCTGGTATTCTCTTCCCACGATGGCCCAAGACTACGTCACGATAAGTGTTACCATTGATTGTCCTTTTCAGTAAATTTAGGGACTCTCATTTAGTGAAAGAAAATAAAATAAATTACTAACTAGCTTAACTATTTAGTAACTCGTGTGATTCATCTATTTAGTTTTAAATTAATTTACATATTGAATTATTATTTCATAATTGCTTTGTTAACTTAAAAAATGCTTTTTGCTCGGGTATTTCAATCACACACCGTGGCAACACATCGACAGCATCGCAACTGATGACGTATTCTTGGGCCAATCACGTGACCCAGCTGTCACGGGAAGAGAATACCAGGCGAAGTATATTATTATACCATGGGTTTAATTAAAAAACATGCGGGGTGGAAGGGACACCTACGCGAAAACGGTTACCACGTATTCAGTACATCATTCCACATAGAAAATTTACATTAGTAATTTAAAGAAAACCAGCTGTTTCCTAAAAAATATGCAATACCTACACGGTCAAAATGTATGGAACAGCTGATTTTTTTTTAATAACCGATGAAAAATTTCTATGTGGAGGGCGTAGAATGATGTACTGAATAGGTGGCATCAGTTTTCGCGTCGGAGTCGATTCCACCCAGTCATCATCATCATCATCATTTCAGCCGAAAGACGTCCACTGCTGGACATCGGCCTCCCCCAAAATGAAACGAGGTTGAGAATCAGCACTTTTTGAATGTTAATTACATAAGTCGGTCTCCCAAAAAGCTCTCACATCGCCACTTCCTAGTGTTTGAGCTAAGTAGACCGCTTAGTACGCACGACGACCAATAAGGCTATGCGAAACCAAATTAAGCTGATCTATCATTGTACGGGTAGCTCATACAAAGCGAGGTCAAGTTATACTGGATATGTTTAATTTGATGTGTCGCTGTGTGTACAAGCAGATGAGAGACGCACAAAAAGTGATAAACAAAGCGGTCCCCCGACGCAGTGACATTGATATATTTAAAAACCCAAGATACACACTCAGCGCTTCAATACCATCCGAATAAAATGAGCGCACAATTACAAATTGTGCGCTCATTTCAAATAGTCTTGCGACGCTCGCGTCGACTGCACGCTTGTTAAAAATGCCGAAGTGTTCGTTGAGAAATTGTAAAAATATTACGTAGGGTTTTTTAACATATCAATGCGTATTGAATTAAAATATTCTACTTATATTAAACGTAAAGAGACAATATTTCGTTATTTTTTCTTTTGAGATGCTTTTTTAAATTTTTTTTCAACAATTTCCACAGATAATATCACAAATTTTTAACAAAAGCTCCTGACGATGTTATTCAAGTGCCATAAAAACTGATCCACAACCACTCAAGTGATTCCACACGCTTTGAAATCTAGTAAGCTATGCTCATTGACTCAGTGATTGTCACTGACATCGTTAACGTATATGTAAAAAATACAATGAAAGTGTATATAAAGCTGTTCACAATAATCGCATCAGCAATACTGTTGTCAACAGTCGGCTTGGTCTGTTCCAATGAAATAGCACCAAGAACTAGTGGTGAGTCTCAAGGGTGTAAATACGCCCTTAACGAAGCCGAAAGGCACTTGTTCTTCCAGTCATTGCTATAATTTTTATGTTCTAGACCATACCTAGAAGCCTTCTAGTTACGGAGGTATTACGGAGGTGTTGGAGGTCAAAGTTCCAACTTTTTCACAAGTTTTTTTTTAAAATATGTCGGATATCCGGTTGATTTTTGATTAAAAGTTGTTAATTTTAATTGTACGGTAGTTGGTGAAGCACGTGGGCAGAGTCATAGTGGGCTAGGTGCCATTTTCGGACGGACAGTCTTGATCGAACCGTCGAAGTGAGAGCACCACTCTGAAACTGTCTCTTCACCTACTTCCGCCTTAACGTATTTTGTAATCGTGTGATTTAATCAACGCAATACAATATTGAAGGAGTGTGTGTGGTTTTCTTGCTCGAACACCTACGCCATGTCAGACCATGAAGCAGGTAACGCCCTTGATGCCGAGGAACCTAGGCGCGAGTCGACAAATACATATTTTTAAGTTTTTAACTTTACTTCAAATACCTACCATGACCCATTTGCTATTCAATGCATCCATCAGCACAATGTTTTGAGTGCGTCACATTGAGTCCTACCGTAAAACGTGGTTTTCCACCAAAAAAAAAAAGTCGTTTTTCAGCAATATTTTTTGCGCAGTTACTTAGTTTGATGTATATAATGCTTGGTTGCCAGCTTGGTGAAGGGTCCGTTTACAATCTGCATGTAGCATAGTTACGTGATCGATGCAAAATATGGATCAGTAGGGCCGGAGTCCACCGAAGCGGAGACGAGACGAGACGAGAGGAGAGAAGATGTGTTGTATATACCACCAATAGAATTTCGTTTATCACACTTCTCGTCTCCAATTATCTTTAGTGGAAATGGTTGAGCAGAGGAGAGAGGAGATGTCTCGTAATTGTTTAGGCCAGCCTCCGCGCTCGGCGGCCTAACGCACAGCGGAGATTAGAAGAGACGTGAGCGCAGTGAAGTGAGCGGTGTGCAGTGTGCGGCGTGCGGTCAGCGGTGTGCTGTGAGCGGCGTGTGGTGATCAGTGCACATCTCCTCTCCACTCCGCTTTGCATATCTCCGACCATCTTTGATGGATACAACCTAGCTCTTACGCATCTCCTGTCATCTCTGCTTCGCACATCTCCACTCGTCTCTGCTTTGGTGGAGGTCGGGCCTTAACCTTGTACACTTACCCGGTTATAACCCGGAAAGCGATGCAATTTTGTTTCCATGCACCGTGCTTATGAACAAGCGGTCTTAGATTGTCATACTTGAGCGTGCGCCGATCGGACCTAGCTTCGTCGTCGTAAACGAGCAAACCTCCATAGTGCTTCATAAATAACTGTCGACCGGGCCGGCGCGGCGCGGCGCCGTTCCGGGCATAAACCGATCGTGAACAAGAGCCCTAACTACGTCACTTCACTGCATGATGCGCTGACGAAATCCGCTTTGTGGGGTTTAGAATAAGGTACTGAAACCATGGTAAAGAGCACGATCTCAATTACGCTTTATTTTTTTTCTCATGACAATGGATAGCTTACATCAGCCTTCTCAAAAGCCCAGCTGGTGAAGATACGACTCTCGTAGGCTGCTAATTTTCAGCAAGTTCGAGAGCGTCAGCTGAGCATGATTTCCGGGTCAGGTCTCTAAATAATTAAGTATAACGAAGTAAATAAAACAGTACTTTTTGATAACATAATCAAATTAATTTAAAGTTAAAATCCCTTTCAAAATTTGTCTCTATTCACCCCTGCGGTCCTATTCGCCCCGTTTTACCGGCATAATGTATGTCAAACTAAGTAACTTTACGCAAAAAAATATAAATGATGATAAATAAATGATCGCTATGACGGTGAGAACAAGTGCCTTTCGGCTTCGTAAAGTGTCTTGTTACACCTTTTATTATTATGGCCAGCAGTGGGTAGCATACGGCATCCTACCCTACTGAAGAAGGTGAAAATGCGATGCACGCGCCGGTACTCGCCAGGAGTTTGTGTGGAGAGTGTCACGCCTGTGTGGACCTTCGAGTTCTTTCAGCAGAATTGCACGTAAGTAATTAAGAGATACAAGTTGGTGCACCCTACATCGTGTGTAAAAAAGTAGAGTGAATTTTAGGCAGGCTCATATTTTGTTTGCACTCGTGATTATTTGAACAATGAGGTTGAAGGGTTACATAACATCACATCACGCCTGTAAACCCCGAAGGCTTAAGCAGAAGGTGTACTTAATAGTACACCCACATTTCCCGAGTTATGTTTAAGTCCCATGTAATAGGGGGCGAGCCTATTGCCATTAACCGGGCACAGATTCAGACTCCGTGGCTGCTACTGAGAAATTCCTGATGGAAAAACCTAATAACAATTTGCCGGACTCGAACCCAGGACCTCATGCTCAGCAGTCGCGATTCAGACCAACGAAGCAGTCAGTGTATCCCTAAAATCAAGTTGTTTCATAAACTTCTATGAAATCATGAGCAAATCATGTTATACACATCGGAGACAACATATTCATATTCACAGATTTAATTATATTGCAGTCAGATCTTTTAATTAGTACCATTCGATAAAGTAAGGCCTCAAAAAAACGTATACTTTTAATTTAAAGACCAACTTGGTCTTACGAAATCGCTAAATTGTTATGTAATTGCAGGGAACGTCTAGGCTGCCCAAACCACTACCGCACGAACCGCTTCCGTAGCTACAAGATGTGCATGAAACGGTGCCGTCCCCTGATGGAGATGTACCTCCATATGCTGGAGTTTGTAGAGAAGGTTGAAGACACGAATGCTACGCTGGACGACACGAATGTTACACTGGACTCGGGAAAAGGACATAAAACGGATGACCCAAACTTGAGGGAGGGTCTTTCGAGTAAGTGATATTTACCATTTTTACTATTAGTTTCGAGTTTTTTACATACCAAGTTTCCTCCGTGCCTCGGAAAGCACGTTAAGCCGTTGGTCCCGGCTGTAATTTGTAGATCTTTGACAGGCGTTAGGTAGTCAGTGGCCAAAAAAGCCTGACAACCAGTCTAGGGGTATCGTATTACCCAGTACTAACTGGGTTGTGAAGGTCAGATAGGCAGTCGCTTCATGTAAAATACAGGTATTCAGCTGCATCCGGTTAGACTGGAAGCCGACCCCAAATATAGTTGGAAAAAGGCTAGGCAGATGATGATGACTATTAGTTTAGAGTTCCCGATATTTCGGCGCTGTTACAAGCATCATGATCACGGATAAACTAAAGTTATTGCGGGTGGGTGTTTATGAGCAGACAAATCGGTCTACCCTCTTTCTTGTTCGTTTTATGCGCTCGGTACCGCTACCACTGTCACTCACAACTCGAGTCTTTTCCGACCACGAAACTCACAGCGTCCGAACCTTTTATGGCACTTGTTCGGTTTTTACACAATTGCACCACTGGATTCGAGGCTCTATTCCATTACAATCGATTTCGAATTCTATCACAAGCGACTACTGACTCAAAAGTTTGTGTAAGACCCTATTAGTCATGCCTGCCAGGGCTGCGGGACTGTTCGAAAGAGGTACCGCAGCCCTACAACACAAAGGGCAAAGAAGGAACATGGATGGGTTTTAGTCCGTACAAGTCTGACACTCCCTTCCGCTCCGCCCAGAGCGGGGTCATTTGATGAATTAACATCCAAAAAAAATAGACCCTGTTAATAGCAATGCCTTGTTAAAAAAATAATCTACTAATATACAGGAAAATTGTATCATCGATCCGAAAAGAAGGATAAGTTGTCAATTGCGATCAGTATACAAACAAAGCAGCCACATTAAATACTAATAGAGGCAGTTGCCATGACAGCCGGACACCAGCTATGTCAAACTAAAAATCATTGGTGGGACGATTTATATGCATTTCATATAAATCTTAGAATGAGTGGGCCGCAAAATCCAACCATAGTTCTCTATGGTTGGATTTTGCGGCAATAAAACTCATTGCATAGGCAGAGTGATAGCGGAGCGGACGGTAAACGTTCATTTAGTACTTAATTAATACCAAAAATATAGAAAAGTGAATTAAAATCTCTATATCATATTTAAATCTATACACGAAAGATGTCAAATATATCTCCCAGATATTTGACATCTTTCGTCCATTACAAAATTTTCTATTAGAGATGTAATTCTATCTGCGCTAATTAATTTTAAACTGTACCCATGTGTGCGACGGTCAATCGCGATCTCGCGGGAGATTGGTTTCCTATCATTAGCGAAAATAATTGTTCACACTTGTAGGTCCTTCCAAACATTGATATCATTCTGCTTTTTTTAATTGAAACATATTATTAAGACACGCTGGCGGGCCGCATCAGGAGGCTGTTCTTAAAATTGGATAGGGCCGCGCCGCAGGCAATCGTGCAAAGGGCCGCGAGTTTGACATGCCTGGTTTCCATCTACAGGGTATAGAAGACAGCCCTCCGCAAACTGACAGGATGCAGCAGGTCCTTATTTTGAATCATATTCCACCGGATTTTTTCTCCGAATTTTTTTTTTTAGTTTTTATTTCTTTATTGCAATGTAAAATTACATTCCCTGTACGCAGCACTCCATTTATGTAAATAATACGGCGAAAATAAAAAATCCAACAATGGAGGTTGAAATAATCTAACGAATGACGCGCGAAATCAGCTGTTCACTTTCTGCCTAGTTATAGAGTTCTTCGAACTCGTTGTCCCGCTTGCCACTGTAACGATATATTGCGTATGAGGAAATAAAACAAATCAAATTTATTGGATTCCCATAACATTCCTGAAATAATTTCTTGTACCGGTTATCTTAGTATGTTATACTGAATTCACCCCATCATTTTATGGAGGGTGGTCCCTTACACCCTGTATACATAAACGACATTTCTGAAGAACCTCACCAATAACATCTTGTTCCAGAATTCTTACCAACTTCAAAGTTCCCGAAGTCCCTACCAGAACTCGAAGACCAAGACGATGAAGAAGAGGAGTATAAGGCGAGTGAGGAGGACACCAGGTTCGTGATATACAAAGACGTGAACGAGGATATAATGCCTGCAGACGTGGACTATGTGCCTGTCGAGATCAGGTCGGAAGTTATGCAATGGTGAAATGTGTTAAAATAAAGTGTATTTTTTTTAACTGGTAAGCTGTTTTATTTAGTAGACACAAGGTTGCCAGAAATATTTTGATGTTACAAAATGTTATTTTGTTTACCATGATAAAAAACAATAGCATGTTACCAGCAACGTGTTACCCGTAATAAAGAACATGTTGCTAAAACAAAGTTGCATAACTTTGTTCCAGAGAACATATTTGTTTGAAACAATGTTGCGCAACTTTGTTTCCCAATTACTATGCCCATTATCATGGCAAAATATAATAATTTAAATTAAAAAAAATAATAATTTAAAAAACCCCCATCGCGTCAAAGAAAAGCGAACAAACATTTGAAAAGTCAATAAAATGTCTGAGCCGGTTTTGACAAAACATGTCTAATTTTAATATACACATCATGCCCTTTCATTTGATACCCCACTTGGGTATATTTGAAAATGTTCGATTATTTATCACCCCTTTCACCCCCATGTCTAAAATGGCTGAACTCATTTTGATAATACAAGTCTAATTGCAATATAAATAATTACACATCATTCGCTTTCATTTGATACCCCTTGGGTATATTTGACAATATTCGATTTAAAAAAAAAACGTATCTAAGAACCATCGCCAAGAAACTAGATTTAAAATAAAAAAAAACTGCATCCAAATCGGTTCACTCGTTTAAGAGCACACACACATTGCGTTCAAATTTATAACACCCCTCTTTTTGCGTCGGGAGTTAAAAATACAACAACTCAAGAGTGTTCCCGTTAAAGAAACCCTTGCAAAAAAAGGGGGAATAAGGGAAGAGAGCAGGACTCCAGGATCGTGGTGTACAAAGATAGTAGCGTGAACGAGGATATAATGTCTGCAGTAGGCGCGGTCCCAGCCTAAGACTGGCGTAGCCAGAAATTTGCATGGGACGGTTACCGGGTATGGGAGGTGTTAAACTAATGCGTTAAACTAGTAGGAACAACTTTTCAAAACCGAAATTATATCAACCATCTCTGGATTTATCTATACAAAACGATCATGGGCGCCTACAGGTTTATTTTCGGGAGGGCTTGTAGGTACATAGACGCAAGAGCGAGCGAAGCGAGCTCGAAAATTTTTGCACTCTTCCTCGGAATTATCGTTTTGTTCATTCACACAGGAATGAGAATAGGAGGGACTCTGACAACTTTTCTGTAGTGTAGGTACTCAGATATTGTTGCAATAAACAGTATGTCATAGTGGGTAGCGGAACAATTGGGTATGCGTCGGCAGTTTGGAATAAACCGTGTTGTGAGCTAGTTGTTTCTTTGTGACACTCCCCCTCCAACCCCGCGCACAAGAACATTACATTGGCGACGAGGATAATAAAACGTGTCACGTGTGGTTATATAGTTACTAAAACAATTAGTGGCCACATACGTAAAACGCAAAATGTCGATCGGGAAGATTAAGGAGTTTGACGTGCGGTCGGGATTGTGGTCTTCATACACAGATAGACTTGAAATGTATTTTGTGGTGAACAAGATCGCGGAAGAATTGAAGTTACCCACACTAATCGCGAGTATGGGCGATGAAGCGTATGAATTACTAGTTAATCTAGCCAGTCCAAAGAAGCCTTCGGAGTTATCGTATGCACAAGCCAGCGAATTGTTACGTCAACATTTACAACCGGCACCATCCTCATTGGCGGAAAGGTACCGGTTCCGACAAAAAAGACAAGGTGCAACGGAAGACGTGGCCGCGTATGTGGCAGAATTGAAGAAATTATCACGTAATTGCAAGTTCAACGCTAACTTGAATGAAAATTTGCGCGATCAGTTTATCTGCGGCCTTAGAAGTGACGTCATTCGGCAGCGGTTGTTCGCGGAAAATGAGGCGATAACCTTTACGGAGGCGGTAAAATTGGCAGGATCCCTGGAAGCAGCGGAGAGAGACGCAGCGGAGGTTGAGTGGCGTAAGGAAGCAACGGAGGCAAGTAGTGCTAGCTCGGTTCATGCGCTAGTGCCGAGCGCAGCACGCGCCGGGAAAGGACGCGGGCGCAGGAGTGGCGGAGCGGGACCGGCGGCACCGTCCGCAAGCTGGCGTGCTCGACCGGACAAAGCGGCGCCTGTACAGTCGGCGTCGACAACAGTGAGCGGCTGTGCGGCGTGTGGGGCGACAAACCACGAGTACGGCAGGTGCCGTTATCGGAACTTTGTGTGCAGCAGGTGCCAACGCGTGGGTCATTTACGGCGAGTATGTCCAGAGCGGGAGGAGCTAAAGTCGCAGGCAGACAGTGGCCGGCAAAACAAGGGCACGAAACGGAAAGTTCATTTCGGTGATTTTGACCTAGGGTCTATTAGTGATGAGGACGAGGACATTGAAGAATTAAACCTTTTATCGTTAAACAATTATAAGGCGGTAAGTTTACCCATCTGGGTAGATAACGTTATAATTAAAATGGAAATAGATACTGGAACAGCAATTTCATGTATAAGCAGAATTGTTTATGACAATAAATTTGACCATTTGCCTATTGGACGTGATAACACAGTTTTAAAGTTTTATGACGGAACAAAAATTAAGCCTTTAGGAATAATTAAACCAGTAGTACGATATGGCAACATACAGAAACAATTAGAATTATTTGTTATTGAGGGTGGTACTACATCCTTAATAGGAAGGCAATGGTTAGCCGAATTACGGATTGATATTCCGAGATTTAACTGTAATTTTATAGACAAAGGTGACATACACCTAGATAATGAGATTTGTAAATTGATCGACAGGTATAAAGTCGTGTTCAGCGGTGGGCTGGGACGGTACACGGGAGGCAAGGCCACATTGCGGGTTCGCGAAGGGGCTCAGCCCGTGTTCCATCGAGCGCGGGCGCTGCCCTACGCGCTGCGCGAGCGCGTTGACGCTGAGCTCGACGCGATGCTGCGGGCTGGCATCGTTGAACCCGTGGATTGCTCGGACTGGGCGTCACCTTTGGTACCGGTTAACAAGGCGGATGGTACTTTAAGGATTTGTGCGGATTACAAGTCAACTCTGAATCCGGTGTTACTGGTCGATCGTTACCCACTCCCTAGGATTGATGACGTTTTGGTAGGTCTTAATGGAGCTCAATTCCTAAGCAAAATTGATTTGTCTAATGCCTATAACCAAATCGAATTAGACGATTCAAAAAAGTTCACTGTCATTAACACACACAAAGGCCTGTTTCGTTATAATAGGTTAGTTTACGGCTTGTCGTCCAGTGTAGGTATTTTCCAACGAATTATGACAAATCTATTGCAGGGCATTCCTCATGTGCAAGGTTTCCTTGACGATGTCATTATAGGGGGTAAAACTAGAACGGAACATTTACAAGCCCTCGAGGCGGTTTTAAAGCGGCTCGCCGACAATGGGTTGAAACTAAGGAAGGATAAATGTGTTTTCCTAGTAGACAGCGTAAAATATTTAGGGTATGTGGTATCGAAGGAAGGTATTAGAGCGGACACGACAAAAATTGATGCCATTTTAAAGATGCAACCTCCAACCAATGTATCAGAATTACGGTCGTTCCTTGGTATGATAAACCTTTTCGCCAGATTTATTAAAAATCTTAGTTTTATGTTACCACCGCTGCATAACTTACTACGGAAACAGGTTCCGTGGGAATGGAATAAGGACTGTGAGCGTAGTTTTGAGGAAGTAAAACGTGCGCTAATTAGTAGTGAAGTACTGGCACACTATGATCCTAGCAAACCGGTAATCGTGACGTGTGACGCGAGCGCACGGGGCATCGGCGGGGTACTGGCGCAGCGCGGGGCGCACGGCGAGCGCCCGGTGGCGTATGTATCACGTTCACTCACAATCGCGGAGAAAAACTACTCACAGATTCACCGCGAAGCATTAGCTATTATTTTTTGTGTAAAAAAGTTTCACCAGTACCTATACGGGCGGAAGTTTACATTGCGTACCGATCACAAGCCTTTGGTATCTATCCTAGGACCTAATGCTGGAATACCGACTATGACAGCAAGTAGAATGCAACGGTGGGCAGTGATTTTATCGGCGTATGAGTACGAAATAGAATTCATTAAAACTAACGCGAACTGTGCGGACGGCCTTTCGCGGTTGCCGAGTAGTAGTGCGGCGAAGGTACGTCACGTAATACCCGAACAGACTTATCTTCACTTTGCACAAGACGCATTATTGTTGGATTATAGACAAATAAAAAAATCCACAAGTAAAGATCACATTCTGAGCAGGGTGTTAGCTTATATACGGGACGGTTGGCCGGAAAAATGTGACATAGCAGGAATGCAGCCTTATTTTAATAGGAAAGCAGAATTATATGAGGAATTAGGGTGTATTTTATGGGGCCATAGGGTAGTTATCCCTCAAGATTGCCGCGAACGGGTTTTACGGTTGATTCACGAGCCGCATATGGGCGTAGTAAAGTCAAAGGCGATAGCTCGCAGTTATGTATGGTGGGCCGGCATCGACGAGGCAGTGGAGCGTGAGTGCCGCGCGTGTTCCACCTGCGCTAACCACGCGGACGCACCCCCCAGCGCTCCTCCTCGGCCTTGGCCCTGGCCATTAAAGCCGTGGGTTAGACTTCACTTAGACTTCCTAGGTCCAATCGAGGGAAAGTTGTACTTGGTCGTGGTGGACGCGATGTCCAAATGGCTGGAAGTATTTTTAGTATCGAGTACGGCAGCGCGATATACTATCCCTAGACTTAGCGAACTATGGGGTAGGTTCGGTGTTCCGAAACAGATAGTTACGGATAATGGGCCACCGTTCACGAGTAGTGAGTTAGCGTCTTTCCTACACAATGACGGAGTGGAGCACATCTTTACGGCTCCCTATCACCCGGCGTCTAACGGGGCGGCTGAAAATGCGGTTAGGACAATTAAAAAAGTAATTAAGAAAGCCTTAACGGAAAATAAAAATATTGAATTATCCATTAATACGTTTTTACTACATTACCGAAACACTGAACATTGTTCTACAGGGGAAAGCCCATCCATGTTACTGATGGGTAGACGTTTACGAACCCGGTTAGACGCATTGAAACCGGACCGGGAAGCTAGGATTCGGGGTGTGCAGAAACGACAAGTGGAAGCTAAGGGTGGGGTCAATAGAGAATTAGGAGTTGGGGACGACGTATGGTACCGCCAGTATTTAAAGGCGGAAAAATGGCAACCAGGTTCTGTTATAAAATCTACAGGAACCAATGATTTTAAAATCTTAGACGCTAGTGGTAACGAAATCCATAGACACCTCGACCAGGTTCGACGTAGATCTAGGAGTTCACTGGTAATTCCCACAAGTTCAGTACCTCCACTGGTGGAACCACCGAGTGAGTCACTACCGGAGTCAGTTGGGGTCCAGTCTGAGCAGTCAGAGGCGAAGAGCTCACGCGAGGGGACTGGCATTGGGAACCAGGCACCACCAGTTGTGGTGGTCGAGCCGGTCGCAGAACAGTTTAGCACGCCTCCTACCACCCCTGTACCGACCCGGCCCCGTCCAATTCGGAGTTGTCGGTTGGGCAAAAACGTTACATATAAGTAAGACATAGATTCATAATTAGATATAAGTCGAGAAAGGGTTGTTTTGTTAATAAAGCGGGAGGGATGTAGTGTAGGTACTCAGATATTGTTGCAATAAACAGTATGTCATAGTGGGTAGCGGAACAATTGGGTATGCGTCGGCAGTTTGGAATAAACCGTGTTGTGAGCTAGTTGTTTCTTTGTGACACTCCCCCTCCAACCCCGCGCACAAGAACATTACATTTTCCAGAATTGAAAAAGTATAGGATGTATTGGCGAGCGAAGCGAGCTAGAAAATTTTTGCTTTCCGCTTTGGGATGGGTTGATTTCTTTATAGTTGTCGTTCTTTTTGTTCATTCATATAGAGATGAGAATAAAAGTAACTCGAGCGCAGGATGCATTAGCGAGCGAAGCGAGCTCGAAAATTTTTGCATTCTGCCTCGGAAAGTTTCGGTACGTTTCTCTTGTTGAACGATTAAGCAGGAAGATAATAATTCATATCCGTAAAAAACAATTTTAAGAACTTTTGTCAATCTTGCGTGTATGACTTGGGGGGGGGGGGGGATGACCCCTGTGACCCCCCTCCCCCTGGGACCGCGCCTGGTCTGCAGACATGGACTATATGCTTGCCGAGATCAGGGTGGAGGTTATGGTGAAGTGTGTGAAAATAAAGTGTAGTTTTTTAACTGGTAGCCGTTTCATTGAAGCCTTATTGGAAACAATGTATCGCAAAATTATGCAACATTTGATGTTGTGGGATCTTTTTTTTTTGTTTACCATGTATAAAGAACGTTAGCATGTTGCTGAAACAATGTTGCGAGACAGCGACAGAAACAACGTAAGAAAATTTGAATTTCGCGGGTAAGCTTTGTGCGTGTTTCGTTGCGCTTTCACCTTATTCAGCTCTGTTCAGCTTTTGTCCATAGAAAACAATGATTTTGAATGCAGATTTGTACGCATCCGTTTAGTTTTTCGCGTCTGTTCAGATGCGTTTGAATCTCCATTCAAAATCGTTGTTTTCTATGGACAAAAGCTAAACAGAGTTGAATAAGTGTGGTTACTCCCTAATTATGTCTGTCCCAGCGCTAAGAATACATACACGGCGTAAACGGACCCTTCACAAAGCCGTCAACCAAGCATTGTGTATCAAACTAAGTAACTCTACGCAGAAATTATTGCTTGGAAACGACTTTTTTTTGGGGTGAAAAGTCACGGTTTACGGTAGGACTCGATGGAAAACACTCGTAGCATTGTGCTGATGAATGGATTGAATAGTACGAGGGTCGTGGAGGTGTGTAAAGTAAAAATACGAAATAAAATAATGTAAATTAAAAACATGTACTCAAAAAAAAAAACTTGTGAAAAAGTTGGAACTTTGACCCCCAATATCTCCGTAACTAGAAGGTTCCTAGGTCTGGTCTAGAACAAAAAAAAATATCGCAGTGACGGGGAGAACAAGTGCCCTTCGTTTATGTTAAAGGTCTATTTACACCCTTTATACTATATTTAAACTTACCAGCCGCAGTGTTAACGTTAGAAGCGACGAACAAGCTCTGCACGTATGCGCCGAGTGCGTTCACTATGTCTTGGAAGATATTGGTGGCGTGCGGCTTCATGTCATAGCACTCGCAGAAGGCTTTCAGGAGATCTGAGGAGAAATAGCAGCAATTAAACATATATTATGAGATGACACAACCGTCTTAAGAAGGAGGCAGGAGGCGAGTCGATCTTCAAGGTTAAGCCGCGCTTGTCAAGGTCGGTTTGTGAATGGGTGACCATCATTACATACCGAGTTTCCTCCGTGCCTCGGAAAGCACGTTAAACCATTGGTCCCGGCTGTCATTTGTATATCTTTGACAGTCGTTACAGGTAGTCAGAGGGCCGAAAATTGGTATTAGTCAATGGCCGTCTGACCACCATGGGTATCGTATTACCCAGTACTAACTGGGTTGTGGAGGTCAAATAGGCAGTCGCTCCATATAAAATACTGGTACTCAGCTGCATCAAAGACTGGATGCAGCCCCAATAAAGTTGGGAAAAGGCAGGCAGATGATGACTATGGATCGCTTTAACAAATACCAAACACTGCTGTGGCGAAGCTTCAATCAAAAAACCCCATTGCTAAAACTTAAAATAAAAAATTAAAATACTTTTGTCGAGTACTCACTTGGTTGTATAGTCATTTTGTGTAGAACTTCTAAAGCCAAAGCTCTCTGCCACATAGGTTTGTCAGGGTCCAGGAATTTGATGGTGAGCGACAGGAAGATCTCGCATTCTGTTACCTGCGAATGGAGATGTATTTTAGTTCATTTTTCTCTCTTTGTCCAAAAAATCTACACTCTTGGCCGATCTCAAAGTTTAACCCATTAAGCACGGGGTTAATTTTAAAGGCCAATTCTGAAACATTATACAGCCTATCGTCATCGTCATTTTATGAGGTAGGTATACTTAAGGTGGAAGCGTCAGGATAGCGATATCTGCGTGTAGCGACCAAAACCGCTACAACATCCGCCGCCGCTTATGAACGGTGAGACCTCGGCAAGACATCACGCCACCTTTTAAGCCCCGCCTCCGAGATAAGAAATTCAACTACGTGCGCGTAGCGAGCGCACACGCAGACGACCGCCGCTCGCGATCCTTTTGTCTGGGACGACGACGCACACACGGAGGCCGTTCGTTACGGTGACGCAGATTGTTTACCTGCGACTACAAATATCTGTGTCCCGATGAGATGGTTACTCATTACTCCTTAACTGCTTGTAATCCTTGCGTTACTTAATATATCTCTTCCGCTTCTCGCTCGGAATTTTATTTCATCGCCTGTTGCTCAATCGCTTCATTAGCTATATTTAAATAGTATTGCAAGTAGTATAAATAGGCCTTATAAACGGAGCACTATACTACTTCACACAAAATTCAAATTTTCTTGCGTTTTTTGCAATTTGCAGGTCAGTGTCAGGTTGCATGTCGATGAAAAATGAGTCTCGCAGGTGACACGTGTGTATTTACAGAATTACAATCATTAATACAACCCTCTCAGTTAATTTAACCCCATTGAATGACTTTTTCATGAAATAGTTTTTGCAGCATTCATTTGTCAGTTATCGTGGTTACGGCTGAATGTTACTTACCAGTACTGAATGGTACTTGTGCACGATGATAGATACGAGTCTAAGTAGCCGCATGGTGACAGGGAAGTGAGGCCGCTCTGCTGCAGCTGGGCTAGCAGCCCCGCCTGCAGTGGCTGCGCCAGGGATGTGGAGCGCTGTGAATGCGGCCCTGACGAGCAAAAATAAATATATTTTTTGTAGTTTTGGTTATTGGTAATATAGTAGCAATAAGTTTGTGTGGACGGATGGATGTTTTTTACTCTTTCACGCAAAAACTACTGGTAGGATTTACATTAAATTTGGAACACAGATAGTTAATAACCTGGATTAACACATAGGATACTGTGTATCCCGGTAATACGACCCCGTGGGCGTAAGCTGGCAAATCATAAAAAAGTGAAAAAAATAATACAGCCTGTATATCTAGCCACTGTTTGCGCTAATTATCAGAAAGTATTCCCTAGTACTAACTGGGTTGTGGAGGTCACATAGGCAGTCCCTCCATGTAAAATACTGGTATTCACCTGCATCCGGTTAGACTGGAAGCCGATCCTAACATAGTTGGGAAAAGGCTAGGCTATTTTAAATGGAGCAACGAAACCGACTGGTACTTTGTTTTGATCAATTAACTATCATCATAATTTCCGACAGTCGACAGATATATTCTGAAAGTTGGCAACGTCTCAAATATTTGTCAAACATTTCGCTATATTGATTATATTATTAGAAGAAGTTATGAAAAAACTGCTGCGTTGCACAAAAATATTATATTTCTGAATTCAACCTCTTAAATTAAGACAACGCTTAGCCGCAACTTCTAATTATCAGTAGGTCTAGAAGAAGAGGTAATTTTTTTTTTAAATTCATCCCCTAAAGGGATTAGGAGACCTGCCAGGGCTGCGGGACTGTTCGAAAGAGATACCGTGGCTCTGGAACATAAAGGGCAAAAAAGAAACATGGATGTGTGTGATGTTTTAGTCAGTACAAGGCTGACCCTCCCTTCCGCTCCGCCCACAGTGGGGTCATTTGATGATTTCCCAACCGAAAAAAAAAAAAGGTGTTAGGGGACGAAAGTTTGAATGAAATTTAAGCTTGTAGATTATAAAAGTATGATACCAGTAAACTTACAATTTCACTTACGGGATTTCTTCCGTGATTTTCAATTATTCTGAGCTCCTAATATTTCGAAGCTGTTGCAAGCGCCATGATCGCGGGACGTAGCAAAAGCTTAAAACACATCTTACCTGTATTTGACATTTGGAGAGAACAGCCGTATGATGAGAGCACACACATGTTCCTTTAACAGGAATCTGAATTCTGGTATCTGTAAGCAAAGGAAATATCCATTCAGTCTTACTAACGAAATTTTGTGCATGGACAACACTAGTTCTGCAGTAGATTTTGATCTTTATACTGATCAACTTAAAGCTCAATTTTCATTGTGAAACTATTTTTATATATCACGGAGTAGCTATGTATTCAGTTTATTATTGTTATTTTAGTTTGCTTACCTTGAAGAAAATAGGCGAGAAGTCAGTGAGGACAGTGTCCAGTAGTTCGAGTCCGAAGGTCTTTGGCACATCAGAGATACCGACCAGCCAGTGGGCTGAGTCACCGTTCACAAGTTGAATTATATCCTGAAAGCAAGGATTTTAAGATTAGACTACATCATCTGCCTAGCCTTTTCCCAACTATGTTGGGGTCAGCTTCCAGTCTGACCGGATGCAGCTGAATACCAGTATTTTACATGCCCTCATGCGACTGCCTATCTGACCTCCAGGTCAGATAGGCAGTCGCTCCAGTTAGTAAATATGATATCCCTTGGTAAGACTGGTTGTCAGACTTTCTGCCCACTGAACAACCTGCAACGACTGTCAAAGATTTACAATTGACAGCCGGGACCAACGGCTTAACGTACTTTCCGAGGCATGGAGGAAATTTGGTGTGTAATGGGTGCCCAAGTAGCAAAATCATGTCATATAAATGGTACAATAACGTTTTTTACTTAACTTTCAGTCATATTAAAATGGTTTTATAATAGTTTTTTATACGTAAATATAACGGGGGTTTGGGCGCAGATTATACAACATTTTAATCGTGTAGGGGTCGTTTTGCAGTCGCGTCAGCAACAATAACGTTGAGTAAAAATCACGTAGACATTGTAAGTTTAACCAGTAAGGTTTATAATAGTTTCTAGTAATACTCTTATGTAACTATATCATCGTATTGACGTTTTCTTATGCTGGTGGTCGGTCTGTGGTACAAGCTAGACAATTTGTGTGAAAATATAAAACTTAAAAAAAAGTATAATTTAATTTAATTTATTTATTTGCATCAGACACAACGATCCATAATTTAGTTAGTAAGAACTCTTAAAAATAATGTTAGTTTAGATTACATAATCAAAGACAAAGACAAAGACAAATACACACCACACAATAATGTTTATAACTAAGTAGTACACAAAATAAAATTACAATCATTTTATTATTATCATAAGTCAAATGTTTTAATATTATTTATTAATTTAATGTAAAGAAAGCTTATTGTGGTGGAAGATGACGAGCGGTGACTTATAGTTGGGAATTTAAAATTTTCGATGATATGTATGATTATATTCTTTAAATTTTTTAATGGGCCTCCATAATATTGGTGTTTCAATATTATTTATAAAAATAAAATACATAATTGTCATCAATAATTTCCACCATATTGCCAATAGACATTGGGCGACTGCATTTAGACATCTATATAACTATTGGTCTTATACATGTTTTTTGTATCATCTATGGCGTCCACCATGACGGTTGCAATTAGGGTTCTTAAGTTAAATTAGAATAACGTTTCAACCTAAAAGTTACTTAAAGGTGGTATATACGACCTATTATGACGATTCTATAATAGTTAACTATAAAATCGTTATATAACAGTTTGTTATTTAAGTGTTGAATAAAAGGTTCTAAATTTACAAAACATGGCGACTCATCACTATTTTCTGACTGAAACGTTTACTCGACTTAACGTTATATGACCGTCATATAAATTATTGACGTTTACAGGACACATTAATATGACTTAAATTATTATAACTAATGCGTCGAACTGAATACTACTTTACAACTGTTTAGTTGCTGCAAAATTGTTATAAAGCCCTTACATGTCTGTTAGTTGTATAGTTCTAATATTATATAACTTTTTTGCTAGTTGGGTGGTCACCCATCCACAGATCAACTTAGGCATGTGTGGCTTAACTAAAAGTTCGACCCGAGCGGCTGTTATTATTTAGCCACGAGCTTCCGACGTTTAACTTAACATGAATTGTCATTAAAACTAAACATGTATGCAAAATTTCAGCTGAATCGGAAACGAGGAAGTGGGTCAAATTTTACTTTTAAGTTTTTTCACATAGTTATAGGCGAACCTAATAAAAGCAGCGGTGGCCCAGTGGTGGCGGTCCCGACTTACGAGCTGTAAGTCGTGGGTTCGAACCCAGCCAGGCGCATTACTTTGTGTAATTTATTTTCATCACCACTGCTCTCAAAACGGTGAAGGAAAACATCGTGAGGAAACCGGCATGTCCTAGAACCAAAAATTCGAAGACATGTCACATCTACCAACCCGCACTGAGCCCGCGTGGTGGATTATAGCCCATTCCCGCTAATAGAGAGGAGGCCTGTGTCCCAGCAGTGGGAACATTATGCTAAGCTTATGCTAATAAAAACGTGCCAAAAACGTTTTTTCATAAGTCTATCAGCTTTTTATAAAATTAAATAAATTAGATCTTACCTGCAGTATAAGATATGCATCAACAGCGCAAGGTTTTAGGTCCTTAGGTGCCTTGTTGTTAGTCTGTGGTCGGATGTCAGCAGGGTTTACCTTGAGAGCACCTGGAGAAACAAAAATAGATTGTATAGTAACTAATATATTTATAGTGGGTGTAACAAGACCCTTAACGAAGCCGAAAGGCACTTGTTCTCCCCGTCATTGCGATATTTTTTTTTGATATGAACCGTACCTGCGTACCTTCTAGTTACGGAGATATTGGAGGTCACAGTTCCAACTTTTAAGCGAATTTAAAAAAATAATAACTTTACTTTAAATACTTTGTTTTATTTATTCTCTTCATCTTACGACTATCATTACAGGCTACCTAATGCGATAGTGTACACAATAACAATATTAAATTTTGTAACTAATTACAAAGATTGATCCACGCCTACCTCCGTGACCCACGTACTATTCAATGCATCCATCAGCACAATGTTTTGAGTGCGTTACATTGAGTCCTACCGTAAAACATGATTTTGAACCCAAAAAAAAATCGTTTCCCAGCATTAATTTCTGCGTAGAGTTACTTAGTTTGATTAACAGAATGCTTGATGGCTTCGTGAAGGGTCCGTTTACACCTTGTATGTTTAAAAAAAATCCCCAACATTTAGCGCAGCCTGTAGTCTGGCAACATCATACATTAACGACTCCCTCTTTTAGCAACTGGCAAACTCTGCCAGAGCCCTCTCTAAGACCAGAGCGACCAGCTGACGCACCGTAGCCGCGGCAGAATGGCTGGTGCTAACGTCACGTTGTAAATAACACTTTATATAATGAACATCTTACCCTCAGCTTCTGCCAGCGCCCTCTCAAAGACCAGAGCGACCAGCTGACGTACAGTAGCCGCGGCAGCATGGCTGGTGCTGACGTCACGGCTCTCTGAAGGCGATACCATGCGCATGCACATCACCATCGTCTGGGGGAGGAAAAGAAGAAAATATAGTTGTAGTTAAAAATTAGCGGATCGTGTAGGTAGACGTGTCCTTGAGAATTTGAAAACGTTGGCTACGAAGCTTTTAGGCTTGGCGGAGCGTTTTTGCGTAAACTTGGTAAGGATCGAGTAAAAACGCGTACAAATGTCTAGCACCTGCAGACGGTAAAATATAATACACTTCCTAGCAGTAGCGAAGGGTCAATTTTTGTAAGAGGTAAGCCGGAGTAAACATCTTTAATGTGATTATATTATTTTTCTATAGAATACTGACTTTGCCATTTTTCAAAGCGAATTCGGTAGGAATCGAGTTGTATGGAACCTTCGTCACTGCTTCCTAGAAAACTGGCTCTTATCGCACTACGATTAGGTTCAACTTGCAATGTATTTCACACTCGTGGATTTTTTTCATTTATCTCAACTAGTGTGTTATTTACACAGATAACAACGGCAACGGTAATGTTTTCCCCATGGTTTGTGTTTTTATTTTTTGGTATATTCGTGGAAATGTTTATTTACATTAATTTAAATTTTGATATATATTTATAGTATTTGATATATATTTATAGTATTTTATATATCCTTGTAGTTAATCTTATTATTATTTAAAATTATTTTCAGATTTACACCTACCACTGCTTGTCTTTGCATCACCCAAAGGTTGACTGGTAGAAAGTGTCTATTACATTAAGTCCGCCTCTGTACTTCTGTGCTTGAAGTGTTAAATAAATAAATAAATAAACAATAAATAAATTGTTCAATTGCTATAGTCAGTGGTGATTGTTTTATGTTTCTTCTGCCCTTATCACAATCATTCAAATTCATTTGTGGTCAGCGCAGCATGTCTTCTTATATACTTCTCAATTACTCGTCATCTCAGCAGACACCTTTTTAAGGCCTTAATTTTTTTTTAATTTTTGTTATCCTACTTTGTGTCCCACTGCTGAGCAAATGCAATAATAAAGCAATAAATAAAAAATATAATAATCGCAATAATTTAAATTTTCATTTAAGGTAATATTTAATGAATACTTAAATATGTTTTTATGAACAGAGTATCCTAAATAAACATTATTATTTATAAAATAATTTACAATTAAAAACAAATTACAATTGTGTCGTAAATTCAAAAATATTTAAAAAAATAAGTAACTTTACCCCAAGCAGCCTCTCTCTTTCAGTTCTAACAATTTTTGCACACTCACGCCCGTGGGTACCCACAGGAGTGCTCATTTTGAAAAACACTTCACTTTTTAACATCAACTTTCACTACAAGACTTTAATTAATAATAATTGTTTTACTCTGTTAATGAAATCTTGTGAGATCTAATCTAATCAGTGATTGTTTGGATCTAGTTCTGCACTTCAAATATTGTTGATTTGACAGATAACGTTTATGTTGTGTTTTGTTATCTTAAGTGTCATATTTCCGGCCAGTGATAACCACTATGGTTTTAAGTTACACAATTGACTCCAAAGGATAGAGCTCGTGGCTAAATAACAGCGGCGCTTGCACAGGTCGGTCCGTGGATGGGTACCCATTCATAACATAGCGAGTTTCCTCTATGCCTCGGAAACTGCGTATTTTGTAGATATTTGACAGCCGTCACAGCGCTAGACACTGGTAGCACAGTCGTTGCAGTTAGTCAGTTTGCTTGTGGCTAAATAAATAAGCCACGAGCAAACTGATTGACTGAATAAAATTAGCTCTCCAGTACGAAACTTCAATAACTACGCGACCTAAATGTACAGACGCCAGCAAATCAAGTTATCCGAAACTGTCAAATTTTCCCAATCAACCTTGAACCTAATGCTTTAGTGATAAAGTTAAAAGTCTATTAAAGAAATTTGACAGATTGTAGTAGCTTGATTTGCTGGCGTCTGTATGTTACAGCTGTTTTTTTTTCTTGATGTTGGTGGTCCCATGGCGAAAGTTGTTCAGTTTGCTGGTCAGAACCACACCCTCAAATATGACCACACCTTTCTGGTACACTTTGTATATCTTTAAAATGTTCCATAACTCACCCTAGCCAGCGTATCTCCATGCACCAGGTCAGACGTGGTCATCAACAGGGCAGCGGTCTGCAGCAGCTTCAGCTCCAGAACTCCGCCTTGCCCCAGGTTATAGAGGCAGTCCACCACATGTCGAGCGCCTTTCGCGTCTATGCCTTGCTGGGCGATTAGACGCTGGATCGTACCGAGGCAGAACTGGAAATGAATTGGGAGTTTAGTGGTATGATTTAAGTTAAGCTGCGAGATTTTTTTTTCGTTCTCCGCAAGTCAGTATCGCGACCGTAACAAATATGTTTTTATTATAGTAGTTGTATTAATGATTTTGATGGTTATAATTTTGTTACTAGATTTTTACGGGCTTTCCTAGCACTCTAGCCATAATAGAAGAACTGGTAATTTGCAATACAGCTAATAAAATAAGTAATAAAACCAATGTAATGAGTACCTACTAAAAAAAAGGGGATACAAAAACTTATGAAACTTAATAACTTTCAATTCAAAAAAACTATTATTGACTGGCTAGAAAAATACGATTATGACGAATCAGAAAAACTATTCGGCAGCGTAACATGACACCCTGTCACTTTCACACACACACAAAAACCCTCACATCACACACACACACACACACTCACCTCAGTCACACTTACCCACACTATTCTCAGGACGCAGTGAGTGGTACGTAAACTAAGTTAATTTTTAAAATGTATACTCCAATTTTAAATTCACTTTTTTTTCTCTCTCTTTTTTATATTTTATGTTTGTAAACACTTTTAATGCATGCCATATCTTATAGTGTATCCCATTTTTTTTTTTTGTCTATCGTTTTTTATATGTTCCCTGTGAATTGAGAGGTCTGGCTCTTGTGATACAGGGAATCCTAGTACAAGAGCCAGAGCTACACTGATGTTACTAACAATCACCTGTTAATAAAGATTTTATTTTATTTTTATTACCTACGTAATTGTGTACTGAAAATAATAATATTGCCTTTTTTTTCGACACTCCTTTTGTTCTATATTTATCTGTATGTATTCATTACCTACTATGTACTACCTTATTGGCATTGGCAGCCACATGTGTCAAAGGTAGGGACTCATCATCTGCCTAGCCTTTTCCCAACTATGTTGGGGTCGGCTTCCAGTCTAACCGGATGCAGCTGAATACCAGTATTTTACATGGAGCGACTGCCTATCTGACCTCCACAACCAAAATGACAAATGTTAAAGATTTAAGAGTCAAAGGTGACTGTAGGTGAAAAAGGTAGTAACAGTAAGCCATGCTGTGAGGACTGCAATAAACTGGCTTGATTAATTGTCCAGCAGCACATTCAATTATAAGTATAGACCTTACCTTAATAATCTTCAGGTCCTTAGATTCACACCCTTGTACAAGTGGGTATAATATCTGGTTCACAACTCCATACAGTGAAGCCTGAGGGTTGTTGGCGGCCAGGGATAGCTTCTCTATAGCTTCATCACATGCCTGAAAGGAGAATTATGAAGTTATAGTATCGTATTGTATGACATTGGTGTCTGCAACTCCATGTCCAAAGCATGTATTTTGCGTTCAGGAAGTTATAGTAATTTATAATGCATTGTAATGCACTTTTTTCAACCTACCACACCTACCCTACCTACCCTAGTGATGTGAAATATAGTTTGAAAACCTATTCGCAATATCTACCAAATTTACATAAAAACTTCATCAAAATCGGTTGAGCCGTTTCGGAGGAGTGCAACCACTAACACCGTGACACAAGATTTTTAAATATAAGATAATAATAATGAAATCATTTTATCTTTTACTTCTGGACACGGAGCGTATCGTTAGGGAGGTTCCTCTCTCAAGAGCCCGGCCCGGTTCCTGATGCTGGTGGACTATTTTTTTATATTTTTAAATATTTTTTTATTATACTTTGTATAGAAATATTTGAAAATGTAAATTATATGTAAAGGAAATAAAATCATTTTATTTCAGACAACTATGAGATCCATAACTTGTTAGTAACAGGTTTGCGCTTAAACACTATTGTTGGTGACTTAACTAAAGACGAATTAATAAGAGGACCACCCATAGTAAATAGCCATAATTACTATGACAACGAAATAAATCAAAGCAAATCAGATGCTATTGTGACTGCTCCTTATTCGGTTCAGGAGCATATAATATGACATTCAATAAGTGCTTATTTTCAGCTAATAAGCTAATAAATTAATTTAATTTTTCAAAGATCTATAAATGACAAGCAATAAAAGTAAAGTAGCCTGCCTGAGTAATATTGGTCTCTGCTATACTTTTGTTTTTATTAACTTTTAAGTGACTATAATGAATTATGTGTTAATATGTTACCGGATGAACCCGATTCCAGGCCAAATTAGTTTGGCCTAGGCCAAACCAGTTTCCTAGTATAGTGGACATAGCCTCAGAGCTCCTGTTTCTGTTACAAGGGAATGCCAGGGTGTTAGTTCTAACCTAACCTGTCTGAGTAGGGGAGCCCCGAGTCAGTCCTGAGATTGGTTTGCTTGTTCTTTGGCCTAGCATAAACTAGTTTGGCCTAGACTCAGATTTGGCCGGTAACAGATATAGTCAGATAGATTGCACAATAGCATGAACTTAGCTAAATTCAAGATTGTACTGAGTTATAAGAAAACTTAAAAATATAGCATCAGGCTCATTTCTTACACAATGTAAAAGTGTACACTCAATTAGCTACCCATACCTAAATATTACAGCCTTGATATTTCAATATTAATATGTAAACTCATCATATGATGTAGAAGGATTTATAAACATGCTGGGGAATTAGAATGAATAATCCTTTAAAACATTGATATAACAAGGCACTAAAAATTAAATTTTAATGTTCTTTATAGGCGCATGGTCACTATTCTGATCTTATCATAAAGAATATGTATGTAAGCAATACCTAAAATCATAAAGAAAAGAGTAGATTTTGATCGTTAAAATACTGTTTACTGCAATGGTACTTACATTTTATAAATTTTAATCCACCCATTAATAAGGCCATAAAAAAGTCCTACAATAGATTTAAAACTGATTGATATCATTCTGATCTATATTTGTAGTAAAATTGTGGATAATGAGAGTAAGTGCCGGCTTACAAAAAAACCCTAAAACTAAATAATAACTTGGGAACAATTTCAATGCAATACATGACAAAAATATTGAAATTTTTCCAATGTATTTACATGCTTCTTTAAGTGTTTTATAGATTCAAATGATTGTTGCGTGTATCCTGTTATGTCACAATTATGTTCTGCAATTACAAATAACAGTTAAACGATAAAAACCTCTCTTATCTGAGGATATTTCTTCTTGGTCTCCAAACTCAATGTCTTGAAATCATTTTGAAGGACGTCCATGAATTTCTTCGTGCAGTCATCGCCGGTTACAGCGCTTACGAACGCCATTATTTAATTTATTGCTGTTAATTCACTTATTCACATCATAATTCACGTAAAAAATTATAGAAATTGAATTTATGCCATGTACACAATCGACATCACAATTTTCAGTTCGGAAACTGAACCATTTCAAATATGCAGTTGATTTTTTTTTCATAATTTAAAAATTAATGTGTCTTGAAAAAATGTAAGAGAACAGAAGAACATGATTCAAAGATATAAATATAAAATGAAGCAGACAATAGACATGATTATCACGGAAAACAATGTAATAAAATGATTAGTTACTGGATTAAAAATATGAAAATATGTGTTTCGTTTTCTTTAACTATTTCTAAACGAAATATTTGTAACCATTCCTTTGCGCATTGCACATTATTCTACTACGCACTTATAAATTTAATTTAGTAAGTATCAGTCACATAATACTTTTCTTAAAATATTTTAGATATATATTTTAATTAAATAAAGTATATATTTTAAATTTGTCACCTTTAAGTTCAACATAATATATTCTCGTGCATTTAGTTAAAAAGATTAGTCATATCCATTTGCGTGTAAAGGAGTTTGCGTGTCAATTTGTGTGACCAGAAGAAATAATACATTACCACATTCAGTAATTTTACCCGATTATATCCACTGTGAATAACCGCACTTGAAATTAATTAGATTATGTTAGACTTTGTGATTTTGTGGGATAAAACAAAGCTTTAATTAGATGTAACTCATCTAATGAATTATTGTCATTAAATATAAAATGCGGAATCGATTCAAGTAACTTGTTTCTTGTTAATTTTGCATAATATTGAAGAATATGGCTTGTTCGTACATTCAAGTAAACAATGCTTGAAAGACGTTGACAGAATATTAGTACTTTTAAATAAGCAGCAGTATCTGACGTGAGAACAGCTTCTTGAAGTGAAAGTGAAAGAAGAAATGCAAGTGATCGATGATGACCCACTTTTCACGGTAACATTTTTTTCTAGTATAGCAACATCGATTACTGATTGTGCAGAAGAAAAAACAATGGTGTGATTCCAGATTTTTATTTGTAAGTATTTATAGAATCCAATATCAATTTAGCTAAAGTAACGTTTCAGTGTCGTTAAAAACGTCCCCCCGCCCGAAGATGCCGATACCGAGGTATAAAACGCATAATACCAACTAGAAATTTATTTTGTGAGCTTGACGTGCTGTCATTTCAGTTTTTTATTCTATTTATTCAGCTTGATTCAGCTATGCGCCATTTACTGCATTAGAACGGTCGCTGTCTGCGGATTGTAGTGCTACTGGTAATAAAACTCCTCGCGACACAGGTGTGGAATGTATGTATAATAGTGTGTGGAATGTGTTCTCGCCGTGTGTTCTATTCGTGATAGATCGTGTTTAGTTTTTCATGCCGGCACCTAGTTTTCGTTATTCCAGTGTCGTTTGCATAGTTTTTTTGTCGTCAAGTGCGTCATGAAGTCTAGCGGTGGGTTTAAACCGGGAGTGCACACCCACCGTCGCCGGCCGTTGGTGCTTTAGCAACGTCTTGTAGATCTTTTGATCGTGGAATAGTTGTGCTGTAAACAATGCAGCATGTTCGTGCCCCGTTTAGTAAATAACATAATCAGTGTTACCTGTCATCTTTGCACGCTAATTTTGTCTCTCAAGTGAAAGTCTTGGTGTTCAAATAGTTGATTGAATCGGGTAAGAAATCTTTGTAAATTATGTATGTCATTACGTAGATGTTGTAAAGTATATGTTTGTAATTGTGATATGTTTGATTGACATCGATACTATTGAATGTTTGTGGCTTCCTTATTATATGTCTGGTCATCTAATCATTGTTCTAGAGCATGCAATTTGTTTTCCATTGATATCTTGACCTGTTAATCTTAGCCCGTTGGCTCTTTATTCTTGATAACGAGATTACAACTCATTGTAGAATTTGTGTTACGATTTGTATGTCAAATGTCGTTATGGGTTAATTAGAGTGATAAAATGGATTGTCCCTTTATTCTTAATTAATTATGGTATATTGATTTGATGATAGTGATAATACTCTTAAATTTTTAATATTTTTATACACAAACCCTGCATAGGGAACTACAGCAAAAATAAATAAATGGCGCTAACGTCACCGTAAGACGTTATTAATGGAACAAAAATTTCGTTCAATTAAGGTTAAGATGTCCAGTGTACTGAATCGGAAGATCGCAGGTTCAAACCCTGCTCACACTAGAATTTTTCTTTCCATGTCAAAAACATACTCTTAAATTGTTGGGTAGCATTACTAATGTTCAGTGTCAGCAACTAAGTTGCGAAAGTAAGATAAGAAGTTGCTTCATATATGATACTGGTATTCAGCCACATCCGCTAACACTCGAAGCAAGCATAACATGGTTTGTTAAAGGCTATGCTGATGAATTTGGTAAAGGGTTAGTTTTACTGAGCTGGCATGATAGACAAAAAAGAGACCTTAGATATCAGTTATTCAAAAATAAGTCTGATTTAACATTCCTGAGGTCTTAATTCCCTATTTAATTTTTGTGGGGGACTTCTTATAGTGTGATAGTTTTACTTTCATCTGGCTTGGTGCATCTGCACGTCAATTAAAATTAGGTAGGCAGTAGCTGAAGAAACGCAATAGAAACAGTAGATTTTTTATTCATAACTACATTTTGTTTTTCTAGACTTGTGACTTGCTTCCCTGCTAAACCTCATAAGATTATCAATTCAAGAATCGTTGACAGTTTGTATCATTTGAATAACATTTATCTCCAGTTCATAATCATCTTAGTTCTTAGGTCTCATACTAGATGGCACTCACAGCCTTATAGATAGACTAGATATAAAATATGCAGTAGATCATCTTACAAGAAACTAAACCGTTGAACTAGTATAAACTTGGTATATTAACATATTTTTAATGTGTTATGGAAATTCAGTCCTGAGCAGGTCTCGTACAACTAAAAGATACTGTAAAATTGATGGGAATATATATACCTTTGTTTTTTATGGCTAGAAAGGAGGTGACTGATGAGCAATGAAGAAGTATGTTGCACATGCTTCTCACGCTCTGAATAAACTGGGATGAATGATGATGAGAAAAATTAATGATAATAAGTCATCTTACTTTCCGTAATCTAAGTTGTTCCTCTAAAACATCCTGCACCTGAGCCATTCCTCAAAACTCAAACAAAAGTTTGACTCTATCACTGATGATTTATCTTTTGTATTGTATTGTATAACGGGCTGGTGTCCGCAACTCCACGTCAAAGCGCGTATTTTGCGTGCGGGTGGGAAATCTATTCGATCCACCCTAACTCCCCGAGAAAGGCCAGCAGCGCCTTGGTGTTGCTGACAATCTCGCGGAGAGTACCTGGGGTACCGAAGTACTTTGCCCTGTATGTTGCAACCACTGGGCAATGTTGAAGCACGTGGGCTGCTGTTTCGTCTTCCTCCATGCAGGCTCGGCACAGGGGGCTGTCTGTGACTCCTATGACAAAGAGGTGTTTATTAAAAGAGCCGTGTCCAGTGATGGCGGCTGTAAGTGTGCGCAGCTGTAGTTTGGTCAGCCTAAGCGCTCGTTTGGTGAGGCGGCCATCGATAGTAGGAAGTGCTTCCTTGGCCTGCCTGCACTCGCCATGGTCCAGCCACAGCTTGTGGTGTTGTTCGCTGGTTCGTTTCCTTACCAGTGTGCGTAGGTACCCGAAGGGGAGTGGCACAATGGGTTCGGGACCCACTGCTGCCATGCTCGATCCCCTTCTAGCGAGTTCGTCCGCTCCATCATTGCCTCGGGAATCGCTGTAATATATCTTTTACAAAGTCAAGATTATCTACTAAATGTAAAATTCAAAATCTAAAGGGTGTAAATAGACCCTTAACGAAACCGGAAGGCACTTGTTCTCCCCGTCTTTGCGATCATTTTTTTTTGTACTAGACCATACCTGGAAACCTTCTAGTTACGGAGATATTGGGGGTCAAAGTTCCAACTTTTTTACGAGTTTTGTTTTAAATACATGTTTTTAATGTAAGATTTTTACTTTAAACACCTCAACGACCCCCGTACTAAACAATCCATCCATCAGCACAATGCTTTGAGTGCGTTCCATCGAGTCCTACTGTAAAACGTGATTTTTCACCCCAAAAAAAAAAAGTCGTTTCTCAGCAATAATTTTTGCGTAAAATTACTTAGTTTGATGTACAGAATGCTTGGTTGACGGCTTCATGAAGGGTCTGTTTACACCCTGTATAATCATTAATTCATCATCATCATCATCCACAGCCTGAATTCACCGCCTGCTGGGTATAGGCCTTCCTTTTCTTGTGCCAATCCCTACGTACCTGTGCCAGCCTAATCTATTCATTCACAAAGAAATATTTCAAATCCACAATCTAACACATTGTTTAGATAAGACAACAGAAACAATAGAAAATTAATCAGTTTATCAACCAGTTGCTAACTGTTACTGGACAAAGGCCTCTCCCCATGTCTTCAGTATGGTGATCCAGGGCTAATATGGACCGTGTCTAGGTTGGTCCGTGGATGGGTGACCACCCATTACATACCGAGTTTCCTCCGTGCCCCAGAATGCACGTTAAGCCGTTGGTCCAGACTGTCATTTGTAGATCTTTGACAGTCGTTACAGGTAGTCAGTGGCCCAGTAAGTCTGACAACCAGTCTTACCAAGGGGTATCATATTACCTAGTACTAACTGGGTTGTGGAGGTCAGATAGGCAGTCGATCCATGTAAAATACTGGTAATTAGCTGCATCTGGTTAGACTGGAAGCCGGCCCTAACATAGTTGGGAATAGGCTAGGCAGATGATGATCTTTTCATAAAAGTTTAGCTAATTAGCAAGATTCATACTCGGTTTGACTACAAAGGTGCGCCAAAAGCAATCAAATATCGACACTCATCACTAATTAAAATATAAATTATAAATTCACCCTTTTAGGCCTGGACATAGATACACACATAGACTGGAAACCACACATACAGAAAGTAAAAACAAAGCTATCTAAATTTGCATATGCCCTCAGAGAAATAAAGAAAACTACAGATCTCAAAACAGCAATAGTAACATACTATGCGTACGCGTTCGCTTGGCTTAAATACGGAATAATATTATGGGGTAACAGTACAGACGCACCTTCACTATTTACAATACAGAAGAAACTTATAAGAACATTGGTTAATATAGAAGACACCGACTCATGTAAACCACACTTCAAAGAACTAAACATCCTAACACTACCCTGTCTCTATATATTTGAAATTTGCAAATTTGTAAGGAAGTACCCACAATTCTACAGCAAAAGAAAAGACATACAAACAGAAATCAAACTTAGACATGGAAATAGACTCAACCTGCCAACTTCACGATTAAAAATGCACTCCTCTAGTGCGTTTGTCACGTCAATAAAAATCTACAATAAATTACCTGAACACATAAAAAACACAGAAACAAACAATATATTTATAAATAAACTAAAACGATTTCTCTTAGATAAAACCTACTACACAATTGACGAATACTTCAAAGATAAATTCCTCCTAGAGAAACGAAGATAATTAGAATAACCAAGTAGTACCTAATACATCTATTTACCTTATCTACCGTGCAATATCTTTAATTACTTACTATTTAGTTAATAATAAATTACAGCTAATATATGAATAAATATATAAAATAATTACCTAATTTATAATTTAGAAAATATCTATTAATAATAAATAAATAAATATATAAATAAATAAATAAATATAGAAATATTAATAATAAACAAAATTAATATAAATCTACTCATAAATAATATCTACTTAAATATCTAAATATAAGATTTACTCCTTAATTTCAATATTATAATTTCAATATTATTATGTTTTTAAACAAAAAGCGCTTCATCCTCTCCTCTAAAAACTAACTTGCTGTGCCCGACAGGGTCCATAATTGTTTCTCTATAATTTACCTACCAGCCTTGTATACATTATGGAATGCAATAAAGTATTGAGTATTGAGTATTGAGTATAATTAGTAATTACACAAGCACGCTACCCGGCATCATTTTTAAGAGTAAACAAACAGTAGTTAATCAATGTTATGTTCATTATCTTGTACATATTACTCTGATTCTACTGATAACACACGTGAGGAGGTGATAAAGGACATGTGACGTCATTAATTTGTATGTATGTGTGAGAAAGTTGTACACCAGTATGTATGACGATTTTGCAGGGTAGATGGAAAATTTTTGAGTGAATTGTTATTTGTTGTTTCAGGATTTAAAGTCTGCTAATTAATGACAATGTTTTAAATTTTATTTATGTCTGCATTGGAGACGAACATTTTAGTTATCACGGTGGCACTATACTTGGCATATCTGTGCAAATATTCTCCTTCTATCATTAAAACAAAGTGAACTATATCGAAATAGGCATAAAAAACATTTTGTTTTGATCCAATATCGCGAAAATTTTGACAAGTAATCGGTCATAGTGTGACGAAATTTCAACCTTTTTGTATGAATATTAGTAGTCCTAGTCAGTCAGTCAGTTGGTGCCCTGAAACACTGACACGGAGTCACGCGCGGCAGACCACGAAGAAGATGGCGGGACGAACTGGATATCTTCCTTGAGAATTGGAAAGAGGTAGCACAGTATCGTGACCGTTGGAAGGAATTGAGGGAGGCCTTTGCCCAGCAGTGGGACAAAATGGGCTAGCAACAATAATAAAAATTCCTATTCTTATCGTACTAATGGCAAAAAGTACGATCACAATTGGTCTACGCGATCTCCGCTTGATGTAGTCATAATGTCATCAAGTGCACAGACATGAGAGAGGTGCGACATAATCCCAGTCTTTCAGTGGATTGTCTAGTTTTAGCCTCTTTTATCCTAACTTAGCCTAAACAGTTTGTGTGATTGTAAGAAAATCCTCTCTTGTTTCAGATAACATAAAAAAATCCTGCAAGAAAAATTTCCAAAATCTTCCTGAAGACTGTTATTTTTTTTTAATAGATAAATTAATTATTTTTCACTAGTATAATAAAGACAGTTCGAAGCGGTAACTAACGGAAGATGCCAACCAAACGAGAGAGAAACAAGACGAAATTAGCTATTTATTTATATTAACTAGTGTAGTCCATTGTAACTGTTATTTTTTTCAAGTTATTACCATATACTCTCATAAACGCAAATAACGATATGAATTTATGTTAAACGCTATCTCTAAAGCTTAAATCACTATTTATTCAATTATTTAATCAATTCATAATTTAATTAATCACAAGAAGTATGATAACTATAATAATAAGGGATTGATAAGGTCGCTTTGAGCACCATAATGGACAATATGGCGTCAAATGTGGGCTTAAGAAGCAATAAGCAAAGGAAAGATAACCTCATAACGAGGAAGCAGGATAAGTCTCCGGAGAAGACGATCAGGGGGACGAGGGGAGCGTACAGAGGCATCCCGTCCACTTCGAAAAGACCGACCGAAGAGGACAATGAAACGGGCTCTACGGAAAGACTGGATAGACCAAAGAAATTTATATCTCAGAACAAAAGCAACTATGGGCTGGGGAAGAGGCCTGACTTCTCTCTCAAGAACCGGAATGTGCATTTAGCTTCGTCTCGCTATGGACAGGTGAGTCTCTTTGCTTTTTCTACATTAGTATAAATAACTATTACATTTTATCTTGATTCGCTCAAGGGGTATCCTTTTACCCAATAGCTCTGTTGTGGAGGTCAGATAGGCGAATATAAGCGAGCGACTTCATTTTAAAATAATTACTGGTATTCAGCTAAATCCGGTTAAACTGGAAGCCGACCAAGTACCCCAAAAGGGTAGGAAGATGAGAATGACCTCGAGTAGTGAGCTATTCAATAGATCTCCAGTCATTTAACACCATATTCAGGATGCAGTCTTGGTGTTGAAGATCTTGGTTGCGTTATCACTATTTACCAAAAGCAAAATAAGCTTCACTCCCTGCTCGTAACAGCATGTAAAAACTTCTTCGATAGGTCTAAAGCGAATATCGTTCGGCTATTAGGCATACAGAAAATGAGCGTCATCTACATGTAAAAGGTGTAAGTCCACATATTCATTACAAGACAGGAGGCCGCTGCCCTACCTCTTTACGAAACTAGGTCATAAGAACTTAGTACTTTTTCCAGACGTAAAATATATTTTTCTTTTTTCTCTTATACTTTTTTTGGCATCCAACACACAGCCTCAACTTTGTCTATTATGTTTTTTATTTCAGCATCAATCTAGTCATAATCTGAGTCTAGAATAGCATTCGTCTATGGCATGCAATTTGTGAGAGTCAATTGAAGAAAATCCGTTCCGCGCATTCGCTAACAAGCTAGTCCTTGCGCACAATTTGTGGGACAGATTTACACACTTCAGTCGCTACTTGAAATGGAGGGGTTTGTGGCTAAATAATAACAGATCACAGGAGCTTCTAGGATAAGCAAGGCATCCATTACATACCGAGTTCTCTCCGTGCCTCGAAAAGCACGTGATGCCGTAGGTCTCCGCTGTCATTCGTCTATCTTTTAGAGCCCTTATGTATAGTTCAAAGGTATGCAATATGTCAACCAGTGTTGCAAAGTTGTTGGACTAAGTTCTAATGGCCGGCTCACGATTTCCTTTGAACTCACTCAAGTTATTCCTTATAACATCAGCTATCTGCCAGTAAAAGTCTCGTCAAAATCGGTCCAGCCGTTTCGGAGATCACCCGGGACAAACACACAAAGTGACAGACGGAAAAGAAAAACAAATGGTATTATATGTAGCTGTATTTTGAAATTACAAACAGACACTTCAATTTTATTTGTATAAATGAGGGCATAAATCATTTTAAACAATTTTAAAACTTCCGAATTCTGACTACAGCATTGAGCTAAATTACAGTGAGTTCGAAAACTCTTCAAGCACTTAGCTAAATTACAGCCAGTCACAAAAACAATAAAACTGCAGTGCAGTGACAGGTTAGCGACCTATCGCATGTCAACCTAGAACAATAATAACTTTGTTTCAGGCGATTTCATAACTTTTATAACCGAAAACATTTTTTAACTGGCTTAAAAATAAGTTCTTCATGAACTTATTTCCGTTCAACTATTATGGAATTTGGCATCATAAAATTCCTTACTAAAATGTAGAAGAGCCTAAAATTTTAACTGCAGTTTGTGTTCGCGAGTCTATGGTTCAACTCGTCTTGATTTCCTGATCATCATATGTGTATCTTCGACCGCTAAGTCCTATTGGTTGAAATTTCCGCGAAGCCTCCACATCCCTCCACATCCGTCAAGGAGAGAGATATTGGATACTTTCCTAAAAATCAGGACAACGGTCAGTCTCAGTTTTAATTAAACAGCTATCATTGACCTTCACTAGGACATTGAACGCCTGGTGATAACCTTCACAAGGTCATACAAAATTATTTTGTTTGACTGATTCATTTCTTAATTCGGCTTATATTTTACCAATAAGAGTAAAGAAAAATAGTTTCCATTACTGTAAGTTACAAAAGATGTAATAGGTAATTTCGCATATCCCAAAATTTCTGCAGACAGTGAGTAAAAACATCGTGAAGAAACGGGCATGTCCTAGAATCAAAAATTCAAAGGTGCGTGACATCCACGAACTTGCACTGGACTTGCGAACAGGGACAGGGAGGCCTCCCAGCGGCGGCATCATTACTGGCTATATAATCATCAGCCTAACCTTTTCCCAACTATATCAGGGTCGGCTTCCAGTCTAACGACTGTCAAAGATCTACAAATGACAGCCGGGACCAACGGCTTAACGTGCTTTTCGAGGCTTGGAGGAAACTCAGTATGTAATGGGTGGTCACCCATTCACAGACCAACCTAGGCAAGCACGGCTTAACCTAAAGATCGACCCGAGCAGCTGCTATTATTTAACCACGAACTCCTCCAACATTACTGGCTGTATAAACGTATGCGAAACTCCCAAATCAAATACTTGCACATTTCAAAATCGCAGCTCAAGACAATGCACTACCAATTAGGCGTTAACAAAAGCGCGTAGGAGGACCTCAGCTGGGTCAATTGAGTACCGCAGGGCCGTACAGTTAACACGGTAACTTTGATCAGTGTGGATTGACACAGTAGTGTCTAACGTCCAATTTTTGGTGAAAGAAATCTCGGAGTTCGTTTTGGAAAATGTTTTTGAGTGTTTAGACCTGTTTTCGGCACCATACCTAGAGCATATCCAAGACACCTAGACACACACCTCTGATTTTTGGATTCATGTGCGTATTGTATAATTATCACTTGCTTCGGTGAAGGAAAACATCGTGAAGAAACCAGCATGCCTGAGAGATAATTCTCGACGGCATGTAAAGCCAATTTAGAGGCCTATGGGTAGCATAAGAACTCTGACATCAGGTTAGGCACTAACCACACGATAAAGAAGAAGAACGTATCTTGGAATGGTGCCGAAGATGGGCGAAATTGATGGTTTTATGTGTGAAATAGTGTGGTGAAGTATATACCGAGTGGAGGAATCCCTATCAATAATTCACAGTGTAGAACCTGCGACTAAGGGCAATGTTTTTTTAAGAGGATCCTGATTGTTTCGTGGCCCTTCATTCGTGTTATATTATGGGAAAAGTGTTCACTGCCTTAGGTGATGTTTGTCGGGTAAATATGATAATGTTATTGTTTTAGATAAAAGCTTTATCTCACGTGTTAGTAGGACACATTTGATAGGGTTACATAAAGATCAAGATCTCTATTTTCTTAAATCTTCGATCTATTTTTCTAAAACATTTGTTTATTTTATTGTCTGTGACGTCCCGCTGCAGAACAAAGGCCTCGTACTCCTCCTTCCCTCCTTCCTTGGGTCCTTTTCCTCTTTCGCTTGCCTGTAGGCTTCAAGCTCGTCTCACCATCTTCGCCTGGATCTGCCCCGATATCCCTGGACGTTTTCCATTCGACATGTGGCGGACGTGACTGGCCCGGCCCCACTTCAGTTTGGTTGCAAAAATTCTAGCTTACTGGAAATATTTTTTATCTCATGATATTGTTCAGCTGTTTATTGTTGGCTTCAACAAAAGATATAAGTAGGTAGGTAGGAACGTATACAGTTCATTGTCCAATGATCTGTAAGCGCCAGGTAAATGAGCATGAAAAGAGTTTGTCAATGTGTTATCAACCTTACCTTTTCCTAAATATGTGAGGTCAATTTCCAGCCCAATGAATTAGTAAACATGTGATTATGATAGGATATACTTAGATTTTGTTGTACAGACGACAGCACATCAAGCTGCTCCAATCTGTCAAATTTCTTAAATAGATTTTCAACTTTATCGCCAGGTCAGGTTCAAGGTTAATTGGGAAAATTTTACAGTTTCGGGTGGCTTGATGTGCTGGCGTCTATACAGGGTGTAACAGAAAGGGTATAGTCATATGAAAGGATATGCTGCAGACCATCAAACTGAACAACTTTCTCCTAGGGTTCAATATCGTAAATTTTTGCGAAAAAAATATCAGCTGTCCCATACATGGGTCGAATAGGTATTGAAATTTTGTATGGGACAGCTGATAATAAGTTGTTTAGTTTGATGGTCTGCAGCATATCCTTTCATATGATTATACCCTTTCTGTTACACTCAGTATATTGTCTCTAAGGTCGAGTGAAAAACCTTTGACGTTGTGTAGTCTTGTTTAGCTTGTGTCGGCAAAAGCTGTTCGAGAATAAGCTCCCAGAAGATGAAATCTCAGCCCAAAATATAAACCAATTTAAAAATCTACTAGACAAACATCATACTGCAAGAAGAAAATGTGCTAGTGAGGAACAACAGGAAACAGGCAGGTATCAGTTGCCTGACTGATTATAAATTAATTAAATAATTAATTCTAAAAGATAGAGAAAGCCATTCAGCAGTTTGGTTGCTTGGCTGATTACCCAGGTTGTAAACCAAATTTAAATCTGCTCATAGAGACAAATAAAAAACTTCGATACGTCCGACAATTTTATTGATGCCTAAAATTCTTTCGACAAATTGCAAGCAAACATTTTATAAATCCAATAAAGTTTGAATAAATCATTGTATTGTCAAGTGACAATGTTCGCGTCAAACAAAATGGTGTTGATAGTCAATAGATTTAACACATCGCAAATTGATAGGACAATAATAGACGCTTTGTGTCTGAAATATATGTGATCTCAGAACGGATTTTGGAAAACATATTTTATTTTTGAGCTAGCGATTTGCTGAAGGTCAAATACTAAAGCCGGATATTGAAGCTTTTCTTGTCCCGGATTTTGTCCACCTTTTACTGATATTTTAATGTATTTCAGAAGAATCGACAAAATGACAGACAGTGCAAAGAAATCTGTCATTGTGTCGACATAATTTGTTATTTTGTCGATTCTTCCGTCAAAGAAATCCTTGTCTACGGTGGTCATGCTACGGGGGCTGACATCTAATAATTTAAAGTATCTAGTCATCCGACTAGATCTTTTAAATTATTAGATAATTTTATAATATTCATAAATCATAGTGAGTTTATTTGAACATTTTATTCTTATTTCATTTTCACGGCGAAGTTGTACGTATCAATAAAATATTCGTCTGCAAATAGGCCGGATATTCGCAGTATTCGGCCTGTATTTATTCGTACGCACGGCGACCAAGCAAGCTATACTAAACCAGTTTATGCAGATCTCTCATTGTATTGGAAATCTGTACATAGCGAGGCCATGTTATACTCGACATGTATAGCTTGATATTTCGTCGTGTGTACTCCTCGCCATCACTACACAAATACCGTCCCGACTAGACGACCTAGTACAAATTGATTTACGATCGTACAAACATTGGACATGTCTGTCTACTTGTTGTTACGGCTAATTCTTACCTATTTACACATCTTGATACTATTGCCACGTGTTTCGGTCAAGTACTCAAACATAACATAAGTTGCAGTCAAGTCTCAAGCTGCCGTTTGAAGGTTGTGCATGCTGAAAGTTAAAAAAAAATAAAAGATTAAGGGAGGCCCGCTAAATCACTTATTTTTAAAAAAAAATTGTATAAAAATCGAAAAGCGGTACAGAATATGTTTCGGAATAAAGTGGCTGTGACATACGGACGGACAGACAGACAGACATGACGAATCTATAAGGGTTTTTTGCCATACTATGGCAAAAATGGCTACGGAACCCTAAAAACAGCAAAATATTTGACAGCTATTTGCGACGTTGTCAAAGTTCAGAATGCACCCTCTTAAGATCGTCTTAAAGTTGAGTTCTGTATGTACAATATGCGATATTGAGCTTGTATTTGATGGTCAAGAGGCGCCAAAATGTTTCTATGGTACTTGTAGAGGCGGTCGTTTGAAACTGTTTTGGAGGAAAAGAGTCTTAAAAAATCATGAGCCGTTCAAGGTGTTACTCATTTCATGGTTACTGTAGGTCATGCAAATATTGTTAAGTCTTCATGTTATCTCATAGTGTAAATAAATAATATTAACATCATAATATCACTGCTGTAATCCCCGAAGGTTTAAGCAGAGCTGAAGCTAATAGAACACCCATAATTCGCCAGTTATGTTTAAGAACCATGAAATAGGGGCGAGCCTATTACCATCAAACGGGCACAAATCCCGACTCTGTGGCTGCTATTGAGAAAATTCCTGATGAGAAACCCAATAACACTTTGCCCGACCCGGGAATCGAACTAAGGACCTCATGCTACTCTTGTGAATTAAGCTTGTTTCTGGAAAGACAAATGCCTGTTTAAGGATATTTCGAAACTCCTTGTTGACGCTTCCCGTGACCCAAAGGCTGGCTTTTACCTTGGCCAGAGGCTAAGTGTATACATCGTGGCAACACCGCCAGTCTCTTGGGCACATTACCAGCTGACAGCGTTGAGGAGGAGTTTATCGATGTCCTTTTATAGTTTGTTGTTAGTTTATTTAATAGTTTTTAACCCCCGACGCAAAAAGAGGGGTGTTATAAGTTTGACCGCAATGTGTGTCTGTCTCTGGCCCCGTAGCTCATAAACGAGTGAACCGATTTGGATGCAGTTTTTTTATTTGAAAGCTATTTTCTTGGCGATGGTTGTTAGATACGTTTTATCAAAATCGGTGCAGCCGAAATATGGAAGTGGTGATGAATAATTTAATATTTTCAAATAAATCCAAGTGGGGTATCAAATGAAAGGGCATGATGTGTTCATTACAATTAGACATGCTTTATCAAAACCGGCTCAGCCATTTTATTGACTTTTCAAATATTTGTTTGCTTTTCTGTTGTGATGGAGGTTTTTTAAATTTTAAATTAATAATTTATAATTATAGTTAGTTTACTCTACTTTATAAATATAGCTAGTTCCTTGTTTGTCTATTGCTCGAAACCATCTGTACATTGTCCAAGTCCTTAGCCAACTATAGTATCCTCCTTTTTATAAAAAAATAAAAAAAATACTTTCAAAATTAGACTACAAAGAGAGTTTCGAATTCACTTCTCCGTTCGCGTGTGTTAGTAATTTTAGCTGTTTGGCTATTCCTTTACGTCTGTTTTTAGATCTAGTGATTTTGTTACTTAGAGAAATATAATAAAACTGGCTTTTGCTTCCAGTTTCGCCTGTATGAAGCAAGGAAATTATCCAAGGTATAAAAGCTAGCCCAGGTCATGCTCTGTCTGTATACCAATTTTCATCGTAGTCGGTTTAGCCGTTACTGCGTGAAGGTGTGACAAACAAACAGACTCACTTTCATAATTTAAAATAATATTAGTTGGATTTATGTACTTATAAATCCTGTTAAACTAAAGGTTAAATAACTTTGAAATAGGAACCTATGTAAATCTTTATTGATATATAGGATGTAACATAATAAACGCAACACCTCTCGTGTGGTTTCTCGGACCATGATACTGAACAACTTTTGTTATATAACTTTTGGAAATTCATAACTTTTTTTTAGTTTTACCATACATGTGGATCAGCTGATCGTGTCAGTTCCTATAGAAAATATTTTTTGCGAATTTCAAGAACTCGTAGAACAAAAGATGGCTTTGTTTCATGGTCCGAGAGACCACACGCCCGGTCTTGAGTTTATTATGTTGTACATTGTATAATATTAATTTAATTTGTAATGACTTACATAAGGAAGAAAATAATCTATTTAGCAGTAGCGAAGGCTCAATTTTTGTAAGAGGTAAGCCGGAGTAGATGTCTTTAATGTGATTATATTATTTGTCTATAAAATGCTGACTGTGCCAGTTTTCAAATCCGGTAGGAATCGAGTTCTATGGAATCTTCGCCACTGATATTTAGTCATTAAAAGATCATAATAAAAATGTTTACGTTTTTATGTTTATTTACTTTTAATGCTTATAGGCTTATATGCATTCATATCAAGATACCTAATGACGATTGTATGAGTCAATTATTGTTATTTTGTTAATGCATTTCTCATACATTACTGAGAAATGTCTCCATAGCTAATGAATAGTAATAAATTAAACAACAATTACGACTAAATAATGCATATAAGATACTTACATTTAATTCCCGTATTAGTAAGAATGGCATAATTTAAGTATGGTGCGATCAATGGAAGATTTTAATTTTTATAGGTAAAGATACAAAAAAAAATTACGCCGATAAAGTGTCCATACTTTACAGGGTGTAATTTTGAAATGGGGCAGTAAGGGCCTTACTTTTCATTTACCGTTGTACCTAAGATACTCACGTCATGTTTTGAGTTTTTTATCTGCATTCACACATTTTGGAAAACGCGTACAGTCAGCAAGAAAATGGTAAATTTTCACATAAACTTTTTTTTGACGCCTATTGGTCGTTGCTTATAAGAATCAAAAAACTCTAGAGGATTAACTGAGGTTGCAATTTTTTGAATTTCTAATTTGTACTATGTACATTATTCACAAACTACAAATAGACCTAAAGCAAGTAGAAGCAAGCAAGCAAGAGCAAGTAAGCAAGTAGTAGTTCAAGTATAAAAATGAGCATCTAAGAGGGCGTCAAAAAATTCGTCCACATCACTGTCAAAAGGAAAAGTGCCCAGAAGGCTGGCAGCATTGCCACTGAAGTTTGATTAAAAAAAAAAAAAACAGAAAACGCAGAAAGCTTTACCCATACGTTTCGTGGGAAATGTCTTTGAAAATACCCAAGGGAAACGCGGGTAATATAAACTAGAAAATAATATGCCTTTAAAAAAATATCTAGATTATAACAAAGGCACTAACTTACCTTATGTTGTAAAGTTCAAGGCCATGAATAGGTTAAAAGTACCCTGTTGTACCCGTGGGGTTGTTAGTCGGCCTAGGTAGATAATAAATAGGCTTTCCGTGACGTCAGTACTTGGTTGCGGTCAACAGACTGGCTACGGCGCAAATGTTACTGCGGCATCTAGGTTATAGTTGGACATGGCTGTTTTGGCGTAGCTTTAGCCGGGACTTACTATTAGCCTCCTTCCTATTAGGAAATTATTATTAGCCTCAATACTTTTGAGTATTAGTAAGTAACGTCCCTGTAGGGATTTCAAGACTGTATCACCAACGCCCCAAAATGCATCTTATAGATCTTTTGGATCTGGATTTTACATTTCAGGAATAGATATACTCAAAAGACAGATTTATGTTCTTGTGTAATGCATAAATTTTGTAGATAGCATTCTCTGGAAATGTCAGTCATATCTAAAACCAAAATATCTGTGAAAAATTGCAACAGAATTTGTATTTGTCAGAAAATGACAAACGAAGCGCTTGAAAACATCGCATGCGATGTAAGATGTTTTTCAATGTGTTTGTAATTTTTTGTATATTTTTTTAAGTAATCCGTATTTGCACTCATGTAATTATAGCAAATATGGAGTTATTTGAGCATCTTGAAGTAAAACATACCACTTCGCAAAAAATTACATGTCCAGACTAGTTTTTGGTACATATTTTATCTTGAAGTACACTCAACAAAAGAGTTAAGTGTGCAGGCTAATTTCAAACATAATTGTACAGAAAATCTGCCATTGATATTGTGTGCACTACAAGTTTTTGTACATTGACATGCTCAACCATGTAAAGAGAAAAACATCAAATATTTGAAAACAGATTCAAATATTTATTGCGCTCGCGCCAGCCATAAAATTGGCACGTTTTCATAATATTTAGTTTCCTTTTTTTTACCTACCAGGTACCATCCATAAAATTGCACTGCTAAGTTAAAACTACACTTAATAATTCTGAGATTATGCAGAGGTTTATTTGAAAATTACATATGACGTAACATCTGGCACGCAAAGTACGCGCTGTAGACGTGGAGTTGCGGACACCAGCCCGTTATACAATACAATGACATAACAGTACGCCTAAATCGCCAAAGGGCTAGGCAGAGGTGTACCTAATATTACACTCACATTTCGTAAGTTATGCTTGAGGGGGCGACCCTGTCCGGCCGTCTTATGACGACAGGCCGTGTCGACGGCGCGTTCGTGTTCCACGTGCGCCTCAAAGAGATGTCAGCAAATAAGTAGGGGTCCGCAAGGGCCGATGCCTGCCAGGGCTGCGGGACTGTTCGAAAGAGATACCGTGGCCCTGGAACACAAAGGGCAAAGAAGGAACATGGATGGGTTTTAGTCAGTACAAGTCTGACACTCCCTTCCGCTCCGCCCAGAGTGGGGGGGTCATTTGATGATTTCCCATCCGAAAAAAAAAAGGGGGCGACCCTAAATATGAAAATAAACAAATAAATATTTTTGTTGATCGGTACAATACGAGCATGATGCAATAAATACAAACATTAAGCCACCTAAATAATCGATATACATTATAATCATTCAGGCATATCTATCCTTAAAAAAATATGATAATATTCGAAAAAGATCGAGGCTTGGAAGCGGGTTGCACCGCCCTCGGGAGGGCGAAATATAAAGGGTGTAACAAGACCCTGAAAGCCGAAAGGCACTTGTCCTCCCCATCGTTGCGATCATTTTTTTGTTCTAGACCATACCTGGGAACCTTGTAGTTACTATATTGGGGGTCAAAGTTCCTATAAGTTTTTAATGTAAGATTTGTACTTTATACACCTCCATGACCCCCGTACTATTCAATCCATCCATTAGTACAATATTTTGAGTGCGTTACATTGAGTTCCACCGTAAAACTTGATTTTTCAACCTAAAAAAAAAAGTCGTTTCCTATCAATAATTTTTGCGTAAAGTTACTTAGTTTGATGTACAGAATGCTTGGTTGACGGCTCCGTTAAGGGTCCTTTTACACCCTGTATGCACATGCAGGAAAAGGTATAATTAGCATACCATGCGTTTGTTTTGCCGACTGCACTAAATTTTAATATCCTAACAGGATAACTGTTAGGATATTAAAATTTAGTGCAGTCGTTACCATTACATCATAACTCTTCTTCCTCTTAGGTCATTAGCTGCACCAATTTCACATCCTTTTCCAAGAACAAAAAAAAAACATAAACAAGTATTCATAGTTCTTTCCGTGTCGGGTAAAATTGTGACGTCACAAAAGATGACGCATATTATTGACGATCATCGTACCTGACTTCTCGAAGATTGGACTAATACCTGTCAATGCGCAGTGCGCATTGGTTTCTTAGAAGAGTCATGCATGCGTCAGTAATATCACGCTTTTATTTCCCGATAGGTAGGCAGAGGTGCTGGTACTACTAGGTTGCTTTTATAGTCGACACCCACCTACAGCCATGTTTCACCGGTACCTGGGCGACCGAGCTCTGCTCGGGTGAAAATTAAAAAAAAACGAATTTTCCTAGATATGAGACCTATGTAGATCGATTTTTCGCCCTCGTCAACCTCCATATTGCAACTCTCATCGAAATCGTTAGAGCCCTTTTCGAGAACGCGATGACAAATATTGCTCATTTAATAGAATATAACATTCCCACTGCTTTGTCATGGACCTCACCATCATCTGTCTAGCCTTTTCCCAACTATGTTGGGGTCGGTTTCCAGTCTAACCGGATGCAGCTGAATACCAGTATTTTACATGGAGCGACTGCCTATCTAACCTCCATAACCCAGTTAGTACTGGGTAGTACAATTTCCCTTGGTAAGACTGGTTGACAGAATTTCGGTTCTGTGAGAGGAACTGTGCCCATAATAATCCACCACGCGGATCCAGTGCGTACTTGGTGGATATCACATGTATTCGAGTTTTGGTTCCATGTCATGCCCGTTGCCTTCGGCCAGGCACATTTCCAAACCCGACCTGATTCACACCACACATTTATGATTGACCTGAACACATTTTTCGGTCGGGGTAGCAAACTCAGGACCCCATTAGCAGTCGTGTTTACTACCACTGACTAACAAGACAGTCAATATGACGCACTGACTGCCTCGTTAGCAGAGTGGTCGCAAAAGCGTCATGAATGTGTCAATTAATGGGTTGTAAAATATGCATAAAAACACCTACGGCCTATAGTTAATGGTAGGCTAAGATAGTTCTAAGTTCAACCGGTAAATATAAGCTGTGTGCGTATAAGGGCTTTTACGTGCTAATGATCTGCGTAGGAAGGAAGCGTGAAAAATAGTCATGTGTGAGGTAAAAAGGAAATTTTTGTAGATCATTCTTTGAGAACCATTTGCGATCCGGAAATTTCAGAAACCTTTGACGCGGCAAACGGGCCAAACGTTTTATTGTAGACCTAATTCTAATATGGTGATCAAAATTTGGCCAACCAACGATTTTTTGCAATTTAGGTGGAGTGATCAAGTGTTATTATCTAACGAAACGGTAAAAATTAAAGCAAATTAAATAAGGAACCTATGTCCAGCAGTGGACGTTTTTCGGCTGAAATGATGATGATGAAATAAGTATTTATTTATTTATTTACCACCAAATTATAGCCACATTACAGACCAAGTCCAATACGATGCTACAACATATAATAAAACAATATAAACAGTATAATTACATTAAAAAAATATGTATAAATAAAAATAATAGTAATTAAATTAGGACGACGTTATGTATATTAAATAAGCAAAGCCGTACCTAAAAGCAGTACGCGCGCGTATAAGCAGTACTTTCGTGCTCTTCTATCTCAATGTAATGTCTTGTTGAGTATTTTGTGTGTACATAAATAAATAAATAAATATTCTTCTTTTTAGACTTGTAGCATTTACCCAGGGTTTCATCCGCGTGGAGATCGTAAATTACACAAGGCCCCGTATTGTCATAGATTTGGTATAACCGTGATGATAAGCATCCTCTGTGTCTTTTCCTTACCCAGATCATGGTCTATATCTGGCCAATCCTTTCGCTCAAATCTGTTCAGCCGTTAGGACAAAGCTGTATCAGCCTGATAGGCTGTGTTGAATCTTCAACACTTGTCTTACCTCTGAAAGTTTAAATTTCAACATAACAATAATATTTATAGGTGTTGCCTAGCGCTATTGAAGACGAGTGTGCAACTAGATCAACAGTCAGTATAACTAAAGCAGGCTTTCGATACGCATCTTCAAATCTCTGACGTCACACACTCAAAGATATCAGGTTTCATAACAATAGTCGAGCATCTTACATAATAAAGTGAAATTATGAAATCTATTAAAACTAGAAGATGTTTAGTGGTTGCCATAAGTATTGAGTCGTTTAAAGGACCTTATCTTGATTTCGATAATCTAATGAAGCGTCTTGTTTACATCTCGAGAAATCTAGATTTGACTATATATATTTTTGGCAGCTGTTTTTGTGTTATATTCTGTCTGGATCTGCAGGTCCAGGACATGTCATCATCTGCCTAGCCTTTTCCCAACTATGTTAGGGTCGACTTCTAGTCTAACCGGATGCAGCAGAATACCAGTATTTAACATGCAGCGACTGCCTATCTGACCTCCACAACCCAGGTAATACGATACCCCTGGGTAAGACTGGTTGTCAACTTTTTGGGCCACTGACTACCTGTAACGACTGTCAAAGATCTACAAATGACAGCCGGGACCAACGGCTTAACGTGCTTTCCGAGGCACGGAGAAAACTCGGTATTTAATGGGTGGTCACCCATCCACAGACCAACCTAAGCAAGCACGGCTTAACCTAAAGATCGATCCGAGCGCCTGTTATTATTTAGCCACGAGGTCCAGGACATGTTTGTAGCGAAAATGTCTAAATTGAAATCTCTTGAATGTGTTTCTGTATAATGGAATACAGACAGACACACCCCTTCCGCTTTTAATTGAATCGTTTGTATCTTATGTAAGCATGATTGTCAACATTCGTTATATTAGCTAGTACTTGATGTATCATATCATAGCATAAGCATAATCAGCCTATAATGTTCCCACCGCTGAGACACACGCCTCCTCTCTATGAGAGGGAATGGGCTATATCCACCACACGCGCCCAGTGCGGGTTGGTAGATCTCAAATGTCTTCGACTTTTTGGTTCTAGGACATGCCGGTTTCATCACGATTGTTTTCTTCGCCGTTTTTGAGAGCAATGATGAAATAAATCAAAATCAAAATCAAAGCATTTATTTCAAGTAGGCCAGTTACAGGCACTTTTGAATTGTCGAAACAAAGGCAACAGTAAAATATAGCTACAGTCCCAGTCACAAGGCACAAAAACTGTGAAAGTACTGTAGTTGCCCATTCCCTAACGTAGATCTCTATGGAGAAGAACGGGCAAGAAACTCCATGGACACTCTTTTAAATCAGAATACTTTAACAAAACCTTGGTTACATCATTCATTTTGAGATGGTACATTATGTGAGAACGATGCAGCAAGATGTGTACGTTAAAAGTGTCCATAGTAAAAACAATTCAAAAATAAAATAATTAATTCAAATAAGCCGTGGCAAATAAGAGATGACCAGTCACAACTGACAGCGCCCGTTCACGAACATGACGCATGTATCAACACCATTCAACTCAATCTCAATCATACGAAGTAATGCGCCTGTCGGGGTGCTAACCCACGACTTACTATTACTACTTAAGCTGGGGCTGCCGCCACTGGGCCACCGCTGCTCTCATCATAATTATTATAATTGAAAATAATATTTATTTCCATAGCTTCTCTTATAGTAGATTGAGAAATCAAATAAACTCCAAAGCAAGTTGTCACCTATATCTTTATATTAGTACTTAGTACAATGACGAGCATAAAAATCAAGCCATTGTTCTAACACCCAGTTTTCAGTTGCCTAAATACACCCCTGTGCCCTATTTGAAGTCGGAAAGCCTAATCAATCAATGTACCATCAACTCTCATTTAACTGTTGTGATTGGTTGGGCACTGTTGGCTGAAATAAAATAAAAATAGTATGACACGATATTTGATAATCACATAAATTCTCTATATCAAAAAGTCGAAATTCTACTAAACTGCAAATACGAGGCGTTTAAAAACAAGTATTTTATTTCCAATGCATATTTGCATAGTTCTTATAAAAAGCCTTATAAGATCGTATCGATTTTTATCAGAGCTTAGAAATCATTAGACCGCTACTAATGGTGGTCGTACTAGTTAATTACCTAAAACGTGTAAGGAATTCATTATCTAATTGTAGACATTATTAAGACATAACAGGAACCTTTGTTGTCAGTGTTGTCTTAATAGATAGTTTTTAAAGTATTCGTGGTTTTTCCTGGATTTTTGGTGCATGGAGATGGGCAGTTCTTTCTTCTGTGCAAGAGGTATTTTTATTTTTTTGATGTTGGGCAAAGGCCTCCCCTCACTGCTTCCAAACTCTTCTGTTTTGTGCAATTTCTAGCCACTTTTGTCCCGCGAACATTATCAGATCGTTACACCACTTTCGCTGCGGGTTACCTCGTCGGCGATGTCCACCTTCAGGCGTCCAGTGAGTGACGATCTTTGCCCACCTCTCCGGATGCATCCGTGCGACATGGCCAGCCCACTCCCACTTTAGCTTGACTGTTTTAACTCCAACATCAGCTACTTGAGTTATGGAGCGCAGGGTGGTTTTCCTAACGCGATCTGATCGTTTGGCACTATGCTGCGCTCCATCGCTCGCTGGCAAATCTTGAGCTTGGACTTTTGTTGTTCAGTATGTGACCTACTTTGGGCACCGTTAGGACGGGCAGGATGCACATGTCGATGAGTTTTCCTTTGAAAGTTATTGGATGATTTCTCTTCATGTACTCTTTTAGGGAGCAGGTCTTCCAAGCATTTTGGACTCTTAATATAGGTATATGGCTGATAATCTGTGGAATGTATTTTTAAGGATGTGTACCTATACCAGGTTTTCTGGGGCTGAAATGCTTATGAGAAAGTGCCTTGGTCATAAAACTAATACTTTAAAATTGAGTGTGTGAATTAAGTTTGGTTTTCAGCATGAAAATTTAAGGTTTTAAACTTAATATATCTTGAGGGATCTAGCAAACTGATTGCCTCGTCGCGTCGGTCGAGTGGTTGCAAGCGCGACTGCTGTGCATGAAGTCCTGGGTTCGGTTCTCGGGTCGGGCATAGTGTTATTGGGTATTTCCATCCGGATTCCCCATCCCGGTTGATGGCAATAGGCTCGCCCCCTTTATATATGAGACTTAGACATAACTGGCGAAATTCAAATTCATTTATTATTAACTTACACAACAGAATACTGACAGGTTTAACAGCGGGTCCCAAACAAGGCATAGCCTGTATCTTTGTGACCCAGACAATATACAAGGTTAAAAAATTACAATTTTCTGCTAGCGCAAGAAAAATGTGTGTGTACTATTAGATACACCTCTGCCTAACCCTTCGATTACAAGCGTGATGTGATGTTATGTTGAACAGGCACTGCCGAATTGTTGCCTGGCTGCAGATAGCGGGCACTGCGCAGAAACATCAGTACGGTATCGGTCAGGGTCCGAAACCTCGTCGCATTTTGCCTGTACCGACTCGACCGAACTTGCACAGATTATAGAATGTCATTACATCACACTGTTCACGATAAGCCAGTGATGACGCCTTATCAACTCCCCATTGAGTTCAGATTATAATATCGTCACAGTATTATCCACCGTTTTAGTAGACGAACGTCTATAAGCCGTGAGTGATATATTTGTTACTCATTCATTCACTGTTGTTTGTTTTGAAACGTATACCGTACGCGTTCCGCGCGCTTTTTCGTATTCCTTTTTTGAAATATTGTTTCTCTTTTTATTTGTGCAAGGAAGTGTGGAGCAATTAGTTTTGTTTATGGTTTTGAAGTGTATGTGATTATTTATTTATTGTTTTCATAGGAAATTGGTATGTAATTTATTTAATTTGTTTTTTTTTTCGAGCGGGAATGTGTCATAATCATAACTTCATAATTATGTTAGTTTTTTGAATATTTATTGCAATTCTAAATCAGATAGGTACGGAATTTATTTTGCAAGGAAATTTTTTTTTTAATGACTTATAATCAACTGATATTCAATAATTCATAACACTAATTGAATTTCAACTTTAAATGCAATAACTTGCCTTTGTATAGGGGAGTCGCATTACCAATCAATTGACACACTTTTATGAGCTGTCAAAATGCTTTCGCGTTTTGGCAGCTCATGGATTTTGTATGGCAATAGCAACCTGTGACGTCACTAATTTTCCAACACAATGATTCTACTAGTTATTGATTTTAAAACACTCTTTATTGATTTCAAAAACCTAATTTCACTGTTAATGGAAAATAATTGTGGTTTTCAGTTCCAAAGAAGTGTTTTTTAGACAGGTATGTCTTGAAATTATTGGTTACTGTGTCAACTACCTAATTATACAGGGTGTAAACAGACCCTTCACATAGCCGTCAACCAAGCATTCTGTACATCAAACAAAGAACTTTACGACAAAAATTTATTGCTGGGAATCGACTTTTTTTTTTGGGGTGAAAAATCACGTTTTATGGTAGGACTCGATGGAAAGCACTCAAAGCATTGTACTGTTGGATTGGATGGATTGAATAGTACGGGGGTAGTGGAGGTGTGTAAAGTAAAAATCTTATTAAAAAAAAGTATTTAAAAAAATGTCTCCGTAACTAGAAGGTTCGCAGGTATGGTCTAGAACAAAAAAAATATCGCAAAGACGTGGAGAACAAGTGCCTTTCGGCTATGTTAAGGGTCTATTTACACCCTTTATGGATGTATAGTAAACTTTAAACGAAAGTTATTTACGCACATAAACTTACGCTTTTTTCCCCATGGGAGTAGGCAGACACTACAGAAAGCCACCTGCTATGGTCCTTACATACTACTTACTTATTCTTTACTTTGTAACCAACTAGTTGCTACAAAAATAAGAGGGCATTAACATAACTACTTCTGAGAAGCTATTTCTGTACATTGTATCTTATCAAACTGATAACAGTTGTGTTGTTTCTATTTATAGTTTGACATAGATATATTTGGAGATGACGGTTAGGGAAAATAATGGTTTAAATTCAATGTTTTGACAAATGGCATTTCCGCAATTGAATCAAAAATGTAGGCAATGGATACAGACCATGTTCCTGGTGCTCTGGTGAAAAAAAAGTAAAGCGCATGATGAGTATGGATTTAAGTATAAAGGGTGTAAATAGACCCTTAACGAAGCCGAAAGGCACTTGTTCTTACCCTTATCCCAATTCATTTGGGTCGGCACAGCATGTCTTCTACTTCCATACTTCTCTACTACTCGTCATCTCAGCAGTCAACTTCTTTCGAGCCATATCATCCTTCACACAGTCCATCCATCGTTTCTTTGGTAGTTACTATATTTTTTAAATAAAGGCTATTAAATTAGTCTGCCATCATCATCAGCATTTGCAGCTTTAATGCTATGTTTCCTTTATCATAAAAATACTAGGCCACCTGCAGCTATTCCCTAAAATTTCGCCAATGGTGATCTGACATGTCCGCTTTGTGCTCGGAGTTTTTGGGCCAAAGTTGGTATGCTTGCCACTTAAGAGCACATGACAGAGCAGCACACCAAAGCGCTCGACAACCTCCCTAGAAAACCATCGAGTGCAGTCGCTGTGGCCGAAATCGGCTAGATGGCATCATCATCATGTTTCTCTGGTTTGTGTGAGGCTCGTGCAGGTCTTCCTTGCAATCTTTTCTATAGGTTGTCCATCCGTCTGGTTGTAGAAAAGTCTTCCCACACGATGAATCCATAAATGATGTGTTTTGGTGCTATCGAAATGAAAGAGATTGACTGAAAATCGGGAACTTATACTGCCATTTATGGGATAATATCCGTGATTGTTCAATATTTTGAGCTCCCGATATTTCGACGCTGTTGAACAATACAAGTATAAGTTTAGTTGTAAACCGTGAAAGCTTAAAACAGTGTTTGAAATTCGGAACTTAAAATATTTTGTTCGAAAATGTATGGTCTGAATTTTAAAATCACCTCAGATTAAATAAACCAAACCATACCCCGTAAGACCCATAGTACCAGCATTTAGCTTCTAGACGTAGGAATGCCACGCTTTTGTGTCCTATATGGAACCTAAACCACAAATGCTGCCAAAAACAGCTCCATCAATATTCATGAACAACGAATGGAATAGTTTTATGATAATGAAATTGCATTTGGTAAAGATTATGACTGATTGATACGGGTCTAAAAGATATATCTTGATGTTAGCTAGTTGGTTAGATCAGGATATATTAACAGGCTGTAAAATACTGCTGCCTATCGTCTTTGCATAATGAGTATTAGATGCCTTTTACGTCACTTTGTAGTAAAAAGGCCCTTTTCTGCCTGAACCAAATGACATCATTTTTTTTTTTTTTTTACCTATAATTGCACGTCTTTAGTAGCAATATGCTCCGTTGGTCTATTGAGCATGAGGTCCTGGGTTCGATTCCCGGATCGGGCAAAGTGTTTATGGATTTTTCCATCAGGAATTTAAGAGCCACGGAATCTGAATTTGTGCCTGATTGATGGCAATAGGCTCGCCCCCTTTCACACGGGCCTTAAACATAACCGGCGAAATGTGGGTGTACTATATTAGGTACACTTCTGCCTAACACTTCGGGGATCACAGGCGTGATGTTATATAGTTTTAGCCGAGTTTGTATGATCTCTCTTACAATCAATCCATCAATCACAGAACTATCTAAGTTTTTACGTGGTTAATGGCAATTGACTCGTGTCAAACCTGTCAGAGATCAGAGGCGGAATGTTCCACATCAATGACACCTAACAGACAATTAGACAACAGTTTTACTGATTGTACACATGATTAGGGTTTAATAATACGAATTAGATAAGATTAGTTTATTGCTATTTATAATTACACATGTCATTTGTCTATTTATCTGTCTAGCCAGTGTAGTCCCGCTGCAGGACAGAGGATTCCCTCAACTTTTTGTACACACTTTTGGGAGGTGTGTTACAAAGTTTTATTGGGTTTTCCACCAGGCAAAATGTTATTGGGGGTTTTCCATTAGGCAAGGTGTTATTGGGTTTTTCCATCAGGCAGTGTTATTGGGTTTTCCACCAGGCAAAGTGTTATTGGAGTTTTCCATTAGGCAAGATGTTATTGGGTTTTTCCATCAGGCAAAGTGTTATTGGGTTTTTCCATCAGGCAAAATGTTATTGGGGTTTTCCATCAGGCAGTGTTATTGGGATTTTCCATCAGGCAAAGTGTTATTGGGTTTTTCAATCAGGAAATTCTCAGTAGCAGCCACGGAGTCTTGATTTGCGCCCGGTTGATGGGCTCGTCCCCTATTACATGGGACTAAAACATAACCGGCGAAATGCGGTTGTACTAATAGGTACACCTCTGCCTAACCAGCTATAATAGCTTCTTGTACCCTCAGATGACATCAGGCTTGCACAGCCACGGGCACCAGATCTCTCAGCCGACGAGTCACCATCTGGAAACAGGCAACGTTCTCTCTGCCAAGGAGAAGACCGTGCACGGGAAGGAGAAGACTTTTAAAGTACGTTATCTTAATTACTTTTTGGGTTTTTATTAATTAAGATTGATTAGTAGTGCAGTCACTCCGTCCGAAAGTCTGACAACCAATCTTAATTAAGGGCAATGGCTCCATGTAAAATACTGGTATTCAGCCGCGGCTGGTTAGACTGGAAGTCGACCCCAACATAGGGAAAACGCTAGGCAGATGATGAGTAGTTCAGTCATTCTTATTGTTTACGAATTCATTTGGAAGACAGTTAACTAAGTCAGAAGTGAGAAGTCTTTCGCGACCCATTCGTGTCTAGATAGGTAGACCAGAATTTTCAAGTAAATAAAAACTGTAAAATCAATTACCGTACGGTTGGCACAGTGGCTTAGCGATTGACTGCTGCGCTTCGTGTCGCGGGTTCCCGCACGGAACAAATATTTGTATGGCCTACAGCTAGTTGTTCCGGGTCTGGCTGTTTGTGTATGTGAGTTTCAATGTTTATAAACGCACCCACGATACAGGAGAAATTCCTAATGTGGGGCAAAGCATTTCTAAAAAAAAAAAAAAATATCTATCAATAGTTTGATAAACTATGCTTTATTGCTGTATGCTCAATTAAAAGTGGCGATTTATCCTAAATGTATTAACTAAGGGTACGAAATTGTGATCCTGAAACCCTTAGCACAAAATAATATATACTAGCTTTAGCTCGCGACTTCACTCCCGTTATGTACAGAAATTAACCCACGGCTACGTTTATATGCAGTCTCCCGTTATGTACAGAAATTAACCCACGGCTACGTTTATATGCAGTCTCCCGTTATGTACAGAAATTAACCTACGGCTACGTTTATATGCAGTCTCCCGTTATGTACAGAAATTAACCCACGGCTACGTTTGTATGCAGTCTCCCGTTATGTACAGAAATTAACCCACGGCTACGTTTATATGCAGTCTCCCGTTATGTACAGAAATTAACCTACGGCTACGTTTGTATGCAGTCTCCCGTTATGTACAGAAATTAACCCACGGCTACGTTTGTATGCAGTCTCCCGTTATGTACAGAAATTAACCCACGGCTACGTTTGTATGCAGTCTCCCGTTATGTACAGAAATTAACCCACGGCTACGTTTGTATGCAGTCTCCCGTTATGTACAGAAATTAACCCACGGCTACGTTTATATGCAGTCTCCCGTTATGTACAGAAATTAACCCACGGCTACGTTTGTATGCAGTCTCCCGTTATGTACAGAAATTAACCCACGGCTACGTTTGTATGCAGTCTCCCGTTATGTACAGAAATTAACCCACGGCTACGTTTATATGCAGTCTCCCGTTATGTACAGAAATTAACCCACGGCTACGTTTATATGCAGTCTCCCGTTATGTACAGAAATTAACCCACGGCTACGTTTATATGCAGTCTCCCGTTATGTACAGAAATTAACCCACGGCTACGTTTGTATGCAGTCTATAACACTCGGGGATAATGTAGCTTCCCTTAAGTGAAAGAATTTTCGGAAACGGATCATCTCTTGCATACAAACTTACAGACAATTTTTACCTTTTAATAATATTATATTTATTTATTTATTTGTTTATGGGGCACTCCAACGACTATTCACTAATACAATTTTGGGGTAATGTAACAATTAAACTTAAAATCTAGGGTGAATATGTCACTTACAGGTGTGCACAGCACTTGATGATTATAAGCCTATATTGTCCCACTGCTGGGCAAAGGCCTCCCTTCCACATTTCGCGGTCTAGTGCGATTGTAGGCCAATCCTTTGAGAAAGAGTCCAGCTCATCCCGCCATCTCCTTCTGGGCCTGCCACGTTGTCGTTTCTTGCTGTTTGGTATCCACTGAGTGGTAATTTTTGCCCATTGCTCCTCCGACATGCGGCAGACGTGACCAGCCCAGTTCCACTTCAACCTAGCAGCTGTAAGGCCAGCATCAGCATTTGAGTTTTGGAGCGAAGTATGGTGTTTCTGATGCGGTCCGTAAGTTTGACACCCAGTATACTTCGCTCCATAGCTCGTTGGCAGACCCCAAGTGCGGACTTCTGACGTATAATATAAGTAAAGATAATGTATTTTCGGCGAAATAACTTATTTTCTTGTCTCTATTTCCCTATTTACTCTGTTTAAATACTTAGTATATTTTGACGCAAGTTGAAAGTTATACAATTTAATACGTATTCATGGAAACAATGTTATTCTCAAGTGAACTGTTTTTTTTTACGTCACAGCGTGTATATCCTTTGTTTTATTATTGATGGTGATAGTCTGTGGTTAGTTGCGGAAAAGGACATGAAATGCATATATACGTATATGGACATCCCGGTTTAAATATCATGGAGATTTAAATATTTAATTTAGTAATAGTATGGGCATGGACGGAGGAGGACGTCAAGATCGTAGTTCGGCGTTCTGTAGTTTTTGGTTTCTGAACCCATCACCGAGAGAGCGTAATATTGTGTGTACGCATTTAGAACTACTTATAATTATCATCATTAGTACAGGCACCAACAATTCACTTTTGTAATAAATGCTCATTTTTATTTGAAAATTGTTTTTGTGAAGCTTAAATGTGTTTTAAAATATTTATCTTATAATAGAAGTAGAGTTGGCCAGATATCGCACAGGACAGAGAGATTTGGAAGGGGAAAGGAGAGGCCTTTGCCCAGCAGTGGGATACTCAAACAGGCTAATAAAAAAATATAAGAAGTGGAGTTCGTTTATTCAAAGCTGATTTTCAAATGTCTTCGAATGTGTGTCTTTGACGGCGACGTCCTCGATTGGCTGCTGTGCTGTATGTTGCGGTTTCAATTCCCGCACTGAAAAAGTATATGCATGACCTACAGGTTGTGCTTCCGGGTCTGGCTGTTTGTGTATGTTAGTTTAAATGTTTGTAAACGCTCCCGCGATACTGGAGAAATTACAAGTGTAAACACAAATATGTGCTTCCTTTTTCCACAAACATGGTATTACTGATTAATTAACTAATATTATAAAACCCTTGTCCCCAGGTGGTAGTCGGCAGCGAAGTGGGAGTGATGAAGGCGCCACTGGTGGGCCCGCGGCCGTACAACGCGCTGGCCATCATACACACGCAGCAAAGCAACACCTTCGATATGCTCAACTCTCTCACCACAAGCGTTGTGAGTATCTAATTATGTACTTCTAAAGTCGACCCTGTGCGACGAATGTACAGACGTCAAGCTACTACAATCTGTCAAATTTCTTTAATAGATTTCACCTTTATCGCTAAGGCATTAGGTTCAAGGTTGATTGGGAAAATTTAACATCATGCTAATACATATCCAGTATAACCTGACCTCGCTTTGTATGAGATATCAACGTATACTGGTTTTACACAGCTGGATTGGTCGTTGTGCGTACGTATTGGTATCAATATCATATGGAGGGTTGTAGTAGCCGATTAACGGTTAAAATTCTCTGTGCCCTATGAAGGTGAAGAGGGAATTCTCAAATTAATGTCACAGGAGCACTACTCAACGTCATGGACGCCGTTCTACTTATGCTTCCAGATTCAGATCCAAAATTACTTATGACAACTAGTAATTAGTTTCAGTCGACAGTTTCAGGTTTTATTCTAAAAACAACGTTAGACTACTATCTTTTGTTAGTATAGAAAGTAAAAACTGCATCAATTCTCCTGTTTAATTTATTTTCACGTTGCCCCCTACATTAGGATTTTTTCCTGTATAGTTGGTGCGTTTACAAAGATTTAAACTCATATACACAAACAGCTAGACCCAGGACAACTATCTGTAGGCCATAAAACTATTTGTTCCGTGCGGGGATCGAACCTGCGACACGCAGCGCAGCTGTCAATCTCTCAACCACTGCGTCAATTGTTTGATTTGGTTTTGTTTCCGTCAATGTTTAAACTAATAAACGGATGACATCAGAATTAGTTTCAGCATAAACAATCATTTCTAAGAAGACACCAGTAGGGAAGGGTCAATTTTTGTAAGAGATAAGCCGGAGTACAAATCTTTAATGTGATTATGTTATTTGTCTATAGAATACTGACTGTGCCATTTTTCAAAGGAAATCCGGGAGTAATCGAGTTGTATGGCACCTTCGCCACTGGAAGACACTAAACTTCTGAAAATCCAAAGAAAAAATAATTATACATTAAGAGTTTATCTTAACAGTGTAATTTACAAACTAGTGTGAAGTAAATCATTTACTTTATGGTGTTAGTACGTTTCAAACAGTCCGGTTGACATTGTAGTAATCTTTTTATTTTTATGTTATTGCTGCACGTGGCTTTAAGTAGTAAATAATAGTTTGATGGGCACGATCCTCTTTCGGTTCCGGTTTTTATTTGCGGTGCAGGAATAATTTACGGGATCGAAATGAAGCTCACTCGAATTGACCACGGTTTAAAATCGGAATTAAAAATATAGAATTAAAATAACGGCAACTGTCAGCTGAATAAAAAAAATGCAGCTCAATGACATGTGATATTGATATGGAGTGGCGACCGCGAACCGGAAGACGTTGCATTGGAAGGTCTCCCACTAGGTGGACCGATGACCTGGTGAAGGTTGCAGAGATCCGCTGGATGCGAGACGCACGGGATCGGTCAATGTGGCGACACTTGGGGGAGGCCTATGTCCAGCAGTGGACGTCTTTCGGCTGAAATGATGATGATGATGATGGTAATTGATATGCGATGAGAAATTTCGTAAAAACCTAAAAAAAAACAAAAAAAAAAGAAAATCTAATTAAATCTTGGCACATTTAGTACCCAACACTCTAATATACAGGGTGTTTAATTCCCATCTTTTGTTTTTAGACTATTTGCCCATAGGGCAATGTGCTTTTAGCGATTTATAGGACGTTTTGATACGGAGGATGTCCTAACAGGCAACTAAGTTCTAAGAGCCTACCTATTGTTACCATTTTCAAATTACTGTACACTTAGTTCGCAATAAATAATTTATATTTGAGGGTTTGGTTGTAAACCAGGATTTTTAGATAAAATATTGGAACAAACAATGAGTAACATAAATGTCTGCACACAGTTCTTCAAAATACACTGTCTAATTCGGCGAAATAGCATATAGGCGGTACAAGTGTGTCCCACTTGAGTCGATGAATAATTTTGTTTTCATGTATCCATCAGTACCTAGACAACCGTTTTCAAGAACTGGATAAATGACTTCACTGACTTTAATCCAATCATCATCATCATCTCAGCCGAAAGACGTCCACTGCTGGACATAGGCCTCCCCCAAGTGTCGCCACATTGACCGGTCCCGTGCGACTCGCATCCAGCGGATCCCTGCAACCTTCACCAGGTCATCGGTCCACCTAGTGGGAGGCCTTCCAACGCAACTTCTTCTGGTTCGCGGTCGCCACTCAAGAGCTTTTCGGCCCCATCGGCCATCCGTTCTGCGAGCAATGTGCTCTGCCCACTGCCACTTAAGTTTGGCTTTTCTTCGGGCTACGTCGGTAACCTTGGTTCTTTAATCCAATACTTCCGTATTATTCACAAAACTCAAAAGAAAGTTCAAACACCTTCTTGTCCTGACCTTGATGTCGATATCGATAACAGCTGATATCCAACTCTACGTTATCGAGATGAGACATCTTCGTGTTTTTCCTCAAAATATATGTCGGTGTGTTACAAGTTTTGAGACTTGAGATCAATCGGTCTGAAGATTGGAGCTTTGAACGATTGTGTTTTGTTTTGCGTGTAACGAACGATGAAGATGAGTTGGTGATTATACCACAACATAATATCCGCGCATGCGCATGCTTCCTGCAAGTTGTCATTAAGAGGAAACGGCCAGGGTGGTCCTCGAAATTCAACTTTCTTAAAAAACAAAAAAAAAACCGGTCCGTGTCAGGCTGCATGTTGATTAAATTATGATTCGCGATCGTAGCAAATGTGGCTTAACCGAGTTATAAACATTAAAACCATAAATACAACCCTCTAAGTTCATTTAATCCCTTGACATGACTTTTTCATGAAATAGCCATCAATGGGATTATATGAACTAAGAGGGTTGTATTGATGTATTTAATGATTATAATTCTGTAAATACATACGTGTTACCGTCGCGAATCATATTCTGTTCAACATACAGCCTGACACTGACCAGCAAATTGCAAAAATCGTAGGAAAATTTGAATTTCGCAGGCTACCCTCGCGCTTCCATCTTGAGTGATTTACTACTGGCAGTTTGATACCCAACCTCATAATAGAAATTAACTATGTCACAAAAAAATTGAGGGTTTTTTTAAGATCACTACTTCAGCCAACGCAGTAATTTGCATATGCATATTATGCATCCATCGATTCAAAATAAATCGATACGAATTAAACGATTCAATTTTTAACAGTAAAATTATGCTTCAGATAAACGCAGTAACTATAGATAGGTATACAGTTAAACAAGTTTTTGGCTAGTTAAGTTATTGATAAATGCTATTCGTCATAGTCTAGATGTGTAATCGGAGGTGCATCAAAATGCCTACGTCTTGACGCACCTACCATTACACATTTACTGTCCAAGATAGCTTATATCTATGCATTTCTAACGTAAACAGAATTGACGAAATGACACATTTGTTAGTCATAAAATTGCAGAAGTGTACACGTTTCGAACGGTAGAGATTTTTTTTTAATTCAAAATCAATTTGACGTAGATCTGAGCTCTTTGAAAAATTCTACTAAATCGTTAGATATCAAAGTGAAAACTTGATATTTGTCAAGTGCCTACTGGGTAATCTAAGTATTGCTACTGTGAGTGGATTGCCCCAAGTTTACACTAAGATGCCATCATTTAATCACGTGAGGTACTTTAGACTACTTTTATATCAGCCCCGCACCTTTGGTGATACGTCGTGAGGTTTAAGGCTACCCCTCCACCCCCGTCTAACATCTTGTGTTTTTTTTTTTATTTGAAAATAAGAGAAAGTTTTAGATTGTTTTAGGTATAAAAAAAAAACGGTTTTTTAGACTGAGGTTCGCTTAGTTGGGTTTTTAATTCATTATTGGTAAAAAATATACATCATCATCATCAATTCTACCGAAAGACGTCCACTGCTGGACATAGGCCTCCCCCAAGTGTCGCTACATTGACCGGTCCCGTGCGACTCGCATCCAGCGGATCCCTGCAACATTCACCAGGTCATCGGTCCACCTAGTGGGAGGCCTTCCAACGCAACGTCTTCCGGTTCGCGGTCGCCACTCCAGAACTTTTCGGCCCCATCGGCCCCATCCGTTCTGCGAGCAATGTGGCTTGCCCACTGCCACTTAAGTTTGGCTATTCTTAAAAAATATACGTCACACAATTTTTTTTTTTTTCGTCTCACGTAATAATACCTACGATTGTTACAGAAATCCATTCGTTTACACTTCATATTGTAAAGACTAAGATAGAGAAGACAGATAATAATCTGCGTACAAAACAAATGTACGAAAGTGATGTATGAGGATTTTTGTCAAAATATGCGTCAGACTTCCGCTTCCTCCCATTTATTGATGACTAAGTTTTTCTGTCTTCTTTCCAGGCTAGCCAGCCAGTAGTCGGCGTAGGAGTGGGCGTGGGTGGCTTCCATCGACGGAGCTCCGGCCAGGGCGCACTCTGCGACCCAGAGCTGGACGACAGTGGCAACAAGCTGGTCGCCAGGCTGGAAGACGATGCCTTCATCTCTGAACAGGATCTGGTATGTAGCATTTAGATTATGATACCAGAGATATCATCCGCCTAGTTTTTTCCCAACTATGTATGTTCGGGCCGGTTTCCAGTCTTACGGAATGCAGCTGAATACCTGTATTTTACATGGAGCGACTGCCTATCTGACGTCCACAACCCAGTCAGTATTGGGTAATACGTTTTCCTTTGGCTTGTAATACCAGGAAAAAGATAGAATACTCGTCATTGTACAAAAAAGATTTCAGGTCCACCACAAGATGAGGTGTGAGGACAAAGGTCGTCTGAATCTGAGATGCTTTAGCAATAGCAGCTTGGGAACTGCTGTCACGCTAAATTGTCGAACAGCTAGGGGCGTAAAATGGCCGCTTTAGCAGAATCATAACAGGATTATAATATATGAATCACGTTAAAATTCTTAAAATGGTCACACACGCAGTTAACATTGAAACTTTGTGGCCACTTTTCAAATTGTAACGCAATTTCATATTATTATCCTATTATAATTGTGCTAAAGCGGCCATTTTAGGCTCCCTGGTCCCCTTCAACATATCACCTTAATAGGCGAATGTAGGTGTTCTAAAAACCTCACAGTCTTATTCCTAATACATGCATGTCGTTATTTCATGTGAAAATAACTGAATTTTATGACATTTACAGGAGGAAAACATCGAGATAGCCACGGCGACGGAGAAGCGAATATCGAAGACCGACCCGTCCGGTGAAGATCAACCGCAGGAACCACAGAATGGTAATGATTATAAGTGTATAGATACAATGAGTGGACTGGACCGATGACCTGGTGAAGGTTGCGGGGATCCGCTGGGTGCGAGTCGCACGGGACCGGGCAATGTGGCGACACTTGGGGGAGGCCTATGTCCAGTAGTGGACGTCTTTCGGCTGAAATGATCTTCTTCTTAGCGTTTCGATGGCAATTATTTTAAATATGTTTAGCCCAACTCAGCTACGCGTACCCCGCTCACTGATGCGGTAAATAATCAGCAAGAGCGCAGGAGATAGGGCATGCGGGGCAATATGGAAGGTGGGCCATTGTTTGTGGGCAGACGCCGCATAGGCACTTGACGTCTGAGCCGTCCATGAACCCCCATCTGCAGAGATTGTCTTTGAAATGGCTGAAATGATGATGATGATGATAGATAAAATACGACTCTTTAAGTGTAGAGCACAACACGAAACGCGAGTTTCTATGGAAAATGGCATATTTTCGTTTGGAGTCCAACGGCGAGTTATGCAACGATTGGTTTATTTGAGTAGTCTGCAAACCCTCACTGTTGTATCTAAGTGTCAGCAGTGACTGCTAAAATTAACGCATTTAAAGGACCATATTGCTACTGGGTAAAAGTATATTTAACCCCATTGCAGTAGAAGGCAACAACATTGGAGGAGCTCGTGGCTAAATAATAACAGCCGCTCGGATCGATCTTTAGGTTAAGCCGTGCTTGCCTAGGTCGGTTTGTGGATGGGTGACCACCCATTACATACCGAGTTTCCTCCGTGCCTCGGAAAGCACGTTAAGCCGTTGGTCCCGGCTGTCATTTCTAGATCTTTGACAGTCGTTACAGGTAGTCAGTGGCTCAAAAAGTCTGACAACCAGTCTTACCAAGGGGTATCGTATTACCCAGTACTAACTGGGTTGTGGAGGTCAGATAGGCAGTTGCTTCATGTAAAATACTGGTATTCAGCTACATCCGGTTAGACTGGAAGCCGACCCTCACATAGTTGGGAACAGGCTAGGCAGATGATGATGTAGTAGAAGGCAACTCTATCGTTTTGTGCTACTTCTTCCCCATGACTTTGACAAGATCTATAATCTAGATCTCTTCAAAAGCTCGAGTGAATAGGTTTCTTCTAGGCAAGCGTGCTCCATCCTAGGCCGCGTCATCGCTTCACGTCAGGCGAGTTTAAGCCAAAAACAAACCTATTTAAAATGTCGCTGTTATCCTCGACTTTTATTATAATTGTGATGTTGTTGTTTCCAGGCTTGGTGTACGGTCCTATTTACGAGCTCGAGAAGTTAGAAGAGAAAGACAAACAGAAAGACGATAAGGAAGATGAGGAAGAACCTATTGGAGTCTCACCTTGTGGCAGGTGCGCTGTATTTTATATCTTATATCAAGACACTATAGTTCATATTCGAGTTAGCAACCTACTTGAATGGTTTTCAACCAAGATACATATCATTGTAAGCCTATCTTCTTCCAGGGCTGCGGGACTGTTCGAAAGAGATTCCGTGGCCCTGGAACACAAAGGGCAAAAAAGGAATATGGATGGGTTTTAGTCAGTACAAGTCTGTCACTCCTTTATGCTCCGCTCAGAGTGGGGGGGGGGGGGGGGGGGCATTTGATGATTCCCATCCGAAAAAAGAAAAAAAAAATGCCTATCTTTCTATAGACGATAGGGATTAAAGATCTCAACTCAACGCTGTCGAGTAACAGTCTCTAAAACTGGAATGTTTTCTATTAAATGCTAACCTCTATAATATTCTGTATGTTTATGGTGATAAAACTTTATGATTTATGTTTTCAGGTTCTTCAAATACGACAAGGAGGTGGGTCGGGGCTCGTTCAAGACAGTGTACCACGGTCTTGACACGCAGACTGGAGTCGCCGTCGCTTGGTGCGAACTGTTGGTGGGTTCCACTTCTTTCACTATCCGTGAACAGTAAAAGGCTGGTTATCGATATACTCAAAAGTATCAAATGATTGAGATCTCCGTATTATAAATTGAGGAATGAAGTTATACGAGAACGTTGCGGTTTAAAAGATGGAGTGACAACAATAGAAAAGAGAATGTTAGATGGTTTGGTCATGTAGAGAGGATGAGTGAAAGGCGACTAACAAAAGGAGATTTCAAGTTAGATGTGAGTGGCAACGCCGGGAGGGGACGCCCTAGCAGGACATACATCAACTTATTGGTAAGGTTCTTCAGTAAGGTCAGGTGCGTAGTACTCGCAACCGGCGTGCGTGTATGACCAGATGAATGAACCTGGACGAGGCAAAAGGAGTATGTAAGGATAGTAGCAGGTGGCGTTCTGTAGTTTCTGCCTACCCCCATGGCAAAAAGGCGTGAGTTTATGTATGTATTAAAAATATCGTTCGCTCAACGACGAATAAACGCGCGGGAAAGCATCGCACACATTATATCATGCGAGTGCGCTTCATCAAGCTTTATTATTATGTATGTGTATGTGCGTATTATGTTTGTTTGTCTGTTTAGAATCCAAGCATACAGACAGACTCTTCTGGGCTCGAGTTATTTGTCAGTTTCGAATCCATGCATATCAGGGTCTGACTCTTGTGGGCTCGAGTTAATGTTTAGGGGATAAAAAAGCCGTCCGTAGCCCAAAATTCCCTCATCTACCTACATAGAGCTTCTAATTTTTTCGTAATATTGATCCTACTAAAGTAACAACAGTTTATGCCAAGGAGTAAACAACTTTTTGGTGTTGCAATGTCAAAGATTTTTTTTTTTAATAGCTTTAATTGTGTCCCACTGCTGGGCAAAGGTCCCTTTCTCCGTCCAAACCTCTCTGTTCTGTGCAAATTTCTGGCCACGTTTGCCACTCAAACATGATTCATAACTTACCAAATTCCTTACATCTTCCAGGAGAAAAAGCTAAACAAAACGGAGCGTCTCCGCTTCCGCGAAGAAGCGGATATGCTGAAGAAGCTGCAGCACCCCAACATCGTTCGCTTCTACAACTACTGGGAGGGCACCGTCGCCAAGAAGAAGAACATCGTGCTTATCACGGAGCTCATGCTCAGCGGCACGCTTAAGGCGTAAGTATAGTTTTGATGAAAGTTTTCGGAAAGTCGTGGCTTCTAATTGCAAACTCATTCCGTCTAAAGCATTGATGGTCAATCCCGGCAGAAGGGGTCATTCTTATTCTTTATTGCACACAAAATTAAAAGACATACACACAAATTGCAACACGTACAACGGCTTGGGATCATTTTTGGGGTCTCAGGTAAAACTTTTCTTTCCACATTATGTCTTACGTCTTAAGAGAGGGCTTTTTGCACTCTGAAAAATGCTTTCAGAGTGCAAAAAGCCCTCTCCTAAGACGTACTTCTACATACTATTCACTTACCTTGGTACATCACATTAGACACGTATTTGTGTGGATTTTACTCACTCAAATATAATGCTTTATTAAAAAAACGTCCAGAGCCCAGAGTCTGGATTTCTAGCTGAATAAATATATGCAAAGTATTATTTGTTTTAATTATGTATGCAATTTATGTAAAATAAAGTAACCGGCGTTTTCCAACAATCCATCAACATCCTATAAATAAATACCGAGATTCCAAGAAAATTATCTCACAGATTTCATTGTTGTTTCCAGGTATCTCCGAAGGTTCAAGCGGATCAACCCGAAAGTGCTGAAATCGTGGTGTCGCCAGATTCTCAAGGGATTAAACTTTCTACATTCGCGTACTCCGCCTATTATACACAGGTAATTTTTGTTAAATTTTATCAAAATTTTCGATAGGAAACTGAATCATTTAGTTTATAGAGCTGTAAAATGAGAGTAATCTGTCTCAGACTGTGGTTACGTTGCTTTGTATACACCCTGTATGACTTTTTCGCTTAGGAGAAAAATTCTCATGACTCGTTGACGTCACGCATAGCTATCCACAAACGCTTCCATTCGATTTTGATTTGACAATTCGTATGTTGTATCTTTTTTTGGCATTACAAAAGCGAGCGAGATAGACATACGACTTTCCGAATCGAAGCGTTTGTGAACAGCTATGTCCGCAGCGGTGCGGACAATCGCTGTTACGCTGGTCGGAAACTAATGATATCACAAACTTTTGTAGAGATCTGAAGTGCGACAACATCTTCATCACCGGCACGACGGGCAGCGTCAAGATCGGGGACCTGGGACTTGCTACACTCAAGAATAGGAGCTTCGCCAAGTCCGTCATAGGTACGCTCAAGCTACTGTTCCCTACATCGTGAGATTCGATTGCATGCGATTCGATTTGATTCTCTACACACTATGACTATGGTTGCAGATGTAACGTGTGTATGTAGCTTTAGAAAGTGATTGTTAAACAGTATGAGTGATATATACTACGCTCGATACGGCCGGGAACCGTGTTAATGCTACACTCAAATTCGAGGCGACATAATTTAGCACATCCAGGAGGCAAAGTCTTTTATTCTGCGAGTTTTTGAAATTCGCAAAACAAAAGGACTTTCAATAGGAACTGACGCGATTAGCTGATCAACATAATATTATATGGTAAAACTAAAAAAAAAGTTATATGAATTTCCAAAAGTCATTGAACAATAAATCTTCAGTTTCATCAAGTTTCATGGTCTGTGACACTACAACGAGAGTCTTACGTTTATTATGTTACACTGTATATGTAGGCAGCTCGTCTTAGCTTGAATGGTGCCGAGTCGGTCATAATTCATCGATGGTAGATACGTAGTATTTTCTGGCCTGAAGGTGCAGAAGTGAACCTTGAGGAAATAAAGTTGCGAGGTGTTATTCAATTATCGATCTACTTTTTTAAACGCCGAGACTACCATCAAATGGTATCAAAATGTCGAGCGATCGTTCAAAGTTGCGCATCGTCCCGTATCGACGAAAGGAAGGTGACAGGAATTTTGGTACAATAAAACCCTAAGTAGTTTAGAGCAACATTTTTTTTTTCGTTTTTATTATTTCTTTTTGTTATCTGCCCTCAGGTACCCCAGAATTCATGGCCCCAGAGATGTACGAGGAGCACTACGACGAGTCAGTAGACGTGTACGCGTTCGGCATGTGCATGCTGGAGATGGCGACCGGAGAGTATCCCTACTCCGAGTGCAGCGGGCCCGCGCAGATCTACAAGAAAGTGGTGTCGGTGAGACCTCAACCTTGTTACTGTAACTTAGAGTTCAATGCTTAATGACACGACTTTAGTATAGAGCATTGGTTCGTAAAATGGTCATTTTAATTTAATCTTAATAGTTTTTGTAGTAAAGTCCAATATGCAATGACTGTGCTTGGTAAGAGTCGTTATCAAGTGTTTTTAATGTCAGCGTAAGTCTATAGAGGTATGAAGAACAGGGTGTAAAGTTCTTCATCCCCCATAGACAAAGGAGGATCCGATCAGACGGGTGTTGTGTCTGGTGGGCTACTGAGTTGTTTTTTTTCTATTTAAGTTCCTACTAGCTTGTGCCCGCGGCTTCGCTCCCGTTATTTTAGAATTTGTCAATCAATTCGGAAATACTAGTTAAAATAAAATACTAGAATAGAATACTATTCTATTCTTATTTTTTTTTATTCTAGTTGTAATTTGAATTATATTATTACAAACAGAGTACAACTACTCTGCTTGTAATAATATAATTCAATCATGATTCGAAAGAAACGTGGCGCCATCTATTATCGTAAGAACGTTATTGTTGTTTTCCTCGGGAACAGTACTTTTTTTTCGGGATGAAAGTCCGTCTGTGTCCGTTTCTGTACACCTGACAACGTATATGCAAAATTTTAGGATCGGTTCAGTGGTTTAGGCGTGGAAAGATAAAAAAAGAAACTTACTTTCGCATTTATAATATTAGTAAAGATAGGAATTTGATGTTAGTTCTTCATTTGTGGCATAGTTGGCTCTGTAGTACTTTCTTACTTTTTTATGTGCCGCTACAGGTCTCTGCAATGGTTTGTCACTGAGCTACTATGCTACGTTTGTCCATCTACTACAAGTCACCCCTTTCTTAAATGTTTATATTTCCGTAGGGTGTTAAGCCGCAAAGCTTGGAGAAGGTCACCATTCCGGAGGTCCGAGATATCATCGAGTCGTGTATCAAGCCTAATAAAACTGACAGGTAAGGTTATCCATTTGTATGACTTTGCCCAGGTGTGGGATACTACAGGATAGAATAAGAACATCAGGCCTAGCCTCCACCAAAGCGGAGATGTGCAAGATTCAACCAATCACAGGAGAGATCTTTATCGTGTGGTTTATTAGTACCTTTCCTGCATAGCTGTTTAAAAACGCTTCGATTCTATTTCGATTCGGAAAGTCGTATGTCTATCAGTGGCGAAGGGACAATTTTTGTAAGAGATAAGCCGGAGTACATATGTTTAATGTGATTATATTATTTGTCTATAGAATACTGACTGAGCCATTTTTCGAAGGGAAGCCAGTAGGAATCGAGTTGTATGGAACCTTCGCCACTGATGTCTATCTCGCTCGCTCTCGTAATGCCGGAAAAAGATAGACATACGATTTGTCGAATCGAAATCGAATAGAAGCGTTTGTGAATAGCTATGCGGGTGTCGTAGAGTGTTTATGCCGCCCATGGGCCTCTGGCTTGGCTTTACATACGGTCAAGAAATATCTCTCAGGCATGCTGGTTTCCTGACGATGTTTTCCTTCACCGAAGCAAGAGATAATTATATAATACGCACATGAATCCGAAAAATCAGAGGTGCGTGTCTTGGGTTCGAACTCGAGACCTATGAATTGGCGTTCCGACGGCCATTACACTAGGCTTTTACTGCTACAGGAGAGATGAGAGACGCGCTGTAGATTTGAATCAATGACGATTACTCTTCGCTCCGCTCGTCTCTGCTTTAGTAGAGTCCGGGCCTAAGTTTGAAAAGATATATAATGAGCTGCGATGTTTCTATCGATATTATATTCGCATCTCTATCCATCCTCATTATTTTTCGTTACTGCTCTTGATGCTCTTGGATCTCGATCTCGCCTGATTGAAAGCGATGGATGAGGTTATCCGTCAAAGTGCTTGATTTTTATTTTGTAAATATTGTCACGTGATAGAAACTAAGATATCGTTATTGCATTTCCCAAGCACGAGTTTATTATTTTAATTGGATCCGTTATCTGTCAATCTGCAATCGTGACTGTTGAGCACGAAGTTCTGGGTTCGATTCCTAGGACAAAGTGTGTTGAAGTTTTATTCTGAATGTGTGTGGGTTGATGATTAAAACTTAACTGGCAAAATGTGGTAACCTATTGTTAGGGTACACCTCTGTCTAAAACTTCAGGAAGTACAGGCATTTATGTTGGTTCCGTATATAAATACAAATAAAGCCCATTTTTGTTAAATTTACTTTATTACCGGCTTGGGACATGCAATATTAAGCTTTAAAATAAGAGGAATAAAGCCCAATTTCAATACTTATCATCTCCCCAGTGCCACATGGGCTAGGCTGAGGTAATATAATATTAATTTAAATATCTATATCAATCTTTGTAAACGCTTTATTCTTGTTAAAATTGGCTAAATTTCGCCAGAAAAATCTTTTAGCCGTGTGTTTAGAAATACCTATTAAATGTGAGCTTAGCTTTCGTGAGTAAATTGTGGAATAAAATTTAAAAGTTGTGTAGAAAAAATAGATTAAGAAAAAAAACTTTCATAACTAAGTTCTATGTATCTTTCAAAGTTAATCTCATGTGGTGTTGCTTTCGTGTGTGTTTTTTTAACTATTATCGTTAGTGGCTTTAGATGTACAACCACAATTTTAACATTAAATGGTGTAATATTTCGTATTAAAATAATTGATTTAGTCAACTTAGGAATGAGTCCTTCAATCGATAGTTTAAAACTTTATACAAGGTGTAATATAAAAAAAAAACGCAAGATGTACCGTGTGGTCTCTCGGACCCTGAAACTGAACAAATTTTGTTCTACGAGTTCTTGAAATTAAAAAAAAAAAAATTAAGTAACGTTGGGACGAAAAAGCCGCGATTAGCTGATCAACATGTATGGTAGAACTAAAAAAAAAAGTTACGAATTTCCTACAGTCATGTTCATGGTCTGACACACCACTCGAGAGGTTTTGCGTTTATTATTTTACACCCTGTATAAGACTATTAGTTTTATGCATAAAGCCGCCAAAGTAGAAAACGTCTTAATTCATCATCATCGTGTTCGCCTACTGTGCGCTCACCTTAATTTATAATGAGACAACCCATCGAGCTCTACAATAAACATCAGTGCTTTTAAGCAAAATTACTATTAAATCTCTCAAATACCGCTTGAAACGTTAGACCTAGATTTTCCAGTAAATTTTCGATTTTAGTAGAAGAAAATGTAGCCCAATAAATAGTAATAAGGACATTCGGTCTTTTAGTTATTGTTAAAAGTTAATATAGAAGGCCTCTCAATACTTTGTCTTAGCTCGCGTTTACCGACTGCGTTCTGTGACGACTCTCAAGCGATTCTAGACGCCCCAGCGTAGATACTTTTCGTCAGTTATTAAGTTAAAATAAATATGTTTTGTTACATACAAAAATGCACACTTAGACCTACATGGTCAAATTGTATGAGACAGCTGATATTATTTCTAATAACTGACAAGATAATTTCCTTGAAAATTTCCTTATACCTTATCATATAGGGTTTAGATAACCACATCTTATTCAGGTTTACAGAAACCGATGATAATACACAAATATTCTTCTATATTTTATTTTTATGTATTCATTTTCTTTTTAAATGCAGGCCAAAAGTAAAAGACCTGTTGAATCACGAGTTCTTCGGCGAGGACATCGGTCTTCGGCTGGAGATCGTGAGCCGAGACCTGGTCACCTCCTCCGACATAACCAAGATACAGTTCCGCTTGAAGATCATCGATCCTAAGAAACGGTAAGCGTAATATTGTAAGTTACTGTTGGTTTGTCGCAAGGAACAAATCAACATGTCAATATTTTCGACCTTTTTGACATCAATATCCCTTTATCTGAATCTTATTTGATAGTCCAGTCATTTAAGCAAAAAAGGACCTTGGAATGAGAGATAATAAGCTGTAAACTCGTATACACCTTCATTTTGGTGTTCTAAAAGTTGTCTCATAAGTCTCATAAAATCTCGTGTCTGCGTCGTAAGTTATTCAAGGTCAAATGTCACAAAAATCAGTTTTTCGCGATTATCTCGGGTGTATATAGCTCCAATGATGTTAAAATGTCATATAAAAAATGTAGAGCATAAAAATTGCGACAAATTTTGTGCTCTACAATTTTTATATGGCATTATTACGTCTCACCGTTTTTGAGATAGATGGCAGAGAGCCCGCAGCGCTCAGCCATAGTCACTGTAAAGCAAGGTTGACCGTGAATCTCAATGAATAATAATACCTTGTATAAAGTTATTAAATTACGTCATATCCCTATGACGTAAACAGTAACTGGCGATTACTTTATAAGTTGATAAGTAACTAACAATCGCTTCTTCTCCACCAGGTCCTACACTCACAAAGAGAACGAAGCAATCCAATTCGAGTTCGACATGGAGAACGACGACTGTGAGGAAGTAGCCAACGACATGGCGAAGGCTGGTCTCATCATGGAGGAAGACGCCAGGATAGTGTTCAAGCTGCTGAAGTCGCAGCTCATCAGTTTGAACAGGTCAGTGACTATCATTCATCTGCCTTTTTCCAATGACACCCTCTGTTGGGGTCAGCTTCCAGTCTAATCAGATGCAGCTGACTTCGACGACTTTGGTAAGACAGAATGTCAAAGTTTCGTAACGTGCAACCGTCAAAGATCTTCTAAAACCTGCCGGGTTTAACATGCTTTTATGCGTGTAGGAGATGGATGACGAAGAAGAAGCTCAACCTTTTGACCGCCATAGTCACATATGCGTGACAAGCAAACGCGTGCCTTGGACGCCAAACGACACAAGAATGTGATAAAATGGTAGGTGAAATTGTGGCTCGGCGTGGAGGGCACGCGCGTGCCTTTATGCTCTGGCGATCCGCTATAGATCCGTGAAACTTTTACAGGTCGACTTACATCAAGGTGCTCGCGGTTATCCACGCATTAGGCTTTCCCAAACTGGGGACCATAAAAGCCTGATGCTACATACTTACGTCCTTAATGTACTGGGTGGTAGGGACATCGATGCATAAACGGTTACCATGTGTTTGGTACATCATACCTAACCCCTCCCCCTCCCCCCTCCCCCCGACATAGAAATTTTTCATCGGTAACTTTTAAAGTAAGTCTCCCTGCCTGAGGATGGACGGCGCCGCCGGTGGCGTGATGATTTAGACGCGCATCACGAAGGTTGGTTCGAGGTGACGCAGGAGAAGAGTACCTGGAAGGATATGGGGGAGCCCTTTGTCCAGCAGTGGGACATACACCGTGACTTTTTAGTCGTCTTACAACGGCAGCCCACTTCATGTATCTAATGACTACTAAACACTCATAAATAAAAATTGGTATTTATGAGATTTTAATAATTTAAAAATAAATTTGTATTCAGTATTATGACGCATGACGTAGTTAAAACACCCGGAGCGCTGGGTAGGTACGTTCTCCCGTTTGACACTTAAAAATCATAAACAGGATGTTTCATAATTTTATTCTAATATATTATTTATTTTTCTTTATACCTATTATGGTAGGTAAAAAAAAAAAACAAATCGCGTCTAGAGCTATTTTATGTCGGGTACATCGAGTGGACCACCTTTTTAAGACGACTAAAAAGTCACGGTGTATAAGACAAAAAAAAAAAATCTGCTGTTCCACATTACATTTTTTACGTGTAGGTATTGCACTTTTCTGGGGGGAGAGGGGGGGTGTCAGAATCATGTACTGAATACTGTAATAACTGTGCGTCAGCCAGTCATAAAATACTTGTCTGTAATTTCCAGTCAATACATATTCAACCCTGGAGTGAAAAATAGCGAAGTTAGCTTTTCGCCAGAAACCGTCAACAAGCAATGTGGACCGCAATTCGGACTAGTGTATGCACCTATAAGTATTAGAAGTACCACATTTTGATTTGGAATTAGAAACCTTATTTCCATTGCTTAACACACAATTTAGTTTGTAACAAGGAGTATGGTAGTGACTGTATAATGTATTTATATTTTCATTTTAAACTAGCCTTTGTATGTTATTTAAGTACACGAGGTAGCTATTATAGTCAGTCTCGTGTTGTAAAGTAATGTAGAACTAAAATATAAGAATTTTTTTATAAAGAGACCAAAACTCCGATCACGAATCCTTCTGATTGTGCCAAGTTTCCGTTGGGAATCCCATTTCGAGTTACATTTACACGGTGTATAGACGCCAGCACGTCAAGCTACTACAGTCTGTTCAAGTTCTTTAATAGATTTTCAACTTTATCGCTAAAGCTAAAGGTTCAAAGTTGATTGGGAAAATTTGACAGTTTTGGGTACCTTGGTCTTGTACTACCGGGTTCACTAGCGGTCGACCACTTTTCACCCTTATGCCTTGAATTATAAGGTTGAAAATTGTAGAGGTAGTACTTAAAACACGAACCAGTAGCCATATACCTATTATCTTATTGCAAACAAAAACATAAAAGTTAATTAATAGTTACGACTATTCTCAGATAAATGAGCCATGAAACTGTCATTGATAAAGTTAACGTAATAGGACTATCGTGAATGAATGTTTTGATGTTTAGGAAACTAATAAGATTATAATATCTGCGCTCCTATTACTAGCTGTATTTCATACTGTTTAAATACAGAAATAACAAGCGTATTTTTTAATAAATAAGTTCTACATGGCCTGTTAAATTCTTATTACAAATACTCATAGATCCACAGCATTATTACATAAGCATAATCAGCCTGTAATGACAGATATCATTTGAAAAAAAAAAAAAATATTTTGTATTTTTCTTGATTTTAGTTAAATTATTGATTACCAAAGGAAGAGTTCCGAGTCTTAAATTATAACACAATCTGAAGCTGATAATAAAATTAAAAAATATTAGCAATAAATGCTTCATTTCAATCACTCGAGCCGAGTGGTCGGTTTTAGCTTTTAGCCGACTATTCGCCCATTACAAAATAATAAGGCGGCTTTCCCGATAAGTTGAACATCTCAAAAAAAAAATGAACTGGCAAAATTATTTCACTTTAAAAGTCACCGCTACGATCTAGGTCATCAAAGTGATATTTAAGCTCAATAAAACATGTGAATTTAGTTCAACTAAAATGACGATATCTCGATTCATTGCGCCCAGACAATGGCTATTAGTTAATGGGTCCTATTGTCTCCATACCGATCAGATCGTAGACGTGATAACTAATATCTTAATCTTGATCAGTATATTTGTATAAGTTGATGGTCTATAATCTGTATGACGAACAGACTGACAGACAGACGGACTAATCTGTATGACGAACAGACTGACAGACAGACGGACTGTGTACCTAAGCTCCTAACATTACGTGCAATCTTTAAACCACGTCTTTCAATACATAATTTTGTGAATTTATTGATCAATTTATCATCCCCATCGCCGAATATATTTTATTCGTGGAATAGGATTGACAGAAAAAATATAATAAATATTTTTAACGAGTAATTTGAGTGGCATTTCCCATATTTAAAAAAAAACGTTCGCAGTTGAATTTCAAACTGAATAGTCAAAATTACTTGTACCTTTATTTTGCAAGGGTTTCCAAAATTGTTTTTTGTTGAGAGAAGATCATAAATAAGCGTATAAATCTTGAACGTCGTCAGCCTGCTGGCGTTGTTAAAATCAGTCATAAAAATTTAATCAAAAATTGCAGACGTTTGTAACACAGCCGCCAAATTAAATTGGAACTGGGCAGGCGACATCTGCCGCATATTGCGTTAAAATTGGGCCAAAGTGGCAACAGATTGGGTTCCAAACAACAGAACCCGTTGACGCGAATAGGCCCAGAAGGAGATGGCGCGACGAGCTGGACTTTTACCAAAAGGATTGGGCCCAAATTGCCAAAAACAGAGAAAAATGGAAAGAGGGAAGGGGCCTCCCTCGCGTTTTTTTGTGTCAGGAATTGTAGTAAATAAATCTAAGAGGAGCTAAGAGAGCTGTTATTATTTGGCCGCGAGCTCCTCGCTCGCGGCTAAATAATAACAGCCGCTCGGGTCGATCCTTAGGTTAAGCCGTGCTTGCCTAGGTTGGTCTGTGGATGGATGACCGCCCATTACATACCGAGTTTCCTCCGTGCCTCGGAAAGCACGTTAAGCCGTTGGTCCCGGCTGTCATTTGTAGATCTTTGACAATCGTTAGGTAGTCAGTGGCCTAAAAGTCTGACAACCAGTCTTACCAAGGGGTATCGTATTACCCAGTACTAACTGGGTTGTGGAGGTCAGATAGGCAGTCGCTCCATGTAAAATACTGGTATTCAGCTGCAGTCATTAGACTGGAAGCCGACCCTAGTTGGAAAAAGGCTAGGCAGATGAATTGTAGTAAATAAATAATATGCACTTGATAGCCTTCTCAGTGAAGGCTGTCAGTCAGGATGTTAGCACAATATTATGTAAATACTGCCTGCCCTACATTTCTCACAAAGGCTCGCGTATAGAAACCTCGCTAAGGACGTTGTGCAGTTCAACACGCAATGTGTGAGATTCCATCACGCTCCGAGTCCCCGCATTGGTATGCGTCTAATAAAATTGCTTAGCGGCCTTCTGAGTTGGTTCTGTTCACGGCTCACGGTTTACTTCAACAGATCTCGTCATAAATTTTATTAGGGGTTCAGTACACGATTCTTCTGCAACGATGACATTTTTCGTCGGTTTTCTCCTGTTCCTTATAAGTACCTACACTACCAACTTGATCATTATGGAGTAGTTGTTTTTTTGGGATAAAAGTTTAGAACAAAAAGAAGTTACCTCAGCCGAAAATACAGGGTGGAAGGGCCACGGACGCTAAAACGGTTACCACGTATTCAGTACCCCCACATACAAATTTTACGTCGGTTATTAAGAAAAATACAGCTGTTTTCTACAAAGCTGCAATATCTACACCATCAAAATGTATGGAACAGCAACATAATGATGTACTGAATACGTGGTAACCGTTTTAGCGTCGGTGTTCCTTCCACCTTATATATTGACCTATCCCGGCCCGTATGTTCTCGTCAATCAGAACGTTCCCACCAAAATTAGTTCTGACGTTTATCACACGCTCAAAGCCCCGCGAATACTAAAAATAACACCAACCAACATCACAAAGACGGATCGATATAAAAACAAAAGTATTTCACGAACGATTATAGCTACGAATAATTCGCCGAAGGAACGTGAAACGGTACTGAAAGCAACCGATTATTTAGGAGACATCGGCCCGTAGAAGAACATTCGTTCGTCACGCGATCCTAAGAATCCAGCTGAATGTAATTTAACATTTATTTTCGATCAGATTTACATGTAAAAGGAAAAATTGGTGATTATTTTTGTACTTTCAGTAAAATAAGAAACCTTCAAATTATTCATAAAGTTCATAATCTATTGATTTGGTCTAGCTAATTAGTAAAAAACCGCTCTTAGAACAAGCCACATGGCAGGCCTGGAGTCCCTTATTTTTTTTTTGAACTGCCATAAAATTGATTTAAGATTAAAAAAAAAACAATTGATTGTCTCGTCGCAATCGCGACTGCCGAGCTTGAGATCCTGAGTTCGATTCCCAGGTCAGGCAAAGAGTTATTGGATTTTTCCATCAGAAATTTCGCAGTAGCTACCACAGAGTTTGTATTTGTGTCCGATCGATGGCAATAGGCTAGCCTCCTATTACATGGGACTTAAAACATAACTGGCCAAATGTGGGTGCCCTATTAGGTACACCTTTGTCTAACCCTTCGGGGATTACAAGCGTGATGTTAAGTATGTAGAACCAATTATATAATCAGAAAGATTATCAGCAGCTGTAGCAGGATAGCTACTCACCCTTCCCATGCAGTAAAGACCACCAACATGCATTGGCACGTTGGCAGGAAGCTCCCATATATAAAATTCACATTCCACAAGCTTTTGCTTGCTTGGTGATTGCAATAATAAGTCTGCTTACCTTCAGCACATGAGTGATGAAACAATCATAATTCGAGAAAGGCCGTAGCATGCATTTACTTTTTTACGTCCAATATAATCCACTCTAAATAACAGTAATAAAAAGTATGCAGATAACTAAAATTGCAGTTATTAAATCCGATATTATGACAAATGTATTTTTTAGTATGAATGTGGACGGCTGTAAGAGTAGGGAAGACCAGAGAACGATGGATGGACTTCGTGAAAGATGATATGGCTAGAAAGGACGTGTCTGATGAGATGACGAGTAATAGAGAAGTATGGAAGAAGCAGACATGCTGCGCCGACCCCAAATAAATTGGGATAAGGGCATGGAGAATGATGACGGATGATATTTGGGAATTCGGAATCGGTTCCGGGCCGGTTTTTCCTTTCATTCTCCTCTGTCAACCGTCATGCTATTATTTAATTTTACTCCTTTTTTTCATATCATTAATCTTTCGACACTATCTTGTTAAATATTAAACCAATATTGAATAGTAATCCGTCGGCTAATCTGGCTTAACTAATTTTTAACTAAGTACTCAATATACATGCGTGATTGGTTCACCGCCACAAACCGTGCGATCAAATGCACGCCCGAACGCGTCTTGTAATTACTATGACGCAATAGTGCATCAGTATTGTGTAAAGGCCGTTAAATATTTTGTTGTTTCTAGTTTAGCCTTGTTTAGCCTTTATCATCTGCCTAGGTTTTACTATATTGGCTAGAAAGGAGGCACTGCTGAGATGACGAGTAATACAGGATGTAAACGGACCCTTCACGAAGCCGTCAACCAAGCATTCTGTACATCAAACTAAGTAACTTTACGCAAAAATTATTGCTGGGAAACGACTTTTTTTTGGGTGAAAAATCACGTTTTACGGTAGGACTCAATGTAACGCACTCAAATCATTACGCTGATGGATGCTTTGAATAGCATCCATAGCATAGGGGACATTTAAAAGTCAAACTTGGCCATTCAAATGAAATAGAAAACGTTTGTAAATTAAAAATGATTACGGTTTCGTTCAAGGTTAAGATTATATTTATCTTTATCAGTATATTAATATCTTGTGGGAATATTATTATGTATGTCAAGCCTCTTATTGTGGTTAGTTATTATATACTTACTAACTCTACTCGTGGCTGCGGCAGTGTGGAAAACTCACGGAAACGTACAACCAGGATATAGGTTATTTGGCTCACAAATAGACCTTGAATAGGTAGTCCTATTCAAGGTCTACTTGTGAGCCAAATTTCATTGAAATACGTTTAGCCGTTACGAAGTAACAGACAGAGTTACTTTTACATTTATATTAAGTAGTATGGATTGTTTCGGTAAAATTGGATAGCAATTTAGGGCTTCGTCTTCGATTTGTTGTCGTTTGTATACGGATCGACGACCCCTTGACTAAAATATTTTCAGTTTCTTATAAGCAAAATACTAACTTACTTCCTACTACGATGTATGTAAGGATGTTTGTTACTCTTTCCCGCAGAAACCACTGAACGGATTCGGATGAAATTTGGCATTAAACAGGTAGTTTATAACCTGGATTAACACATATGATACTTTTTATCCCTCTAGTACGATCCCGTGGGATATTAAAGAAATCACAACACACGGGCGCAGCCGCGGGCATTAGCTAGTGAAGATATAATTTTACTATGCCACTCCTGCGTAGTTCAGAGCTTTGTGATTGCAACACATCTTCCTTTGTCTATAAAATACTGACTGTGCCATTTTTCAAAGGGAAGCCGGTAGGAATCGAGTTGTATGGAACCTTCGCCACTGACACCTAGGATACTTTTTTATCCCGGTATTACGATCCCGTGTATCTAACGAACTCCAAACGGGCGAAGCCGCGGGCTTAAGCTAGTGAAGATATAACTTTACTATGAGACTCCAGCATGGTTCAGAACTTTGTGATTGCAACACGTCCTAAAAGAATTTTGTTCTACATATAATGGATCAGATACTCCTTTATCCAATTAAGTTGAGCTACAATTTTATTGATTGTCTTTGCTACTACGTATCTACCTACGATTGACCTTCTTTAAAAATTCTTAAGAGCGTTAATGTCTTACGGTATTTCATACAAACTTTCAAGTGATTTTTTTTCGAAATGACTGAACCGATTTTAATGAAACTTCGTACGCATAAGCACGATACATAAGTCTAAAAACTTGACAGAGAACATTTTCGAAAAATAGTGTTACAGCTAAATTAGACCGATTTTAGGTTTTTCATTGAAACAGAAATTTCCAATTATCTTTTTTTTTTAAAAAGACTTTTCGAAAAGTTCTCTGTCAAGTTTTTATACTTATGTATCCTGCTTATGCGTACGAAGTTTCATTAAAATCGGTTCAGTCATTTCGAAAAAAAATCACTTGTAAGTTTGTATGAAATGCCGTAAGACGTTAACGTTCTTAATAAGGAACATACGTAAGTTAAAAATAGATACTAAGCACCCTTCGCGGTGAATGATTGGAGCATATAATTAGGGGTATCTGCTTCACGTCAGCCACACAGCGAATGTTGACGCGTAAGAAAAGGCAATGCACTGTTCAGTCGGAACCGGTAATACAAGTTTATAAAACGCATTAATTTTTACGATTCGCCTAAAATTGTAGCTTGTATTCAAACATACGTTTTACTTACGCATTCGGGAATTTTCTGACAATCTGAAATATTCGTGACATTTTCGGGAATTCGACAATTGTAGTGGATGGACTGTATGAAGTATGATGTAGCAAGAAAGGAGTTGTCTGTTGAGATGACAAGTAATAGAGAAGTATGGAAGAAGAAGTCATTCTGCGCAAGGGCAGGAGAATGATGATGATGATTTTCGGGTATTCGGAATCGGTCTCGTGCCGCATAGGTTCAAGTGTAATTAGCTAGAGAAACTCCGCAGCTGTAACAGGTATCGATATCTCATCATTCTCCTGCCCTCAACCCTATTTATTTAGGGTCGGGGAGCAGCATTTCTTCTTCTTCCATACCTCCATATTATTCGTCACCTCATTCATTAGCATTAGTCATGCGGGTCAACAGCAAAATATCGATGTTTTTATGGAGGTCAATGACTGCGTGTAGTTTAGTTATATTTGACCTTGAATGTCCATGTTATCAGTGCCCCAACAATACCTGTTCCGGTAATTGGGATGTATACCTTAAACTGAACCGTCTCGTCCCACGTTCTTATCATTTCGATGAATGGATAATGACCCTTATAAACTTAGTATTTGTTTATACTAATTTCGTTATTTGTTTAGCAGTCGGCGCGGGCGCAGTGCGTCACACAATCGCTTGCACGTTCCATGTGAGCACATCGCGTTTTATTTATCATTGTTTTGCCAATGCTATCAACGATAAGTTCGGCTTTAAGATTTAAGTTTTATTAATTAATTGTTCTTTTAAATAACAACTCTTTGATATGCATAAAAAAGCAGACGTTTTTTCCGTGAGAAACCAGTGTTGGTGTATTTAAAAAGTTGAAGTGAAAGTGAGTGCCAGTGTGTTGGTGTCCGATCATGTTGACATTGTGAAAGTCATTAACTTCCAAAAGGATTAAAAGTGAGTTTGCATTCTTTATCTTTTGGGTGCGTCTTTTTTAGATGATCTGGAACTTTTTCGTTTTATATTTTGAGTAATAAAGCACGAATAAGACGTTAATGCTGCGTTAAGTTATTTATATACCCGTTTTAAATCACAGTTCATTGCTCGCGAGACAAGATCTTTTAATTCAATGTCCTTACAAAAATGCACACGTTTCTGATGCAATTTCTTTGAAAAATATACACGGTGTTATGGGTGGGTCATCGCCATCGATGTTCAAACTTTTGCCATGAATTTGGCACGTGAGATTCTAGATCCCCCAGCGTAGGAATATTGCGTTGCTTGTTAAAATTATCAGCTGTTATCTGCATAGTTTTATAATTAGTATGAAAAAGCTGATTTATTTTCCATGTGCAGAACTCATCGTAACAGTTTGCGAATCAATGTCTCTTACACTCTGTATAATAAGAGAACTAGACAATAGGCTTAAATAGTCTTTATTTACATCCAAACCTGACGTCTAGCCTCCACAAATCCTTCTCTTACTATCTGAAATACCATCGCTATGTAAAAATTGTTACCGTGTTAACCATGGCAACGGTATCCAAGTTAAAATGTTTAGGTGACCTCGCGTGAGCCTATTTCAGTCCAAATACAGCGCGGTTCGGTTAAATTAAAGCGGTTTCCTTTAACGAAGGTTATTTATTAAAATTTATTGCTGTTTATTTGGTTCTGATTATTTTATGTGAGGTTAATTTTTTGATTTTCTGTTTTGGCGACCGTACGAGTCATGAAAGGTATTTTTTGTGAGTATTTAATTTTTTTGGGAGACTTGTGTAGAAAGTTTTGAATTTCGTGCGTTTTTTTTTTATAGTACTGTTGTGCTGACAATAATTACGATATTAAAGTGAACTAGAAGGAAATGCCCCCCCCATTATATGGGACTTAAATATAACTGGCGAAATGTGGGTGTGCTATAGGGTGCACCACTACTTAATCTTGCGGGGATTACAGGCGTGATGTTATGTTAAATTAAAGAAATAGGAGGTAAATGTAAATAACTATTTACTATGTATTGATGATCTATGTATAACCACGTGTTCTCTTTATATCACGATAAAGATTTTCTAACAATAAAACTGAATTATTATTATTGTTTCTTACAGTAAATCCTAGTTTTAATACAATGTATGATTTAATTCGCATCTCGCTCGTGTAAGTGGAATTTAACGTTATTATTTTGCGGTTATTAATAAATGTTTCGTGAATTAGAGATTAAATTTCAAGAGAGTGAGGTGACCGTGTTCAATGAGCCTGTATATCAGCATGTCTCAAAAAAATTTTGCGTAAAGGTATTTGTTTGGTTGAGGACAATTAACAGCTAAACAAATGGTATTTAATTTCCAAATTATTATTTTTATTTTAGGTTATTTAATAGTTTTTAATTAATAATGTCTATAGGTAGTTTACTTATGAATTAATAAAAAATATTATTATTGATGTCCAGCGGCGTAACTAAATCATCTACAAACAAAGCTTATTGTTATAAAACTCAGCGATCTCAACAATAATTATATTACGCCATGGCTTTAACCCCTCTTATGCCATAACGTTTTTTTAATGTTTAATTTGAAAACATAAGAAACACGCTCAACACTTGAGCTAACACGGTATGCCTTACTTTCCGTACACGTGCCTTCGGTGCCTTCGCAATCACTATTGATCGTTTGACTGTTGAACAGACGCTAAAACATGAAAAGCAAGACACGGTGCTTTTACGATTTCCGCGACCTTAACTTCCGAATTGACAAACGATACTAAACTAGGCGTTTTTAAGCTCATAGCACTCGTTATCAGTCCTGTACTGGATTGGCTCACCTCGTTTTTTGGGCTCCGTACCTCAGTCGGCAAAAACAGAACCCTCGTAGAATCACTTTGTTGTCCATCTGTTAAGACCTTTTTCTCGGGAACGCATGGAGGTAACAAGATGAAATTAATAACAAATACTCAGGTCTGCTACCCTTGGAGCAGTGGAATAATCAAACTTGTAAGTCAAAAGATAGCCGTTGATGTCGCATATTTTGCGATTTAACAAGGAAATCAAAACCTATAGGGTACTTCCCGTTGACCTAGAATCATGAAATTTAGCAAGAAGCAATGTTTTACAGCAAAAAAAAAATTAATTATTCACATGACATGTTTCCTTTGCCATTACAGATTAAATCTAATGCGACAAAGTAACTTAAAATATACTTAACTATACCTTACATGCTACACAGTATGTAGTTAAATAACAAAATACCTAGGAACCCTTGGGTCACGTGTCCGACTCGCACTTTGCCGGTTTTATACTAGCTGATCTTGATCCGAAGCTATGCCGTCAGGATGCCTATATTGTAGTATGGAGTATCATTGAAAGAATCTTGAACGGCTCCAGTTGTGATTACTACACATTCAGCTCGTGCTGATCGGCAAACCCCGTTTTCCATCTACCATCACTGAATCATGTTCAGTTCAGCTCGGCACAACCCAAGCGGGTCTGCCCGAGCGTAAAACTGACCCGAAAAAGTGTACAACACCCCATAGACGTATAATATTATTATTCACACACATACCGTCAGTTACATACACACACCATCACACACTCTCTCTCAAACTCACACACACACTACACAACACATACTACTCTCGCACGCGTGCTCACAGTACATAAGTTATTGTTAATGTTACACATTTGGTTCGCTAAATTCTTGTAAATTGTAATTACGGACGAACGGATGGCTCCTGTAATACAGGATTTTCCTAGTATAGGGGACATTATTCATAAAATTAATGGAAAAAAGAACTCATACGCTATTATGTAACATGTCATGTATTTTCTCTTTCTTTGGGCAATAAATAATTTATTATTATTTATTATTATTATATAGCTACACTCATTTTGGCAACAATTCAAACAGTGTCAAAAGATAAAAAAAATTAGTATTATGTCATTACACGACTTCTGACGATAGTCCGGAATTACGAAAAACCGGTGATTGACAGATTGACATCAGCTGTTCGTGATACAGAACTGACGGCGGCGTCAAAGCGTGTCAAACGTCACAACACGTTGGGGGAGGGCCGCTTGTGTTACGTCAGATAGAATTTACCCCGGCATCATATATTTATTGCCAAGATTTCATGAGTCATATTCGTTAAATCCAAGTTCATTCATTAAGGTAATTTTCCTGACTTTATCCTAATTTATTTGGGGTTGGCACAGCATGTCGTAACTGTTATACTTACATACATGGTTTAATCGGACCCTTCACGAAGCCGTCAACCAAACATTATAAAATAAGTAACTTTACGCAAAAATTATTGCTGGGAAACAACTTTTTTTTTTGGAGTGTAAAATCACGTTTTACGGTTGGACTCAATGTAGGTATTGTGCTGATGGATAGATTGAATAGTACGGGGGTCGTGGAGGTGTTTAAAGTAAAAATCTAACATTAAAAAAGTGAATTTAAAAAAATCTTTTGAAAAAGTTGGAACTTTGACCTCCAATATTTCCGTAACTAGAAGGTTCCCAGGTATGGTCCACAACAAAAAATGATCGCAATGACGGGGAGTACAAGTGCCTTTCGGCTTCGTTACGGGTCTTGTTACACCCTTTATTTACAACTCGTCATCTCAATAGTCACCCCCTCCCTAGCCATAGCACCTCTTCAAACAGTCTTTCCATAGTTTCTTTGGTGCCCCTCTATTCTTTTGGTCATCCACATTCATTATCAAGTTTTCATCATAAAATACTTAAATTAATACAGTTTTGTAAAGCGTTACGTTTAAAAAAAAATGTGATGACACCGCATAAAACAAGCCACTGTCCAGAAATAAATAAAAATAAATTCCCGTGCGTTTATAAGAACATAAAAAGTCTTTCTTGCGCGAATAACATCGAAGTAGTATTCAATACACGGGCGCACGACAATTAATTTATTCTATATCGTGTTTATTGTTTTTATGTAGGCAGTGATAGCCTAGTGGTGTGATCGTCGGAAATTATAGGTCTCAATTTCGAACACAAGACACGCACCTCTGATTTTTCGGAATCATGTGCGTATTGTATAATTATCACTTGCTTCGGTGAAGGAAAACATCGTGAGGAAACCAGCATGCCTGAGAGATATTTCTCGATGGCATGTAAAGCCAAGTCTTCTAGAAGCCCATGGGCGGCATAACAACTGTGACACCAGGTTATACGCTAACCACACGAAAAAGAAAGAAGCTCATGTCATCTCTTTCGTTCCCAGGGAGAGGAGCGAGAAGAAAGCTCAGATGCTGTTCAACCAGGAGGTGATCATCGAACAGAACCGACAGCAGCTTTATGAACAGCAGTTGAGGCAGGTCAGTGAACGCATTGAGATAGGGCATGGTCAAGGTCGATAGTAGCACAGTTGACAATGAATTGGGGTTGACAGTTTGATTTTTATTATCTGGGGTGGGGTGAGGTGACCATGGAAACGATGGGTGGATTGTGTGAGGAATGATATGAAAGAAAAATCAGTAAATGATAGCGTGACGGTTGACAGCAGTGGTGTACCTAAGGGCCGACAATACGGCAAGCCCATAAGGCAAGCAGACTGTTCAGAAACCCTAACATCATGAGGAGCAGTAGGTTATAAGGGCCAGCCAAACTTTTAGACTTGTATGAAAGTTCCGCCACTAGTTGACAGAGGAGGATGGAAGAAAAAAATGTGTTGCGCCGACCCCAAGTAACATGGGACAAGGCAGGAAGATGATGGGGTGGTGAACTGGTCTTGAAAGAGAGACATACTATATGCCTTAAACATGCTTCTTACAATCTACCACTTTTTTTTATAAAAGTCTAGAATTCTATTTATTTTTATTCTGATATATAAGGTCGCATTTATAATAATAATCAGCCTATTAATGATCCCACTGCTGGGACGCAGGCCTACTCTCTATGAGAGGGAATGGGCTATAATCCACCACGCGGGCCCAGTGCGGGTTGGTAGATGTCACATGTCTTCGAATTTTTGGTTCTAGGACATGCCGGTTTCCTCACGATGTTTTCCTTCACCGTTTCGAGAGCAGTGGTGATGAAATAACTTACACAAAGTAATGCGCCTGCCTGGGTTCGAACCCACGACTCACTGCTCGTAAGTCGGGGTCTCCACCACTGGGCCACCGCTGCTCCATTTAATATATATTATATTAATTTGTCCATCTACAGAATATTTTAATGGGACTTTATAAACACGTACCAACTTTAGAAAGTATTTTTCTCCATAGTATTGATTTTCAATTTTTAGGTTGTTCGAACATAGCATTTTGGGACCCTAATCTATTACGAAAAATGTCTTATTTCAAAGTTCCAGTCGTTATTCTATTAATTATAAATTATTGAAGTTTTCTAAATAGGAGCCATAAAAACTGTGACACAAGGATAGGCACTAACCACACGATAAAGAAAGACAGGTGTATAAAAAAATCGACTTTTTACTTTTTTTTTGTCGATTCGTGTTGCAAACTACTCTATACATTATGACTTCAATATAATGAATACTTGTGAAAAGTTATTGCAACTTTTTATTACAGTTATTAATAATGGATTAAGCAAATGTGTAGCACACAATTTCTTTATAATGTCCACTTATTTGGCGTGTCGATGATTTGTTGGTTAGATGAGCTTCGACCTGGACACTGGACAGGTCCCTCAAACTGCAGCTGTAGTTACATAGAGAACAGAAAGGCGGTGTTGGTTGTCGACCACTTCTTGCCAACTTTATACCGATAATTTTAATAAAGCAGATCTTTCTTCAATCAAACCATCTTGTGTTACAGATGAAAATGATTCAAAACCAGCAGCAAGTAGGACCTGTGGACCAGGTGACAGGCTCAATGGGGCTTCTTAACGGTGTTGGATCTCAGCCCTTAGGAGGAGTACAGTGAGTTTACTTCGTTTCCACAGGACAACCTGTAGTATACTCGGCGATAAATCAAGCTATACATTTCCAGTATAACTTGGCCTCGCTGTGTACAGATTTCCAATACAATGAGCGATCTGCATAAACTGGTTTTGTATAGCTTGATTGGTCGCCGTCGTGCGTACTCCCTAGTTGTCTAGGAAAATAGGCTTCAATGTTTAAGGTTTAAGACATCATATTTGAGGCTTTTAAACATCATGGCACCTAATATCACCAAGTTAATAACAATAGACCATATAAGCAAACTCACTTTTATTATAATTTTTTACGTTTGGGAAAAGTATTCCCAAGTAATTTGAATTAAGAGAACCTTAGATGGCAAATTCGCCATCAAACTAAAAAGTTTGGCGAGTAAATTGTAAATCAAAAACAATGTATGTTTGTGAACAATAAAAAGAAAATAAAATCGACGTGTAAAAAACAATATTGACTGGAATCCTGCTGATGGAAGCTTAAAGCAAAATAAATCGGTTTAAAGGTTCTTAATCAGGCAGACTATTCATTCACGAGAGCAAAGATGGTTTTGCTCTACGATGCAAGTTTTGTTAATGAAATCAAACACAAAAATCCACTTAAAGAACTTACTTCTTCTCTCACCAGACTCGATCCTCAATCACAACTCCTCCAATGCCAGCAACAGCTGCTACAACAGCAGTTCCAGCAGCTAAACAACGAGGATGCTGCCATGAAGCTGCTGCAGCAGAACTTCATTCAGTCCAGGATATCGCCCTCCATGGCTACCGACCAGCAGATCTTTCAGAATAAGGTGTTTCTCGAGCAGAATTTGAAGCAACAGGTATGTGTTAACATTGAGAGGAAGAAAGTCTTTGTTGGATGGTAGTCTTACCTTAGATTTCTATTTGTCTTGCATGAACTCTAATTAACAAATTATTAGTTAAAATAACACAGAATTAAAAGTAAAATACCTCTCTATAGTCCCCGTCACGAGAAGCTATAAATTTTCTAGATAAAGAACGTAAACATTTTTGAAGTAAGTTTTTGCGGATTTGGTTCTATTGTTTGTTAGTCTTGATTTTGTTTTTTTCTAATCAGTTAGTTTTCTAAAGTTACGAACCCCTGATGTGTGATTTCAAAATTTATAGTTTCTCGTGACGGGGACAGCTGTATTGATACTCTTTTAAAAAACATTACCTCCTTTTGGGGTCCACCACAGTCGGGTATAAATTAAATTGGCTAATTTAATTTTCTATCTCTTTAAAAGATTTCAGAGGTATTTTAGAATTCCCCCTTTAACAAAATTACGAGTTTTAATTTGACTGTTAAAGAAAAATATTTCTATACTTATTAATTATTCTCCAGGTAATGATGGAGCAGAATCTCATCAACCAGCAGATGCTGGAACAGTCAGTCCAAGGCCAGGTTTTAATGGAGCAACAGGTCCAGCAAAACCTTCTAGAACAGGCCCCCACACAAACACAGCTACAACCAAACCTCCTCAACCAGCAGCTAACAGCTGAAATCAATAACCAAAACCAGGTTTTACAGCAGCAGATCATCCAACAACAGCAGACAATAATAGCTCAGCAAGCGGCAGCCATACAGCAGAAACAGTTCGAAGAACAGTTTACAGCTCAAGAAAACATCATCACAGGTCCTCAGAATCTCGTCTCCGGTCAAATGTTAGACCCATCTCTTCAGAACCTACAGAATATTTTAGCTCAAATCATACAAAGGCCTGATACTCTACAATCGAGAAAGGAGTCGGAATCTGAAAACCAGCAACAGCCCCTGCAACAGCAACAGCAACAGATGACACAACAACCGCAAGAAAACGTTGAAATGCAACAGAATCAGGAACAGGAAGCGTTGCATCAACAGATGCAAAATCTTATAACAACTCAGATGCAGCAACAGAATGTTAACTACCATCAAAGCCAACAATTCCAACAACCGACCTTACAGCAGCTAGGTGTGGATCCATCGTTCTTAGCTCAGCAACAACAAGTGTCCCAAGCCCAACAACAAGTAGCCCAAGCTCAACAACAGCTGGACATGCAAAAGCAAGTCTTAGCGCAACAACAGCTAGTCCTTCAACAACAGATCATAAGCCAGCAACAGTTACAAATGCCTGGTCAGACTCTCTCTCCACATCACTTCAGGCATTTTCAGCAACAACAACAGTATTTAGCTCAACAAGAATTACAACTTCAAACTCAACAGAATATTATTACTCAAAACTGGGCGATGTTGCTTCAAAAGCAACAACTAATGGACCAACAACAGCAGAAGGTTGAAGAAATACTCCGGACTCAACGTCCTATGTATCAACGTCAGGGTTCAGAGCAGAGTCAGATCAGTTCAGCTGACGTCCACGATCAGCAACAAGTCATGATGCCTGATCAGTACGGTCAGAAACCTCAGCTGCAACAACAAATGTCGGTAGATCATATGCATTATACTAAACAAAGGTCTGATGACCATTACCACCAGCTTCCGACCATGCAGGGCCAGTCTCTGCCACATAACATGCAAATGCAGCAAAACTTTAGCGTGGTACAGCAAAATGAAAGGCAGATATCTAGTCATGAAGGCACTCCTGTGCAGAATTACTCTGCCAACCCTTTGCAAATGTACCAGCAAGCGCAAAGTCAGCCACATCAGATGATGCAGAATATATATCAATCCAACCAGATGGAGGCTTCGATACCGTCTTCTGTGGCCGCGTCTATGCCTCAACAGATCGCACAATCAGTCCAAGACGCGATGCCACAGCAGATGACGGTTCCTCAGTCCATTCCTCAGTCGATGACATCAGTTCCTCAGTCTATACCTCAGTCAGTAGTCCACTCAGTGCCTCAGCAGCCGATGCAGTCAGTTCCTCAAACGGTGCAGTCGTTGCCACAGCCTGTTCAGTCAGTTCCTCAAGGGTCTAGCTTACCACATCCAATACAATCTCTCCAGCAACCGGTGCAGTCGATACAACAGCAGACTCAAGGTCAACAGACGCAGGTCCAACAGACACAGGTCCAGCAGACGCAGGTCCAACAACAGATGCCATCATTACAACAACAAATGCAAACGATGCCCTCTGCCCAAGTTCAGATGCCTCAGCCAGTTCAGTCCCTCCCTCAACCTTTACCTCCCATGCAGCAGCAGCAGCATACTCAAGTCCACCAGGTGCCAATAACGCAAGATATGGTTCAGCAACCCCAGCAGTTGAGTCTGCCAGCTGAACAGGTCGAGAATGGGTACCAGAGTAATGGAGGTCAGAAGGAGCAGTTCCATACTCCGTTGACGGAGTTTCCTAATAATCATGGAGAGGCGATTAGACAACCAGAGCTTAGTTCTGTTGAGGAGAAGCAGGCGGAGACCCAGCAACAAGAAGGTTAGTGGAAAACTATTTACAATAATGCTTGTTTATGGTTGATTTTACATGCGCCATTTTAGATTCTGTAATATTCCGCTTCTCTCAATAATCTCGAAGCATTTGTTTCAATTGGACCATTACAGGCACTTTTGAATGTCAGAAAAACAAAGAAAGCGAAGCTACAGTCACAGGCACAAGGCATAATAACTTGTGAAAGTTCTGTAGTTGCCCATTCCAAGGCGTAGATCTCTATGGAGAAGAATGGGCAAGAAACTGCATGGACACTCTTACACAATATATTTATATTAAACTATTTACAGGCACTTTTGAACTGTCAAGGAATCGGTTAGTTAGAAAGTTAAACCTAGCAGGCCCTATTCCGGTTGCTGTGAAGTAGTTCAACATATCTGGAAAATGTGTTGTCACTGATAACTTATTGAATGTGATTGCATCGAAATTATTTTCAACTTCGCGAAATATTTATTGATCTGTTATTATATTGTCTGATTATTTGGCTTTTAGTCTTAATGCATAAGAATAACAACGATTTTTTATTTATTTCCAGCAGGTACAGCCATATCTTCTCCAATATCGAGCGAAAAGAAGTCTCGGGGCTCCAAGAAACGTTCCAGAGAGAAGGACAAACTGCCCAAGCTGACTGTCCTGGAAGTCAACGAGGCAGCCACCGTGGTGGAGTGTCAGTTGGAGTCCAAGTCAAAGACTGTCACCTTCAAGTTTGATGTCACTGATGTCAACCCAGAGGAGATTGCGAGTAACCTGGTGAGTCATAAGCCTAGCCTTATCCCTACTATGTTGGAGCGACTGCCTATCTAGAAGACTGATGGTCAGACTTACGGGATATTGAGTAACTAACTGTAAGGACTGTCAATGACGGCTGAGACCAACGGTTTTACGTGGTTTTCGAGGCACGGGGGATCTCTGTATGTAATGGCTGGTCACTCATCCATGTACTGACCTCAGCTAGCATTGCTGAACCTTAATCGACCCTTGTGAACCTTATTATTTAGCCACGAGTCGTAAATTAAACGTCGCCATTTTGTCTTGAATTCTTCGACCAAACAGGCTTAACTAACTTATGTCTTATTATTTCCAGGTGTCCAACAACCTACTTCCAGAATGGCAGAGCGCCACGTTTATGGAGCTGATCAAGGACATCGTGAACCAACTGATCAGCAACCCTGGAGTCACGCCCATACTCAACCCGCAACACCACTCGGCACTGAGGCTCAATATTGACAAGGTAACTTTTTATCGGACACAAAGGTTACAGGCAATGGTACCAATAAATTGACCAATGGTTAACCTGATTTTAGATCAAGGATTCTTGATCGAAAGGCACCCGTCATTGTCTATCGGCAAGAAGCAGTCGGTGTGGCGTAAGTGGTAAATAATAGCTCTGATGACGTGATAGGTCACTTTACTTTGTCACCGAAGCTAATTTTTGAAACCGGTGATTATTGAAAAAAAAGAGGGCATTGTGCGGGTAAGGTACTTTTAAATGATAGAATGATTGAATTTGTGTATTGAAAGAACACCCAAAACTGATAACTGATCGACTCGCGGCGAATGAGGCTTTTGTTGTTAGCCCAAACAGTGCTATGCGATTACTGATCGTTGATTTAAAATTGTATATTTTATTCATTCGCTACGCGTCGATGTCAGCATAAAATTGATACATTTGTAATCACTAGAAACGGGATATTTACCTTTTATTTTCTTTTTGTTTTTGTCAAAAGAAGAGACCAGTTTAAAATCTTATTGATACATTAGATATTGTACGGGTTTGCTTGTACAGGCATAAAAGAACAACTTTGACGTTAACGTCAATGGGGTTGTTTGCTGGAAGCTTCCTCACGAGACAGCGAGAACCTTATTAAAACCTCAAAACCATAATTTCCAGACTGACTACGACTCCGAAACAACGGAACGCGAGGAGAACCTGACCGACTCGAACCAGGACAACTCCGAGTGCACCACGCCAACCGCCAGCCACGACAACATCGCCGCCGAGCTGGCCTACGACCTGCCCGAGACCAGCGAGGCTACTGCCACGTCGGCACCCGCAGCTGCGCCTGCGCCCGCGCCTGCGCCCGCGCCTGCGCCCGCAGCTGCGCCTGCGCCCGCGCCTGCACCCGTGCACGACGCTGTGGCCAAGGCGGCGCATGTGGACACCGTTTCCAGGAAGATTAGCACTGCTTCGTCTATAGGTCAGTCTTCATTATCTGCCTAGCTTTTTTCCCAACTATGTTGGAGTTGGCTTCTAATCAACCGGATGCAACTGAATACCAGTATTTTACAAAGACCGACTGCCTATCTGACCTCCATGTAACGTATCATTGTGACGTATAACCTGTGGGATAACGCAGAAAATATTTCTCTAAGAGAGCTCTTATTTTATCGTCACGTAGTTGAGGATTTTCATGATGACCTATTTATAGAGAAGTAGCTCTCGCCTGTATGTTGTTCATATTCACGGGAATTTTGTCAACTCCACGCAGCTTCCATACAATACACTTCACAAACACTGAAAATTTGAACGTCTTCGTCTAATATTAATTACTGCTGTCTCTGTTTACCCAGGTTCCAATCAATCGGACGGCGGATCAATGGCGCCTGAACGGTCCGGTAGCACAGAATCACAGAACGGCGAGAAAAAACAATCAAAACCTACTCGAAAAATATCCCGATTTCTAGTCAGCCCCGTGGTAGACCGCGGCGAGAATGTTCCAGAAGAAAAGCCAATCCCTGAGCCTGCGGAAACTAAAGAACCTGCGAAAGAAGTCCAAGTCAATGGCCTACCAGAGAAGGAAGTCCCGCCTTCGCTCCCGCCACAGGAATATGTACCCACCCATCAGTATTCAGTCCCTACCCAAATGCCACCCCCAGTAGAAATAAGACCAGAAATCCAGCCAAACGAAAGACCCCTAGAAGTACCAAAAGAAGTGCCAGTAACTGTCACTATTGTACCAGCTCCTATAGTGTCAAATATTCCGACAGTTCAAACTATGGCCCAAGTACCAATTCAGACTCAAAATCTCATTCAATATGAGATCAATACTTCGAATTTGCAACCTAATTTGACAACGCCTTTGCAAATTGCTACAGATACGCCGTTATTAGGGTTGAGTCAAGTTGGGACCCCTATGGGGGTGGGAGGGGAATTGGGGCTGAATATGGGTTTGCAGGGGGTCGGGCTCGGCATGACTACGCAGCAGAATTTGACCCCTACGCCGGTGGTCAATGATACGATGCCAAATGCGGAAAATATTCAGAGGATGTTGTTGAAACAAAATATTATGAAGTAAGTCAATGTTTTTATGTTTTGTAATGCAATTTCTTCATGAATATACAGGGTGGAATCCCACATCGACGCACAAACTATTACTAAAAATGGAAATATTTCATCGAAAATAAAATAAATAATATGCTGTTCCATATATCTTGACCGTGTAGGTATTGCACTTTTGTCGGAAACAGTATAATTATCTATTGTAGCATGTATTTATTTCGCCAATATCGAAGAGATAATGAAGAGTATAGGCAGTCACCCAAAGGGCAATGGAGAGGGCTATGCTCGGAGTTTTCTTGCGTGATCAAATCAGAAATGAGGAAATCCGCAAGAAAACCAAGGTGTGGCAAGTGGCAGCGGGCAGGGCACATTGCTCGCAGAACGGATGGCCGATGGGGCCGGAAAGTTCTGGAGTGGGGACCGCGAACTGGAAGACGTTGCGTTGGAAGGCCTCCCACTAGGTGGACGGATGACCTGGTGAAGGTTGCAGGGATCCGCTGGATGCGAGTCGCACGGGACCGGTCAATGTGACGATACTTGGGGAGGCCTATGTCCAGCAGTGGACGTCTTTCGGCTGAAATGATGATAATGATGATGATGATAGGTAGTAAACACTAAGTAGAAATTATGCTTCGTGATTTCCTTATACAGAAGATAACTTTGTTGAAGAAAGTTCTTAGGGGTCGTCCATTAATCACGTGGGGCTGGAAAGGGGGGGAGGGGGGTTCGGAAAAAATCACGAAATATCACTAGGGGGAGGGGCAGGTGTAGTGAGATATCACGTGTATTTATTTTTTCTTTGAACGCGCGATTTCTAAACCGAAAAGCGGTGCGTGACCTTGACATTTTTATCACGGTGCTTATTTTTCCAGAATTAAATTAGATTATACCTGTTAACCTGTATTTAAAGATAATATTCTGATTTTTTTTAAGATACCTTGTACCAAAAAAAATACACGTGATTTTGGGTGGGAGGAGGGAGGGGTAGTCTAAAACTTCACCACGAATCACCATGGGGGAGGTGGGGGTTAAAAATTTGCTAAAAAACATCACGTGATAAATGGACGACCCCTTACACAGAAACAGATAATACTAAATCATTTGTTTATTTTCTTTTCCGGTACAGTCAGCAACAAAATCTATCCGGGCCCAACCTACTGGGGCTGCTCAACCAGCAGTCCTACCCCCAACCAGACCTCGGTCTGCACAACACTATACTCAACAACACACAGCCTGGTAAGTTAACATATTTATTTGTGTTTAGAATGTTCTTTTTTCTAATAATGATTGTGTTTTGTTTCTATAAATTAGAGAGTCTATGGGTGCGTGTATAAAGAGGTTGCTTACAAAGTATTTTTAGAGTTCCATTTTTAAAGAGAGACTGTGTAAGGGTTAGGGGCCTTCTCTCCGGCTGTCTTTTGTTAACAAACACTTATAGCAGATCAATATTTGACAAACTGACTGTCTTCTTGTTCTAATATTTATTTATTCATTTGGTACACCAATAGCAGTCATACTAAGAATTAATAGGAAACAATAAAAATTATATAAAAGTGCTGGTATATACTAAAGAACCTACGAAAGAAGTCCAAGTCAATGGCCGGTGGTGGTACGCCTATTGCAACATAAACACAGCATTCACCATAGCGATAGCAACATAAAATTTTTAAATCCTAATAATATGTTAGCAAGCTCCTAGGTCAAATTCCATCTATCTCTTGGGTTTTTTCCATGAGGAATTTCTCAAGAGATACCCTGAGCCTTGATTTATTACCCAGTTGGTAGCCATAGGCGAGTTTTATCCATCAAGGCTCCATCCATCAGGCTATTACATGGGAACAAAAAAACTGGTGAACTGTGGGTGTACTGTAAGTAACTTTCTCCCTCACCTTGCTGGAAAACAGGGACAAATGTGTAATGTTTTCCTACTCCTCCAAAAGAATATTCTTTTCTGATTAAATTCATTTCTCTGGGACTTCGTCGAACTTCATTGTTTCGGCGCTTTTCTGGTGGTTGCCACTGTTGATTCTGGCGCGCAGGAGTTGCAGTGGTTTGGGAATAATAAATATGGAGGGCATGTCCCAAAAAAAAGTGTAATATGCGGAGTAAATAATAACAGCCGCTCGGAGTCGATCTTTAGGTTAAGCCGTGCTTGCCGAGGTTGGTCTGTGGATGGGTGACCATTACATATCGAGTTTCCTCCGTGCCTCGAAAAGCACGTTAAGCTTGTTGGTCCCAGCTGTCATCTGTAGATCTTTGGTCTTACCAAGGGGTATTGTATTACCCAGTACTAACTGGGTTGTGTATGTCAGATAGGCAGTCGCTCCATGTAAAATACTGGTATTCAGCTGCATCCGGTTAGACTGGAAGCCGACCCCAACATAGTTGGGGAAAGGGAGATGGATGAGATGATGATGATGATGCAGAGAACCAAGAAATTTTGAACCAATGCTTGCAGTGTAACTAAATATCGACAGTCACCTTGATTTGCCATGCAAATGGTTGTGGTACCGGTTCTTTACCAAGAGTCAGTCAGGGTAGGAAACTAGCCTCTTTATGCAAGCATCCTTTTAGTATTAATATATTAATACGTATTATGTGTTACACTCTATGTGATTCTAGTACACTCTTTAGCTGTTTCAAACTTAGCAAATAAAACTAGTAACACTGATTATTTCTTCCTGTTTTTCTTGAATGATCTGTTTTATATAGTTTTTTATTTAATTTCCATTTCAACAATGTGGAAGTAAGATACTTTTGTGAATATTAAATGCACGGTCTGTCAATATCTATTTGTACACAGCTGGTCATTGCAAACGTTTTGCAGACATAAATTTATTTTCTTTAAAAGCAATGACCCACTGTGTAAAATAGTTTCTGTGTGATATCCGTACGGTAGGCTACATAAGTCGCTCGATTATATTAGCAAAATGACAGATTTAATAAAAAGTATAATTAGAAAACATGTTAAAATCGCCAAATCGGTCGAGCAAATTGTTATTGAATTTTTCCATCAGGAATTTCTCAGTAACAGCCATGGAGTCTGGATTTGTGCCCGGTTGATGGCAATAGGCTCGCCCCCTATTACATGGGACTTAAAACATAACTGGCAAAATGTGGGTTTACTATTAGTTATATCTCTGCCTAACCCTTCGGGGATTACAGGCGTGATGTTATATATTTTAGAACAGCAGCTATATGCGACTGTCTTATCATGGCGCTGCCGACCTTACTTGCTAAGTTCATTGTAAAGTTAAATTATATTTATTTCTGTAACTACATTGTTCAAAGACAACCATCAAGTCCCTTTTTTAAGTTTGATCAGGTAGTTGTTTTCTGCCAGACTCTGAAGAGAAAATTCGAAACAAATTCAGAGGACACAGTATTTTTTCAAGTCCATACATTATCTTTTTCGGATCACGTCAGGGTCATGCTGGTTACCGTCTGAGATAGTATTTTGAGGACACCACATACATAGATTTGAGTGGATCTGTCCAATCGGTGCAAACATTTGGGTTAATTGTAAAGTTAGCGAAATACAGGGTGTAAGGGACAGCCCTCCACAAACTGTTGGGGTGAATTCAGTATATCATACTAAGATGACCGGTGCAAGAAATTATTTCAGGAATGTCATGGGAATCCAATAAATTTGATTTATTTTATTTCCTCATACGCAATGTATCGTTACCGTGGCAAAACGCACGTAGCGAACGGCAAGCGCGACGACGTGTTCGATAAACTCTGTATCTAGGCAGGAAGTGAACAGCTGATTTCACACGTCGTTCGTTAGAGTATTATCCATTCTTGATTTTTTTATTTTAGCCGTATTATTTACATAGAGTGCAGCGTACAGGGAATGTAATTTTACATTGAAATAAAGGAATTTTAACTGAATATTAATTAAAAAAATAACTCAAATAATATAAATTCAAAAAATAAAATTTTCCGAAGAAAAATTCCGGTGAAATATGCTTCAAAATAGGGAGCTGAATGCACCCTGTCAGATTGTGGAGGGCTGTCCATTACACCCTGTAGACAGTGGCCCGAAAGTCTGACAACCTGTCTTACCAAGGGATATCGTATTGTCCAGTACTAACTGGATTGTGGAGCTCAGATAAGCAGTCGCTCCATCTAAAATACTGGCATTCAGCTGCATCCGGTTAGACTGGAAGCCGACCCCAACATAGTTGAGAAAAAGCTAGGCAGATGATGTTGTAAAGTCAGCGACTTATGTAACCCCCTCGTGCCGCACATAACCGTCCCGCATCCCGTGTGACTAACCCCATGTTGTGACGTCAGCGCCCATGATGGCCGCGCGCCTGCCGCCGCAGTATCAGCAGCAGAAGTACTACCAGCCGATGCTCGCCAACGATTTTATTGGTAAATAGCTCTTGTTCTTATTTCCTTTATCGTCTTTGTGTGTTGTGTGTGTGCGTGCGTGTGTATTGAGATAGAAAACGATACCACTGTTGTAACTTAATACATATAATTTACTAGCGGCTCATCCCGGCTTCGCACGGGTTGACATTGTTTTTTTTTTTAAATTTAATATGGCCTATGTTACTCAGGGATAGTGTAGCATTCTAAGGGTGAAAGAACTTTTGAAATCGTTCCAGTAGTTTTTGAGTTTATTCGTTACAAACACACAAACCTTTCCTCTTTATTATATTAGTGTAGATAGATAAAAGGAACATCTTTTAAAGGCCCGCCTTACGTATTTTAAGTCATGTATTCGAACGTATAGGCTTTTATATTGAGGAATATTAAGCTTTCGTTAAGGAGACTCATAATCAGCGTATAATGTTCCCATTACTGGGCCACAGGCCTCCTCCTTACGAGAGGGAGTGGGCTGTGAGCCACCACGCGGGCCCAGTGCTGATTGGTTTGATTTTTGGTTCTAGGACTTATCGGTTTCCTCACGATGTTTTATTTCACTGTTTCAAGAGCAGTGGTGATGAAATAACAGTTAGTTACACAAAGTAATGCGCCTGTCTGGGTTTGTTCCCACGACTTGCAAACCGTAAGTCGGCGCCGTTACCACTGGGCCACTGTCTTTTGAAGAAGAAGACTCTGCTGATTAAAAATAATGTTGTTCAAGAAATCTTTGAAAAGCTATCATATATACATATAATAAAATCGTAGACTTTCCGTGTCTCTGTGCATTACAGATTTTTGCAAAAAATGTACTGGAAGGTGCGAGAAATAAGTAAAAGAAAGCAAAAAAATATCTAAAATAAATGTTATAAGCCCATAGAGAGGTGCCCGGGCCCATTCCCTCTCATAGAGAGGAGGCCGTGTGTCCCAGCAGTGGGAACATTATATACTGATTATGCTATGTTATGCTAAATGTTATAAGAAGTCTTACACAATTGAAAAATGAGGAGGGAATTGCACTGTCTATTCTTATTTTTGGGTCTATCAGCGAATGTTCTACTTCAATTTTAATTATCTCTTACAAATGGTATCGCCTTCTCTTTCAATCACAGTGTAATTAATATTTTAGTTATAAAATATTAAATGTATGCACTACTTTTTTTATGTTGGCTTTATTATCTGTTTCATAGCACATAGATTTAGTTATTTTTTTAGGCTTTTAGTTAATGCCTATCATACTTTTATGAAGACATATAAGGCGTTTAGATACGTGGTAGAATCATTTTGTTTTTTTATTATTTTGCTTAGAATGGTATAGCCCAAAAGCTTTCGTTGCTTTTTTGTTTAGTTATGCCATTAACCTTTGGACCCCATTGTCACATATACGTGACAAGCAAGCGCGTGCCCTGTACGCCAAACGACACAAATATGTGAAAAAATGATAGGTGAAATTGTGACTTGGCGTAGAGGGCACGCGCGTTCGCTTATGCTCTGGCGTTCAAAAGGTTAAAGGCAGTTAATAATGGTTTTCGATTTCAGGTTAATTATCAATCTAGCTCGCATTGACGCTTTGGTGGTGGAATTATAAACAGCTTTTAATGATGTAGGGATCGTCTTAGATCTATACAGTGAACTTTGACTTTACTCAAGCTGATTACAGTCACGTTACATACGAAAATGAACCTTATTTATTTATTTAACAGTTAATGTACACACTAAATACAAGAAAAAAACTGAAACATAAGTACAAAGATAATGCTTTTTTTCTAAAGAAATGTCTTCCAGCATACCTGCGAAAGGAGAGTAGATAAAAAGAGATGTAGTCACAGCGTGTAAAAGAAGAAAATAAAATAGAATACTTACAAACATAAAGCAAAAAACGACTTTAAAAACAAACATAAAGCAAATAAAGACTTGTATTGTATACCGGGCTGGTGTCCGCAACTCCACGCCCGAGCGCGTATTGTGCGTGCGGAAAAAAAGACTGACATACATACAAGTACAAAGACAAAATATATAAAACAAACCTTGTGTGTATTTCATTAATAATCATATTCGTGTGAAGTATTAGAAAACGTTTTTGTATTGGAATATGCACATTTACCTCATACGAACAAGAATCACTATCGTATAGAACACTACTAAACTTCGCTTGAGTAAAATTTAAGTACGCTTATAGATCTCAACCTCAGTCTACCATTAGGTCCTCACTGACTGAAAACAAAAACAAGCAAGGTTCTACTTCATCAAAAGTGCTGAAACAGATAGAAAAAGGGCCAACATAACGACCCAACACAAATAATAATACTCTTTTCTCGCCAATCACAGGATTCAATCCCCTCTTTCCGTCATCAGCTCAGCAGCAAGCCCTGCAGTCGTCCGTGAACCAGCTGGCCAGCCAGCAGATGAGCCAGCTCAACATGATGGGGCTGGCGGGCGCCGTGCCGCCGCAGGCGCTCGCCTTCCAGCACCAGAACATCGCGCAGATGAACCTCAACCAGAATCTTATGGGACAGAATCTGGGACAGAACTTGGGTAACTATACAGGTACTATAGCCGTAGTGTGTTATACTTTAGATTAGCTGATGGAACTTGAGGGTGCTACACGTATTTTCGATATTCGGCAATATTTGTTGAACAATAAAACCGACCCGCAGTGATTACTACACGTCGTATTCAACTTACATTCGGCATATCTCTATTGCCATCTACCGTCGCTCTGCGCAATACAAGCTAAGCCGAGTGGGTCTTTCCCAAACGTATATTGCGCTGCGTGTCGCGGGTTCGATCCCCGCGGAACAAATATTTGTGTGGTCTACAGGTAGGTTTTCCGGGTCTGGCTGTTTGTGTGTGTGAGTTTTTACCGCTCGACCTTTGCTAATCTTGACAAACCGAACATGTGTGTAAACTGCAGACGTAATGGTCATCATTCATCATCATTAACTTATAGCACTGCTGGATAAACGCCTCTCAAATCACACGCTACTTACCTCGATCCTCGGCCGCTCTCCAGCGCCAGAAGTACGCTCTACCTACACTGAGCTTGCTAATTCGCTATCAAGAATAAGTTTAATAAAGTTTTTGAATGATAAGTCGTAATACTATAAGTACTCATGCACTTTTTAATAAATATCTTCTAAAATAAACCACATTTGTTCCAGGTCTAGCAAGTCAGAACTTAGGATTAGGCGGTCAGAATCTCATAGGTGGGCAGAACCTCGCTCTAGGCGGGCAGAACTTGGCGCTAGGAGGGCAGAATCTAGGATTAATCAATCAGAACTTGGGGCAGCTGGTGGCGCATCGAGCTGTGCATCATGCGTTGGCGAGGCGGGCTGTTGATATGGACATGGCAGGTAAATCATACAAGGTGTTGATTATCTATACTGATAAAAAGTGTAAACGAACCCTTCACGAAGCCGTCAACCAAGTATTCTGGACATTAAACTAAGTAACTTCACACAAAAATTAATGCCGGGAAACGACTTTTTGCACTCAAACATTGTGCTGAAGAATGCATTGAATAGTAGTGAGTCGTGGAGGTCTTTAATTATAAAGGAGGAGGTCTAAAGTTATAACATTAAAAACTTGTATTTAAAAAAAAAGTTAATAACCCCAAGAATGATCCAAAACAAAGGTTGAACAAGTACCTTTCGCCATCGTTAAGAGTATTTTTTACACCCGTTATATCTATTTTCTACATTTTACATTATGTTATGATTTACTAATTTTTTTATTATTTCCTTTATTCATTCTTTCTCTTATCTAATACATTTTTAAATATTTTTACAAAGAAAAGTAAACAAAACATTTAAAAATATAAAAAATAGATGGCCCATCGGCATCAGGAACAAGGTCCCGGTTGCCGGTGGTCAGGGCTCCAGAGAGAGGAACCGCCTCACTATGCGTGCCGTGTCCAGGAGTACTGCTTTCTGAATCAAGCCCTTGACCCAGCCGCGCAATGAGAGCCTCCTAAGGTGTTGGTCGAGGCTCTCTGCTATTAGTCCATTAACCGTAACGACTATCGGTACAATGATTGCAGAGTCCACGTCCCACATGTCGACAACCTCGTGTGCTAAATCAAGATACTTGATTTTTTTATCATTCTCAGCTTTCACGAGATTCTCGTCATGAGGGACAGTGATATCAACAATCATTGCACGGCGCTCTCGGCGATCTATCACCACAATATCAGGTTTATTTGCTAAAATAGTCCTGTCTGTGATGATAGATCGATCCCAATACAATGTGGCATGACCATTCTCGAAAAATTCTTCTTATTATAACTGTTATGATTTTTTAAATACTTTTATTTATTATAAACAGCCATGACGAACGTGAACTCGACAGGTTCGTCGCAGCCGAGTACGCCCAACAAGGCGCATTCGTACAACGAGTACATGCTTACGCTGCAACACAAGCTGGCCTCCATATCTAATAGCGTGAGTATATCTTCTTAATAGCATAATAATCAGCCTATAATGTTCCCACTGCTGGAACAAAGGCCATCTCTCTATCAGCGGGAGTGGACTATAATCCATCACGCGGGCCCATTGCGGGTTGGTAGATGTCACATGTCTTCGAATTTTAGGTTCTAGGACATGCCGGTTTCTTCACGATGTTTTACTTTACCGTTTTGAGAGCAGTGGTGATCAAATAAATTACTCAAAGTAAGGCGCCTGCCTGGGTTCGAACCCACGACTTACTGCTGGTAAGTCGGGGCCGCCACCACTGGGCCACCACTGCTCTTCTCTTAATAGAGTCATTAATAATTGCAGCCTTATTAGGTAAACACTACTTCCATTGTGTCATGACAGTTTCTCTTCTCTCTCTCTTGTATGACTCATTTAAAACTGTTTCATTGGAATAATTCTATTGCAAAAGGGCATGAGAAAGAAAAAACATCGAGTGAACTGACTGATTGGTCAGAGAAAACAAAACGCCGGGAGAGTTCAAAAGGCATGGGAGAGACCATTGTCCAGCTGCAGCAGTGGGACAGAATAAAAAAGGGGGGAACTTGAAGGATAGTTCTAGCGAAGTATTACAACTACTAAACTTATAGTCTAGTCATATTTGGGGTTTCACCTCGGAATGAGAGATAATAAGCTGTAAACTCGTATACACCTTCATTTTGGTGTTCTAAAAGTTGTCTCAGAAGTCTCATAAAATAATTACTTTTTTCATTTTATTGTTTCAAGTCCAAATGAATTTTGCCCTATTCGATATTTTAGCAGCAAAATTTGAATTCAAATAGCAGTATTTTTTTTTCTTGTTATTTTCAACAAATTTCATGACTGGTTTAAAACACTCAAGAATGTTGAAATTCTGCGATTTCAAGATAAAAAATTGGCATTTAAAGAAGCCGCTTCCATACTTTCGTACCTTTTGCCGGAAAAAGTGTACTTTCGGTAAATATGCATCAGTATATTATGCGATCCCTAATGATAACTCTGTCTTCAGGGTCCGGTATCGCCGCAGTCCCCGCTGGAGTACAGTCCTGCGCTGTCACCTACGCACCGACCGCCTCTGCATAACATGCCCAAGGTTCGTACCAATTTGATACAAATTACTATTGATAAAATAGCACTCAATTCCATATTATATTTGAACTTTATGCTAGGTTAAAAATCGGATGACGAACTGGAGAAGTTTCCATTTTTTAAATTTATTTTAATTAGAAGACACAAAAATGTGAAAAAACATAATATCTCTGGAAATTAAAAAGTTATGAGACTTTAAAGTTGCGCTTGCAATGACGTAAAGTGACGTCACTTTACCTCATAACGTTATTTATTTTTGATGTGTGGCTAACGAAACACACCAAAGAGAAGGTAGACTAGTAGGTACTTATGTAGAAAGTTAAACTCCTTTTATTTCATCACAAACATAAGACGGATTTAAAGAAAAACCCCTTTCGTCCCCCTCGGTGATACGTCGAGGTTTTAGGCCATCCCTCCTCCCCCCCTCTTTTTACTTTAGAAGCACTCTTTTGCACGTTAAAATAGAAATACGATTCACGATATACGATTCTGTATTTGTTAATTTCCCTACGCCGCCGCCACACACAACCAGACCAGACCAGGACCAGACCTACCGCCAGCGAGGACACGACTCTCTATCGAATATTATCTGCTGAAGAAACGTACTATAGCTTGCAGGTGGCCTACTATGACGTCTTAAAGCAGGAGAAATTCCAATGTGGGAAAGAGCTGGCACTAGACGACCTGCCCCCGTAGCATGACCACCGTAGACAAGGATTTCTTTGACGGAAGAATCGACACAATGACGGATTACTTTGCACTATCTGTTATTTTGTCGATTCTTCCATCAAAGAAATCCTTGTCTACGGTGGTCTTGCTACGGGGGCTGTATAGCTGTCTCTTTCCACACTGGAATTACTCCTGATTTAAGACGTCATAGTAACTCTAGGTCCTGTTTTATTAAAAGAGAAACTTATATTAATAGTTCATCGCTGAGTTTGGTTTGAGTCCATAATTGTGTTTGTTCCAGACGGAAGGCACGGAGACGTCAGATGGCGGAGCCCCCGTAGTGCACAAGACGCGTCACGCGGCGCAGCTCGCAGAACTGGACCACGAGCTCAGCAAGATCAGCCTGCACTACAAGCATACGCCGCCCAAGGTATACCGAGGAACTGTCATTGTCTTGTGGATTTAAAGATTGACAGCTAGACTGAGTCGGACTCAGAATCGGATAGTTTGAGGCCGGTTTCCACCAAATCGAAAACGAGATGAGCGATGTCAGAATACTCGTTATTGGAGTTGACTTACAGTCTCATTGGATGCAGCATGATGAATGGAAAAACTGTCCATTTGAATTTTACAACCTAGTTACTCAGTAACAGAATTCCTTTTGCGCAATTGCACCACGAATCGCTAAACGCGTTTAACGTAAAGTGTATTTAAAACATCGTTCTGTTTCTATCAATCGTTTAAAGATGACAAGAGACAGGCTGATGTTTTAAATATGTATAGCTTTAAACGCTTTAAGCGATTTGTGGTGCAAGCGGGGTTAGGTGTCCGACTTTAGAACTTCTGAATACACGTAACGAATCTAAAACGTGTAGCATAAGAGGCTCGGCCTGAGCTTGACATCTTGAAGATTTTAGCGGCTCAGTCGGCTGACGGTCTGCCTAGAATATACAGTGTGGAAGGTACACATCGGTAATTTAAAAAATGTGCTGTTTCCTTAAAAGTGCAAAACCTTCACGGTCAAAATGCGACAGATTTTTTTTTTTTAATTCCCGATTTTCTAGGTGGGGGGTTCAATACCAATACGTGGTAAGCGTTTGTGCTTCGGGTGTCGCTTCCACCCTGTACTTAATACTACCCGTATGCGATGGAAGTTCGATATACCTCTTGCGTCTTCTCAAATGAAATTTAGTATTTTTAAACTTATACTGTCACTTACGGGATATCTTCCGTGATTGTTCATTATTTTGAGCTCCCGATATTAGTATAGTTGGTTGATTTAGTTGTAAACCGTGAAAGCTTATAACAGTGTTTTAGTGTTTATATCTAGAAGGTTCTAAGGACTAAAACTAAATTGTTCCTTGTTACAGGATGTGTTCATAGAACACAACCCAGAGGAGCATGAAATGCTCGCAGCGACCATCAACGACAGTGCTGTTAACAACTATGAAGGTCAGTCATACATTCCTAATCATAATTAAATATATTAACTGTTTGCACGGATCTGCTTGCTAACATACTAAAACTTACCCTGATAACAAATAATTTAAGAGTAAAACCATATTAATTAGATTGCAATCTTTCAACATTATATCAACGAGAATAAAGGTCCCTTTGCCGAGTTTCCTCCGTGCCTCGGAAACACGTCACGTTAAGCCGTTAATGCCGGCTGTCATTTGTGCATCTTTGACAGTCGTTACAGATAGTCAGGGTCCTGAAAGTCTAACAACCAGTCTTACCCAGGGTTATCTTATTGCCCAGTAGTAAGTAGGTTGTGGAGGTCAGATAGGCAGTCTCTCCATGTAAAATACTGGTATTCGGCTGCATCTGGTTACACTAGAAGCCGACCCCAACATAGTTAGGAAAAGGCTAGCCAGATGATGATGAAAGGTCACGTTGAAACAAACTCAGAGCCAAATACTAAGAGAACTGTAGCAGTTCTTATACCAATATAACTTTTATTTGACTGCCCGTCAAGCAAGTCAATGAAGGTGACGTAACATAAAGGGCTTAAAAATCTAAACAAATTAAATAAACCAGCCATCGCGCATTGTTTTATTAAAATGCATTTTAAAGCTTTACTTTAAAATATGCGTCATCTCATCATTGTATCTCATACCTTTGTATTTTTCTGAGGCTCGACGTGTCATTATAAATGCCTCGGTAGTGTAAGTGGTTCTCATCTCATTTCTAACAATTCTGATTGATTTTCAAGTAAGTAACTAACAACTGGTACCAAATGGGTCAAACAATACAAATTAACCAAACTAATCCGCGTGTTGACAGTACCGTCAACAGAAACGGCCGTGTCAACGCGATCACCATTCTTTAGTCATTACTAAATTACAGATAATCCTCACAAACACTCAACGACGCAGCCTAAACTAGCAGATACCGTTGTGATACACGAACTCCTCGCCTTTCTTCAGAATAAGATAGTATTGATGGATGAACTGTCTCTTGAGGAAATATGCTTGTCTAGTTACACTGAAGAAGAGATTTTTGAAGCTAAGAAAGTACTTACAGAAACTGTGAAGACCAACGTTTTGATGGATACAAGAATGCAGGATGGACGAAGCAAGAATGATCTGCAAGATATATTACAAGTACTGAAGAAGGCAAATACATATGATATGCCAATTTACGTAGCAAGGGACTTGTCAAAACTGCCAACAGTTATATTTGGCAATGTGGATGTTACAAGAATTTTAAACGAGATAACGTCTTTGAAAACTGAAGTTAAACTTATAAATAACAAGCTCGAAGCCTCAGAAAGGATCGGTACCGAATTGAGAAAAGACATTACGATGTTACGTAGTGAAATATTACGATCGTTGCCGAATGATGATGGAACGATTGTCAGAGAAAATGCCACTAACATTTTCTCGTCATTAAAATCTGAAGATGAACTTTTAACTAAGAAACTTGAGAATTCAGAAAGAAAGTCTGCAGAATTGAGAAAAGAAATAACGTTGTTACGTAGTGATATATCTTCGCGTAATATACCAGTCAAAAATGATGTTGTGAACAGTGAGCTAGAAGCGCGGATCAATCTCCTTGAAGGTCAACTCAGCGAGGGACAGATCAGCAAACATGCGAACACCGAGGTGCAAGTACAGTGTCCTGGCCCTGACGTGACCTCACATCCTAAAAACACTGCTCTCATAGAACAACAGTCGCGTAAAAAGCCACCACAAATGTCACAGCTCCCGAAGAAAAGATACGCGAAAAAGATTTCGCGCTACCGACCGTTTCATCGACCGCCCGCTTCATCGAATTATGAAAGACAGCAACAAAATATAGCTAGCATTGAAGCCAACAAAGCCGGCTTGCCTTATGTTGATGACAGTTGTGGCAAAAACAGCCAAAGACGATGTAACCACAAAAAACATGACACCGTTCCTGCAATCGAAGATTCTCGAGCTACTGTACCCGATTTGCTCCTGTACGTCTCATGTTCAGATCTACAGACAGCAGAATTTCACAAGTCATCCTTAACTCCTCAAACCAGTTGTATCCCTGACAATTGCACTTCGGTTAAAGATAAGAGGCTATCGCGACGTACCCATAACAAACGTGGTACAACTCTTGCAGAAGATATTCAAGCTGCAACTACTATGAACCTCTACATCTCCCGGCTTGACTATAATATAGTGGAGAGAGAGAAGCTCCTTCAAGACTTAAACAGAAGAAGCCAAAGTCAACTCCGTGCAGAGGAACGGAAACAGGCGCGGATGAAATCGAGAAGGAACATGAACTCCTGCATTCTACAAGTTCCTATAATGTTATAAGTCCGTCTGTTCAGTGCAGATTTTTGACCACCAGGAACTCCTGGTGGCCAACATGGGAGATTATAGACACATAACACACATAATGTGAGTGCGGTTATCTTCAGATAATGAATGTCCCAAGTGTCCATACAGCTGCAATTATAAGGACATAAAGAACGCCATCGACTCCAAAAGAAAATGAAGCACGAATAAAACCGCATTTCTACGTTCATTTTTAATGATGTCAACAAATTAAAGTGCCTCAAATCTTGTATCTAAGTTAGTCTTTAATTTTTTTATAGTTTTAAGAGTACTTGTTACCTGAAATAAAATGAATAAAAACGAAAATAAAGCACTGTTCTTTCTGTTTGAGTTGAACACTTATTTATATAATAAATGCATAACTATAAGAAAAACCCTTTCAATAAGGCATACCGTTCACTACGCTACTCAAAAGTAATCAGTAAAGTCCATAAAATCCATCCCAGTAAAGTATGCAAGGACATGTTACAAAGGCATCCCTGTTAGTTGCATACATTCATGCAAGTTATTTGCATCTATATTATGAGCTTAGCAAATTAAAATGACCAATGAGTAGCAAAAAGATCATAGCAAAATTACACTGGTGGGGTCCGTACATGACGCAACCAATCACAAACTACCTAGTTGATTATGCTGTAGTAAGACGTGGTTTCTGATTTGAGAATTTGTATTTGAGATATTGAAAAACTCTTCTTTGGCAAACAATCTTGTTTGTCGAAAGAATCACCTTATGTACAACCGCTACTACTCACTGACTGTCGACCACTTTCCAACGCTATGGCCTGAGCAATAGGGTTGAAAAGTGGTCGACCGTCAGTGTGCGGGTATTTCCTGAGCTGCTAAAGTAGAATTTGACAGGTTCTCAATTCAGAAACCGACAATATAGGCCAATGCAAACAAGGACGGTATGGCAGAGCATTTTCAATTAGTGTTTAGAGATCGACCCCAAGGCATCAACGGGGATTTCTCCACCACTCACCACTCGTTGGGTAAATATAAAATGCTCTGCCCTGCCCTACTGTCTCCGGTGTGCGCTGGCCTTAAGTCGAATCGTGCACGCGACCCACTATTGAAATGCTAGTGATGTAATATTCTGGCTACTCATTGGTGATTTGAATCTATGACACGATACTTTTGAGTATCGTTGTGGACGTAGGCCTAAGAGGAAAATAACGTGTAAAACAAGCTATCGATCATACTGCTGAAATTGATACAGATTTTTTTTCTCAATGTTGAAAGGAGCGTTTACTTTTTTATGAGCCCTTAATCAAACAAAGAATCTTTAATTATGCAACCCCGTTGATGTCACAAGTAAACATTATAATCACAGGAGTAACTATAAGCTAGACAAGGTTATCGATATTCAAGTCCATCCAAATCCTTCCAAAGTTATGAAATGAAATCTTAAATAAATACCCCTATTTAAGAGAGGCAGGTTTTTGTAATATGCCTATATTTGGATGGTTTGTGGATAACATCACGCCTGTAATCCTCGAAGGGTTAGGTAGAAGTGTACCTAATAGTACACCCATATTTCGCCGGCTATGTTAAAGTCCCATGTAATAATGCTAAAGAATCAAAATAGGGTAATAATATGAATCACCTTAATATTCGTAAAATGGTTTCAGACGCAATAAGTCAATCCTAGATTCTGCTTGAGCGGCCTTTTTAGGTCCTCAGGGGGGTTACCATGAAATCTTAAAGCAGGAGTAGTTTCAGTGTGGGAAAGAGACAGCTCTGTCTCTTTCCCACACTGGAATTACTCCAGGCCACCAGGCCAGCTTAGGCGTTTGTAGACGTATACGCTGCGCTAACACCGCGTTAACGCGACGTATTTCCATTACAATCAACCCATTGCAACACACACATGGCTTCAACGCCTACGCAGGACGTACACACGGCGACACATCAAGCTGTACAATTCCAGTATAGCATGGCCTCGCTTTATATAGTTTTCTCATACAATGAGAGATCCGCTTAAACTGGTTTTGTGTAGCTTGGCTGGTCGTCGTGCGTACGATATGGTCATTATTTAAAATCTGAACAAAAATTCGTCCGTGTATAAAAATAACACACATAGAACTTTTTTGCGTACCTTTGAGCAACGCTTCTACCTGTAAATGGTCGATAATTCTGTCCCCTCTTATACTGGGCACTAAATAACCTAATTCTTCTCTCAACAGAGCTTGGTCCGGAATGGGAGTCCCGCTCAGCGCGGTTCCGCGTGTCCCGGGCAGCACCCTGCCGCGGATACGAGCTGTGCCAGTTGCTGCCTAGTGAACACGGTGAGGATACAGATTTCTTTTGGAGAAGAGCTTTGACCGATTTCAGTGATGCTAATTTCAAAATTTTCTCTACAGGCAAAGAAAAGCTAGACCTTCTACAAGCTCATCCTTACACGGAAGGCGGGCTAGACGAAGTATCCTGCGCAGACAACAACTCCTCGTACGAAGAGGCTGCGGCCGGAGAGACCTACGTCATCACTGATACTAGAGCTCACACTTACCTGGTGCATGACGCGCTGGCTGATGCCGTGGCCACCATCATAGACCCTGGCCGGAATGTGCACGAGGTGAGACTAGGTCGTCAGTTCAACCAATCACCGAGGCGTTTACAGTCACTAACCGCAGCCGGAACGTCGCCAAATCTCAATGACAGACTGCAGCTACTCTGGAGGAGCTCGTGGCTAAATCCCTGCCGCCGCTCGCCGCCGCTCGGGTCGATCTTTAGGTTAAGCCGTGCTTGCCTAGGTTGGTCTGTGGATGGGTGACCGCCCATTACATACCGAGTTTCCTCCGTGCCTCGGAAAGCACGTTAAGCCGTTGGTCCCGGCTGTCATTTGTAGATTTTTGACAGTCGTTAGGCAGTCAGTGGCCCAAAAAGTCTGACAACCAGTCTTACCAAGGGGTATCGTATTATCCAGTACTAACTGGGTTGTGGAGGTCAGATAGGCAGTCGCTCCATGTAAAATACTGGTATTCAGCTGCATCCGGTTAGACTGGAAGCCGACCCCAATATAGTTGGGAAAAGGCTAGGCAGATGATGATGAGACTGCAGCTACTCGACTAGTTTCTTTGTAATTCCATGTAAACGGCGACAGGCGGTAATTTAGCTATCTTACATAGTATTCGTATTTTTTAAATCAGTCCCATCAGGCTAAAGCCACCGCTATTACCGCTATTTCTAGACTTTTCTGGGCTACTGAACTTGGACTTTTCCAGAAATTCACACGTTTATTTAAATAAACGTGTGAATTTCTGCATGAAACAACAATATAATTTGTACCACCACTTTGTGATCGTGTCGCCACATTGTGAACGCGTCATTTTCCTCGTCATCATTTACTTCAGACAAGGTTCTAAGCAGAATTATCATAAGCCAACTTGACTAATATATTCTTTGTCTACGTCCCTCAGAGTTCACCGGTCCTCGGATCACCCGAAGAGCGACGCGAAGGCAGCTCAGAATGCGAGCAGTCGTTCCTGATCTTGGACCCGTGGCGCCAGCTGACGTGCGCGGTCATCGACCGGGCGCTGCGCCTGAGCTCCGACCCCAGCTTCATGCCCTTCCAGGAGGCCAAGTATGCCGCACCGCAGCATAACAACAACGAGGTCAGTCACTTTAAATGAAGATAAATTATTATTACGAATCAACATTATGTAGTTCAGGCGTAAAAATGTTTACCAAAATTTCACAACTGTTAGGAGGTCAAGTTTTTATGCGTGTATTTTGTTGTTCCAGCAGACGGGCTCCATGTCAGCGCGCGCCGAGCTGTCCCGCTGGCAGCTGCTGCAGCTGCCGGGCGGCGCCGGCGAGGCCGTGCTGAGCGCGCCCGGCCAGCCCGCGCTCTCCGCCAGCGCCGTCACGCACGAGACGCTCACTGACAGAGGTAACACACGACTCTAATTTTACTCAACTGCATTTATTAATCTACTTACTACAATAATAGAGAACAGAATATCAGTGATCTTTTCCTCCACGGTTTTATTTTAGTTCCAAATATCATGCAGTCTATTATTAAATGTGGAGGTGACTGCCTCGGGCTAGTGGTCGCAATCGTAACTTCTGAACATGAGGTCCTGGGTTCGATTCCAGGCTCAAAAATATTTTATTGGCTTTTTCCATCAGGAATTTTTCAATAGCAGCCACGGAGTCTGGATTCGTGCCCGGTTGATGGCAAAAAGTTTCGCTCCCTATTACATAGGAATTAAACAGAACTGGTGAAATGTGGGTACCAGTGGCGAAGGTTCCATAGAACCCAATTCCTACCGGCTTCCCTTTGAAAAATGGCACAGTCATTATTCTATTGCCAATAATATTCTATACAGTAAAGATATGTACTCCGGCTTACCTCTTACAAAAATTGACCCTTCGCTACTGGTGGGTACCCTATAAGTACACCTCTTCACCTTCGGCATATGCAAGTGTTGTGTTATGTCGAATCTCGCTGTCTAATTATTCCGTAGTTATCTCTAACTAAAGAACATGTTTGTTTCAGCGGTGTGTCGGCAGGTGGTGTTGGTGTCGGTGCAGCCGGCGCAGTTATGACGAGAGTAGCGATCACCTTGTACCTTATATTTATTGTAACATGTAATATATCTATATCACTATTCGTAAATAAAATATTCATATGTGATATCTAACTATAGCTCTTTTATTTACATTAAATTCACTGATAGACAACGCGCAGCATAGAGCGCTGGATCTAGAAACAGGATGGTTTGCTCAAGAGTTTCCAATGTGATGTATTTCACCAGCAAATAACTTCATTTTTTTAACACGCTTTATCAGTTCTTACCCACCGTCCACCTCCTGAGATCACCCTGGGTGAACACTGGAAAGTTATTTTTACAATGGCTCACCTTTGTCCACCTGGGTGATCATTGGGAAATATTTAGTTTCCACCTTGTTATCAAAACTCTTTAGATTTGAAATGCATAGAGATTATGTAGTTTACTAATGGCCTTAGCTTCACCTGTAACTATGTAAAAAAAAATCTTAGAAGTTAAATTTGACCCACTTCCCGCTTTCCGATCGATCTGAAACTTTGCATACATGTTTAGTTTGAATGACAATTATATAGTTCTTAGCTAACTAGTGACGTCATTCTAATCCAATATGGCGGACTCCCAAAGATGGCGGACGCATAAAATAACTTATGTTATTGTTGTATTGCATTCCCATGATACGGGTATCAAATGAAAGGGTTTGCTGAGAAGAATACGAGAAAGCGTGCGATTTTAAACTATAAATTTTATTTGGTCCGTCAATGAACTATAGAAAATCGTTAAATTATTTGAAAAGAGGTGAAACGATGCGGCTCTCGCGCTAGCTTGCGGTGTGGCCTGCGCTTAAGGCGCGCACTCTACCAAAGAAGAGAGGAGGTGTATTGTAAACCACCAATAGAATTTCGTTATTACCCAACTGCGACGAAGCCTGAAAAGAGGGCTATGTGTGTAAGAGGGCACTCGTCTTCACTTAGTTTAAGTGAAAACGGTTGAGCAGAGAGGAGAGGAGATGTCTCATATTTGTTTAGGCTAACCTGCACTCGGCGGCCAAGTAGGAGCCCACAGCGACGACGAGAAGAGCGTGAGCGGCACCGCGGTTGCAAATATTCCTACGCATCCGAAAACTACCCATGGAATTTAATTTTTAAACTTATTTTGATAACAGAATGAGCTTGGCTCATGTAAAAAGGAGAAAAATAAAAACACCTGCATTTCCAATCAAAGTTTAATCGAATATTTACATATTTTTTTTACATTGTTTACAAAGGTACAAAAACAATCTCACAATATAAATTTTAACGGGCGGTGACCAAAGAATATCACAGATGGAACTACAAAAGTTATGCATTTTACGGTAACATAACAAAATTCATGATTTGGAATTCTAAGCAGGTCCTTAAGAGGACATAAAAGCAAGTATTTGTTTCTACTACAGTAAGTAGGTACATATATGAGGGTTTTTAAGAATTAGTCTGCAACTGTTTCTTATGCAACAGTATCTTTGTAAGGATCTTTATGCCCAGGTATCTCCTGTTCATCTGTTCTTGGGTATACACACAAATCACTCGTACACAAACAGCCTAAAGAGAAGAGAGTTCCAAAGAGTCTTAACTCTAAACGCTGAGCATCAAGAACACGAGGGGTCCCAGAAGAGTGATGACCCCGACTTTGCTGCTGAGCGAGCCGGCGCCAGGTGCAGGATTGGTACCATTTCCGGTTCCGTTATTTAGTATTATAGGGGTTTCAACACTTTCAACCTGAGAAAGGAACAATCAATTAGGATCGCAGTTGTAGGGAGCCTTGAAACTAACTAATAATATTGATAGATTGATAGAATACTCTATCGTGTATGTTACGGGTAATGCTAGAAAAGTAGTACTATAGAACTTAGTAATACTCAAGCTTTTTGGGTAGTATCTTTACGGGCGATTTGATGCAACGAATCTAGATGTCGCGGTTGGTCACAGTTCTTACCTAACCTAACTCATTTGGTCGGTGAGCCCTAGCAATAAAAAAGGATACATTTTGACTAAACTTACACCAATTGCTACCGGCCGCACCTGGTGTAACCGTACTTCTGATTTTAGCCGTAACAACCTTTTGAACTTTACCCAAAAAGCTTGGGTAATACTAAGTTTACCCTGGTAAACCTAGATTTACTTTTTTTAGCATTACCCGTAACATGTACACTATACAAATTACAAGTTTCGCTTCATTTTCACAGTTTGAGCTTAGTTAGCTATGCGATTGGGTAGTTATACGCTCATCCCTCGCTGTCCATTCTCGCATATCTCTGGTGGTAACGCACTAACACAATCAAATAGCATTAAGTGTTACAATATTCATTGTGTCCCTCCTTCTCAACCTTTGGCCACCCAATGCTGAGTATGGTCTCTTCCAAATCTCTCCACTTTTGCATTTTTTTCATTGCGGATAAATTCTTTAAGTATAACAAATTTCCTTTAAAATCCAGATTATGGTTGAGACTGGTCACAATGAGGAAGGTCGGCCAAAGCTCATTCTAGCTGTTTTGTCTATAGCTAGATCCTAATCTGATCAATAAGGTCAAGCAAGCAGTATGACTCGTCCAATGACAATTAAGAACTAGCTATGCCAGCGCCATATGTTTCACAGTTACAGTCCCCTACGGGGTGCAAGTCAAAATATTTCTCACTCTTCACAAAAATATCTATCAATCAGGGTTTTTTATGACAAGGGAATTATACTTCCCAAAACCCAATCGAGATTTTCATAATAATTTAAGTCTTTATCAATTATTATCAATCGAAAGTAACATGTGTAGCTGATAGCAAACAAATTAAATTATGGTTATCTCATCTATTTACACGTGATTACAGTCGCCATTACAAAAAGCGATATCTACCGATAACTCGATGTCAGCTCGGTCATAATTTGGGTCATAATTGAAGCTAAGTAAAATCTAACACCACAATAACCTTAATCATCAAGCATTGATGCCACAGGCAAAGAAGAAGGAACTGCATTCGGCCGTTGCCGGTGACGGAAGGCTAAACGACTTCAGACGCAGTCGGGCGTGTGGTCAGGTAGACCGCAGTCTAAGAAAGCTTGCCTCATCAATCATCTTCGCCTAGCTCTGTGCACAGCTGGACGTAGGTCTCTCTCAAGCTGCACATCAAGTACAACACCCTGTCCTGTTCCGTCTCCCAGTAACAGTTTTGCTTAGCCTTTTTTCGACCCCCCGAGACAGCAGAAACGCTTACCTCATGGCAGCAAGGTTCTAGCCCACCAGACACATCACGCGTCTGGTCAGAGGATCTTCCATTTTCAACGGGGGATGGAGAACTTTGAACCCTTCTCTTCATACTCATACTATAGGATAATGATGGTGCGTGAGCTTACCGTATTAACAATCCAGTTGGTATAACTGGAGACCCTAGCGGAGACCCCTGGGAAGTCGCGCTCCGCGCAGCCGACACCCCACGATGTAATGCCCACGACGACCCCGTTGTAGATCAGTGGCCCTCCGGAGTCACCCTGGCACGCATCCTTGCCTGCATAGGACACAAATTACATTACCCTGTTTTTATATGGCAAAGTTTAATCAGCTCCCTCTGCTGGGGCACAGGCCTTCTCCCAGGTGGGCTGTAATCTACCTCGCGGACCCAGTATGGGTTTGTGGTTGTGACATGTCTCTGAATGTTTCGTTCTAGGACATGCTGGTTTCTTCGCAATTTTCATTGACGGTTTGAAACGTAGTGGTGATGAAATTAATTACCGATAGTTAAGTAGCCTGCTTCGATTCGAACCTTGGAGCATTAAACCGCGAGAAACTAGTCTGGTCTTAACCACTATAGTTTCTCGTGTTGAGACAATTTCCGGGTGCAACTAGGTATAGTTACCTACATAATTAATAATGATTCACACACACAGTAACACTTTGGGTATTTAATTATCGATGAGACATGACACGTTTTAGTCAGAGTAACAAAAGCACTCGAAATTCAATCTATTTCCTTATCACATAACACTAAGTACTACGCAATAAAAGAAAGATACGTATTTTTTGAGTATTCGCAGAAATTTAATGACAATAGAAACACGAGCGTAGCGAACTCGAAAATTGTAGTAGGTATTTCGCCCGGGATAGGTTGGTTTGCTTTCGCTATAGAAGTCCCAAAAGTCCTGGGGTCGATTCCCGGGTTGGGCAGTGTTATTGAATTTTTCCATCACGAATTTCTCAGTAGCAGCCAAGGACTCTGAATTTGTGTCCCGTTGATGGCAATTGGCTTGCCTCTTATTACATGGGACTTCAAAACATAACTGGCGAAATGTGGGTGAGATATGTAAACACTTTCCTAAAAAACGCCAGTTTCGCGATAAATAACGATTGTTACTTGGAGATAGGATCTCTTTCATAAAAATGAAATAAAGTTCTAAAATACTATGTTCGTAACAACATGAAATTTTAACCAGAACAGTAGGAGAAAAATACTTTAAAAAGTTGTTAAGTAAGTTACATTATTAGTGCTCTTGACTGTACTATTAGGTATAGCTCTGCCTAACCCTTCCGGGATTATAGGCTGTTTTGTTATGTTATGATGCAGTTCCGTAAATAACTTAGGTCCCTCGCCCACGGCGACTTTTTGCAGCGATGCTGTCGCGCGTTCAGAATTGGGGAAAGGTACACAGCCAGCGGCAGCACCGCGGCTGTATCGATACACTTGCGCGACAGCTTCGCTACTGCACCGCTACAAAAATTCACCGTGGGCGAGGGGCCTTACGCATACTGACTAAATATTGATGTGCACATAACGGCTTAGTGTGTCAGTTTTTATCATTTTGTATTCCTATTAACTGAAGATTGGGAAGCGGTGAATTACCAAAGAGTTTAAATATTAGGTGAAACATATATATTATCTCATTCTTTATCAATCGTCTCGATCACGTAGGTGTACTCGAGATCGATGAATCAACAGTGATTATTCAAGATCGTTGATCGTGTGACGTCGCAATTTTCTACTTAAATGCAATGATATATTGAAACATTAATCATCCCTGTCGATTCCGCCCCGCATTCAGAAGGCGTTTGGCAGAAGGTGTTTGTTGACAACAGCTGACCCGAAGCAAAGCTTTCATTCAGTTCGTGAGGCCTTGTTTCCTGATACACACCGTATATCCGATTTTGCCGCCCTTCTGGCGGCCGAACAGGTGCGAGACGGAAACTACGTCATAGTTACTAACCTCCAACATCCAGGATCCCTGCGCAGATCATATTGCTGGTGATAGGATAAGGTTCACCGGTCGCGACCTGCAGCCTCATGTAGCGAGCCTGGCAGGTGGCCTGGTTGATCTTTTGTATCGTAACCTCGTTCAGCACTACCGATGCAGCTGAGTTGTTCGTCTGCAAAGGGAGAAATGGTTTTTCATGATCACATAAGCATCTTAGTGTCAAAAATGGGATCTGCATCTACATAAATTACGTAACTCGCGCACTATCATTAAATCATAACACTTTGCTCCATAAAGCATAAAAACATAATCTGCCACTCGTGGGACACAAGACTCTTGTATATGAGAGAAAGTGGGTTCTGTATGGTCCACCCTGAGGGCCCAGTGCCGTGCGAGTTTGTAATTTTTCACACGATATTTTGCTCGACGTCTCATTTAGCATTTGAAATTGTTGCCACTGCTGTTGCATCCACCAAACCACACTGTTCCTGAACAGTGGATTACAGTAATACAGTCAATCCTCTCACAGATACTGTGTTTCAGAAGTAGGAGTCCCAGGTATAAGTTGTTGAAGTGGGTTGAGATTCTCCCTAGCCCGATTATGTATTGTCGAATCGACAAAATTAAAGGTATATCAGTGTGAGCGCGAGTTGCGCATTTGCGTGCATTTCTGGGAGAAAGTGGGTCATTAACTATAGCACGAGATGAATACGGGTTTACCAACCTGCGACTGGTTTCCAAATGCTGGGTACGAAGATCTTTTAAGAGAATTTATCATATTTTCGAATTGAACGTGATCTACCTACACCAGAACCGCGTTCTAGAACTGTCAGTGTAAATATTCCATAGCAATTATGACACTGACATCTTTTTAACATAGTTCAAATTTACTGATCACGTTCAGTTTTACCGGTAAAATTCACTCTAGAAGTTAGACGCAGAGCTTCTGTTCATACTCACGTTTGTCAGCCCCCATCCAACAGCGATGACAGAGGCGTTATCAGGGACCAGGCCGCCCTGGTTAGGAATGCTCGCTATACGAGCTACGCCGCTGGACAAATTGACAGGGTCGCTCAGTAATACCACCGCTATGTCGTTGTCCCGGATAGGGATACTGTATGACTCGTGGACTTTTATCGATGCCACCTGGTGCAGAGTACCCCCTGTGGAAAATTGGTCAAGTTCATCCTTTGATATTTAAAATTCTGTTGTTTTACTAAACAACAGAATTTTAAATAAATTGTAGTTGACCGTAATACTTTACGGTCAACTACACATGAATAACAATAGTAACACTGGATAACTGGCGTTATATAAGGTCTGTCTTTTCATACACGAAATATTTTAAGAGTAACTTCTATAAGTTGTAAAGTCGTAATAGCAACGAAAAAAAAAATTATCAGTGTTTTATTTTTACAAAAAAAAAAAAAAATCTAAAATTTTTCGAGACTTTTTGCATAAAACCTTTACTCTCATATTCTAACAATGACAGTAGGTAAATACGACGTAGTAAACTACCGTAATGGGTGCTTAAAAATAAGGAGCCAGTACATGTATATTTTGTGGGTCAAGTAATTTTAAATTATTTATTTTTTATAAAAAATATACTCAGATAAAATAATCCCTTGAAATGGCTTTGGTATAGCCGTAAGAAGATTACCTGAAAATATTTCGTGTATGAATAGTTAGACCCTATATACCAGTTTTTGGTTTTGGGTGCAAAACACCCAGGGAAACCTTTCAAGTGCTCTTTTAAACCTAAAACTATACAGTCCACCAATATGTATACACTTTCCTAAATTTAAAAGCAATTTTCGCGAGAAATAACGATTGTAACTTGGAGATAGGATATTTTTGATAAAAATATGAGTTCCAGAATACTATGTTCGTAACAACATGAAATTTTAATCAGAACAGTAGGAGAAAAACACTTTTAAAAGTTGTTAAGTGTTAACATATTGGTGCTCGTGACTGTTCTGCGTTAGATGTAAAACCAATGTCGTGTGTAAAATCATGAGATATTGCAATAAACAAATTATAGAACACAAAGCAATTTCGACCTTTCTTTCATTCTTCATCGTGTGGTTAGTGCCTAACCTGGTGTCAGTTTTTATGCCGCCCGTGGGCCTCTGACTTGGCTTTACATGCCGTCGAGAAATATCTCTCAGGCATGCTGGCAACCGCACGATGTTTTCCTTCATCGAAGCAAGTGATAATTATACAATACGCACATGAATCCGAAAAATCAAAGGTCTTAGGTTCGAACTTTAGACCTATGACTTGAAGTTGATCATTAACTATGACTTAACAGTCCGACGGTCAGATCACTACGCTAACACTGCTTACAAAGCGATCGATATTTCATAATATCATTGGGTAGATTTATTAATAATAACAGCGAAACATTGGACAGCTATCAGGCTACGAACTGTCAGAAACATCATCATCATTCTTCTCCGCCTATCCCATTTTATTTGGGATCCGACGTCGCCACAGCATATCTTCTTCTTCCATACTGCTCTATTACTCGTCATCTCAGCAGTCACCCCATTTCTAGCCAAATCATCCTTCACACAGTCCATCCATTGTTTCTTTGGTCATCCCCAATTCTTATGACCATCCACACTCATACTCAAAACTTCCTGAAGCCTTCAAGACGTGTGCCACTTTAACTCACCTGTGTACAAAAGAGTTGATCCCGCACGGATGCTGTAAAATCTTGCGTTATAAGGAGTGCCCTCACTGCGAAGAATAAGATTGATTTACTTAGTTGGTTTTACATTTTGACAAAAAATTTAGTCAACACAATACAATTTGTTTTCTTTAGTGATAACTAATTTCCTTATAGTAAGATTAAGTAAAAGAAAGTGTGTTATGAAAGTCCTGTTCTATTGGATTGATATAATTTTTCCAGTGGAATAAGGACTGAGTGCGTGAATTGTTGTAAAATTACCACAGAATTCTCAAATACAAAAAATAAGCTACATATATTATGCTTGCTGTCGTGTTAGAAGGCTAATTGAGACGTTATGTAACTGTAAACTGCTTCAGCCCAAGGCTGGGCGAAGGCTTCTCGTTGTGCCTTTTAAATCAGCTCTTTCGATCCACGATCAATTTTGATCGTTTGTGTTGTTCACCTCGTCCCATCATATTCTACGGAAGTTATGGTACTCTCTTTACTTGACTATTTCGTAGCGTTGGTGTTGATGGTCGGATAAAGTAAAGAAGTAAAACTTACTCATCAACGAAGCAATGTCCTGCAGACAGGACGTGTGTTGCCGTCAGCAGGGAACCTCCACAAAGGAACTGTGATGTGAACAAAATCTGCACACACAAATTACAGTTAATTAGGTACTAAACTTTTACTAGTTAGAAGTGAGATGTGTGTTTAGATGTGAGTAGCAACGCCGGGAGGAGAGAGGACGCCAGAAAAGAACATACACTCAACTTATTGGTAAGGTTCTTCAGAAAGGTCAGGTGCGTAGTACTCGCAACCGGCGTGCGTGTATGACCTGATGTATGAACGTGGACGAGGCAAAAGGAGTATGTAAGGAGTATGTAAGTCGTAGCAGATGGCGTTCTGTGGTGTCTGCCTACCCCCATGGAAAAAAGGCGTGAGTTTATGTTTATTTTACTATTTAGGGAGAGTGTCACTCGTCAACAGCAATGAATAAAAACATTCGAGGTTTACAGTTTAGACTGTTTATCCAGGAAATTCTCAAAAGCAGGAAATTCACAAAAGCAGTTCGGTTTGTATAAAGGGTGTAAATAGACCCTTAACATTAAAGAAAGGCACTTGTTCTCCCCGTCTTTGCGATCATTTTTTTGTTCTAGACCATACCTGGGAACCTTCTAGTTACGGAGATATTGTTGGTCAAAGTTCCAACTTTTTCACAGGTTTTTTTTAAATACATGTTTTCAATGTAAGATTTTTACTTTACACACCTCCACGACCCTTGTACTATTCAATCCATTCATCAGCACAATGCTATGAATGCTTTTCATCGAGTCCTACCGTAAAACGTGATTTTTCACCCCAAAAAAAAAAGTCGATTCCCAGGAATAGTTTTTGCGTAAAGTTACTTAGTTTGATGTACAGAATGCTTGGTTGACGGATATGTGAAGGGTCTGTTTACACCCGGTATAGGGTGACTGGTAATTAGTGACCGATACTTATACACATGATTGTACTCATGAAAACAAACAACTTTCCCAAAGATGATGAGATGTTATGTTATGTGATAAAAGTGAAAGAGTATTAAATTAAATGTTTTTGTTTATACGTTTTTGTTTATAAGTTCAAAGTATGAAAAATGGAAAGGCCATGGGCCCTGATGAAATACCAGTAGAAGTATGGAAGCGCTTAAAAGAAGACGGATGTATGTGGCTGACTTTATTCTTCAATAAGTTGTTGTATGAAGGAGCGATCCCACAAGAATGGTGCAATAGTTCGCTAGTGCCCATCTTCAAGAATAAAGGTGATGTGCAAGACTGCAACAACTATCGGGGGATAAAGCTCATGTCACATAGTATGAAAGTATGGGAGAAAGTGATAGAGAAAAGATTGCGAGAGGAGAGTGAGATTACCCAAAATCAGTTTGGGTTTATGCCAGGTCGAGGAACAATGGACGCCACTTTTGCACTCCGCCAATTGTGCGAGAAGTATAGACGTGCACACAAAAACTTGCACATGGTGTTCATTGATCTGGAGAAAGCGTATGATAGGGTACCTCGGGATGTGTTGTGGTGGGCCTTGAAAGAGAAAAGTATACCTGGGAAGTATGTAGAGTTAATTCGTGCTATGTACAGTCAATCTTGTACCTACGTCCGGTCAGCTGCTGGCAACACCGATGAGTTCAATGTGGCTGTAGGCTTGCATCAAGGGTCGGCTTTAAGTCCTTACCTCTTCCTGTTGATTATGGACGCTTTGACGTCGGACATACAGGAAGAGGCACCCTGGTGCATGCTGTTTGCCGACGACATTGTTCTTGTCGGTGAAGATGGATCTGAGATCCAGAGCAGATTGGAGAAATGGCAACAGAAGCTGGAGAATGTTGGCTTGAAAATCAGCAGAACTAAAACGGAATACATGTTCTGCGATTTCGGCGGTCTCTCTAGTTCTGGAGCCATAGCGCTTAATGGCGCGTTTCTTCCTGTCTGCTCCGACTTTCGGTATCTCGGTTCACTCGTGCAAAGCGATGGCGAAATAGATCGTAGTGTAAAGCACAGAATTAACACGGGATGGATGAAATGGCGGCAGGTCACGGGAACAATCTGCGACTCCCGCATTCCCCTTAAACTTAAGGGGAAGATTTATAAAACAATGGTTAGACCTGCTGTCTTGTATGGATCAGAATGTTGGGCCACAAAAGGGATGAATGAAAGGCATTTGCATGTGGCGGAGATGAGAATGCTAAGGGGGATGTGTGGTGTTACGCGAATGGATAAAATAAGAAATGAGTATATAAGAGGAAGTTTGAAAGTGGCGCCGGTGACTGAAAAGTTGTGTGGTAATCGGTTGTCGTGGTATGCCCGGCATGTGATGCGGAGGAATGAGGAAAATGTTGTGAGGAAAGTTCTGAGTATGAATGTGGATGGGTATATGAGTAGAGGAAGACCAAAGAAACGATGGATGGACTGTGTAAAGAATGATATGGCAAGAAAGGAGGTGTCTGGCGAGATGACGAGTAATAGAGAAGTATGGAAGAAGAAGAAGACATGCTGCGCCGACCCCAAATGAATTGGGATAAGGGCAAGAGAATGATGATGATGATGTTTTTGTTTATACGGCTGTTGTGTTATAAAACTAAAAGAATATTTAAAAAAATGTTTCTTTGGGAAAGTTGTTTGTTTTCATGAGTACAATCACGTGTTTAAGTATCGGTCACTAATTACTAGTCACCCTATATAGAAAATAGCTATACAAACCGAACAGCTTTTGAGAATTTCCTGATGCAAGTTTATGACAACCCAGGACTAACCACCAGCGGTTAGCGCGTCACGCTTGCGAAAACGTGATCAACGGCTTCCGGCAGCGTTCAATTTCATAATGAGAGTTTATCTGTCTTTTGGACAGCGAATTTCTATGCATTTTTCGTTTTTTTTTTATCTCCTCCTCGAGTGTCTTACCTGGACGGTGAAAGGGTACTGTTGTATGGTGGTAGCCAACCCACCGATGATGCGGTTGTCCGTCGTCGCCGCCGGCATGTCCACTGTTTGGACATGGTTTGGTTGGTTGCTGTTTGGCATGGCATTGCCTGAAAAATAACAACAACTTTCCCTTATAACTTTCATATTTAGCGATAGGTAAAGCGATGCGAATTATAGTATTTTCCCCGATTGGGGTTGGTACCAAAAGGATGGTAATATTTTGTTTTAGTTGGTACTTAGGTATGTTTGTCGCTATCTGTGCTTTCTTATTTAATACTAACTTTGACCCGCGACCTTCGTTCGCGTGAAATTATTTTAAAAAAATGAATGAATTTTGTTAACAATTACAAGGGTTTTAATTTTTTTTGCACGGAACCCTAATTATTTTTCTAAAATAAAAGCCTGAGGTACTCCTTATAACATCAGCTATCAGCCGGTAAAAATCCCGCCAAAATCGATACAGCCTTTTCGGAGATTAGACGGAACAAACAGACAGACAGGCAGAATTTTTTTTTATTTTTTTATTTTACCGTATTTATCTTTCGTATGCATTCGTAAAAATCTGTTATTTTGAAATTACAAACAGACACTTAAATTTTATATAATTGTATAGATATGTAGGTTTATGAATTTCCTACAGTCATCATCTGCCTAGCCTTTTCCCAACTATAGTGTGGTCGGCTTCCAGTCTACCTGGATGAGGAATCGAAATCATTTAAATATTTTTTGTTGTTTCGTTACGGTTCAGATGCAAGACTTCCATACACTGCTCAGTTCGAATCCATCCCAATAAACCCGCACTGGTCCCGTTCGGTGGATTATATCTAGTTCCTAAGGAGATGAGGCCTATGTCCCAGCAGTGGGCACTTTATAGGCTGATTACTCTTGGCTTGAATAATTAGAAGTACAGTCGCCAGCAAATCAAGTAACCACAATCTGCCAAATTTCTCCAAATGATTTTAACCCTTAAATTGTTGACGGTTATGTTCAAAATCGAATGAGAAAATTTGACAGTTTGTGGTAACTTGATGCGCTGGCGACTGTACCTAGATGGATGACTAATTACTAGGTATTTCCTTTACCTACGTGAGTGGACACCAAGAAAAGCCGTATCCCATGATTCAGAGATTGAAAGCTAAAAGGTTTTTACGTGAAGTCAGCAGTAGGTACCTACTCAAGAGTTCCAATTACTGTTATCAACATTATATTTTTCCGCATAAAAACAAAGTAATCTTATCTAACCGAATTAAGTATTATGTAGGGCAGGGCTGGGGAAAGTACAGTTGAATTTTTCTGACCAGTGATGACTAAGATAACAAAAATCGATTTTCTAGAATTAATTTTTAAAATGAATTCTAGAAAATATGAATGTAAATCTCATCTAGGATTACAAGTTATAAAACGTAACGCATAACTAAATATTCTTAAAAGAGTCGGGAACTAGGCTTTTTTCCAGCAAGGCGACAATATAGGCTAAAGAAATAAAAAGAGTAACTATGGACTTTCTTGCAGGTAAGAAACGAACGAACCGAGCACCTATCTTTGGAAGTATTATCAGTGCCCATGTACTTAGCCCTATGTAAAATTAAATACATTGATTTGATTTTACGGGAAATTAGATTAGATAAATCAAAAATAATGAAAATCCTCGTATTCCTCCTCAAAATTTCTTGTCATTTCGGTAAAAACCACTGTCCTTTACCTATTTCAATGCTTAATGCTTAGTTTCAATTTTACCACTTCCAAGACCATTATTACAAGTGATTACATACACACTTGAATACTGCATACACTGGTATATACTATTTAATTCACCAACTGCACACTAACTATCGAAAAACAACACCAAAACTCACCCGAATAAAAATAAAATAAAAATAAAACAATTTTTCACTTACAGCTTGCAACTGCGATAAATAATAGCACAACACCCCACATGTCTGTTTGTTTGTCCGGCACTGTGTGACTTGCCCTAGATGTCGATACGTACCTTATCATTATTGATAAAATGTTTTATCGGAAGCATTCATGCGAAAAATCTTAGGACATTGATAGACGAGCAACAAATGTTTACGCCACTCCTCTCTTGAGAGTTATAAAAATGTGGTCACATAGCAGTGGCGAAGGTTTCATACATCTCGATTCCGACCAACTTCCCTTTGAAAACGGGCGCAATCAGAATTCCATAGACAAATAATAAAATCACATTAAAGACATGTACTCCGGCTTACCTCTTAAAAAACATAACCCTTCGCTACTGTCCCGTGAGCCCACATGGAAACCGGTAATTTTTCTTCGGGAAAATCCTCATCATCATCATCATTTACAGCCCGATTTCACTTACCTCTGGGTATGCAAGGTGTAACCGTTTACACATTGATACTCTTCACGAACCCGTCAACCAAGCATTCTGTACATCAAACTAAGTCACTCTACGCATAATTATTTGCCGGAAAAAGAATTTTTGGGTGAAAAATCACGGTTTACGGTAGGACTCAAAGTAACGCACCCAAAACATTTTGCTGATGGATGCATTAAATAGTACTTGGGTCTTAAAGTTATAACATTAAAAATATGTAAAAACTTGTTAAAAACTTGGAACATTGACCCCCAATCTCCGTAACTAGAAAGTTCCCGGGTATGGTCTAGAACAAAAAATTATCACAATGACGGGGAGAACAAGTACCTTTCGGATTTGTTAAAGGTACTTTTACATCCATTAGGCCTCTTCTTTGTTTGTGCCAATCTCTACGTACCTGCTACAGTATCAGGATAAGATGAATTCTCTATATCATTGCCATTGTTCCATTCTATCCGTGTACCAAATCCGTCCTGCAGTGGAGAGGTAACTGCACTGAAAAGGTACTGAAGCTGTATCTTATCATGTGGCTGTTCCTAAATTACCGTAGACTGATAAAATTTTGGTTTTTCTTAAATCCTGTTAATATTAGTATAAAGTCAGTTTACCCAAAGTTTACCAATACAGTTACAGATCGACCTTTTTAATGAGTCCTCCGCGTGAGTGCCCCATCAAAGGCACATTAAGTGTCCACAAAGTCCTAACAACAGGTTATTTGCTTTAAAAACACCATAATCCATGTAGGTATTACGATACTAATTGAACCAATACGTGATCAACCTTCAGAATATTCCATTTAAATTGATACTTTCGCGAGGACTCATTTAAGAGGTCTATAGGTAATAGGTGCCTCGTTAGTCTAGTATTCGCAAGTGCGACTGTTGAGCATGAGGCCCTTGGTTAGATTTCTTTTTTTTCTTTATTTTCAGGTCGGTCAAAGTGTTATTGCGTTTACAATCAGGAATTTCTCAGTAGCAGTCACGGAATGTGGATTTGTGTCCGGTTGATGGTAATAGGCTCGCTCAATTTTACATGTATCTTATACAAAACTGTCGAAATGTGGGTGTACGATTAGGTACACCTCTGCCTAACCCTTTGGGGATAATACTTATATGCAAAGTTGCGCCCATGTCGCTGACCGACGTCGCATATTCGGCAACACCAGTCGGCGTCTTCATCGATTATAAGCGTATCTCGTCTGCAAGCACCTTTACATCATTCGGCACTTTCATACTGATTTAGTTTCGTAGTGCAATCTATTTATAAGGGCCACTCCATCGCTTCCTATATTTTTAATCCTTAATTATTATGGAAAGTAGAACAAGAAGCAAACAAAGATGTTCTAATTGATTAATTAATAGCAATGTCTAGCCTCGTTGGTGTAGTAGTCGCAAGCGCGAATACTGAGCATGAGGTTCTGGTTTCGATTCCCGGTTAGGGCAAAGTGTCATTGGGTTTTTCCGTCAGAAATTTCTTAGTAGTAGCCACGGAGCCTGGATTTGTGCGCCGTTGATGGCAATAGGCTCGCCCCCTATTACATGGGACCTCTGAATAACGTCCTCTGTCTTTCGTTATGTAATGTTATGATGTGTAGCAGTGTGGTGGCACAATGCTTCGAAACCAGGCAGACATGTAACTGTGTGTAATTTCTTTCTTAACCACTGTTGTTCTCAAAATTGTGCTGGAAAACCGGGAACACAGTGAGAAAATCGTTTTGTGGATGCGTGTAATGTTCTTAGTTCTATTATTTATTGAATTTACACACGGTACATACTACAATTGAGGTACTTTACAAAGATAGCAAGACGCGCGTTAGTACTGCGAGGTACGGGGCAACTAAATCTCGCTGCACTTGCAACTCCAAACAAATACACAAAGTGTGCGTCAGAGTTCCTCTAAAATCGAAATGTTCCAGTAGTCGTACCAAAAAATCGAAGAAGACCCGGATTGTGCAATGCTCCTGCGACGTTTGAAAGGCTAATGGGACAAGTACTCACCGGATTGTTTGGAAACGCATTTGTTGTCTATCTAGACCACATAATCATCGTGGGCAGCACATTTGAAGATGACCTTCAAAACCTCAATCGTGTGTTATCGATAATCCAAATGGCAAATCTCAAGTCCGAAAAAGTATTCGTTTTTCAGACGAAGAGTTAACTTTTTAGGACACATCAGGCTCGAAGACACCTTAGAAGTCGATTCCTGCCGGCTTCCCTTCGGAAACAAGGCACTCTACGTAGTGTCTGGTGCCTAGTGACACGTGGTTTCGTTTTTGACTAGACAGCGACTGCGAACGCAGCCGCGCAGTCAGATTTCGGGGGATTCGGACACGGACGAAGAATTATTATTTTTTCTAATTTTAAAACGAAGAGCATAGAAAAGGTAGAACGTAAGTTACAAATAAAAAAAACCTAGAATATGTTAAATACCGTCGTCTATGATGAACGTACGAGGATCATTTTTACAAATATTTCCATATGTCAAGGGCAACATTTAGAATGGGAAAAATTCGCTGGAATCGTTATGGAACAAGCTAACAAATTAAATGTGTAATTTAATGAATTAGTACAGTTTTGCCTTGCCAGTTTATTGTTCAAAAGCCGTGATAAATATAAAATGAAACCATTATTTCAAAAACTGTTTATATTATTTACATAAATACACATTATTCAAAAATCACAAACACGTAGGTACATGCGTCAAATTGTGTACCTAATTTTATACTTCAATCCCGAGAACACTGTAGACAAAGTTAGTGGGCGTAAAATATTAACTTACACAACATAGTTTGGTCTACATAAAGGGTGTTTTTCTTTAGAGGCTGAGAACTTTAAAAAATCTGGAATTGGCTTTATTAACAACAACAGCATTCGTTTATTTACAGGCAACTTTGGCTTATAAAATACCTTACAGACTAACATTCATATGATAAAATACAAATTGTTTTAGTAAATAGAACCTTAGACTAAGTGTTACTCGTGTTAGCTTGCGCACAGTGACATAGTCTCTGTGACCTGTGTGTGTGTCCTGGTGACTGGGACTGTAGCTTTAGATATTTTATTCTCATCTTTGTTTCGACAATTCAAAAGTGCTTAGAACTGTTCCACTTGAAATAAATGCTTCGGTTTTGGCTTTGAACAATGTCAAACTTAATATAAATAAAATCAAAGAGATACACATACTTTTTAGGCGAAGTTATAGATAAGTAGTTAATGTAAGTACTAGAATGAAACAAGTTCAAAATGTAACTAATATAAAAACTGTTATTATGTCATACCACGCGCGCCTATGTAGTTTCACTAGTGCGCTATAGTCTTGTAATGTTAATGGCACCGATCTGTATAGAGCATATACCGTTCAAAAAAGTGCAGCAGATCAATATGTGGACATCACCCTGATGACTCATGTCGACAATTATTATTAAAAAAGTTTGGTTTGTCAGTTGTTATTGTTACCGTTGCCATCTCTGTACATTTATGAAATATTTGTGTTCGTGGCTAAGAATAAAAAATTACTCGGAGATCCTTATACATAAGTGTTGAATGATTTGCCAAGACTTGCCAAATATAACAAAAACTGCCTTGCAATGTGCTTACGTATTTATAAAAAGATACCACGCCATTTAATTCATATTAAATTCAAGATGATTTAATTGCACATGCACATTTGCAATTAAATCATCAATTAATCAAATATTTGCATAAAACATAAACCATGTTTTTTCCACAAAGGTGTTAAATAAAATTACAATGGTTCAAAGTTAAACATGTTTAGCTAAGATAAACCATAGCATGCAAAATTTCAGGGTTGAGTAAAATGTTACACAACAAACAATTCATGGATAAAAAATACCTTGTAACATCATGCGCGAGAAAAAAATCCCCACTTTACGTGTACAGGAGATACATTAAAAAAAAACTTTTCGAGATTTTATTTTACGACTTTGTCGTCGTAACTAATCTGTATATTCATGCCAAATTACAGCTTTCTAGTACTAAGAGTCATTGAGCTAAGCTGCGGACAGACGGACGGACATGGCGAAACTGTAAGGGTTCCTTGTTGACTACGGAGCCCTAAAAATCAATATAAATTACAAAATTAAGCGATCTACAGGGGGTTTAAATTTAAAAAAGAAAACAAAGGACCTTGAAAATGTTTTTAGATCTACACCAAAAATTAAAAATTAGTACAGTGCTGCACGAAAAAATGAAACCATTTCAAATAATTTATTCAAATTAGGCTGATTTAATCAGCTTGACTATACATGTGTAGATGATCACTACAACTCACCAGATCAATGAAACGGACAAGGGTGTGGTACAGAAAATATACAGTATAAATATATTAAAGATACTTACAAAGATATATATATATGTAAACAAAGTGCTTGACACTTCATTTAAGTATGTTTGAATTTGCCGCGTAATAACTTTGATGTATAAGTTATCTGTGAGTGAACTTGGTCGTTTCTATGGAGCTGTCTGTCAGATTGACGTATTGATACAGCATGCGAATTAGGTTATGAAAATTAGATTGTAATTTGAATATTTAAATAATACTGATTAAGAACTGGTGAAACAATAGCTTTAAATGTTGTTTCTCTTTTCAGGTGAGTTTGTTATTAATTAAGGTTAAAGAATGTATTAGTGTTAAAACTAGTTTTTGTAACTAAATAAAATGTTCTCTTTTCAGAGCAACTCAATTTTAGTTAGAGTTTTACTGTTCACCATAGTATCCAAGGATACATAAACACATTTTATATATTTAAATAAATTTTAAATAAACAATAAAATTATGAATGTCTAGACAGGAAACAGGGGTAAACACATACGAATTCTTTGCAACCAGCACAGAACGACGACACAGGCTGTTTGCAAACAGTGCACTTCCGAAGTAGGCGTTGCTGGTTGTGCACTGGGTCCTCAACCACGCGGTGCCTGTCGTCGCAGCGTTGCTGTATGGTCACAGCCCGGAGAGGAACAAACGAATGCTTTGCAAGAAGAGATGTTACCAGATTCATTCGGAACTTCCGATGACTACATTGTACTTGCTTTACTAGTGTGGAGTAACAATAATGACCGTGAATAATACAAGAGTTGAATACGGACACATTTAAAAGTCGCCTGAATATTTTTTTGTACCAGATCCTCCGTTTCAGCTCGATGGGGTACTTGGCCAGCAACTGGTCTTTTTCATCCAGCGGACCTAGCATCGTATTGTAATCCAATATCAAGGTGGGTTTGATGGAGCCTCGGACTTGTTCAACAGCGTTCGCATGGTAAGTAGAGATCATAGCCACCCTATTCTGATCTCTCCATACCATGACATCGACGTCCCCTGAGGTAAGACCAGAGATCTGGCCCCGGCGCATGTGCTCCTTGGCCAGACTATGCAGGGTCGGTGGAACAAACTTACGATTGGTCCTCAGGGTTCCTGCACAGTCGAACCCCAATGTTTTGAGCCTTCGAGCGAGACATGGTGAATTGTAATAACTATCCATCCACAGCGTGTAACCTTTATGTTCAAGGCCCCTGACAAGACTTAAAATTATTGTTGACAGCGTCTGCTGCGATGGAGATTCCTTATGAATGTGAACCTCAAACCGCCATAGGTACCCGGTTTGAGATTCACAAATCTCATAAGTTTTTATCGCCATCGTAGCAGCTTTTTTGGGAAATAATTCGCTACAGCCTTTCCACTGTAAAAGCGATCCGTCTAAAGAAATGTCTTGGTTTAGATTGTACAGACTCTGAAATTTCTTATTCAGATGTGATAATAATGGCTGTATCTTAAAAAGTTTGGCTTGGAAGCCGTCCAGTCCTAGAGCACACATGTCTTCATTGTTGCTAAAATGCAAATATTTATTGAGTCGACAAAAACGATCAATATCCATGTGTGCGCTAAAACAGGAAGTATAGAATGCGTCACAGTTACCACTCCAGTACTCTTCCACTGTAGACTTTACCTCAAACCCCATAGCAATAATTATTCCAAAGTAAACGTATAGCTCGTCTACTGTGGTGTCATGCCACCGGAGCGCGTGCTTGGGGTAAAGTTTATAGAGTATCTGGAATATTTGCTCAGCATATCTATTGGTTTCCGAAGCAATGTGCTTCATAAATTCGACATCCCATATTTCAATGAAAATGTCATAAGGATCGACCGAAACAGTGGTTGGACCAAGGTTACTTTCTGAAAATATTTCCCGCCTCGATTTTTGTGAAATCGGAGGATTCGGAAACTCGTTCCACTGAAAATCATTTAAACTCGCAGAGTCACCGGCCAGCGCGGCGTCACTGTCGCTGGCGTCATCATCAGCATCCTTTGGCGTCTCCAAGGCGCTCTTTAATACCCTGGGGATGAATGGAGACAACAACTCATCGTCGTCGTCAGACTCTGCTTCGCTTCCTGTAACAAATGATAGATGAGTTTAAAATCTGTTGGGGACCAAAAGTTTGCGTCAAGCCCCATCCTAAGCTAAAATCAGCAGCTATTTACCGATATTAGGTGGGTAGCAGGTAGTGATGGCTTCATCGCGAAGACTCGTACGGGGACGAGGTGGCGCTCCCGCGTCGGATGTCCTGCTCAAGACTGAATTCAAAAATCTAGAACAATTTAAAAGCTGTGTTGTAGGCCCTAGGCAGGGGGTGGTTTGGGGTTGATTGAACCCCAAAGTCCTCCTCCCTTCTGCTTAAACGCTTCTCTGTTATATTGATAAAGTTACTACTTGTACAAATTGACAAATGAAAACCTGACATATTATTTTCTGAGGTGGAATGCAAATATTTTCGATCTGTTTTCGTGAAGCTGAAGATGAGCACTTGAAAGCGATCCTGCTGGTGCCCAAAATCATTTTGAGGTCAATCCAGAGACGGTGGCCTAGCGCTTTATCTCTAGTATAAGTCCCGTCGATTAGCATCGAATTAAAAAGTTTATTGAGTAATAGCTTAGTCAAGAGTGGATCCTGGCTACTGACCTAGTGGTAGTAGGTACCAACATCTTTAGAAATAAATAAAAAAGGCAGAAAGTGACTTACATTGTTAAAAGAGGTGGCAACGACAACGCGTCTATGATATCCTTCTTTATGTCGACTGGATTCGGCACAGAGCTGGTGGATGCAGTCAGTTGTGATGGTGTAGGAGCCGGGGTAGATCTAGATGGACATTTTAAACTAAAGCCGCGTTGACACGATCAGAGTATGCTCGGACCGAGTGGACTCGGATACCTAATCGGACGCAACTCGTATTGTGTCAACCCATACCAACCCATCCGACCGCGCTCGGATTATGGGTTGCCACGATACGAGTTGTGTCCGATTGGGTATCCGAGTCCACTCGGTCCGAGCATACTCTGATCGTGTCAACGCGACTTAAAAGTTACTAGTAATACCACAGATTAATACAGATGAATTATCCCTACAAAATTTATTAATTTAAGGTGGAAGCGCCAGGATAGCCCGCGAAATTCAAATTTTGTATGTTGATGAAAAATGAGTAGAGCAAGTAACACGTATGTAGTTACAGAATTATCTATATATATAAAATGGTAAACTGACTGACTGACTGACTGACTGACTGACTGGGTGACTGACTGGGTGATATATCAACACACAGCCCAAACCGCTGGTCCTAGAGACATGAAACTTGGAGAGTGTGTTCTTTGTGAAGAATAAGTATCCATTAAGAAACAATTTTAGGGAATTCCACCCCTATAGAAGTAAAATAAGGGATGGAAGTTTATATGAAAGTCCGTCAGTTTTGAAGTTAGGATCTTCAAATTTTGTGTTTAGGCTGACGATTGAAAATTAATTTATACGTGTCTCAGCGTTTTTTAAAAATTCTACCCCTGAAGGGTTAAAAAGGGGTATGAAGGTAAGTAATCGGATATTTTACGACATCTACGCGGGCGAAGCCGCGGGCAAAAGCTAGTAATCATTAAAATCATCAATACAACCCCTTAAGTTCATTTAATCCGATTGAATGACTTTTTTATGAAATAGTTATTCAATGGGGTTAGATGACCTACCTACCGGCCGCCTGTGGCCCAGCGGCGGCCGGTAGGTAGTCTATAAGCGAACACAAGAACATAGAGTGAAAGATCTATATCATTCTGTGGTATTCTCTTGCTCGCCACTCTCGCTCTTGCATTCTTTTATTTCTATTTTTTTTTCTGCATTAGTCGCAAAAGTACCTGTTAAGCTCTTAATGTATGAATGGTCAAAAGAAAATCTAACCAACCCTAAGTGGGTCCTAAATCGAGCTCCCTACAATACAAAATTTTCTCAAATGGTAAGAATCGTTGTTAAATGTTACTGCCCCGATGTAGTAGAAGTTAGTAGTGTTGAACCCATTGGTTGACGACCCCTGATCTGCTTTTTTATTCAGAGTAGCCCCCCCTTAACCCCCTTGCCCCCGAACCGTGTTCCTGGCTACGGACCTAGTTGTAGTAGGGACCTAAATATGTCTTTAGAGATGAATAGAAAATACCGTAAGCGACTTACATTGTTGGAAGAGGTGGTGCCACGGGAACCACCGCGTCTTCGACCTTCACCTTTATGTCTACTGGCTGCGACACAGAGCTGGTGGAAGCTGTCGGTTGTTGAGCCAGTAAAGATCTAGATGAACATTTTATAATAAAAGTTAAAACTTGCTAATAATACTGCCAGAATAAAATCTACAACATCTACATAGGTACGTAGAACTACTTACAGTTCCTTTTGAAAAAAACCTGACGCAGTCATGCGCATTTGCTTGGGTGGTGGGGCCCCGTCACACGACCCACGTCCACTACCGCGGGGCCCATCACCACGGAACCCACCGCTGGTAGACCCACCATCAACGGGCCTACCACCACAAAGGGGCCCACCACCACGGGGCCCACCACCACAGGGCCCGCCACCACTAGGCCCACCACCATACGGCCCATAACCACGGGGCCCACGACTCTGGTTAACCAGCATCCGCGTAAAGTCGCTCATCTTATGTCTAAAATTTAAAACCTTTTGTTTATTTCAAATTAAAAAGCAAAGTCTATCACACATTTTGTGAGTCTATGGACCAAGATATTGCAATGGTTACAACAAATGATATAAAAATATAAAACCAGACCCCAAAGTAGACAGCAGTAGTTGCTGCAATGCGCTGCGTTGTCACTCCGTCGTTTCACCGCAGCAGGGGAAAGAAGGCACGATGACGAAGCGGGGAGTCCCTGCGTCGTTTCCCTGCCCCCTTCTCCGATGGGCAACGGCTTCCGTTGACGCACATCGTTTCAACGCAACGTGTGGCATGAGGCTCAGATTGTATTGATTGCTCAGATGTCGAACTACGGAGCGTCACCGCTCAGGCGTTGCAGCGCCGACGCAACGCACGTGTGGCATCGCTCTAATGCTATATTATTATTCCCTAATTCAACACTGAGCTCTACATCAAAGACGTACGCTTTTACTTTCTTCTCATTCTTTACCCTCCCTCCCTTTCCGCCCCAGCCCTCTTTTCACCCCCTTATACACCCCTTCCAAGAATAAACAGAGCAACTACCCATCTTGTGATATATTTAGTAAGAGAGTACGATCTGATCAATGCACCGTAAAAACGCATTCCAATCGACTGATGCACTTTCTCACGGATCTCTTTTCACCTTCTCGCGAATTTTCAATTTTGAAAATCTTGATATTTAAATCACAATGGCGCGTTACCCAGTAAATAAAACACACACATGCATAGAGCGAGTCTGAATCGTTTTTTGTAAAATACTGATATTCAATTAAATCCAATAAGGTTGCAAGCCGCATAGTTGGGAGAAGGCTCATCAGACGATGGATAACTAACCTTAGTCTCTGCTCCTAAGATACACAAATCTCACAGGACGACCAGTAGGTACGGAGGAGGGCGGCTGTCGCAATGCGGGAATGAAGGAGCCCTAGACTAGACTTGTACGCAGGTCCAGAATAACGATCAATACGCCGATGAGTGATATAAGATCCTGTGTTTATTATTTATGATACATAATAAAGAGATGTATGCCGAAGGATCAAGCAAAACCGTTTTGACATTTATTTTCTCTCTAGTATAGTCGCAATTGTCATTGCAGAGCTTGGAGTCCTAGGGTCGTTCTCCGTTTGAGCACTGTGGATCATCAGCAGCAGCTCCGTGTTTGGAATTGTGCCCTTTTTTTGATATGAGACTGTTTTAGTTTTTTTCTGAGTCCTTGAATCTTGTATCACACTGATCGTATTGAAAAACTAGTAGCTCAGTATTTTCAAGTCGCCGTTTTAAACATTTGTATTCGCCCACTGTGTCGCCAACTTAATATTTCAGTAGTCCATAATAAGTATTTTTGACACCTTTAATTTGAATTTATTCTCGCTCTTTAAATACTACCCTTCATAAAAATGGTCGGTCCCACATTGGGCGCCAAAAATGTCTTAACCCTTGAAAAGGCAAATCTGTATGAAGTAACATCTGCTTTAGCATACACAGCTGTTGAAATTCTTTTTAAAAACACGAAACGCTTAATCGATCGTCACTGCTCCAGGTTCTCTTGTTCTCCCACACTACGAGACATGGACCTTCTGCAGTGTAGTGTTTAATTATTCGCGATGCCAACATAATAGCTAGCTACGCCAGGGGAGTGAGTACTAGGGGGAGCTAATTGAGGAAAAAAAACAATTTATTGACAGACAGCGACACCTGGCGGTGGTTAGTGCAAATACGTGATAAACCCGCGAAGTGCAAAATTGCTTACGTTTTTTTGCAAATTCCATCTAAGTTTTCAGTCATCAGTCAGTAAATCAAATTAGAAACCATGATATTAAATTATTGCGTTGGATTACACTTTGGTCATAAGATTTCACTAAAAACTGCAATTTCCAAAAAAACGTCGGATAATTTCAATTACGCGGGCTGCAATTGGCATTCTGCAACAATCATGTTTGTATGCAACTTCAGACTATGCAGGGAGTAAGTCATTTGCATGTTTGCGTCTCTTTCTTCTTTATGAAACAGCCAGTGGGTTAGAAAGAGTGGACTTCAGATTGGCAGTACAGACAGCGATAGTGTCTGCTCTTTGTGAAATGACGTTGTTTTGGAAACACACCCTTCTGTACGTGAATGCAAAATATTGCAAAGTTAAGAATATTCTGCAGTGTTGCCAGCTTAAAATTAAATTATAATCGATTTGTTTAGAAGGTTTCTATCTTAAGCCCGCGAAATTCAAATTTACTTATGTTTTTGTAGGTCAGTGTCGGTTGAACAAAATATGATTCGCGACCGTAACACGTAGGAATGTACTTAGAGAATTATAAGTTTATACAACCCTCAAAGTTCATTTTACTCCCACTAAATGAGTACTTCATGAAAAAGTCATAAGTACATGCATACTCACATTGAAAAATATCATTGTTCATGAAGAAAATCGGCGGCAAAAAATGTTTCCATTAAAATATAGAATGCACCAGATGGCTTATCTACTCTGGTACCTGCGTACTTATAAATATTTGATAAGGAATGGGATATCCACCAATTACAAATGTTGTGTAATTTTATTGACTGATATCTTTAATTTTATCTATCGATGGTGTTGAAAGATACTAGATAGGACTTCGATATGACTCATTTCCACCTTATGACCGGTTTTAGCATCGAAAATAAATACAAAAATCCCCTTATATTTAAATTAATTAATTAAACAACATACATCACACAGCTCGAAGGGTTAGGTTGAGTTGTACCTAATAGTACACCCACATGTCGCCAGTTATGCAATAGGAGATTCCATGTAATAGGGAGTGAGCCAATTACCATCAACCGGGCCCAAGTTCAAATTCTGTAGCTGCTACAGAGAAATTATTATTTTTATACAACTTCGAAATGCTTTTATTTTGGAAGACCTCTGGTCTTTCGGATTAATGTGCGTATTGTATAATTATCACTTGCTTCGGTGAAGGAAAACATCGTGAGAGTTATTTCTCGATGGCATGTAAAGCGAAGTCAGAGGGCCCATGGACGGCATGAAAACTCTGACACCAGGTTAGGCACTAACCACACGATAAAGAAAGAGATAAAACAACTAGACAGAAGCACCTACTGGAAATGAATTTGATTTGATAATAAAATCATTCGCAAAAATTGCCGAGTATCTCCTACGGGAGGAGCTACTGGGCTGTTAAGACTGGCTTTTAGAAATTGGTGGAACAAAAAGACAGATTTTTACGACAGTCGTTACAAAACCATTATAAGCTAGGCCAGCTTACCGTATTGAAACTCCGTACTACGGCTTGGCCAGCTCAAAATCAAAGTATTTCAATTGACGTGCTGTACCTACATTAACAGATAAAAGTAAACAAAATTAGATCTAGCCAAAGCCCATGCGCGTCATGCGTGGTGGTGTAAGTCTTAAAAAGATAATTTCATACACTAAATCAGATAAATACTAATCTTTTTATCGGATTCCAATAACGCTGCTGCTTCTGGCTAGTGTATTATTGTGTACATTTTCCTGTTAGTGAACAAGGAACCGGAAGACGTTGCATAGGAAGGCCTCTCACTAAGTGGACCGATGACCTGGTGAAGGTTGCAGGGATCCGCTGGATGCGAGTCGCACGGGACCGGTCAATGTGGCGACACTTGGTCCCAGCCTATCTCCGGCAGTGGAGGTCTTTCGGCTGAAATGATGATGATGATGAACAAGGAACCTACAGTAGGCAGCACGACAGACACACACTAACAGCCTGACCTTGAGCTGGACTAGTATAGTTACTGTTAGGTTAAAAGTTTCCCATGACTTCAACTTGTTTTGATCCAGGGTTAAAGAGTACCGCTGGTCGTTACTTTTATCTAGGTTGCCCCGCCATTTTCTACGAGGTCTACTGCGACCAGAGATTTAAAAGAGATATAGAGTGGTACAAAATTTTTGATCTCGAAATATTTTCGATTTTGACACACGAATGCTACAAGCGGTCGTATCACACTACAGTCTAGTGTGTCTGTCTAGTGACTAGACAGACCGACTTGTTACAAAGTAGAAGTAGTATCCTTGTCTTTGACTGCGAAGCTTTCTGTCTATCTTTAGACTGTAAGGAGTTTCCATAGAATCTTTGCCGTGTGTCGATGGCAAAAAGGTACGAATATGTATATTTAACTGGTCGTGTTATTACTGACGTGCAGCAAATAACAGTACAATAAAGAATTCTCTGTCTATCTTTATACTTTTTTTTGTAACTGGAGTTTAATCCGTTGATAGGGTCGATATCTTGACATCGTTGGGTAATTCGTTTTTCTTGTTTGGAGAACGGCGTCACAAACAGGAAGCTTCGGCAAGTTTCACTCGTACAAGTGAGAAAATCAGTGTTTAAAATATGCCATGTGCGGCCGTATCTTATAGAAAAAGTTAGCTATTTTTAAACAAAATCCAGCAGTGGTCACACTGTGCCCGCGTGGTACCTATATTATGGCCCATTCCCTCCCACGGAAAGGAGGCCTGTGCCAAAATTATAAGTTGATTATGATAATAAATGATCTGTGGTTGATCCAATGTAAATAAAACCGCAATAAAACTTTGTGCCGTAACTTTATTCTTCATAAAAACAAAAAACACGTTATTGCAGGCATCACAACGGACCGAGACGATCGCAAGTTCTTACATAATATATATTACGTTAGTACATAATGTAATGTAAATACAACATTATTATCTACTATTTTCTTCTTTGAAAACCAATTAACACAATGCTGGCGAAAGCAGAAGTTTTTTTTGTAAATCATTCAAATATTAACTCATATATTATTTTTACTGGATATTATATAAATGAATTCTGAAATTGAAAATGCTATCAAGTTAAAAACAAATTTCTGTTTTTCGCTTACATAGTTTTGAAAGATTCAAAAATACAGATCTAAATACAATGGAATATAGTATATGTAATAAATAATATAAAAAATACACAGGGAATGTATTATGTGCAATAAATACAGTATATAAAAACATTTTGTTAATAGATGATTTAAAAATATAGATCTCTAGAGAAATTGAACTAGCTACATAGAGTTGGTCAAGAGTTTCTAAGATTCTAGTTAAATCCGACAGTGAAACAGGAATAAGTGTTTTATCACTATTTGAGGGTAGTCAGATATTTTTGAAAGAGTTTTCTATAATTCACTATGAATGAATCTACTTAATTTTTTATTTTAAATTTTTACTGGACAATATTTTTAATTATTCACTATTTTGTATATTTTTTTTAGTTGAATTAATGCTAATATTTCTTATAATTTAACAGCACTCCTCAATTTTTTCTACATGTACAATACATGTGTTAAATATCTTTTCTTTTTCTCAATTTATCATTTTACTGACATTACCATATAAATACTCTTTATATCAACAAATATTATTTTTGTAATCCTAATCACTGTGACCAAGAAATCATTATGAAAAATAGAAAATTAAAGCGTTTATAAAAAAAGGAATGTTAGTTGAAACGAATGTTAAAGTCTGCAATTAGTTAAACAGATAAAATTTTAAGTACAAAACTATAGAAATAACAAAAACATGTACACACGGCGACATATCGAGCTATACATATCCAGTATAACCTGACCTCCCTTTGTATGAGCTTCCAGTACAATGGGAGATCAGCCTAAATTGGTTTTGTATAGCTTGATTGGTCGTCGCACGTACTATAAAGAACCCTTTTGCAAAATTAGCGAGTTTTGTGACAGTGGATTTTCAAGTTACATAATTATGAATTGTTGATCCGTGATGGTTAAAAATATATTACAAAAATCACTAATATACGGTTAGGGAAATTAATTGTTAAGGAAATTGACACCTATGTTCATGGTTATGGTGGAAGCGCCCAAGGGTAGTGCGCGAAACTAAAATTTTCTTACGTTTTTTTGCAATTCTCCGGTCAGTGTCAGGCTGTATGTCCAACAAAATACAATTCGAGACACGTATGTATTTACAGAAGTACAATGATTAAAATCATCAATACAATACATCAATGAATAACTACTTTTTCATGAAATAGTCAATAGGATTAAATTAAAGAGGGTTGCATGCGAATCATATTTTAATCAACATACAACCTGACACTGACCTGCAAATTGCAAAAAGAACGTAAGAAAATTTGAATTTCGCGGTCTACTGTCAAAGAATGACATTTGTGATTTATTTATACGGACTATTTAAGTTAGTAGTCAAGTTTCTTAACAATTCGTTTTCCTAAACTTACAAAAGATTTAACATTTTCTAGATATTTGGTATACAATATGTCTACATCTCATATATATTCCATATTATCAAAAAACATAGTTATATATTTGTCATCTCACTATGGACCATATGGCACGACGTGTTTTATATAAAAACTCGAGTCAAAATAAAAATACTTACGTTGTTCTTAAAATGCAATCGATTTTTTTATCAACAAAACCTTGAATATAATATAGTGAAAACATGATTTAAAAACTTATATTTATGCATGTATTAACTTTAACGTTTTCATAATAAGATTCTCAGAAACATTTCCATATCTGAATTTCATCATAAAATATTATTAATAATTATAATTAAGACTATTTTTTCAAGACGCTTTAAACAGTTTAAACTTAACAATACATACACCAATAACATAAGTTATCTTCACATAACTTTAGAAATTTAACTTAGACATAGATTTTCCAAAAGGATTAATTATAAGAAATTCGAACATTTTTTTTTAATACATTTCCTTTTTAAACCTTCACGGTATTTTGACAGTTCATAGTATTTTTTCGGAGAATGGAATTTCACATAAGTGGGAGCGAGACGGTCCACACATTAGAAGCTATCTATTTCTCGCATGGAACATTACTTTTGCTGAAACTTTTTACATACTCTTAGAAAGTTGGCGAATAAGAGATTTTTTCGTCTCATATTTTATTTGGAAAGTCCACTGCTTCATGTATAGTTTATTTCATGAGAGAAAGTTGAGATTTTATATCCAAACGATTGCCTATTTAAATCTGCGTCATTTGTCATTTATATATAACAACCTTCGTTTACACGTCGGATTATATATTTAATAAAATATTATATTACAATTTATTTGAGGGAGACTTAATACTGATGCGTAATTTAATTCGTTTAGATTTTGGCATTTTGGTTGAGCATTTCTTTATTATTTTAATAACTTAGTTAGTCATTCTTAAAACAATAATATTTTCGTTTAAATATTCTGCATTAAAAATTTACTAATTTCTCGAGCTAAAATATTTTACAAGTAAGTGAAAGGTACGAAAAAAAAATCTTAAAGACAAAAATGTATATATTTTTTTGTTTACCAGTATCAAAAACATTACCCTCCATTTTGGCTCTGATGCAACGTCTAAAAATACTAAAGCTTATAGTAAATTAATAGGATCAGCATTAAGCCTCCCTATCTCGACGAAATCTAGACTTTCGAAAACTTAACCTAGACATAATGTAACAAACGCTATCACCTGCATACTAACACTAAACAAACGAAACGTTTTCAACCACACAACGACTCTAAATAGATTAATATTCAGATCTTTCTCAAGATTATATTTTTTGTATGAAGCCTTTGGAGCAAAAGACAATCAATTTCTTTCTTTTTTTTTTTTTAAGAAATATGCAATCTTGCTTTGCTCTTTTTTATTATTTTTGAATTGCCACCTCGGTGACCAGAAATTATCATCATGAGCATGAGCTGATGTTATGTTTATGTCACCGCCACCTGTCATCGACAATGCCAGAGACAATTTACCATCCTAGAGTTGTAATGCTAATTTGTTTGCTAATTTGTTGTCATACATATCCCTTCATCACTATACACTTTTTTTCATAGTTTTATTATACGTTTATACAGGATCAAGCGTCACAGTCGAAGTTTCGCTAGATAATTCACCTTGACCTTTTTTTTTTTCGCTCTAAAGACTTCATACCTTTACAAATAAAATTTGATAAACTAACTACAGTATAGGTAACATGTTTGAGCTATATTGCACGTCCAAACTTCCAAATTGGGGGAGATACTACATTACTAGTCTTAAATAAAATAAGAAAAGTGCAGAAAATAGAGATTAAATGATTCCTTCTCGCTGCGTAAATTACATTAAGTAATTCTGCTTGAGAATAGAGAAAATATATTTTATAATAGAAACAATAATAATGCATTGGGTTTTCAAAAGATTTTTTTTGCGCTGTCACCGGATTAATGAAAACTTTACCCCCTTTTGGGCTCCGCTGCAGTCGGGTGAAATTTCTTTCTTAATTATATTTTATTTTCAATAGACTTTGCGACTGTAGAATTTCTAAGTAAATAGTATTTATACTTAAAAACAGGAAATTGATTGCACAGAAATAGATAGAGCGTTAATGTTTTAAGAAATATTCAACGCTTTTTACAACAATGGAAATATATAACATATGTATAAATATATCTAATTATAAAAGAAACAATCATAATATTAACAGTAAAAATATTGATATATAGGAGAAGTATTAGAAAAGCAACCTTATTATTGCTATATAAAAACGCTTTTTCAACATAGAAATGGTTTAAAACAATCTCCCCCTTAAAACTAATCTATCTACGAACAAAACTATATTTGTTCTGATTTCATTAAAGAAATTTAATAATTTTATATTTTGAAGACACATCCGATTTTATTGAGAAACTCAGGCGTCGCCGGGGTATAAAGTCATGGTCTTATATTTGAGACCATTTATTAAAAAAAAATAAAGAAAATTAACTAGTGAAATTCATAGATGTCACATCGGTGAAGTGTTGCTAAGTAATTTAATTTGAACTTCTATATTATTTTTCATGTATCGTCTAACTGGCTGCTATAACCACCATTTTCTAAATAAATATTTTATTTATTTTTACCATGACTTTATATTGTAAGTTCAGACAGTATATATCGACGTCGATTTAGTATTATTAAGATATTAAAAATCTACATAACAGTAATAATTTACCCGTTGTTGCACTGACTACGAAACTTTGTACACTATTCTATTCGGAAATTATTAAAAGGCGAGATTTTTGATTGTAAATAATTGTTTTATGAATGAGAGGATGTCTGTCTCTGTTTCCCAGCAATGGGGAAATTAAAAGGTAACTGTTATGTTTTTTTATTCACAAATATATTCCACTTTTTGACGCAGCCAGGTAAAAATAATAATGTTGTCTTCAATTTAAAATCAAAATAATTGACAGAACTTAAAACATTACCCTGCTTTTGAGCTCCGCCGTTGTCGGGTAAAATGTTATCGGGCATCGAATCCGCTAGCCTACTCTACCCAGTCAAATATCATAACAAGATATGTTTTAACTACTTCTATTCACTCTAGTCACAGTTTTAGCCTTTAGCATTGTACCAGATATGTAGATAAAGAATTAATACTCCGTTTAGAAATGAAACTCTCTATCTTTCGGTTTTAAATGACCATCTGTCGAAAAATACACAACAAAGCGTGCTTATGTTTTTTTTGTATACAGGGTGGAATAAATTGGCGCACAATGGTTACAAAGTGTTCAGTACATCATATCGTATCCCCCAATTTAAAATAAAATCAGCTGTTCCATACCTTTTTACTATTTAGTACTTATTGCACTTTTAGGCAACAGCTGTTTTTTTTTTTTAAATTACCGATGAATTTTTCCCTTATGGCGGAGGAGAGGGGGGTTCACAGTGATATACTAAACACGTGGTAATCGTGTGTGCGTCGATGTATTCCACCAATGCTTAATTTTGGCATACGTAAGGGCGTAAGAAACGCCCAATTGATTCACGAAACCGTATGAGCCATTCGATCAGTCAATATTGAACCCGGTACAATTCTTACAAGCGTAATATTAAAAGTGTTATGAGCCAGTCGCCTTATACATAAAGAAGTATTATTTCTTTATGTATGTCTGTACCTTTTAAATAAATGAACTAAATTACGTATTTGTTTTGAAATGGGACTTTGAGTGCAGGAAAACACGATTGTTGAGCGGTTGAGATACTGAAGGCTGTATAGGATGATTTGAGGACTTTTATTTTAAAAAAAAATACAGTACATAAGTCTGATGAGTTTTTATTAGCATTGACAAGCCAAAAAGAAGGACGTTATCTATCTTTTTAGATTTTAATTTACTTTTTAATATTGTGTGTACTTGTGGCATGTGATAATAATTGTGTTTTATTTCTATCTTTCTTTCTTAAGCACCTCAAATATTCCACCATCAAGAATCAGAAAGTTACATATTGGTATTTTAAATGGGTATAATTAACCACAGAGCTCAAAAAGTACCCTAACTGCTCGAAACTGTTCGTGTATTACTGCACTAGGATTCAATATATTTTATATAGCTTTCGATACAATCGACGTCAGCGTATGTCAGAGTAAATCTAAAGCTGTCATTTTATATACGCTCATAGGTATATAACGTTTTTATAACTGTTTTTTTTTTGTTTTAATATATTGTGCGGTATTGAGGTACCAGTTAATAAGGTGTACATATCTTGGGTTTTAACACGCGCGTTTTGGTTAATATTCATAATTAACTATGTATTCTTATGTATTTATGTATGCCGTTGTATTTTCTACCTGTTTTTTTTTTTAATTAGAAATTTTGATACAGTTAAATTTTAAAGTACGATCTAAGAAAATGTGTAATTAATTAAAATACTTTTTCACACGCATGAAAGTCGAATTTTATATGATTTTACCAAACTACTAGTGGCAGTTTGATTTTGTTTTTTTTTCTACCAAATCCAGAATATCTTTTTAAAAATACAAACTAAAACACTCGTTCTCACACACTACTAACCAACACCTAAACGTAATATTAAAATATGCACGACAGATTTTCAACTCTCGACGCTAAGTCTAGGGCTGAAAATTCAACAACATAGTTTAGTTTACGCTAAGCTCTTAAGTGTTGCCATGGAAACGGGCATAAATTACAAAGGGCCGGTCAAAACTATACCTATAAAACAATTTAGCCTAATCACAATCTGACCGACCACACTTATACAAGGTTAGATTTGTCTACCCTAAACCACGGAGTTCTTGTGCTCATAATTATAAACAACTTTTATTCAATCAACCCTGAAATCGAGAAAAAAAATCAGCGGTCCCATATACTACCGCTCAATGACGGTTGACCAATTTTTAAACTTATTACTTAGAACATAAGGGTGAAAAGTGGTCGACCCTCAGTGCACTCGGTAGTTCATTGTGTTCATAGAAATCGTCAATATTCAGGGATCAGGGACTGTACTGTCTCTTATAGCAGTATTACTTAAAAATTACTTCAATGTGAGAAAGAGATAAAGCTATACGGAATGTCTAGCGCCATCTCTCTCTCACACTTAAGTAAAATTAAACAAATAATGCTATTACAGTCGGTAGTGGGCCAAAAGCTGTTTTTTTTCGCGATTTCTGTATTCATACTAATAGTTATTCATAATTACGAGTACAATACCCTAGAAGTTGAGTGTAACCAATAACTTCACTTATATACTTGCTTATTGACATACATACATAAATACACGTCATACTAGCACGTGTGTGACGTCACGGCATGTCGCTCATGGCGGCAGGTTCATTTGCAAATTCTGCAAGTACGCCGAGGTTGAATTCAATAAGCCGATGCGTTGTTTCTGCTTCCGCTGTTCTGTCATCTGTGGGGTGAAGCATTTATTTAGAATTGAAATTCATCTGCCTAGCCTTTTCACAACTATGTTGGGGTCGGCTTCCAGTTTAGCCGGATGCATCTGAATACCAGTATTTTACATGGAGTGACTGCCTATAGGCACAATAAAAGAGGGGCCTATACCCAGCATTGGGTGAGTTCGGGCTGTGGATGATGATGATGATGATGACTGCCAATTTGATCTTCAAACACCAGTTAGTACTGGGTAATGCAATACCCCTTGGTAAGGCTGGTTGTCAGACTTTCAGGTCACTTACAACACCCCATATTCTGAGCAATATTAATTAATATAAATCGAGTAAGTATATCAGAACTGGTTACACCAGCATCTGGTCTTGCGTACTAGTGCGGCTTAGATAACATACATACAAAAAGTACTGTAGTAGCGCCATCTATGGCGCAAATAAAGAACTAAAATCAAACTCTTGCATCGCGCTATTAAAGTGCTCCGCGAGATAAAAACGTATAGATGAACCTGACAACAACTGTCGGGGAGTCCACCGCACCGGAAACATCAGCTGTCTGGTCGAAGAATCCTCCCTTTTCAATCGCGGATGAGACAGTTAATATCCAGTTCCCCATACCTCTAAACTAGCATCCAGTACTTACAGTCCAGCCATCATTTTGTTGTTATTATTTCTACTGCGTACCTGGTCCCTCAGCTGAGAGACCAGATTGGGTAAGCATCGCAATTCTAGCTCGATCCCTCCCCTTCACCACCACCCATTATGAGAGAGCTCCTCAGCAAAGGTGACCAGTCGAGGTTCAGCAGTGCCGTCCAGGACTAGTATCCACCGGTTTCTAGCATTTTTCACTAGAACTCGTATCGAGTATTAGCGGCCAGTCCCAGAACACAATATTTTTTGTCTTTTTTGTACATACCTGGTCCCTGAGCTCGGTGAGCAGTTCAGTGAGCGTATGCACAGCTCGCTGCGCGCGGTCCAGCTGTGCTTGTAGGGCGGCCCGCGCTTCCAGCTCGCCGCCCTCGCCCTGCCCGCCGCCCATGAGGGACAGCGCCCGGAGCCGAGGGAACCAGTCCAGGTTGTTGGACTGTGGACAAACAAAGTAATGGCTGGTTAAAGCGCTTTTTTTGGGATGATAAATTTTATATAAAAATAAAAAATATAATAATAGAGATAGATAAAACGTTTTAGGGTAAGACTCAATTTAACGCACTCAAAATATGGAAGTTTTTTTAAATAAAAGTTATAACATTAAAAACATGTACCTATTTAAAAAAATCGTGTGAAAAACCTGGAACTTTGACCTCCAATATCTCCGTAATAAGACTGTTCCCAGGTATGGTCCAGAACACAAACAAAATCGTAATGACGGGAGAACAAGTGCCTTTCAGCTTTGTTAAGGTTATTTTTACACCCTGTATAACATGAGACGTAACATAACTGGCCACTGCCTTACTCTTTAGCTTCTTACCTTAATCATAGAGTGCACATAGCTCTCTGGGCCGGTGAACTCCGTGGGGTCCTTGACCCGCACCAGCACCATGAAGTAGAGATAGTGCCACATGTTGTGCTCGCTCTTTATGTGCTCCTCGAACGAGACTGTCTTGTTGTCAAAGGCTGACCTGTTCAAGCCTGGGTACAGAAAAACACAATTATTTAATCAAAATGTAAATTAATCCTGCATGACACTGAAATATTGTTGGGAAGTGGTTTCCAGCAATATTATTTAACTTCTTCTCAAGTGCGACGCGCGATTTTCACGTTGTGAAAATTTACCAGTAAAAATACAGAGCGATTTTCTCATTTTACCTTAGGGGTCGTCCTTTAATCACGTGAGGTTCGAAAAGGTTCAAGGGGGAGGGGGTCAGAACAAAATACGATGGGGGGATGGGATGATGTGACATATACGTGTATTTTTCCGTGAGACACAAAAAATACATTTAGTGTGACATGTAAAATATTTTTACCTATAATTAGTTAAAAACCCTGTCAAAAAAAAAAACAGTTTTTTTACAATTACTTTTTTCATCTGATGTTTTCATTTAAAAAAATACACAAGATGCTGGGACGGGGGAGGACGGGTAGCCTAAACCTTCACGACGTATCACCAAGGAGGGAGTAGAGGCTTAAAAACCTTACATGATTAAAGAATGGCCTAAGAAAAGTACGTACAAAAATCATCAATTTAGTTTTCCGGTAAACTTGGTGTTTAAACTATAATCGACCTTGTAATTGCTACACCACTTTAAATAATAATTCCCACTGTGTTGAAACTCCATTAAGGTTGAAACAATGCAATTGTCACATAGAAAAAAGAACCTGTAGTTTTACGACGTGCAAGTGAAATTGAACCTTATCAGGGTAAAGTATAATAACGGACCCGATTATACCTGCGTAATTGCATCTAACCTACATTTTTAAGTCAACGAATTTTATGACTCACCACAAATAAAACAGGTGTTCTTGAGAATTAGCTCTTTCTGCTGCTTCTCGCTCCTGAGGTCGGCGAAGGTGTCGATGATGACACCGAAGATGAGGTTCAACACGATGATGATGACTACGAAGAAGAACAGCAGGTCGTACACCACGCGGGCGACGAATAGCGGCTCCTGACAACGGAGAACAGGTGTTTATGATTGAGGGGTGTGAAGAACAGGGTGTAAAGTTCTTCATCCCCCATAGAACAGGCAGGATCCTCCGACCAGACGGGTGTTGTGTCTGGTGGGCTACTGCCCGACAGTTATGTTCTTAACACGAGGAGAACTGTTCTATCGCGATTTAGGATATTGATTTTAGTTCTACATTTGTTCGTTTCTTTGTTCAAATTATCCCAAGGCCTACCGGGATCAAAAGTATCCCATGTCCTAAGCCTGGTCACGGTCAACACATGTGTCAAATTTCATCCCATTCCGTTCAGTCGTTAAGGTGTGAAGCCGGAACTAACAATGCCAATTTTTTACATTTATTAGTTAGGATCATACTCACAAAGCTAGCAGGGGCTCTCAATATATCCCCAATGCCGCCGCCATTCCTCAGGCCCTGGTTGAGCGTGGTGACTATACACATGAGCAGCGAGTCACAGCTGCGCTCCCGCAGTTCCCCTCCCACAGACACGAAGCGCGAGGACCGGCGGCACTGGTCGGCATCCTTCAAGTACTTGGAGGAGCCGTCGTCCGCGCAGCCGTCGGGCTCGTAGCGTGGGTCGTCATCATCTGGGGGAATTGTTGGTGCGATAAGAAATAGTGATTGAACTTTTAGGCCCATTTTTTTCGGGCTACCCCGCTTTCACCATGTCTATATTTTTTTTTTGGTTAAGAGGAATATATGAATAGTAAGCACTCACCGTCAAGCCGGTCGACGTTGACGAGAAAATGGTCTCGGAAGAACATGTAGCCTACGATGGAGAACATATAGACCAGGACAAGCGCCAGCACGGCCGTCAGTAAGATGGACCGGCCGTTGCGAGTCACTGAGCGCATCACGTTTAAGAGAGTCTCTTCGCGGTACACTATGTCCAAGAGCTGTGGGTAACAATTATTTCATTTCATTTAATTCATAATCTATTTTACAATGTATGGAAATTTCATTAAACACTAATACAACACGGCTCTTAAAGTTTACAAATATCATACATCTAAACTAAAATAAAATACAATTAACATTCGGTACATTAGCAAAAAACAAAACATCTTGATAAAAAAATAATCATGTCAGTCAAAGATAAACTAATAGATGACACATACAAGGTGTTACCACAAACAGGATGAAACGCATGTGACTAAAAGAGTGATGGACATGAATGTTGATGGATGGAGAGGGAGAGGAAGGTCTAAGAAAAGATGGATGGATTGTGTGAAGACTGATATGAAAGAGAAGGGAGTAAATGATGCCGTGATGTCTGACAGGGGAGAATGGAAGGAAAAACGTGTTGCGCCGACCCCAAGTAGAATGGGACAAGGACAGGAAGATGATGACATACAAGGTGTAAACAGACCATTCACGAAGCCGTCAGCCAAGCATTCTTAAATTCAAACTAAGTAACTTTGAAAAAATTATTGATGGGAAACAACTTTTTTTGGGGGAGAAAAATCACAGTTAACTGGGACTCAATATATTTTTTATTTAAAGTCAGTACCGAATTTAGCCATGCCCCAAAAGATTGGTAAGTTTATCATCTTCTTACTTATATGCTACGAACTTACCAAAACAGAAAAGAAGAATGGATGCCAACATATTCCGCAGAAGCAGAAGACGAGATATACGCTGTGGTACAGCAGTTCTGGGTCGGTGAGCACCTTGCCCGGAGACTTCGAGAGAGTGCCCTGGTTGCCCATTATGCTCACTAAGTGGATGCCTTTCACCGCTATCTGTGGAGGAATGGGGCAGTGGATTATGCTGCTGAATAAACAGGGTAGAACTGAATTAAAATAACGTTTTAAGAGGGCTGTTTGAAACACGAATAACAATTACTGAGGTATCAATTCATTGTTGTTTGTAAAATCAGCACAAAGTTTATATCTTTATTTGTCTCTACTAGAATAATAATATGTAGTTGTAACCATGCCGCGGTCAATCGAAGACATCGTTTGATTATTTGTGTGTGTTGTATAATATTGGAGGTGACATATATTAAGGTGATGAGGATCAACCGCGGTCTTGTTGCACCCAAAATTTAAAGAGATATGGCAAGTATAGTTACAGTGAGCGTGACGTAGGCTCGGGCCCGGCGGAGTACATGAAGCGCACGGCGGCGCTGGCGAGCAGTAGTCATAGTGTACTTACAGTGAGCATGGCGAGCGCCCACAGCGTAGGCTTGGGCCCGGCGGAGTACATGAAGCGCACGGCGGCGCTGGCGAGCAGTAGTCATAGTGTACTTACAGTGAGCATGGCGAGCGCCCACAGCGTAGGCTCGGGCCCGGCGGAGTACATGAAGCGCACGGCGGCGCTGGCGAGCAGTAGTCATAGTGTACTTACAGTGAGCATGGCGAGCGCCCACAGCGTAGGCTCGGGCCCGGCGGAGTACATGAAGCGCACGGCGGCGCTGGCGAGCAGTAGTCATAGTGTACTTACAGTGAGCATGGCGAGCGCCCACAGCGTAGGCTCGGGCCCGGCGGAGTACATGAAGCGCACGGCGGCGCTGGCGAGCAGTAGTCATAGTGTACTTACAGTGAGCATGGCGAGCGCCCACAGCGTAGGCTCGGGCCCGGCGGAGTACATGAAGCGCACGGCGGCGCTGGCGAGCAGGGCGCGGGCCCCGCCCCCCCGGGGCAGCCACGTGACCAGTGCGCCTGCTACACCCGACACGCACCACACCACCAGCGACAGGTGCTCACCCAGCTCTGCACATGTGAACACCGTATACACAGACATATAGAACCAGCAGGACAACACTCTTAATATTTAAGGGAGACTGCGCTTTTGAAGCGATAAGGCGCTATTACACGAGCGAGAGAGTCAAGGCGATAATCACACCGTCGGGTCTGATAGTCTATCATCGAAAAGGATGTCCGAAAATTCAAAAATTCTCTAGCTAAAATATAAAAGCTACAAAGCTTATGTTGAAAGTCGTTGTAACTGTCAACAGGAGATTACCGTGACGTCTTATAACCGTGTTGTTATAATGTTATGCCAGAGTGGGAAATGGATCGAGCTTTAGAGCACGTCTAGCTCCATCTTACTCCTATCACCGCACCACACTTGTAATGGCAGCTTGATCACGGTGATGACGGAAGTAACTGGTGCTTATAGCACAGGAGTCCTCCTAGTTTAAGGCCAGTTGCACTTGTCTTGTATCTTGCCTCTAAGTTATAGTCTAATTAAAAATAGGTTTAAAATCAAAATCAAAGCATTTATTTCAAGTAGGCCAGTTACAGGCACTTTTGAATTGTCGAAACAAAGATAACAATGAAATATAGCTACAGTCCCAGTCACAAGGCACAAAAACTGTGAAAGTAGTGTAGTTGCCCATTCCCTAACGTAGATCTCTGTGGGAGAAGAACGGGCAAGAAACTCCATGGACACTCTTGTAAGTTAAGTTAAGTTGAACAAATAAATATTGTTTATTGTTATCTCTTTCCCACTCTGGATCAAGATTAAAACAATGCTGCATTAAGACTTCATGGTAGGCCACCTGGATTGGAACTATACGAAACTTTGAAAGCGAATTTCCACTTGAATGTAATGGCTCAATGAGAGTATCGTCGCGATTCACTCGTTCGTGGAGATAGCGCCTAAAGTAGCCCGCGAAATTCAAACATATTTTTTACATAACATAACATCACGCCTGTAATCACAGAAGGGTTAGAGAGGTGGACCTAATAGTACACCCACATTTCGCCATTTATGTTTTTAAAACCCATGTAATAGGAGGTGAGCCTATTGCCATCAACCGGGCACAAATCCAGACTCTGTGGCTGCTACTGAGAAATTCCTGATGGAAAAACTCAATAACACTTTGCCCGACCCAGGAATCGAAACCACGATCTCATGCTCAGCAGTCGCGCTTGCGACCACTAGACATACGTAAGATTTGAATTTTGTGGGCTACATTAAAGCATTAACTTAACTGGTCACTTATTAGCGAATTCCAACCAAAAGCAATGTGGAATATGGGTAACAGTATCGTAAGAATTATTCAGCACAAAAATGTATTCAGTTGCTAGCAGTAGCGAAGGGTCAATTTTTGTAAGATGTGATTTTATTATTTGTGTATAAAATACTGATTGTGCCATTTTTCAAAGGGAAGCCGGTAGGAATCGAGTTGTATGGAACCTTCGCCACTGGTGAGTAATCAACTGTTGTAGACAATGGAGAGATAACTTTTAAGGCTCCGCACAGACTAAATAAGACCATAAAAACCGAGATGATAAGATACAAAATTGTAGAAGCAAACACAAAATGGCTCCACTTTAGTCTATGCAGAACCTTATTTTGAAATCACGTCGAGATTGCATGGAGGAAAAGCGCCTTTATACAGAATTGAATAAAAATACAAACATTTTAATATAATTATACCGTTTTGAAATATGTAGATTATTCTTTAACTAGTGTTAAGAAATATTTTATTTGGATCAATAGCAGTCTAAATATTTTATTTTTGGAAAATAATTATTACTTATTTTGTTCGTGAAACTGCAGTAGTAACTTTGTTTTTCATTAACTTTTTATGAAAAACAAATTTAGTTTTTCTGTTGAATGTAAATTGACATATTTTTTTTATTGTTTATTAACTAAAGAACAAAACAAAACATGAATGAGCGTTAAATATATTGTCTGATGCTTCGAAACCCTTTGTGCGCGAGGCCGACTCGCACTTGGCCGGTTCTTTAAGAATAATTTCAATACTCAAAATCACAAGAAAATTAAAAAAAGGAAAATTTTGCACTAAGACTACACTGTAATGTTATTTTGTTTGTCAACTTTCACAAATGTGTTGGGTTTAGAATCGTCTGACATCACCTGCTGACAATCACTCTTGGCCGTCCGTGTCACAGCCTCAAAATAAGTAATAATTAGAAAATATGTCCTCTCCTGGAAAATTTACCTATAGTAGTTGTGTGCATGGCAATAGCGGTCATTGAACCACATACATTTATTTAGTCTTTTCTTTTAAAAAACGGATACTTATAATTAAATACAAACCTGTTAAAAGTCCCTGAATTGACATTGATTGTGATCCTGAACATTAACAGAAGAAACGATAAGTACACGGTTTATGGTTTCAGTTCGTGTAAAGAGATATCAGAGAAAGGGCAATGACCGCTATTGCCATGCTAAAACACAACTACTATAGACAAGTAGACACAGTGTGTAGAAAAGCACACACACACTGTTTGCGTTACTCTTCGTGGTCGTTACTCAGCAATGGATGGATCTAGGCTGTCAATGACAATGAAGTTTAGTCAGTTGGGTCATTTTGACCCGCTTTTCATTATTAATGGTTCGGTCAAATCGAACGAACCAATTGCGAACAGACTGCGCACACCGGACACTGACATCGAATACTTCAGGTTACCATCGCTCGTGGCTAAATAATAACAGCCGCTAGAGTCGATCTTCAAGGTTAAGCAGCGCTTGCCAAGGTCGGTGTGTGGATGGGTCACCATCCATTACATACCAAGGTTTCTCCGTGACTCGAAAAGCACATTCAGCTGTTGGTCCCGGCTGTCATTTGTAATCTTTGACATTCGTAAGTGGCCCGAAAGTCTGACAATCAGTCTTTCCAAGGGGCATAGTATTAGCAGGTTACTAACTGAGATGTGGAGGTCAGATAGGCAGTCGCTCCATGTAATAGACTGGTATTCAGTTGCATCTGGTTAGACTGGAAGCCGACCTCGACATAGTTGGGAAAAGGCTAGGCAGATGATGATGATATCTGTCCGGTATCCGGAGCCGCGTCCGCAATGTGTCCGCACCATAAAGCAACAAACATGCACATGCATTAACAATAGTTTAGACACTTACTTGGATTCTCGTCTTGGAAGGGATAGAAGAACGCCACTATGATGTTGATTAGAACAGCGAAGTTGAACAGAATATTGCTCCACAGAGACATGTAGGACGACACCCAGAACAGGACACGTTGTCCTGTAACAATTATATCATATATAGGTGGTGCTCAAGGAATTTACCATACTTGAAAAAATACTATGAAATTGCTGTTTTTTATCACATTTTGTTCTGTTTGTAACTTTGACGTATAGTTATATTTTTTATTGGATTAATTTTCTAAATTACGTACTATTAGAGTTTAAAAACTGTACTAGTAGTTGCATATTACCTCGTAGGGTAGTGTGTCAAAACACCTGTTTCAATGTTTCTGGCCCCCAAGATATAGGCGCAGCCTAGTTTGGGGACCTATGTTTACTAATTACCATGTTAAATTTCAATTTGTTACGATTATATCATAGTAGCTCTAAGTTAGATTAAGAAAATGTTTGTAACAATGGCTTAGTAAATTTATTCTTATTCTTAACGTGCCGTCGGTTTCACTGCTTCAAGTGGGTATATTTTTGTCATAGACTGTGTTTTGAGAATTTAAGATACGCAGTGCAGCGCAGCTTTTTTCACTCAACTATACCATGCAATAGCATCATAATCGGTTCCGACATTTACAAGAAAAATAAAAAAATGTTAGTATGAAAATATCACTTTTCACGAAATCGTCCTAACAAATTGGCAATTTCATACTTGAACCCCTAATATTAGAGTGACAGTTGACAGAGGAGAATAGAAGAAAAAAAAAACGTGTTGCGCCGACCCCAAGTAACATGGGATAAAGGCAGGAAGATGATGACCAGGGACTTATCGACACGGAATCAGCTAGAGCAGATCAGAAGAGCAGATCAGAAGAGCCTTATGTCTTTGCTATAAAACTGAAAAAGACGTCATTCTTTTCGGATCAGACGTCGCGACTTGACACCTCGAATTAAGCTCATTTTTAATCACAAAATTATAAAACAAAGACATTATTTAGCTTCTTTTGAACTAGATTACCTAACAGATTTTAAATTAGAGATTTTTTTAAGGACTGTATTATGACTATCTAATACACATAACGTAACATCACACCTGCAATGGTTAAGCAGAGGTGAACCTAATAGTACACCCACATTTCGCCAGTTATGTTAAAGTCCCATGTAATAGGGGGTGTGCCTATTGCCATCAACCTGGCACAAATCCAGACTCCATTGCCGCTACTGAGAAATTCCTGATGAAAAAACCCAATAACACTTTGCCCGACCTGGGTATCGAACCCAGGACTCTTGCTCAGCAGTCGTTTAATACATTAGTGCTTGAGTGCCCCTCTAGACCCTGGCTCCTGTGCATCACACTCACCCCTGAGCTTCTTCTGCCACTTCATCTCGTGGAACAGGTTGTCCAGCCTGCCGAAGAAGTCGGCCACCTTGCTGCCCTGGTCGTCTCGCTCGGCGCTCTGCAGTACACGATGCTTACTGTCCGCCGGCAGATATTCACAGATCTCGGGTATGGGGAATACTATCTGTTCCATACTACGGTCTGTGCGGACTATCTGTTGAAGAAAGCAGAAGGTTTCGTTAAATGGAAGCTGTTTAGGCCCATCAGTAATGCCAGTCAGTCTTACGAACTAGGTTGGGTTCGAACTAATTTCATCACCACTGCTCTCAAAACGGTGAAGGAAAAACATAGAGAGGAAACCAGCATGCTCTAGAACAAAAATACGAACAGTTCGAAGTTATGCGACTCTCATCAACACGTACTATAAACATTTCCCCGGGCAGAGTGGAGGCGTGAGTCCCAGCAATGGAATCGTATCCGGCTGATTATTTGTAGTCTGATTTACGAAGTCAATACAACACATCTTCTAAAGCAGTGGAGGTCTATAAAAGTGTAGCGGCACTACAAGAAGTACTACAGCAACTCATAACAAAAAGTACATCCGCCATCTATTACACAAATGAAGAACACCAAAATTCTGTTATCGTGGACAAAGTTTAACCCAGAAGAGCTAAAAAAACTTTATTTATTTATGTACACACAAAATATTTAACAGGAGATTACATTAAAATAGAAAAGCACAAAGGTACTTATTTTGCTTAATGTTTACTGTGCTAAGTAAAGTTGTCTCACCTCTATCTGCGCGGTGTGAGTACGGTAGTAGCGCAGCGCGTCGGCGTTAGCGCCGTGCGGCGAGGCGCGCACGAGCGCGGCCAGCTCCTTGTTGTGGGCTGCCAGCTGGTGGCACAGGATGTAGATGTTGTGACCCACCTGTAACACAAAATAACATACTGATTTATACAGAAACGCCATGCCGAAATCGACAGAGATATAAAATACTGAGAAAACCGTAGTCTCGAACCAGTAGAGTAATTTTTAAATAATATCTAGCCAAAATACCCGTGTATAATCTCGAACTTATTACTGAGTAATTTTAAAACAGTGGTCTAGCAAAAAAAAAAACAACCCGTATACGATCTCGAACCTCCCTGCATACTGAGTGAAATTTTTTAACAAATGCTGCCAAGCGAAAAAAACTACTTCGTATATTATGGTATCGAAACAGCCTGTATACAAGGTACATTTTTGGCTCAAGTTAACAAGCCAAAAAAAAACAATCTATAATGAAGTCTCGAACCACCCTCTATAGTGTATGTGTTTTCAAATGTCGCCAACCTTGAAAAACTAATTAAAAAATCATGTTAGAATTTGGAACTTCTCAAGGCTGTAACACAAAAACTTGTCTTTGATAACATGATCTGTTTAAAATATAACTGACCTCCTTGGGTGACACGCCTTGTACGATGGCGTCGTCTTCCGAGTCGGAGTCGGCGTCCATTGCGTGTTCCTGGTGGAAGGCGGAGCAGGCAACATCAACCTATACACAAATAAACAACTGCATTATTAACACGTTCGTTATCAAATATTATCTAAGATTTACTTAAAGTTAGCTCGGAAAGCACGTTCAAGTCGTTGGTCCCGGCTGGCATTTGTATCTTTGACAGTCGTGATCAGGGTCCCGAAAGTCTGACAACCAGTCTTACCAAGACGTATCGTATTACCCAGTTACAACTGGGTTGTGGACGTTAGATAGGCTGCCGCTCCGTGTAAAATGGTACAGTCAGCAACAGAAGTCGTTGAACATAATTTGTTTCCGATATTTCCTAGTCATTATTATTTATCATAAGTTATTGACTAAAGTAAATTACAAAATAACTTGTCATAATTGAACTACAAAAGTCGCTGAGCTCAGTTAAACCATTAACTGCTATACATTACTACCGACAAAATTGTATGATCTGTAATAAATACAAAAGTCGCTGAACATTACTAATTTCCTACATTTCTTGTTCGTTAAAAACAAGGCGCTATCTGGCGAAGCGCAACGCACCGCATTTTTCATAATCAAAACATTGCCGAATAAACACTGCTACTAGTTCAGATTTATTTATTTATTTATTTATTTAGGATCTCCAACAAAGGATATACACAGACACATGAAAATAAAAAATCGACGACAAAAGTATCACGTAGGTGTACTCCTTCACTTATAGGAGACCACCGCATGCATAATAAGATGTACAACTAAGCCAACAAAGGTATAGCATTTAAAAATTAAAATCGAAACACATTATTTAGTACTAAAATTAAAATTAGAAAAATAAAATAATTAACAAAGTCATAACAGCAATTAAAAAAAAAAAAAATCGAAACACATTTGGAAGTAATTTTGGAAAAAAATTAAATTAAATTTAAAAAATAAATTAACAAAGTCATAGCAATTAAACAAAATCAAGACACATAAAATTAAAATAGTAATTAACAAATATAATTAAAATAGGTGCATAGATTATAGATTTTATTAAATTAAAATTGAACAAAATTAAATTAAATTAAATTAAATTAAATTATATTACATCAAGTATTATATTACATTAGGTTAAGTTAAATGGTATAATAAATTAACGGATAACTGAAATTTAAAATTATTATTATTATTTATTATTATTATAATATGATTCATGTCTCTGCAAATGAATTATTTACAGCTACTTTAATAATTTTATTAATACTGTCCTGGTTTATATCCACTAAATCACTGCAGCTGTTGAGAATTTTACATAATCTAGGTATAGGTGAGTTTGTGCCAAGTACAGACCTACGTTGAGGTGGGCATAGCGGTGTAATTATATTTCTCGGATATCTAGAAGGAGCACGGAATCTAATAAGACCTAACAATTTAGAGCAATCAATTCGATTTCTAACTATTTTGTACAAAAATATGGCGTCGGTGACGTCTCTGCGTGTGGATAACGTGTGCATTTTGAAATAATGCAGGCGGGTTTTGTAGGAGGGTAGCTGATTAGCTTTCCCTTCACAAAAAGCTAAGTGCCACACAAAACGCTTCTGCACTCGTTCTAACCGCAGCATATGAGTGGCGTAGTGAGGTCTCCATACCACGCTGCAGTATTCAAATATGCTACGTACGAGACTGTTATATAACATTATTTTGGTACTGCTCTTACGAAAACTTCTCGTATTACGAAGCAGGAAGCCTAACATTTTTGATGATTTCTTAATGATATGTTCAAAGTGAGGTATAAAGCTAATTTTTCTATCGAAAAGTACTCCTAGGTCCCTGATTGTTTCGAGTTCTTGAACTTTAACTTGGTCAATGTAGTATTCTGTACTTATATAGTTATTTTTTCTCGTAAATTTAACGTGATAACAGATTATAAATTAAATATAATTTAAATAATAATATTAATAGACATTGAAATTAAAAACTAGGACAATATTTATTCATTTCTAGTACTTATAAAACAGATATCAATTATGGGTAGACACTACTTATACACCATGACTTTTTAGTCGTTTTACAACGGCAGCCCACTTCATGTATCCAATGACTACCAAACATTCATAAAAAAAAAAAATAGATATGAGATTTTAATAATTTAAAAATAAAAATACTATTCAGTATTATGACGCGTGACGTAGTAAAACACCCTTTTGCGAGCGATGATCTACTAAACTCGAGCGCTGGGTAGGTATGTTCTCCCGTTTGACACATAAACATCATTAACAGGTATTTCATAATTTTATTCTAATGTATTATTTATTTTTCTTTGTACCTATTATGGTAGGTAAAAAAAAAAAAATGGTGCCTAGAGCTATTTTATGTCGGGTACATTGAGTGGACCACCTTTGTAAGACGACTAAAAAGTCACAGTTTATAATAAAATACAGAACATAAAAATATATCAGACAGTAATATTACAATATTTAAAAAACAATTACAAGTAAACAATAAATGAATCGGCGCGGCCTTGAAACTGACTAACGTTTCTAAGTGAAAAAACAGATAATTGAAACTTGAAGGTAGAACAAAAAAACAAATTTTTTACTTCCCTTCAGTTACAGGCCAAATATGATGTTCTCGAAATAACACAAAACCTTAAAACCGTCAGTAGGGCTTATCATTACGAACAACTTTTTTTGTATGGAGCAGCATGAATGACATCGGAAAAAAACAGCTCTTTTATTATATTTAGTACAGCATAAGCCATTAATACTAAATGAAGTTATCCTTTTTCTCGGTCTTCGCACAGAACCACAAACATTCTAATATACCGTCTTCCATTCATCAGCAAACAAGACAAAATTTCTGTCGAAATTTTTGTATGAAAGTGCTGCCGAAATTTGTGGAAATGTATGAAATGGCTGATTTTTTTTTTCGCGATTTCCGTGTTCCTTCCGTATAAAAAGTCGTAAGTAATGATGAGCCACATATTTTTAGTAAATAAAGAAAAAAATGATTTGATGACTGTTTTATTAATTGTTTAAGATCAACTCAAACTAACATCACCAATTTGTAGGCTTACTATAAAACAACAGCATATACCTAAAAAATCACACGGTCACAACTGTTTAATTGTGAAATATATCAGAACGATGTTAAAAAGGTAATGGTGTATTATGCAGTATCTTGTATTCAATTATGAGATTCAACAACTCGTACATTATCAAGTTAAAAACTCGCGCATGTTGAGCGACTTACGGCAAAAAGATAGTTACCGACTTATCCTGTAATGATGTTTAGCGACTTTTATCATATTAATGCTTAGCGTTTTTGTAAAATTGAAATGATAACCTTATTTTGTACTCTATTCTGGTAAGTGATTTATGGTCCGTTTTAGTGTTCAGGTGTTTTGTAAATTAGTATCTGTTCATGGACTTTCGTTGCTGACTGTACTGTATTCAGCTAGATCCGGTTGGATCCAGTCCAACATATTTGGGAAAAGGCTAAGCAAAAAATGAACTGCTTACAAGTTAGGAATAAGGTTCAAAATAAATTAGCCAGCGAAACTCCGCGGGCGTGATGGGCATCGATATCTAGGTTTCGTTAGGTAATTAAATTTGGCTTTATCGTTCTTGGCCTCCAAGATGGCCAGCAGCAGTTTAAAGGCGTTGTTCTTCAACAATATAATCTTAGCCAGGGAGTCTAAGAGACACTACTCACCAGCTGCTTAGGGTTCATGTTATACAGGATTCTCTCAGCATTGTTTTCGGAGTCGTTCCTGGATTCCATGATGGCCAACAGCAGCTTGGAGGCATTGTTCTTCAGCTCGAGGACGAGGTCCATGCGTGTCTTGCCGAGCGGGTTGATGTCGTTCAATATCAGCGCTGTTATTATGTCGAGGCCGTTGCTCTCGTGGGTTGCTATGCAGTTCTGGTTGTCATGGCAGGGGCCTGGTGGAAGACAGTTTGTGTATTTTAGAGGGATGTAACCAAGAAGGTAGGCCCTCTACATCAAAGCTACGTTTTGTGGAGCAATTTTTGCAAGTGTCATCATACTCATCATATTGCAAAATGTTGCCCTACAAAAATAAAACGTTGGGGTGAATGTACCGAATGGTATCAATTTACTAATGCGCCATGATGCCAAGAAATGATGATTGAAAAATTTAATTGAACTGTGTATGGTGTATAATCACGAGGGCTAACATGTATACATGTAGCAACTTATAAAAGTGATTTTCTCCTAACGTTTTGATTGTAATTTTATGTAGTAACGAACATACTATTTTGGATACCGTACAATTATGAAATCTCTTATTAAAGCATCATCGTTCTCGAATCTTTGTAAGTGTATACACCGTGACTTTTTAGTCGTCTTACAACGGCAGCCCATTTCATGTATCAAATGAATACTAAACATTCATAAAAAATAGGTATTTATGAAATTTTAATAATTTAAAAATAAAAATATTATTCAGTATTATGACGCATGACGTAGTTAAACGAGCGTTCTTCCGTTTGACACGTAAACATCATTAACAGGACGTTTCATAATTTTATTCAAATTTTTTATAATTATTTTTCTTTGTACCTATTACGGAGGATAAAAAAAAAAATCGCGCGTAGAGCTATTTTAAGTCGGGTACATTGAGTGGACGACCTTTGTAAGACGATTAAAAAGTCACGGTGTATACAGCTTAGTGCTTGTGATTGTATATTATATCTATCTTCTATCTATTGAGAATAAAGTCTCACACAAGTCAAAAGACAGCTTTTTAATTTTTTTAGCATGTCGATGGCAATCTAAATTGGGTTGTCTCAAAAGTTGGCTATAATTGGCATCTCCGGTATCGTCCATCAGCTGCTATAGTGAGCGAACAACAGGACACGCAGAACATGATATTAAGTCCAGGAACATCAGCGTCTTTGTTAGGTTGTAGCTACCTTGGCAGTACTCAGTGAGGGTTTCTAAGGTCTGGTTGATCAGCGCCACGTTGCCCTCGTTGATGTACAGCCCCAGTAGCCCTAGGCCTCCCGTGGTGGAGCCGCAGATACAGTCCAGGAACATGAGCGTCTGTGACACTAGGTTGTAGTTGGATTTGTTGTTCTGATTGCGGAGGAGGTTCTGAGGAAAAATAGGTAAAATAAACTTAGTGGTTATGGACTGTTTCGATGAGTAAGTTTGTAGCGGCACTACAAAGAGTACTACAGCAACATAGTACAAAAAGTACTACAACGCCATCTATGATAAAAATGAAGAACTAACATCAAACTTCTAAATCGCGCTATTATAGTTATCCACGACTGAAGAGGATATAGAAAAACCCCACCAGACACAACACCCGTCTGGTCGGAGGATCCTCCCTTTTCTATGAGGGATGAAGAACTTTACACCCTGTTGTTTATCCCCTACAAGTTAAAGTTATTAAATCTGAAAGAAATTTCTATTCCTTTCTTAATTTATCTGTCAGATACTTCATATCCTATACTCCATGTGTAACAATCTGTGTTGGCATTTGAGTCCCGAATTCGAAATTTAGTTTGATTGTCAAAAAGCAAGAGTTCCTTTGATATCAAGATCATTCAAGACAAGCAGTTTCAGATAGATCGATCTGATCAGAGCTGCTCAGATCTTTATTATGATACCGGCCGCTTTAATGAGTCCTCCGTCTTGCCCCATCAAAGGCATATTATGCGTCCACAAAGTCCTAACAATATCCCACAGGTTATTTGCTTTAAAGTAACCATAATCCACGTAGGTATTACGATACTATTCGAACCAATACGTGATCAAACCTTCAGAATATTCAATTTAAATTGATACCTCCGCGAAGACTCAATAAAGCGGTCGGTCTATAGAACGCAGTTTTTTTTATCATTCTTCTGCCCTTATCCCAATTTATTTGGCGTTGGCGGAGTATATCTTTTCTTGCCATACTTGATTAACTCATATTCAACTTAAATTGTCGACGTTACCTGCAAATCGGGGTTATGGTTCTCACAGAGCAGTTGTAAGAACCGTAGGATGGGCCTCATGATGGCCACCTTGGGAGGTAACACGTCTGAGTTGCCAGCCTCTTTCTTCTCTGCCATGATTTCTTCCAGAACTGTCGTACCTGTAGCATGTTAGTTATAGATTTAATTTTTACAGTCACCGAGTAACATTCTCTAAAATCATACAGGAATTAGCCACCCGCACGGCCCATCGCTCGGCGCCACTTATTGGGTCCAAAACCATCATACCTTTCAAGCTGGAACCAGCTGTACACATAACCTACTATACAAGGTTTTTTTTTGTAACCATTATAATTTTAATAACTCCATGATTCTATGCACCTATCAGCTCAATGTTTGGAGTTCGTTACATTGAGTCCTACCGTAAAACATGATTTTACACCCCCAAAAAAAAACCGTCTTTTCCCAACAAACATTGTTGCGTAGAGTTATTTAGTTTGATGTACACCTTGTATTAAGAACATGTGTTGTGAAGACATTACAAAAAATCTTAGTTACGTTACGATACGAAATGGTTCCCCAATAGCAATGTGTAATGTTGTTCTGGTGCACTTATAGCATCAGTTAAAATATTGACATAATATCTGTAGCAGTTAATTCGTTATGTTTTATGTTATAAATATACCTAAAGAATTTTTAATATTTTTATACGCAAACCCTGCGTAGGGAACTGCAGCTGTTTTGATGTGGAAAGAAAAAATGGATGTTCTTTCCATATCAAAACAGATACCTACAGAAGTTGTGAAACGTTAAAATTAAGTCGGTTTTATTTACCATTTCAGCAACACCTATAGTCAATTAACTAGAATAGTCAATTGACTATAGGTATGTATCGTTCTACTGCTAGGAAAAAGACCTCTCCCTCCTTTCTTTCACCATTTTTTTCTCTGGTACTGAGGTCCACTCCTTTCGGTAGGACTCAAGTTCTTCCTTCCATCTTTAGTAACGGAGTAAGACAAAATGTTTTCAGTCTCAATGACTGTAAACATACGTACCATGAGACATGGTGTGTATATCCGAGTACGCGTGCACAGCGGAGCCGCAAGCGCTGCTCACCTCGTCATCCATCTCCTCACCGACAACTAACACACCAGGAGATGCCTTGGTAGCTGCGGAGGAACATAATTCGTGTTCGTTACTTCGACGACTCAGCTGGTCGATTCGCATTCAAGATGACTTGGACAAGTTGGAGGAGCTCGTAGGTAAATAAAAACAGCCGCTCGGGTCGATCTTCACGTCAAGCCGCGCTTGGTTGGTCCGTGGATGGGTGACCACCTCTTACATGCAGAGTTTCCTCCGTGCCTCGGAAAGCACGTTAAGTCGTTGGGCCGGATGTCATTTGTAGATCTTTGACAGTCGTTACAGGTAATCAGTGGCCCGAAAGTCTCGACAGCCAGTGTTACCAAATGGTATCGTATTACCCAGTACTAACTGGGTTGCGGAGGGCAAATAGACAGTAGCTCCTTATAAAATACTGGTATTCAGCTGCATCCGTTTAGACTGGCAGACGACCCCAACATATTTGGGAAAAGGCTAGGCAGATGGTGATGATGGTGACTTGGACAAGTAACAAACAATCAGCGGTTTCTCGCGGCGAAGTTTCCAGCAAACACCCCAATTAGGGACGAAGTTTTTTTGACAAAGGTTCATCTCAGTCAAATAAAATAGTGTGAGTATACTATATGTATACGTTTTAACATAACATAACAGCACGCCTGTGATCCCCGAAGGGTTAGGCAGAGGTGTACCTAAAAGTACACCCACATTTCGCCAGTTATGTTTAAGTCCCATGCAATAGGGGGCGTGCCTATTGCCATCAACCAGACACAAATCCAGACTCCATGGCTGCTACTGAAAAATTCCTAATGGAAAAACCCAATAAGAATTTGCCCGACCCAAGAATCGAACCCATGACCTCATGCCCAGCAGTTGCGATTGCGACCACTAGACCGAAGAGGCAGTGGACTATTTAGGTTTTAACATGGTCCTCATATGACTTGAGCAATGTCTGGACTTTAAAAGAGACTGTGACCTCTGAGTTTGTTTCGGATGTTTCTTCTCAGAGTAGTCAGGTACGAAACACCGGCCCCGTCTAGTTCTAAAACATAACATGTTGACATGTAAAAGAGTTTTGTAAACCAATTTACAGAAATAATAAGATTTATTTTACGATTTAACATGGCAATTGCGATCTTCGCTCTTTCCATTATAAGCTTTGCTCGTGGTAAGTGGACAAAACATTCACAAAACAGTATACAATAATATTTACCATCTGTGGTGGTCGTTTTTTGTTTTTCGGAGTAGCTAGAGCGTTGCTTGTCGCCACTCGTAGCGGATGTACTACTGGCTGCAAGCGACCTTATTTCTTGTTGTGCCTCGCGCATTTTGTCATAGAATACCTGAAAAACATATATTTTAGTACAAGGTAAAGTTAAATCGAAATTCTTTTTTACCAAAAGGATATTTGGTCAAAACGACTTAAAAAAAAGGGATAAAATAATCAATTTTAGTAAAGATGCAAAAATTTATTATATACCAGGTGATTAAATTACCTGCATCCTTCAAGGAGGTGCTTCGGAAAGCACGTTAAGCCGTTGGTCCCGGCTGTCATTTGTAGATCTTTGACAGTCGTTAGGTAGTCAGTGGCCACAAAAGTCTGACAACCGGTCTTACTAAGGGGTATCGTATTACCCAGTACTAACTGGGTTGTGGAGGTCAGATAGGCAGTCGCTCCATGTAAAATACTGGTATTCAGCTGCATCCGGTTAGACTGGAAGCCGACCCCAATATAGTTGAGAAAAGGCTAGGCAGATGATGATGATCCTTCAAGGAGGTGAGTCTACCCGTCATATCACACAACTTTCCCAAAGAAACTCATATTCAATTCTTGAACAGGGAAGGTTCAACTTCTTGAAGTATAGGTGACTAAATGGCCACTGACTCTGTTTAAATATTAAAGTACGACATACCTTTAAAAATGCTTGTGATATTTCTCCATTTTGTAGTTTGGTGTATATGCTGTGTTGAATTATTGGATTGCCACCCTCGAGGAGTGCAATACCTGTGTAACAAAGAAAATATATTTCAGATTCAATGTTTTTTATTAATTTTTACCAATCACCAGAATAAAATGATCCTTTAGTGTTTCTCGATATCAACGAAACGATTATAAAATCAACAAAAAATATTTGTTCTGAGTGGGAATCGAACTCGTTACCTTCAGCAAACACTGAAACAGCAACAGTACCACTCTAGCTATCTCAATAAAAAAAAATGTTTTATGTATTCCATTTTCTCTTCTTCTTTTACATACTGTGTCTACATCTCTTTTTTTAGTATCTCCTTTCGCACGTATGCTGGAAGAGATTTCTTTAGAAATAAGCATCACCTACACTTTTGTACTAATTTTCTGTTCCGTTCTTCTTTTCTGTATTTAGTGTGTATATAAGTTGCAGTAGCGAACGGTCAATTTTTGTAAGAGGTAAGCCGGAATACGTATCTTAAATGTGATTTTATTATTTGTCTATAAAATACTGACTGTGCCAGTTTTCAAAGTGAAGCCGGTAGGAATCGAGTTGTATGGAACCTTTGCCACTGATATGATGACACATAATCGGATAAAAAATAATATAATACTTTGAAGTATCTACAGGATAAAATTACTGTTTAAAAATACTTTTCAAAACTCACCAAGTTGTATAGCCTCCAAGAAGATAGCCTGTCGATTAGTGCTTTTGATGACCAGGTCTACCACCAGATCCGAAGCCCCTTCCTTGTCCAGATGGGCCTGCACTTGGGCCAGGGTTTGTCCCGTGCGCAGCAGTACTTTCGCTGTATAAGCGTATGTACAGTTAGTACATGGCAATAAGGGAGAATATATGCTAGCAAAAGGTGTTAGAAGCTTTTGGGATGCTAAATAAATATAAAAGAGGACAGGCAATAGTGGGGTATAATATGTATTTTACAGTGGGCAGGCAAAATTGGAAAATAATATTTTACAAGTGTTGACGAAACTGTGATTTTTTTGTTGTTTTTTAGGACTATGAAGAACAGACTCAGTAGAAGAAAAAAAAAACGTTCATACGAATTGTCAACCTCCTCCTTTTGGAAGTCAGTTAAAAAGGGAGGATCATCCGACCAGACATGTGTTGTGTCTGGTGGGCTGCCCGACAGTTGTTGCCGGGTTTTTTTAAGTTGCGTATAACTTTAATAGCGCCATTAGGAAATTGATGTTAGCTCTTCTTCTGTGGTATAGATGGCGCTATAGTACTTTTGAGTAAACTGGTAAAATAATTGTAATAGTATGAAAGTTTTGCACCATCCCAGTTTTCGATATTGGGACCTTATTATAAAGTAATTCAGGAAGAGGATCATCGCATCATCCCTTTTTCGCTATCGAACAATGACGGCTTTAGTGAACTAACTGAGGCAATAATTTCACGTACACATGCATATACGTATCATTATTATTTAAGAAACTTTCTCGAACACGAATATAGCTAAACAAATATGTATTTCTTAGTTATTACTTTTTGTGTTAAGTGTTAAAATTAATTTGATTAATACATAGCATTAATATGTGTCAGTAAAAAGGTGCTAGTTTTAATTAAAATGGGAACAGCGATAAAGCAACTGATTGGGTGGGCGTCAAGTACGTAAAAGGTGATAAGGTGGTAAGGTGAGGTTTGCTTGCGAAATAAATTAAATATCAAAATTTGTATAGGTATAAGAACTCAAGTAAATTAAAACCAGATAAATTCAGTTTAATTCTAACTACATGTATAATTAATTATGGTTACTTGAGTTCAAATACATCTCTGATTTGTGAGCACTCAGTGTTTCAAAATAAGTATTTATGCCGTAAATATTGCTTGGCATATTTAGGCGGTATTTAACGGACCCGTATCTAGAGTATGAGGCTGCGGGTTCGAAGCCCGTTTTTAATTTAATAATATGCCTTTAACCAATGTATCTTGGTAATTACTAAAGTCAAAGAAAATCATCGAGAAGATGTGTGACCTGGGGTCCTAAAATGGCCGCATAAACAGAATCATAATAGGATAATAATATGAATTACGTTACAATTCGTAAAATGGTCACAAAGCGACAATTCATAATATTAACTGCTCTGTGACCATTTAAAGAATTAGCTGCTAAAGCGGCCATTTGTCCTAATTGAGGTTTTTCCATAAATGCCATTAACTTTTACATTTTTAGATGTTTTTAAATATCTTTTTACTATAAGTAGAGTTCATGAAAAAAGCCCTTATGGGTTCAAATTATCATTACCAATGGTGGTGTAAGCAAGTTACACCTTATATTTCAAAGGACTATATTCATACGGAAGCCGAATAGAGCATTACATGAAGCATATCATAGCTTCAATTTACCTCTTTGTGAAATCTTAATGCCAAACAATACATCAAACACTGTGCAACACAAAACTCTAGTGTACAAAATGGTACTTCAAGTACCGACTAGTAGTACTATAAGTACCGTCTAGTGACATGGACCCACCTGTCTTCATCTTCAGCGGATGGCTTTCTGCGTCGCATGCGGTGAGAAATAAAGAAAGATTGCTACACTAAACTATCAAGTGTTAAGGGGTAAAGATGCCTTTGTTATGTACGAAGGAAAAGTAAAATTATTTTCAATTACAATGTCTGAACCAGCTTTATTGTTGAAAACAACTCGTATATAAGATTTTAAACTGCCATGGTCTCTAACAGTATCATTAACAATGATAACAACTCGTATTTTCATCAATTCTGAACTCAGAGATTTGCGAGGATGCGTAGCGAGGGATGTGTGTGGCACTAACCAATCACATAGCTAGAATACCTCGAACTATAAAAAGAAGCGTTTATTGGTTAGTTTCACACATATACCTCGCTACGTATCCTCGCTTATCTCTGGTGGGAACGCAGCCTTAGCTTTGAATTTCAGCTTTCTTACCCGCAACGTAAACTTTGAGCGGGTGACCGTACGTAATTTAAGAAAAAAAATGATGCTGCCCGTAAATAGCTCCAATTTTGGAAAGCTCATAGGTTAAGTGAGCATTTCATTTGCTATCAATTTCAAGAAAGCGCCCAAAGCGTTGTTCGCATTTGCATTTGTTCAAAATTTAGTAATCTCGTCGTGTGAAACAAAATTTTACTTTTTCCATAGCAAAGGCATCTTTATGTCACTAAATATACGCACTAAATCCTATCACCATTATTAAAAACAAGTTTAGTGTCATTTATGTTTTATGAAATTTCAACAATATTTCAAAGGGAAATAGAATCGATTCTTGCCTAACAAGATATAATACAGGGTGGAAGGGACACCGACGCGAAAACTGTTAACACGTATTCAGTACATCGTGCTAAGCCCCCCACATAGACATTTTTCATCAGTTATTTAAGAAAAAAACCCAGCTGTTTCCTACAAAAGTAAAACTTACCCGGTCAAAATGTATTGAACAGCTGTTTTTTTTTAAATAACCAATGAAAAATTTCTAAGTGGTCGGGCTCAGAATGATGTACTGAACACATGATAACCGTTTTCGCATCAGCTTCCCTTCCACAGTGTATAAAACTTCGCTATATGATAAAAATAGCACTGGTTTTTGGATTGTCTGATGATGATGTTTTTTATAAGCACATTTATGCGCTTTAATGGGCCTCTTATGCCTCTTTATTTCATCATCTGCCTAGCCTTTTCCCAAGTATGTTGGGGTCGGCTTCCAGTCTAACCGGATGCAGCTGAATATCAGTATTTTACATGGAGCGACTGCCTATCTGACCTCCATAACCCAACCCAACCCAACTGGGTAATACGATATTGTTATTGTCTCTTTACTTAACTTACTAATATTGTATTGACTTTATTGGTATAATTATATAGGGTCTAACTATTCATCCACCAAATATCAGGGAATCATCTAACGGCTATAACAAAGCCATTTCAAGGGATTATTTTTTATCAGATTTTTTTTTTTTTATAGAAAATAAATAATTTAAAAATTACTTGACCCACAAAATAAATACTGGCTCCTTATTTTTAAGCATCCATTACGGTAGTTTACTACGTCGTATTTACCTACTGTCTTTGTTAGAATATGGGAGTAAAGGTTTTATGAAAAAAGTCTCAAAAAATTTTAGAATTATAATAATTCTGTAAAAAAAAACACTCAGATATTTTTTTTTCGTTGCTATGGCGACTTTACGACTTAAAGAAGTTACTCTTAAAATATTTCGTGTATGAACGATATGCCTTATATTGTTTTTATAACCAATGCGAACTTCTATTTAATATCTTTCCCTTTGAAAAAAAAAACAGTTATTCTTTAAGTTTTCGAACCAAATTACATTTAGAACAGTGCTGACATCTACCGCTAACTGTGCACACTAATCTGACACTATCCTTGGAAACTGTTAACAAGTTTGTTAATTTAGTCAGCTCACTATTACATAGAAGACTGCTTCACCATATTTATATTTAAAGTTATTTCAGACTCTCTTTGGTTTCTGAAAGACCTCAATTTAAAAAGAAACAAAGATAAATATTTCATCAATTTAGGTTACCCCAAGATAACATTTAATTTGGCAAAAGAAAAATAAACAATAAATTACAAATTATCCAAAAACTGGAGAAAGAAAACACCGAATTATAGAAACTAAAAAATATTTTGAATAGCTCATATTGGCTCTGTCATCTATACAGGGTGTAACAGAAAGGGTATAGTCATATGAAAGGATATGCTGCAGATCATCATACTGAACAACTTTCTCCTTGGGTCCAATATCGTAAATGCAAAAAAAATAGACCCAAATGTATGGGACAGCTGGACCCAAGGAGAAAGTTGTTCAGTTTGATGGTCTGCAGCATATCCTTTCATATGACTATACCCTTTCTGTTACACCTTGTATAACTTCACGAAAGTTATTAAACATAGAAAATCTATTTAAAAGATTTATAATTTTAGAAATGGTGAAACCAGCCTTATTTTAATTAAGTACTACCTCACACCTCAATTATGGGCGTAGTTCAGGTTATGCTAATAGTTTGGTCGAGTAGCGAGTATTCATCATTCTCCTGCTCTCATCCCAATTCATTTGGGATCGGCGCAGCATGTCTTTTTATTCTCATGACAAATATTGATCCAAATACCACCAATAATAATTGACAAGGGTCTTTTCCTAGATGTACATAAACATTTTGTTAAAATGCTTAGTAAGATAGTTTTTTTACATAATAAACTTAAAGTAATAGAATCAGGCATTTTGATGACTTCATATCTCGCCACTCAACTAATCCAGCAGAACTCGAACATCGCTGTTATACGACACAACTTAAAGGTTCCACCGATGTGGTGTGTGTTTTCACCATTCGCCATGTTCTTAGTTGACATAACATCACACCTGTAATCCTCGAAGGGTTAGGTAGAGATGTGGCTGTATGCTATGCTATGTGGTAATAGTACACCCACATTTCGCCAGTTATGTTCAAGTCGTATGTAATAGGAGGTGTGCCTATTGCCAGCAACCGGGTACAAATCCAGACACCGTGGCTGCTATTGATAAATTCTTGATGGAAAAGCCAATAACAATTTGCCCGACCCTGGGAATCGAACACAGGACCTCATGCTTATTTTCGCTTCACTTGCTAGTTATGAAGCTTTTCTTGTTTTTTTCAGTCACTCCTTATGCCTCTAAAGATTTTGTTACGTCTAACTATTTATTTCAACTAGGCTATCAAAAGGCACATTAGAATGTCAAAATTTACAAGGAAATATAATTTGTTTTAGTCACCCTTTCGCAAAGGCAAAGTTGCGTATGGAGAAGAATGGGCAAGAAACATCATAACAGTTTGACCGATAGAAGTATGAAGAACAGGAACTCTACCCGAGTTCTACACCCTCCATAGACAAGGGAGGAGCCTCCGACCAGACGGGTGTTGTCTGGTGGGCTACTGCCCGACAGTTGTTGTCGGGTTTTTCTATTTGGTCTTAAACCGCGGCTAACTTTAACTGCGCGATTAAGAATTTTGATGTTAGTTCTTCATTTGTGTCATAGATGGCGCTGTAATAATTTTTGTACTATGTTGCTGTAGTACTTTTTGTAATATGTTGCTGTAGTACTTTTTTAGTGTCGCTACAGACCTCTGGAACGTTTAAGTTGTATCGTATTATGAAGAACACCAGTCAAAAACTCTCAAACCAAAAGTAACTTACCGCCAGGTCCATGAGTAACAGTCACAGAACTAGGTGGTGGTAAGATCTTGGGCTCCGACTTCCGGTTAATGAAGTATTGGGACAACAGTTTCGAGCGGAGCTGGTTGCCCTGGTGACCAAATTTGAAGTATTTTTTAGATGTACTGTTCTGTGGATGGTGTAAGGTTCGATTTTATTGATGAGGAAATAATGGGTATGCTTTCTCCTTTTTCTTAACCTTCACGAAGCTGGCCACCAAGTATTCTCTACATCATTTTTTTAGGGGTGAAAAATCACGTTTTACAGTAGGACTCAATGTAACGCACTCCAAAACATTGTGTTGATGAATTAGAAGTAGTTATAACATAAAAAAACAATGAATTGCACAGTTAGGAACTAAAGTGAGTAAATTGAAAAAAAAAACATTTTGATCACATTATTGAAAATAAAACAAATGAAAATAGAAGTAAAAAAATTAAATAACATAAATGAAATATCTAAAATAAATGTGTATCGAATATTTTTGAGTCAATTACGATGATTTTCATTGTTGACCGTACTTTTAATCTTGAGTAATTTGTCTTCATTCTTTCCAATTTTTATTAATTACACAAGGCCGCGTAAGGGCCCCAAAGTGTGTACTTGCAGTAAGAACTTCATGGTCTGATTATTCTTATTGTTTATTACACACAACGTTAAAAATAAAAATATACACACAAAATATTTGAGCAAAGTATAGTATAGTATTTTTGTGTTTTTAGTGTGATTATAGTCTGATTATAATTGTGAAAAATGGCAATGGGTGTAAATGACCTGAATAAATTAATTTATATTATACAACATTATTTTTAGTAAATGCGAAACCTGAATATAGTTTGTTCAGAATAAGTAACTGAATCTATTCCAATAATTTTTAAACCATGTTATATTGTGTCCCAAAAATATTTAAAAAAGACTACAAGTTGGACACCGAGCGACACTACCTATCGCAGTCATTTAGGTACCTACTGCTAAATTATTATTATCAATGAGCTCAAGATGACGCTGGAGGCGCGGACGCGGCGGCGCCGCGTGGTGACCACGTTTTTGTGCGGACAACCAGGTAACAGAACAAGAACACACAACAACGACAACAACAACTTCGTGATTTTTCATGATACAATTTTAAGATCATCATCTGCCTAGCCTTTTCCCAACTATATTGGGGTCGGCTTCCAGTCTAACCGGATGCAGCTGAACACCAGTATTTTACATGGATCGACTGCTTATCTGACCTCCACAACCCAGTCTGTACTGGGTAATACGATACCCCTTGGTAAGACTGGTTGTCAGACTTTAAGACAATTTTAAGATATTGTACATACAAATAATAGACACGTATTTCAGGTTTCGCATAGACTAAAACTAAGGTTGCTTCTATAAAGTAAATAAATTATAAAATTCTATCGATTCATACTCTAAAAAATCTCAACCATTATGCAAAGGTGGGTCAGCTAATTGCTACAAATCACTGTGCAATGGCGAGCTTAACATAGAATTGGGTTTTGTTACAGCAGACTTTACTTCGATTGCGAGATTTGCAAAAGAGGATGGTAAAGATGATTATGTGTGTAGCGTAGATAATCTGATAACATACCTTCTCTCCATATTCTGGATCTACAGCCATCATCTCTCGAAGCGTGCGCAACACTTTGACGCACAGTTTTTCTTCTTTCTCTTCTAGAAGCTTCTCTGTGTGACGGATCAGTCTGAGATAGATAGGAAGACATTAGTTTACCACCATTTTAGAAATATAATATTAGAGGTCTGCCTGCCTCGTTGGTTAGTGGTTGTAAGCGCGACTGCTGAGCATGCGGTCCTGGTATCGATTTCCAGGTCGGGCAAATATTGGGTTTTTAAATCAGGAACTTCTCAGTAGCAGCCACGGAGGCTGGATTTTTGACCTCCCCCTTTGACACCCAGTCCTAATTACATTATTTGAGACTAGTTGATTCCCGCGACCTTCGTCCAGGTGAAATTATTATAAAATAGGACTTCCCTATTATAATCGGATTTTAGGGTATTAATTTTTTTGCTAAAATACAAGTAGCTTAAGTTACTCCTTATAACATCAGCTAAAAGCTATCTGCCAGTAAAAGTAGTCGTATTCCGTCACTAAAAATCGGTCCAGACGTTTCGGAGAGCCGGAACAGACAAACAGACAAAAATATAAAGTTAGTTTTTTTTGCTATAAGTATACATACTTTCAGACTCATTGCACTCAGTAAAATCTGTTATTTTGAAATTACAAACAGACACTTCAATTTTATTTATTTGTATGTATGATGCCTATAAATCGACTTTGAAAAGAAGCTGTAAGCGCACTGTCATCAGTTGAGAAAATGCGAGAGAGTGCGCGCTTCGACGCTTATCGCTGTCGCATCTTATGCTTAAAGAAGTTACCACCGAGTTCACTGACGGTCGACCACTTTTCAACCTTATTACTAAAGGCATAAGGGTGAAAACTGGGAGACGCGAGAGAGCTCTCAATTTACCTGGATATAAAGATCCCGCTAGTATCAGAATGTGACACCTCCCCCGGACTAGTGAACAGCAGGTGAGGCTTGTACAGAATGTCCACTAAGAGGGACTGTTCCGCTTGCAGGAGGGGACGCAGTTGTTCCTCCAGGAGGGCCACGATCTCTTGCAGGCCTTCCATTACTGATCTGTCGTTTTGCAAGTTTGCCTGGGGAAGAAAAGTCAAATTATCACTAAAGAACCCTGGAAAATGGACAAAAAACTTATCATCTCCCTTTAGGACTGACGACCAGGGAATCGAACCCAGGATATTTTCAAAAGATTCGTTGCGATTACTAGACCAACGAGGCATATCAATGATCTGCACAAAATTAATCAAGTTGAATTGAAGGCATATCCCAAGCAGCAATAAAGTATAATCGTTATTAAAATGGCAAATTTTTAACACTTTTTTTTTTATTGTGGAGTTGGGGCACATAGACAGACTAATATTATCTAAAGGTTTAAATAAGAGTTGAGTTGAGAGTGGCCCCTTAGGAATCCAAAAATACCTATTCTTTTTATTGATTTTCGACGGTTTTAAAAGGCTTATTATTTTGAAATTTCTATAGACCTTTGTGAAAATAATTTTTCAAATTATGGTAACAAAAGTTATATTAGTGAAAGTAAAGATGTGGTCTCTGTGTGTAAACACTTCTTTACTTTGGGACATCTTATATGCTATCAACTATAAAAACCTTACCTGTGAAGCCATCTTCTCAAGTTTGGAAGTTTTAGACGCTAGCAGCCACTTGCTGGTCTGTCGTGACAGCGCGGCTGCCTTCTCAAATACCGTCTGGATCTTGGCTTCCAGTTCCAAGGGAATGGCTATGCTGCGAGATTTGGCTGTGAACAAAGTAAAAGAGTATTAGCGTGAAGCTCTTTTTTACCGAATTTAAAAATGAGAAGGTGTTTTAATTTATGATGAATGATAACATACACGACATTATATTATTTCAGAGGGTATTGGAGTCATTTGTATATCCGTAGTTAATATTCGCACATTGCGTTTGTAGGATTAATTTTATGATTCTTTTGAACTAATTTTCGTCGGTCTCGCTTCAGGGTTGATGTGTTCCAGTTATAAGGGCATTGGAACCTCACCGACGTTGCCTCAGATATGTTCATAGTCCATCACTATTAGGTTTCCGGGATCACCTGTTCTTATGCCACACAATAACATTAAAAAAAAACTCGGTGGAGAGGCCAATGTCGCATTGGCAAAAGCGAAAGATCGTCAAAGGTGAAGACGGAGGAAAGAAGATGAAGGTGTGTTTTTGGCTATAAATAACAGCATCTAATTCTAAGTACTAACCAACTTCACTAAGCGTTCTGATGCACTTCTCGACGTTAAGTTTCTGCGGCGGTGTAAGCCACGGGCATTGGTAGATGCTGAACGTCGTTTGCAGGAGCTTCACGAATATGGACTGGCGAGTCTGTGAGAAAAACGATTAATTAAAAATATATTTAGACGTATTCGTCGGGCTATATCCCTCTTGGGTTACATTAAAATGTCAATCCAAAAGAGAACAATGAGTGTCTAAAAAGAATGGTAAGAATCTTGCTTAATTGTTACTTACGTCAAGTTGAATTGAAAACATATCCCAAGCAGCAATAAAATATAATCGTTAGTAAAATGGCAAAATAAATGATTTCCAAATTGTTATAGCAATAGTTATAGTTATAGTCTTTCAAATAGTTTGAAACTCAATGTGCTATATTTACAACCAGGTCTAAGTCTTAAATTAAGGTTTTTTATTTATTTATTCAGTAGTACACATACAAATTTATTTAAAATAGAAAAATCTGAAAGTAATAATCCGTTGGCGTTGTATGGACATGTGATACGGAGGAATGAGAAAAATGTCGTCAGAAAAGTTTTGAGTATGATTGTGGATGGGTATAAGTGTAGAGGAAGACCAAAGAAACGATGGATGGAGTGTGTGAAGGATGATATGGCACGAAAGGACGTGTCTGACGAGATGACGAGTAATAGAGAAGTATGGAATCTTCTTCCATACTTCTCTATTACTCGAGACATGATGCGCCGACCCCAAATAAATTGGAATAAGGACAGGAGAATGAAGGTGACGTATTTATGTCGCGTTTATAACACGCGCTCATTTTAGGGCCCCAGATATCGCACAAGATAAAGAGCTTTGGGTATGAGCTAGGGGAGGCTTTGGCTCAGCATTAGTACACGATGAAGCTAGCAACAAAATGAAAAACAAACTAAGTAAGGATCTAAATAACTTTCTTACCTGCACCGTGGTACTCTGGTCGCTGAAGGGTGAGTTAAAGAACGTACAAATGGTGTGCATGAGCACGTCTGTCACGTAGTTGACCCACGCCTTCTGCGTGCCCACAGCGGGCGGCTTGCGGGACGTGGACGGCTCTGTTGAAGGACCTGGTGGAAAAGACATAGGGGGTAAATAAAAAACCGTAAGAAGAAAAAACCGTAACCGTAAGACAGCAATGTTTTACAGCACATGTAATTCTTGCCAAATTTCATGATTCTAACGGAAGTACCCTATAGGTTTTGATTCACTTAAGAAATAGCAAAATATGAGACATAAACGATTATATCTTTTAATCACGTTGACTTACAAGTTTGATTTTTCACTGCTCCAAGGGGTAGCAGACGGACAACAAAGTGACCCTATATGGGTTCCGTTTTTGCCGACTGAGGTACGGAACCCTAAAAACTACTTAATCCAGTACCTAGTTATCCATTAACCACATAACAGACTCGCTAAAAACAATCAACTAACTCTTCATAGAATTAGCTTTCAATGTGAGCGTAGATGCAGCACACAAACACCGCGATTTCTGTGTGTAAATACACCCTTAACAAAGCCGAGAAGCACTTGTTCCTCCAGTCATTGTGAACATTTTTTTTTGCTCTGGAACATACCTAGGAACCTTTTAGTTAAGGAGATATTGAAGGTACAACCGTTCCACACATTTTTTTTTGAGATACAGCCTTTTTTAAGATCTTGCATTTTAGATTCTTTGAAGAACTACAGTTGCATCCGTAAATACTAAACAAAACCCTTACAAATCTGTTTTTTTCGTCAACTTTCAATCGGGGGGGATTCCCCCCTCCATCCCCTCCTAGCTCAAAACCTGGCGACGCCCTTGCTGTTACCCCGATGTCAAAATTCTCAGGTACTCACCAGGAATAGCAAGCGGCGCGTCGCTATGCAGGATGGCCTGCATATCGTGTAAGAAGGAGCGCTCGAACAGGTCCCACATGTAGTTGCTGGAGTAGATCTCTTTCATTTCCACTTCTGTGTCGATATAGCAGTGGTTCAGGAAGCCTACGTATGCTTCTTTTACCTGCAATGGAGATTAGGATTTAGTATTTGCCTGTAGATAGATATACAGGGTGAAATTTTCAACGCCATGGTTTTCCTTTCATTTAATTTATCGTGTTTATTAGAGAGATTTGATCTTTATGATTGACCCTATCGATTGATGCCATACAAGTACAGGGTGAACCAGGTTGAGAGCAGCGGTGGCCCAGTGGTGGCGGTCCCGACTTACGAGCAATAAGTCGTGGGTTCGAACCCAGGCAGGCGCATTACTTTGTGTAATTTATTTCATCACCACTGCTCTCAAAACGGTGAAGGAAAACATCGTGAGGAAACCGGCATGTCCTAGAACCAAAAATTCGAAGACATGTGACATCTACCAACCCGCACTGGGCCCGCGTGGTGGATTATAGCCCATTCACTCTCATAGAGAGGAGGCCTGTGTCCCAGTAGTGGGAACATTATAGGCTGCTGCTATGCTAAGTACAGGGTGTTATTGTATTTTGGAATTTAACCGGTTCGATTACCGAGAGTGGCAAGCGAGTTTTGGAAAATCTTTGAATGCAGATTTATTTCATTAAAAAAAAAGGAATGTTTCCTTTGAGTAAAATTTTCTATCTCCAGTATTTAGAGTACTTTCCCTCCAGATGGCGTTGAAAAATTCCTCACTGTATAGTAATACTTTGTTGTACGCGAACATTGTTACAGTCTTTTTGCAATAGTCTTAAATCTATGGGTGTGTAGCGGCACTACGAAAATAGTAAAAATATACTTCAGCGCCATCTATGTCACAAATGAAGAACTAACATACAATTCCTAAATGGCGAACTTAGGCAAGCCCTTAACTTGAAGATTGATCCGAGCGGCTGTTATTATTTAGCCCCGAGCTCATCTTTCTTCAGCATTGAGTAAGTGGTTAAAAAAAACTGTTTTTTTTTTTTGTAGATACGATTTGGTAGCAAAGTAAAGCCAACAAATAAGTCATCATCTGCCTAGCCTTTTCCCAAGTATGTTAGGGTCGGCTTCCAGTCTAACCGGATGCAGCTGAATACCAGTATTTTTACATGGAGCGATTGCCTGTCTGACCTCCACAACCCAGTTAATACTAGGTAATACGATACTTCTTGATAAGACTGGTTGTCAGACTTTTGGGCCACTGACTACTTGTAACGGCTGTCAAAGATCTACAAATGACAGCCAGGACCAACGGCTTAACGTGCTTTCCGAGGCACGGAAGGCCAACAAATAAGTAATGTATCTATATCAAACTAACCTCAGGAATGCAATCCTTATTAGTGATAATAGACACTATATCGTCTAGCGGCAAGAGCGAGTGGCATTTGATCTCCGTGTACACGTTCTTGCCCATGGTGCAGCAGGTCAGCAGTTTCACTAGCTGGATGTGGTACCTGGGTGGAAGAAATAAGCCATTACGTATAGATTCACAGTTGTATTCATATCCAGCCCAATGCTTTGGGAAACAAATCAGGGTTTAATACCATGGCCATTTTTCTAGAAACTCTGGGCGTAAGGTCGACAGAATTGAAGAGTGGAAAGTAACTTATTACCCAGTAACACCATAATGGGTGTAAAAATACCCTTAACGAAGCCAAAAGGCACTTGTTCTCAGCGCCATTGTGATATTTTTTTTTGTTCTGGACCATGCCATGATATAGCTTTACTTTAAGTCTCAATGACCCCTGTACTATTTAATGCATTTATTAGCACAATGTTTTACGTAACATTGAGTCCTACCGTACAACGTGATTATACACCTCAAAAAAAAGTCGGGTTCCAGAAATAACTTCGGGTAGATTTACTTAGTTTGATATACAAAATGCTTGGCTGATAGCTTCGTGATGGATCCGTTAACACCTTGTATAAAATACTGGGATTGAGCTGCATCCGGTAGTCCCAAAGCTTGGCAGATGATGATGGAAGAGATATGCTGCGCCACAGTTAAATAGGTTAAGAGTAGAAGGATGATGTCAAGCTGGATCGTAAGTTAGGTAAAATCTATGATGGTAATGCCTTACCTGAGTGCTTCCGGCATTTCGTTGGTCTTCCGGAACTGCTTCATCATTTGAATGAAATTGTTAGTGGAAACTTTGTCGTTGTAGAAAACTAGCACGTCTTCACCAGCGTTTACCATCTGAAGACAGAACAAAGACAAGATCTATTTTAATTTCAACTAATATACAGGGTTTATGGGACAGCCCTCTGCAGACTGATAGGGTGAATTCAGTATATCTACTAAGATGATCGGTACAAGAAATAATTTCAGGAACATTATGGGACCCCAAAAAAATTGATTTCTTTAATTTCCTCATACGCAATGTATCGTTCCGTGGCAAAACGCACGTAGAGAACGGCAAGCGTGACGACGAGTTCGATGAACTCTGTAGCTAGGCAGGAAGTGAGCGAAAAATTACTTGTGTTCTTATTATTTTTTTTACCTCTAAAGCATCATTTAATTAAAAATTTAATAACTACTCAAAACAAAAGAATCCCGCAAATCCCGCGGGATTGAGATTTTTTTCCCACTATCTGTGAGATTGATGACCTCAATCTCGGAGGCCTGCGGGATCGCGGTTTTGATGCAGGATTGGATTCCCTAGTCACAGCACTGTACTATCACTGGTCTATCAAACCAGTGCGTAATTAGTGCGTTTTCGGGAAGTTTGATACAATGTGCTAGCCACGATTGTACTCACTTGTCATACGTTTGAAAACTGTAGAGTAATATCGTGATTTTCAGCACATTTAGACTCAAAACCCACCTCCTTCATCACCAGTTCCTGGCTGCGTCGTATATAGTGCGTGTCTGCATGCACGATGGTCTGCAGGAAGTGCAGGTACTCCGGCCGCCTGCCTCGCGACTCGATG